>OX596158.1:7050464-8324795 GCA_951394285.1 Epirrhoe tristata
AGGCGAAATAGATAATTAAAAAAAAAAAAAGAAGTTTGGTAGTAAACAAGTAGGTACAAGATGTCCAACGAAAAAGGATATTCACTGAATATTATCTAGTCGTACCTATAGTTTGTGATGTAAATATACTTACTTTTATCCCGGTAAGCTTCTCATAATGTTTTTTCAGGTCAAATTCATCGAATTTATACCCATTTATGTTTTTGCTGAGACAAATTCGGCATATTTTAAGTTTAGACATTTTTTTACGATTTCGAATAATTAGCATAGGCTTTTACTACACTGATAATATGAACATTATCACAAAATTAGGCATATTTATCTAGAAAATAAACAAAGCATCTTCAATCGCTTCAATCCAACCCAACATCACGAAATTCCGGAATTCTTGAAATATTGCTGGCTGACTGACTGGACTGGACTGATGTTTTAGATGCCGCTGTCACAATCGATTTCTGAACGAGTACGAACGAGGGCCCTATTCTCAAAGCTCGTCTTATTTTGGTAGCAAATAAGCATGGCAGCATCCTTCCTATGATATCGATACCAAAAGAACGAATGAACTGATTCCAATTCCGACAATCAAGGTACCATGCTAAATCTATGCGACAATCCGTCTCACTAGCGTTGTCAATATTGAATGATTGTCACTGTCAAACCCGAAAAAAAAAAAACCAGCTAGTACAAAAAAGAGTGAGTAAACAGATAGAAAGTGCACATAGGTTTTATTAGTGTTTTCTGACTAAATTTATGTTTAAAAACGGCCCTATTTAACTAAATAATACACCTGAAACTTTATGAACATGCCTGAGGTCAAACTATGCCGGATATGTGTGCGAAGTGGTGTGAAAATGTATGAACATGATAGGTTTCAGTTGATGTCGTTTTACAAAGAAATTACCGGCCCCAAAGTAAGTTATTTTGTAAACAGATAATTTGGTCATAGCAAGCAGATCATAGCATTTGTTTTTTTACTCCACTTCATGTTTACTTCACGTATAATGTTTGCTTTGTTCACAGATACCAAATAAAGATTGCTTACCAAAACTGTTTTGTTTTGAGTGTGCAGCCCTTCTGCACAAATTCCATGAATTCAAAAAGAAATGTCTGTATGGACAGAAAGTATTCAAAAATCTGGAAACAGGATGTGTAACTACTTTTTCTATTTAACCTAGGCTGCATGATACTGTGCCCTCTTATTTCTCCAACCATTTGAAATCTCCCATCGGTCCCTCAAGTCTAGGATCATAACTGGGTGTTTTGCCATGATTCTTTAGGTTATAGGTCACCAAAAAATCAGGAGTAGAATCACATGCTTTTTAAAATGATAAAATGTGAGTGATCCTAGTAGTTCTTGGAAATAAATGATTTTGATTACCTAGATTTAACTATTACAATAAATTTTTCAATTTACATACAAAAATGGGAACGAAATAAAACTGATATACTGCTTAAATACTTTTTTAATCATTCAAACTAACTTTAAATAGCTCATAAGTGATGTACTTAAGTGAATGAATAAATTGATGATTTGTTTTTACAGACAAGCTTAGATGACACAAAAATCAAAATCATTCCTTTAGAACCACAATTGAAAATTCTATCAGAGTCACCAAACATCAAGACATACACAGTCAAACACAGTAAAATTGTTAAAACTATTAAAAGAAAATACAACACATTTACTGAAGTTTTTCTTGATGACGTCAAATCTGATATTGAAACAGATTATTCAAAAGTTTTAGCAGACAAATTTTCTAGAACTGTTAAAGAAAATATTGCAGAAGATATTGAGCAAGTAAAAGAAAATATCGAATTGCAAGATGATGATTTTAATGATTTTGAAGATTCCACTGATACCACACCATTTGTTATAGCTGAAAATCATGTAAAAGATGAAAGTAACATAGAACAAACATTAGTTAATGGAAGCTTGAATGAAACAGATACAAAAAGAACAAAATATACGCTAAAAACAAGCCATGATATAGCAAGCCATAATACACAAGAAACAAGCCATGAAAAAACAGAAACAAAGTATCAGAATGGATCAACAGTAATTGACGATAAAACGAATTTGGATAACAAATTCCAAAGATCAGTGAAGAAGAAGTTTCTTGACGAAAATCATTGGACAAAGATCACTTTGACAGATGAGGAAGCCTCAAGGAGGTTTCAGGCAAAAGCACTTGAACACAAGTACTTGACATCTGATTATAAGTGTGTGGATTGCTATAGAACGTTTTCTCAAGAAGATATGATGAAGCGACATGTTAAATTGAGACATTGTGAGGTGAGACATGTTTAGATGTATTTATGGTTGTAAGATTAATAGTGGTTTAAACTATTAATTATATTATCTACGATGAAATTTCATCAATGGTTTAATCTACTGCCAAAAGATCAAATCGAAAATATGGACAGATTAGATTACCTTCGATTAGCACACATGGCAACATTCAACTCTGATGGGCCGGACTAAGAGCCGTAAGATCAATAGTGGTTTATATTGATCTTACGGCCCTTAGTGAAGCAACAATCACAAAATGGGTGATAATTAGTGCTATTATTAACTGAGTGCTTCCATGCTTCGGAGAACATATTAAATTGTTAGTCCCGGCTATTAAGTCTTCAAGTCTAGGAGGTTAAGGTTGGTCATGTTTGTTTGACTGGCTCGCCACTGGAGCTTGACTATTTAATTTAGTTTTAAGATGGATCATCAAAAAAATGGCGCTTGGCCCCAAACCGTGTTTGTTGCGGGTTCTTGACTGTATTGGTCGTGAAGGAACAGGATTGGAATCACCTAGTTTTAGGACTTTTCATAACTTGATTACAAACTTACTTTTTTTTAATGATGGTACTTTTTTTGTAGTCGCTGGGTCCTCACGAGTGCCGACATTGTCGAATGCGCTTTAAGTGGAAATCTCGACTTCAGAAGCATTTGAAAGAACACTATACTATCTACAAATGCCTGAGATGCGAACTTTCGTTTCCTGTTGAGTGAGTTATTATCTACAGAATTATTTAGAAGTTGCTGATACAAGTCCATGGATGAGAATTTAAAGCATTTACAATTTTATGATGTGAGAAATTGTTTATTTATTAAAAAATCGTAATAATTATTCTTGCTATAGCTAAGTCACGCCGGGATACGAAGATTTTGTTATTTTTAAATAACTAGCTGACCCGCGCGACTTCGTCTGCGCATTATTCAGTCCAGCCGTTCACGCGTGATGGCGAGACCAAGGGATATAGGGATTCATTTTTTCCGCGCTATTTTTAAATTTTTTCTTTCATAAGAACCTTCTCCTGACAATAACAAACAACAAAAAAAACCAGTGAAATCGGTCCAGCCGTTCACGCGTGATGGCGTGACCATGGGATATAGGGATTCATTTTTATATAGGTATAGAGTAATTTTCGATCAATCTGGTTAATGAAAAAAAAACTACTAGACTGGCTAATACGCTAAGGACAAAAAGTATTGAAAATAAGAAGGAATGCCTTAGCACTGCAGTAAGATAATAAAAAATAAGTAAATTATTATTAATTTTCAGAATATCAGCATTTCAGCATGATTATTCTCACAATGGTGTTACTTGGACGTGCGCGCATTGTGGACAAGGCTTTAGGTAAGATACACGTATCTATATATGTTTCACATTCATTCGTACCAGTTAAGTTTTTTTATTTTTTTTTCTCGAAAACTATGCATTATCATGTGATAGAAATGAGGTAGATAAATAATCGGGACGCAAAGGGTTAAAAATGAATAAAACCGGTAATTTTATTCATTTTTAACCCTCAATTTCTGCTTCCACGATTCTAGACCCAAGCCTTTTTTTCAGGCATAGTTCAACATACTACACTCATCTACGGAAACATAAGAGTAAATACGTGTGCGCACTATGCGGCGTGTCTTTTGTGAGTGAATTCGGACTGTTCATGCATAAGCGAGTCAAACACGTTATAAGTGAGGTAAGTGGTGTACTACTCTCACTAAGCTATCTGTGCCAATTATGTATTTTAAGCTAGTATACCAACAAAAGTGATCGAATGATGATTAAAATTTAAAATAACAGATTTGATTACCCTCATACTGTGCCAAATATGCATTTCTGCCTCTAGCTACCCCCAAAGGTCCCACACATTTACCTACCTTCACGTTTACGAAGTGTTACAATGGATGTTATAAGTTTTGTGCCTCGACTTTACCTGGTCGTGGGTTCAAATCCCGGCCGTGCATCAATGGATTTTTCGTTTCGTAAAATTTACATGCGCTTTACACGAGCTCATAACAGTGAAAGAAAACATCGTGAGGAAACCCGCAGCTTAGTCAGCTCCACACATATTGACGTCGTCTTCTGTGGGCGGCTGATTAAGCTGACATGATGGTTTAAGTGCAGGGCAAGTCTATTCCATCTCAAACAATGTCCCAGGCACTACAGAGTCCCGTTAAGTGTAGGCATGGATTGCCTCCTGACGCTGTATAAATCATGTATTTTTTAAGTTTTGTGATATACTATAAAAAAAAACATTGCTAACGGCGGTTTTTGACCGCTGTGTTTGTGTGCGTATCTGTAGTGTCGCATCCACATTCCACAGTGGTATCGTTCCTAAACGAATGGACCGATTTCAGAGTTTTTTTTAGGAGTTTTCTATCTACGGGCTTGTGTACGGTGTAAATATGTTAGGTCCTAAATAAGTAGTTGTTCTCTCAGGACGCGAAAGAAGAGAGTTCTAATACATACTGCAAAGTGTGTGACATGAAGTTTGACACGCTGAAAGGCTACGAGGAACATTTCGCTGAGTCAGCATTACATGCAACGTGAGTAAACAAATTACAGTACGCACAACTAATCTTTAGCTCTCTGAAGTAGATGCGCAGAACCCATTTTTGATGACGAAAGACGAAGACAGCGTTGTATAGCTGCCTCGCTCACTCGCTTAGTTTGTTGCATCGTCCTATCTCGCCTACTCTACACGCAATGTAGGTACCTACTACAGGTACTGCGCAATCGCTTTAGTGCACCTAACTTCAGAGAGCTGAAGATCGGTTGTGCGTACTGTAGTTTATTTGTGTAACTTGATTTGTATTAACTCTAAAACGGTGAAGGAAAACATCGTGCGCAGTGACCGCTTTTTTCTACAAAATTGTAGAAAAAAGCGGTCACTGCGCAGATAAACGTCTAACTTCTCGAATGCCTAGATCCATTAGAAGAACTACGTTTTTATGTTTGTATGGTCTAAGCTTAATTATTTTCTTCCAGTGAAGTATTAGAGGGTGCTACATGTCTACCTCTTAAAACCAGATGCACCAAGAAACGTGTTCCACGAATATCAACCAACTGTATCTCTGTGAGTATACAAACTATTTTGTGATGTAGCTGTTGCTTAGTCGTTCTGATAGATCATCAATGTTGGGCAACGTTCCAGTGATATTTTATGCTAAGATCATTGTATCTTTCTAAACCAGAGATCCTCATACCCAAATTACTTTCAAAATTCTATGTCTATTTAGTATTTTTTTCTTCTTATGGATACAAAATATTTACAGTACGCACAGCCTTGCGTTTGCGTACCAAACCAGCACAGGTTTGGTAGATTAAGCGAGATAGCGCGATGCAACAAACTAAGCGAGTGAGCGAGGCAGCTATACAAGTCATCAAAAATGAGTTCTGCGCAGCTACTTCAGAGAGCTAAAGATTGGTTGTGCGTACTGTACCTACCAATTTTTTATGTATCTTATCTGAGAGATCCGAGAGAACATGATCGCTGCTAGTTTAGAGTTATACTCGTATATAGAAAAGAACTGTGAAAATAAAAATGTCAGCACAACGTCATGCCGTGCTGGCTTTCTTAATTTCTCTTCAACATTCGTCATCTGTGTTAGAGCACTGGTGGTCTAGTGGTAGTGGCCCCGCCTTCCGATCGTTAGGTCGTGGGTTCAATCCCGGTCGTGCACCCATGAGTTTTTCTACCGAAAAACTTATGTGCACTATGCCAGTACTCTAACGGTGAAGGAAAACATCGTGAGGAAACCGGCATGTCGTAGAACCTACAAAGTTCGAAAACAGCCTCTTTGAGGCGCACTTAAAATCCTTTCACCACACTGGTTCGAAAGAACTGGTGACACGATAAGAAGAAGTCATCTGTGAAGAATATAATTATTTCCAGTGTGGTAAAACATTCTCTACGTACGCTGCGTTCAGCAAGCACCACCTATCGGCGCACCCCTCGCAGCCGCTCCCGCGGCCGCCCGCCGCGCGCGCCGACGCACAGAGGCAGGTCTGCGAGCTCTGCGGACTCACGCTCGCGGTGAGAACACTATCATCATTTTCCTGCCCTAATCCCGCTTATGCGGGGTCGGCACAATATGTTCTCTTCTTCCACTCTCCCCTATCACTCGTCATCTCTGTATCCACTCCTTTCTTACCCATCTTCCACTGTCCCCTATCACTCGTCATCTCCGTATCCACTCCTTTCTTACCCATCTTCCACTCTCCCCTATCACTCGTCATCTCCGTATCCACTCCTTTCTTACCCATCTTCCACTCTCCCCTATCACTCGTCATCTCCGCATCCACTCCTTTCTTACCCATCTTCCACTCTCCCCTATCACTCGTCATCTCCGTATCCACTCCTTTCTTACCCATCTTCCACTCTCCCCTATCACTCGTCATCTCCGTATCCACTCCTTTCTTACCCATCTTCCACTCTCCCCTATCACTCGTCATCTCCGTATCCACTCCTTTCTTACCCATCTTCCACTCTCCCCTATCACTCGTCATCTCCGTATCCACTCCTTTCTTACCCATCTTCCACTCTCCCCTATCACTCGTCATCTCCGTATCCACTCCTTTCTTACCCATCTTCCACTCTCCCCTATCACTCGTCATCTCCGTATCCACTCCTTTCTTACCCATCTTCCACTCTCCCCTATCACTCGTCATCTCCGTATCCACTCCTTTCTTACCCATCTTCCACTCTCCCCTATCACTCGTCATCTCCGTATCCACTCCTTTCTTACCCATCTTCCACTCTCCCCTATCACTCGTCATCTCCGTATCCACTCCTTTCTTACCCATCTTCCACTCTCCCCTATCACTCGTCATCTCCGTATCCACTCCTTTCTTACCCATCTTCCACTCTCCCATATCACTCGTCATCTCCGTATCCACTCCTTTCCTACCCATCTTCCACTCTCCCCTATCACTCGTCATCTCCGTATCCACTCCTTTCTTACCCATCTTCCACTCTCCCCTATCACTCGTCATCTCCGTATCCACTCCTTTCTTACCCATCTTCCACTCTCCCATATCACTCGTCATCTCCGTATCCACTCCTTTCTTACCCATCTTCCACTCTCCCCTATCACTCGTCATCTCCGTATCCACTCCTTTCTTACCCATCTTCCACTCTCCCCTATCACTCGTCATCTCCGTATCCACTCCTTTCTTACCCATCTTCCACTCTCCCCTATCACTCGTCATCTCCGTATCCACTCCTTTCTTACCCATCTTCCACTCTCCCCTATCACTCGTCATCTCCGTATCCACTCCTTTCTTACCCATCTTCCACTCTCCCATATCACTCGTCATCTCCGTATCCACTCCTTTCTTACCCATCTTCCACTCTCCCCTATCACTCGTCATCTCCGTATCCACTCCTTTCTTACCCATCTTCCACTCTCCCCTATCACTCGTCATCTCCGTATCCACTCCTTTCTTACCCATCTTCCACTCTCCCATATCACTCGTCATCTCCGTATCCACTCCTTTCTTACCCATCTTCCACTCTCCCCTATCACTCGTCATCTCCGTATCCACTCCTTTCTTACCCATCTTCCACTCTACCCTATCACTCGTCATCTCTGTATCCACTCCTTTCTTACCCATATCTTCTTTCACACAATCCATCCATCTTTTCTTTGGTCTACCTCTACTCTTCCACATCCACATTCATTTCCATCACCCTTTTAGTTACGTGACTTTCATCCCTCCGCATCACATGAGCGGTCATTAGCGGTGAGAACACTAGTTTCAACCTAAAAGTATGAGCCAGCGTAGTAACGTACAGTTAAGATAAGTTTTTATTGTAAACTGTTGAATTAATAATAATAAAAATAATAATAATAATAATGCTGGACTTTTCACACAGCATCATCTAGTCCCAAAGTAAGCAGAGCTTGTGTTATGGGTACTAGATGACTGATATACTACTTATATACTTTTTGTTTGTAAATACATACATATTATACATAGAAACACCCAGACCCGAGACAAATATCTGTAGGTCATACAAACATTTGTCCCAAATAAAAAAATTCAATTTAACAAATATTTGTTAACAAATAAAATGTACAAACAGTTTGCCCTTTTCGGACGTACAATATTAACATTAATAGTATGTTAGTACTAAGAAACTAAAAAACACATCTTCCTATCTACTTAGGCAAAACAAGGCCTCATTTTTGAGTTGTAAATAGACGTTTGATTAATCATTTATTGATTTTTTTGAATTGTTGCATAATGATTTTCAAGGAGAACAGACGTTCCACCAATCGCAGCGCAGCTACATCACGAATGGACTAAGTTATACAAGAAGCAAAAATCAATTGAAAGAATAGTCTTTATAGATTTTCTCGGGATTTTCATAACAAAACAAAAAAAAATCACTACATAAATATTTTTTAATATATTTGTTGAACCCAATTCCTGAACTAAGTGAGTCTAAAATGATAGACCCTGTATGGGAACCATATAGGCTAGTTCGGACTAGGCTTGTTAGAGACGTCAATTTTGATCTACTAATAAATAGATGTAAATTATCCTTGTATGAATGAATGAATGAAAATGCTTTATTGCACACCTTAAAACTACAAGATACATTAAAAGTGAGAACCATTACAGCGCACAACGGCACAGTGCAAATCCTTGTCTTTGTGTACAGAATGTCAATTTGTTGCAGAGCGCCTGGTCCCTTGCCAACCACTTGAACACCCACTCGCGCGACAAACGGTACACTTGCAAGACTTGCGGTATGCAGCTCAGCTCCAGAAGTGTACTCCAGAGACATCAGCTGGTAATATTATTGGAACGAAGTTCCTTTTCGGACGGTATCGGATGGGGGCTAAGCGAAAGTGTTCGATTTTTGCGTCACGACACATGTATTTGCGCACGTCCCAGTGCGAAGTGCGCAGGCGCGAAACAGTCCATAGATTGTTACATTGTTAGTGAAGAGCGTTTCGAGGATTTCAATAAGTAGGTAGTTTATTTGACAAATGCCAAATGTCAAAGTTGAAACTTCGTTCCAACCGAGTGTTCCAAGACATTCTGACCTAGTGACCTGGAATAGCACATAGGCTATGCAAAATTTTGGTAGCCGCAGTAGATAGTTAACTATAGATACGTTATGTTCATAGTTATCGAAGTTTAAAATCTGGGCTTGAAACATGTGACTGTCACTGTCACTATTTGACGTAAACAGAAGTAAAAATTGTGCGAAAAAGACAATTTCGAGTCTTCAATGTTCTTCTATGCTATCATTAACTGAGATAAAAAAAAAGTCGCGTTAAAATAAGGTGGCTCGTGTTTAGCAACATAATGGGTACTTTTTATCCTGCATTTTCCACGGGATCGGAATTAATGGGGTAAAACTTTTTGGGGGTAGATGGTATTCCCCCAAACTATGGTAAAGAGGGAGTACTCGCCTCACTAAGGTTTGCCCAACTGGCACACTTACCTTAGGGCCTTTCGGCCGACAGTTGTAGTCGGATAGTTCTATATAGGTTATGAGCTTAGAAACATCGTTTGCGCGATTCAGGATTCAATACTTTTTGCATCATTTGTATGGGAATCCGTTTATCTGTGATTCCAGCGCCATCTAGTGGTACAGCTCCCGAACTAGCTACGTCGCTGTAATTGACATCTCTTGTAATTCAGGCGATGGTACAGAGGTCGCCACAGCTTTACTTCTTTATTCTATTACAGACACACAGCCATGAACGTAACTTCGTATGCGATATGTGTGAGAAGCGGTTCTCCCACCGATCCGGTCTCAGGCTACATTTGAAGACGCACGAGAAAGAACTTAGTCCCACTCGGTAAGGGTTCAAATTTTGTATGGAAGTTGTGTGTCAGGATCGTAGCAAATGGAGATCCGTGGTCTCTGCCTACCCCTTCGGAAATAGCGTGATTATATGTATGTATGAAAGGAGCATCTTTTATCTACAATTTTATGAAAGATGGCTAATACATTTAGACTAAGCTGCTGATTTCCTTTATGTTAATTCTTTGTGATATAGACATAGACATTTATTTATTTGCCACTCAAGCACACACAAAATACAGTAACAAAATGAAAACAAAAAAAGAGAATACAAGTAATAACAAAAAGCCTGTCATGTATGTGTGCTACAGCAGCAAAAGGGCTTCGACTCAGCATAATGGCGCCACAGCGAGGTAGCGAGGCGCTGGTATTCTGTCGAAAAGTTGTGTTCCATAAACTAAATAAAATATAATGCTTGCCAAGTAAAAAGTAAATACAAAAAAATATTTAATAACAAATAAGCAAAGGTTGAAATAAATAAAAATAAATACATAACAAAAACAAAAGTAGGTAGGTAACCTTACCTACCCTCTATCAAGTGAAGGGCGCACTATTACTATTTATACCAGACAACCCAGTTTTTTTGTTCATAATGCTAAAACCATTACCCAACAAAAAAAAGTCAGCTGCGGATGAATGTGCATAAGTGCACACACAACTGTGCGGTTTTCACGCCAATTCCTGCCTCGCACAACAGACTTATGGAATCAGCTGTCGCCAGCGGTATTTCCAGACCGATATGACTTAGGCACCTTCAAGAAAAGAGCCTATTCCTACCTCAAAGGCCGGCAACGCATCTGCAGTGCTTCTTGATGCTGCAGTTGTCTGTGGGCGGTGGTAATCACTTACCAGCAGGTGTGCCACATGCTCGTTTGCCCCCTCTTCCATAAAAAAAAAAAAAGTACATCAAGTACAATTCGCCCAACAGATCTATGCATTCGTGAAGTTAGCCGTTTGCAACTCAATTTTGTAGCCGTGTCTAGATCAGTTGGGTTTTAAATCTTACGAATCAAAACGAAGTTCTATTCCATTTGATTGAAAGTCATTCAAAAATTGCATTTACATTACATAGGTTTGATTTAATTAAAGTGATATTTTCAGATCCAGAAAAAAGAAGGGAGACTCGCATCATGTAATGGAATACTTTAAAAGTTACGGCAGTTTGGCGAATAACTATAGATAAACAAAATGTAGGACAATCTGAGGCTTTACGATACGAGATAAACCACCTATACTATTAAATGTTGTGATTTACATGTGTGTTTGTTCTACAGGGTGTAAAGAGACTGCTACCGAAAACTGAGGGATTGCAATCAGACCATGATTCTGAACATATTTATCGAAAAAAAAAATTGACTTAGCTACGTCATTTTATTTTATTTCTTTCTAGTTTTTCGCTACTAGTACAACATAATAAGACCATACCTACCTGATCATTACATTTATAAAAGAAAAAACAATTAAAACTCAAAATCCAGCAATCTACGTTTAAAAACGCGCCCAGTACATACGCTCGACCAGCTGTGCGAGGTGGGTTTTCTCCGGATATAATGATTTTTTTGGAAAATCCTTTTGGATTTGGCTGTTTTGGGATGCTGTATATACCCCTTTCGGCTTCGGTAAACGTCTTTTTACACCCTGTATAGTATTGAATTATTGAAGTGTGCTACTATAAGTATGTGATCACATTTTAAACTCATTGTTGTTTTAGTAACGGGACGAGATCTCGTAAAGGTTTAAATGTAGGTTAAAAGTATATGTTTACACGCTGTGCAACATAATTTCTTAAAAGTACAAAAACAAGATATTTTCTCGGCAATAACTTGTAAAACACACTATAAGTCTCTTCTTTACTTCGAAGCCTACCTAAATGTACTTTGTCATTGTTAAACTGTACATAATGTATTTATTTGTATTATATTTTGAATGTGCAATATAAATGTAATAAAATAATGTAAATAAAAGTATAATGGACGTGAAAATTATTTTATTTATAACTTATTAACAACTTACCTAAAGATATTTTAAAATAATTATATATATTTCACAAGCTGTGGTATCTTAAATATTTAATATTTTGTTTAAAATGTTGGTACTATAGTTCTTGAAACTTTTACTAGCAACATCATGAAAAACAATTCTTTATGTAATCAATCCGATAAACTTCAGCCCCACTGCTGCTTATTATAAAAACTTAAAACCTTGGTTGAACCCCATGTTGGCACATGTCAAAACAAAACTGTTACCATAAAAAAGCGATGTACTAGTATTTCAAAATCGCTTTTCTAGGGACAGTTTTTTAGTTAGACTTGGTCTAAACGCTGCTCATTTTCTTGTAATAAGCCCCACTAAGTTTACATGATACTGAAACAATTTGTAATAATATTTTGTTTGCAAAATATTGGACTCCTTCATAGAATATTTTTTTACTTTCATATCAATTTATTCCAACAATGCAGATTTATTTAACTAATTCCCACTTGTTTCGTTCACTTGGATAAAAGTCTAAATATTCCATGTCATGGCCTATAAATCCAAGTTCTATCCAAATCGGTCCAGCCGTCGCAACTAGATTGAGCTGCAAAAATCTTTACAAACTTTCACTGAACATGTGGTCTAATACATAGATAATCACTTTTAAAATACGCTTCAATTGTCTTCTATCTAGCTAACAAGCTAGTTTTTTACCATACATACAACTCTCATTGCGTTAAGACCGCCAACTCAATTGTACAATCCTTATTTTAGTTCACCAACACCTTTTTTTTTAAAGTACACTTCACGAATGTCTAGATCCGTTGAACGAAGTGTACTTACTTAGTTCTTTAATTCTTCTTTTCGTGTCATTAGTTCCTTCGAACCAGTGTGGTGAAAGCCTCAAAGAGGATCCTTTCGTGCACTAGTTCTTTAATACCCTTTGGCCCTTATTGTTAACTTGGTGTAAAGTAACGCCAGGTTAAAGTCCAAAAATTGTATGGTTACTCCTAAGTTACACCCGGCGTAACTTTACACCACGTCTATTAATAGGAAAAGGAAAGGAACAGGAGTAAAATCACCTAGTTTTAAGACGTTTCAAAGTGATCCTAGTGGTCCTACTGAATAAATGATTTTTGACTTTGACTTTGAATAAGGGCCATAGTGTAGACTAATTATTAACAAAACATATCGTATCATTTGCCCAACCATAGTGCATTTTTTTGTTAGCCTATACTGTCCCACTGCTGGGCAAAGGCCTCCCTCCGTGACGGGGGAGGCCTTTGCCCAGCAGTGGGACAGTATAGGCTAGTGCATAAAACAAAAATGCATCACTTTATACATTTTGAAATATCAAAGTGTCAAAAGTGTACTTCAAAACAGTGGCAACATTAACACATTTTTTTTTAGCAAATTATTTAGTAATTTTTATGTAGGTGAACTTTTATAAAAATTTAGCATGAATCTAAAATTACTAACAGAACCTGCTTCACAGCAAAGTAACCAATATTAATCACAAAATTAATATGTATTTCAAAAGGCCATCAGTCGTTGGATACTACAGCCACAATTCGTAAGAGCATTTACACGATGCAATTTTTTGGCTCGTTTTGCAAAGCCGATGCCATTTAGCGGTCAAGCGAGTGTCGCACTTAATAATACTAACAGCCGATAAATAAAATAAATAAATAATGCTGGACATTTCACACAGCGTTATCTAGCCCCAAACTAAGCATAGCTTGTACTATGGGAACCAGATAACGGATAAACTATTTATACAGGGTGTAAAAAGACGTCTACCGAAGCCGAAAGGGGTAGGTACAGCATCCCAACACACGACAAAATCCAAAAGGATTTTCCGAAAAAATCATAATATCCAGAGAAAACAACGTTTGAAGATTACTGTTTGCGTATGTACTGGGCGCGTTGTTTTACGTATATTGCTGGAGTTTTGCTTTTAATTGATTTTTTTCTTTTATTACTGAAATTATCAGGTAGGTCTTATTATGTTGTCCTAGTAGTAAATAACAAAATGTTGTTTAGAATCATGGTCTGATTACAACCCCTCAGTTTTCGGTAGTAGTCTTTTTACACCCTGTATAAGTACTTTTTGTTTGTAAGTAAATACCTACTATATTATTATACATAGAAACATCCGATGACACCTAAGAAATTGCAGTGTATAATACGCACAATCGTTCTTTAGCTCTCTGAAGTAGCTGCGCAGAAGCCATTTTTGATGACGCCTAAAATCGTGCTATCTCGCTTACTCTACCAAACCTGCGCAATCGTCTATTGCACCTAACTTCAGAGAACTAAAGATCCGTTGTGCGTAGTATAAGATGGTAAATATGGCAATGGTTGAAATTCTTCTGTGTAAATGCTCTTTTGCGTAGTTTCCGTAAACGAATTCCTTCCTTTCGAACGAATTAAAATACCTCTCCCTGATCCATCTTAAGCCAGGTGCATTGAAGCAGGCAACTGGTGTTCAACAACTCTTAGATTCTTCTTTCTTCTTCTCTATGTGCCGGCCGAGTATATCATGCTTGTTACAGCAGTCTTCCTGTATAAATAAATGTATGTTATGTGTTATGTGAGACGTGGACAATAACAAAGAAGGATCGGGAAAAATTGGAGGCGTTTGAGATGTGGTGTTTGCGTAGAATGGAAAAAATCGACGAAAAGAGATCGCCATTGCAAGTTGTCGAGAACAGAAGGGGAAAGATGATCGGCCATCTTATACGACATGACAGTTTCATTAAGAACATTATAGAAGGGAAAGTGGAAGGAAGAAGAGGAAGAGGAAGACCGAGGATAAGTTACATGAGCCAAGTAAAGGAGAAGATAGCTGTCATGTCGTATAAAGAGGCCAAGGAAGCAGCCCTGGAAAGAGATACATGGAGAGGGATTCATCAGTTGTACCGACAAGGAGTAAATCCTTAAATAAGAAGAAGAAATATTATGTATAATGTTATTACTAAAGGGGGTAGTAGAGTATTGACTGAATGGTGGCCCAGATCTGGGTACAGGAACGTAGGACGTCCGGCGGCCAGGTGGGCAGACGATATTGTACACCTCGCGGGCCGTCAATGGGTCAGATAGGATCGTGGTGGATGGCACAAGCTTAGGGAGGTCTATACCCAGCAGTGGGTGAAGTCAGGCTGTGGATGATGATGATGATGATGATGATGTTATTAATGAAGCGCTCGTGGTCGTGCTTGCTTAGTCGTTCTTAATAGAACAACGGTCTGTAAGTGGATGTGTGACCGCCAGTGATATTTTCATCTGAGCGCTTCCGTGCTTCGGAGGGCACGTTAAATTGTCGGTCCCGGCTATTTAAGTCGTAAAGCCATGAGGGAGGCCTTAAGGCGGCCTAAAAACTCGGCCACTGACTCATACGAACTTACTTAATGAAAAAAGTAACAAATAAGCACGGTAGATGTTCATAAAGCCGCGTACAGAAATTGTGAGGCATGCGTTGCGAATGGTTTGTCTCGCATGCCTCGGTCTGTGTGGACGTGGGTGCTCAAAGTGAGCATTCTCGTCATACGATCGTTGCGCGCCGCCTCAGGGCGAGGCGTGCGCTCCGTGTGGACGGACGGGTGTTATTTGCGTTACGCTCATGAACCCCGTGGTTTGCGTGCTCAGCTTGAGCATGCGTCGTTCGGGACGCATGCATAAATGTACCGTCGTATGCCTCAGGTTGAGGCATGCGAGACGAACCATTCGCAACGCACGCCTCGCCTACGCGGCTTAAGGGGGTTGTCAGAGGCACGTCCAAATACATATTTGCCACATGCCCACAATTGTATTGTAGACAGACCAGTCATTTTTTGTATACTCCCGAGGTGGTCCAATATAAAATTTATTCCTGAGGGTTTGATAGTTTCCCTTACTAAACCTCATCCAATCAAATCAATCATTTATTTGCAAAAGTACATAATAATGTCAAGATCTTAAGCTAGTTACGATGGGATTATGTATTCAACCTGCATGCAGGCTTCATCCTCATATGACGCCCTAAGTCACGCCGCGCCTTAAGTCAAACATTGAAGTCTTATTTTATATTATGTAGAGACAGTTAAGTTCTTACCACATCAGAATCACTGGAGTCATCGGTATCACTCGAGGTATCGGTATCATAGTGTCCCAGTCCGGGCAACACTCCCACACACTTCATCCTCCCCCCCTCACCTCTAGTTGGGACCTTCTCTTTTGTGAGGCCGTTCTTCGGAGCTTCCTTATCTTCCATCTCGCTCGCTTTACGTTTTCTTACTACCACCTGTGAGAGAAATATTTATGTTGCAGTCAAAACTCTGATCCAATTAAAAATCGTTTTGACTGACCAGGCCCTTGATTCATAATACAGCGGAATGCATTCGGTTCGGAATCGACCGACAGCAACCAATCACAGTGCAGGAATTGATCCGAATTTGACGTTTCTTGCACTGTGATTGGTTGCTGTCGGTCGATTCCGAACCGAATGCATTCCGCTGTATTATGAATCAAGGCCCTACAGCCATAGGCCCTTACTAATAAACTTGGTGTAAAGTTATTCCTCGGATAACTTAATAAACTAAATAAACTAAAAATAACCATACATTTTGACAGTTTACACTCAGGAATAACTTTACACCACATTTATTAGTAAGGGCCTTAATGTCTAACACAACTGGCAAAGGAAAAATGAAGCCCATGGCTTCATTTTTCATTTTTTTAGATTTTAAAAAACATAATTGTTTCGTACCCCTTGCAGCTTGTTCTTCTGCGAGTTGATTGATGTTAGAGTGGGGGTGCGCGCGGGCGCTATTTGGGCACGAAGGCGCGTCATCTCTTCACTCTCCGCCAAATTCGATACTCGCTCTCTGGAGAAAACGCAGAAAAATACTATGTTAACGTAAATATTGTACAGTTCGCCCAACGGATCTAGGCATTCGTGAAGTTAGCCGTTTGTCTGCGCAGTGGCCGCTTTTTCATACAAAATTGTGTTCTGAGCAGACAAACAGCTAACTTCACGAATGCCTAGATCCGTAGGATTCTTTGTTGCCTTGATTCTTGAATTGTTTATGTATCTAACTACCTGTGTGTCTGTGCAAGTGGTGCGACACGGGGACCTACGGCGCCACTGACAACCAGCTTTAACAGACTTTTCAGCTGTTGGATCAAATGCTGAAGGGCAGCATATTTTTACCCTCTTAAATATTCTATCTATAAATGGAGAAATCTTATTCTAAATCGTTCGATAGTAAAGATTTCCATACAAATCTAACAAATGATTTAAGTAGCCAATGTAGTTGCCATGTCAACATAACAGTTTCCTCAAAATGTTTTCCTTCAACGTTTGAGTAGCAGTAGCAGAGTGCACAAACATTTTTCAGCATTAAAACTCACTGGATTTATTCCTACGATCTTAAGGTACCCATGCACAAGACGTCCATTTGGCAGACGTCTTTTTGAACTGGACGCATGAATTTTAATTAGTTTGGAAATCCAGAGCTTCACAACGTTGTTTTTTACCATTCACAGAACTGTTTCGGAAGACGACCACTCCATTTGGATTGGTGGACGTATTGTGAATATTATGAAACCTTTAGGAAAGGAAGGCGGAGGCGCTACCACCTTTGCTCAAAATTACCTGAACTCCTGTATCTCCTTCCGTTCCTCCATGGAGATCATTTGAGCAGCTTTAGCTTTGGTCTCCTCCACCAGGTCTAAGAAACCTACTTCATCATCATCCAGCCCTCGGATCATGTTCTCTGTAATAAAAAAAAATCCTACGTTAACAAAATAGTCTATATCTTTAGAAATTGTATGTGTCTAACCAAAATTTTGGATCATATACAGGGTGTAAAAAGACGTCTACCGAAGCCGAAAGGGGTAGATACAGCATCCCAACATACAACCAAATCCAAAAGGATTTTCCGAAAAAATCATTATATCCAGAGAAAACAGCGTATGAAGATCACTGTTTGCGTATGTACTTGCGCGTTTTTATACGTAGATTGCTGGATTTTGAGTTTTAATAGTTTTTTTCTTTTATAAATGAAATGATTAGGTAGGTATGGTCTATTATGTTGTACTAGTAGCAAAAAACTAGAAAAAAAAAAATTACGTAGCTAAGTCAAAATTTTTTTTGAATTTTTTTTTGATAAATATGTTCAGAATCATGGTCTGATTGCTAATCTTTTATTATCTCTAAACTTTCTTTGTTAGTTGTGGTAAATAAATATTTTTTCATTTGTCACTTTTCATATAAAATGCTTTAGCAATATTACTATTTTCCACCGACTTCAAAGAACGAGGTTCTCAATTCGTCTGTATGTTTTTTTTGTATCTTGTTACGTGATTGTTCCGCCATTTGTTGACCGATTTGCTAAATTCTTTTAATGTTTGAAAGGGTATGCTCCAGAGGTGGTCCCATATAAATTTTATTCCTGAGGGATTGAGAGTTTCCCCGTAAAACTCTAAAAACCTTCCCTAGCCATGTTACAAATAGAAATCGAATTGACAGCTTGACGCCCTGAGTCACACCACGTTTCGAGTCAAACATTGAAGTCGGTTTTCTTTTTAGTTTTAAAACGTAATTATTAAACAAAATATAAATTTTCTCACACCTTGATAGATATGGAACTTAAAACTCAAGTTCAAGGGCTGGGTTTCTTAACATGGTTACAAGTAAGTTTGTATGAGTTAGTGGCAAACTCTGGTGATAGATAACGGTCTTTAAGTGGATGGGTGAGCGCTTCGGAGGGCATATGACACAATTAATATCTCACTGTTGCTTTCTAAGCTTACGTACTACGGTTTTGACAGCGCAGCAACGAGATGGTTTGCGAGCTATCTCAGCGATCGCTCCCAACAAGTGGAACTGCGCCGCACAGATGGTACTGCCTTAGTTTCTGCTAATATGCCCGTGAGTCGTGGAGTTCCTCAAGGCTCCATTCTTGGTCCAATACTTTTTGTATTATATAGTGCTGATTTAATATCAACTATAGCTAACTCAAAATATCATCAATACGCTGATGACCTTCAGTTGTATACAACTTTTAAGCCTGAGGAATCTGGGATAGCAGTGGAAAGATTAAATGAAGATTTAGAACGCATAAAGAGTTGGTGCACATTAAACAGTTTAGTTCTAAATCCAATAAAAACAAAATTTTTGGTGCTAGGCTCTAGAAAAACGATTGATAATATACTTTCTCATGATCTCAAGGTAGAAATAAGTGGAGTCCCGTAAGGAGAAACCCGTAACCTAGGACTACTTATGGACGGTTCTCTGCATTTCGAAAACCATTTAATGCTCACTGCTCGCAATTGTTTTTATAGGCTATCTGTTTTATACAGAATGCGTGAGTACTTTAGCACTGACTTGCGTATTCGTCTATGTGACTCTCTCGTTCTTTCGAAACTTAGCTATGTTGACAATGTGTTTGGAGAATGCTTATTGGCGCGTTCTAAAAAATTAATTCAGCGCATACAGAATGCTTGCGTAAGATTCTGTTTCCCTATCCCGCAACGAGCCCACATATCTCCTTACATCAATAATCACAAACTTCTGAACATGTCATCACGCCGTACTCTACACTTTGCTACTCTGCTTTTCGGTGTCATTAAATTTCAACAACCGCACTATTTATACGAAAAACTTCAAATTTCTCAGCGTCATATGCGCTTTGCTATACGCCTCATCTGTCCTCGCCACAGAACGACTGCCTTTCGTGGTAGCTTTCGATATGCTGCCACGAAATGCTGGAACAATTTACCTCCCCCAGTTAGAAACTCCAAAACTATTTACTCTTTTAAAAAATCATTAAAATATCATTTATTAATGACACAAGTTCAATCTCAAAGGTAGTCGTTCTTGGCGTAATTTCTACTTAACAATATTTTTCTTTCATTTATATTTTACTAAATACTTACTATTAATATTTATATTATATTTTATAATTAGATAAGATGTACCTATACCTAAATTGTTACTTACCTGGATTTTTATATTTTAGTTAAAAAAGTTTTAATTTTAAAGCGATGTTCATGCGTGTGCAGCTGCTGCTGCATATGAGCTCACCGGTGCCACAGAATACCAGCGCTGCAGCACCTCTAAGTTGCTGCAGCACACGCTGAGTGGTGTCCATTTTTGTGTCTAGTATTAAGTTAGTATAGTTCCTAATTGTATTTTATGTTTATGAAACACAAAATAAATGTTTTTCTATTCTATTCTATTCTATTCTCATATAAAATTGTCGGTCCCAGCTATTTAATTCGTTATGCCATGACATAGGCCTTAAAGCTGCCTAAAAACTCACCAGTGTTGGCCACAGACTCATACAAACTTTTTCTTTTTTCTATAGCATAACAACTTAAAACCTGGGCCAACACTTGAATGTATCCTCTGAAGCATGTTAGTGCTCAGTTGATAATGCACTAGCAGTTGCAAAACTTTAACGATCTATGAAAAACAACTAAGCACACCATGAGTACTTACTTAGTTTGTGAGCCTCTTCATACTCTGCTTCTTTCTTCAGCCTCTGTTCTTCCAAACGCTGGAAGAGAGGCCGGGTATCGTATGGATCTTCTGGGGCCTCTAAAAACCAATACATTTAAGGATTTTGCTCAATCAAACCATCAAATCAAGCATCAAACCGCAAACGCAAACATAGGAACCATATTCGAAGTTATCAATGGTGCATTAGTTGTGTACAAAACTATATATATATTACATATATTTGATTATTAGGATACATTTGATTAGGAATAAGGAAAATGGGAATACACTAATGTTTTTGATACAATATACAATTCATGTTCTTGTTTCAATTTTCCAACACCTTTGTAACCAATGAAGATATCTGATACAATTCCGTATAAATATTATATGTATTCATCAAAACAGACGCAAATCGTATCAATTTCGGGAGGAAATCATGATTTTTATCTCACCTTGAGGTTGGTCAGCAGTACGGACCTTCTCCCATTCCTCTTGACGACGTCTCCGCGCCTCCACAATCTCAGTCTCAGAAATGAATCCAGAGCTCATGGTTTTGTTGAAAGGGTATTTTGGGAATTTAATATTCAGACAATAATCAATCAAATCAACATACAATGGCTGCGCTGCGTTTACCTTTTGTTTGACTTGATACTTGACTTGACAGTATGATAACCTAAAAATCTGCTGTTTTCGAAACTAAACGCTATTTAATGAAAAATGATTAAAATTCCTTCCACTATTCAGTCTGCCCAATTCACTAACGAAACGTATTATTGGGTTGTTTATGAGTATAGTTTTGAAGAAAAAAAAATTAAAACAGAGCAAATTTTTGAAATCGAGTTATTTTAGCTTGAAATTCTATAATATTAATATTATAATTTCTATAAATAAGAAGTAACCTGAATTTGACATATAAGATTAATGAAGTAAGCTAGGCTCAGATTGATTTAATTTAACATTAAAGTGTGAAGGGTCGTGATAGAAAGTATTTGTAAACCAAATAACTAATGTAAGAAATTATGAAAAAGTCAGCGTCATCAGTGTCAGACAGATGTCAATGTCACTTGTTTCACTTGACTGAAATTGACTGGGCCGGCAATTTCTCTCTATAGGGTGATTGTGATTCTAAAAATCTAGAATCAGTCAGCGATATTTTGTAAAATCTTCTTGTAAACGGTGCTGTTCTGAAACCGCCACAATATGTCTGAAACGGAAGCCAAGGAATTGCCGAACGGAGCAGTAGATAACCTGAACCAAAATGTTGAAGATGGAAAAAACAAGTTGCCAGTTAGATGCCAATTTTGCGGATCTAAGATATTAGAAAAGCTAACTGGACAGTTCCTAGTTGTCGAGGTTAGTAATGCTTGCATCCATTTAGTTCCTTTTACTATATCTCTCAAATGCTTCTATTTATGTATGCTTTTGTAACTCAAATGAATTTTAAATCTAAACAAAGACTGGGCCATGGCTAAACATAATTGGGTCATGATTGTATTCTCAAGGATGGTAGAACAATTAGAACAACACTCAATCATAGCAAGTTAATTTTCAGTTAAGTATATGCAACATTTTTTTATTAATTATACTTATTTCATTTACAGAAAGAGTTACCCGAAATCCATCAAGCCACCAACGCTGAGACAGTAAAAAAAGAACTCATAAAAGAGTTCTATCACGTCAAAGATATGTACATCTTCGAAAACATAGGTTTTACTCATCAAGTTGATAATTGTAAATATTTAAGTTGCGCGGATTGTGAGGCAGGGCCATTAGGATGGTACGATATTAGTACTAAGGAGAGCTATTTAGCATTATCTAGAGTTGTACATAAAGTATAAAACACATTCCGTCTTACTACAAAAAATATAAACTGTGTTTAGCGAAGCACAGACTAAAAACCTATCTCTAGAAAAATGATCTCTAAATACTCATACATTTTGTGGTAACAGTTTTGTTTTGACAGTGTCATATTGTGTGGTGTTCAACGGATGCTTAACTTTTTTGTAGTAAGACCAAAAAGCTTTAGGATTAGGCTCAGTACAGTCAGTACTCAGTTGCATTGAGATTCAACTTGCATTGCTTAACAAATTCAGTGTCCATGACTCATATCACAATGGCAGGGGACGTATTATGAGATGAGATAAAGATTGTGCACTGACTTCACTTGTTCAGTATGAGCTAATTATTAAAGTCTATGAAATATCATATCTATTTGAAGCAAAAATTCAATGCTTTCCAGAGAAATGTCTAATTTAAAATGTGGATGTTTGTTTATTCAAACAAACATTAATTAAATTGTAAAAAATTTTAATATTAGTTATAGATAATGTCCTTGTGAAAAGTATCAAACAACAAAAGATATTATGTTATATATAAAATAATAAATTAACATCAAAATAATGGATTAAATAAAATAAATAATGCTGGACTTTTCACACAGCATCATCTAGCCCCAAAGTAAGCAGAGCTTGTGTTATGGGTGCTACATGACTGATATACTACTTGTAAACTTTTTGTTTGTAAATACATACATTTATACATAGAAAACACCCAGACCTGAGACAAATATCTGTAGATCATACTAACATTTGTCCTGCCGCGGGGATCGAACTCGCAATCTTTTGCATCGCAGGCGGTCTTTTACCCACTGCGCTACAGAGCTGAGGTTGAAGAATGTAAAAATCTGTTGTAAAGTGGATTGTGTAATAATTATGTATAAAGTTAAGTATTATCTATATGAAACCAATTTTAACGAATAATTTGGATTAGGGTTTTAAACTAATAAGGTAATGCTTTTTATGTATTATAATAGGTAATTAATAATAAAAAAAAATACAATACACAAAAATTTTTATTACAGCAAAACATACAAACAATTCTTAACTAAAACTTAAAGATGGATAACATAAAAAAGAGAAAACTTATAATTATGTTGTAATTTGCTGAGAGCTGATACAGAATATTTAGTTTATTATAACCTTGGTTTTTTTGCTGTATGCTTTGCCGCATAATCACGCTATTGCATTATAATTATTGGCTTGTGCATCCAAGATACATAATTAATTAGTTCATTATAAAATATTACATATTTTTTAAAGAATTTACTTTATTCTTATATTTTTTTCTTATTTCAAGACAAAAGAAGTAAGTTTTTATAAAAACTTAACTCTTTGTCTTATGGTTTTTATTTTATAATAATTCAACTATACTTTATTACTGGGTGGACATCTCTGAATATTTCTTGTTTTAGCAATTTAATTTTTAGTACTACAATTGCAGAGGTAAATTGATTAGGTTAATTTCGACAAATGATATATCGTTTCCGTGGTGTAGCGGTTATCACATCTGCCTAACACGCAGAAGGCCCCCGGTTCGATCCCGGGCGGAAACATACTTTTTGTATATCATGGACAAAGGCATTTTATAAAATCAGTAATTATTAAAATTTAAGTTATTTTTGTTGTTTTTTTAATAAACATTTTTTTTCTAAAATCTTTGCTATTACGATTCGTCAGGCGTATAACAAGGAGGTGAGTGATCTACCTATTTGCACAAAAAATTATACCTACTTACGAAGTACCTAACCTACCTACCTACCTAGACCTACTCAATGTGTTGACTTTGAAAAGTACCTACTCGTACCTCTATCCATGAAGTTCTTTACCTGCACGTAGGTAAGTAACGTTGAAAACCCAACATTGAAAATTTAAATATCGAACGCCGTTGTTTCATACAAATTCGAAATTAGAACGACCATAGAGTCAATAAAAATATTCTGATTCTAAAGAATGTTACTTCCCGGAACCACAGATGAAATAAGCCAAAACAGAAGAGTCATTTTGATAATTTCGCTTTCGTAGCGCCACTCAGCCAATCACGGCACGGCAGGTCAAATGCTGCGGGCCTGTTACGTTGTTACATTGCCTCTGTACTCACTGGTGGGCCATAACACAAGCGGGCATTAATAAATAAATAAATAATGCTGGACATTTTCACACAGCATCATCTAGCCCCAAACTAAGCAAAGCTTGTACTATGGGAACCAGATAACTGATATACTACTTATATACTTTTTGTTTGTAAATACATACATATTATACATAGAAACACCCAGACCCGAGACAAATATCTGTAGGTCATACAAACATTTGTCCCGCGGCGGGGATCGAACCCGCAACCTTCTGCGTCGCAGGCGGACCTTCGCCCACTGCGCCACAGAGGTCGTCAATTGACTAGACGTCATTGACTAAATCGAATCAAATAGATAGGTACCTACAGTTTCTTTCCCTAAAGAAAATTATCTATGTTTTTACCTATTTACAATAACAAGCGATATTGTTTCAAAGGACAATGTTGATTGTTGATAATTATTTTGACAGTAAAAAATGCCCTGCGCTGCGTTTCGACAATGTGCGCCGGCCCTATTAGGGCTTTTCGTAGAAGGATCTACGCCGTAGCACAGAATAAATATCGTAGCCGTACGTAGATCCTTCTACGTAAATTAGTACTTACAATCAATATTTTAATATTTTTCTAGATACGAGTAATTTCATGGAGTTTTTTTTTTGAAGAATGATCTACGCCATAGATCTCCATATCTGTAAAGGTAGGTAGTACTAATAATTTTAAACCGAACTGATTTTCATGATAAGTAGGTTAAGGGTATTAGTTATGGGGTTAAATCAAGGAAAAATAAAAAGCTCCTACGCCAAAAAATCATACCTACTTCTAGCTAGAAGGAAAATCTCTGAAATATGATTTTTGCAGTGAAGATCGCTCATTTGATGACGTTAACTCGTAGGTACTTTCTCCAAAGCGTCCATTACGAGACTCATCGTCGTCTAGGTAGGTACAGTTAGTAGGTACAGTTCTCACAACGAATCTAGGCATTCGTGAAGTTAGCCGTATGTCTGCGCAGTGACCGGTTTTTCATACAAAATTGTGTTCTGCGCAGACAACTGGAGCTCTAAGCTGTATTCATTCGGTTATTTATTTCACCTTACCAGCAAGAGTCACTTTGGCGCGGAGGGTACATTGACCGCTTTGCAAAGTTCGAGGTAGAAGGTTCAAAACCACGACGGGAATTGTTCTTTTTTGCACTATTATATTGTTTTTTCAAGTTTGAAAAATGGATGAAGAACAAAATATCACTCAAAGATATCGAAAGTTAAGACGATCAAGCTCGCTTGTAAATGTGTCTCAGGATGATTCATCTCTGTTTGAAGCAACAATAAGGAGTCTCCCCAATTCTTCCTTTGGCGAAAGTCAAGTAATACTGGACTTAAATGACAAAATTAAGACACTAAGCCTAAACCTAGCTACAGCTCATACCGAGATTGATAATCTGAACAGTGAAAACCATAAATTAAAAACAGAGTTAGAAAAAAGCTTAAATACCATAAAAGCTTTTAAGGCAATCACGTCTGATAAAGGAAGTACAACTCCTTCTACTAGTCGTAAAAAAAGGCATCAAAAATCAAGCAGCTCTACTCCGAAAACTGCTACACCAGGGAAAACAAACTTGATTACAGACTCACCAAAACCTGAAAATGAAGCTTCAGATAGTACAGCTACCATGCTGAACGGATGTACACCCATGCTGAACCAACAATCTACTGCGACAGATCATAGTCATCAAACACTCTACAAGGATCCAGAGAAAAATGCGTGCATCATACAGGGCGAACTCTTGGAAACTACCTACTCTAATACTGACCGACCTCAGAGTGCTGATCACACCCAAAGCTCAAAGAACAGAATTGTCGTGATTGGGGATGACCAGGGACGTCACATACGGCGCACGCTACAGAGATTAGTCGGCGAGCGATACATGGTCAGCTGCTTCTGGAAGGCTGGTGCAATACTACAACAAGTACTCTCCTCTGAAGACAGCACGATAAGGAGTTTAAAACAAAAAGACTTTTTAATTATCCTGGGTGGCTGCAATGACAAGTCACCTTTTCAATTCAAGACCTCTTTATCGAACTGGCTAATGCCAGCACGAAATACTAATATCCTGATTTCAGAAATTCCTTGCAATGATTATTTGAATGAAACAAAATTGAACTATGAACTAAAATTCATTTGCTCTAGATTAGGTAACCTAAGATATGTTGACATGAAGTACTCCTTCGAAATACCTACTCATAAAATGTTTCCGCTTCATATCTGTCAAAATATGTATAGAGAAATTTTAAATCTGTCCTATAAGATTGAATATGATGAATATTGTAAAGTCATGGCTGAATCTAATCTAATCCGCTATCTAGATCAAGGCACACAAACTGACGAATTGATGCTTCAGGAGTCTAATGTAGAGTCCAATGTAGAGTCTAATGTAGAGTCGGCTCATGTGCCAAAACCAAACGGTAAACAGCTTTTTCGTTTATAAAGAGGTCCGTGTTCTACATCAGAATATTGACGGTTTAAATTCTAAGTCAGATATTCTTGCAGTTCATTTGGATAACTTAGAGGAGCAGGGTCAACCTATAGATGTAATATGCATAACTGAACATAATATGATTCGGGATGACCTTGCAGTCGTTCACGTACCAAACTACAGTATCTCATCTGCATATACTAGGAAAACTCGGTATGGTGGTTCGTGCATTTTAGTACATAACCGACATAAATTTACTACACTATCACAAATTAACAAATTCTGTATTGAAAACATAATTGAATGTTGTGCAATTGAAATACCATGTCATAGAATAATAATTATTTGTGTATATAGATCTCCAAAGACAAGAGTTAAGGACCTTCAAACTTTTTTTGTTGCTCTAGATTCAATACTTAATGACCTCTGCTTTACTAAAAAGAAGGTGATAATTTGTGGCGATTTTAATCTAAATCTACTTATGCCTGACAAAAATACAGAAATTTTTACTCAGTTGCTTTTGTGCTATAATTTAAAGCTCTCTATTTTTGAAGTGACTAGGCCAAAGAGTGGGACCTGCATAGACAATTTTGCACATAACGTAAAGGGATGTAAAGTGCGAGTACTTGAGTTAGCTATGTCCGATCACACTGCACAACTGTTGTCTTGCCCCGTCAAAGAAAACTGTGCTCTACCCTTCTGGTTTATCGAAGGAAGGGACTACAGCAAACAAAATATTAAAAAATTTAGAGATTGTCTGAGTTCTTTGAGTTTTAATGATGTTTATAATGAAGAAGATCCTAACTTAGCATATAATTTATTCTATCACCAATTTACATTATTCTATAAATTGTGTTTTCCTGCCAAAAATATTAGAATAAATACTCATAGAAAACCAAAATGGATCAGTAAAGGGATCAAGGTGTGCTCAAGACGCAAGCGTGAACTGCTGTGGCAATATAGGAAAAATCGAAATGACATTACTAAATCTGCTTTTAAATCATATTCTAATCGTCTAAATCGCATAATAAAATTAACCCAGAAATCGCAAAATGATTATATTATAAAATCTTCTAAAAATAAATCGAAAGCTACATGGTCGGTTATAAATAAGACTAAAAATAACATCCCTAAAACTGAGATTGCTAACCTCAAAGTTGACGGGAAAATTGTTCATAATCCTATTGACATTGTAAAACTATTTAATGACCATTTTATTGATAAAATCATTCCTCAATCAAATATGCAATTAAATAATAATAAATTGACATTTAACATATCTAATTCTCTGTTTATGACCCCAACAACGGCACAAGACATACATTGTATTATTAATTCGTTAAAAAATTGCAACAGCACTGGCTATGATAATATAAGTACCAAAATTATTAAAGAAACATCTGCATACATAGCACCTGTTTTGAGTCACATTATCAATATCTCTATTGTCTCTGGAATATTTCCAGACAAGTTAAAAATTACCATCATTAAACCACTATACAAAAAGAATGAAAAAGATAATTTGAATTCATATAGACCCATTGCACTTATACCAGTATTTTCAAAGATATTTGAAAGAGTCATTAATGATAGTCTGTGTAATTATTTTGAATCTAATCACATTTTCGCTGAAGAACAGGTTGGCTTTAGAAAGCATAAATCCATAAATCTGGCTATATACAAGTTTCTGAAAAATATTATAGGGGAACTAGACCGCAAGAAACGAGTTTGCGCTATTTATATGGATCTAACTAAGGCATTCGACTATGTTGATCATGGAATACTTCTTAATAAGCTGGAAACCTATGGTGTCAGGGGAAATGTCTTAAGTCTTATCGAATCCTACCTAAGCAACCGAGAACAAGCCACGGAAATTTCTCGTATTTGTCCTATTTTAAAGAAAAAAGTTACCTACCTTTCAGAATATCGTCAAACTAAGTATGGAGTACCTCAGGGGAGTGTATTAGGTCCACTTCTCTTTATTGTCTATATAAATGACCTTCCAAAAGTAATACCAAATGAAATGGTCTTGTTTGCAGACGATAGCACGGTTATATTTAGTGATACTTGTGAAACTAATCTACAGAATACTATTAATGATTCATTAGAAGTAATAATTGAATGGTTAAAAAACAACAATTTAATAATAAATCTTGACAAAACTAACATAATGACATTTAAAAATAACAATAATAGTAACAAATCTAACATTGACATTAATATTAACTATTTGGGACATAAAATAAATCAAGTTGACTTAACGAAGTTTTTGGGTCTCAATCTAGATAATAAGTTGAATTGGAAGGCTCACACTAACACAATTTGTAGAAAATTAAATCAATTTTCATACGCCATGTACATGCTCCGAAAAACTGTTAATGAGTCTGCCGTAGTTACTGCTTACCATGGGTACGTTGAGACTGTTTTGCGTTATGGTATATTGTTCTGGGGAAACTCAACAAATAAGCAACGAGTATTTATAAGTCAAAAGAAATGCATCAGAGCAATTTGTAGACTTCATATTACTGACAGCTGTAGACCCTGCTTCATTGAACTGAGAATCCTAACTTTACCCTGTCTCTACATTTATGAGATGGCAATTTTTGTACAGATTAATATGGACCTCTTTGTTATGCGTCAAAGTAGCAGGCACAAGAATAAAATCTGTTTTCCTAAAAACAAAACTGCATTATTCAACAAAAGTATGATGTGTATGGCTCCACATATATACAATCACCTACCTGAAGCTATACTAAATGCTCCAAGCCTTAATACTTTCAAAACAAAATTGAAGAAGGTGCTTATTGAAAAAGCCTACTATACTTTAAATGAATATCTATTGGACAATAATATTGGCTATTTAATCTTTTATTTAAGCTATTTAATTTGGACATGGAAATACTTAACTTGAATTTAACCTTAACTTAACTTGAACCTTATTATTGTATTGTTTAATTTTATTTTAATGAAATATCATATAAAATGTACATATTGCATGCGCAAGACGTTGATTATGGCTGACCGTTACTGTACCACTAACACCTGTTACATTTTTTTTTACCCATAATACGCAATAAAACAATTTGATTTGATTTGATTTGATTTGAAACGTCTAACTTCACGAATGCCTAGATCCGTTGGGCGAACTGTAGGTACCTACTACCTACTTCGTTCATCACAATCGTTGATTCAAGAATATTTTCGAGATTTTTTCGTTAGGCACTTAGATAGGTATGAAGGAACATACATACTGCGCAGGCAAAGGCCATCATTTTTATCAATTCCAAGATGATAGGTCATTGTCATGATCATTTTTTGACGACCTCTGTAGCGCAGTGGGCGAAGGTCCGCCTGCGATGCAGAAGGTTGCGGGTTCGATCCCCGCCGCGGGACAAATGTTTGTATGACCTACAGATATTTGTCTCGGGTCTGGGTGTTTCTATGTATAATATGTATGTATTTACAAACAAAAAGTATATAAAAGTAGTTTATCAGTCATCTAGTACCCATACCACAAGCTCAAGCTTACTTTGGGGCTAGATGATGCTGTGTGAAAAGTCCAGCATTATTTATTTATTTATTTATTTATTTATTTTTTGAGATAAGTATGTAGATTAGGTGGGTGAGACTCTAATACTTACGCTTGACTAACTATTAGCACAGAATACAAAGAGCTTCCTATCCTAAATCTGTCGCATGCTTAGAATTTCCTTTTAAAAGTAAACCTAAAATTTTGCACAAGCAAATCCCCGTGTTATGCCGGCCATACACCATCATGCCAATCCACCATTAGTCATGCCAATCCACCCCCATACATGGTCAATTCTAGCTGATCAAATTCAGTTTTATACCTACGTTTATTCGTAGGATTCTTAGGTAAGATGACTCGACCCGGTTTACACTCGGTTGTTAATAAAAGATTTAATCCTGATAAACTTAAGTTTATGCATATTGTGACATTGGAATGTGCATTTAATTTATTTGATTAGTTACCTACTTAGGTTCCTTCTAGGAAAGCATGCTCCATCTTAAGTTAGACCTCACTACTGCTTAACATCAGGCAGAGGGAGGTCAAATGCTGACCTATTTAATTAAAAAAAAGAAAAAATTTATTTATTTATTAGGTAGGTTATACATACCCACACAGGCATAAGGGTACCCACACAAAACAGAATACAGTCGTTACGTTATCTCACTAATATAATAAAGCTGTAAGTTTGTGAGTTTGTTTAGATGTTTGTATGTTTGTGTTTCAATCACGCCTAAACCAGTGAACTGATTTGGATGAAACTTGGAATAGGCGTAGATAGTGACCTGGAATAGCTATAGGCTATTCAAAATGTTTGTACCTACCACGCAGGCGAAGCCGCGCGCAGTAGCTAGTGTATGATAGTTTTACATACCTAATTAATTACTTAGTTAGTCCTTAGTAGTAGTAGTAGTTAGTAATAGTACCTGCCTTAGTAAATAGATACTATTTAGCTATTAAATATTAGGGAAACCCTCTATCTTGAGCCAAGATAGAGCCAAATGGCAAAAGCGAAGGAGGGCTATGCCCATCAGTGGGATGAGCAAGGCTGATGATGATGATGATTAGGGAAAATAAGAAATTAAGAACAATTAGGTAGGAGTTTATTTCTCTAATTTGCCCCTATTATTTTCTGTATATTAATTATTACTTAGTTAAATATTTATTTTTGGGGGTATTATACATACATACATAAAATCACGCCTCTTTCCCTATGTGGTAGGCAGAGACCACGGATCTCCACTTGCTACGATCCTGACACACAACTTTTGCCTCATTCACTCTCATTACATTCTTCATACAATATGCTCGCCGGTTTAGGGTACTTTTGACCTGGCCCTTCTCCAAAATGTCGCCAATTTGATCCAAGAAGGTTCGCCTAGGCGTATTATCAACTTTATTAATTTACTTACTTTATAAGTACTTGTTACTTAAATCTCTTGAGATTTTAATTAATTGAGAAATTTGACCATTACAGATGTTTTATTCAAGAAATATCTAAGGACGAATATTTGCATAACACCATTAAAAATAACTATTATTTTAGTATCGAATTATGCTTAATGTGGCACATTAGCATTTTGTGCGGAAAACGAACACAATAGAGTCGGTAATGTTTTCGTGGTTTACCAATATACCTACAGTTTTACTAAATGACATAACATATACTTGGGTAACAATTACGTTTTTATACTAAAAAGAAAACCGACTTCAATGTTTGACTCGAAACGCGGTGTGACTCAGGGCGTAAAGCTGTCGATTCGATTTCTATTTGTGAGGCTAGGAGGGAAGGTGTTTAGAGTTTTACGGGGAAACTATCAATCCCTCAGGAATAAAATTTATATGGGACCACCTCTGGAGTATACCCTTTCAAACATAAAAAGAATTTTGCAAATCGGTCAAATGGCGGAACAATCGCTTAACAAGATAAAAAAAAACAAAAAAAACAAAAAAAACATACAGACGACTTGAGAACCTCCTCCTTTTTTGAAATCGGTTGAAAATACGACGAAACGCTTCGAGGTACCTATAGGTAGAGAATAATTTTGGGGCACATTACCGTGCCCCTAAATCTAGCTTCGCCCCGTGCGGTTCCTGGGTACCTAGTACCTACTACAGTGGTAATATCACAATCGCTGCATTTGTCTTTGCTGCTACTAAGTATTTGTGTTGTTTGTAATTCCATTGTCGCTTTGGTGTCCCTACTGTTAGGACAATGTATTGTTATAAATAAATAAGAAATAAAAAAATGTATATTGCACTTTTATGGTATAAAAAATATGCCTTGAAATTCAAAGTCAAAAAGCATTTATTCAGTAGGACCGCTGGGCTGGGATCACTTAGCCAAGCTCTGAGGATAGGGGATTAACGTGTTACGTGGCCAACTTGTGGTGAGCTCTAAACCACAATTAATCGTGAAGGGCAATGGTAGATGACCTTGCCAGCCAGAAGAGGTCGCCCAGAAGGTTTTTATAGGGTTTCCCTAAATAAATGCAATCCAAAAATTGCACCCATGCAGGACTTGAACCCACGACCTTTAACAATCCATGGTAATGCTCTTATCTGAGCTACTGGTATGATAGGACGTACGAGTATATAAGTTATATATAAGTTAACCCAATTAGGGATCATTGGAAAATTAAAAATGCATCTTAAAAATTGCATATTTGAGCCCAGGACTTTCACCGATCTGTTTGTGACCTTTTAGACAAGCTCCGAAGAACGGAAGCGTTCACTTGATAATGCCACTAGCGGTCACCCATCCACTTTGTGACGATATAACGATCTAGAAAGAACAGAGCAAGCTACATCACGAGCGCCTCAAGTACTGTCGTGCGTGATCAGTTTTGTTTTGTTTTGAAAGATGCATTTAAATTTTATGAAGGAAAGTAGGTACCTACAGTTCGCCCAACGGATCTAGGCATTCGTGAAGTTCGCCGTTTGCCGCAGTGAACGCTTTTTCATACAAAATTGTGTTCTGCGCAGACAAACGGCTAACTTCACGTATGCCTAGATCCGTTGGGCAAACTGTATCTATAAGTTGCATGTAAATTGGCCTTGCATTTTTGCCGTATATTAGGCAACTAACAAGACAAAATTAAATGTCTTCACTGTACCTACATCTTGACTTTGAACTTTACAAAATATTGTAAGTAGGTAGGTTTTTTTTTATTTTATGCAAAATGTCACAATGTTTAATTGATGCGTTACAAAGGGCATTTATTCATATTGTCATTAATTTATATTGAGAAATCTTTGGTATGTAGCCATGAGGATGGTTTATGAATTTATTAGTTTAAAGTAAAAATGTAGACATTTTAAGTACAGTACGCACAACCGATCTTTGTCTGTCTGAAGTTAGGTGCACTAAACGATTGAGAGGCGAGATAGCACGATGCAACAAACTAAGCGAGTGAGCGAGGCAGCTATACAACGCTGTCTTCGTCTTTTAGGCGTCACCAAAAATGGGATCTGCGCAGCTACTTCAGATAGCTAAAGATTGGTTGTGCGTACTGTACCTAGATGATTTATACAACCACAAAATAGTTGAAATTAATCATTACAGAAACTGTGTGGGTACCTACCTAGATATCTATAAGTACCTAGATATTTTTACACAAATATATTTTAGAACTTATTAAGGTCTATCGTAATGGAGTTTCCTTAGTAAGTAGGTACAGTTCTTCCAACGAATCTAGGCATTCGTGAAGTTAGCCGTTTGTCTGCGCAGAACACAATTTTGTGTGAAAATGCGTTCACTGCGCAGACAAACGGCTAACTTCACGAATGCCTAGATCCGTTAGGCGAAGTGTACGTACGTTGTTTTTCTTTAAGTACCTACTTACCTCTTTGGAGTAGGTAGGTACTTACTGGTATAAAAGCAAATTTTTTGAACAGTAGGTAAAGAGCCAGGGTAAGCTATTTCTGTTTTTTTTCCTCAATTATCAATTTCATAGATTTGTCATACCAGAGCTAAATGGTTAGAGTTCTATGAATGTTGCAAAACATGGCGAGTTGGTGACAGAACACGCCAAGGTCTAGTGCGGACTGGCCTTTAGGCATATGCAGGTACTTGATTTTAAATAATTGATAAAGATTTTTATAATATTATGTACATAATTCAATTATTAGTTAATTTGATAATGTAGAGCTCGACATCAATCTTTTAATTTTTTATTATTTTTAATTTACTATTGCATGTCTAATTTCAATTGTGACATGATTAATTTGAAGATTTATTTGGTATGTAAGACCATTTTCTGTGGTAATACTAAGAATTTGTATACCGTGTTAATGCGGTGGAGAATGTGACACTTACTTTATATCTAAAATCTTTATATAACCATTCTTCTGACAAATATATTCATTTCATTTCATTGAATCTGTACGTACGAAAAAAAAAAAAAAACGCTGGACTTTCCACACAGCATCATCTAGCCCCAAAGTAAGCAGAGCTTGTGTTATGGGTACCTACTAGATGACTGATATACTACTTATATACTTTTTGTATGTAAATACATACATATTATACATAGAAACACTCGAGACAAATATCTGTAGGTCATACAAACATTTGTCCCGCGGCGGGGATCGAACCCGCAACTTTCGCCCACTGCGCCACAGAGGTCGTCAAAAACACACATTACAGGATTATTCATTTTAATAAAATACTTACCTAGGAACTAATTATACAGGGTGTAAAAAGACTACTACCGAAAACTGCGGGGTTGCAATCAGACCATGATTCTAAACATATTTAGCAAAAAAAAAAAACGCGAAAAAAAATGTTGACTTAGCTACGTCATTTTATGTTATTATCCGGTTATTTACTACTAGTACAACATGAATAATAATGAACAAAAAAATATTTAATCTCAAAATCCAGCAATCTACGTAAAACAACGCGCCCAGTAGTACATACCTACGCAAACAGTAATCTTCAAACGCTGTTTTTTCCGGATATGTTTTTTTCGGAAAATCCTTTTGGATTTGGTTGTGTGTTGAGATAACCTAACCTACCCCTTTCGGCTTCGGTAGACGTTTGACACCCTGTATACATAAGTTACCTTCACGCCCTCTAATACAGAGTTTAATGTAAACACCTTGTAATTTGATTAGTGATGTTTTTTTTTAATTTACATGAACAAAAAAGAAAAGGGCTTTGTCGCTGAGCGACTATACCGCCCAATCAGTAACATCTTAACTGGTTTCACGGTTTCTTCTCCTTTTCATTATTTCTTCTTCTTCTTCTTTTTAATAATGACAACTGTTTCACTTCACTTCAAATATGTATTCATGTCATGAAATCAAAATGATGCAAGAAATATTACTGTTGACATGATAGCTATCTATCACCTGTCAAATCTAGACCGCAAAAGTCGTGTAGTACCTAGATCGCATCTCCCATATCGTGTATGACTTTCGTCACTATCTTGCGTGTTCTTGAATCATCATCAACACCCTCACAGAGCGTGGAAGAAGGTGGATATGGATGCTGTAATCTTAGGCTGTCATTAAATAAACACGAACTAAGGTGGTATTAGCGCTAATCCAAAGCATAAGGCTGTAGTAGGTCAATTGAGTATTAATAAACAAAGACCAAGGAGGAACTAAGCTAATTCGACTCTACTCTCGGAGTAAGAGTTACTCCTAGGCGCCACCTAGTATAGAGATGGAGTAGGCAGACGTATCATGAATTTTGTCATTTTTACGTCACAAAAAAAGGTTGTGCAAGTAGGATGGATTATGTTGATGATTTGAGGAAGAATTGAATGAGGATGGATACCAGTTTCAAAAATGTGGCGAGTGAAAATTTACAAGAATCTATTGGACGATCTCGAAAAACTGAACTTAAAATCCAAGTAACACTGCATAGGTATAGATTTTGTGGTGAAAAACCATTTGATGACTAAATGACTAAATACATTTTTATGATTAAAAATGTTTTGGTCAACTAAACACCAAAAAGTTTTAGAAGAATAAAACCTCTTTTAATAAAACAGATTGTCAAATACAAATTATTGTCTATCTCTGTCATTCATATAATTAATGACAGAGATAGACAATATTTTGAATGTTAATATCATTCGTTCATTCACTCTTTTTCTACTAATCCCGATGTAAGGAAAGTATTACTCATTCGAGGCTACTACCAGTTTATTAATAACATCAAAATATTCAAGTTGCTCCTTCGTTACTATAGAAGTAACAAGTCTGAGAGTAGTCTCGTATTAAGCTAGAATTAGGGTAATCTAATTAATAAGGCCGCTAGGTTTGAATCCGTTCCTGTGCTTATATTTGTTTGTTCAAAAAAACTTAACTTAGTCCTTGTCCTTAGATGATTTATACAGCGTCAGGAGGCAATCCATGCCTACACTTAACGGGATACTGTAGTGCCTGGGACATTGTTTGAGATGGAATAGGCATGCCCAGCAGGCCAGTTCCTAAACCATCCTCTCACCTTAATCATCATCATCATCAGCTTAATCAGCCTGGCCCACAGGAAAGACGACGCAAACACGTGTGGAGCTGACTAAGCTGCGGGTTTCCTCACGATGTTTTCCTTCACCGTTAAGAGCTCGTGATAAAGCGCATATAAAAACGAAACGAAAAATCTATTGATGCACGGCCGGGATTTGAACCCATGACCTTCGGATAGATAGTCGAGGCAACCCCATTCGACCAACACGGACTCAAAAAATGCCACAATGCCAGGTATTCTCGATCGGTGAAGAAAAACATCGCGATGACATCCACATTTCCATCTAGCTTGTGCTAACAGACTCAAGTATTCTGCGAAAAAAGGCTTTTTGACATTACCCTACTCATCTTTACAACAGTCGCATACATGTAAGTATCTAGATAAGTACTTATTACATACCTAAGATCAGCACAATCTTAAACTAGGATTCCCTATGGAGCTTTCGCCCACTACGCCATCGTTGTTTTCACTTTTTATGGTAACGTGGTTCCGTACCCAAAGGGTAAACGGGACCCTATTACTAGGCTCCGCTGTCTGTCTGTCTGTCACCATGAACCGTGATAGTTAGACAGTTGTTTACAGATGATGTTCTGTTGCCGCTATATCAACAAAAACTAAAAAACAGAATAAAATAAATATTTGAGCCATTCAACAAACGTGATTTTTTTTTTGCCGTTTTTACGGAAGTCCGACTCGCACTTGGCCGGTTTTTCCTATTTCCTATCCAATGTTCACCCCACAACAAACATATCGATTTTTTTGACAAAGTGTGATCGAATCAAGAAAACATCTTCAAACGCATGTATAATTTGAAATAGAGGTAAGTACCTACATTCCAAAATATTTGTTATATCATAACATCCAATACTTCCCACATTATTAAAGCAATCAACACAATATTACTACGTTTCTTTGAAACCGGTCCTTCACCGATTATGAATTACCACACTCTTACTTTCCTTGCAGTAATATATTCAAAATGCATACTAAATGCTTTTCAATTTGTATTGTATTCAAAGTATACAGGGTGTAAAGACTCTTTTGCGAAATTGATTGGAATTTACTTCTCATTATCCCACTTTGATTTGGAGACTACCAGACCACTCAGTCGTCGCGTCGTCTCTACATAAACATTCGTTAATCAATATCGTTCCTCACTCGTAAAATATTAAAAGCTTCGGAGCTAATAGAGCTTTTAATATAGGGATCTACCTTTTTTCAATTTTACTACATCTACATGTGTCGTACATGTAGCATGTAGCATCTTTGTTAATCATAAAAAAATAAAGAGCATAATCTACGTAACTAAGAGTTGTTTCAGTTTTCACAAATAGCCTGGTTGCACCCAGTATAAACTTGACTTCTAGGTAATTTCAGGTTCACTTACATAATTATTAAATTAACTTTCAAATAAACAGTATTATCTCTATGAAAGATAAAATTAATAACTCTATGTAAAATAGTATCTTTATGAAATAATTAAACCCCCTCAAATGTACCTACCCCCAAATGGCCCGGTGCACCTAGATTAAGGCTCAAGATCTTTTGATTTCCAAGTAAGTTAACAGATAAACGTTCAAATAAAAGAAGGAATTATTACCGTCTGCCCCGCCAACTGCCCCCACACGGTGGCAGACGGTAATTTGGCGTAATGTTACTACATTTTGCAGAAGTTAGCATTCCTTTTCAGGTATTTATGTATGTGACGGTTGTAGGCCATCACCCGCTTAGCTACTTACCGACTTAATCAAAAGAACATACCTAACTGATGAATAAATGATGATTAGATACACATATATTTCGGTGTTAATCTTCATTATAAAATTGGTAAAAGGAAGTAAAATTAATTATGTTTTTTACCACCAAAATCGGATGCTACGATTATACCGTAACTTATTATAATGGCGGTACACGCAGCTACGAAAGTTGATGGACATTTTAAAAATAAAGCTCTAAATTCACAATCATTTGGATTTACCTGTACAGGAGCCGTGTTGGCTGAGTGGGGTAGTGCCTCGACTTTCTATCCGAATGTCGTTGGTTTGAATCCTAGCCGTGCATCAATTTGTAAAAATACGCTAACTAAAAACATGGTGAGGAAATCAAACACATCGCCATGCAAATTTTTGCAAAATTTGGTTTATTTTCAAGTTGAAGTTATCTTTATTACATTTCACGTGACAAGTCAGTTACAAAAATATTACAAATATCACACTGGAATAGTTCATTCACAGTAATATCACTCATTTTTATTTGATTAGGTGATAGTGTGGTAATGTACAATAACTGACTAGAAACTAATTAGTTATTAGTTTCTAGTCATGTCATCAAAATGAGTGATATTACTGTGAATGAACTATTCCAGTGTGATATTTGTAATATTTTTGTACCTAATACATTAGTATGGTTTGTACACACACAATTGGTAACCCCCTCAGTACGGCGGTTTGTACTGCAAGGGGGTGTACCATTAGCCTTATTGTCTAACACAACTGGGAATGGACATCGGCTTCATTTTGACATTTGAAACCTATTCTGAACTTCAATTGTCATTTTCGTATTGTGTGATTGGTTGAGCTCTATTGAGGACTTCTTTCGCCATTTTTGAAGGAGCTAGTGGCTCTGCTATTTTGTTTATTTTTCTCGTGTTTTACTAGGTTTTATTATGTAATTTCGGTGGCATTTTACTAATGAAGTCTTGGATTACGTAACAGGAGATGTGGTAAATGGAATGGGGGAGTTTTCAAGAAGATTTCTCATTTGATGAAAGTTTTCCGTTGGAGTTTTGAAATGACAAGCCGCCATGTTTTTTTCAAAACCAAATTGACATGACTTGACATGAATACTTATTTAAAACTTGAAATTGGCAGAATTATACTGTTAATAAGTTAGTTGCCATTAATAAAAAGAAGAAGAAGAAGAGCTCTATTGATATGACAACTGGAAATGGATTTCAAGTTAGACAATAGGGGTGCTGGTCGGTGACACTGACGGTACATAATGTCAAATTTGGTATGTATTTGGACGTGCCACTGACCCTAGCCCTTGCCCTTGGATACTTTTAGAGCTGTTATCTGTATATTTGAAGGGAAGATTGGGACCAATTGAGTTTTAAAATAATTGTACCTACCAGTCTCCCTGTCATTACAAAACATGCTTAGATTTAAATTTAAGTTTTTCTTCATATTTATCCATTAATAAATGTAAAATCTGCTAATAATAAATAAAATAGCAAAATAATTTGTGGCTAACTGTACTAACTACGATGATTAGCTTATAAAGTATGTCGAATTCTATGGCATTCAATTTTATGGGGCTTTAGATACGCAAATCAAATTGCTATCCTACTTTTTTTTTAAGTATTCTAAAAATTATAAGTAGTTTTAAGTATTCTACTCTAAGGCTATTGGAGGAATAGTTTTGTAAATGAGAGACCTGTGGGACCGGCATGTTCGATAATCGATCAAGGTCCCTTAATTAAAATAGATAAAAAAAAAAACTAACGAAAAGTATTCTAAGCAAAGCTTGTACCTACTATGGGAACCAGATAACTGATATACTACTTATATACATTTTGTTTGTAAATACATACATATTATACATAGAAACACCCAGACTCGAAATAAATATTTGCAGATCATATAAACATTTATCATTTATCCCGCAGCGGGGATCGAACGCGCAACCCTCTGCGTCCCAAGCGGGCTTTCACTCATTGCGCCACAGAGGTGGTCAAGATATTTTTTGGTTCTAAAAAAACACAATAGTTTTCATACGTGACAGGTTGCAAGCCCATCGCTGCTTATTAAAATAGGTGCTAACTGGTTTCCTAATAATGTTTTTCTAATAATGTTTACCAATTACTTATTCAACAAGATTTTCGTAACAGCGATTAATAATAACAGGCGATTATAGGATGTATATATTGGTTTCAAGATGCGGCGACCGTCACATTACAGCAAGACGGCAAGACAGCAAGTGTTGGCTCCAAAGAGGCTGATTCAGTTAGGACTGGCCGCTTTACGTGCTACTTATTATAAACTGTCAAACTATTGTTTTGTGACACAAAATGTTCTGTAAAAAATGGTAAAAATAACTTTGAAATTAATATTATACTTTTTGAGAAGCAGTCCTTTATCTAAAACAGCAAGACGCTGAGCTACGACCCTATTGTTTTTAAGAAGATAGTTAATAGGCACCTTCTGGGTAAGCTCGCTCCAACGTAGACCTCACTCTTGCCTGTGTAAGTCTGAGGTCAAGAGCCGACCCATTCATCATAAAAAAAAAAGACAGACGTAAGTAATAAAAAAATAACCAGCGTTCCAATTTTCTTTTTAACAGGGAATCCATCCTTTAGCTTAGATAGGTAATAGACATTTAATTTTATTATTAGTTATTTTGATCTAGTACAAAGTAATAAATAGATATTTATTTGCATACTTATCGAGTTGCATTCCTAGAGTTGCCTGGCAGTAACGCCTCCCTAGTTCCCATTCCCATTCCCACTCATATAATAAAGCTGAAAGTTTGTGAGTTTGTTTAGATGTTTGGATATTTAGATGTTTGGATGTTTGTATGTTTGTGTAAGGATCAGGCTCAAACGACGAAACAGTTTACAATGAAATTTGCTACGGTGACAGGTATAACTCCAGAATAGCATATAGACTACTTTCTATCCCGAAAAACGTTCCTAAAAACCAAAAAATATGTAAAAGGACAACGAGAATATTGCCTAAAAACTTTAGCAGGACTCTGTTTGACACAAAGAGCACTGCTCTAAGGTTGCCATGACAACCAATAACTTTTGACTTTTCAAAATGGCGATGTCATTTCGTTCTACTATGCTTTGAACAATTTTTATTACTATATCAAAGACAGCAAATCCAAAAATGAATTCCGTGTTTTCATGGGTTGGATTGGAACAAGGTAGTTCTATCTCCAAAGTTTGTATGACGAAACAATGCGCAGACGAAGTCGCGCCCGGGTCCACTAGTGTGTATACCTACAAAGGCTGTGAGGCGGTCTAAAAACTTCGTCCCTCGAGTTGGCCACTAACTCATATGAACTTACTTTACATATTTATTTTTATTTAATATCAACATAAGTAGGTACTTATAAAATATGTATCTACCCATATTCAACATCTACAGACTTATGTGTAAATTATTATCCCCCGTCTGCTAAGCAACGGAGCTTATCTTTTCAGAGATATTAAATTAAACAAAATATTTCTCAATCTTAGGTATTTCTATTGAATATCAAGTTAAGTATAAAATCTACATATTACGCATTTAACTCGGTTGTGTAATATTAGCGCTAGGCTAAGTGCTTTCGAATAAAACTAAGGTCTTCTTGTGCACTAAATCCTAGTAAAGATTTTCACATAGGCCCTAATTAATGAATGTGGTGTAAAGTTACGCCAGGTTTAAACTCCAAAAATGTTATGGTTACTCCTAAGTTACACCCGGCGTAACTTTACACCGCATATTAATAAGGGCCATAATGACGAAGCACTCAAATACTGCGACTAGCGGGCACTAGTCCATTTTGTGACCGCGCCGAACGTTTCATTATTTCCAAGACCTCGATCAATCCAGAATACGTAAGTTAAGTTTAAGTACATAAACCACACAACCAGCGTTCCAATTTTCTTTTTAACATGGAATCCATCCTTTAGCTTAGATAGGTAATAGACATTTAATTTTATGCATGAATATTCTGAATGTATTTTGACATTTTATCTATTACAATTTTCAATATATCTCTATAGGATATAAAAATGAATCCCTATATTCCTTGGTCACGCCATGCGTGAACGGCTGGACCGATATCACTATTTTTTTTGTTGTGTTTGTTATTGTCAGGAGAAGGTTCTTATGACAGAAAAAATCTCTATATTAATCATGGAGGGCGTGAAATAAGGGTTGAAAGTTTGTATGGGGAGTTGGAAGTTCCAGTTAAAGGCAACAGATGGCGCTATTATTGCATTTTTAAAAGTTTCAGAAGATTCTTGCAGATTTCAGTTCTATTTAGATGTCTGCAAGTATGTTATTTTGCTGACGAAGGCGCGGGTACCAGCTAGTATATAATACTAGCTGCGCTCCCGCGGTGTGACCCACGGTCCCTCGGGGTTTTTTCTTTTTTCGGGATAAAAAGTAGCCTATGTCCTTCCCTGAGATACAACCTTTAACTATGCCAAATTTCAGCTTAATCTGTTCCGCGGTTTGGGCGTGAAAGCGTAACAAACAGACAGACAGACAGACAGACAGATAGACAGACAGACAGACAGACAGAGTTACTTTCACATTTATAATATTAGTATGGATTATTCATACACCTGTAAAGGTCTGACTACCCCCCTTAGACATCTTCATAGGATCTGGAATAAGTAACATAAAAAGATCTGAGAGAATGTCTACCGCACCTTGGGGATACAGTCGTGAACCTGTTTACGTTTACCTGTAAAGGTAAGTTTTAGTAGGGCAATTCTATTGTAATATTATTTAAATAAGACCAATGTAATGCAACCTAAAACTTTTTAAATATACGCATATGAATATGAATTCATACTAATATTATTAATGTGAAAGTAACTCTGTCTGTTTATTACCTTTTCACGCCAAAACCGAACAGATTAAGCTGAAAACTGGCATGGATAAAGGTTGTATCTCAGGGAAGGACATAGGCTACTTTTTATCCTGAAAACATCTCGAGGGATCACGGGTCGCACCGCGGGAGCACAGCTATCTACAGAAACTAATAGTGGTACCAAATTTTAATAGTCGTTCTAATATAACTAATACATACATCATACATCAGTAATACTGTACAATCTCATCTGTGGTACCACTAAACAGCTCTAAGTATATTTATACCGACTATTAAATGCTAATTAACTAAGTAAAATGTTGCTTTCGTCAGTTCGTCTCGTTCCGGACAATTTCTCGTTATAGCCCTGCACAATTACAAAAATATATTTTGTATTTGTATGTAAAATTGACCGAACGAGCGAAGCAAGACTGGCAGAAATGCTTTCTCCGTCTGTCAGTAATTGCCTACAGTCGGCCTAAAGCGGCTATTTTTGGGTGAATCATATTATGAAACATATAAGCAGTTTTGTAGCAGATTCTTCATAATGATTCAGATGTTTCATAATATGATGCACCCAAAGTGGCCGCTTAGACCCCCAGGTCACATTTTCTACCGATTTTGACAAAAGTTGGCACACATATTCATCTGGTGATATCTTATGATAAGTTGATGGTATTTGAATGAACAAATAAATAAAAAAAAATGTATCTACTTTATTGCATCCTTTCATTTAAAAAACAAGATGCAATAGATAAGAGAAAGCCATATTACCATGTAAAATGGGCGCCCTTTTCGCTAAGAAACCATATCTTCAAGACAACCATTGTATTGAGAGGTCTTTATTTGATGGACCGATGCCGGAGTCTTGCTCAAGTATACCGTGAACAGATTCTTATCACTTCAATTAGAATAATTAAAGAATAGTAAATAATTTGATTAGCATCTTATGCAACATTTTATTCCGAATCTTCTACTTTCACTGTCTTAGCTCAATACTTACTGAAATAGGCCCTTCTTAGCATTCATTTCTAACAATATAATATGGGAGCACTAATCATTGCCCTCCAGTGTGGTAATGTCGCCAGTGTTTTGGGCACGCTTCCGACTGACAGTGACCTGGATCAGTTGAGCTATCTATAGGTCATTTCTAACGATCCTTAGATAGCTTGACTGATCCTGTTGTATTTTGTAAATATATGTAAATATGTACTTTAGTAGCTTAATTTCTGTAAATAAAGTATAAGCTACTATCGAGACGTCAAAACAATTTAGCTCGTAGCAGCTTACTTAGCTGTTCTTCATCAACATTCTGTAAGTATCAATCCTTTATTTAAAGGATGCCTGGAAGAAATCGCTTTCAGCGATAAGGCCGCCCATTGTACTAATTTCGAACGTGTTTTATTTATGTGGTGTTTTGTAATAAATTGGGGTACTACGAGTATAAAGTGTTCATTCATTCATTTAAGTTATTCTCGAGTCTGTTCTGTTAGGTAGGTACTTATTGTTGCAAATAAAACATTCCATTCTATTTCATCTAAATGGATGGGTGACAGCTCATGGTAGTAGCAACTTCGTGCTTCGGGTTAAATTGTCGGCCCCGGGACCAACACGAATAAACCCGAGCAGGTAAGAGTTTTAATTTAGTAGGTTCCTATCTACTAAGGTAGGTTTGAATGAGTTAGTAGCCAACTCTGGTGACCGTGTTTTTAGGCCGCTTTAAGGCCTCCGTTATGGCTTAGTGACAAAACAGACAAATGAACGTACCCTCAAGGAAGCGCTCAGTTGATAATGGCACTAGCGGTCACCCATCTTACAATAGCTCCACGACACACCAAAACAAACAATCATGAAATACTTTATCTCCTAAGCAGGTCTGACAAATGAGGTGTTACATTGGTTTAAGCTTCAGCTTAGACCTTGGGTCATACTAAGTCCGTTTTCTACAAACAGATAATTCTTTGACCTCAAAAAGCTAAATACCACTTTATAAATATCTTCGTAATGGGACGTCTCAATAGGCCTTCGGACTTCTATTGTTTTATTTACGAAACAAACATATTCTAATTGTCGAAAATTCATTAATTCAGTGCTTACTTAGTACCAGCGTTCCTAGGCCCCTAGATTACTTCAATAATACTACGTTTGGAGGTCAAGCTAGACTGGTGGTGTGGTAAGGGAAGACATATAAGTGTGGTCTATGGTCACACGCGCGCATTCGCCATTGTACAGTGAAAGACGAAGCGTAATTCAAATTTTTGAATTTAAAATTCAAGTGAGTTTGGAACTGGCCCGTGATAGTGTTGTGCTTTTATTTTTAATAATTCAAGTTTTTTTTACTTTTAGTTTCATCGGTTTTGTGAAAAAGGATTGAGTCACGGTAAGTTTTGATATAAAATCATAATTATTTAAGAATAAAAATGAGCAAGTTCCTGTTTAGGTATAAATAAATACTTATAATTCCAATTTACAGTAGATATTTTTTTTTTTTTTTTTTTTTTTGGCTTCGCAAAAAGTGTGCATGCGCCATTTTTCATTGTAAAAATTAAGGAAACAAAAGTTATGAAATACCGCGGACTAGGACGGGTCAGGAGAGGTAGTGGATACAGGTAGGTACAGTAGATATTACTTATTTATTTACTCGACATAAGTAAGGTAGATGGTAATCTGATACTAATTAATTACAACATAAAAAAAGTAATATAAAAATGTAATATAAATAAAATGAGAAGCTAAAACAGTATAAGAAACATTTTGCAATATTTTTTTTTTTTTATTTATTTATCTTATAAAATCTTACATATTAAACAATTAAATTAGTTCTAAGAAACCACGGAGGTTTGTACTAAAACTAATAAGTCTACAATATGAATACCTATAGGTAATTAAGCTAAAAATAGTCTAATTACAAAAAGAAAACAAAAGTTTCGTTGTTACATATAGTTTGTTAATTAATTTTATATACTAAATATTTTTATTTTTTTTAATTTAACCTATACTGTCCCACTGCTGGGCAAAGGTCTCCCCCAATTCCTTCCAACCATCTCTCTCCTTTGATAAATATTATAGTTAATTTAACCACTGTAATATAGCATTAGGTAAATAATTATTTACCCATGGTACCATTATTTAGGACAGACATACACGATTGTATAGGACATAAATACTGACTGTCAAACTTTTTGCGGATCTATTATGTAAAATGCATCTTATTCCGACGAACGATGTGTGCAATCGTGAGACAATGAGACGCGCAGACGCACGGAGATACGATACATAAATTAATTAGGTAGGTATTGCTGCAATCAAATATATTTTTTACTTAATTAAAAATTTAATTTATGAATTAATTAATTAAAAACCGTGACTTTGGAGCGCAAGAAGTGGAAGCTAAAGGGGGAGACCTTTGCCCAGCAGTGGGACAAGATAGGTTGAAAATAAAACTTTTTGGACCTAGGATTTACTGTATCAAAACGCAGCGGATAGAGAAACTTAGATAAACATTACTTATTCGTTTATAAGTGTATTATTTTATAAAAGGCCGGTATTGTGTTTATTTTAAAATGTTCATTTATAAGTTTAAGAGTTGCAAAAAAATTCTCAAAATTATTCGTAGAAGCGAGAGCGCGTTTATATCGTTTGTATAAAAAACGCAGTCGTAGACATTCGTAGCACTGAAAACTTAATTTAATTGGCACCGTTCGATAATTGTTCTTTTAATAAGTCGAATGAAAATATCGATTGAATCATATTCCAAATTTGAATTTGCACAACGAACACGAATCTAAAAATAGCAAATTATGTAGCATGTTCCGAATCTGAAATACTTTGCAAAATACTTTTTGTATGCTTTCAAAGTGGCATTTTTGGTCAAGTCAAATATTTTATAGCTTCTAAAAGTCCCAGAAATTGTATTCATTACCTATAATTTGCATTGAAATGTTTGTGAAGGCCATGTTAGTTACGCAGGTGCATTACTTATGTCCAATGAAGATGGATTATTGATAGAATGGTTTAAGAGTGGTCATTACGATCTTGCAATGGTTATGGCATTTCAATGTGTCAAACGTTTCGACATATCCAATTGTATGGGATTGCTAATGGGGTCTTAGGTAGCGGGGTCATCTGGTAGAATGAATACGTTTGTAGCCAATAAAAAAGTAAAATATTGTCAAGGTTAAAAAAAAAGAAGTGGAAGGAGTTCGTAATTTGAATTAAATTAATAAGCCTAGAGATTTTCGAGTTTCGAATGAGTTTAAATGACTATCAGTTTTTATACTATGAGAATCATACACCATTATTGTTGCTTACTCGTAACTTAAGTTGAGTGTAACTTAAATACATTGATTTTGTAATGGATTATTTTACTGTGAGCTTTGAAAATTGCTTTAATGACAATCTGAAATACCTACGTATAATGATGGATCAGCAATTGTCTAAATGAAATCTTGATTAATCTAATGAGATGTTCTGACAGTTGTGAAAATCCATTGTGTGATTTTAGATGATAATATTATTGGTGCAATTTTTATTTCATCAAAAAAGTACACGAGTGTCGTGGAACACTCGGTTGGAATGAAGAGTACTTTTCAACAATGTAACACTGTATGGAGAGTGTCGAGAAACCGCCCGTTAATCTTTAATATCATACAAACTATTGCAAACTTAGTAAAAGCTTTGTCAGACAACACCTTTGTATAGATGTCAAAACCGAAACAATGATGTCAATAAAGTTAGGTACAATACTCAATGATTTATCTTTGTCGTATCAAGTATTGCATGGTACTAGAGTTACCTAGTTACGTCAGTTTGACGGATAATTAGCTGTTACATTTGACATTTAGAAAAATCTGACAGTTTGCAAGACGGAAGTGATGCTAAGTTTATTTTGATGAGAAAATGTATACCAGTCGTGATCCTTTTCGTTCCTATATTATTGGAACGAAATAAAAAAAAAACAAAAAAAAGCCGTGTTGGCCGAATGGGGTTGTACCTCGACTTTCAATCCGAAGGTTGTGGATTCGAATCCCGGTCGTGCATCAATGGTTTTGCGTTTCGTAAAATTTATATGTGCTCTAAACGGTGAAGGAAACCAGTTAGTGTTCTTATAGGCGGCGATGGGCTTGCAGCCTGTCACGTATGGAATACTAACTTCTGCAAGATGTGGGCATGTATCAAATATGTGTTTGGACATGCCTCTGACTACTCCCCTTAGACATCTTCAAAGGATCTGGAATAAGTAACATAAAAAGATCTGAGAGAATGTCTACCACACCTTGGGGATACAGTCGTGAACCTGTTTACGTTTTTTTATTATTGGAACGGAATTTCTTTTCGGACGGTATAGAAGAAAAAAAAGACTGAGGCTGGAAAAAAATTGTTGTTCCATTTTACTGTCACGACACGTGTATATGTCAAATCGTCACAGTACGAAATGCGCAGTCGCGAAGCATTCAATAGATTGTTACATTGTTAGTACAGAAGAGCGTTTCTTGGATTTATTTACAACTTATTTGACAAATGCCAAATTTCAAAGTTGAAACTTCGTTCCAACCGAGTGTTCCATGACACTCACGTACTTTTTTATGAAACTGAGGGATAAACAATTTTGCCAGTTGTGATCCTGTTTGTTTGTTTTACAAAACTTCCTAGTACCTAGTGAAATCTAGGCATTAGATAGGACCTAGCCCCAAACCAGTTCCTCTGTGCCCTGTCTTCACTTTCCTCGACCTTCGACCTTCGTTTCACTGGTTCTCACGGCCATGATGGTTCATTGATTCCTTATAGCTATATTACTTATGCAGTATTTACCCTTTTGACTAAGTAGGTACCTCACTTTTATGTGCTAACCTGGAGCTACTACCTACACCATCGTTACTGTACTATTTTTTAAGAAACTACGAATAAAATAATTCTTATTCTTATTTTATTCTTATTCCGGTTTTAATATTGTATATTATTATGGATGCATTATGATATATTTTTAATGAAAATATGAAGATAGTACCTAAGCAGTTTATTGCACAACGTATAGACATTTTAATATACAAACATAAATACAAAATACTTAATTATGTAAGTATATATTTTTTTTTTACTAAAAAAAAAGCTTATTTACGGAAACTAAGCTACTACATATTTACATATATTTACAAAATACAACAGGATTAGTCAAGCTATCTAAAGGTCGTTAGAAACGATCTTTAGATAGCTCAACTGATCCAGGGCACTGTCAGTCGGAAACGTGCCCAAATCACTGGCGGCATTACCACGCTGGATGGCAATGCTGATCCTTTGAGCCAAAAAGGTGCCAGCTTTCGGATCACGCGTCGCTTCGTCGCCCTGAAAGAATTTTGAAATCCCGAAGGGCTCCAGAACCCCACGGACCCAGGGTCTCAACCCCAAATAAACCCTATCAAGATTTATATTTATTATTATATATAGTATACAATTTAATATCATAAAGCAAAGTGATGAGTAGCCGTTTGCTGAAATAGCTCTCGGCAAAATCGTTCTACTATACAACTACATATTTACTATCCTTACGTAGCTGTATTGTAAAACGATTTTGCATTGTTCAAAGTAAAGACACAGAAACATTTTGAAATAGAAAGCGTAAAATCATCCACATTCCGGGATAAATGATTCTCGATTACCTTCTAAAAATCTATCAAAGTTTAAAAATATTATAATAATCATGAACCTAGGTCTAGATACAAAAATAATCTTGTATCTGTTAAGTTATGTATGAGTTATGACTTATGACATAACTCGCTGATCATCTGTTGCTTGCAATATTCATTGACAAAAGAAAGTCACAAATCGCAGATGAGCTAGAAATGATCCCAGCAAGATAATGAGAAGATGAGGCTTGTGCAAAACGTGCTGCACTCTAGGGTTGCCATTCAGAAGTAAGCTAGCTTCCACCGTGTCTTCGTTTGTGAGGTAAAATGGCCTCAAACTTCAGTATTCACGTTTAGAATGTTTTTTAAAATCGGTTTGTTGACTACATCTAATACTAAAATTTTAAGTTATGTTGATGATAGCGTGATAAATGAAATCATAAGAGCGGAATCATCTGGCTCTTCAAAAGATGGAGAGTGATTTTTATTGTAAAACTCGCTAGAAAAATAACCTCAAAAAGTTCATGATCACTGGCAACATAGATGAAAAGAAGATAATACTACACAAGGGAGAGTCACGACCTTGAATGATGAGGTTCACGGCACGACGCAAAACCCACGTTCAAATAATATTTGAAACTGCATTTATTTTCTCTTCAAATTATTTCCTTTTCCTAAATCGGTTGAGTGACGTTTGAAAGCACGGAGCTTGCCAATTAGGCGTTGTAGTTGAAGAAGCAGCTTCCTCGTCATAAAGTGTTTGAATTTATACGGCCATTTTCTATTCTGCAAATAGCTTTTATATTATCTAAAAGTACATATACATACCTACAATAAGTATTTATTTATTTAATTTAATTTATGTTTACCTATTTATAACTTATACGATTAGGTGCATGATGTTTAAAATTTTAACAATTTTTTTAACAATTTCATAGGTAGGCTTTCCTATGAACAATACTTTGCTGTTTTAAAATGTGACAAACGCATTTCCATCATTCTAAAAAATATCAATCAGAAACCAACTTATTACGCAACGGATCTTTAGCTCTCTGAAGTTAGGTGCAATAGACGATTGCGCAGGTTTGATAGAGTAAGCGAGATAGCACGATTTTAGGCGTCTTCAAAAATGGGCTCTGCGCAGCTACTTCAGAGAGCTAATAGTGCGTATTATACCAACTGTCAAAGTTTAAAGAGGATTTATTCTTTTGACATAAAAAAGCGCGCGAACCATACTCCCACGCGTTTTATTATGCAAAATCGTTCGTCAATTGTTTTGCGATTCGATAGACATCGTTTTATCACGATCGAAACGTATTGCATTTTGTCTGGTGACTCATTAAAAATAATGTCTTATTTATTAGGAGATTTGTGTAAAGTTAAAAATATTCTTATTATCGAGATAAATATCGTATCGCGTGTAAAGGAAATAAATAGGTAAGGAGTAGGTACTTAACCTACTAAAAGTGAATACAAAATGCAATATTAGCTGTTAATATTTTTTTTATTCTTGCATTGTCTTGACAATTACGGAGAAAAATCGTAATCAGCTAAAAGGTCAACGACCGAAAGTTAGCCTACTTTTTTGTATTGATTTTAGCGCAGACAAAACACAGACACGGTATAAATATTTGCTAACGCCAGTTTTATTTACCTAACAATCAACTAAAACAAAAATAAACATGTTCACGATTGTTTAATTGGTTTCTTTAAGATTTTGACCAATCAAGGTTAAATAATTTCTGTCAATTAGGTTGAAATAACATTATGTAATAATTCATAATTCATTTATTCGCTTCAATGTGGTATACAACGATCTTAAATAATGATATTATTAGAATAGGAACACACATTCCCCATACAATTGGGATACGAACATGGTTAATAATAGAAAAAATTTTAATAGTATAAAATATGTACTTAGTAATTAAATTGTTTGATATAATGCCATAATAAAATTTAAGTTTACACTAATTAAAATCAGGTTACAAATTCCCTTAAACTATAATAGTTTCTGTCCATGCGTTGTAAGAATTAAGTTCGTATGAGTCAGTGGCCAACTCTGGTGACGGAGTTTTTAGGCCGCCTTAAGGCCTCCGTCCACATTCCGAAAGCATCTCCGTGCACTCCGAAGCACGAAAGCGCATAGATGAAAATGCCTCTGGCGGTCACCCATCCACTTACAGACCGGTTGTTGCTTAACTTCGACGATCTATCAAGAAGACTAAGCAAGCATGACCACGAGCGCTTTAATAAACTTTGAAGATGTCTTCAGAAACACGTCTTATCATATATTTTAACTAAAGTATACTAACTAAAGTATATTATGATATACTTGCCTTTACATAGCCTGTTCTAAGTAAAATCGACACTTTAAGCAAAAACAATGCAATTGTAGGTACATTTGTAACAAAGTCACAGATAGCTAATCTAGGTTCATTAGAGTCTAATTAAAACGTATAATTTGAATAGACACATCAATCATATTGCCTCATGGCCTAAATGATTTACCCAGTTTGTACTGCCACTTTGAAACAACTTGCAAAGAAAAAGAAGCCGTATGAGTCTATGAATTGAATCTTTATTTCAATGGGAAAAACTATATTCTTCTAGTCGCGTCCCTGGTTTCCCTTAGACGGATTCGTGGGACTAAATTTGGAAATTAAGGTGAATTGTAATTGAATTGGTAAAGAAAAAATAATGGAGAAATCTCCAGCTAAGCTTCAGATAATATTTTGATTTGGGAAAGTCTAAAATATCTAAAGTTGGAAAATGCATCACAAATGAAATAAATAAATAATGCTGGACATTTTTCACACAGCATCATCTAGCCCCAAACTAAGCAAAGCTTGTATTATGGGAACCAGATAACTGATATACTTTTTGTTTGTAAATACATACATATTATACATAGAAACACCCAGACCCGAGACAAATATATGTAGGTCATACAAACATTTGTCTCGCAGCGGGGATCGAACCCGCAACAAGCGTCGCAGGCGGACCTTCGCCTACTGCGTACAGAGGTCGTCAAAAAAAGGTGTCAAGTGCAAAGGAGCTTCGTTTAGGTGCATTCAAAATCCATCCACAATGGTTAGAAAGAACTAGTGATACGTCAAAAATAAGTAAACATACAACTATAAAACAAAGTTTAACCTGTGACTTTACCCAACAATGTTATGCGATGGTATCAGGCACAAAAAGCGCTCTATCACACGCTGTTCTGTTCAATGAAGGTAACTGGGTCGGTTAATTCTTGTTCCCAAATGAACTATACTAGATTCTCAAGCAAATACTTATATGTATAAATTAATAGATTTTTTTCTCTTATAATATTTTCCGTATTGATCGCATTATGGGGTTACGTGTTTATGTTTTTTTTTTTCATTATTATTTTACTTTTAGGTCGTGTTCGAGTAATGTGCTCAGGTTTTTTTACAAACTAGGTAAACTGGAATCAGTTGATATCCCTAGATAGCTCAACTCTGTCAAAATATCCATACATGAATCACGTTTCAATATATCTCCTAAAAATTTATATTATCAGTAATCACGACTGTATCACAAGCAAAGCTATTTAAGCCTCTTTATAACTAAGTTTTGCTTAGTTCCACTAATCAAAAAATGACGACCTCTGTGGCGTAGTGGGCGAAGGTCCGCCTGCGACGCAGAAGGTTGCGGGTTCGATCCCCGCCGCGGAACAAATGTTTGTATGACCTACAAATATTTGTCTCGGGTCTGGGTGTTTCTATGTATAATATGTATGTATTTACAAACAAAAATTATATATGTATTCTATCAGTTATCTGGTTCCCATCTTTGCTTAGTTTGGGGCTAGATGATGCTGTGTGAAAATGTCCAGCATTATTTAATCATTTGTCAAAAAATTTCGCTCATCAAAGTTGTATAGATACTTGTGAATACTTGCGTAATGCGTTTACTTGACTGTGAGGTCAATTGGAAAGGTAAATTTGCTCAAATAGTTTTGGCGTTTCCAGTAGAGACAGAGATACGCATAACGTAATACAACATTATTGTTTGATAATTACATCATCGTATCAGATCGTCCTAAATAAAGAATGAATGAAATCATAAATAATTATCTTATTTAATCGTAGCAAGTGGAGATCCGTCTAGGTGACTAGTTACCAGCTAAGCAACGTCTAAAACAAATTTCATCTAAATCTGTTCAGCCGTCTCTCCCATCCCTTCAGATTATCGCATTTACCTAGAAACTTTTGTTTGTGACTGAATTTTCTATATTGGTCGATCTTCACCAGTTCTTTAGAACCAGTGTGGTGAAAGGATTGTAAGTGCGCCTCAAAGAGGCTCTTTTCGTGCACTTGACACATGTTTTCGAACTTTGTAGGTTCTACGACATGCCGGTTTCCTCACGATGTTTTCCTTCACCGTTTGAGAGTACTAGCATTGTGCACAATACATTTTTCGGCAGAAAAACTAATTGGTGCACATCCGGGATTGAACCTACGACCTTACGACCTATATTGGACTTGATCGATTTGAGACCTTTTCCACTTGGCAAACAGCTTATTATATAAAAACTATCAGAATATAATAAGTACCTAATATAAAGTTGACATTATATTAAGCAGTTGTTCGCGATCGATGCGTACGCGCATTAGGTAATAAATAACACTTTCGAATACATAATCGTAGTTACATTTACAAGTAACGGAAAGGTCATAAACTTCCGTGTGAAGGAAAGTTATGGTGTTAGGCTGTGTTGTACTGAAAGCTAAGATATGCTATAAAAGCTATAAAACTTAGGCTAGTTTAACTATTTACATCTATAACTAGATGATTTTAGACTGGGCAACGCCAGGTATTTATCGAAGTAGGAATAGACTTTATGATCTTTATGCTACTAGGGAACTTATGCTTCATAACCCATCGCATATCTTATACATTAAGAACTATTCTAAAATCTTCAAAAGGGTATGTCAAGCTGCTAAATCAATACATTTTAAAAATAAAATTGTGTCTTCATCAAATAAAGTTAAAGCCACTTGGAAAGTAATAAATAATGAAACAGGTAAATCAAGACCTGGTTTCAAACAAATTAATTTAAAAGTCAATGATAATCTTTTAACTAATAACATTGAAATAGCTAACGCGTTTGATAATTTTTTTTCGAATATAGCCCATGTTGCGACCAAGCCACTTAATTCTTCGGCTACTGGCGCACTTAAATTTTTAGAATCTGGTGTTGCTCAGTGTGGAAGTGACTTTGAATTCAGTTATGTTAACGCAGATAATATTGTCAAAACCTTTAAAACTCTTAATATTAAAAACACTGAAGATTTATGGGGGATATCAACTAAGATATTAGCCACTATTGTCGTTGATATTGCTCCATGTCTAGCTTATGTCTTTAACAGATGTGTAGACGAGGGTGTTTTTCCTGATCTTATGAAATTTAGCAAGCTTATCCCATTATTCAAGTCTGGCAATGAAAGCGACCCTGCTAACTACAGACCAATTTCGATTCTACCTGCGTTAAGTAAAATATTTGAGAAAGTTATGTTGAATCAATTGCTTGCGTACTTTAACCTTCACGGGCTTCTACATAAATATCAATTTGGATTTACCAAAGGTCGTTCAACAACTGATGCAGGTACTTTGCTTCTAAAGCACATCTATGATGCCTTTGAAAACTCACAAGACGTGATCGGAGTATTCTGCGATCTTTCTAAAGCTTTTGATTGCGTGTGTCACAAGACTCTGATTTCTAAGTTAAAATACTATGGCGTCAATAATCGAGCTATAGACCTTGTCGATTCCTATCTATCCAATAGAGTTCTTAAGGTTGATGTAGGTGGTGAAAGGTCTGCAGGGTCACTAATTGATATGGGTGTACCTCAGGGCTCAATATTAGGCCCCTTCTTGTTTCTAGTATACATAAACGACCTTCCTTCTTTTGTGAAAGACATGTGTGACATTGTTCTGTTTGCTGATGATACCTCATTGGTTTTTAAAGTTGATAGATATAAAGAAAATTACGATGATGTTAATGCGTCTCTATCCCTAGTTTTAAAATGGTTTACGGCTAATAATCTCTTACTTAATGCCAAGAAAACGAAATGTATTAAATTCACTTTGCCTAACGTGGTTCACAAACCAACTAAAATTGAGATAAATGGAGAAACACTTAATCTTGTAGATTCAGCAATTTTCTTAGGGCTGACTGTTGATTCCAAATTGCAGTGGGGACCTCACATTGAAAGACTTGCAGGTAGACTTAGCTCCGCTGCATATGCAGTTCGTACGATTAGGAGTTTGGCTGATGAAGAGACAGCCAAGCTAGTATATTATAGTTACTTCCATAGTGTGATGTCATACGGTATCTTTCTCTGGGGTAAAGCAGCCGATATTCAAGATATTTTTGTTTTGCAAAAGCGGGCTGTCCGTGCGATTTACATGATGAAACCACGGGACTCGCTAAGACAACGTTTTAAAGAAATTAATATTCTAACAGTATTTTCACAATACATTTATGAAATCCTTTTGCACACTCATAAATATATAAATGACTTTAAGAAAAAAAGTGACGTGCATAGAATTAATACTAGAAATAAGGATAAACTTTGTGTGCCTGAATTTAGATTAGAAAAAGTGAAAGGTTCTTTCATGGGAAATACCGTACTCTTTTATAATAAACTTCCAGATAATGCCACTAAATTGCCTATTCGAAGATTTAAAAGTTACATAAAAAATAATCTTATAAAGAAAGCGTACTATTCTATTGGTGATTATATTAATGATAAATTCGCGTGGCCTGATGTCGCTCTGCCCCTCGACAGCTGATGTGTGCACAATGTCTTTGCTATCTTGCTTAGCTTCTTGAATAGGGTATTTGACATCATTAAAAATAAACTACAAATTGTGGTCATCCTTTTAGAAAATAGTCTAAATAAGCATATTTCTTTCCATTTACGTCTAAAATATGTTTACTTTTGGTAAAAAAACCTTTAAAAATTACAAAAAAAATTAAAAAATTTTCGTCTACAAAAACGCACTGTGATTGGTTGTGACTCTGATGACGTCAAACGCTAGTAAACGTCAACGAACTGATTGTCTGTCACTATGGACTTGTACTGTCTGTTTACTATGGAGTGACGTCACGGGTACCACGTGATCAGCGCCATGACACAAGATATCGTTTTTCGCGCGATTTTGTATGTTTAAACTTTAAACATGGTTTTTATCAAAATTATGTTAAATCTAAAGGAAATTTAATGACCAGTGTGCATATAATATATCAAAGAACACTTTGAAATGGTTTTCTGAAAAGAGTCAAATACCCTATTTTACTAACTTTACTTTTAATTTTACAACTAAGTTAGTTAAGAAATTAGCCTAAGTTTAGATCTAAGATGGATCACCTAAAAAAAGCTAGGCCCCAAACCGTGTTTGTTGCCCTGATTCTTCACGGTATTGGTCGCGAAGGAACAGGAGTAGAATCACCTAGTTTTAAGACGTTTCAAAGTGATCCCAGCGGTCCTACTGAATAAATGCTATTTGACTTTGACTTTGACTTTGACTTATACAGCGTCAGGATGGGCAGCCTATGCCTACACTCAACGGGATACTGTAGTAGGTACCTAGAGTACCTACCTGATATACAGGGTGTAAAAAGACGTCTACCGAAGCCGAAAGGGGTAGATACAGCATCCCAACACACAACCAAATCCAAAAGGGTTTTCCGAAAAAATCACTATATCCGGAGAAAATCGACCTCGCACAGCTGGTCGAGCGTATGTACTGGGCGCGTTTTTATACGTAGATTGCTGGATTTTGAGTTTTAATTGTTTTTTCTTTTATAAATGAAATTATTAGGTAGGTATGATCTTATTATGTTATACTAGTAGTGAATAACTACAAAATAAAATAAAATGACGTAGCTAAGTCAAAATTTTTTTTGCGTTTTTTTTTCGCTAAATATGTTCAGAATCATGGTCTGATTGCAATCCCTCAGTTTTCGGTAGCAGTCTTTTTACACCCTGTATTGTTTTGAGATAGAATAGGCTTGCCCATCACCTAAACTGGCTTAATCCACAGGAAATACATGGTTGAGAAGCTATCTAGCTTTTATGTAGGTATCTTCTTCTTCTAGGTATTAAAGAGATCAAACCCATTGAATTGGCAGCGACGCGACGATCATTTTAAATAACAAGACAACCTTAAGAACAATGGTATAAGATATAGAAACGCTCGCGCCGCGGCGCGCCGGCCAGCCATATTATAATCTTATAATATTGTGGTTTATAATGTCTTGTTATTAAAACTGATCGTCGTCTCGCTGCCAATTCAATATGCATTGAACCTAAGATATAAGATATAAGTATATGCAACAATGCCACGAATTGGCTTCTAATGGTTGTAGAAATATATCTTAGAAATATAAAAGCTTGCAGTAGTCAGCAAGCATTATAACGGTAAGTTTCGTTACATCATCTTCGACTGACGTTTATCTATTTACAAACAAACAAACACACGATGTGTTTATATTGAAAAGTACGTGTATACGAGTATTATGAACTTATTATGATTATGAAGCTTTTAGCTCTCACGCTTATAAATACTTGGCACACATGCCTACAGTTATTAGAATGAATGAATGAATGAATGAATGAATGAATGAACACTTTATTGTACACCAATTAATAATAAAAAAACACATAAATAAAAAAAGTTCAAAATTAGTACAATGGGCGGCCTTATCGCTGAAAGCGATTAGACGTTTGCATTACATACATACGTGCCAGGTTGCCATCTTTTTAAATTAAATAGCTTAGCATTTGACCTCACTCTGCTTGATATAGCAACAGTGAGGAAGATGAAGCATGCTTACCTAAAACAACGTTCGAAACGGTCTGTAAGTGGATGGGTGACCGCCAGTGGCATTTTCATCTGAGCGCTTCAGTGCTTCGAAGGGCACGTTAAATGTCCCGGCTAATTAAGTCGTTAGGTCGGAGGCCTTAAGGCGGCCTAAAATTTCCGTCACCAAAGTTGGTCACTGACTCATACGAACTTACTTTTTTTATTTACTCTCGAAGTCAATCGTCTACCTATTAAAATGCAAATTACCTACTCGTAGGTTCTCAAACAATGATTTTCATCACCGCATATCTAGAGCTATGTAATGTAATGCACTTATAAATAGGTAAAAAATAATGACACACTTAATTAATTTACCAAAACATTAGGTATCCTAAAAGTAGGCACTTTCTAATTAAATAATTATAATTATGTAATTTACTAAACTGTTTAAAAAGTATTTAAATTTTAACGATTTGTATATTATGCGATGCTGCCTCTTTAGTATAAAATGTTATATTATCGCATGATATTTAGCATAATATATAAAACATATTAGATTTTAATCTGATATTATTATTATTTTAATGTGATTGTCCTACCAGGCCATCTTATAAAAACTCAGGCCATTACGTAGGTAAAAGCTGTTGGTACTTATAATTATCTAGTGAAAAAGATTTTTAGGTACCTACTAGAGGATTCATTTGGCCGCGCCATACCTACTCGTCTCGGGTCATTTTTCTATACAAAAAATGCTTCTGACGTCTCAGGTAGTTTATCATTTCTCTGCGTCTCAGCATATCTTCTATTGAATTGACAGTTCGGCACGAATACGTCTGCGACTACCATAATACGGCTTCAGTGTCAACACTCAATGGGACGCTGTAGTGTAGCATATTAAGATGGAATAGGCTTGCAAAGCACCTAAACCCTCTCAGCTTAATCGGCCTTGTTCACAAGGAAAGACAACGTCAATATGTGTGGAGCTGACTAAACTGCGGGTTTCCTCACGATGTTTTCATTCAGGGTGAGCGCTTGTTGAAACATATATAAATTTTAGGAAACGCAAAATCCATTGACCTGGATTTGAACTAGCAACCTTCGGATTGATAGCCGAGAGTACCTACAATCCACTATGCCAACACCTCCATCCATCATAAGCTCATACAAATCTAATAATCGAATGATGTGGTATTACGCAATATATTCTTAGTATTGAGAAGTCATTGTGTGTTATAGTGCCACCAACGTATCAGCTCAGGTTGAAAATGAAACTAAGGTTGACGACCTCTGACCTGACCTCCTAAAATTGTCTTAAAGTAAAGGTCAAGTGATTTTAACCCTGTACTTTAGAAAACTGGGGATAACAAACACGGTTCAGTATTTCTTTTTCATAACCATATTGAACTGACACCAACTGTTTGGCCTCAAACCATGTTTGTTGCCCTGTTTCTTCACGGTATCAGTCGCAAATACACATGAGTAGAATCACTTAGTAAATAATAATAATAAATAATGCTGGACATTTCACACAGCATCATCTAGCCCCAAACTAAGCAAAGCTTGTACTATGGGAACCAGATAACTGATATACTACTTATATACTTTTTGTTTGTAAATACATACACATTATACATAGAAACACCCAGACCCGAGATAAATATTTGCAGATCATACAAACATTTATCCGCGGCGGGGATCGCACCCGCAACCTTCTGCGTTCCAAGCGAGCTTTCACTCACTGCGCCACAGAGGTCGTCAGTTCATAATACTATTCTAAGAGATCCTAGCGCCAGCGGGCCTTCTGAATTTGAACAGATAGGCTGGTAGCACTATGATTACGTCAGTGATGTAGGGCAATATTGGCTGAATTACCTTTGCCCGATTGTATGCTAGGAAGTGCACTGAATAGGCTATGAATCTATCGCACATGGAACATGAAAATCATCTTCCTGCCCTTTTCCCACATTATGTGGGATCGGCACAACATGTGTTCTCCTTACATTCTACTCTATCAGCCGTCATCTCAACACTCACTCCTTTCTTACTCATGTCATCCTTCACACAATCCATCCATCTTTTCTTTGGCCTACCTCTACTCGTAAATCCATCAACATTCATACCAAGCACTCTCCTAACATGACCTTCTTCCCTTCTCATTACATGCCCATACCATGCTAGCCTGTTGCTCATCATCTTTTCATTCACTGAAAATATCTCTAGCTATGGGTTTCTAGAGAAACCTAAATTCATAGTATGGAAGATAAAATTTTGAACTGCGTGTAGTTATTCAATTATCTTGAAAGAATGCTGATATATGTGAGCTGCTCCCTTACTCTTAGGATGTAAGCGAAAACGATGTCCAATGTAAGACGTATTCTATATGTGTGAATCTGAATTAAAAAAAACTATGTCTATATTAAGTACCTACTACTCTAATGAAGTCTAATGTAAGACTAACTATTTTGGACATGGTTGAACCCATTGTTTCGGACTTGACCTCTGATGTAACGAGATTATGCAGACGGTTAGAAAAAACGTCGCGTTGTAAACGCTCAAGACGTCATCTAGAAAGATTTAACACCGGTATTCACAAACATTAACTACTATGAGGTCTCACAGTGTGCGCGGACGCACAGGTTCCAAAAAACCTACGCATTTTGGGACCCTGTGCGTCCGCGCGCACTGTGAGTGAAACGTCATATTAATATTTGTGAATACCGATGTTAGTCTGTTAACGTAATGTGAGTTATGTACCTATACTTTTTACATAAGACTTCTAACTTCTTACCTATACTTAAACCAGTATGTGAACGTACTATCTTATATATATATATATATAAGAGTTAGGGCTCTTATAAGCCCAAAATTCGAATCTAATTTTAAAAGACGCAACTCAAAATTAGGCTTTTTTTAAATCTACACGTCTGTAGACGATCTATCATTACATAAATGGAATGCAAAATATTACAATGCGACTACAATATGCGAATTATGTAAGTATTGCGACCCATCCCAACGTGTGAACCGTGCCAGCTGTTTAGCAATGTCACTATGTCAAATTGGAAATGTCAAAGTGACAGATCTATACAATGACAGTTATTAATGGCGGGAATTTTCGCAAATATACAGAAGTAAGTTAATCGATACTGTGAGTGTGTAAATAAAAATAACATATTGTGTCAAGTGCACGAAAGGAGCCTCTCTGAGGCGCACTTATAATTCTTTCTCCACACTGGTTCGAAAGACATGACATCGACAGACTAGTGACATGACAAGAAGAATTGTATCAAAGTCAAAGTCAAAGCCAAAAAGCATTTATTCAGTAGGACCGCTGGGATCACTTATATACTTAATACCTACATGTGTACCTGTGTTAATACTTACATTATGTGCTTACTATAGTAGGTAATGAACCTACCTAATATACTTAATGAATTATTGCCAATTCCGTGATCTACTCGTATGATAAAATATGGCGGATATAAAGGAAACAAAGACACATTTAAAAACGAGAATATACCTTAACGATCGTGAGAAATAGGAAATAAGTTCGACTTATTCTCATAAAGCTTCTTAAACTATGTAAATTACTTTGGTAGAATGACCTAAGCTACAGTAGCAAGGTAATATTTTTTTAAGAAAAAAATAATTATGTAAAAAACTATGATGCTTAGACAAAACTCTGAAAACAGTTTTTATATTTTTGTAGGGATTTTTATACTTAAAGAAGATTTTTTTAAGAAAACCAAAACGAACATAGGAACCTACTATTTTTTTAAAACTTTTGTACCAACTTCATGGACTTTTTTCATAAAGGAAATCCTTAAAAAAATATTAGAATCTACCTATCAAGGATCTTCGGAGTGAACAGAAATGCACCTTGAGTATGCATTACATTTTTCAACATTATGCCATTTTTCAATGAATAATATGGTTTTGATGACACACTTGCTCATAAAGTGGCTCTATGGTCACCGCAATTAGGCACATAATGACACCCATAATCAAACTGTGACCTTTTCATTACTATAACTCACTAGTGAGTAATAGATTTTTTTTTTAATTTTATTGGTTGAGTTGCTTTGTTCTTTAAAAAGTTTTTATTCAGAAAAAAGATCGTGTTCAATAGAACAAATAAATTAATGTTCCTATTGCTTGCTCATTTCATGCAACTTCTAATTTTTTTTTTTTTTATAATTAAATTACTTCTAATTTAAATAGATAATTTTAACTCGTACGTGTTTAATAAATAAAACTTTCACTCAAATATAACTTTTGTTTTCTCTATAATAAAAGAAAACTTTAAATTCCCCATATAGTATACCCAGAAATATAGTCTGTGGCCGATCGCAATGCGCGCGCATAGGAAAACTGATTAATTTTTCCCGCAATAGCGAAACATTTTTCACAACTCGTTTTCACTGTTGAAAATGAGTTTTTATTGTTATTTTATTCACAAGTGTGTTGAAAAACGTCGTATGATACACGTGTGTATTGATGATTACCGTCCTCGGTTCTGTTAAGAGCCTCGCCTAACGGCTCGGCTCTTAAAAACACCTCGGCGGTAATCACCAATGTTACACACTAGTACCATAATGTACTATTATAATACGTTACCCAATTATATTTGCTTTATGGAAGTACCTATAATTGATATATAATAATTGATGGCAGGAAATTGCAAGCTTTCTTCACCAAATATAGAAGTCACGACTGCGTTTAGAATCATGCGTGCCCTTACTTGAATAAATCTTCAATTCATATTGAATACATTTAAATGTAGTGAATAATTCAGCTCTCGATGAATCAATAGATACATAGCCCGCGTCACCAATTGATAACCCCCTTAGTAAAGCAGTTTGTACTACAGGGGGGTTACCAGTTGGTGACGCTGACCGTACCTTTATGAATTGAACATTTTCGATTTACAATGAAAAAAAAAAACAATTATACCCAATGATTATACATAATTACCTACTTACATTTTAAAAACTAAGAATAAAACCTGTCGTTTGAAATCAAACGACTCCAGTCGAAAATTACAAAGTGAGGATGGGGTTTTATGAGTTTTCCTGCAAAAGTTTATATCGATTTCTCCCAACGAATTGAGAACATCCTCGTTTTTTTAAAGTTAGCCAAAAAAACTTCAAAGCTTTGATGTCTCGCCAGGGTTTGAACTTGGAATCTGCAGCTTGAAAGTCCCACATCCCATTAGCCAACAACATTACCGATCCTATGTGGATTTTTCGACGTTATGACATTTTACAAATTCTAAAAGATAGTGACGTCTCAAACAGTTGATGTAGTTCGGCTCTCAAATAGTTTAAGTAGCTTTTTTTGGGCCAAGTTTGGGAAAATAAGTCAAAGTCGTGGTAGGCAGCTAGTTACAAAAATATTCTTAACTTTGTAAAGATTTACAAAACTGCTAATAGGTTTACGAAATAGAAGCGTGTTCGTCGTGACATGTCAATGTACGAAATTATGTGTTGTATGATATAAACATAGGTTTTGTTAGAAATTGCTGCTATTATGTCGTATGTCAAAATTATACTTAAGTTGTGTCTTATATATGATTTGTGCAGAAACTAAGCTACTACATATTTACATATATTTACAAAATACAACAGGATTAGTCAAGCTATCTAAGGATCGTTAGAAACTCAACTGATCCAGATCACTGTCAGTCGGAAGCGTGTCCAAAGCACTGGCGGCATTAATATTAGTAACATATTAATATTTTCTTTAATAGTTAGGTCACTTTGATTACATTTTCGGGAACTTTTCCATTGATACACAGCAGGGATTTGAACTCGCAACCTTCTGATAGAACCTAATTTCACTTGGTCAATAAAGCTCATTAAATAAATAAAAACCCACACCGTATCAATATCGATAAACATATTCTGTCAATCGCAGTAAAACCTAGTCTCGTTTACAAGTGTGCGCTTGCGCAATCCATCTCACGTTACTGTAGGTACCTAATTGTTGATTGTGCATTGATTCCCAGTGTGCTTATCTCGAGCACAATGCCACTGATCTTAATGCCTTGGTTAGATGCGGTGCGATCGACTGCGAGCACGGTACGGCACGTTTTTAAGCCCCGCCGCACACGCTCACACTCGCATTGGCCGTCACGAGCCGCGTGCGAGTGGCAGTATTTAAAACCTTAGGCGCAGTACCAAACTACTTATTAACAATAATCTATATAAAAACTAGTTATCACTGTCGGATTCTGAACTTAAATCAATCGCATCCATCTTGCTTCGTTTTCATCTACGAATGGTAGAGACACTGACTGATGTACGACTCGTGAAAGCAATTGCGGACACCCACGTTCCCACCAATGTCAATGCGACATCGGCGCAGTGACGTGAACGAGTGCGAGTGTGAGCGTGTGCGGCGGGGCTAAGAAACACTGAGATATTAAAGTGTAAAATTGATACAAAAAATGTATTAGGAACCTACCTACAACAATGAAAGAAAGCTTAATCCTCCTAGCCGGTTTCGACTACGGAGACGGCTTTGTGTATTTTTTTAAAGCTTAAATTGATACATAGCTGAGTAATAGTTTTCATTTCCGGATGTGAAATTAATTGTGGCATGCATTAGGCATACGTGAAAGTAGACGTTTCGATGTAATAGGCATTTTTTTTACCGCACCCCCGTGCATTTCGAACAACCAGCTTTAAAAATTCCTTGCACTTTGTCTATCGTCCTGCATTTCCGCACCGCGCTGTGTAGGTAGAGCTTAATGCTAAAGGTCCTTGGCACACCGTTGTTAATTTTTTGGACATTGACAAGCAAGATAAATAGTTTTGATAAAGCTGTTTGCCAGACAAATGTGCAGGTATTTTTAAAATTTAAACGCTTTGTTGATAAGTTTACGTGGAATGGGAATGTTTTGTTGGCCAATTGTTGTAATTTGAGAAATGCTGTTTTTTTGGAGAATAAGTATGTAGTACATACTTACTAGGTACATACACATTACCGATGTTTAGCTCTCTGAAGTTAGGTGCACTAAACGATTGCACTGGCGCATGTAGTGCATTGGGTATAGAGTAGGCGAGATAGGACGATGCAACAAGCTAAGCGAGTAAGCAGCTATATGTCTTCGTCTTTTAGGCATCATCAAAATGGGTTCTGCGCAGCTATTTCAGATAGCTAAAGATTGGTTGTGCGTACTGTAAGTAAGGAGAAGTGACGCATAAAATACAAAAAATTGGGCTCAGTACCAAAACACACAGAGAATAATTGGCATGGGTGCGTATGTGCTAAATACATATGTTTTTGGGAGAATTTGTCTACCGCACCTCGGGTATACTATAAAGTCGTGATCAATACTGATGTTTGTTGTTTTTCATATCACTAATGTAACGAAATCATTTAGTAAAGTAAGTTCGTATGAGTCAGTGGCAAACTCTGGTGACGGAGTTTTAAGGCCTCCGTCAAAGACTTAAATAGCATTTAACGTGCTCTCCGAAGCACGGAAGCGCTCATAAGAAAATGCCACTGGCGGTCACCCATCCACTTACGGCCCGCTTAGAACGTGGCTTAATTTCGACGATCTATCAAGAACAACTAAGCAAGCACGACCGCGACCAGTCATCTAATAACCTCCTCCTTTTTTTGAAGTCGGTTAAAAATGATATTCTATGGGCCTATTGAATAAATTGATTATTAGTTTATTTTTTATTCCAGATGGTGCGCTGGTGCAGTTTGTTGGCACTGTGCGTGGTGGTGAGCTATGTGACCGCAGCTGACTCTACTTCTCGATTTCGTAAGTGCTGAACAGTTTTTGACCATCATTTTAACCGTAAATTCAGGTATTTCATCCTAATGATTTTCACAGTCATTTTATCCTATCTTAAGAGTTACGCAAATCTGTTTTATGAACCTTCTGTCTGACTTAAAAAAACAAATGCACTTATTTTTTTCAATAACAATTTCGATATCTGTTTCTGAAAACGGCCCTTAGGATATAACAAGACTATAAAAATTGCAATGGCGCGCACTAGGGGAGGACTATGTCCAGCAGTGGACTGCCATAGGCTGATGATGATGATGATGATAAAAACTGTTTATAATTTTAGGTCACGAACTATACATATTCAAAGTTTCACTTAAATCGGTTTAGTTGAAGCCTGAAAGTATCAAATTATTTTGGGAATACCACACTAATGTAACAAATTAACAATTGATATAAGTTAATGATTCAAGTGATTAATAACAGTAGTTTGTGATTAACCGAATGTTTTTACTAACTTAATGTGCATGGGTGCACCGATTAACAAGACATAGCAATGGCTCAGTAACGCCATCTATCTGTCATCCATGATCACCTCATAAATTCTACATTTAATACCAAGCAGTTTTAGCAGGATACCTACTACTCGTAGATTCCGCTCTGCAGTTGTTCAATCTTATGGTGCCTGGACACGAGGGCAGGACAGTGAGACAGAGGAGAGCAAGCTGTTTGGTGCTGCCCTCACTGTCCTGCCCTCGTGTCCAGGCCGCATTGCGAAGGCAGGTTGGTATTCATTGTGTGTGTAGGTGCACATGCATGTAATTTCTGTGTGCGTTAGCTCGGGAACGTTCCATAGAATGAGCGCTCAGTATAGCTTACGCATACAGAAATACACACACAATTAAGAACCAGCCTGCCTGTGAGAATGAACAATTATACCATTAACTATTTAAGATCTAAGTCTTTACTTGTCTGTCAAACTCTTAATGAATTATATCTTGCAGAACCACGCAAGCCTCGAATGAGGAAGGGTACGTACACAACTCGCATGATACACACAATTTGTACGTACTGACCACAAAAATAGCACAAGGCAAGCCCTATAAACTAAACTCATAATTATTATATTAAGATCTCAGATTATTTGCAAAAGGTAGGGCCGGGCATTTTTGCCAAAATGTATTGGATGTGGTCTGTTACAACGATCTTTAAATGACCTCGATTTTTGACTTGATCTGAGAAAAATCTATCATGTCACATCACTAAATACCTGTTTTTACTTGATTTAGTTGAAAAAAAACCGTTAATTATTCATTTTTAAATTTTTGAGACGTTTGTCCAGCATTGGATCAGATAGATCAGTATGAGTGCAATGGGGGCAACTTTTGGGATGCATACTAAAATCTTTAGATATTCGTAAGTTTGAGGATTACACTATTAAAATAAAATAAAAGAAAGATCAGCATCAAATAAAAAAAAACTCTAGCTAGCTAAGCTACCATTAAATAAATAATATACCATTACTTCAAATAATATAATAATATACCTAAAAATAAAAGGGCTTGTCTGTCTAAATTGGTCAAAGCTTTACTGTGACAGTTGAAAAAAATCAAACCAGCATCTTACTTTCTTTGCATAGGATTCTACAATACTTCCACAGGTCTCTTTGGTCTTATTTTCCAATTCTGTCTTGTAAAATACTTATTCTTTTTTTCTACCACTATAGCTCAACTCCTACCTGCTTACAACCCTTCTACGGCAGAATCGATTCTGTGGGCAGACCCTCTGTGCCTAAGTAGGGGACTTAGAAAGAGACGGTCTACCCTTAGAGAATAGGGTCCAACTAGGGGTTCAAAATTTGGACTCCATTTTTATCTGCACCTTCATGGACAAAGGCATAGAGCCTGACGCTGTATAAATCATGTACCTAGTAAAAATGTATGTTTTTTCAATGACAGACGCCTTGTTTGTAAATGACAGCGAATTACTTCCAAGGGCATGTAAGTTTTGGTGAAGATTGTAAAGTCTTGATTACACAAAATTGCAAAATACATTGACATTTAGATGTTGTCATTTTTATTGTCAAATCGACATTACACATATCTTTTTTAATTGGTCTTTGTTGAACATCATCTATTCTAAAGGGTGTTGCATTTTATCAAGTAAAGCCACGTAGTATCTGATGGAAAACAAAATGATTTATTCATAAAACACTTTACCAAGAAACACAAAAACATCAAAAACCCTGGGAAGATTAAATAGTTACATTTGGCTTTATCATTAAAAACGATTTCTTCTAGACAACCTATGTAGAGCTTCTAAAATTCAAAGAAGCCTCTCTAACGCTAAATGTACACATTAGATAACCCCACATACAAACAAATTAAAATTACTTAACTCAATTTGCAATTTACCATTCATACTTTCAATTATTTTACTTTCTATTTCAAAATTCCAAATTCATCACGCAACGAAAGAATGTACATAGACTTATGTATATTAATTATTAAGTATAATGTATATTATGCAAAACCTGTAATTTATGTATTTAACTCTTGTTTATAAACGTAGGTTTTGGAGCAGTTTTTAGTATACCTAAATAAAATAATTTTGCAGATTTTTTTCGAGTTAGTGCAAAATAAAATTGTTTCTTTTTTTTGAAAATTATTAGGGATGGGCCGAAGTTCGTTTCACATTCGGTTAAACCGAACTTCGGCAGCTTGAACCGAAGTTCGGCATTCGGCCGAAATTCTGTTCAAACTGCCGAAGTTCGGTACTACATAATATAGTAATCAAAAGTACGTGAGTGCCGTGGTACACGAAGCAAAGAGTACTTTTCTATACTGAAAACTTCAAATTCCAATCAAACACACTTCCGTACTATTATTATTATTAGTGATGGCGTGGCTTTCATATCACTGCGGCCATGAAGACCTATTGTGATCGCCACTTTCAAGTCGCCCCTTGAGGCGGGGCGTTCATAGTTCACTACCAAGCCCTACTGCTAACAGAAACTGTAGGACCTTTTTGGGTGTGAATTCTCGTAGCTCCTCTGGGCTTAGGGTGTATTTGCCCAGAATGGCGCTGCGTTTGTGCATTAATGGTCCACACTCTCCTAGCAGATGAAGGGGCGATTCATCCGCCTCCTTGCAGAACCTGCAGGTTGGAGTGTCGCAAAGCCGTAACTTAAACATGTGCTTGTTAAGGCGACAATGTCCAGTCAAAGCTCGGACCATAATGCGTAGGTTATTTCTGCTTAGCGCTAAGACTTGGTTGGTATACCGTTTGTCAAAGGCTCTGATTAGCAGTTTGGAATGGTTCATGCCCGGAGAGTTATACCAGTATCTGGTTGACTCTCCGAAGCAGGAATCTGTTAGGGTTCTTTTGGCCAGACTTTTCGGTATGCCACAGAACGGTTCCGGACCCAGCTGTGTACCGTTAGATCCGGCCCTTGCGAGTTCATCGGCACACTCATTACCGTGTACTCCAGCATGACCTGGAACCCATCTTAGAACCACCCTGTTTTTTAGACTCAGAGTGTTCAAACGTGTCAGACAGTCCTCTACTAGCTTGGACGTGATAGCCTTCGAATCCAGGGCTAGGAGAGCCGCTTGACTGTCAGAATTTATATATATTGTTTGGTTGGAGTAGCGTTTCTGAAGATTAACGTATGCACATTCCAGAATGGCATACACTTCCGCTTGGAAGACTGAGGCGTGTTTACCCAAGTTTATGCTTGCGCGAAACTTTGGCCGCTCTCCGTAGACCCCGCATCCTACATCCAACCCAATTTTGGAACCATCCGTGTACCAGTTAAGGCACCCGGCCTCGCAGGGGAGCTGGTTGTTGAGCCAGTCCTCTCTAGAGGGCATTTCTACGGTGTAGTGTCTTTCAAAGACATACCGGGGAAGCATGACATCCGATGTCATGCTTAGTATGCGTGATTCCATTGTTGAGTCCTGTAAGGATCTCAATTTATTAGATAGCCAGTTTATTCGTACCTGGGTGTTTGCCCTGTACATGCTGGCTTTCGCCTCTTTAAGCAGAAACAAATGAAGAGGCGGTAGACCTAGCATTGCATCGAGCGCCAGCCCAGGGGAAGTGGACATGGCTCCGGAAGCCATGAGGCACGCGGTCCTCTGTAGACTACCTAACTTTTTAATAGCTGTCGCCTGAGAGGCTTTGTCACACCATACCACAGAGGCGTATGTGATTATTGGCCTCACCACGGTGGTATATAGCCACAAGGAAATGCGGGGGTTGAAGCCCCAGTTATTCCCCATCAGTCGACTGCTAACTCCCAGGGCCATTCTGGCTTTTTGCAAGACGTTGCCTAGGTGTGTGTTCCACGTCAGTTTATGGTCGATAGTAACGCCAAGGTACTTTACTTCAGTGGAAAAGTTGATTGGATTACCATTAAGAATTGGCTTTACCAGTTTGTCCAGCCTCTTCTTTTTGGTAAATGGCACAATCACTGTTTTTTCCGCATTGACTGAGAGACCGCTCTTGCCACACCAGTCACTGACAGTATTTAGTCCTCTTTGCATGATGCTAGAGATGGTAGATTGGCAGAACCCCCTCACGACGATCACAAGGTCATCTGCATAGCCCTGCGCATCGATATGAAGGTTCGCTAATCTGTATAGGAGTTGATCCACAGCTAGAGTCCATAGAATAGGCGATAAAACTCCACCTTGGGGGCAGCCTCTAGCTGTGGATATCTCAATTGACGATTGTTGAAGTGCCAACTTTGCTCCTCTGTGAGTGAGCATTCCTTCTATCCACCGCGTGACTGTTGGATCGACATTCTTGTTTATCAATCCATTTATCAGCAGTGAGGTAGGAGAATTATCGAAAGCACCTTCAATATCAAGGAATGCACATAGTGCTATTTCCTTGTCCTCCATAGCCTTTTCCACTCTATCAATGAGACTGCACAGAGCAGTTTCGGTGGATCTGCCTCGCCGATAAGCATGCTGGCTATGGTGGATAGGAGATGTGACTAATGCAACATCTCTAATATATCTATCTACCACTTTCTCCATCGTCTTTAAGAGGAATGAAGATAGGCTAATTGGTCTGAAGGACTTTGGCTGGCTGTAGTCCTTCTTTCCAGCCTTTGGTATAAAGATAACCTTAACACAAGCCCATTGCTCAGGTATAAATCCCAAGGCGAGACTCGCCCTGAACACTTTAACCAGGTATGGACTCAGAATATTTACTCCCTTCTGTAAGAGAACAGGGAGTATACCGTCTTCCCCACACGCTTTGTGGGGCTTGAAAGAATTAACTGCCCACTTAACCTGGCTAGGTCTTATAATTTGAGCCGACCTACTCCAGTCCTCGTTCCGAGGCTTATGAGAGGTGGCTTTTCCCAGTTCCATATTTTGTGCGCCAGGAAAGTGGGTTTTGGCCAGCAGTTCTAAGGTTTCCTTCTCATTTGAAGTGAAGGAGCCGTCCTCTTTTTTAAGAAGGCCGATTTGGTTAGTTTTGGCTTTGGAGAGCAGTTTGTGGAGTCTTGCTCCTTGAGGTAAGCTTTTTACTTCCTCGCAGAGCTTTCTCCAGGATGCCCTTTTAGCCTTCCTAATTTCTATGTTATATTCAGTTAGGCTTTTTAGATACTTCTCCCATTGTCGGGTCTTTTTAGCCTCATTGAAAAGTTTCCTAGTTTTTCCTCTGAGCTTTCTTAACTTAGAATTCCACCAGGAAACCCGCCGCTTTGTCTTTCTAATTCTTGGTGGACAGCTCTCCTCACTACTTCCGTACTAACAATGGACTGTTCGCAGTTGCGCGCTTCGCACTGTGACGATTTCGTGACGTAGCGGTCGTGACGGTAAAATGGAACGACATTTTTCTTCCAGCTCCAGCCTGTTTTTCTTCGATACCGTCATTCGATACATCACGATCGACAAAAGTAAATATAAATCTTACTTACTACTTACGGAACCTATGTTCAAAGAAGAACGGCAAGATCGGACCTCAAATTTTCCATAGATAAAAAATAATTATACCAATTCAGTACATTTTAGGGGTAAATAAATAGTCATTATTATTTTTCGGCTTGATAATAAGAAATTACGAATTGCACACGGCAAGTTGCTTCGTAAGCAAGAAATCAGGCTGTAGGTAGATCAACTCTGGAATCGTTAATTTTTTAAGCCAAGTCACAGTTTGTATGGAAACGACCGACGTTCTTTACATCAAAATTGGTTAAAAAATGCGACCTGAATGACAGACAAAATAATTTTTTTGGCCAATCTCGAAACTGAGACGCTTCGCTCACTCGATCAACTAAAGTCACACACACAGTTAACACTATAAAATATTAAATCTGAAGGTTTTACAGTGTTAAACGTGTGTGTTATCGATTTATGCCAATTAAAATAGTGAAATGCGTCGTAGGTACGTACACGTACCTTCAGAACAGTCGTAGAATTTAAAAAAAGTAGTTGTAACGACAACCCAATCATCCATATTTGTCACACAGCGAAAAGCAGTACAAGCACCACACTACATCTACTTTAGAAAACTTCAACGATCGCGTAAACAAGATTTGACGTATTTCTTTCGAGAAAATACAATGAAACTAGGTACCTCCTACCGAACTTCGGCCGAAAATCGGCCGAACTTTTCATTTTAACCGAATGTTCGGCCGAAGTTCGTATTCGGTTAAAACCACATTCGGCCCATCACTAAAAATTATATCTGTTTCTTCTATAATTAACTACATATTATAATAAATAACATCTTCCATGTCTTAGCTTGGCTTCAAAAATTTAATTTTTGGGAATTTTGTTTAAACTTATTATCTCTAACCATTTTCTAACAGACTTCTAGAAACTCTCAGGAACCAGAAGCTTCTTCGCTCTTAAGACCATCACCTGTCTACCCCTTAACTTAAAACAAAGGCATTTTAGTAGATTAGATCTTATTTTCTTACCCTGTGGTAACCTGTCTCCGTTGTGGTGAGTTAACCTAGCTTTCGTTAACCATTTATGGTATGGATGTACTCCTGACCATGACCTGGTTTCCAGCTGACTCGCAGCTATCTGACGATGAGATGGTGGGAAACCTGCTGCACTGGATCCAGCAGACCATCCAGCAGAGGAACAGGAAAGGTGCTCTTTGGATGATCAGATATAAAAAAACCTAGTGGTAGAAATAAATAATTATTAATATCATCAGTCTATGCTCTGGGACCTCGGGAAAAGGTACCTCACTTTTCCGGGATAAAAAACCTATGTGTTGTTCCAGACTATAATCTATTTCTGTGACAAATTTCATCCAAATCCATTCTGTAGTTTCTCGGGTTAGAGTAACGAACACCCATCAATCCTCACGAACTGTTAGTACCTATGATTATGAGCATAGGGTTAAATACAAATCGCATGCTATCTCGTCACGACAGTAAAACATTTGTTTACGTAAGATAACTTATTTATTTGTCGCTCAAGCATACACACACACACAGCACAAACAGAAAGAGTTCGAGAATATTCAGGTATACGTGTGCTACGGCAGCAAAAGGGCAGAAGGGCTTCTAAAGTACAATGCCTTGCTCCTGGGAGTTGGGAAGGCACTGAAATTCTGGATCTTTACACCCTTAAGGGATATCTTTGGGTGGAATGGAGTACTGGGTTAAAATGTATTAACTATTATGTATAAAATCACCAGGAGGGCACTACTGGAAAAAGGAATTTCATGAACCAATATCATTTTACGATCAGCACTTGCACTGCTTGGGGTTTGGATAAGTCTATGTAGAGTATGCACAGACAATTATAGTTGATCTGAACATAACACGAAATAAACGAAATGATTGGGATTCACAGACCTTCTGACAACTCGCGGTATCCTATCTTGGTCATTTATTCATAGATATAATTTCTAATCTTTTCTATTGTTCAAATCAACTATGAAATTAAAACGCTTTGTAAATACAAATTCAAAAGATTACAGTTTCGGTTGCTAACGAAATGTTTTGGCTTTCCAGCTCGACAATACTTCGGAGGGAAACCCGAGAAACCCAGACCATTCGAAGCTGCATCCTACCTTCCTCCAGTCACTGGCTACCCCGCTTCTGGATCCCGGCCTACTCCAAGCTACAGCGATGGCACATCTCCTACCAATCCTCCTTACCAGCCCAGCGAAACGCCTGACAAGCCATACCAGCCAAGCTACCAGCCTAGCAACCCCACATCATCTTACCAGCCCAGTCAGCCTAGCTACCAACCCAGCCAGCCTACCTCCCCGACGTACCAACCGTCGCAACCAGCTTACCAGCAACCGGAAACTCAAGCTCCGTACCAACCATCATATCAACCTAGTCAGCCAACACAGCCGTCATATCAGCCTACCTACCAACCTCCTCAGACTGATAAGCCGGCCCAGCCTTCCTACCAACCTTCACAGCAACCTCAGACCAACCAGCCTAGCTATCAACCAGAAACTACTCAGCGCCCTTATGTCCCGAGTGTGCAGCCTGGTGGTGGAAGTGGTGGTGGAAGTGGTGTGACCATAGGTGGAAGTGCCAGCGTGAGCATAGGAGAGAGCACAAGTGGAGGAAGCATTGACTTACAAACCCAGATCCCTGATGGAGATGACGACCGTCACCCTCCACATATCCACGCCATCACCGTCGACTGCGGAAAGGAAATGATGACTATCAACATTGAGTTCAACAAGCCTTACAATGGCATCATCTACTCTCAAGACCACTTCAATGACAATGCGTGTGTTTACGTCAGAGAGAACTCCAACCAGGTCAAATTCTCGTTCACGGTTAGCCTGAACACCTGCGGCACTAGATTCTTCAGTGACTTCGAGAACGAAGGCCAAGCCTATTTAGAAAACGTGCTGGTACTTCAGAACGAGCCTGGTATCCAGGAAGTTTGGGACCACATCCGCAGAGTAAGGTGTCTGTGGGAAGGAAACTTGACTAAGCAGCTGGTTTCATCTCTCAGCGTCGGCATGCTGAACCAAATAACCAGCAACTTCAGCGGAGATACAGCCATGGCGAGGCTAGATATCCAGACTGGAAGAGGGCCCTTTGCTCCTGACACCAATGGCCTCGTCAAGATCGGAGAGACCATGACCCTGGTAGTTACTGTAACTGGTGACCCTGGTTTTGACATCTTAGTAAGAGAATGCATAGCCAGAGACTCGGAGAGCCGTCATGTTGTTCCCCTCACTGATAGCAACGGTTGCGTCCTCAAGCCCAAGCTCTTCGGATCCTTCCAGAAGACCAGGGAAACAGGAAACACAGGAGCATCTATAATCGCGTTCGCTTTCTTCAATGCATTCAAATTCCCTGATGAGATGGATCTGATTATTCAGTGTGACGTTGAGCTATGCAAGACTGACTGCGATGTCTGTCCGAACCCGGGGTCCATTGACCCAAAGCGGCGTAGGAGAGATGTCGTCCATATTGGAAACAGGACTTACGAGCCTTCGACGACAATCAGCAAGGGTTTCAAGGTTGTTTTCGCCGAAGATTTGCCAGAACCTGATGGTTTCTGCATGACCCCTTCAGCAGCTTCTTGGGGGGCTGTTATAGTACTTCTAGGATCCATCATGAGCAGTGTTGTAGTGTCGTATCTTTGGCAGAAGTCAAGGGGATCAGTTAAGTTTACGTAATATTGTATTCACTGTGCTATTTAGAGGCTTTAGCAGATTTTTATAGTTTTATTTTTGTGTGTCAATCCAAGGTTTCATATCACTTATTATAATTACTACTAGATGAAAGATGATGAACAAGTTATAAGTATGTCGATAATAAACTACTTAGCTGCCTCTTTGGAATTGAATGTTTTGAGCAGTTTGTTTTCATGGAGGAATATACATACATTTGGATAAAGAAGTAGTTGTAAGATGCAGTGTTGTAAGATCTAGAGAGCTGATATTGAGTATTTTACCAACTCACGCGGTTTTTTAAGTTGAAAAGTGAGAGTAGAGAAAAATTTACAATATTTTAATCTCAAAATATTTTTTTTTTAAAGTCTATGAACCCCTGGATATACACTAATTTAAGGGTAGAAATGTGATAATTTAGCACTGCCAAGAACCTTTAATTTATATTTAAAATAAAACTTAGGTAATAACATCGACCATTTTGACGTAAACTTTTAAAATGATTGTAATTTTACTTAAATTATATTAAATAAATAAAACAAATAGTGTAACATTTCGAACTTCTTTTATATTATGCGCTACTTTAGTTTTTAAAGTGCGCATTAATTCTTGTAGATTTACTTCGATCTGTAAATATAGTTAAGAATTAATTGTAAAAATATTTAATAAAATATTGTAATCAAAATAAATATTCTCTTATTTACATAATAGTTTATAAAATGGGACATACTGGGATTATCTGAAGTGAGGAGAGAAGGCGAGAATACAATCGAACGTGATAATTCTATTTTTTACTACAATGGAACAGGAAGTACACACGGAGTAGGATTCCTGGTTGCAAAGAAATGGAAAAATCATATCGCACGCTTAATAATATACTGACCTATTAGGTTTTAAGACAGAATGGAGTTACTCCAATACCTAGGCTTATTTAAGCGCCCTCTATGATCTGGCATTGAAAACTCTTTAAATTTACTCTGCTTTACCGATGTTACAGAACATCTGTCTCTTTCACTCTGGCGTTATTTTGTTAATAATGTTAACGTGACAGTGACGTATCTCACTATACGTCAGATTATCTCAAGGTGAACATGTCATCGTGTAGTAGAAAAGAGTCCTAATAGTTATTAGGTTTCTGTACCCGCAAATTCTGAGGTAAGTTGTTTATGAAAATTATTAAAACGATGACCTATTTTTAGTTAGAATAGTTTACTACAAAAAAATCTATTAATTTTACTGTTGTTTTAGGTTATAAGACTGTTTACTTTGAAATTCTGTTCCATTTTCATAAATGTTTACTGCCAATTTAAGAGTTAGGTCTATGTTCTTTAAAATACTTATCTCGTTTTGAAAATGCATTTTGTGTAATTGTAATATAGGTCACTTTCTTATAAAAATATTGATACATTTCGATTTTTATTTCGAAATAAGTCTGTGTATTATCAAAAGATCATGTAAGAATTTATCAACTGTCTCTGATTAATGTGTATTAACTAAAATATCAGTCACTCATTTATGGCATTTTTAACAACTTTTTTATATGATTATCTTTATTTTAAGGATGGCTTCTTCAAGATCTAAAAAAATATTGGATTTAGTCCAGATGATTGGCGTTAATGAAGTAAATGAAGATAATGCTAGTGAGAAGGTCCTGACTAACGTAGCTGAAAATAATACAGCTCCAAATAGTCATTTAAGTGAAGACATCACCAGCATAGTTGAGGATTCAGCTTGTGGTGACCATCTAAATAAGGTGCAGACTAACGAAGTTGAAGAAAAGTCAGCTCCACTAGATGTAGTGGTGAGTATGACTTATTATATTTTTATTGTAAACCTATCTCGTTCTACTGCTTGGCTTCAATTTCATCGGCTATTTCGTCCTTCAATTCTACTATCCTGACTAGAAAGCGTCGTATTAGCTTTCCGTTACCTATGAGTATGGTATTAGGTACTAATTTAATGATCTTGCAGTTTCCCATGATTTTGTCCGTGTTAAATGTAGGTAGGTAGGTACTATGGTAAATGAGCTATCACTTAACCATTATACTAAGACTTTCTTATCGTGATTGTTGTTTGTTGCAGATGCTAGCAGATGTCACAAATAGGCCCGAAAATCAGCGTTACATAGATGCCACGGAGTTTTTTCAACAAACTGAAACCAACTTAACTAAACCTAGCACTGCAGAAAATGAGATCCAAGAGAAAAATCGTGTCGTTTACGGAAGTTCAAGTACGGATGTTGAAGAAAGTGAAGTCGACCTAAGCGACCAAGATCCAACTTACGATAAAAGCCTATCAAAGAAAAAGAAAAAGAAATGTAAACCTGTTTATACTCGTCCTTGCCAAACATCATCGTCCAGTTCAAACAGTTCTTCATCTTCTTCATCAGGATCTTCTTCCGACAGCTCTGACAGCTCTGACAATGATGAAAACTCAGCCCCAGTAATCGTTGAGACAGAAAACAATGTTGAGGTTTCAACTCTACCAGAGGCAGAGAGCAGTTTGGCGGCTGCTACCATGGAGACAGAAGATGGTTGCGCAGAATCAGAATTAAGCAAGAAAGGCAGGAAAAGAAAGAGAAATCCAGAAACTTGGAAGCAAGTCAAAGCAAAAATACTGAGAAATAGTGGGAATGCCTATCAAACGAAGAAAAATACTATAGCAAAGCCGCGGGAATTAAAGCCACCGTGTACCGAAAAATGCAGACTTAAATGTTTTGAAATAATTACTTCTGCCCAAAGACAACAAATTTTTGAGGCCTACTGGAAACTAGGAAAACTTGATTACCAAAGATCTTTTATAATGACTTGTATGTTCGATATAATGCCAAGATACAAATATACAAACGCTATGCGGCCACGCCAGTGCAACAAAGCATTCTATTTTGTGGTAGATGGTAAGTCGATCAGAGTGTGCAAAACGTTTTTTATGAGAACATTAGATATATCCGATCGTGTTATACGAACAGTAAAAGAGAAGACAGTAAGCGGCTTTTTGAAGGAAGACCAGAGGGGAAGGCACGTCCATCACAAAAGAACTGACGAAACACTACTAACAGATATTAAAAATTTCATTGATTCTATACCAAGAATTGAATCTCACTACACTAGACAAACATCTTCTCGTGAATATATTGATGGAGGGAAAACTATAGTCGAACTTTTCAAGGATTTTGAGAAATCTCAGGTGGAAAACAACAAGATTGCCGGAAAATATTGCACTTTTTATAAAGTGTTTACTGAACAATATAACATATCGTTTTTTTGCCCTCGGAAAGATCAATGTGACTTTTGCCTGCAATACCGAAATTCAACTCCCGAGCAGAAAAGTTTAATTCAAGAACAGTTTGAACGACACTTGGAGGAAAAATCGCTGAGTCGTCAAGAAAAACACGATGACCGTTGCAAAATTGATGATAAGAACAAAGTCATTGTGTTTGATCTACAAGCTGTTCTTCAATCACCTAAAGGAGATACCTCCGCGTTCTATTATAAATCAAAGCTTAATAGCTTCAATTTCACTGCCACCCTTTTAGACAAAAAGATTGAAGGCCACAACAAAGATTCATACAGTGATGTGCATTGTTTTTTTTGGAACGAAACTGATGCCAAGCGCGGTGCCAATGAAGTAGGTTCTTGTTTGCTCCAGCTATTTGAAAAGATTGCATCAGATTGTGAAGATGGTACCAGAATTAACCTAATACTATATTCCGACAACTGTTGCGGACAAAACAAGAACAAATTCATAGTTGCGCTCTACCTTTACGCCGTGACTCATCTGAATATAGAGTCAATCACACATAAATTTCTGATCAAAGGTCATACCCAAAATGAGGGTGACAATGTTCACAGTCTCATTGAAAAGGAAATAAAAAAAAACCTTAAATCGGGACCAATATACACTCCACATCAATACGTAGCAATAATAAAAAATGCTAAAAAATCGGGCAAGAGGTTCTATGTGCATGAACAGACATTCGAATCGTTTTGGGATTTAAAAAAACTACAAGAAGACTGGGGATATAACTTCAACAAAACCATTGATGGCCAAAATGTGGTATGGAACGATATAAAAATTATACAAGTGAAGAAAAGTGAACCCTTTTCTTTTTTTGTAAAGAATTCGTACAAAGAAGAAGAGTTTGCAGAGGTCAACCTACGAAATAAACGAAAGAAAATGCTGCCACTGTCTGAAATAAGACCAGTTAATGCATACAGTGGCAAGCAAGAACTCAGTGAAAATAAGAAGAGAGATCTTCGGGAGTTGATTGAGAAGAATTTGATACCAAATTTTTACGCAGATTATTATAATACTGTGCTGTGATTTTGTGCTACTGTAGCACATTGAATCATGTCATATACCTATCACATAAGTAGGTAGCTATTTTGATTAATCTAAGTAAGTAATTATAATAATAAAAATCGGATCTCTTTGTTAAATTACAGACTGAAATGTACCTACCTCCTAATTAAGAAAAAATATTAGTTTTTGATAATATCTTTACTCTTTAGAAGTTTATTTTTGTTTTGGTGTCATTTTTGTTTTCTAGTTTTTAATTTAGAAGTTTAATTAGTATAATAAAATAATTTTGAATATTTAATAAGTATAATAAAAAGTCTCAAACATAGTAAATGTTTTATTTTATTTTTCGTACATAGACTTATAACCTAATAACGCATAATAATCATTTTAAAATAGAATAGAACAAAGGCATAAAATCAATTTGGTTGTTAAGTTTTAATTTATTTTCAACACTTTTTATAATAAACTGACCTAACACAAGAGACCATTTTTAAAACAAAAAAATAATATTATAATCTTTATTTAATTAAAAAAAAAAACATTGTATAATGGTTTATTAGTTCAATGACTATTCGTATAATTCAATAGTAAGTAATTTTACTGCATAATATTTACATTATTTGTAAATATATAGACTAGGTCCCCATGGTTGAAACGTTTTTTGCGATTTCCCAATAAACAGCTTTTTTGACTTAGGTCAGTTTATTATTAAGCGTGCGATATCTCAGAATTCCTAGCGTACTCGGATAGGGTTGCTGTACTTAAATTCAAAATCACAGATAAAAAACTGTTGACAGTCATACAGGGATATGCCCCCACATCCACACGCCCGGATGAGGAGGTAGAAGAGTTTTATGACCAACTGAATAGGGCCTGCAGCGAACACCGAGGAAACTGGAATGTGGTATTAGGAGATTTTAATGCTAAAATTGGCACAAGACAAGAATTGGATGATGATTCAATATTAGGCCCACACGGACTTGGTGTTCGAAACGAACGAGGGGAACGTCTCATCCAATTCGCGTTTGGACAAAACCTACGAATCGATAACACATTCTTTCTTAAAAAACCCGGACGACGCTGGACTTGGTCATCTCCGGGAGGACATTATAAAAATGAAATTGATTATGTTTTGTCCTCAAACCAGACTAAGATAACCAATGTTCAACCACTTAACAAAATTAAATTCAGCTCAGATCATAGGCCTATACGCGCTACAGTAAAATTTGATTTAAAAATTCACAGATTAAAAATGGTAAAAAGCAATATCAAAAGAATCTCAAAAGAAAACCTAATAGTATGTAAAGAAGAATTCAATTTAGAATTAAAAAATAGTTTTGACTTGTTAAAAACAAATGAAGAAGACGTTCAGAAAGAATTTAATGTTATTGAAACTTGTATCAAAAAGGCATGTAGTAAAATTAAACAAACGAAAACTAGTTACAGAAAACTTTCAAAAGACACTTTAGAATTGATAGAAAAAAGAGTGGATACAGCTATAAATAGTAGAGAATTTAGAGAATTAGACAAAAAAGTTAAACGCAAAATAAGAAAAGACATAAGAAACTATAATACTCAATTATTTAAAATCACATTAGAAAGGAACAGTTCATTAAAAATAGCAAAACAAGGTACAAACATCGGTAAGTCGTGGATTACTTGCCTTAAAGATGAAAAAGGAGAAAAACAACAAAGCAGAGACAAAATCATGAACATATGCACAAATTTTTACAAATCACTATATACAGATCCACTGAATACCAATACTTCCCATCCATATATGCGTTCTGACTCCATTCCACTAATAACAGGTTTAGAAGTCCATAATGTACTCACAAAAATGAAATACAATAAATCACCGGGAAATGATGGAATCACCACAGAGTCGCTAAAGGTCGGTGAACAAGCTTTACTGCCACACATTACAAATCTTTTCAATACAATATTAAAAACAGGAAAATTTCCCGAACATTTTTGCCATTCAGATATAATACTTTTACACAAAAAGGGAGATAAATCCAATATTAATAATTACCGCCCAATCAGCCTGGTGTCTCATGTTTATAAGGCTTTCGTAAAGGTGATAGAAAATCGTATTTCAGAACATCTAGACAGGGAACAACCGGCTGAGCAAGCTGGCTTTCGCCGAGGACTATCCACAACAGACCACCTACAAGCGATTAATGAAATCATTGAAAAATTCAATGAATTCAACATGCCTCTATATCTTGCTTTTGTGGACTACACCAAAGCTTTTGATAGCCTTACACACATCGCAATATTCAACGCCCTCCATAATCAACACATAGAACCGACGTATATCAACCTTTTGCGAAATATTTATACTCATAGCACGGCCTCAGTCAAGTTAAACTCGTCTGGACCATCTTTCAAGATCACCAAAGGAGTAAAACAGGGCGACCCGCTTTCTCCGAAATTGTTCACTAGTGCCCTAGAAGAAATCTTCCGCAAGCTAGCAGACGCCTGGGAGGAGAAAGGAGTGGATGTTGACGGAGTAAGGTTAACTAACCTCCGCTTCGCCGACGATATCGTCCTTTTTTCTGCGTCAGCCTCGGAGCTACAAACGATGCTTCAACAACTGAGCACCGCAAGCTTTGAGATTGGACTTAGAATGAATAGGTCGAAAACCAAAGTTATGACCAACAGCGTTGAGACCATGATAGCGGTGGATGGAGAAGACCTAGCATACGTCCAAGAATACATCTACCTGGGCCAAATAGTTTCCTTCCAAGACAGGCAAATTAAGGAAATCGCTCGGCGAACCGAAAATGCATGGAGGAGCTATTGGTCCATGGGGGATATGATGAAGGGAGACTTACCCCTATCGCTTAAGCGGAAGTTAATGGACGTATGCATCCTCCCCGTTCTCACGTATGGTGCGCAAACTTGGTCCTTGACCAACATTCTTAAGTCCAAGCTCAAAGTTTGCCAACGAGCAATGGAGCGTAGCATCTTGGGTGTCAAACTCACGGATAGAGTCCGAAACACCGAACTACGCTCCAAAACTAAAATTGTAGATGTAGCTTCGAAGGCCGCTTCGTTGAAGTGGAATTGGGCTGGGCATGTCTGCCGTATGCCAGATGAGCTGTGGGCGAAGGTAGCCACCGAGTGGCGCCCCGACCCAGCGAGAAGGCGACGCGGCAGACCAAAACGGAGATGGCGGGACGAACTCGACCAGTTTTTAACGGACTGGCGGGATGTTGCGGGGGATCGAGATGTCTGGAGGGAGTGGGGGGAGGCCTTTGCCCAGCAGTGGGACTCTCACGGCTGATAATAATAATCTCTTATTTACATACCCGAGTGGTGGCCAAGAGATATGACTAGACACGGACACAGACCACCTGCCCGATGGTCTGGTCAGACGACATTGTGGATCCGGCTGACACAAGACCGCCAGGAGTGGCGTGAAAGAGAAGAGGCCTATACCCAACAGTGGGTGCTACCGGCTGGATAGATAGATAGACAGACATAGATAGATAGATAGATAATTCTTTATTGCATACCACACGTAAAAGACATACAAGAAAAAAAAAAGACACTTAACTTATAGGAAGACAACTGGCGGCCTTATCGCTGAAAGCGATCTCTTCCAGGCAACCATTTAAGTGAGAAAAGCATAAACGACTTAATGGAAGGCAGTTTGCATAATATAAATTAGGTATATACATACGACATAATTATCACCAATAGACTTTCGTGAGGAAACCGGCATGTCGGCGAACCTAAAAAGTTCGAAAACATGTGTCAAGTGCATGAACGGAGCCTCTTTGAGGCGCACTTAAAATCCTTACACCACACTGGTTCAAAAGAACTAGTGACATGTAGAACCCTAAAAAATACCTATATTTTATTAATTGTATATTTGTAGAAGGATGCGTGCTTATAATACACAATGATGATAGAATATGATTATCTTGTATTGGAGAATATACATTCTTAAGAGAACAACTGACAATAATAATTATCCATTCATCTTTATCTAGAGACAGACATACAAAGTCCTATAGATCGGGGTGAAGATGATACCGAATGCCATTATGAGGATTATCAAAAGTTAGTTCGTATGAGTCGACAAACTTTAATGAATAAGTTTTTGAGCCGACGACTAAAACACCATTTACACGATACCACTCTGGCATACCGTTCTTGCCTCTTGCCACAAAATATTTTCTCTTGCTCCGTTGAATTAGAAAAAGCTAGAGACATGAATGAAATCCATACTAATCCATATCCATACTACTCGTATATACTTACTATATAATATATAAATCTTGATAGGGTTTATATATTTGAACCATTTGGGGTTGAGACCCTAGGTCCGTGGGGTTCTGGAGCCCTTCGGGTTTTCAAAATTCTTTCAGGGCGTCTGGTCGAAGCGACGCGTGATCCGAGGGCTGGCACATTTGGCTCAAAGGATCAGCATTGCCATCCAGCGTGGTAATGCCGCCAGTGTTTTGGGCACGCTTCCGACTGATAGTGACCTGGATCAGTTGAGCTATCTATAGATCGTTTCTAACGATCCTTAGATAGCTTGACTAATCCTGTTGTATTTTGTAAATATATGTAAATATGTAGTAGCTTAGTTTCTGTAAATAAATGTTTATTCTTACTATATATACTATCCATACTTCCATACTATCCATATCCATACAAATATTATAAATGTGAAAGTAACTCTGTCTGTCTGTCTGTCTGTCTGTCTGTCTGTCTGTTTGTTACGCTTTCACGCCCAAACCGCTGAACAGACTAAGCTGAAATTTGGCATAGTTAAAGGTTGTATCCCAGGAAAGGACATTTATTTATTTATTTATTATTATTAGGAAAACCAACAGCTAAATTAACTTAATTAGGCGAATTTATATAAACATAAAGCCAATTATAGGTTCTCACGTTTAGAGGTAGCTTAGCGAAAGAAAGGTAGGAACAGAATGAAGGTTAACTAAAATTTGGAATAGGTACATACAACAGAGAAATACAAAAAGAAAAAACTAATAATAACACAACCACTTAAAGAAAACGAAAACTAAACAACCTACACTACTCGTGATAACAAATTAGGTAAATGAAGGTATGTAACACAAATATAAAAATTATATCTACATTAATTTGTACTACAAAAAGAACTCACTGCTAATTTGTTGTCTAGCAGACCTGACACTTGAGCAGAACAGGTCCAAATCAAAATGCTTACACAACTTATTGAAATTATCGCTCGCTCTCCACAAATAAGCGTTTTGCCTATAGTTGGTTCCAACTACAGGAGTAAAGATGGGAGGATTAAATCTAGTGATTTTAAATGGGACATTAATATTGATTTTACCTAACAATTCCGGACAACTGATAGTGTTGGAGGTAATCTTCAGTAGGAACAATAGGTCAGCTATTTCGCGTCGTGTCGAAAGTGGGAGGAAATGGAATTGTTTACAGAGGTTGAGGTAATTAGAAGAATCATATGTAATTTTGAGACGAAAACAAAGATACCTAATAAATTTTAATTGAATTCGTTCTATTCTGTCAATATAAATATTATAACGAGGGTTCCAGACTTGGGATGCATATTCAAGAACACTACGGACATAGGTACAATACAGAATTTTAAAAGTCCTTACTCTATTAAAATCAACTGAGCTCCGCATAACAAAGCCGAAAGCTCTGAAGGCTTTAGAAACAATTGTATCAATGTGAGTATCAAAAAGAAGTTTGGAGTCGTGCAGTACTCCCAGATCTCTAACGGAGTTAGATTTATTTAGCGTTTGCTGTTTTAGCGAATATGATGATACGATTGCATTTCTTTTTCGTGTAAAACTAACAACCGAACACTTTGATGGATTTAGATCCAGTTTATTGGCGGAACAATAGTTATCGAGTCTAAATAGATCTGCTTGAAGTTGAGAAACATCGTTAGGTGATTTGATAATCTTATAAATTTTCATATCATCCGCGAAACATAAAAGGTGGCTATTGAGAAAGCATTGAGAGATGTCATTCACGAATATTAAGAAGAGCAAGGGACCTAGCAGCGAACCCTGGGGGACCCCACTAGGAATCGACATAGGCTACTTTTTATCCCGAAAAATGGAAAAATCCCGAGGGACTGCGGGTCACACCGCGGGAGCGCAGCTAGTAAATAAATAAATAAATATCGCTGGACTTTTCACACAGCATCATCTAGCCCCAAAGTAAGCAGAGTTATGGGATGACTGATAAACAGAGCAAGAGCTAATATGTTGTGGCAAGAGGCAAGAACTGTATGCCAGAATGGTACCGTGTTAATGGCGTTTAATTGTTTGAAACATTTTTAAGTTATCGGGAATAAGACTTGGGCATGTGTAAAAAATTCCAGCATTTTTATCTAACATTAATCTCAACACTTTCCAACAAGTATTTGTACACAAATTGATAGTAAGTACAGTACGCACAACCAATCTTTAGCTCTCTGAAGCAGCTGCGCAGAACCCATTTTTGAAGACTTGTATAGCTGCCTCGCTCACTCACTTAGTTTGTTGCATCGCGTTATCTCGCTTACCAAACCTGCGCAATCGTTTAGTGCACCTAATTTCAGAGAGAAAAAGATCGGTTGTGCGTACTGTACCTAAATGTAACTTATTTAAAAAATGTGTTTAGTTAATCAGATAAAGTACAATAGATAAGTTTAGTTATAAAATCGATAAATGACTGATATCCAGTTAACTTGTCACTAGAGCCGTGTTGCCTTAGTGGGACATCTCATGACAATCCGAAAGCTGTGAGTTCGAATTCCGGCTATGCATCAATAGCCTTTAGCCGCGTACAGACTGAGCGAGCAGTCTCGCGAGGCAGCCGCACGCGGCGAATCCTCGGTCAGTAAGTAAGTTCGTTTGACTCAGTGGTCAACTCTGGTCGAGACCGAAAATTTAACGTGCCCTCCGAAGCACGGAAGCGCTCAGATGAAAATGCCACTGGCGGTCACCCATCCACTAACAGACCGTTTCGAACGTTGCTTAACTTTGACGCAATCACGACCACGAGTACTTAAAATCCTCGGTCGGTCAGGTGCCTTGCCCGCTGCGAACACGCTCTGCCCGGTAAACTTTGCGAGGCAAACGCCTGAGGCAAATGCCTGAGGCAAATGCCTGAGGCTGCTCGCTCATTTAGTACGCGGCTAATAAATTCGTTTATTTTCTTACATGCCCACTACGAGCTCTAAACGGCGAAGCCACGATATCAGTGGCAATGCTCTAACTGAACTAATGGGAAATCCACGGTATGGATGAAATTTTGTGGGAGTAGGTAAGTAGGTACAGTCAGCAACGAAAGTCGATTAACAGTCTGATTTCTTGAAACGCCATTTTTTTTCAATTTCTAAGAAAAACTAAACTTTTCCTGGGAAATTAACATGGGCTGACGCTTATTCATTTTAATTAATTTAAATTAATTAATATTTTTTTTTAAATTTTAATAATATTTCAAAATATTAGATTGTTGAAAGCCTGCTTGGGACGCAGAAAGTTGCGGGTTCGATCCCCGCCGCGGGATAAATGTTTGTATGATCTGCAAATATTTATCTCGGGTCTGGGTGTTTCTATAATATGTATGTAGGTATTTACAAACAAAAAGTATATACGTAGTATATCAGTTATCTGGTTCTCATAGTACTTTGCTTAGTTTTGGGGCTAGATGATGCTGTGTGAAAATGACAAGCATTATTTATTTATTTATTATTTAATATTCATAGTCAGGTCATCATGTTACAGATTTTGGAAATATTGTACATTATTATTTTCACCACATATTTGCTACATTTCTGAATTCCTAAAGTATAGTCATAAAGAAGATCTATTTTAATAATTATTATTTACGCTGATGTTACGTCATATAATAAGTACAGTCATCTTCATAAAATTGTAGTATAAGGCTAAGCAGCTTTTGGTGAGATTCTTTACGGTATTGGTCGAGAAGGAACTTTGACTTGTAAGATGGTATCAAGGTAAATAATTCTATCCCGGTGATGATTCAAAGTGATCTATTAATTGATCACTTCGAATCATCATTGATTTTTGACTTTGATTTAAGAAACTGATGGCATTTTGGAGGTTGCCAAGGCTACTTTAGAGAATGATTCAGTTGGTAATAGTCACCCATCCATTTACCCACCTGTCAGAACGTTACTTAACTTCGACGAAGAATGATTTTAAGATGACCTGTGGCGCAGTGGGCGAAGGTTCGCCTGCGACGCAAAAGGTTGCGGGTTCGATCCCCGCCGTGGGATAAATGTTTTTATGACCTACAGATATTTGTCTCGGGTCTGGGTGTTTCTATGTATAATAAGTATGTATTTACAAACAAAAAGTATATAAGTAGTATATCAGTTATCTGGTTCCCATAGTACAAGCTTTGCTTAGTTTGGGACTAGATGATGCTGTGTGAAAAATGTCCAGCATTATTTATTTATTTAAGCTACACTAGGCGCTTGTGGTAAGCGGAAAGAGCTTGTTTAATAGAGGCTGACTGTACTCCCTATCATAGATACATACAACGTGGCTACAAACAAACATAATTATAGGGATTACTTATAGTATTTAGTTAGTACCACGAGTTATTGTTAGTGAGATAACGTACTGTGCTCTTTGAATACACTGCGTTTGGAAATAATACACAAAACAGTTTAAATATGAAATTTTGGAAACAATAGGCAAAATTATTTAGATCAAGTGTTTATCAATGTTACTTATGGAAAAAAATATCAAGGAACAGATTATTTTTTTAAATTTAAACCGATTTGGACCTACTCATTATTTTTAATATGAAGAAAAGGATCAACAATCAGGTTTTAGCCCTTTTAGGAACATACTTATCACAGATATACTGATAGTTATTTTAAAGTTCCCTGCTGTGTGGTGTTAAAATTAATACACACCATTATATTACATTACAAGCTTTATCTTCTTGTATCATAGAAGAAATTAATTACTTTCTTTATTGAAAAGACTGACGGTTATTATTTGTATCCCTGCAAGAATATTTTAAAATTAATTAAGTTGGAAGTTGTGATAATTTAAGGATAACAAAAAAAAAGTGATAAAGATGGCGGAAAAAATTAAAGTGTCAGAAATATTGATACAAAGCTGGGCCACATTTTGCAGTAAGTAGTTTGATTTTTCATTAAATACTTTTGATTTTCATTATTTTCTTTTCTATCAAAAGTCTGAGTTGCCTTACTTATATTTGTGAAAATAGAGTAGGTCTGACCTCAAGGATCAATGGGTTTTAGTCATAACTCCCTCGATTCACTTTTGAGTTAACTACGAGTATAAACACCCTCACTATCGCTCGGGCGCTGACTCTACAATTCTTGGGTTGCGCTTAGGATTCAATATGGCGCCCGTGATTCTAATACACTGCATTATCCCTTTATTTAATAATCTAAGTATAAGTAACTTTATTTATGAATGTTTTCCGTCCCTTAGTTAATAAGGGTAATAAGTATAGGAGTTAGGACTACAATCGTGATCCTATTATTCCAGTCTCCTTCATGGCGTGTCAGACCGGCTTCATCTGCGCCTGGCCATCCTACACAACAGCACTTTTTCAATCCAATGCAACAATACTGAACACCCCCATGACCTCACTCCAAGTGTCACTCCTGGGCAGTCTCCCGAACCTCGGTGGGCTGCTGATCTGTCCTTTCTGCAGCTACCTTTTTAACACCCTGGGGAGGAAGCAGGCTACTATGCTGTTCTGTTTGCCATATTCGGTTGGTATAATGATAATATTGTTAGGTATTTATGATTTACTAATGGACCCGGGCGCGACTCGTCTGCGCATTGTTTCGTCATACAAATTTTAGAGATAGAACTACCTTGTTCCAATTCAACCCATGAAAACACTGAATTCATTTTTGGATTTGCTGTCTTTGATAAATATAAATAAGTACCCATCTAAGGGGTTGGGTAGTTTTGAAAAATATACTTATAGATACGTGTTTCGCTATTTATTAAAAAAACTTATTCAGGTATCACAACCCCACCGATAGTCTTTTAATTTATGTAATAAAAATTGTTCAAAGCATAGTAGAACGAAAAGACATCGCTATTTTGAAAAGTTATTGGTTGTCATGGCAACCTTTGTGTCAAACAGAGTACTGCTAAAGTTGGTTTTCAGGAACGTTTTTCGGGATAATAAAAAGTAGCCTAAGTTTCGTCGTTTGAGCCTGATCCGTACACAAACATACAAACATCCAAACATCTAAACAAACTCACAAACTTTCAGCTTTATTATATGAGTGGGATGTGACCTCATACAATATCTTTCGCCTTCTCATTGACTACTGAGCTTGTATGAAACAAGACCGTCTTTTGAGTTGCGTCTATATTCTTTGTTGTAGTTTTTAAGACAAAAACTTTGGAGAGTTTCAACAGCTGCCTTAAATGAGGTGATTTTGCCTAATTAGGAGATCAATTCAATATACATTAAAATCCATTGAAAACTTGTCAAAAATTAAAGCCCCATCTTTCAATTATTTTTGAACAATCTACGTAAGTAATCACGAGTGTTTATTATTAAATGTTTATTAGCTTATGGATAAGAAACTGTTTGCTCCACGCTGGCAGTTTTGCAGCGAATAAAATAATCTTTTATTAAAACACATAAAGTTATTAACCGCTTCAGAATCAAAATCTCATTATGATTGTTTGCCGTAGGATGTTGCTATTTTTAGATGTTGGTGTCTACTAAGCACCTGTCCCAGAATCACAAAAGATTTTTAGAATGCACTCATGCAGGACTAGAACTCACAACCTTTACCGATCCGTGGTATATCCAACTGAGCTAATGACCTGTCGACGGAAAGAGTGCATTGAGGATACAGTCATGATCATAAATTAAATAAATACTTATAGATTTTTCTCTATCGACGGAAAGAGTGCATTGAGGATACAGTCATGATCATAAATTAAATACTTATCCATTTTTCTGGCCGCAGATAGCATGGGCTACAATCGCCGTGACCAGCAATGTGACGCTGGTGCTGCTGGCCGTGGCGCTGGCTGGCGTCGGCATCGCTGGCCAGAACGTCTCCCTCATATACATCTCCGAGATCGCTCACGATTCTATACGAGGAGGCCTCACTGCTTGCTCCGCATCGGGGTACTTCCTCGGTAAAAAAAACTTAATCCATTCATCCTAGAAGTGTAAAAATAAGTGTCAAGTGCATAAAGGCTACTTGTAGGCGCACTTATAATCTTTTCACCACACTGGTTCGTAAGAACTAGTGACACGATAAAAAGAAAACCCATCTTTACTGATGATATGAATCATGAATTTTCGAACCCATTGTTACATGGCCAAGATTAGACCATAGAACATAGTCGAACCATTAAAGTTTGAACTCCGTTTTCTTCTTGACGTAACTTTTTTACTCCATGGTTTCCAGGTCTCATGGTCTCCCATATCCTAGGAGGATACCTCAGCTACATGCAGGTGGTGTACACGCACCTGACTCTCTCCGTCCTGGGGATCGGTCTCCTCATGGTGCTGAGGGAGTCTCCTGTTTACTATGTGCTCATGGGCAATGAGAAGGTATGATTATATTATTTTGGAGACGATTTGCGAGGTTGCGGGTTCGATCCCCGCCGCGGGACAAATGTTTGTATGACCTACAGATATCTGTCTCGGGTCTGGGTGTTTCTATGTTAATATGTATGTATTTACAAAACAAAAAAGTATATAAGTAGTTTATCAGTCATCTAGTACCCATACCACAAGCTCAAGCTTACTTTGGGGCTAGATGATGCTGTGTGAAAAGTCCAGCATTATTTATTATTTATTTATTATTATTTTATTTGGAGTTTTTACTAAATACTTATTTGAATTTTTAATTGCATTAAATAATGCAAAAGTAGCTTTGTGCACCGCACCTATTTATTTTCTTATGCTTTCTCCGGCTTCCATTTTGTCCTTATCAAACATCGTTCTCACTCATGCTCTATCACACTCCATCTATCTCTTACTTCATGCTTAAAATAAAATAAATTTTCGGAGGGTATCGGATGGAAGCTAGACGAAAAAATGTTAGATTTTTGCGTCGCGAAACTGTCCATAGATTGTTACATTGTTAGTACAGAAGAGCGTTTCTATTTTATTTGACAAATGCCAAATGTCAAAGTTGAAACTTCGTTCCAACCGAGTGTTCCACGACACTCACGTACTTTTTTTATTATTTTTTATCAAAGGAAGCAGCTAAGTCTATAGCATTCTATCGACGCATGGAAGTGACCTCCAAAGAGGTGGAAGCGGAGATATCTAAGATTCGGCTGCAGATCGACCCTCGGCTGGAGTCCATGCTGGAAGCCTCCAATGGTAAGCCATAAACAAAAGTCCCCGGAATTTTTGGATGGAGTTGGTTTGCCCAGCACCTCAACCATACCTATTCTTTAGATTTCTTAATAGGAAGATTTCAACGCTCCCGTCGTTAGTTTTTTTACATAGTTTATATTGCATAGCTGTTCCTGTATGCGAATTTCAGATAAAACGCTATCTACGCATAGAAAGCTTTATGTAAACGCTTTAATTATATCAGCAGTTGCTCAAATGACAAATATAATTACATGTTTAGCTTTATAAAAATAAACAAATCACCAATTGTATTCCCCAGGGGAGTTTTACCCAGAATCTTTCCAAGATAGGTTCATTTTCACCTTAAATATTGTTTAAGATTATAAACTTCTGTTTCAGACTCAGAGTTGACGAATGAGCTAATCACGACCAGAGAGAAGCAAGAAGTTCCAGTGGTTCCTGGAAGTGAACCGTCTTGGAAGTTCCTAAGTAAATTTTAAGCAACAAAATGAACACAAACTTCTGTAGTTCTAGTGGTTTTATAATACAAAACCTTACTTTTGGTGTGCTTTGGGGCCAAATGAAGCTGTTTAAATTGACGAAAACCTAATAAATCAAAGCGTGCCTACTGAAATGAAAAACATACCTTGAGTATTCAAATAGAAAACTTGTGAGCAAAATGCTTTGATTTAGCCCAGGTTATAAGAAATTGCATAATGTTACTTTAACTTCCTTCTTCTTACGTTACAAAAACATGAATAAATAAGACAATTCTCTTGCACTCCTTGTTTCGTGCTCTACTTCCTTACTCCTAGAGGTTATTTTGAAGTTTTCTTTTTAGGGCTGACCTATTTGTTTATTTCTAGTGAAATCCAAGTCCTCGAAGCGAGCCCTCAGTACAGTCCTAACTATAATGTCTCTGACCATCATGATGGGCTGCATAGTCCTCCAAGTGTACGCGGAGCCGCTCTTCATGGAGGCAGTTCCATCGATGCCCTCGAACCTATGTGCTATCCTGGTGGCGCTTGACTTCCTCGTGGCTAGCGCTGTTTGTGTGCTGGTGATAGACCGCTGTGGGAGGAAGGTGAGATATTATTTTAAACTCTTTGGAATTTACCTATTTTTTATAAAGTCTCAGAAGTTTGAAATCAAAGACATAGAGGTTCCAGAAGATGGCCTGACTAGCATGGCTTGTGATGGCGTCAATTTGAACGAGAATTTTTTTTTATTAAACCACAGCTTTAATAATAATAATAATAATAAATAATGCTGGACTTTTTCACACAGCATCATCTAGCCCTAAAGTAAGCAGAGCTTGTGTTATGGGTACTAGATGACTGATAAACTACTTATATACTTTTTGTTTGTAAATACATACATATTATACATAGAAACACCCAGACCCGAGACAAATATTTGTAGATCATACAAACATTGGTCCCGCCGCGAGGATCGAACCCGCAACCTTTTGTCTACAGTTTTACTTGGTGCTACCAACACTTTTAAATAGTCTTATTGTAAGTATTCCAAGTCATTATCTACACCTATTCTAAGATTCTTTCAGATTGGTTCAGCCGTTTCAGCGTGACTGTTAAATAAACATCCTCACATCCGTCCAAGCTTTCTTTGTAGTAAATGAGTGTTAACTTAATAAATTTTTTCGACTTTTCAGATGCTCCTAATGGTGACAGGCACACTCTCAGGCCTGTGCACCCTACTCCTCGGCACACAGCTGCAACTGCACTGGGCCCCGGCTTGGGTTACTGCACTCCTTATATACGTGTATAGCTTCGTGTACACTACTGGCTGTGCTGTGATACCATTTGTGCTGGCTGCAGAGGTGTTTCTTCCAGAGGTATCTATTATCAAATTTCCATCTGAATGGAGATTTCTTCAACAAAACAGGACTACCACTGTATACCCATGGCACAGTAGATATTCTCTCAGATTAAAAAAAACGGGTTTTTCGACAAGTTCAAAGGGAAAAAATGTACTAAAACTCATAAAAAGTTATTTTATCATTTTAAACCCATAATATACCCTTTGCAGGTCCGAGGTCTCTGCAACAGCATCACGATGGGCTTCGTCTGGATAGTGAACTTCGTCACACTCCTGGTATTCAACCCCCTGGTAGAGAGCGTGGGCTTAGGATCAGTCTTTTATCTGTTCTCTTTCGTCTGCTTTGCCGGTTCCACTTACAGTTATTTCTATGTGCCCGAGACAAAAGGGCTGTCAGTGACTGAGATACAAAAGCGGTTTTTGAAGGATGGAAGGAGATAGTTTCAAGGACCGGTTACTAAGTGCAACACCGTATTGGCGAAGGAACAGGAGTGGAATAACCTAGCACGTATTTTTTATGTGATCATAGTCAGATTAGTCAGCCTATTAAATAAAATGTATAGTAACTTTGAGTTTGATTTTGATTATTTGACTTTATACCTTGTTTTTTAGAGGAAGCATCTTATTTTATTTTAAGTTAACAAGCTGGTTGCTAAGTATGTTTTAAGCCGAGAATTGCTCCACACGAAATAGAAGTACCGATATTATTTTATTTTAAAAATAATAAATGACTTATGACTATACCGGATGGATATACCGGTAGGGGTAGGCCTAAGAAAAGATGGATGGACTGTGTGAATGCGGATATGTTTGTGAAAGGAGTGAGTTCTGATATGACGGGTGATAGAGGGAAATGGAAGAGAGAAACATGTTGTGCCGACCCCACTTAAGTGGGATAAGGGCAGGAAGAAGAAGACTTATGATCGAGCTTCTGAGGCATCTCATTAAGGTGCAGCCAAACCAGGCGACGCAGGAAGCGACTGCGAAGCGGGAGCGCAAACGAATATGTATGAAAATATTCTAGCGTTGTGGTCGTGTAGGTGTACAAGGCGCCATAGATAAAGTATGGACAGCGTCCGCCGCGTGACAGACGCTCCCGCTACCCGCGTCACTAACGCGCTGGTTTGGCTGAAGCTTTATCAATAGGCTACACTCGTATTTTATACACAAATAAGTGCAAAGAAAGGATACGATGAAAAGATCCAATGAGAGACACTAATACCTACACTGAACAAGACTAAAGTCTATCTCACAGTAGGCATTTCAAACAGGTAAAATAAAACACAAAAATATGTAATAAATTTATTTTACTATTTACAAGGAAACGTATTCAATATCAATATTCAACGTATCTTCATACAAAACAACACAACATACAATTATTTTTCAAACATTTAGATATGTTCAACAATCATGCAGTAAGTGAGCAGACCATAAAAAAGTTCATACCTTCAATTACACAGTTTATTTTCAAAACAAATCATCCTTAATAGCCCATACATTCTTGACTTTCAAAATTGTAATTCTACTTTTTCTTCCCTAAAAACACTTCCTGGATCTGTTCATTGGTCAACCCTTTCGTCTCCGGCACGATGAAATAACTGATGATTGCATTAGCAAGTCCACAACTTGCGAAGACGTAAAAGGAACCATGGATGCCCATCAGGTTGTTCATGATGGGGAAGATAGCGATGATCGCAAAGTTCAGGAACCATACCCATTCAACGATCACCATTGAAGCTAGCCCTTGTACCTGTATGAACGAAATAGCATTAGGATCGTAGTTTTTATCTGCTGCTATTATTGTAGGCTTCCATTTTACGCTACATACATCCAGTGCCAGTCAAATAAATAAATTTATTTAACAGATAAAGAAATTATCAGTCGAAATCAATGCTTCCTTTTCGCTTTTACAATATCATCTTTCTTACTTTCTGTCTGATGGTCTACCTATAGGCTAGTAGCCAGGTCCAGCAGGAATTTACATAGTTCAAATCTAAGATACCTTTCTCGATTTTTTGATAGGACACATGACAAACTCAGCTATTTAGATGATACTATTTGTTGTGGAAAATAGACTGCCATTTTTCTTTGGTACATACATTTTTTCCAAGCTTACCTCTGGTACAAAAACTTCAGCCAGCAGCACATACGGCACGGAACCAGCTCCGCACATGTAAGAGAAGCAGTAACAGAGGATGGCCAGCACCATCACCCAGGCTGGTGCCACGTGGCTCTGCAGCAGGTAGCCTAGTGTGCTCATACAGACGAACACGGCGGCTGAGGAGCTGATGATAAGGATCTGGAATACCATGATATAGATTTGCTAATACTCTGGGCATATTAATACAGTATAGGATAGGTACGTAATAGTATGTTTGTATGACAGCCACAAGTGTTTGGTGACGCAGTTTTTAGGCCGCCTTAAGGCCTCCGTCATGGCTTCATGACTAATAGTTGGGACCGAAAATGACGTGCCCTGGGAAGTACGAAAGCGCTCAGTTGATGGTAGACATAGTGGCTAAAAGGTATCCTTAGATTCCTTAGACAGTTAGTCTTGTAGAGGAATTCTATTGGCCTGTGTCATAAAAGTTGCAGACGGCATACATTCTTGATTTTGTACTGAAATCAAGTGTTGATAGTAGCCCACGATACGGAAAATGTGTGGCATCATGACTATGTAAGGGGATCCCTATGTATGTTATTGTTGGGTGTTAAAACAGATCATTTAGAAATGACTGAGTGCTACAAGCGTTTTGATTTAGAAGTGAAGATTACCCGTCTTCCAGCCCTATCTGCAATTGCAGCGCTGAACAGAGTGCCTGCTAGTAAAACCAGAGCAAACAGAACGGTGTACATGTCAGCTTTAGCAGGGTCCGCTTGCATGAACACTGTCTTCGCGTACACTTGCATTGGGACCATGCCCATTGACACCTGGAAAAAGATGAAAATTGTGTTAGTTTCCACCAAAAAGGGGGTTAGTATTAAACTATTTATTTAAAGCTCATAGAGACGCCAAGTATTTCTAGGCACTTTTCAGGCGCCCATAGCCATGAAAATGGCTCCTTCTCCAACCGATTGTTATCGGAAAAAAATCATTCAAACATTAGTTTTACCACATCCACGAGCATTTTAACCTCACCTGAATAGACAAAGCCGTAAGCACCACAAAGAAGGCACGTCTAGATGACGGCGACACAAATAGCATCTTCAATGGTGACATTCTCTTCTGCTCTTCCGGTGCCACCTCCTCCATATTCAGCTTTTCTTTCTCACTGTCTTCCAGTTTCTCTGCATCTGGGATGGAATTATAATCATGCCCATCAATTTGCCGGCTAACTTTTATGAGTCCAGATAGTCAGATATTGTCAATATTTGCAAAATCAAAGTCAAAAAGCATTTTAGTCAATAGGACCGCTAAAAAGTAAGTTTTGCTTAGGTACTTTTACCGCGTAAAACCAAAGCAACAAACAAGGTTTGGAGTTAGCTTTCTTTTCGGTGACCAGGAGCCAGTCAAACAAAAGTGTCAAAGAAAATGAGCTGAGTTTAGAATAAATCTAACTAAAAAACTGTCCCTAGAAAAACGATCTTTAAATACTCGTCCATAGAACGCTTTTTTGTGGTAACAGTTTTGTTTTGACGTGTGTCAACATGGGGTTCAACCAAGGTTTTACGTTTTTATAATAAGCAGTAGTGAGTTTAGGTAAAGTAAGTTTGACAGTTAGCAATCTACTTATACGTGGTAGGTTGTAACAGTTCTAAGGTCATCTAAATATATGTATCGGTACCTACCTCCAGTTATAGAAATCATTTCCACCGCTGGGTTGATCTGCTGCTTCAGTCTTGAGAGCTCGTCAAGCACCACCACGGATGATGGAGAGCATCCTCTGTAATGAGCTATGGCTGCTCTCGCTTCCTGGAAATGTGAGTTAGTGGTCAAACTCTAGTGATGGAGTCAAAAGACCAACTTAAGGCCTCCGTCATGGCATAACGCCTTTATAGGCGGAACTCATTATTTTACGTGTCTTGTTGTCTAATTTTGACGATCATTCAAGAATGACTTTGATGGAAAAGGCTTGTATAAGCCACGCAAGCTCACCTCTTCTCTTTTCTGCCTGAGTAGAAACATTGGACTTTCAGTGAGGGTCATTATGAACGCCACGCTTAAAACGCTGATCACCAGGTTGGCCCAGATGATAACGCGGTATGAGAGTAACCAGCCGAAGATATAGGAGAGTAGAGTGCCGCTGCAGTAGAAGACCATTGGACCTGAAACATATATCATACATATATCTATACATACTATTCCTACTGAATACTATACATCCGTTTGTATGTTATGTATGACTGAACCTTTACATCTATTGTTCACATTATTGGCACAGACACGCGGCTTTGTTACGGTCACGGTTTTTGGTTCGGTGGAGTGTTACTAATGGACCCATATATACTAGATGATATCTACAGCGTCAGGGCACATGCCTACACTCAAAGGGACGCTGTTGAAATTGGGTAAGTTTAACCAGCAATTCATCCTCTTAACATTTTTTTTCACACTTTTCATCGTGTCACTAGGTTCTTTCAATCCAGTGCCAATGTGATGTAAATTGTAAATGCTCTTTTTGTTCACTTGACGCAATGCTTTTCGAACTTTTAAGGTTCTATTCTATGACATTCCTGTTTCCTCACGAATTTCGCTTCTATGTTGGAGACTACTGGCAATATGGACCCACTAGGAAGAAAAACGTATACCGGGTGTGGCAAAATTTTAAAACATTGGCATGTTACTTTGGGAAAAGTGTTCTTTTACTAAACTTAGCTACCTACTTATTTTTTTAACAGACGAAAAAAAGAAGTTTCTCAAGTCGACGCGTTTATTTTTTTACACATGTGGTACATTTTTAAAAAAAACCAAAAATGCAGTTGTCTTTTTCATTAAATACCTTGGTATAGTTTCCTAAGAACAAAACCTTCTAACTACAAAAGATAAGGTCCTCAATGTTGTAAAATCTAGCCACACCCTGGTATAAAATGTTTTAATACAATCATTATTAATATATAATGTATTTTTGAGCCATCGATGATGATGAAATACGAGTAACGTACTTGAAGCTAACGTCCCTCTGATGGAACTCTCAGCGACCTCGGATATGAACATCGGGGCGTAGACCAGGATCCCGCCACCCGACACGCCGCCCAGGAACCTGGCCGCCAGGATCACCTTCGATGAGGTGGTGATGCTGATCAGGGCCCAGGATAGCTGGAATTAATGAAGACACTATGCTTGAGCTTAGTAAAAAAGTATCAGACATGACTTTGACTGTGTGTGTACCAAACCACCTTCGTGATAAACAATGAGTAAAAAAAACCGTGCCACTCCTGGGAGTGCCGAGAGAAGTGAAAACTTGAACAAAAACATTTTTATGCATTTTTATTTACCCGTTTAGTTATAAAATGAGTTTTTAGATATGTAAAAATATTGCCGTAAAAGTTTACCAAGTACATAGCTAGATGGCGCTACTGGTAGGTGTCGATGAGCAGTCACGTGATTCACACGTGACCTTTTCGACGCGAATCCAAGAATTTATTCTCATCTGAAAAATGTCCAACGCGCCTAAAGAAGTTTTCACTTGAAAAAAATAGGCCTTTACATCTACACAGTACTAGATTATTTATAAAGATAACATTAGGAAATCTATTTTACTTTAAAATTTGAGACCATTTTATTTTGCAATTTCACAGCTAATTAGCGTTCGTTCGATCCTTTAATGAGCGATGCTTTATGCAATATGCGACCGAACCAAAATTTCACAAAAAAATAATAGCTACCAAGTACAATTTATTTGCAGAAACTAAACTACAAATTAAACATAATTTTTCAAACAAAATACACTAGATTCAGTTGTTTTATCTATTTTAGACGCTGCTACTAAAACAATTTTATCTTCATTCGTCGTTGTTTGCATAACAACACTCAAATTCAAATGTTGTTCTACTTCTATGTTAGTCGGCCGTGATGTATTGGTAATTATTCGCGCGTTTCTTTTGAAGAACCTACTCTTTTATGATATTCTATTAGGTATGTATATTATAAGTAATAGTAGGTAAGGTACTAACCTACCTACAAAAAGAGATTAGATCCTGCCCCCTTACCATGGCGATTCTCTAGGTACCGGAGAATAGATAAAAATGACAGTAATGACATTAGAGTGTAGATAAAACGGGTAGAATGTGGATAAAAGTTACTTTTGTCTACACTGTAATGTCATTACTGTCATTTTTATCTATTCTCCGGTGCCTAGACAATCGCCATGGTAAGAGGGCAGAGTTAAAAAATAATTATAGATAGAATACTTTATAGCATTAGGTATTTTATCTAACTACCGTCTGATTAATGCATGCCCAGTCAAAACCATTCAAACAACCTCTTTAGATAGGTGTGTGTGTCAGTAGATGATGCTTTTTATAAAAAAATAATGAATAACGCCGTTAGTACCTACACCGACGCATTCGCATCCGACAAGGACGCACCTATTTCATTAGCTATGTGCTAGAGTGAGACAGTGGGTTCGAATTCGCATGCGAATGCGTCGGTGTACTAACAGGGTAACTGATGATTCTTACTGTGCTGGGTAGTGCAAGCAGCATGCCTCCATTTCTTCTTCCCAGGCTATTTATTATGATGCCACATAAACCAGTTCCTATCATGGATCCTGTAACCACAAATAGTTTTGAAGTTTCAGAAGATAATTTTAAAAACTAAAAAGAAAACCGACTTCAATGTTTAATTCAGGACACGGCGTGACTCAGAGCGTCAAGTGAGGATAAGCTCACACATACATCGAAATAGAACAGAAATCGAATCGACAGATAGCGCTTAGACTCCACCTAATTGGAAATTATAGTGTGTGTGTAAGTGTAGTGTGCCGTGGTGGACGTGCGGCCGATCTTATTTCTGAAGATTAGTGGAGGGTAGTTCTATATAACTACCGCAACTTTTCGTCGGCTCCGCTGACCTACCTCCAGTTCGCCCGCGACCACGGTTGTTGCAATACAGCCGAAACGTCGGGAAATAATAAAGGTAATACGCGATAAAATCCTGTTATAAAATATATCTCTAAAGATGAATTATAGACTTCCTGATCGGAAGGAAATTAAGTACTTACTGCGTACAAGTACTGCGGCACATGATTTCCTGGGCCCGTATTCCGTACTGTAAATACTGTGCGTACTGTAACTGTACTTAGTATCAAAGTAATCACGTTTTCTACATGATTTATTACAGAGACAACAAAAATTTTCGTTTTAGTTTTCACGTTCTTTCGTACCTAAAGCTGGCAAACTGCCAAGCAGGGAGACCTCAGTTTGTGTCATGGGGGCAGACAGTGGTGTGGTGCTGTTGGATGTGAAGATACCAGAGGTGTAGGACGGCCAGACAGTCAGCAGACCATTCACCATTAACCCAAAGCTGCCTGGAATAACATTGCATGTATTGTATGTTAGAATGTGCTTAGGCTGAGAGATAGAATCCTGGTGTACTACTTTTCATTTCATTTCATTTCATTTCATTTCATTTCTCCATACAAACATAGTCGACTGTTTACTCCCTGGATAATACCTTACCGCAGTACTACCCTATTCTTTTTGTTTTTTTAGAAGATGGCTACTAAATGCCCAAGTAGTTTTAGCAAAACTCTTTTGTCATTACTACCTACCTACATTGTTAAAATAATTATCTACATTTTTAAGTAATTCATTGGAATGTAAATTAACCTATCTAGATATAAGTAATAATAATAGCTTATAGTACGCTCACTGTTATATTTTAAATTAGTATATTCTCATTAAGTGAAATGTAAATTTCTTTTGAGAAATAAAGTTCTTTAACCTTATACTGTTACTAGAGCAAATATTTTTGTAAGTACCATAAAACCGTGACCTTCTAACTGTAACTACCTTAACCATGCCACTATGTCTTGTTTTTTTAATACTAGTTTTTTAAGACTCCTGCTCCTATGATAATTAGAATTAAAATTAAAAAAAATAATTGGTTGTCTGTAAAGTCGGTTTACTGACGATAGTTGAACGTGACAACGTCTACGCATCGCTCACTCAAGTAGGAGAGAGACGGATGTCGAACGCTGCCGAACGCAAAGGCCGATTGTGCTTCTTTGTCGCTCGTTCCGCGCTCTCGCTTGCACTTCAAGCCTTACATGGAACGCCTCAGAGCGAGGTAACGCCTCATGACGTCATATTTTTTCGTGCGTGCAGCCGGCTCTATCGAATTATAAGACGTAGTCACGTCAAAAAAAGAATTAGTATACGTTTGTATGCAGAAAGAGCGGGGTATCCTTTCCTCTTAACCGTAAAGGAAAACATGAGGAAATCCGCAGCTTCGTCAGCTCCATGTATTGACGTTGTCTTTCCTGTGGGTAAGGCTTATTAAGCTGAGAGGATGGCTTCAAGCTACAAGCCGTGCTACAAATCTATTTTCAAACAATGTCACATTAACTAGCATCCCTTTGAGTGCAGGTATAAGTTGCTTCCTGACGCTGTATAAATCATCTAGTCAAGTTTAAAAGTCAATCTATTCCATCTCAAACAATGTCACAGGCACTAGCATCCCTTTGACTGCAGGCATAAGTTGCCTCCTGACGCTGTATAAATCATCTAGTCAAGTTTAAAAGTCAATCTATTCCATCTCAAACAATGTCACAGGCACTAGCATCCCTTTGACTGCAGGCATAAGTTGCCTCCTGACGCTGTATAAATCATCTAGTCAAGTTAAAAAGTCAATCTATTCCATCTCAAACAATGTCACAGGCACTAGCATCCCTTTGACTGCAGGCATAAGTTGCCTCCTGACGCTGTATAAATCATCTAGTCAAGTTTAAAAGTCAATCTATTCCATCTCAAACAATGTCACAGGCACTAGCATCCCTTTGAGTGCAGGTATAAGTTGCCTCCTGACGTCTTTTTGCCTAGACGTTTGAATGTCCGGGATTTGAAAATATTTTTTTACACTTGTAAAGTATTTATTTTGATCAAAACTTACATGCCACTGCTACCTGACATTGGTATATCTTTCCTTTCATTTTTCTCAGTTTTTCGGTAAAACACAAACGTCTCCATGTAATATTTACAACTTAATACTAGATTTTCGACGATTGAACATTACATAAAGGTAATTTAAGAACAAACAGTGAGTACTCGTTTGGGAGCCGCGAGCAAATATTTTCGCATAAGATAAAATGTGCTGCCATTTTTGTTATCACTACCGAAAAACAATAAATAAACAAGAGTTAAACCATAGTACACTTAAATGTATTACTTACACTTTTTTTTTTGTGACTTATACCAACCAAATTTTTATTAAGGTTTTAAGTAATTAAAATACCTACCAAGTGCTGGTATTATTTTTCATTCGCTCAGTATTGGTATTTTGGGCATGCTTCAGACTATCAGAGGCGTTTCTTATTGGAACTGGTTCTGGAAAAGTGTAGTTAGTTTAGTTTTTGATATTAAAGATGTCATCGAACCGTGAAATTGTATTGAAAACAATGTGAAATATGAAAAGAAAAGAAGCCTCTTTGAGGCGCACTAAAGTTCTTTCACCACACTGGTTTTACAGAGAAATGTTTTAAAACAAAAGGTGAAATGTAGAATTTTGTGGATAGGCTTTAATGTCCACACTCAGAGTCGTTAAAGTATTTTAAGGAAAATGTTTAAAGGAACGGATTTAAGTACTTAGCGGTTAACGTCTCTGAGTACGGACGGTGTGCTATTTGTGGTTTTCATAAATTATTTGATAGTGCAGAAGTACAAATAATGCTGTCATATCATATCTCGTTATTTCAATAAAATGGTATAATTATTTGTCCTACCTCTGCGTGGAGTCGCAGGAGTCGCAGATTTCTTGTCTGCCCTTGATCAGTAACTACAAAGCAAATTAATATTTTTTCTCTGAATTACTAATTCAATTCAATTCAATACATTTATTTCAGATACCATGATCCATATCACACACACATTTTAAATGAAAAGCTCACACAAAAGTAATAATAATAGTAATAATAATTAGCAGATCACAATACGTCCTTACTTACCTATAAACTGATACTAATAATACTAATTACTAATACTTTACTTAACTTTACGATTACTAATATTTTGAATTGAATATTTCAATAAGAAAAGTTTCTGAGGATGGTTGGTTTCTTTCACGCAAAAACTATTGAATGAATTCTCAAACAGCTGAATAGTAAAGGCTTTTTATCCCGAAAAATACTCATAACGGTAAAGGAAAACATCGTGAGGAAACCCTCAGCGGTCAGATAACACGTAAAAACGCTGTATAGATAGTTTGGTACAGGTGATTAATATAATTTTTTTACGCGTTCGGTATCGATGCATTAAACCAGTGGCGTAGCTAGGTAGCCAAGGGCCCTGGTGCAAAATCAACCGGGGCCCTAACTGAACGGTTTAGGTTTTATGAAGTCAAAATATGCAGGGTGTGGCAAAATGTAAATGTATTTGATTTTTTTTGTAAAAACTTACGATTTTATTCGTCATTTTCTGGGTAACTATTTCAAAAATCTAATAATGTAGTTATTTTTATTTTCAAAATAATCATACCTATAGTTTCCTAAGAACAAAACCTTCCGGACTCTCGGGACTCAGAGTCCGAGGGCCCCTTGAGCTTGGGGGCCCCGGTGCATTGCACCGCCTAGCCATTCGGTAGCTACGCCACTGCATTAAACGCAGAATTGTTTGGGAAAATAGCAGCGCCATCTTTTGGTACTCACTCATAACTAATGAAAATCAGTACAAGTCCGTCGATACCGTCAATACCGAATGGTGAATAAAATTCATACTTAGCACCCTGATGTAGGCTTCCGAGAATCCGAACGTAACACCACAGAGACAGCTAGTTAGATGTAAGTATGCTAACTTGCAAAATTTGGGTACCTATATTATATTGTGGCTATGTTATATATACGACCTCTGTGGCGCAGTGGGCGAAAGCCCGCCTGAGACGCAGAAGGTTGAGGGTTCGATCCCCGCCGCGGGACAAGTTTGTATGATCTACAGATATTTTGTCTCGGGTCTGGGTGTTTCTATGTATAGTATGTAAGTATTTACAAACAAAAAGTATATAAGTAGTATATCAGTCATCTAGTACCCAACCCATAACACAAGCTCTGCTTCCTTTGGGGCTAGATGATGCTTTGTGAAAAAGTCCTTATTTATTTATTTATGTGTTAGAATTTTGTTTAACGTGCCATTTTTATAAGTTACCCATATTGTTTTTTAATTTGATCTCACTAGGTTAACCCCTTAGATAATAGTACCTACAATCCGTAATGTGAGCCTAAGTTGTTAATAAATAAATGTCTGAATGTCTTCTCAGGCAATTTCAAAGGATCTTAAATGCTCAAAAATGTGCGATTGTCTATTCAACCTTTTCAATTTCTATAACCTACATTTCACTGGAAAGACGAAAGTGTACACGTTCATTCAACCCAGAAACAAGGTTGTAGACGAACAATGATGTAACATATCTAAACTTATATTATTTTAGTAAATAGTTTTAATAGATAATAGAGATAAGTAATTTAATGTACTTACTAGTGACTTAGCGGCATTACACTAGACTTTGAATAAAGTGTTCTAGATCCTACCTACCTAGTATAGATATTCGTAAGAGTCCAAAAATTCTCGTACCTTCCTGACAAAAATTAAATACATAGATGGCAAGGAGTACCTACGTATTTTTTTCCAAAGAAAAATCTATTTCTGATTTGTCTATTTATTGATTTGTTTAAAAAAAAACAGTGTCAGTAAAGTCTCATCTACAATCACTAATTTTAAAGAAGTGCTTTGTCGGAATAAATAATGATTTTCAGTAAACGCCTGCAAAATTTCACACAGCAACTGGAAACTATGAAAAGTAGCGTTTTATAAGGCGTTTGCAAAAAGTTGAAGTGTCAAACTACTTGCAAAGACCGATTTTGTTTATACTAGTTTCAAAAAGTTAGATTAATAAATACTATCATCATAGTTAGTTAGATTAATAAATACTATCATCTTTGCAACACAGTTTGAACAATACATTTTTCTTATTTCTTATTTCAAAATCTATCAAGCTAAACTGCATTGTTTTTGTCGATAAGCAACGTGATACCTACTACGAGTATTAACACATACCGACTTACGCCCTTAGGATCCATTTAAATTGCTCTCTCAGATTTAAAAGGTCGTAGGTGCTTGTCCTTTTATCATAGTGATTGACTGTAGTGATGTGACTAGCACTTTTTTTCCATAAAATAAAAAATTTTTACTTAGTATTTCTTTTTATTCTATTTTGTGTTTTTATTGTGTTTAGTCTACTCTATTCTCTGTGTATTGTGTGTCAAATATATAAATTATATTCGATGGGCTTGCAACCTGTCACCTATGGAATACTATCTTCTGCAAGATGTGGGCATGTATCAAATATGTGTTTGGGCTTGCCTCTGACTACTCCCCTTAGACATTTTTAAAGGATCTGGAATAAGTAACATAAAATGATCTGAGAGAATGTCTACCGCACCTTGGGGATACAGTCGTGAACCTGCTTACGTATATAAATAATCTGCTTTATTACTAAATACGTAGTTGTCTGACCTTTTTCTAATAGCCGGTGAGCACACTACATCACTATCAGACACAACACAGTACTTTATCGTAGTTAGTAAGCTCAGTGCACTGCGAGCGTTTGTCAGGGCCGTCCACTCTGAATCTCGCGCCTTATCTGTTTAGCAACATTCTGTGTTGTTGGTGATTTTTAAACAGGTTTGTTTTCTTATTAGTTTACACTAGCATAACATCTATTGCTTAAAAAATGCTTAATAATGCATGAACCAAATCTCTGTTAGGTAGCCTTTTACTTGAAACTTTATCACAAGTGAACCTAAAGTAAGCAGAGTGATATGGTAACCATTTACTACTAGTAACAGTTCGCCCAACGGATCTAGGCATTCGTGAAGTTAGCCGTTTGTCTGCGCAGAACACAATTTTGTATGAAAAAGCGTTCACTGCGCAGACAAACGGATAACTTCACGAATGCCTAGATCCGTTGGGCGAACTGTACTACGATGTTTTGTCATTCTTCTATTCGGAGACAAAGTCTTATCAAAATCATAAAATTCTCTAAAAGGCCCTGTCGGCGTTCTTGAATTTTAAATGTAACCTAATTGTTTGATGGCTACCTATAGATTTGAAAGTTTTATTAAATCACGCCTTAACCAGTGATAATGAGACTTGAAATAAGTACCTATAGATCGTGACACAAGCCTATTCAAAATGTTTCAATTTAATTGAATAATAATTTAGTTTAATTCAAACGTTACTGCCGAAGAATAATCAGATATATTTTCACAAATGAAAACAAATTTGGTTACAATAGATCTTCAAGGCATGGTAGACATTATGTAAGATCATATCTTTAGCTAGCATTATACGTGACAGGTTGCAATCCCAATGCTGATTTTCTATCCACTTTTTCAGATAAAAACTATGTCCAGCAAATAAATCTACCAGGATGTCAGAAAAGCAAGGAGTTCGCTTCGAGGAGGCTGAACGCAAGAAGGGAGTGATCATAACCTCTGTTGCTGTTATCTGCGCTGGTTTAGGATGGATTGTGAGGAACTACCCCCCCGTTGTGGGGGTAGTGGGAGTGGTGGCTGCGTACCTGATGACTGGGGATCGGTATCAGTGGATTTATATCTGGAAGAAGACGCATAGTCGGGATTTTCTGTGAGTATCAGTGGTTTCAAATAGAAACATTCGGTTATGCATGACTGGTATACTATGTAGGTTGAATACTGAAAAGTAGGTTTTGGAAAGGATCAACATCATTGGAAAGGATAGATAATTGTAAGTACTATTGATCGTAGTAATATTGATCTTCTCCTAGATACCAGTGGGTCGCGCAAGTTGAGACAGTTTTTAGATTACACTGACTTGACTCAAGTTGTGACGGAGCCAACCCACTTCACGGACCATAGCGCGACACTTATTGATGTGATTTGTACAGACTGTCGCACGCGGAATGTTAGTGTCACTAATATTACTGGCTCTTTTGGCCATTCTTTTGTCTTGGCAACGCTTAACATCAAGCGCGATAAATTGCCTCCCAAAACGATAGTGTACCGACCAATCAAGGACATAGACCGCAATCAGTTTGATGATGATGTTGTGGCTTTGGATTGGCAAGTTGTTATCGATGCAGCTACTGTGGATGCGATGGTATGCTCTTATACGTCTTTAGTTACCACCTTACTTGACAAGCATGCACCGATTAAAACACTCAAGTTAAAGGATAGGCATTACCCATGGATAACGGATACAATAAAGATTATGATGAAGTGTCGAAATGAAGCGCATGACCGATACCGTCAAACTAAACTTGATAGTCATAGGACACAATACAAAGAGTTTAAATCGTTAGTCAATGAGAGTCTTTACCACGAAACACGTGCTTATTATAACTTTCGCATTAATTCAGAACAGAGTGAAAAGGTACTGTGGAAGAATTTAAAACATGACGTATTACCCCCCAAAAATGACAATTATATCCCTAATCATTTTAACCGACCTGATGACATTAATGACCACTTCTTAAATGTTCCACAAGTTAATAAAATCCCTATATCCAATTTGACTTTTTTTGAATTTAATAAACATTCTGACGAAACATTTTCTCTGCAGCCGGTGAATGACACTGAAATCGCAAAAATTCTAATGTCTATTAAAACGAATGCGCAAGGTGTTGACGGGCTATCTATAGATATGGTGTTGCTGACTTTACCCCACACACTATCCGTTATAACTAATATCATTAATAGATCCATTGCTTCATCTACCTTTCCGAGCCAGTGGAAAGTTGCTTCAGTAAATCCGATACCTAAAGTTTCCCAACCAACTGACATCAAAGACTTGAGACCAATAAGTATACTTCCGGTCCTCTCCAAAGTTATTGAACGAGTAGTATACAATCAACTGAGTGGTTTTATTGAACGAAATAATATATTACCTGATGTACAGTCGGGCTTTCGGAAGGGTAGAGGAACGACAACTGCTTTGTTAGATGTTGTAGACAACATACTTGCTGAGCAAGATCAAGGGTTGGGCTCAATCTTGGTGCTGCTTGACTTCTCGCGTGCGTTTGACTCGATAGATGTTCCTCTACTACTGTCTAAGCTGTCTTATTACGGTGTTGATGCTCCGTCAATAAGATGGTTTAACAGTTACCTCAGCAACCGTTCTCAGTTTGTACGAATTTCCCGGGAAGATGGGTCCCATCTCTCGTCGTCATTGAGGTCTGTTGATCGTGGTGTGCCGCAGGGGTCAATCCTTGGACCACTTCTGTTTATAATTTATAGTGCTGACATCTGTTGGCACATAAAACACTGCAAGTTCCATCTATATGCCGACGATGTGCAATTGTATCTGCCAATGCGCCCTGAGGATGTCCCATGCCAGTTAAACAAGATCAACGAAGATCTGGCCCGAATATCTGTCTGGTCCCAGGAAAACGCACTTGTCTTGAACCCATCAAAGTCAAAATTCATGGTTCTTGGCACAAAAAGTATGATTGAAGACATCTCAAATCATACTCTCAACGTAAACATCCTTGGTCAGAGTGTTGAGCAGGTGAATGAAGCAAGAAACTTAGGCATATTATTTGATAGCACACTTCGTTTCGAAAGTCATGTTCAAAATCTGGTCAAGAGTTGTTTTTTTAGGTTAAAGGTGCTATATAAAATAAGAAACTTTTTGACAGAGGAAATTCGAATAAAGGTTTGTGAGTCCATAATACTATCAAAGTTAAACTACGGAGATGTAGTATTTGGTCCACGTTTGTTGTCAAAAACCGCTCGTCTTGTCCAAAGGATACAAAATGCGTGTTGCCGATTTTGCTATAATGTGCCACCGCGATCTCACATAACACCATACCTGAACAATGCTTCCACTCTTAATATGGCCTCGCGGAGGCATTTACACCTTGCAACACTAGTGTTTTCCGTGTTAAAGTCCGAGTCACCAGAATATCTGTATGAGAAACTTCGCCAACCTAATAGCAAGTACAGTAAGAGGCCAACACGAAACTTGCTGCATTACAGTAAGCACAAAACTGTGGCATTTCGGGGAAGTTTTCGCTACCAGGCAACCAAGTGCTGGAACAATATTCCCCCACCTTTGCGTTTGTTGACATCAAAGTACACTTTTAAAAAACGTTACAAATATTTTCTACTTGATGAACAAAAAACTGGGTTGTCTGGTATAAATAGTAATAGTGCGCCCTTCACTTGCTAGAGGGTAGGTAAAGTTACCTACTTACTTTTGTTTTTTTTATGTATTTATTTTTATTTATTTCAACCTTTGCTTATTTGTTATTAAATATTTATGTAAGTACCGAATATTACAATTTAACCACCTTCACTTAATTTTTGTATTTACTTTTTACTTGGCAAGCATTATATTTTATTTAGTTTATGGAACACAACACTCCACATAAATACCCTCACAGGGTCTATTGGCTGACCGATGGTTTTCGACAGAATACCAGCGCCTCGCTACCTCGCTGTGGCGAGGCATTATGCTGAGTCGAAGCCCTTTTGCTGCTGTAGCACACATACATGACAGGCTTTTTGTTTTTTACGTGTATTCTCTTTTTTTTTTTTGTTTTCATTTTGTTACTGTATTTTGTGTGTGCTTGAGTGGCAAATAAATAAATGTCTATGTCTATGTCTATGTCTATGTGTACTTATGATATTAGGTAAGAAAAGAGTGAATACGTAGTTGACAAGTGTTAGGTGAGAGTGGAAGAAGATAGGCCTTGACAACTCCGACTGGGTGGGTTAGACAGGAAAATTATGATGATCTAGCGTCTAGTTATCACCGACATAACACATAATATACATATTATGCTATATACACAAAAACATAATAATAATAACGCTGGACTTTTCACACAGCATCATCTAGCCCCAAAGTAAGCTGAGCTTGTGTTATGAGTACTAGATGACTGATAAACTACTTATATACTTTTTGTTTGTAAATACATACATATTATAAATAGAAACACCCAGAACCGAGTCAAATATCTGGTCATACAAACATTTGATCCGCGGTGGGGATCGAACCCGCAACCTTCTGCGTCGCAGCCGGACCTTCGCCCACTGCGCCACAGAGGTCGTCATAATACACAAATGACGGGTCCCTCTAGTAGATGTCGGCAAAGACCATAGATTTCCACTTGGTATTGTACGTTTTGTTCACTCTCATTTCCTTGTTCTCACTAGCTCGCCAGCTCGTTAAAGAACACATAGGCTTAGGAATATAATTGATTGTTATTGCTAAAAATAAAACTATGATGATGGAATTATCAATCCACATGACATTATCAATCAATAAACTTTTACTACATTAATATAGTCCATTTCAATTAGCATGAGTGCTGACAGATTGCCAATTTTTAAGTTTCTAGAGTTGATCAATTATCGATTACAATTACTTAGTAGTTCATGAACATTTGATGTATTTGAATCTTCAATATCTTCGAAGTTCATAGGGTTTTAGACAAAACTACACCTTACATTGGATGTTTTGACTTGCACCATTACTATTTATGAAAAAAATAGGCAATTTTCCTACAAATAATGATGAAAATGAAGCTTTTAAATCAGTCGCTGACTGTACCTACATAATATCCAACTAAGTTTTACAAAAAATAATAGTTTTTTTCTCTGTTAAACCAAACAGTGAAATTGTCAGCGCTCATGCTAAATGAAATGGACTATAGACAACTTATCAGGCACTATCAGAATGATTGATTTGATGAGATATTAGTTCGCCGAGTGGGGTTGTCTTGTTGCCTCTACTTTCCAGAAGGTCGTGGGTACGAATCCCGGTCATGCATCAATAGATTTTGCGTTTCGTAAAATTTAAAAGCACTTTAACATGACCTCAAAACAACATGAAGAAATCCGCAGCTTAGTCAGCTCCACACGTATTAACGTTGTCTTTCCTGTGGGCAAGGCCAATTAAGCTGAGAGGATGGTGCTAGGCAAGCCTATTCCATCTTCCAGGCACTACTGGTTTTCTGCTAAGTGTAGGCTTAGGTTGCCTCCTGATGCTATAAATCATCTATGTATAAGTATAAGTAGATGTAAAGGCCTGTACGAAAATAGCGTGAGGTAGCCCGTAGCTTGGTCACGATTCCTGTGGATAAGGCTTATTAATCTAAGATAATGGTGTAGGTGGTGGGAAACCAAAGAATTAGAATTAATTTAACTGCGTAAACAACAATGGGTCATGCACCCCTTTAAACTTCTAAGCTACTCGCAATGGCAGTGCCTGCCTGAATATTTAGAGGAAAAAAAAACGTGTTATGCGGAGACACGTTTTTTTTTTAATTTTTACCTCGTCCTCCCATAAATAATATAATGCTGGACATTTTTCACACAGCATAATCTAGCCCCAAACTAAGCAAAGCTTGTACTATGGGAACCAGATAACTGATATATTACTTATATACTTTTTTGTTTGTAAATACATACATATTATACATAGAATCACCCAGACCCGAGACAAATATCTGTAGGTCATACAAACATTTGTCCCGCGGCGGGGATCGAACCCGCAACCTTCTGCGTCCCAGGCGGACCTTCGCCCTTTGCGCCACAGAGGTCGTCATGTTCGCCATCGCCTATGTTTTTATGAAAATCGTATTTTTTACTTATTGTCAAATCTAACGTAATGTTATGATTGAGGTTGAATCTTTGCGTGGGGACAATAACCTATTTTGTAAATACAAGGCTCAGCGACATCTCAAATATCGGAAACCGCATTGTGCCCATAGGTCGGTAGTGTCACATATCCTTGCATTCATAGCGCCCTGGTACTCAGGTCAAAGTCCACTTGGATATAGCACTAAATTCTGACGTTATCGATTTATTTTGAGTTGCCCAAAACTTTGTTATTAGTAGGTACCTAAATACATTTGAGGTTTTGAAACATTGATGTTTACGCACATTTGGGTGATCTTGTATTTGTAAACCAAACATTATCGTGGCTGTCTGTATCCAGCACGATAGACATTCTCTCAGATCAAGGCACTCAAGATCCTCTTGAAGTTATCTATTTGGGACCAGAGGCAAGTCCAAAATGTGTGTGTGTGTTTGACTTAGAGGCATTTTGAAAATATTTTTTGGAACACGCTTAAATTTTGCTTACGAATTTTATAAATGAGACAGGTTGTATGTATACGCATCGATTTAAATTTTAAAGACCACTGTAGAATATTCCACGATCTATACACCAATGGACACGGCGTCAAAGGTCCTATAGAGACTACTTAGAACATTTCACAACACTGGACTCCACACTACGTACATGGTCCAGTAAATTGTTGTGTATGTGAAGCATTTCATACATATGACAGGTTTTAAGCGCATCGATTTAAATCTTCTAGAGACACCGTAGAACATTCTACGAGCACCACTGGACACACGGCGTCCAAGGTCCAGTAAATTGTTGACGCACAATAGCCCCGCATCCGCTCTTGAATGGCACCTATCAATTTCATCGTACTATGAAATTATTCAATCGTGTTGCCTACCTATTGCAATGTAATCTGGCGCGATCTACATAATATTAGAGTAAAAAATAAATGTAGATAGATAATTACTTAAGTTTTAAAAACTAAAAAGAAAACTGATCTCAATGTTGGACTCAGGTGGAAAAATTCGGGCGTGGATGAGGTTTGTAAGTTTTACGGTAAAAGTATATTTTTTTTAGGAATTTCATTTATATGGGCCCACCTTGCTCGGCAGCATATCCTTTCAAACAAAAATATTTGGAAATTGGCCCACAACTGACGGAGATTTCGGTAAACATAACATAGAACCTCCACTTTTTTGAAGTTGGTTGAAAATAATTTTACTTTACTAGCTATTTAGGCGTCTATTTCCAGAATTCCCAACCCGTGCTAACGTCTCCAATCATCCAATCAGGCGTCTCCCGCCCGAAGACGTGCTCGCGTCCTGAATCAATTCTTGATTTTCCACCAGCTGACCTTAGGAGGATGTAAGGAATTGAGCCAGAAGGTCAAAATAGCTCAAGCATTTTAAGATTGTAATTAACTACGTAGTTATTAACACATAGGTAGAATAACTTATTAAAATACCTACATTAGAATCATTAAAGCCATCTTTACAGAGTCGTCATTAGATGGAGTAGGTTTACCTAAACAATCCTAAAATACGTCAGGTGCGTCTACGAAAAACCGCAATGATTGAGAAAGAATATGCCTGTAATACTCTGTGTGTGTCAGAGACGCCTCTGATCAATACATCCACTTGTTTGCCAAACTCTTTACCATCTTTTGTCTCCTTCCAGCGGTCTTCGTGTCCTCCTCATCACCATGTTCAAGATCTGGATGTGGGAGCGTCGCGGCACCACTGTCGTCACTCGCTGGGCCGAGGTGGTGGAGCAGTTTGGGGACAAGAAAGCTTTTGTTATGGGAGACAGAGCTCTGAGTTTTAAGGAAGTAAGTCTTGAATCAGATTAGGATCGTGGTGAATGGCATAAGCTTAAGAAGGCTATACCCAGTAAATAAAGTCGGGCTTTGGATGATGATGATGCTGATGAAAGCTTGATAATTGTGGTGGATTTGTAAAAGCCGATGGAAAAATTGGGTTTGTCTGACAAAGGACCAGAAAAAGTGTCTTGAAAATATGGATGCTTATTCTCAGAAGTTGATGGCATGGAGGTTTTAAATAAAAAAACAGGATCACGACTGGTAGTACCTTAAGGTCACGGTAGATATTCTCTCAGATTAAATCACTCAGTTTTTTGACAATACTATGAGGGTAGGTAGTCTGACTAGCCCCTTATCATCTTCTATGAACTATTATGGGATGGTATAATATATCCTTCACTATTCCTAATTGAGATCATTTCAAACCAGGGAGATGCAATCAGCAACCGCATAGCGTGGTACTTTAAGCGCCAAGGCTTCAAGAGCGGAGAGGTCATTGCCCTCTTTATGGAGACCTGCCCGGAGTACACCTTCACCTGGCTGGGGCTGGCTAAGCTCAGGGTTACCACGGCTCTGGTGAACACCAACCTGAGGGGAGATCAGCTCGCGCACGCGCTTAGGATCGCAGCCTGTAAGGCGGTCATATTTGGAGATGAGATGACTGATGGTAAGTTTTCTTGGTTAAAAGAAATAAAGATTTGTTTTTGAAATAATGATAGTACAATATATGATAGCAACATAAAGAAGGTACCTCAGGTACAGGAAACAAAGACTAGGAAGCAACCACAGTACCGTTTTAACTTTGGTTCTGAAAATATGTCAAATAATGAAAGCGTTCTGGAGTAATCTGTATGAGGTTCATGTCCCTCTTCAAATATTGCGAATTGAAATAGATTTACATCAAAAATTCTTCATTAGCTCTCAACTAATCAAATCTTTTTATCTAATTTTAGCAATAAAGGACATCCAAGCGGAAATCCCGGACATCCCTCTATTTCAATTCAACTCACCAGAGCGAGACAACACACCAGTTCTCCACGACACCATTGACTTGTCCTCGGAGCTGAGAGAAATGACGTCAGACCCCTTCCTGGAGGTGGTCCAGTCGAAGCCTCGGGATACCTTGCTGTATATATACACTAGTGGGACCACTGGGTTTCCTAAGGCAGCTATTATAACTAATATCAGGTGAGTACGACAATATCTTATCTTAAATTATCATCTGACCAACGGGCTGGTGTGCCTCTTGGTTTCTGAGTGTCTAGCTACGAATATGCAAATCAAATCGTAAATACTCTAAAACTCCTGTTTTAGCGGTGAAGGAAACAGCATGAGGAACGTATGGGGTGTCTTCTTACTTCTGCAAAATGTGGACATGATTGTGCAAGATTTACTTGAACGTGCTTCTAACTAAGATTTCTTCAAAAGCTCTTGAATTCCCAATATGGAATTCAAGGTAGACATTCTTTCATGCCATTATCTATTCTCTCAGATCAGGGATACCTTGAATATGGGAAAAATGGGGCCTGTTCTTACACTTACTTTTTGCAAGAACTTCTTACTCAACCGAACCTTCCATCCAGGTTCCTATTAATCCCTCTCGGGGTCCACACCGCCGCTCGTCTCTCCTCCTCCGACGTGATCTATGATCCCCTCCCCCTGCACCACACCGCGGGAGGAGTCCTGGGTGCTGGCCAGGCTATAGTGCTGGGCTGCACTGTGGCGTTGAGGAAGAAGTTCTCAGCATCGAACTACTGGAGTGACGCGGCCAAGTATGGATGCACTGTGAGTACGTAAACTTTTCTCATTGAGAGACTCGCGTAGTCACTGATGTTTCACTTAGCTTAGCTCTGATAGTTTAATCTCTCTCCATGGAACTCAGACTTCACATCTTCTTGGTTCAATACATTTCTTCATTAGGAAGGGGAAGCCCTTCCTCGTCTTCTACTATTCCTTCTTTAATATTCTTTTTGAAACTGTAATATATCTTAAAGATTAAGTATCTCTGCTATGAAGACCTAGATAAGCCTTATCAATCAAAGGAATCTATGAGCTTAGATACATATAAAAATAAGGGATTTCTTCCAGGCCACACAATATATCGGTGAAATTTGCCGCTACCTCCTCTCAGTGCCTCCTGGTTCGAACGACCAGGCGCACAGCGTGAAGGTCATCTTCGGCAATGGACTAAGGCCGCAGATCTGGCAGGAGTTCGTGCAACGGTTCGGCATATCCAGGGTCTTGGAGTTTTACGGAGCTACTGAGGGGAATAGCAACCTTGGTAAGTTACAAACAGTTAAAGCTAATTTATTTTGTAAAGAAATCAGCAAATTGTATAAGATACACTAGTCATAGTGTTGCAAAATATCAGTTTAAAAAAGACTGCCTCTGTATTCATCTCAATTCCTCTCAGTTTCCCTCTCAGTTCCTATACGATTCCTTAAGAAACCTGAATTATCAATAACAATGTTTTTGATATTCAATATCAAAAACCATCGTATTGGAGTCATCGTATTGATCGGAAGGTTGAAAGAAGTAGGGGGAAATTGTAGCTATGTCTAATAAAAATCTTTGAAAATTACGTTGTTTTCACAGTGAATTTGGATTCCAAAGTCGGTGCCATTGGTTTCCTGAGTCGTCTGGTGTCTTCAATATATCCGCTCACTCTTGTCAAGTTAGTATTCATAAAGGCACAACTCAAAATAAATATCTTTCCTATTTTTCTGCATCTGTAAATCTGCATTTGTAAAAGAAAGAAATTAGTGTCAATGTTTGAACTGAATCATCCATAATGATTCAGCGATTCAATGATCCGACAGCGAATTAAGAGTAGGTACAAAATATTTTACGAGGAATAGGTAATATATGTTTCTATTCTATTTTATTCCAGATGCGATGAAATCACAGGTGAAATATTGAGAGATAGCAATGGGAGGTGCATTACTTGTGGACCTCATGAACCAGGTAAGGCAACACATTACCGCTGTTCTTGTCTGTGCAGAGTAATACGCTGTTTACACGATATCATTCTGGCATACCTTTTGCTTTCTCAAACTCGGAGCAAGAGCTAATATTCTGTAGCAAGAGGAAATAATGATATGCCAGAATGGTATCGCGTAAACGGCGTCTTAGGCAAACTGAGATTCAATCTCTACTCAGTCTTTAATAGTCTCTGTTTGTTATTAGTTTACACACTTGGGCATCTTTTCCAGAACCGAGCTGCAAATCTTAGTGTACCTAAATGTATTATAAATAACGTAGAGATAGACGTCATGATTAGCAAGCTGACCTTAAAAACCACTAATTTACACAATACCATTATCATCCAGGGCTGCTCCTCGGCAAGATAGACCCGAAGAAGGCGATATTAACCTTCGCTGGATACGCTGATAAGACTGATTCAGAGAAGAAGATAGTGAGGAGTGTGAAGCAGGAAGGAGACTGCTACTTCAACACTGGGGATATCCTGGTGATGGATCACTTTGGATATTTCTATTTCAAGGATCGAACTGGGGATACGTTCAGGTATGGAGATCATTGAATTTGGTTGATATGTAATGTGTATTATTATTAACTCATTTATTTCAGATTAAAATCCATATAAAAAACACATAAAAAATTCACAGTCAAATTAAAAATATAAATAAAATACAATCAATTATTCCTAACTTAACCTTAACCTTTTTTTTTTTTTTTTTTTTTTTTCTCGCTGGGAAAAATGCATTACGCATCCCCTCCGCCGGGGGGCGAGAGAGGTATGTGGGACTCCCCGGGGACTCCCGGTATACCCACTAAACGACCCAGCGTCATTCCGGCGTCGCCTGGAATGGAGGGGGTCTGGGAAACCGGCACAGCCTTTACGTCCAGTCCCCCTCTGGCGATCCCCGCCCTTAAGGCGGCCCCGCATAGTGGTGAATAGTGCAAGGCGGACGAAGGTGCCCCCGCACCTAGCGTCCGCTACTCACCACCAGAGCTCTCCGCTCCCTTCGTCCACTGCGCACTCTAATTAAAGAGGTGCGCGTGGAGAAGCCTCCAAAAACGGCCGCAGAGGACAGGGAGAGCGGCAACGTAACACCGACACTCCTCTTCCACTGCGGCCCCGCCGCCGACGCATCTTACGGTGCGCCACCGTTGGGTCGCGGGAGATAGGGCGAGCGGCAACGAAACACCGACACGCCTCTTCACCCGCGACCCTATCCGCCAGACGCCACCAGGGCGTCCCCGCCTGGGATTCCTTTTCGCTTCACCGTGGGCCTCCAAACCACGGTTACTAAGCCCCCCCATCGCGTCAAGATTGGAATCCATCGGGGGGGAACTTAACCTTAACCTAACTTAACCTACCTTCTTTAAGCTGGAAAGGCTGAATGGATTTGGATGAAAAATCGACACACTGTCCCACTGTCCCACCAGTGGGTCAAATTAGTGGGACCACGAGTCGCGACCCATTACGTTGACTGATGGTCCCACCAAACAGTGGGACCACGAGCCCATTAAATCGACACACTGTCCCACCAGTGGGTCAAATTAGTGAGACCACGAGTCGCGACCCGAAAATAATATGTTATGGAGGTATTAGCAGCAAAGTGCAGCAGAAATCTTTAATCGGGTGGGGAGGTATATACGAGTATTCGTTGAAAAGCGTTGAAAGCTTGGAAGATATCGGAGCTTGGATACCCAATCAAAATTAGTTGGAAAAGGCATCAGAGTCGATGTTGGAAACTACCACCGCAATTTATTTGGTAGTTTCCGATTACGAATCCAACCAATTGTGACGCATCCGTTTTACAAACGTAAAACGTTTGTAAAACGGATTTTAAAATAACTATAATTATTCTTCACAGATAATATTGAAATTATTATTAACAGGTGGCGTGGTGAGAACGTATCAACAGCTGAAGTGGAAGGGGTCATCAGTTCTCTGATCGGGCTGAAGGATGCTGTTGTGTTTGGAGTGCCTGTATGTATATACGCATACCATTAAATGTCTGTGTGTAAGCTATCATACGATTTTGTCACAGTAACTGGGAAAGATGATAAAGGGGAAAAAGATAAAGGTATTTCAATGCAAAGACTCTTTTTGTAACAGCCGCGGGACGAAGAGAGGAATTTATGATTTAACTAGTTGAAGCTTGTTGAAGTATCTTTCGTTGGTTTTCTAGCTTACACTTTAAAAATTTGCTGCAGTACCTACTGAAGGACCAGACCTCAGAATGTTTATAATTTTCTTTTACAAAATTTGACAAAAAACCTAACCGTTACTAAACTCTCTTTTTTTACAGATCCCTAACGTCGAAGGAAAAGCGGGTATGGCAGCAATCATAGACCCAGACAACAAACTGGACCTGGTCTTGCTCGCCAAAGGCCTGAAGTCCAGTCTCCCAGTCTACGCCAGACCCCTATTCATCAGGCTACTCCCAGAAACACCCTTGACAGCCACTTTCAAGCTGAAGAAGAAAGAGTTGATGGAACAGGGGTATAACCTGAATTTGCACAAAGATCCTATGTTTTTCATGGACCAGAAGACAGGAGAGTATGTGGCGCTGACACCGAAGGTGTTTGAAGACATCCAGCAAGGAAATGTCAGGCTGTGATGGTTGTACTGTATTATTTATTTGTCTGTGGTTTTAGCAAATTTGTTCGCATAAGAATTGGGGGCAGAGCTCCACACTTTTAATATTGTTACCAAAGTTGAAAAACAAAGGCTTTCATGAGGGTTCTTATTTATAAGGGCTTATTTTGAAAATTATTTTGGAAATTCTCTTTCATTATTTAATTCCATTCGAATGTATCTGTATTTCCCAAAAACGATGGTATATTTTAGTTTGTGAATCAAAAAGATAATTTTCGTTAGAAATACTTAGCCGTTATTATCTGATCTGAGTCTCTTATCTTCGTATAGAAATAATAAAATAAAAGCTTTTATTTTTGTATAGAAACTTCACTTTTCTAGTATAAAAGCTGTTCCAGACTGTAATCTATCTTTGTGTCTATTTCATCCAAATCAGTTCAGTAGTTTTTGCCTGTAAGTGTAACAAACATCCACACAAACTTTTGCATTTATAACTTAAATTTAAAACGACTATTGTGATAAATCGACCTCTGCGGCGCAGTGAGTGAAAGCCCGCTTAGGACTTGAAGATTGCGGGTTCGATCCCCGCCGCGGAATAAATGTTTGTATGATCTGCAAATATTTATCTCGGGTCTGGGTGTTTCTATGTATAATATGTATCTATTTACAAACAAAAAGTATATAAGTAGTATATCAGTTATCTGGTTCCCATAGTACAAGCTTTGCTTAGTTTGGGGCTAGATGATGCTGTGTGAAATGTCCAGCATTATTTATTTATAATAATATATAAAACCGTTTAATTATGGCTCGTATTAATGCCACATTGTATGAATCTCTGAGTAGATAAATAAGTATTATTATGTACAAAATAAAGTAGTTCATAAGTAAAGCTATTCCATTGTATTTGAACTTTGTGATATAAAAATAAAATTGTTTTAGTAACCATAACCAGTGTATTTTTCCATAATTCTTATTTTAAAACGTAATTTTTGAATACAAAAAAAAACTTAGGCCTTTACATCTATATTAGATGATTTATACTGCGTCAGGAGGCAACCTATGCCTACACTTAACGGGATGCTGTAGTGCCTGGGACATTGTTTGTGATAGAATAGGCTTGCCCAGCACCTAAACCATCCTCTCAGCTTAATCAGCCGCCCACAGGGAAGACGACGTCGATACGTGTGGAGCTGACTAAGCTGCGGGTTTCCTCACGATGTTTTCCTTCATCGTTATGAGCTCGTGTTAAAGCGCATATACATTTTTCGAAACGAAAAATCCAGTGATGCACGGCCGGGATTCGAACCCACGACCTTCGGATTGAAAGTCGAGGCACAACCCCATTTGACCAACACGGCTCTCGGTTTTGAATACAATAAGTTATTAAACCCTCAGGGTGGTCGCAGACCTATCCGCGCCGAACGTCAATTCAATGGAAGAAATGCTGAGACGTCAGAAGCCAGCCGCATTTTCTGATGTCATCAGCATTTTTTGTATGGAAAATAGACTGCGGCGCGTACGGCGCGGCCAAAATGTGCGATCACATTTAGTGAGGCATGGTTAAAGCTATGAGTGGTGGCCTAGAGATGGAAAAAGGAGTGTCGGTCGTCCACCTACAAGATGGGTCGACGACATCGTGAAATCCGCAGGTCGTACATGGGCAAGACTGGCTCAGGATAGAGGCGAATGGCGAAAGCGAAGAGAGGCCTATACCCAGCAGTGGGATGACAAAGGCTGATGATCATGATGATTAAAGCTAACGTCTGGAATCTGCTTACCACCACTTATCTCTAAGATAGAAAAGAGAAATATGACCTTTGAATTATAGACAAAAGCTTAAACTTTTCTTAATTATTTACTGTACAAATAGATACACAGGATAATAACATAAAAAAGGACATGTACAAAGGCGAGCTTAACCCTACAAAGAGTTTTCTTCCAACAAACCTTTGAGGCTAGAGAGATGTGCAAAATAGACTTTTGCCATTTAAGCTTAGAGGATTCCAGTTTCATCTATCTCTATAGTAGAAAAAAGTAATTTAACTTTTTTTTTTATGGAAGAGGGGACAAACTAGCCAGTGGCACACCTGATGGTAAGTGATTACCACCGCCAACAGACAACTGCAGCATCAAGAAGCACTGCAGATGCGTTGCCGGCCTTTGAGGTAGGAATAGGCTCTATAGATAGAGTGGTCATGGTAAGTAGGCAGGACTGTTTTAGACTATGAGACGTACTAAGTAGAATATTGTTAGGTAAAATGAATAAAATATCGACACATAAAGCAATTTTATTCATTCATACAAAATTACCAACATCCAATACAATTATTTTCAAACTTTTACAATAAAATTTGGCTAAAATAATTTAGATCTATCTACATATTTCATACTCTATGTATTTCGCATTAAGGACAGGAATACACAGAGCGTATCTAACGCGAACGTTATTTTTAGCCAATTACTTCTAAAAGAAGGTTCTGTGTTCGGCTGTATGTAAGTATGTAAAACTTTGAATATGTTCACTGACAACTTTAAAATTAAATTATTTTTTGCTTGAAAGATGATACTCTTGAGGTGGATAAAACTTTCGATTTATTATTTTTTACAACATTTACCTACATTATTACGCTAAATACGCTCAATATATTTCTACTATTAATTATCTACTGCACTAATCTTGTGCGAATATTGGTCACAAATTAAATATTTATTAACCTACAAATATAATCACACATTTATTTTGATATAACAATTAACATCCATTTTATGAACATCATTATTTAACTATTTCACTAACATCTGTAGATAATTAGTACATAATATTTAAGTATATATTTTTTTATATAATTATGTAGGTTGATTTAACCATCACACTGACCGTCAGCGCTTTTATGATAGATCTTTAGCAACAAGAGAACGATGACAAATCTGCTGAATAACTAGCATTCTTATTTCATTGCAATAAAGATCATTTTATCAGCTTCGAGTCAGCGTTCTATTAAAAACAACATGGCGGCCGAAAGTGAAGATATAATTGACATTTTGTCATGAAAGGTACCGTCTTAATAACGAAAAATAAACCGCTTTTATGTTTTTATTTATTTCATTACTCTTTTCAGAAGTATGTAGTTTATTATGCAAGGTCAAAGAATAAATTTCATGTTTGTCAATCTAATCTTACATATACTTACATAACTACCACTCATAATATAATTTTGGCAATGCCACACTGAGCTCACTTCTGTAAGTTTTCCTTTCCCGTCACTAGTTTTTTGAGACACTCAAAACATTATGCTGTCAAGATCTGTTTTGAATTCAGCTTGACAGTAAATATTTCGGGACAACTCTCCTTCCTCTCTATCGGACTCTTTTAGTGTCCAGTACAGAACCAGTGAGGTAAAAGGAGGCTCCTCATGTCTGATGACCACCTAAATATCAACCGTGCAAAAATCTATTCAATCAATTCCGAATTAAATGACATCGTTTCCATACATTGAACACTTTATTTAAAAATACTATACTTACTCCATACAGTAATATACAGTACTTGCTGGTACCCGCGACTTCGTCAGCGAAATAACATACTTATTAGCAACGCCATCTATTGCATTTAACTGGAACTACCAACTCCCCATACAAACTTTCAACCCTTATTTCACGCCCGCCATGATTAATATATAGATTTTTTCTGTCATAAGAACCTTCTCCTGACAATAACAAACACAACAAAAAAAAATTAATGAAATCGGTCCAGCCGTTCACGCGTGATCCCGTGACCAAGGGAAATAGGGATTCATTTTTATATAATTATAGAGATTGAAAGATTCAACGTTTTTGAATAGCCAAAACAGTAATATTTCAGTCATTCCTTCCCTAAAACGTCGTCAATTTTGTCGATAATACTAGTAGGTATTATTCATAATGTTACACCCATTATTTGATTATATAACTATATTAAACAGTATTAAAAACATTTTCAAATAATACTTAATGATTAAACAACGATTATAAAATTCTATGATTTGAACATAAACTTCATAGATTATAATTTCTCAAATCGATAAATTGTAAAAATGACCTTTAGGGTCGATTCACATCTGACGGAAAATGCGTCGAGCGTATTCAGCGGTCTTCGTTTATCATCATCGCATTCATTGCGCATCATCGGGGTTGAATGTTTTCTCAAATAATTGTCTGTTCTGGCGTTACGTGACCGATAATACGCGACGCATCTTCCGTCAGATGTGAACCGACCCTTATTACGAAACAAAAAGGGATCGGTAAGCCAATTTGAATTAGAGATTGCACCGACATGAGAAAAGAAGTTAAAAGTTATATTTTATAGTGTGCGAACTTAATAGTCTAATCAGAAAAGCTGGAAATGACTCGTCTAAAAATGCTGTTCTCACACGTCAAGATATGAGAATTTTAATCCGGATTCAAAATCATTAACGGCTACTTAAATCCGTTTCTTAGACTCTGAGTGCGGACATTGTTTGATGTATGTAGATGTAGATGATTCTCAAAACATCCAACATCAATACTTTTAATATGGCTGATTCCTTTAATGTCATAAAACAATCAAATGTCAGGTCATCTCTCACAGACCACAACCATTGGTCCCTCGAGAATCTTATCGATCTGTTCCCGTGACTTCCCCTTGGTTTCTGGCAGCGACAGGAAGATGTACGCGGCGCCCAGAAGCGTGATGGAGGCTGATATGTAGTAGGTGCCGTGGAGGCCTAAGGTCGCGGCCAATGAGCCGTAGTAGCGGAGAAGGAGGAAACTAGAGAGCCACATCCAGGATATGAGCAGGCTGGAGGCTAGGCTGCGGACCTGGAAAGAGATGTAGACTGTGGAATGTGGATACAATCATAATCCTGTTCATAGTCAAATTATGCTACGATTCTTTCATGTTTTCTTTTTGTACCTTTTCCTGCTTAGGTCAGAGGAAATATTTCTGTTCCCTTGTGCTAATGACAAAATTATTTTTGTTCTTTTCGAGCTTTGAAAAAATACTTACGTTTGCAGAAAACAGTTCCGAAATAAGTACATAAGGCACAGAACCCAGCCCAATATTGTACAAAAACAGCACTATTGACAGCAACACCATAGGAGTCACCATCGTCACATCTTTATCTTCACTCCGCGACCAATCTGTCAAATTATCCTCTTTTGCAGCCATCTCATTTGTCAAATTCTTTATCAGCACCTCGCTTTTAAAACTCTCCTTTGTCAAATTCTTTATCACATCACTATCAATGAAAGTGATGTTTTGAGGCACAATGTTGGTGTTTTCTTTTATTGGTCGTCGGTATGGCCACAATCGGTGGAAGTACCAAGAGTGGTGGAGATGAGGGTCGCAGTAAACTCCTAGTAATGCTAGGCAGAAGGTGATGCCAGTACAAGACCAGAGGAGCAGCATCTGTGAAAGTTTAGGAATTTTATGTTTGAGAATTAACGACGACCGATGGACTCGTGGTTACACTAAGGTGATCTTTAATACATGGCGATACAAAACTATAATGGACAAGCGTTATATTTGAAGTTTCGTATTCCATTATTCTTAATCTTCTCTTATTTTGCAGAGTACATACATTCCATTGTATACGTTACTGCACAAATCTCACTGATGTTCTCACCTTCCTGCCAAGTTTGTCAACCGTGACAGTAGCCACAGCAGCTCCAAGCACCAGCGCTGTTCCACACAACAAAGAACCAGCTTCCGATCGATCGAAGAAAGAACGGGGCAGCGTCCTGGAAGAGAAATATTTCATATTTTTTTTACCCTTTCGAACCAGTATAGTATGGTAGAAGTATTTTAAGTTCACCTTAGTGAGGCTTCTTGCGTAAAATGGACTTAAGTTATCAAACGATTTAAATTTTACTACAAAACGGTTTTCTTACGATGTTTTTCTTCGCTCGAACATTGACATAGTGCATCATTATCTTCAAGTCAGAAAAACTGTAAAAGTCTTACAAAATTAATTTGAACCCTCGAATTAAAATAGGATTAAACAAATTTAGGATCTGAAGGCGCTTCTGCTTTCACTCAACCATCAGTGCTGGCTTCATCGTCTGCAGCCTTAATTCATCCACTTCTGGGTATATGACTCTTTTTGTTATCACCAGTGCTTACCCGTTGAAGATAGTAAAGTTGTAAGCAGTATCGTTGAGTTGCGGCAGTGCGTGGGTGGAGTGCCTCAACATGGCAGTCGCGAAGCTGTTGACTGCGCCTGCACCACTGCCGGCCGCGGCGCTCAGGATCACGATGCAGGAGACCAGGGCTCGACGGCAACGGCGGTGTCGGACTAGTGACAGCAAAATTGTGATGTCAAGTTGTACTGTGTCGTGTCATTAGTTATTTCCAATCAGCGTTGTGAAAGGATTTTTAATGCACCTCAATGAAGCTCCTTTAAATGAAGCTATTTTATCATAAATCATTTTTAGTAAAGTCCTAAGTTATTTTGTAGTAAGCAGGTAGGTACTTACAAAGCTCCCTGAAAGCAGAAATCTCAGTCTTCTCACTCTTTTTATCTGAATTTGAAGTGCTATCCAATCCGCTGCTCCTCTTCAGCATCGGCTGGAAGGTGTCGGAGTCCTGCCTCCTCATCTCCCTCCGTCCTCCGTAGAAGTCTGAGGTCCTGATACGGACCTCCTGCTGTTCAATCACGTCAGTGAGGTCCTCTTGGAAGTCGGAGCCATCGAACCAGCAGATTATCTTAGCTGCATCCTGGAAAAAACATCACTATGACTGTATTTCCAACGCGTGCCCGCCATTTGCTATGGCTAAATTATGCAATTAGATGGAAATTACAAGCTATGGCTAAATTGTGTAGACACATATTACTTTAACGCATTGCCTGCTCTTTGCTGCAACGCTCTTCGAACACAGAGCCGTATAGACATGACCTATATCAGGTGCAGCACGCCGGCATGACAAATGTTCTTATCTCACGCCGTGACAATTTCACGTTACTCATCATACCCCACTGGGCACTGATGGTGTTAAGGCGTGTATTATCATGGTATTTTATAAAGTCTTCCATGTATGGGTTGCGAACTAACTTGTTCTGCAAATGTAAATATGTGAAATAGTATTTGGACGTGCCTCTGACTAGGTAGTCGAAATCAAGTTATTGAGATCCTTTGAAGATATCTAATGGGGTTCTAGACACTTTTAAAATATATTGAGTAACTTAACCTGAGAGAATATTTATTTTACTTGGAGTATATTTACCTGCACCCTTCCAATGCTGATCAGGAACGAGGGTGTCTCCGGGAGCCAGATGAGGGAGACCAGCAGTATCAGAGGAGGCACCGCCATGGAGAGGGACAACGCATGTGCGGAGAGTATACCTCCTGCTGCGTACGCGAAGAGGATGCCGCAACTGGAAGATTTTCTGATAGTTGAGCCTCTCCTTCTTACCGCTCTTTCAGAAGCTTTGTGTTCAATTTAATGATAAAGTAAGAACAGTGTGAATCTAATACAGCTAGCTTGATTGAAAAAATCGAATGAGATTTACCGAGGCAAATTATACAGGGTATTTCATTTTAAACTACACAAACTGACTGTCACTGAAACTACACACAGGATGAGGCCCTGTCAGTTTTTTTGGGTTGTAAATAGAAGTTTGAGCGTATCAATTTAATTCTTAAGCCAATTTAAGTTTTCACTTCAAAATTTATATTTTATTGATTATTTAGGACATTTTGCATAATGATTGTCAAGGGGAACAGACGTTCCACCAATCGCAGCGCAGCTACATCACGAATGGACTAAGTTATACAAGAAGCAACAATCAATTGAAAGCATAGTCTTGATCGATTTTTCTCGGGATTTTCATAACAAAACAAAAAAATGCCGTATTTTCGATTAACTCTCTGGAAGAGCAAGCCGTTGTTGAGATGAGTTTGTGTCACCTGATACCGTGATCAGATTTCATAGAAGGGTTCATTTGATTAACTTATAGATTAGAAAGTCGATATGCTTCGTGCTTTGGAGGGCACGTAAAGTTGTCGGTCCAGGCTTAATAAGTCTTTAAATGACTGAGGCCAGACTGACGGCGGCCTAAAAACACCGTCACCAGAGTTAGCCACTCATACGAACTAACTTACTTTTTTGGTAGAAAGACCTACCTGCAAGCTAGTGCAGGCATGGCTGCCAGCCCCCTGGTCCGGGGGGCAATCTCTGCACAATACACCGGCGCAAGGGCCAATGCCCCCGCACCACCCGCACCCGCAGCCGCCCTTGCAGCCCACACACCCCTGGCTCCACACCACGCTGCTAGCGACCAGCTGATCTGGAAATATTAGTGGAAATCTGTAGAGCTTAGGTGATAGATTTAGTGGTTTTCTTGTGGTTATCATAAAAGTAGTGAAAATAAAAGTAATGACGGTATTTTGGCGACCAAACAGAAAAAGAAAAATGTATGCTTAAAAATTAAACTCTATGGCCCTTATTAATAAACGTGGTGTAAAGTTACGCCAGGTTTAAACTCCAAAAATTGTATGGTTACTCCTAAACTACACCCAGCGTAACTTTACACCACGTATATTTATAGGGCCTATGAGCAAAGATCGACGAAACTCTGGTCTCTGGTCACGGAGATTCACGACGAAACCAGAAAAAAGTTCTTATACTAAAGGAGGATGATGAAAAAGACTTACGATAAAGCTGATGCAGATACAAAAAGCGCCTGCCTTCCGTCCTCTTGCATCTGCCAGCACAGCGAAGAAGGGTGCAGCAGGTAGTGCCACCAGACTTGGCAGCGCGGCCAGCCAGGCGCCGCCCGCCAGCGCCTCTGAGCCCAACACGCCTGATACCCAACCCGTGCTGCAGCCGTGTGTGAAGCATGAGATGTTGTCTGCAAATAGATGATACAAATATTTTATTATAAGGCTTTGGGACTGACTGAAAATGAACATCCTATACTATACCATAAGTCATAGAAGGTCCAATTGTCCATGAAACTAGGAAAGTTCATTTCTCTCCTGTTATACTCGTAGGTGAGTACAGGAACTTTGGAAATTCTACTCATAGGGGAAATACATTGTTACCACGTAAGCAAAGCCGCGGGTAAGCCACTAGCTAGGAATACAAATACAAATAATTTATTGGTAACTCCCTAGTTAATCCCTATTATCAACACCTACTTGTTAGGTATATTCAATTTCTATTCAATTCAATTCAATTTATTCATAAAAACTTAATACATAAAATATAACAATTATTATAAATAATTTACCACGAGTCCCGCACTAGGCTAAGCATGTATCGCGATATATATGGTAAATTATAGAATTCATCTATAATATAATTTTTTTTATTGAGTAACCACTTTTTTAATCGCGATTTGAACGCTCCGGTGGTAGGTGCATCACGTATATTACAGGTTTATACGGGTCTTAACTTTTAACTTAACTTTTATATTCCCATGAAAAGGCCCTATAACGAGAAATCTCGAAGCTAAGCCTGGTTTAAAAGACATAACTTCCCTCTTTTGAACGTAAAATCTTCACAATTACCAGGCGCTCATAACGGGAAGGTGAATGATGATAATTACGTTCACTGACGAAACTTTGAGACCAAGGTAATTTAGAATTTCTGTTCGGTTTATAGCCGACTTAAAAAAAAACATTCTTATTTGGTTTTCATTTTAAAATGTTTAGAACTCGCTTCTTTCCTAGAGAGCTATTACAAAATTCGAGCACTGGTGGTCTAGTGGTAGTGACCCTGCCATCCGATCGTAAGGTTGTGGTTCAATCCCGGTCGTGCACCAATGAGTTTTTCTGCCGAAAAAAATATGTGCACTATGCCAGTACTCTCAAACGGTGAAGGAAAACATCGTGAGGAAACTGGCATGTCGTAGAACCTACAAAGTTCGAAAACATGTGTCCAGTGCACGAAAGGAGCCTCATTCGGCGCACTTCAAATCCTTTCACCACTCTGGTTCGACAGAACTGGTGACACGATAAGAAGAAGGCTACAAAATTGTTATTGGCTACAATTTTATGTATTTTTCGATTCTATCGAAGCTATCGTGGTGCAGCTTGCTTAGTCTTTCTTGATAGATAGTTGAAATCAACATTCTGTGCGGACACAAAAGTGGATAGGTGACTACTATGGTATTATTGAGCGCTTCTGTACTTCGGAGGAACGTTATGTCAGACCTGGCTAAAGTCGTTAAGCCATGACATAAGGTAGCCTTAAAAAAAATATAATAATGCTGGACTTTACACAGCATCATCTAGCCCCAAAGTAAGCAGAGCTTGTTATGGGTACTAGATGACTGATATACTTATTCTCGTATACTTTCGTTCGTAATAACATACATATTATACATAGAAACACCCAGACCCGAGACAAATACTAATTGTAGATCATACTAACACTTGTCCCGCGGTAGGGATCGAACCCGCAACCTTCTGCGTCGCAGTCGGGCTTTCGCCCACTGCGCTACAGAGATCGTCAAAAAAAAAATTCGTCACCAGAGTTTGGCCACCTTACATAAGTATGTGAATAAAGTCACGCTTCTAGCATAATGCTATTGTTAACTACTTGGCGACGCTGAGTACGGCTACAACCATACAACACGCGAATACAGGAAGAGAGGGCAGCACGCGATCTCTTCTGTAGTTTCTACCGTACTACCCTACATACACGAACATGTGATTTCTGTGGTTTCTTTCTACCATACTATAGCTATAACTCGCACGAATATAATTGTGATGAATATTACCAAAAATAAGTATTTCAAAAATAAAGCGCGAATAATTTTCATACATAAGTATTTATGATTTAGAGACTTTTCTAAGCCTTTTTGTAAAAGTAAGTATGTTCGTATGAGTCAGTGGCCAACTTTGATGACGGAGTTTTTAGGCCGCCTTAAGGCCTCCGTCATGTCTTAACGACTTAAATAGCCGGGACCGACAATTTAACGTTCCTCCGAAGCACGGAAACGCTCAGATGCAAATGCCACTGGCGGTCACCCATCCACTTACTGACCGTTTCGAACGTTGCTTAATTTCGACCTCCTTTCAATTGAATATTGCTTCTTGCATAACTTAGCCCATTCGTGACGTAGCTGCGCTGCGATTGGTGGAACGTCTGTTCTCCTTGAAAATCATTATGCAACAATTCTAAAAAATCAATAAATGATAAATTTTGAAGTGAAAACTTAAATGGGACAGACTTATGGAATCAGCTGTCGCCAGCGGTATTTCCAGACCGATACGACTTAGGCACCTTCAAGAAAAGAGCCTATTCCTACCTCAAAGGCCGGCAACGCATCTGCAGTGCTTCTTGATGCTGCAGTTATCTGTGGGCGGTGGTAATCACTTACCATCAGGTGTTCCACTGGCTCCTCTTCCATAAAAAAAAATGGACTTAGAAATTAAATTGATACGGTCAAACATCTATTTACAACCCGAAAATGAGGCCTTGTCAGTTTGTATAGTTTAAAATGAAAGACTCTGTATAGTTATGACACGCTATTTTAATTATATCGTTAAGCATCTGCTATAATATCAACACCATTTCAAGATGAAGAAACGATTTCCAAAACTGGGGGATTATTCGCGTTCGTTTTTTCATTCGTTCGATGAATATTCGGATGCTTCTTACTACGAGCTACATTGTATTCAGTCGATAAGATCAATGATAAAACACGGTCCTAACCTAGGACCAAATATTGCAAACCGAAAAATTGGCCCTTGAAGTTGGAAATCGTAGTAACGGCTCGTCTTACGTGGGCAGTTTGACGCGAACGCGAAGCGGCGCGGTGCGGCGCGGAAAAAATTAAACAGTCCATTTACTATTGAAGTGTCCTACGTCACCGGTGCGCAGCGGCGCGGTGCGGTTTGAAGCGAACGCGATCAATTTGTTTGACATTTACGCGCGAACTAGTACACTCAATCTGAAATCTGTAGGACGATTCGCGCGCACGTAGGACAGCCGCGCCGCGCCGCATCGAATCGCGTCGCTTCGCGTCGCAAACGCGGTCAAAATGCCCACGTAAGACGGGGGGGGGGGGGGTGAGAAACATCCGAATATTCATCAAACGAACGAAAATAAGAACGCGAATACGGCCCCTGTTTAAAATAGAATTTGTCTAAGTTACGCTACTTACATACAGCTGCGGCCACGACCCTCCGCAGCGAACCTCTCCATCGCTTCGACGCACTCCGCTCGATTCTGTTCCTGTATTTAGAGGAATAAGTGCAATTTTAGACAAACGACATCTGAATTCCACAAGAGGTACTTGAATCTTGATAGGGTTTATATATTTGAACCATTTGGGGTTGAGACCTAGGTCCGTGGGGTTCTGGAGCCCTTCGGGTTTTCAAAATTCTTTCAGGGCGTCTGGTCAAAGCGACGTGTGATCCGAGAGCTGGCACATTTTTGGCTCAAAGGATCAGCATTGCCATCCAGCGTGGTAATGCCGCCAGTGTTTTGGGCACGCTTCCGACTGACAGTGACCTGGATCAGTTGAGCTATCTATAGATCGTTTCTAACGATCCTTAGATAGCTTGACTTAGACCTTAGACAACTGGCGGCCTTATCACTGAAAGCGATCTCTTCGAGTAGTAATATTAGTAGGAAGTAAGTATGTTAGTTTAAAGGATGGGAATGTCATAACTTTGTCTACTGGGTCTTCTGAGAAAATCAATATATCACTCTAATCCCCAAGATGTTGGTGAACTTAGCAGATCATTGTCCAGCAGATCAAAATTTTTTGTGAGTTCTTATCGCATGCAGATGAGTTCTATAGTTCCTGATACTTTTTAGAAATAGTTCTGGCGTTTTTACCTACTAAAAGACCATGGTCAAAATGATCTGCCAACTTCCCGTAGCAGATCATTTGTGGCAGATCATAATAAAAAGCGAGTTCTTTCTGAGAACTCATCTGCATGCGATAAGAACTCACAAAAAATTTTGATCTGCTGGACAATGATCTGCTAAGTTCACCAACATATCCCCAAGCCCAATTTTTCCCCAATAACTCAGACAAATTGACGGGAACGTATTCCGTTACCTTTGCCCGCGGGACCGTCTCTGATTCACATCACTAATGTACACGTTTGTAAACGGAACTTTATGGGGGTAGAATGCTGAATATGCTGATATTTTTTTATATAAGGCCAATTGGTTTTAATGTTATTTCGAAATGCTTCGAATATGTTGAAAACTCTTTAAAAAATCAGATAAACTTTCATTTTCATTTTCTTAATATAGGTGCTTTGTTCGTCCGCTTGATGAATAGTGATTTTCAACCGACTTCAAAAAAGGAGGAGGTTCTCAATTCGTCTGTATGTTTTTTTTTTTTTTACGCGATTGTTCCGCCATTTGTTGACCGATTTGCAAAATTCTTTTCATGTTTGAAAGGGTATACTCCAGAGGTGGTCCCATATAAATTTTATTCCTGAGGGATTGATAGTTTCCCCGTAAAACTCTAAACACCTTCCCTCCTAGCCATGTCACAAATAGAAATCGAATCGACAGCTTGACGCCCTGAGTCACACCGCGTTTCGAGTCAAACATTGAAGTCGGTTTTCTTTTTAGTATAAAAACGTAATTATTAAGCTTCATTTTCATTATGATTTGTGAAAAATAATTTTTATCACAAAATAGTAAAGGTGCAAGGCAAAGCATCCAATACAAGTTACTTTAACTACGAACTTTGAAGATAATAGAACAACATCTAAGTTGCAGTACGCACAACCGATTTGAAGCTCTGTACAGAATTTTTGTCGCTGACCAAGGGTTTTCTTTCTTTTATCGCTGTCCCGTTCTAAACATCTTCCATCTCACTCTGACTTCAACAACGTTGCCTTGTGTTCATTTTAGTAGTCATTTTATTCTACAGTTGTACGGCTCATTAAAAAGTAATACTTATTTAAAAGCACCATTTAGCCGTGAACACAGCTTTATTGTGTCATTTCCTGTGAACCGCCATAATTGGTTAATCGATTAGGAAAAACTTTTCCAACAAAACAGAATGGAATTGAACAATAGTATTTTGAAACGTTGTTTTCAGTCAACTTAGTTCTATTTTCCGGGACTTTTCCGGAATAAAAAGTAGCAAAGGTGCTATTCCAGAATTTTATCTATCTCTGTGAAAAATTTCATCCAAATTCATTCAGTAGTTTTTGTGTGAAAGAGTAACAAACATCCTCACAGACTTTCGCTTTCATAATATTGACTTTTCTATTTTGGTATATATCTGCGCATAATGTGGTCAGAAAAGTGGTTTGAAACGTGAATAATCTATTGTTGTATAGTTTCTGAGGTAAGGTTTCCATAACTTGTAATCCTTACTAATGTTTGTATGGTGATGCTTGTTCTTATTTTTAACCAGCTTTAAAAATAGGAGGAAGTTCAATGTTCAATAGAAAAAATAAATAAAATAAATAAATAATGCTGGACATTTTCACACAGCATCATCTAGCCCCAAACTAAGCAAAGCTTGTACTATGGGGACCAGATAACTGATATACTACTTATATACTTTTTGTTTGTAAATACATACATATTATACATAGAAACACCCAGACCCGAGACAAATATCTGTAGGTCATACAAACATTTGTCCCGCGGCGGGGATCGAACCCGCAACCTTCTGCAGAAAGAAAACATCATAAGGAAACCCGCAGCTTAGTCAGCTCCACACGTAGGAAAATCGGACTTCCGGTTCAGCCGATCAATAGTCCACGATACCACTGAGTTCAAGAATAAGATTGTTAGAGTACGGCTGCCGTTTACAAGAAACCCGTTTTCGTAGCACTTAGGCCCGGAACATCTGGGAGATAATCTCCTGTATTTTATGTAGCCCTGGTACTTAGTCTGAGCCTCGACCAGAATTTAGTACGATTATATGGAATTTATTTAAAAAAAACGTACCTAGGCTTCGTTTGGGCAATAAGTTTGATGAGAAGTAGAATTGAGATCTTTGCCCAGCTGTGGGCAAAAAACTAGAACGAAGCCTAGCAAGATTAGGATCATACATAGCTTATAAAAGTTTAAGAAATGAGTTGAGTATCGTTCGAACTGTCAAAAAGCACATTGCAAGCGCTCAGTTCATACTAGCCACCCATCCACTTTGAATCGTACAGAACTATGTTTCACTTCACCGAGCTATCAAATCAATCACGAGAAAGCTATACATTTTTATTCTTTTATTATGCGCACTGCAAAAAATTGGAATCAGCTTCCAGCGTCCGTATTTCCGCTGAGCTACTACCCTATTGTTTTTAAGAAGAGAATTAATAGGCACCTTCTGGGTAAGCTCGCTCCATCGTAGACCTCACTCTTACCTGTGTAAGTTTGAGGTCAAGAGCCGACCCATTCATCATAAAAAAAAAAAAAAAATACACCACGCCTATTCAAAAGCTTCGTGAAAATCAAAAGCGTAGGTAATATAATAGTACTTATTACAATAATGATCTCGACCTCAATGTTATCATAGCACAAGGGCCATTGTAAACCATGAAACTGGACACTAAAATGGAACACAATGTTTACTGTCGTACAGTAAAACACAATATAGGAGATACACCGGTTCTGTGCTCGGATGCTCGTAGATTCTCTGAAGGATAGAATCCGCAACGAGACTATCCGACATAGAACCAAAGTTGTCGACATAGCTCAGAGAATCAGCAAGCTGAAGTGACAGCTATGGCCATATCTGCCGAAGAACCGATAAACGTTGGGTAAACGAGTTCTTGAGTGGAGACCGCGACTCAGCAAACGTAGTGTAGGACGCCCTCCGGCCACGTGGAGTGACGGACAGGCTGCCGGCAGAAGCTGGATGCGTCGAGCTAAGGACAGGGCGCAATGGCGCTCACTAGGGGAGACCTAAGCAGTGGACTGCCATAGGCTGATGATGATGACCGGTTCTGTCATGTACCACTAGAACTAGTAAAGTATCACTGACTAGAACCAATGATGTTATCATTGAATAGAACCTAATCTTTGTTCGACTGGATCCCCACTGACTGGAGTTTGACTGTGTGGTTTAATGATGATCACGTGCGTTAGCCCCAAACCGTGTTTGTTGCCCTGGTTCTTCACGGTTCTAAGTTAGGGAACAATAGTACCTAGAATAACCTAGTTTTATGACTGATTAGGCTGAAAATTGACATGGATAAAGGTTGTATCCCAGGGAAGGACATAGGCTACTTTTTATCCCAAATAAATGAAAAAAATCCCAAGGGACCGCGAGTCCACACGCGGGAGCGCAGCTAGTATTGAATAAATACCACCAGAATGTCTTTTATTGAGTTGACCTGTACCACTTAAGGTCGGAAGGCGATAGATAAGCTCTTCCGTTTTATAGTGCCCTGGTACTTCGTGTAAGGAGGGTTTTATTGCACAATGATAGTGTTATAAAAATATAACTTTACTAGCTGTTCTCCTTGAAAATCATTATGCAACAATTCTAAAACAAACAATAAATGATCAATTTTGAAGTGAAAACTTATATGCGCTTAGGAATTATATTGATACGATCAAACGTCTATTTACAACCCAAAAATGAGGCCCTGTCAGTTTGTGTAGTTTAAAATGAAAGACCCTGTATAAGATGATTTATACAGCGTCAGGAGGCAATCCATGCCTACACTTAACGGGACGCTGTAGTGCCTAGGACATTGTTTGAGATGGAAAAGGCTTGCCAACCATCATCACCGTCATTACCTATATAATACAATCAAATTAAAATGAAAAACAGATTAAACTAAACAATACTTTTTTTTATGACAAAAAGAAACTTGGAATGTGTTTCAGACGCTAGCAAAGCTATAAATCTGTGAGAATAGCATCAGTCGATCGCTTTGACGATCACACGCCATAGCCAATCTTATGTCGAGAGCCTGATATGGAGTGCTTTAAGCACGGTATAGTTATCGAGAAAACTGTCTTCTTTGCTGAAGTGTTAGTTTTATATTCGTAGAAAGCTCTTGCAAGTACAATGCATTTAAAAATAATGGGGGGCTTTATCAGTTCCCTATGGGAATCGAATCATCTTTTAGGACACGATTTAAGTTTGAGCGCGAACTCTGAACTTCTACCTTCTAAGGCCCATATTAATAAACCTTACTCAGCTCAAGAGGCCGCAATGATATCAATCTTGAGATCCTGATCATATTAATAGACATGATTATAGAAGTTCTCAAGTTGCGGATAGGTTTTTTCATCAAATGAGTGATGGACTGATTAATAAACGAAACTCAAACTTAAGTATACAATGAGTGCGGGTTCTTGAGATGCTATTTCGTGAGTGCAGGCAGTCCGTGACTTGAGAGGTGATTATAGTTTTTATGTGTCTATTAATTAGCAATAATTTTGAGATGCTGATGACGTCATAATGGCGTATCAAATGATATCGCACTTGAGTACGTTGTTGAGTCACAACTATTAATACGGGCCTTAGAAACTCAAGAGGCTATACACATCTGCAAATTAATTATAAAGTATTAATAATATAAATCCCGTGAGGTAACAATATAGCTTTAATATATCTAAAAGGTTTTATTTTTTTTAAAGAATATTGAATTTTCCTTCCCACGCGCCTCTAATACTAATATGTCCATTATAAGAAGACCCGTTACTTTCTTATTTCTGTTTGGTTTTACAGATCTTATTACACTGGACTATTTCTTTTAATATTTTCTCGGTGTATTACGTTAGCTTGTTTAAGAGACAATCCGAAAGAAAAGTGGAAAGTAAGTTCGGTATTATGAGTTAGTGGTCAACTCTGGTAACGGAGCTTTTAGGCCGCCTTAAGGTCTCCGTTACATAACGATTTAATATCCTAAATAAAATGTAACGTGCCCGTATATCTACACTATCTACACTTCTACACTAATAATATTATAAAGAGGAAACATTTGTTTGTTTGAATTGAATAGGCTCCGAAACTACTGGACCGATTTGAAAATTCTTTCACCATTAGAATCCTACATTATCTCTGATGAACATAGGCTATAAATTATTTTCAAAAAAATTAGAGATCCTTATGAAAATTGCAATAATGTAACCAAAGGTGTAAAAATTTTGAACATAAAATTCTTCATATCGCGTGCGCTGCGAAAACTATTGATGATAGAACAAAAAAATGTTCTACAATATTAAAGAACGTATCAATATCTACAAAAAAGTCAGCGATAGCATATGTCCAACTATTGTGGTTGTGTCAGAATAACAACTTTTATAATTTAAAAAGTGAATAAAAATGCCGACCCAAAGCAGACCACGTTATTCTTATTTTGGTATTTATTCTTATTCAAATAAATTCCTTCGTAGTAAAGGCTGTATATAAGCACGAAAGCGCTCAGCTATAAATAAAAAGAGGTGTTATATTAGGACCAAATTTTCGTAATCATATTATTGAATATAACGCTTTATCAATAACATAGTATCATACCTATTACTAGGTAATAGTCAAATAATAGCGAGTTTCAGATTTTGTAATATATAATTACGTTTTTATACTAAAAAGAAAACCGACTTCAATGTTTGACTCGGAACGCGGTGTGACTCAGGGCGTCAAGCTGTCGATTCGATTTCTATTTGTGACATGGCTAGGAGGGAAGGTGTTTAGAGTTTTACGGGGAAACTATCAATCCCTCAGGAATAAAATTTATATGGGACCACCTCTGGAGTATACCCTTTCAAACATGAAAAGAATTTTGCAAATCGGTCAACAAATGGCGGAACAATCGCGTAACAAGATAAAAAAAAAAAAAAAAAAACATACAGACGAATTGAGAACCTCCTCCTTTTTTGAAGTCGGTTGAAAATATTCAACCGTTATTGGATAATATGTTTAGCTGAATCTGAATGATATAAATGCATGCAACGTCGCATTAGCTCGCTATTATTTAACTATTATTATTATTATATTATTATTAATAGCCCGTGATGTCCCACTGCAGGGCAAAGGCCTCCCTTCGTTTTTTTGACTATTATTAAATAACATAATATGATAACATTCGTATTAACTATTATGAAATGCGTCCCGTGTACCTAATACGTATACCTATTACGAATATATTAGTAACACCTCTATAAATAAAGCAGTCACTCGTCCACTTTCACGACCGTTCACGTTGCATAACTTCGAAGATCTATCAAGAAAGAGGTTTTATAAGTTGGGTGTAGTGGAGTAAGTGCTTGTAAGTTCAATTCTTATGACCTTGATCTTACAATTATAATCTAACTAGCTGGTACCCGCGACTTCGTCACCAAAATAACATAAGTACTTGAAAACCTCTAAATAGAACTGAAAACTGCAAGAATCTTCTGAAACTTTTAAAAATGCAATAATAGCGCCATCTCGGCCTCAGCCATAGGTTAGCAACACCATCTAGCTGCCTTTAACTGGAATTTCCAACTCCCCATACAAACTTTCAACCCTTATTTCACGCCCTCCATGATTATTTTTGAAAAAAAAGTAGTCTATGTTCGTCCCTGGGACATAATCTTTATTCATGTCACATTTCAGCATAATCTATTCAGTGGTTTAGGCGTGAATCTTTATTACAGTTATATAATAAAAACTAGCTGAGCCGCGCGACTTCGTCTGCGCATGATTCATTATTTCCGCGCAATTTTTTAAACTTTTTCTGTCATAAGAACCTCCTCCTGACAATAACAAACACAACAAAAAAAAATTGTGAAATCGGTCCAGCCGTTCACGCGTGATGAAGGGAATGACCAAGGGAAATAGTGTCGAATGAAAAGAATGAAAATCGTTAAATTATCATTATTATTTACTATCATCAATGATATATATATCATTAATGATAGTAAATAATAATGATAATTTAACGATTAGGTAATGTCAAATTGCGACATTTTGTATTGTGTTCTGTAAATTCTTCAGACGATTAAATTCAAATTACAGGTTTCCTACACGAAGCTAATTTGGAAGTTATATACTTCACTTCATAATAAATACAAAAGTCCTTGAGAATTGTCTAATCAAATATTCAATAACTTTTCACGGTGACTGTACGTTCGCGTGATCCTTTCATTATTTACAAACTACACGGCGACGTTAGCACGTTAAGATTGTTTTTTACAAAATGGATAACGCTATATAGCAGCCATAATGTTTTAAAAAGTTGTTTTGTCAAAGTTGCCTGAACAAAAAGGAGGTACACACATCTTACCGCGCCGCAAGCGCCAAATTTTTATGAAAACCAGCCTCGAAAAAATAGAAGTTTCTCAATAATAATTCATCGGGAAATTCTTTTACCTAATTTCGCCTAACGACACAAAAATACTAAAATACTTTACTTTTACTAAAATACCACTCGTTATCAGAAAATTGTGCCTATGGGAAAATGATTAAAGTCCTTCTAGTTTTCATTCACAGAGCGTAAAGCAGTAAAGCAACGCTAACGGCTCGTCTTACGTGGGCAGTTTGACGCGAACGCGAAACGGCGCGGTGCGGCGCGGAAAAAATTAAACAGTCCATTTACTATTGAAGTGTCCTACGTCACCGGTGCGCAGCGGCGCGGTGCGGTTTGAAGCGAACGCGATCAGTTTGTTTGACATTTACGCGCGAACTAGTACACTCAATCTGAAATCTGTAGGAAGATTCGCGCGCACGTAGGACAGCATAGCCGCGCCGCATCGTCAAAACGCCCACGTAAGACGGGGGTGGGGGGGGGGGGTAAGAGTGATAAACGCGAGTATCTTACGTCCGTCATATAACGATAACCGCTTCTACAAAACCCAAGGTTTACACAATTTACGCTATTTTTAACGCGGTTATAGTTCACGTTTTGTGTGTAGTACGAAACTAAACGTAAGACTTCTTGAAACGATCAAAGTAAAATTACGGGTTTCTCACACAAAAGGCTACTTTATAAGTTGTTTTAAAGCTATAATATGTTTTTCTTAATCTATTTCGTCCCACAGCTGGGCAAAGGTCTCCCAAAATAATAAATATAATGATAAAAGATTGTTAGAAAAAAAAACTTAGGCCTTTACATCTATATTAAATGATTTATACAGCGTCAGGAGGCAATCCATGCCTACACTCAACGGTACGTTAGTGCCTGGGACATTGTTTGAGATGCAATAGGCTTGGCCAGCACCTAAACCACCTCTCAGCTTAATCAGCCGCCCACAGGAGAGACAACGTCGATACATGTGGAGCTGACTAAGCTGCGGGTTTCCTCACGATGTTTTCCTTCACGTGTAAATTATACATTTTTCGAAACGTATGATGATGTACGGCCGGGATTCGAACCCACGACCTTCGAATTGAAAGTCGAGGAACAACCCTATATTATCTAACCTCTATATTATCTATATCTATTAAAATACAATGCATTCCATGTACACTGTTTATGTGATATACAATGCAAGGTATCTGCGAAGTAAATACCGAACCTATTTTTATCGGTAATCCTCGAAACTTAGCTCATACAAACATGTTTGGAAGGTAGCTAGCACAATATTACGGCCTTAAGGTGCATTTAGACGATACAATTTTTCGTACGATTTGCTAAGCCCCGCCCATTAAACGTGCCGACGAGCGTCGCGCTATCTATGACAAATCGCATACGATGAGCATTTACACGTGGAAAATTGCCGTGCGATACGATATCGTATGGGTTGAAATCGCATCGTGTAAATGCACCTTTAGCAATTCTTAGCGATAAGGCCGCCCATTGTAAATTTTTATCTGGTTTTTATTTTGTTTGTTTTAATTTTATTAATGGTGTGTAATAAAGAATTTTCATTCATTCATTCATTCATTCATTCATTCATGGTACAGTCAGCAACAAAAGTCGCTTAACATATTTTGATGTTTCACAAATCTCAATATTTACAAGATCTGTTACATTATGTAAAACGTTAACAGGTTCACGACTGTATCCCCAAGGCGCGGTAGACATTCTCTCAGACATTTTTTATATATTCCAGATCCTTTGAAGATGTCTAAGGAGGGTAGTCAGAGGCTTGTCCAAACACATATTTAATACATGCCCACATCTTGCAGAAGTTAGTATTCCATACGTGACTGGTTGCAAGCCCATCGCCGCCTATGAGAACACTAACTGGTTTCCTCACGTTTTCCTTCACCGTTTCGAGCACGTGTTAAAGATTATACCAACATAACATAACATTATGTATGACTCACTCACTCACTCTTGCCTGTGTTAGTTTCGAGGTCAAGAGCCGACCCATTCAACATTAAAAAAAAATAAAAAATTACCAATATTTTGACAAGTATATTGTTAGCGTTTTTGTACCTAATTAGTGAAACTTTTTGGTGATACCTAGGTAAATACTCCTTGGTCCATTTCAGGTCATAGATAAGTAATATTTTGACAGTGACAAGTGGTGAGTTATGCAATTGTTTTAAAAATGTTGTCGAGCAAAGATTATTTTAAATTGGAAAATAAACCATTCTAATGTGATTAAAGTTGTTTCTCTAATATGAAGAACGAGATGTTCATTTCTCAGGAAGTTTATTTTTTATAAGAAATCGAAAACAAATGGCGTTTTAAGATCAGACTGTTAATCGACTTTCATTGCTGACTGTACCTGTAAAGCTAAAACTACGTTTTCTCTAAAACTTTTATTTTTTTAAAGGTTTTTTTAATACTTTACTCGTTACAAGATGAGCTACCTACATAACAGAACCACCTACTCTTAAAGAGTATACGTGGGTTCAACATGTTTAGACAGGGTTGGTTAGGTTAGGAGTAGGCGTTACAAAGGTCGCCGCGTAGGTTGTTATCAGTAGGTTGATAAGACAATACAAAGTTTTTTTTTTAATTCGGCATTTTGTGAACTTTTAAAGTCTTCTTATCGTGTCATTAGTTCTTTCGAACCAGTGTTGTTTCAAAAAAAAACTGTAACCTCTTTGAGGCGGACTTAAAATCCTTTCACCACACTGGTTCGAAGGAACTAGAGACACGACAAGAAGAAGAAGAAGAAGTGTCCGAGCGAGTGTCGCTAAAGATTCTAGACTATGCGCGTCGCCCTTACTATGACTTTTAGCATCCGATGAGCTTACACGTAAAAAAATGCGATACTTGCAACCTGTCACGTATGGAATACTAACTTCTGCAAAATGTGGGCATGTATCAAATATTATGTGTTTGGACATGCCTCTGACTCCCCCCTTAGACATCTTCAAAGGATCTGGAATAAGTAATATAAAAAGATCTGAGAGAATGTCTACCACACCTTGGGGAGTGTACCACAGTCGTGAACCAGTTGTTTACTAAATCGTAGCAGTTGAAATTCTTCCGTACATATAATTGCGGTATTTCCAGACCGATACGACTTAGGCACCTTCAAGAAAAGAGCCTTTTCCTACCTCAAAGGCCAGCAACGCATCTGCAGTGCTTCTTGATGCTGCAGTTGTCTGTGGGCGGTGGTAATCACTTACCATCAGGTGTGCCACTGGCTGGTTTGCCCCCTCTTCCATAAAAAAAAAACCTATAAATGCTACGGAGGTCAAATATGGCACCTATTCGACATCAAATGTTTCTACGTTCAAAATTGCGCTACGAGTAGGTAAAGCTCCAGGCGTGGATTTCAAAGCCTTTGTGCAGATTGATTGGATTGCGAGTGATAGAACCCAGCCATCATGGATAATACAATCCATCTTACAATCCGATTTATGGAATACTAGCTTCCGTCAGCAGCTTAGACTGTGTTACCGTAGGAAGAAGCTTTGTAGATTGTTGCCTAGAAAAGCTTAAAGCCGTATGCGTCATCAAATAATCATATTCTTCAATTTTATGTGAAGTAAAAAATGACAAAAAACCTCTGTGATTCTGCACGCAGATGGTTGCGGGTTCAATCCCCGCCGCGGGATAAATGTTTGTATGATCTGAAAATATTTATGTCGGGTCTGGGTGTTTCTATGTATAATAAGATTATTACCGTCTGCCCCCACCAACTACCCCACGCGTTGGCAGACGGTAACACTTATTCTATCCCGCGGTGATGTATGTTAAAAAAAAACAAAAAGTATATTAAGTAGTTTATCAGTTATATGGTTCCCATAGTACAAGCTTTGCTTAGTTTGGGGCTAGATGACGTGTGAAATGTGTCCAGCATTGTTATTATTATTAATTTTTATACTTTACGTACTTATTAAACGGGTAAACTGGGGATTTACTAAGATGCACGGGCCAAAGCCAAGTGCATATCAGATCTACCTAAATGTTGTTGGGGCTGTCTGTGAGAACTCTTACAATCCTGCACGTGTTTATTACTATTAATTCAGGATTACACCAATCAACTTACACCTAAACAAAATAAAGTTTGTTTTTGTAAACATTTTCCGAACTTTTCAAGTGTAGAGTTTAAGTCCGTAATTTAATCCACGAAAACAAAAGCTCAATTGTATTCTTAAGAATAACAATTGAGCCGTTCGAAGTATTCTCAGTAAATAGAAAAGGTTTCTTCTTTACTTTGCTTCAAAGCCTCCATAGGCCCATTGAACCTTCCTAAATATACCCAATTCACGCGCCGAGCATACATTTCCACGGTAACGAAGATATAATATCCTCTTGGGTTATGAACGCCTGGTACTTTTTATATTACATAATTTTAGATTCCTTAAGATTTTCTCGAAAATTCTTTTTAAAGTCAAGATTAAAAGTTATTCAGTAGGATCAATGGGATCATAGAAAAGTACCACTGAAGAATAGCATTTTGCATATACGTAGAAATATGGTAGATAGGGACATAGGGGCATGGGCTACTTTTACCAAAAATAATCATAGTGGAGGTGAAATAAGTGACGAAAATGTAAAGGTACTTTAGGGGCACCGAGAGAGCAGTAGGCATTAAATAGGTGGAAAAAGTCACGGTAAATAATTAGTAAGGATTAATGACACTCTAATTTTGAGTCTCCTTTCATAGACTAGTGCTGGTTTTTCTCAAAGTATTCCCAGATGGTTAGATGAAAATGTAATGATTAATCACCCAAACCATTTTGCAGCCACATCTGCCTTTGAGCAGCATAAAAGCTCAGATAAATTAACCCTTATTTCATGCTAAGCAAAGTTGAAAATCATACCCAATTCAAGCGCGAAACATAAATCGTGATATTCTACGCTCATGAAAAGTGTGTTACATTCTCATGGATTATGCTAGCCTGGTACTTTTCTAGAATCAAATCAACCAATTACCAATATAAAAAACAGAAGATAGGTAAAAACTCTGGGGTGTCGTGGTTCGAATCCTGGTCTAAAAAAAGGTAACAAGATTTTTTGTTCGGAAATTCGCTTGAAAGAATGTGGAATTAATTTAAATTTTTGTTACTTTTTTCCAGCCTCTTTGATTAGTTTTAAAAACAGCTAATTTTAATAATAACTAATGTACTTAAACATCTGCAACTGTGTATTTTAAGTCGGTTTTAATTACCTTATTCTCAATTAACAAAAATAACAAGGTTAAATACAATATTCTAAATTAAACCAAGTAAGTACATTTCTACTGAATTATTCATGAAAACAATGAAACTGAGGAAGTATTTCAAAACTTTGCATTTTAAAGGTTTCTCGTTAAGTTTCAACTTTCCAAGTATTTCATTCGAAGTGGCAATGAGAAATATTCCGAACTAAAAACTTCTGAACCAGTGCGGTGAAAGGATTCTCCAAAGGTAAAGAATGCAACATTATATTACTCAAGGCATTTGAAGATTATTTAGTTACTGTTCTATAACAGTATAGATTCGACGATTCTAATGCTTAGATTGACGTGTCTGGGAACATTATGACTACACAATGCACGTAGGGTAACTAATGGTGCTAGTGTCAGCTGTTATGCTGTAGGCATAAGCTTTTGCGTCCTTTGATTGAACCATAGATATCTCACATTTTTACAAAAAAAATGGTTGTCTGTAAAGTCGGTTTACTGACGATAGTTGAACGTGACAACGTTTACGCATCGCTCACTCAAGTAGGAGAGCGACGGATGTCGAACGCTGCCGAACGCAAAGGCCGATTGTGCTTCTTTGTCGCTCGTTCCGCGCTCTCGCTTGCACTTCAAGCCTTACATGGAACGCCTCAGAGCGAGGTAACGCCGCATGACGTCATGTTTTTTCGTGCGTGCAGCCGGCTCTATCGAATTATAAGACGTAGTCACGTCAAAAACAGTGGCACTCCGGGAGTGCCGACAAAATTGAAAACTTGAACGAGTTGGTAACGGCTCTAAACTTAAAAAAAAATGCAAAAAGTATATTGCATCTGTGGGATACGATCCAGCCGCATGCCGAGCTATGAATCGATAGGCCACCGTCGTATAAGGCTTTGAGGTCGAAGCAGATACTTATTTATATACAGAGGTATATAAATAAGTATCTGCTGCACAGAGGTAACGGTTACAGTGTTGCGAGTTCAATGGTTTTTTCCTATCTCAAAAATTTCCAACGCGCTTAAAGAAGTTTTCAATTCAAAAAAATAGAAAGTACTTTTATTTCTTTCAAAAAAGAGGTTATGAAGTTTTATTTTTTATGTTGTGAGTAATAGTTTCCTGTCCTAGTATTATTTAATTATGTGGTTCACTTATTTTATTCTAAAACTGTATTTTTAAGTCTTGTTAATGTTGTGTCTCGTCAAATACGTGACGTCCTCGCCGTGGTTCCAACGGAAGACCAGCGTTGTACGAACAGTAATCAATGGCTATTACGAGTATAACAATAGGGTATTTGACATCATTAAAAATAAACTACAAATTGTGGTCATCCTTTTAGAAAATAGTCTAAATAAGCATATTTCTTTCCATTTACGTCTAAAATATGTTTACTTTTGGTAAAAAAACCTTTAAAAATTACAAAAAAAATAAAAAATTTTCGTCTACAAAAACGCACTGTGATTGGTTGTGACTCTGATGACGTCAAACGCTAGTAAACGTCAACGAACTGATTGTCTGTCACTATGGACTTGTACTGTCTGTTTACTATGGAGTGACGTCACGGGTACCACGTGATCAGCGCCATGACACAAGATATCGTTTTTCGCGCGATTTTGTATGTTTAAACTTTAAACATGGTTTTTATCAAAATTATGTTAAATCTAAAGGAAATTTAATGACCAGTGTGCATATAATATATCAAAGAACACTTTGAAATGGTTTTCTGAAAAGAGTCAAATACCCTATTATGCTGAGTTGGACGCCATTTCGTAGTTTTAAGGTATCAATCGTTTTATGTAGTAATGGGTTCGTCTCGTAAAGACGATAAGATCTGATTTAGAGTACCTACAGTTCGCCCAACGGATCTAGGCATTCGTGAAGTTAGCCGTTTGTCTGCGCAGTAAACGTTTTCTTATACAAAATTGTGTTCTGCGCGGACAAACGGCTAACTTCACGAATGCCTAGATTCGTTGGGCGAACTGTAGGTACTCTAAATCATACCGTCTTTACGAGACGAACCCGTAGACACATATTCAACCTCCTAGGACCAAGGGAACGCGAGTAATTGGTAAAAGGCACTTATATTTACTCCAAAATTATTTTGCTCAGTCTACATACTACATGGAGATAAGAGCCTTGTTGGTCGAATGGGGTTGGGCCTCGCTCGACTTTCAATCCAAAGGTCGTGGGTTCAAATCCCGACCGTGCATCAATGGATTTTTCGTTTCGTCGAATTTATATGCGCTTTAACACGAGCTCTTAACGGTCAGCTCCACACGTATTGACGTCATCTTTTCTGTGGACGGCTGATTAAGCTGAGAGGATGGTTCAGGTGCTGGGCAAGCCTATTTCATCTCAAACAATGTCCCAGGCACTACAGCGTCCCGTTAAGTGTAGGCATGGATTGCCTCCTGACGCTGTATAAATCATCTGTATGCTCATCTATACCGATGTAAAGGCCTAAGATTTACCTACATAGGTAAAATTAGGTAAGCCTGTTGGAAAATTCAAGCAATTCGATTTAAAAATGAACTTTCTCCGTTTGTTCCGCTAATTTCTTGTGTCACGCACGTGTTAAGACTGCTCGTTGGTGTGAGAGGTCTATGTTCTCAAAAAAACACTAGTAGTCATATTTTACTACTAACTTACATATATACATATTAGATGATTTATACAGCGTTAGGAAGCAACCTATGCCTAAACTTATTATTTTACTACTAATACTTATTAATATTAGCGCTCTAACGCACTAGCGGTTGAACCGCGGGGCGGGCCGCTTTTCCGATTCAGATTCAGATTCAGTTATTGCATACTATTGGTACATGTCAGTTAAAGATAATAATAAATTACAATATAGCAATAACAACATTCAAAAATAAGTAAAAACAAATACATTGAGAATAATAATAATTACATTTAGGCTGGCGAACTCATCGAACGAGTAGAACGTCTGCTCGATCAGCCAGCGCTTTAGGCGGGTTCCAGTTTTAGTATACAACCGCCATCAACGCAGCTAGTCATCAATTTAACCTGCTGTAGCAGATAGCACAGTAAAACAGTCGTAAAGATTTGATTTATAAAGTTTGAATTATAAAGTTTTCTGACTTATTTAATTATTTTAGTTCCCTTACACCCTGTAGGAACATTACAACTTTGCTAACTTATCGGATCATCCCGACAGACATTCCGACCTTCGGAAAGACCCTAATCTATCATGACAGCGTTTGTCGCGTAACGATCGCGTTCTCTTGTTTTGAGATGTCGGGTGAAAGATTATCTTTAGCCTACTTTGGTTATACCTGAGGGCCACAGAACCCTTTGGATTGAAAGCTGAGATTATTAGGCTAGTATCAATGAACTACACTATAAACTCTAAATTCAGTGTCTATAATCGGAGGATATTTGAAAAACAAATGTTAGGGGCAATAGAACCATATGTTTAACTTGCTAATCTGTTCGCGCTAATCCCTGGAACAGCTGAACCGATTTGAATGAGACTTTCACTGGAAGATAGACTAGGTTATGGAGCAACATATTGTATACCTACTACTTTTTATACCGGAATTTTCACGGGGTCGGGAATTCGGGAATCACGCGGGAGAAACTGGGAAAACTAATGAGTACCGCCCACACGATCGACGTCGTGGGCACAGCTAGTATACAATGCAATGTTTATAGTGCGCAAAATGAAGAGTCAAAATGTCCTAATTGGCACATTTTTCTTTGAGTCCGCGTCAAGCAGGGCGACGTTTTGGTCAGTGAAAGAACTTCTATATCCTATAACGCTTACACTTTGACCAAACCCTTATATCAACATGCATTTCTTTTTCATTTTATGCGAACTCAAATAGACGGCTTGGAATATTGAGTGTGACGTGTATCGATGTATTGAAGTTTATATACTTTTTCAACAGCAAAACGTAATGTTGTAGGTAAGGTTTTTTCCCTGGAAATCAACGATCGTTAATAGAGTCTGGAAAATGAAAGTAGACCCACACAATGAAAGTAGTGCATTTGACTCGGTGGAGCGCAGAGCCAAGAAGCTCGTAGGTGAAGACTATCTTGCCGAAGCAAAACTCGATAGTCTGAGCCATCGTCGCGAGGTATCGTGTTTGTCGGTCTTCTACAGATTATACTACGGTGAGTGTGCCCAGGAGCTACACGACCTTATTCCGCCTTCACCGTTCTTTTACAGGGACTTCAGACGCACAGCTGATTATCATCCTCATCTGGTTGATATTCCATTTATTAGAACTAAGCGCTTCGAAACTTCTTTTATTATGCGCACTGCAAAAATTTGGAATCAGCTTCCAGCGTCTGTATTTCCGCTGAGCTACGACCCTATTGTTTTTAAGAAGAGAGTTAATATGCACCTTCTGGGTAAGCTCGCTCTTGCCTGTGTAAGTCTGAGGTCAAGAGCCGACCCATTCATCATAAAAAAAAAACTCTGAAAAAAAGGCGGCAAATTCAAAAATATAAGCGTGACAACCCATTAATTAATAACTTTAAATAATATACTTAATATAATTATTATATTTGGTACGAGAAAATAATAACCAAGTATCAAGTTGTGTTCTTCCAAATGTCCTTATGGGGTTACACGCTTATATTTTTTGAATTTGCCGCGATTTTTCAGGGTCTACTTTCATTTGCCAGACTCTAAATATCAACACATTGCTTCTAATACAAAAACGTTAAACCTTAGTTGAACCCCATGTTGACACAATATCAAAACAAAACTGTTACCACAAAAACGCGTTCTATGTACGAGTATTTAAAGATCATTTTGCTAGGAACAGTTTTTTTAGTTCGACTTAGTCTAAACGGCTCATTTTCTTGTAATAAAAAGGAATATGTCTGTCTCATCATACGTTAGAGTCGATAAAAAAAGTACGTTAGTGTCGTTGAACCTCCGTGGAACACTCGGTTGGAACGAAGTTTTAACTTTGACATTTGGCATTTGTCAAATAAATTATTGTCTAATATTAAAATCCTAGAAACGCTCTTCCGTACTAACAATGCAATCTATAGAATGTTTCGCGTCTGCGCACTTCGCACTGTGACGTTTTGACCTATGTGTCGTGACGGTAAAATGGAACGCTTTTTTTCTAGCCTCCATCCTCGATACCGTCCGAAAAGGAACTTCGTTCCATAAGTCGTGATTTTGGTCTAATCAAAACATTGTTTATACTTTAACTTTGTATGAGATATATCAAGTCGACATTCAAAAGTTTTCAATCAAGACTGTTGTTCACTGAGATTATTCCTACAGTTAACTGAGTTTACTTACAGAATTCCCATTGTTTCAATACATTTAGTACAAAATAAATACGAAACTGCTCTAAGCCCAAGAGAATTGTAACGTAATTTGACCTAAATTCAATTTTCCCTGAGTTCTTTACATTATTCTACAAATCTAGGGAATTGCTTAATAAATAAATAAATAAAATAAAAATTGTTTATTTCAGACCTTACATTGATCCATAGGTATCAAATTAATACAACGCTATCTTTTCTCCGTAATAATAACATTCGACAGAAAAATTACTCAAAAAAAAAAATATGAAAGGTGGTAACACTAAAAATAAAAGTAAACCGCATATTTTCTGGACAAATTCATAAAAACTCACAGCACAAAAACTTAAAAACAAAAGAACAACAATTAACAATGGTTATAATAATTATGTAGGTGGGTCCTTTTGAGAATACTACCTTTTCGTTCTCGCAGAAACTGAGACAAACTCTTTCAATCGACTTCCACCCATCCGCAAATACATCAAACTGAGGATGCTTGGAAATTAGCATATCAATAAGGGTAGTCAAAGGTACGTCTCAATACATACATGATTTTGCAGAAGCATTTTCCATGCATGGGATTTCACGATAATATATAATTTCCCTGATTTTTTTAGGTGTCATTTTAGGTTGCAAGTCTATCGCCGCTCAAATATTTTATTGCTTGCTTCATGATAATTTTATTGTTCATGTTGACTCGTAATATTCGTAAATTAGTAAATTAACTTAGCGATATGCTTCTAGAGTGATTCGCCATTTGTTTGCGAGACATCAAAGAGAACAAAAGATGCTTTCTAGGTCGCAGCCCCAACGCCTCTCAGCTGTCATTCAACTGAAAAATCTGACTCAAAATAGGGTTTATGGCTAGAAGGCTACTGAACGCATGAGATAAATATATATATGTTGTATACAATATTAAAACCAGATAGTATTATAAAGCGGTGATGGGCTTGCAACCTGTCATGTATGGAGCGAGGGTAGGTTTTAAGGAGTTTTGGAGAAAAAGTAACAATTCTTCAGGAATAAAATGGTATGTGTAACTAACTTGACGGCCTCTGTGGCGCAGTGGGTGCAAGCCCGCTTGCGACTCAGAAGGTTGCGGGTTCGGTCCCCGCCGCGCGATAAATGTTTGTATGATCTGCAAATATTTATCTTGGGTCTGGGTGTTTCTATGTATAATTTCTATGTATTTACAAACAAAAAGTATATAAGTAGTATATCAGTCATCTGGTTCCCATAATACAAGCTTTGCTTAGTTTGGGGCTAGATGATGCTGTGTGAAATGTCCAGCATTATTTATTTATTTTATTTAACTCAAAAAAAAAATTGTGACAAAATGAATACCTACCTAGTTATTTCAAAAGTAGGTGCGGCAGGTAACACCACGAAGCACAGTTAGTAGGTACCTAGCCTTCGTTTCAGATTTAAGCAGTGCATGCTCAAAACAACCACAGCTATTTCCATTTTAAAGGCGTAAAAGTACTTACTTTCATTCCGTTTCGTGAAATAAAGCTATTTTCTGTTATCTACTTGAAAATGCAACGGGCTACGAGTATTTGACGGAACACCGAACAAAAACGTTTACAAGAAAACTTTGCAACACAAATCAGGAACACGTTTAGCTTAGTTTAAATTCTCTCAAATGGTACTTAAAGGAAAACATAGTTAGGAAATCGGTCTGTCTTATTACAAGAAAATGAACCGAGTTTAGTTAGCAGCTTTAGGTTCTAAACATACCGCTGCTTATTACATAAACGTTAAACCTTAGTTGAACCCCATGTTGACACATGTCAAAACAAAACTGTTACCACAAAAAAGCGTTCTATATACGAGTATTTAAAGATCGTTTTTCTAGGGACAGTTTTTTAGTTAGACTTGGTCTAAACTCGGCTCATTTTCTTGTAATAAGCCCCAGAGTTTAAAAATTTGTGTCAAGTTCACGGAAAGAGCCTCTTTGCGTGAGGCGTAGGTAGGTACTTTAAATCATTTCACCACATGAGTGACAAGATCACACACAGCGAAAAGCGGTTTAATATGTACTCCTACGTTTTAACGATTGCATCAACTGCCCAAAGTCAAAGTCAAAAGTCAAAAAGCATTTATTCAGTAGGACCGCTGGGATCACTTTGAAACGTCTTCAAACTAGGTGATTATACTCCTGTTCCTTCCATTGGCTCCGGTGTATGAGCGTCACCAGGGAGCGATGTTGCGGGTCTAATCTCGCATGGGCGCAATTTTTGGTATGCATTTTAAAATCTTTTAGTAATTCCTAAGTTTAAACACTCAAATATTTTCCTTTTTAAGCTATTGCATAGCTTCTATCGCGGGCCTTGAGCGTGGAGACCTAATCCAGAAATTCCGTAACGAAAATAACCTAACACCCCCCACTCCGACCGGCACAGCGGTGATACTTTTTAGTTTTGGCAATAGCTTTACCGCGGCAGTCTCCGAGTGCCACACGTCTTTTTTTTACAGGATAAGGTAGTTGACTGTACGTTGCAGCAGGTGCACGAAACTCTATTTCCTGTTGTCTAGTCTAATGTACGGCGTAACACTATTTGTGCCAGAAACACGTTGTTCGTACCTCGACAACGTATTAATTACACAGTTTTTCTGTTTTCCTATATTTTATATAGTTTTGAGCGTAATTCTTTGTTTTTGCCCGTTTTTTAGAAAATGAATATATTGGTGCCGTAACGCGGGGCGAAAGTAAAAATGTTTTATTTAATATCGTTGAGAAACTTATCATCTCCCTGACCTTATCCCACGCTAAGTGGGGTCGGCACATGGCTTCTTCTGCCACTCACTCCTATCACTCGCCAATTGTGCATCCACTCCTTTTACATTCATATCATCTCTTACACAATCCAACCACTTCTTCTTCGGCCTTCCTCTTCTTGCATACCCAGCCACACTCATATTCATAACTCTTTGGGTAACATGGTTTTCATCCCGCCTCATAATGTGTCCATACCAAGATAGCCTAGATGCCGTTTATTATAAATCCTTTTGATCACTTTGTTTATTGTAAAATTAAGTGGATAATTATAAAATTACGTTGCGCTTAATACATCATAGGCCTTATTTTATTGGCCACATTGGCGCCCAATAAATTGATTAGTTACAAAATGTAAATTATATAACATAAATTATTATTGATACACACAGCTGATACTTGTGCTGTAATTATTATTATTATTATGTTTGTCAAAGTTTAACATCATGAAACTATAGAGTCCCGGACCTTTGTTAGGCATGCATGGGGCCGAAGCCAACACACAGAGGCCTTTTTGACACTTTTGATCTTGTGTGATGGAGACACATACCGGCTACTATTCCTTCAACACTATAAAAATGCATTCAGGAACAGTCTCCGGTTTGTGCAGGACTATTGAAGATATGGAAAACTAATTACCGGGCTATGGTGTGGGATGGTAGTGGACTGGGTACTGGGGTAACTATGGGAACTATGACACCCGCCGAAACAATACGAACATGTAAAAATGGCGGGTGGAGACTTGCCAACTCACTACTGGGCCCCCCTAAAACAGTCGCTCGTGCGACAAGGGGGCAACATGACGTGAGCGGCTGGAAGGTGGTAAGGTGCTACAGGACTTTAAACGACGATCACGAGCTCCCAGAGGGTCCAGCTTCACGTGCCCACTCGCCATCTTACGTAACACCCCTCAGCCTCCGAGCAATGCTCTAGCGACTCCACTCCGTCCGGCCAGTGAAGGCAACACGGAGGTGAGGGACCTGCTCCTCGTCAGTGTTCATTCCGTCCGGCCAGTGAAGGCAAGCGGAGGTGAGGAACGGTGACCTCCCTCGGGAGCACTCGGGTACGCGGGGTCGCTACTCCCCGACAACTCGCCTCAAAGGTGCCCTGATTATTTTAGCCTGCATTGTCCCACTGCAGGGCAAAAGCCTCCCTCCCTTTTTTCCAGTTTTTCCTATCCATGGCTGCAGTGGGCCAGTCTTGTGCTGTAATATTATGCTTAAATGCTTTCATTGTCACTTTTTCATCTGGTATCGTAGTTACACAGACAGGTTCACGACTGTATCCCCAAGGTGCGGTAGACATTCTCTCAGATCTTTTTATATTACTTTTTCCAGATCCATATATATAGATTAGTTACAATCTATTTAAGTTCTATTCCACTAGAAGCAGTAAAAAATAAATTGGCGCACAACGTGGGGCAAAATCTAGAACCCAAAATAAAACAGTTTGAAACGTTGGGCAGAAAACCGGAAAAAACTGAGGAATCATTTAGGTGCTACGATACCACAGACATACACACATACACATATGAAACAAACAGACATGTCAAACATTAACAACCCTCTTTTCCCGGATTAATTGTGTCCCAAAATACGATATTGGCTCATTCAAACTTTCACAGCAATAAAGTAGAAAACAGCAATCTAGTCTAACAGCCAATAGACTATTTGTAGCTACCAAACAAGTAAGTAGTTGGACTGTGATGGCTGTGACGGTTCTCGGGAAGTTTTCAAGCTTTATGTTTTGTCGTATACGTTCGAATCGATAGTAAATAAGTAGGGTATTTTTATAGAGAGGCTATAATTGTCGTTCTACATTTGTGTTTTATTCAAAGAGTAAATACTCAAAGGTTTTATTCATTCTTCTAGATCAGAATAACATGCCGTTATACCTTCTCGTACCTACGTACCTAATATAAAATTCGAAATTAAAAAAATATATATTTATTAAATCGGATTTACATTCTAAATTTAAATAGTTAATTCATATTTGGAATACAAGAGTATACATTCTTCAGAATACTAATCGGATTCGAAAAGGAATTGCCATTTTAGGCGCGGTGGTTATGCATTTTAATTCGATTGATAATCAACGATAGACAATGGGAAGTAGTTATTCGATTTTCTTTATTTGATTGATAATAACTCAAGGTATTATTCGCCGTGGAACAGAAGTAGGTATAATACGCACAATCGTTCTTTAGCTCTCTGAAGTAGCTGCGCAGAACTAATTTTTGATGACGCCTATAATCGTGCAATCTCGCTTACTCTACCAAACCTGCGCAATCGTCTATTGCACCTAACTTCAGAGTGCTAAAGATCCGTTGTGCTTAGTCATTCTATTTTTCGTACTATAATAAAGCTGAAAGTTTGTGAGTTTGCTTAGATGTTTGTGCTTCAATCACGCCAAAACCAGTGAACCGATTTGGATTAGTCAAAGTCAAAGTCAAAACGCATTTATTCAGTAGGACCGCTGGGATCACTTTGAAACGTCTTAAAACTAGGTGATTCTACTCCTGTTCCTACGCTACCAATACCGTGAAGAAGTCCAAAACTTGGAATAGGCGTAGATACCTGGGATAGCACATAGGCTATTCAAAATGTTGGTACCACGCGAAGCCTCGCGCAGTAGCTAGTACTGAATTAATGTTTTATTATTGAACTTTATGTCTTTTGCGACAATTGCCATCAGGACGTATACTAATGTGACTAGGTAAGTGTATGTTCACACTATCGATCGTGTGGGTATTCAATATTAACAGCTACGAACCATAAACCGTGTTACTGTCTAGGGGCTATAAAACTACGTGGTTGTTCTACGTGATATTATTACGCTTTATTGTGGTTTAAACTTTTGTTTCTACAACAAAATAATACGAAATTTCATCATGACTGTATCTCCAAAGCACGGTAGATATTCTCTTTCTTAAAACTTTACTAAAGACCCTATAAAGATGTCTAATCGAAACGTCCGAATAGAATAGAATAAAGTTTGTCATGAGAACCAGTGAAATGAGTGAAAGGAAGTGCTTATGTATTTACAAACAAAAAAGTATATAAGTAGTATATCAGTCATCTATCCCATACCACAAGTTCTGCTTACTTTGGGGCTAGATGATGCTGTGTGAAAAGTCCAGCATTATTTATTTATTTATGGCATGTATCGAATATGTGTTTGGACATGCCTCTGACTACCCCTTAGACATCTTCAAAGGATCTGGAATAAGTAACATAAAAATAAGATCTGAGAGAATGTCTACCGCACCTTGGGGATACAGTCGTGAACCTGTTTTTTTTTGCGCGAAGTGCGCCTCAAAGAAGCTTCCTTTGTGCACTAACTGACGCTACTAGTGGTGAACATACTTACATATTTATTTATGTTCCAAAAACGTGTTTCAATTTTTTTTGGGAGTATGTGGCATGTAGCTACTGAACACAATCTGCTGTTGACAAGTTTATTAAAACCAAGGATTTATTATTTCAGTCAAAAACGCATGGAAACTAGTTTAAATTACGCTAAATCCATAAATCTGCGAGTTTGTGGGAACGCTTTCATATTTATGGTTCTCTAGTACTCGCCAGGTTTTACTCGTGGTACAGTCTGCGTTCAAAATAGGCTATATTTTTTACCACATTCATTTTTTGACATTTAATTACTTCACAACCTCACTGGGGCATAGAGTGGCGAGTGAATGCTTTGTTGAGCGGAGGACAAGTTAAATTCCTGACGAGAAAAATGCCTTCATGATCTGCAAAAAAAGCTGGTTCTTGTGGTTTAAAACAAAAAAAGACTTAGCCCAGAAAAAGTATCGTAGATTCAAATCATTAAATGAATATTATTTGACTAGGTCTTTGACCACAACACAAATTTTTGTACCGATGTAGAAGATTTACTAAGTAAATGCTTATTCTCTAGTTTAAAATTAATTTTACAGTGTAAAATCTAAACCATGATTCGAAACTTCATCAGAAGTACCAGGGTGCCATAAATTCGAAGAGCAAAAGCCCAATATCCGTTTACGCGCGGGGAAATCACTTTGTTCTGGCGCGGAAAATTGAATTGACAGAGGGTTTACTACCTGGGATGATACCGCTTCTCGGAGTATTTTAGGGATTTTAGGACTAGTTGTGAATAAAAACTAGAAAAGGTACCTACTTCACGAATACATCCGCTAAGATGGTGTCTGACGCGATTTACACGATATCATTCTGGCATACCATGCTTGCTTCTTGCCACAGAAGATTAGCTCTTGCTCCGTTTAGTTTGAGAAAGCAAGAGGCTTTTATACGATACCGTTCTGGAATACCATTCTTGCTTCTTGCCACAGAATATTAGCTCTTGCTCTGTTTAGTTTGAGAAAGCAAGAAGCATTTATACGATACCGTTCTTGCATACCATTCTTGCTTCTTGCCACAGAATATGTTTAGGAACCAAAGATATTCTATACTATACTAGCTGCAAGTATTCTATACTACGAGTACCTATACAGTAGTTTTAAAACTTCCTTGAGTTGTTCTTAGAACATAAATACATACATACATAAAATCACGAACCTTTTCCGAAGAGGTAGGCAGAGACCACGGATCTCCACTTGCTACGATCCTGACACACAACTTTTGCCTCAATCATTCTTCATACATGCTCGCCGGTTTAGGGTACTTTTGACCTGGCCCTTCTCCAAAATGTCGCCAATTCGATCCAAGAAGGTTCATCTAGGGCTTCCCCTTCCAGCTGTCCCATACACACTCGCCTCATACACTTGCTTTGTCAAACGACTGTCATCCATCCCTCTACATGCCCAAACCATCTTAACATACCTTCTTAAAAACAAGTCCAAAATATAAAACAGGTTCAGGGTTCATTTCAGGGTTGTATCCCCAAGGTGCGGTGGACATTCTCTCAGATCATTTATGTTACTTATTCCAGATCCTTTGAAGATGTCTAAGGAGTCAGAGGAATGTCCAAACACATATTTGATACATGCCCACATCTTGCAGAAGTTAGTATTCCATACGTGACAGGTTGCAAGCCCATCGCCGCCTATAAGAACACTAACTGGTTTCCTCACGATGTTTTCCTTCACCGTTTAGAGCACGTGTTAATAAGTCCAAAATATGTTCACATTAATCCATTTCAAAAGATTGTTTTTGAATTATATTCCTTCCTCTTCAAAATATTATCTCACAACAAAGTGGTAAACTCGGTGTGGGCCGCTTTGTGGATTAAACAAACAGACGCTGAATAAATGCTAGAAATATTTTTGTTTGAATTCTTATCCTAAAGAGAGTTTCTAACCCGTATGTTGTCTAATTTGAGTTTTATCCGACCTCAAAGTTACAGGGGTTATGATTCTAGGTGTTTTTTGACGATTCATGGCGGGGAAAACTTAGGTGCAAGAAGTGTGAGTTCCGATCTTGCAGTAAGATATATAGCCTATACATAGATATAAAGATACTCCTAGAAAGATACACGTATGACACAGAAAACATAGCTCACTCATTTGTCCTGGAGCATAGAAACCACAACGTGGATGGTGGAGCCAGCTAAATATGAAGCTGATAAAAAAATTATGCCCACCATTTTGAATAGAGTAGAATTTAATAGAGTTTGTTTGACTATGGTGACCTACTTTTACTACTGAATTTTTTTTTTTTTTTTAGTCATTTCAATTTTATTGAGTTACTTTAACATTTATCTGAAAATTCATAGAATCCTGAACAAAACAGTAGCCTAAATGAAAGACCATTAAAAATTTTATTTTCTTTCATTCAGACGTTGAGGTATTTATGACCATTGCAATTGCAACACAAATCAGTTTCATTGCAATTCTCTCAATTTATTAATCAATCAATTTATTTTTAATAGCTTTAAGTTTATGTAAGTAGTCTTAATTTAAAAAAAATTATATACTTATTGCTTTAAAAATTCCGACCAATCTTCTTTTCACTGATGTTCCTCTCCATCCAAAGGTTGCCTGGAAGAGATCGATTCTTAGCGATAAGGCCGCCCATTGTACATTTTATCTGGTTTATATTTTGTTTTTGTCTGTTTTAATTTTATTAATGGTGTGCAATAAATAATTTTCATTCATTCGTTCATTCTCTCAGTTGCATTCATGCTGTTCAATGTTATTTAAATTTACATTTTATTTTATCTGCTCGCTTCGCTCACGTGGTCCCAACTTTATATGTTGCATCTAGATGCAGTAGCTTTGATCCAGCGTATCAAGCCAAATCAAGTTGCAAATGAAAATTATTTGATCTCTAGAACTGCCTACCGTATTATACATCACTGAGGTAGAGATCTTCCTAAAACCATACATGTGTAGATCTCGCTCTTCTACAGCTAAGGCTAAAGCTGGCTCGCTTTTCTCGCTCACACATTGTGCCAGCGTTGTATGACAACAAATTCATATTTCCAAGCACTTATGCACTTAAAATAATCAGGTCTAGTTAGACACCTAGATATCGCTCCAAGTCAAATCCAGGCTAGGTCTAGATTATGCATGCATGCATGAGCACGATCGACTTAGGTTATATGCGATTCAATACACGTCAGAGATATTGAAAGTTATGCATATCTGTTTTAGATGTAATTGGAATGTTCTAGAGCCTAGATGTATACAATTTGATAAGCCTCAGACCGTAGGCTCATCTTGTTAAAGATTATGCTGAAGAAAAATGATCAGTAAAATGTAATTACGTCCTTTATGACATGTAAATAAATAATAAATAAATAACGCTGAACTTTTCACACAGCATCATCTAGCCCCAAAGTAAGCAGAGCTTGTGTTATGGGTACTATATACTTTTTGTTTGGTCTGGGTGTTTATATGTATGTAACATATTATACATAGAAACACCTAGACCCGAGACAAATATCTGTAGGTCATACAAACATTGGTCCCGCGGCGGGGATCGAACCCGCAACCTTCTGCGTCGCAGGCGGACCTTCGCCCACTGCGCCACAAAGGTCGTCAAAGTAAGTATCTAAATCGTCGATATTTTCATTGAGTTTTATGATATGAGTGTCCTAGCCCAGCTGTGGTATATATTATTGATTACTAGCTGACCCGCGCGCGCCTTCGTCTGCGCATTGTTTCGTCAACGATCTTTGGAACTGCCTTGCACAACCCCTAAGGGGAGTTTTTCAATTTATACCGAGTTTAGAGTGAATCGGATCAAGGAATAAAATTTTCCATATAAACTGGACCACCCTGTATACGATTTTTCTGTTATAAGAACCTTCTCCTGACAATAACACAACAAAAAAAAAATAATGAAATCGGTCCAGCCGTTCACGCGTGATGCCGTGACCAAGGGAAATAGGGATTCATTTTTATAAAGTAAGATGTAAGAAAGTTTGTAAGATAGTTGCCATCTCTGGTGGTGGAATTTTAAGGCCTCCTTGATGCTCCCAGCTTAGCGACTGTACAGCCCAGACCGACCATTTACCGTGCCCTTCGTCGAAGCCGGAAGCGCTCAGTTGATAATGCCACTAGCTGTCACCCATCCATTTTATCCGCACAGAACTTTGCTTCATCTAGGTAGAAGATCAAAAACGACTAGCAAGCTACATCAATTTAGCTTCAAATACTAGTGCCTATATGAATACCGATCGGTCTATTAGAAAGCTATGTTCGTCCGTGTTCGTCCCGACTAAAAGCAATTAATTGATTATAGGAAACTAGTGTTGTGCTGTTCTATAAATAACTGGTTGATAAAAATATTAGTCTTCTAATATTAGGTAGCATACTATTCAAAACAGAAGAGGATCAATGATTGGACATCGCAAGGTTTTATAGAGAACATCATAGAAGAAAAGTAGTCAGTAGAAGTGAAAGTATGTCAATGTACGTGAATTCACTTTTGATTGGCAGGCAATGCCCTGGATCAGTTGAGCTATCTATATGTCGCAGCCAACTGGTTAAATCCGTCGGCCAATTAAGCGCCTAGCCATTTGATTAAACGGTGCCGTTCAAGTAGCGGCCTGAATGATATTATACATCATTAACTGATTTAAGTATATTTGTAAGTTTTTGACGTAAATCGTTGTTTTGTTTCGGTAAATAAATTAAAGTGAATTAATTCACTATCAACCATGATTTTTTTAAAATAGCGACTGGCAAAAGACGTACTTATAATTTTTTATTTCTTATTTTTATTAATTTATTATAAGAGTACTTATTTTTTCCCATCACTATTTATATATTGCTTAATCTCTAGGCAGAGTGAATTTATTAGCCACTTGGAGCTAATAGATAATATTGATGACCTGAATCGTAGGGATATGGCTGTTTGATGTCAATTTATAGCTTGTATCAATCATATTTATAGCTTAGATGTAGTAGTTAGCTTGGTGGCTAACTTCGCGTAAAAATCATAGCATTAAAGCGAAAAGCTGTGTTGGCATAGTGGAGCTACTTTAAGCCCGAAGGTTGCGAGTACGAACCCTGGCCATGGCATCATGTGCATTTAACACGAGCTCTTAATGGGTTTTGCGCAGCTACTTCAGAGAGCTAAAGATTGGTTGTGCGTACTGTACCTATGCGTGCTACCAGAGCGCTTCGTCTGTGTGTGAGTGCGCTAATCATATACAGAGACAAACCGATCTGTGGACAATGCCGATTAAGCTGAGAGAATAGTTTCAGTGCTACTTTCCAAAGTTAAAAAGAGCGAAACCAGTTTAAAAGTTTTATTTATTTTCTTTTTTTTTTTCTTAACTTTTCAAATCGTTTTGCATGTCTGTAACCTTTAGCGGTTAAGTTTGTCAACCTTTTTTATATTAATCTGTGAACAATTTTGTGGGCTGCATTATTACCAATTCTACTTGTAAGTACTATTATATTATAATGTAGCTGTTTATTGTTCCAAATAAAATAAAATAAAATAAAAAAATAAATAAAAATAACCACGGGCGCAAACAATACAAATCAAATGTTGCTTCGTTCGGTTAAAATATAATTCCGTTTTTATACTAAAAAGAAAACCGACTTCAATGTTTGACTCGAAACGCGGTGTGACTCAGGGCGACAAGCTGTCGATTCGATTTCTATTTGTGACATGGTTAGGAGGGAAGGTGTTTAGAGTTTTACGGGGAAACTATCAATCCCTCAGGAATAAAATTTATATGGGACCACCTCTGGAGTATACCCTTTCAAACATTAAAAGAATTTTGCAAATCGGTCAACAAATGGCGGAACAATCGCGTAACAAGATACAAAAAAAAAAAAAAAACATACAGACGAATTGAGAACCTCCTCCTTTTTTGAAGTCGGTTGAAAATGATAAATAAAACATCGTTTTCAAAATCCACTTACGAAACGTATTTCAAATTAACCGACATGCGCAAAAACGTGACGGGTGGAAATGAGTCCTTTTCCATAAATTGAGTGAAAATTTACGAGCATTGTACGTATCATGTTTATGAAGATTTATGGGAAAATGGGTGTTTATCTATACGTGCTATGAAATGGATATTATATTTATTACTAGCTGTGCCCGCGACTTCGTTCGCATGGGCGATACTTTTGAGTTTCTACGGAATTTCCAAATAAAAAGTAGCCTATAAATAAAGCCATAAAATCTCCTCTATCATCCAGTAAAATTCCCATTAAAAGCAGTTTTGCCGTAGCGGAGATTAGCCCAAATCAACAGAAAGACAGAATGAAGGTAAAAAAGTTTAACGATTAAACTTAGACCGTCCTAAATTTTGAAGTCGGTTAACAATGCGCATCCACAATGAGAATCGGATATTGTTGTTATTATGAGCTAATATTTATTCATTTTAAAATAAGCTCCTACCAGGGACTCAGTGATAAATCAAATTATTTCGGATGAATGTGCGGGCGGTTCAGCATCACCAGAAGTACCATACGAAGTACTAGGGCAGCATATAAGCTGAGATAGAGGCTCCTTTCGTGCACTTGGCATATGTTTTTCAAAGTTTTTTTGTTCTACAACACATTTCCGACGAAGCTAAATTATGTTCTTTAGTGCATATCGACTGTAACATAAAGTATACCTGTTTCCATACGATGTTTTCCTTCATCATTTGAAAATACTGGCTACTGTTCATCTGTATATCGGATTTATCACTTCAGAGAGGCACATCACGTAGAACGTTATCCGTCACGTTTGGGAGGCGCTATAAAACGCCTCCTCAGCTAATATGCTGCCCTGGTACTTCGGATCCATAAATATCGGAAATTTCGGGTTTTCTGTAAATATTGGGTTATTTGACACTTTCCAGTCCAGAAATCATATGAATGCGGGTTCGATAAAATAGTACCCTTGAAAATGGAAACACCAAAGCTATTTGGGACCTACACATCCATCCATTTTATGACCATAAAGAAATTAGCCTCTGTCTTCATAGATTGTGGAAAGAGTGATTTTTGAAAAAAATAAGCTGATAAAATTTAGGTATAATCTGCAAATATTTTCTCGGGTTTAAGTGTTTCTATTTTATATAATGCATGTATTTAAAAAACAAAACTGTATTTTAGGTACATTTCTTACAAGCTCTACTTACTTTGAAGCTAGATGATGCTTTGCGAAAAGGCCAGCATTCTTTTTCCTGTTGATTAAACTTTCCTTCGACCTCCGAGAACAATTGATACGTTTTGGTAAAATTGGGGTATGTTTTATGGACTAACCCAACCTTTGGTACTATTTTCTCGAAGTTTCTATTCATGCATTCTTTTATGAAGCAATATTTATTTTATACTCCTCTGACTCCTAGAGACGACCTCTGTGGCGCAGTGGGCGAAGGTCCGCCTGCGACGCAGAAGGTGGCGGGTTCGATCCCCGCCGCGGGACAAATGTTTGTATGACCTACAGATATTTGTCTCGGGTCTGGGTGTTTCTATGTATAATATGTATGTATTTACAAACAAAAAAGTATATAAGTAGTATATCAGTTATCTGGTTCCCATAGTACAAGCTTTGCTTAGTTTGGGGCTAGATGATGCTGTGTGAAAATGTCCAGCATTTTTTATTTATTTATTTACTTATTTATTTAATACTAGCTTGCACCCGTAGCGTTGCTCGTGTAATCTAAGTACAGAGATAGGTGTAGGTACCTATTGGAAAATGTGTTATTTATCTGTTTGGATGTCAGTTAGACTACCTTCTTAAACATCTTATAGAACGTCATATTATGTCTACCATACTTAAATTTTCCTTCTAATCCATAGTATTAAAAGCTTTAGATTACACAGTACACAAATTTGCTCACAACTTTACCCATAGCAAAGTTGTAATGTCTCTCAATTTCGTTTGACTTGCCCTTGATTTCTCCGTTCTCGCAAAGTTTCTCAATTACCTCTACATCCGAAAACCGATAAATCACTGGATCTCGCTCTAAAGCTTACAGATGAGCATCTTTTGTCGCCGACAACTTTATAGGCAACACAGACGTCTTGTTTGGCGGATTGAATAATTTTTATAATTTGTGATTTTTTACAAAAAAAAATCATGAAAAATACAATAAAAAAAAAACAAAGTTTGTATTTGTATGTTAGATGAACAAATCAGTTTTTTTTCATATTTATTCACACGCACACACACATTAAAAACCTGTTTATCTATATCCCATTAAAGTTTGCTGGAAGAGAACTCCGTTTATTGTTAAGCTCAAGTTTGCCATTACCTCTATAATTTAATCGTGCTTTTTTGATTCTCTTTGTGCAATAAAAAAAATTATCAAAAATGAAAGAACTGGTTTGCTGGTTGCCTAATAGTAGAACAACATTAATTGCCCGTGTACACTGTACAATGTACATGCTCGTCAAAGTTGTGAAGCTGTCAAAGTGGTCACGTGTGCGAGGACAATATAGTGGGACAATGGTGACCATAGCTTTAATATTAAAATGGATTTTTTTTTAATTAAAATGGACAAAATGGCGGATACATAAATTCCAAAAAGTTTCATACAAACATTTTCACTCCCATGTCTCCCATTCATTTTAGGGTTGAATTTAAAAAAATCACGCTATTCTGGGTGGCTAATGTGGTTATGTTATGAAAGGAAGAGTTATCATTCCCTTGCACTTATCCCACGCTAAGTGGGGTCGGCAACTTTCCGACTTTCAGATTTCTAGCCTTAGTGCTTTCGGCTTCATCGGCGATGATAAAGTCAAAGTCAAAACGCATTTATTCAGTAGGACCGCTGGGATCACTTTGAAACGTCTTAAAACTAGGTGATTCTACTCCTGTTCCTTCGCGACCAATACCGTGAAGAACCAGGGCAACAAACACGGTTTGGGGCCTAGCTTTTTTTTTTTAGGTGATCCATCTTAGATCTAAACTTATGCTAATTTCTTAGCTAACTTAGTTGGTACCTACCAATTGCCTTAATTAAACTAAAATTAAATTAAAAATATCAAAAAGCTAAGCAAGATAGCAAAGGCATTGTGCACACATCAGCTGTCGAGGGGCAGAGCGACATCAGGCCACGCGAATTTATCATTAATATAATCACCAATATGATGAGTCAGTCTGTCAGGTTTCTCTTTTAAAGATATCGATAATCGTGTAAAATGTATGACTCTACGATACTGTATCAACGTAACGAAAGAACTGATTAGTTTGCGTAGAGCAAGTTAACAAATAGATAGATAGATAGATAGATTAACTCTTTATTGTACACAAGAACATAATAAAACATAACAAATAGAGTGACTGCAGTGTGGTCACCTGATGTAGCCTCGCTGGCAAGGGTTGTAGTGCGACAGACAGCGACTGCTTTCCTATCTCATTTATATCTACTCGTATATACATAGTTAGGTTTTGAAAACTAAAAAGAAAACTGACTCTAATGCTAGAAAAACTTAGGCCTTTACATCTTTAATAGATGATTTATACAGCGCGATTTATTAACCTATGCCTACACTTAACGGGACGCTGCAGTGCCTGGGACATTGTTTGAGATGGAATAGGCTTGCCCAGCACCTAAACCATCCTCTCAGCTTAGTCAGCCTGGTCCACAGGAAAGACACGTATGATAGACACAGACAGCCTACGTAGAAAATCACAAGCGAGTATGAGGTTTTTAAGTTTTACGGAAACAGTAGGTATCAATCCCTGAGGAATAGAATTTATATAGGACCACCTCGATGGTACCCTAACAAATAATATATGATTTTTGAAATTGGTCATCAATTTGCCGATAAATCGAATCGATTCGATTTTGATCGATTGAATTATTATTAAAAGCCCGATGTTTCCCACTGCAGGGAAAGGCCTCCCTTCCCTTCCTCCACGTCTTCCAGTCCTGGGCCATAACAGGCCAATCTTTTTTGTAGGAGTCCAGCTCATCCCGCCATCGTCACTTGGGCCTTCCACGAGGTCACCGCACCATCGGATTCCATAAAGTGGTTGCTTTAGCCCAGTATTCTTCGGGCATGAGGCTAACGTGTCCGGCCCAGTCCCACTTAAGGTTTCCCGCTTTGAGAGCTACATCGGCTATTTGCGTTTGGGAGCGTAGTATCGTATTTCTACCGCGGTCGATAAGTTTGACTCTCAAGATACTACGCTACATAGCCCGCTGGCATACCCCGAAGCTGAACTTCTGGATATTGGTGAGTGACCAAGTTTGTGCTGTATATGTTATGAACATACAATGAGAAAAAAAACATAAATTACAGCCAGAAATAGATCCTACCCTTCTTTATGAAATCAGTAAATAAAATAACAGCTGTCTCCCACACCACGTTCAAAGTGGAAAGAGCTAAAATAGATCGAGATGGATCTATCGCGGTGCGGACGGGATGAAGCCATTTTTATTTGAGATAGCTAGATCTGCGTAGATAGATAAAACTTTTGAAGCCCTCGTAGTGTAGCTTCATAAGTCGTTCTTGATAGATCGTCGAAGTGTGGACGGGTGACCGCTACCGGCATTATCAACTGAAGGCTTCGATCATACATATATAATACTAGCTGCGCTCCCGCGGTGTGACCCGCGATCCTTGGGGATTTTTTCATTTTTTCGGGATAAAAAGTAGCCTATGTCCTTCCCTGGGATACAACCTTTAACTTTGCCAAATTTCAGCTTAATCTGTTCAGCGGTTTGGGTGTGAAAGCGTAACAAACAGACAGACAGAGTTATTTAGTATGGATATGGAAGTATGAATGTATAATTCATTTATTTCACATAATAAAAACTCATTAAAATTACAATATCAGTCAGCTTAAAGTGACATTAAATTATAGTTACAAAAATGCATAAATAATAGGTTGGTACTAAAATACATTAAATAATGTCAATAATACATACCATTTGAACTCAAACAGGACCTACTTATATGATCGAAGACTGAATGCTTCTGAGCTTCGGAGGACACGTTAAGTTGTCGGTCTCGGTAAGTCGTTTAGCTTCGCCATCGAAGCCTTACAAGAACATGCCAACACATTTTTTGTAAATTATAATTCCTCCTCTGCTCTTGTGTCAAAAGTATGTTCAAAGGAAAAATGTTGCCAAAAATACCTAAACATCAACAAAACGCGACAAAATTGCAAAAATCTGTTACACAAAGCTCTCTGTGCTGTGACATCCGAAACGTTAAAGGCTTGTAAAGGATAAACCACAAATAGAGCATGCTTCAGATACTCAAATAAACAAATCGTCGTTAGGCTCGGAAAACTCCGATTTTTTTTATGAAATCACTAAAGGCTACTAAACGTGGTATTACAAGAATCGGATGGTTCTTAGGTTACACCATATCACGTGTTATTAAGTAGAAGAACGATCTTACGAATACATTCACGTGTATTAGTAAGATCGTGAGAGTTCAAATTTACGTAGATGTCTTGGTACTGAAGGAAGGAATTTTGAAATTAAAGTCTATGGCGTGTCGCTAACAGAAACGAAAGTCGAGACGCGAATCTCGTTGAAAAAAACTAAAAAACAAACAAAAGTCAAGAGTCGAGGCGCGGGCGAGGCGCGCGCCCCTTCCTCGACTCCTAATCACCTATCATTCGCTAATTCACCTTCTAATCATCTTTTGAAGATGACATGTTGAATGAATTAATCAAGACATACACGCCGCCGCCTCGATGATGATGTCACTTCTAGGCCAATCCATTTTAAGAAACGCTGCTTCTTTTTACGTTTTACGTAGGTACCTGGAAAAATTTAAAGAAAGTGCTGTGCTGGTGCGCGTCGTTGTGTGTAGTTTAACCTAAAAGCACACCATTTGTTGTACATGATTCTGAATGTACGAATGTAGTTTGACGTACTTAGACGTTTCTAAGCATTTTTTTTACATGGAAAGTCTTTAAGGTGCATTTACACGATGCGATTTCAACCCATACGATATCGTATCGCACGGCAATTTTCCACGTGTAAACGCTCATCGTATGCGATTTGTCATAGATAGCGCGACGCTCGTCGGCACGTTAAATGGGCGGGGCTTAGCAAATCGTACGAAAAATTGCATCGTGTAAATGCACCTTTACTAAGGTTTAGTAGCATAAAAGTCTCTGAGCGCGGCTGAAAGTCCGAAATATCGTACAATTAGTTACAGCTCAGTTGGCCTCTGCCGCTCGTGGGTCATAGGTTTGATTTCCATCCATGCTTCTCTACGGTAGAATAGAGCGAAATGACATTTACAGGGAATTTGAAGGTAGGTATCTAATACCTACCTTCATACTTATATTATTGTAAGCCCAGGATGGGTAAACTGTTGATACCTACGTAGATAAATACCATCTTCGTAACACAGTTTGGACAATAAATTTTTCTTATTTCTTATTTCTTTTAGCCTTTTCCAAAGTTGTACTCGTCTCATCATTATGTGCATAGAAAATCATTTGCATTTCGCAAACTCAGGGGAAATTTATTTTCATTGCAAAGTTAACTTTGCACAGAGATCATAAGGTTGAAGGTTGTGTAACATTTTGTGAGAACTTATTCCATTATGGCAATATTGTTTTTTCTGGGCACAGGCAAATGAGAGGTAGCTCAGTCATAGCAAATTCATTTATAATTTGAGAAACTGATTAGAAAACTATAGCTTTGATTACCTAATTAAAAAATATACAAGGTGTAAAAAGACGTCTAACGAAGCCGAAAGGGGTAGGTACAGCATCCCAACACACAACCAAATCCAAAGGATTTTCCAAACAAATCATTATTATATCCGGAGAAAACCGACCTCGCACAGCTGGTCGAGCGTATGTACTGGGCGCGTTTTTATCCGTAGATTACTGGATTTTGAGTTTTAATTGTTTCTTTCTTTTATAAATGAAATGATTAGGTAGATATGGTCTTATAATATTGTACTAGTAACAAAAAACTAGAAAATAAAATAAAATGACGTAGCTAAGTCAAAAAAAATTTTTGAGTTTTTTTTTCGATAAATATGTTTAGAATCATGGTCTGATTGCAATCCCTCAGTTTTCGGTAGCAGTCTTTTTACAATATGAATAGGAATGGTACGGGTTTTCTCTATATCAAAATGCGTGAGAACATAAAATATATAGGATTAGGTATAATAATAATAAGTAGTATAGAAATTAAGGCACTGTATTGTTATTGTTATGTATAGTACAGTTGGTCGAATGGGGTTGTGGCTCGACTTTCAACTGAAGGTCGTGGGTTCGAATCCCGGCCGTGCATCAATGGATTTTTCGTTTCGTTAAATTTATATGCGCTATAACACGAGCTCTTAGAAGGAAAACATCGTGAGGAAGCCCGCAGCTTAGTCAGCTCCACACGTATTGACATCGTCTTTCCAGTAGGCCAGGCTGATTAAGCTGAGAGGATGGTTTAGGTGCTGGGCAAGCCTATTCCATCTCAAACAATGCCCCAGGCACTGAAGCGTCCCGTTTAGTGTAGGCATGGATTGCCTCTTGACGCTGTATAAATCATCTAATATAGTTATTACAACAACGAAAGCCTTCCAATACGCATATGTTTTAAGAGCACCTAATGGGTTTGATCTAGCGGTTTTAAATAATCTATGTTTTGATGCTAAACTCCAAGGGAACAGTTTCATCAAAGTTCCCAACTACAATGTAAGTATCGGTTATAACCACTCTCTATTGATGCTGGTTGCCTGGTACTTGTTAACGGGAATATTAGGAAACTTCGAGAGTTCAATACTTTTTCATGCCCCCTGATTTATTAGCTATGTTTTGGTACTTATATCAGAAATCGTGGCCAAACAATGGTCCATAACACGCGAGCAAAACCGTGGGCAGAAATTAGTAGGCTCATTCGTCCATGGAGTGTTCCCGAGCCACACAGAAACAACGTGCATCTACACACATTTAAGAGCAACCCGCCTTCGTTAAATAGAACTACCCGATGTCGGCGCCCGCAATAGGCTGAAGTTCGTGTTCACCCCCAGACGGCCAAGAAACGTTCTTGATGATCCAGATGACGGCAACAACCCAAGCCGAGGTTCGTACCTATTAGAGGTACCCTTGCGCATGATGTTGTAGCTTCTCTCTCTAGGCGTATCGGCACCTTCAGTGCCCACCATAGTCCAGTAACACTAAAACGGCCTCATAGGCCATTAGTATTAGGCCATCCGAAAAAAGAAAGTTAAATAGAACAGTTATTATAGTTTTCAGCTTTCATCTCATCAAAACATACATCCCGAAGCATCTCATGAAACTACGCGCGATAAAGTTTTGATGGGCCTCGCTCCGGTGGCCGTTGATACGACTTCCCTAGCGAGACCCATAATGCAGAAAGTGGATAGCTCTGTTACCCGACTGTCAAGATATAAGTAGGGTTATTGATTTTTTTTACTTTTGTTTACTAGGTACACATAGCAAGATTTGGTGATGGTAGGTGTAAAGTCTTGTCAGAATGGAGAAGAGAACACACAAGAAGTTTAAGCAGACCAGCAGCCAGGTGGATGGATGATATTGTGACCATACAGGGGAGAAACTGGATGCAAAAGCCACAGGATTACTACGAGCTGTGAATGATGATGATGATGGTACACAGCGCCGGATTAGCTACGTAGCAAAAGTAGCAAATGCTATGGGCCCCGTGAATTGGGGGGCCCCGTGCTCCAAGCGCTTATGCTATGCTTTACTCCCACCTGAAGATCTAAAACTCGATTTTGTCACGTTAAATTACATACCTATTTTATGTATTCGTCAACATTTAATTTACGTGAATATCTTAATGTTTTATTTAATATCCTAAACTTGAATGTGAACACATAAAATCTCAAACATAATCTTTAGCAAGGATTACGACAGCGTAGATTAAAAACGTTCCTTCTAGAGAAGTGTCTCTATTCACTTGATGACCTCTGACTAAGCTTGGACTTAATCACTTCAAAATCTCATTTACCTAGGAAGTAGGTTCATTTATTCCTTAAAAATCAAAATACATTGCATGCGGAAATACAAATAAAAAAAACACGTCAGAAAAAACAAAGATAAGACTAATAATGATGGCGAGACGACCTTGACTTTATGGTCGGTTGGGAGAGCCTTGCACAGAGGATCGCGACGTCTGGAGGGAATGTGGGGAGGCCTATGCCCAGCTGTGGGACAGCAATGGCTCATAATAATAATAACAACTTAAGTTAAGTGTAGGCATGGATTGTCTCCTGACGCTGTATAAACCATCTAATATAGATGTAAATAATATCTATATAAATAATAAATAATAATCTAATATGATGATTTATTTTAATAGCATTTTGTGTTACGAAATTCATCTAAGAATTGAACTAACACAAAACAATTCCATGAAGTTCAAGACTAAACAAAACCCTACTCTGTCTTGTCGAGTCAAACTCCAATTGCTTTAGTTTAGATAACGAGATGGCTTTTAAAACATTTTTACATTCAAATTAACATTTTGAGTGGAAAACGGAATGGTGTTTTTCCTGTTGAGAGCGATCTTTTCAAACATTTTACAAACATATAGGAAGAATACTAAATAGCCCTCTTTACTGTCTACGCATTCAAATTACTTATGTTAGCATTTTTCTTCTTGTCGGGTCACTAGATCCTTCGAACCAGTGTGGTGAAAGCATAAGTGTGCCTCTAAGAGGCTCCTTTCGTGCGCTTGACAACATGTTTTTCTGAACTTTTTAGGGTCTTCAACATGCCAGTTTTCTCCCGATGTATTCCTTCGCCATTTGAGAGTACTGCCTAGTGATTCAGACTTCAGCGGAACACATTCGGGTTGGAATCGGTCAGCTGTTCAACCGACCGCAACCAATAACAGTGCGGAATTGAAGTTTCTTGCACTGTGATTGGTTGCGGTCGGTTGAACAGCTGACCTATTCCGATCCGAATGCATTCCGCTAAAGTCTGAATCAAGTGCCTGGGCATTACATGGTGCGCATATATTAATTGACAGAAAAACTCTACGGGTATTCTTCCAACCTTCTACTTCTCGGAAAAAAAATATAAATATTTATAAATCATACAAACCACGCTCAAACCCGAGAAAAAACCCACTTAAAAGTCGCAAAGAGATCTTCAACAACCCGCGACGGACGCTCAAAGAACCACTCACATCCCTCACCTCTTGATTACTTCTGCTCGCCTGGTATATAGATGAGCTTTCTCAATGATACTTTTTCTTTATGATTGATGACCTAATGTTATAGCTTCAAACCGTGTTTGTTGCCCTGGTTCTTCACGGTATTAGTCGCGAAGAAACAGGAGTAGAGACCAAGAGTTTAGACCAAGTTTAACTAAAAAACTATCCCTAGAAAAACGATCTTTAAATACTCGTACATAGAACGCTTTTTTGTGGTAACAGTTTTGTTTTGACATGTGTCAACATGGTGTTCAACCAAGGTTTTACGTTTTTATAATAAGCAGCACTTAGTTTAAAAACTATTTTGAGTGATTCCAGCGCTCCTGCTGAATAAATGCTTGATCCACTTGCTGGCGTTCGATTGAGCTAAACTTTGGCACACATAGGAAACTAGTGAGTCTTTGGTAGGAACTCAATAAATATGGTGACAGTTGATCTAACCATCAGATCAACGCTGTCGGAGACAACGGAACTCCTCAAAAAATAGGCCTGATTGTGCTAAAACTCAAGATATCGGTCAAGTGCCGTCTATAATTTTAAAATATGGAGTTTTATAACAAAAAATACGAACCGAGCTTAATGAAGCACTGACTAAAAAACTGTCTCTAGAAAAACGATCTTTAAATACTCGTACATAGAACGCTTTTTGTGGTAACAGTTTTGTTTTGACATTGTGTCAACATGGTGTTCAACTAAGGTTTAACTTTTTTGTAATAAGGCCAAAAGAGTCTTAAGATGGAATAAAGAGCTGTTCAATTAGAACTCAGTGAATATCAGATTTATGGGTTTGGGCTCTTAAGTGTATCATAAATCCGTCAATTTGCTTTTTTTTTTTAAAGAAAAAACTTACCGGTCACGGTTTAAAGTGCGCATTTCCTTTAAAATCACTAAATTCAAACATTCACTATCACTTTAAATTAATTAAAAAAAACTTCAAAATGTTTTTATTGCAAAAAATATTGTCTGTGTCAATGATAATACATCATTGGTCTGTGTATAATCATCTCTTCATCTACCTTTACTATTAAATAATTAGATTTTAATCAATTATTTTATTTACATGCGATATTGTTCAATTATTATTCATTCACGCACGTTAATCAACAATAATCTGTTTTATTGAAAGCAGATCGAGCACTTTAACAAGACTAACTTGAACCAATATTAATTCCGATATCAAAAAATATTGAGCATTTTTCAAAATAAAACAAGATTTAAGACAGTCCCAGCCGTGGGAACATGTTCATCTGAATGGGACGTCCGTACTCGGCGGCGGTTCGAGGCTAACTGACGCCTGTTGGAGGGTGATGAGGACCTCGTGAGAGGGGATGATACCTCAAAAATATTTGAATTATTACCGTCTGCCCCCACAATGCTTATGATAATAAATCGTATTTTGTATAATTTTATATGTATGTAAGTATCTAGTGATTAATTGTATGAACGAATATAAACTTCTTATCATATCACTAATTTTTACCTCAATGCCTGAATCAGTGTGGTGAAAACTTGGGACATACTCAAATAGCAGATAGATTATTCTTTACTTGTAGTTAAAAAAAAACCTTGATTTCATTAACAGTGCCACTTATTAAATCTTATAACTGAAACACAAGAAAATAAAATTTCATCAATCAGCTGCTTAGGGGAAAAATAACAAGCACAAATTAGTTAGCCTGGTGGCTAAGCTGGGGCTCAAAACATTGGAGAAAGTTTTTGTCGGATTTTTTTAAATAATAAGGACATTAAATCGAAAAAAAGAATAAGTTGGTACTTATTAGGTACTACATTTTTGAATATAGTAAAAAGTAAGTATGTTCGTATGAGTCAGTGGCCAACTCTGGTTTGAATATAATTATTTAGGGGTATTATCATCTCGTTAGCAATTCTGCTCTATCAAATAGTATAGCATACGTGGTATGATTGGTCCGCCCTCGCGCCGCCCGCCCAGCAACAGTTTAATAGTGTTGCCAGGAAATGATGTTTGTTTACCATTACATCATCATCATCGCACGTGTAGCTTGCTCAGTCGTTCTTCATAGATCGTCGAAAATAAGCAACGTTCGTCAGTAAGTGGAAGGGTGACCGCTTGTAGAATTAATAGCTGAGCGCTTCTGGGCGCATTAAAATGTACAGCCCCCTTAGCATGGCCATTGTCTAGGTACCGGAGAATGGATAAAAATGACAGTAATGACATTAGAATGTAGATAAAAGCTAAAAGTAACTTTTATCCACATTCTTCCATTTATATCTTTTCTCCGGTACCTAGACAAACGCCATGCTACGGGAGCTGCATAGCTTTTAAGTTGTTAAGCCATGACGGAGGCCTTGAGGCGGCCTAGGAACTATGGTTTGCCACTAGCTCACGACTCTCCTAATGCTGGAAATTTTCACACAGCATCATCTAGCCCCAAACTAATCACTCCTACAAACTTAATTTCTAATCATCATCATGACGCACAGCCAATCATCACAATGCTGATTTTTAGGGTTCCGTACCCATAGGGCAAAACGGGAACCCTATTACTGAGACTTGTCTGTCTGTATGTCCGTCCGTCTGTCACTAGGCTCATGAACTGATAGTTAGACAGTTAAAATTTTGACAGATGATGTATTTCTGTTGCCGCTATAACAAATACAAAAAAACAGAATAATAAATAAATATTTAAGGGGGCTCCCATACAACAAACGTGATTTTTTACCCGTTTTTATAGATAATGGTATGGAACCCTTCGTACGCGAGTGTGACTTGCACTTAGTCGGTTTTTTAATTTTCCTTTTTCCGGATTTTTCTCGCAGAAATTTTCTATCCCGGCAACATCGACATTAGAAGAAGAGACAGAATAATCCATCCATTTTAAGAAGCAATTACTAGGTAACTAAATTCCAAAGGCGTTCTTGTCCTTGCCCTACCAAAACCTACCTTATTTGTATAGGTATAAAGTAGATTTTCACTTGTATGATTTCAGTCTATGTTTGAGGAATTTATGTGCATTTTCATTTTATCCGCATAATATTGGATGCTGGGCACATCTGTGAGATAGAGCAAATGAATTTTAGAGATTTCGATTCGTTGTTCGTGGTTCATCAAATTTTTTGATTCAACTGCTTTTTGGCATTATCAACTACTTACAGAAATATTTAGCCAGTTTTCCTGACTCGCATGGTTTTATTATTATAAAGGGCATCGAATGGTAATACCTTCCTAAAATACCTACTACGTTACCATAAGTATATCTATTTATACGTACGTTACTCAGTACAACAGTAAGTTTGTAAACTGTGTATTTTATAGGTACTCAGATTTTTTAATTATCCTGAAAGCCTCTATTACAAACATTTAAGCAATCATACAATTTTATAGAAGTACACGTTTTTTCACTAAATGAAATGTATGCGTAAGTAACCAAATGTCAACTTTTATACCACTAATAGCTGAAATTGTATCCCGAGGGAGGGGCGAGCCTTAACCTCTATTACCGTTATGAGATCCTGGTACTTTCATAATTGGCACGTGGTCAGTTTGTGAAGTTTCGAAGGCGTATTAGGATTTAAGGTGTTACACGATGCGATTTCAACCCATACGATATCGTATCGCACGGCGATTCACGTGTAAACGCACATCGTATGCGATTTGTCATAGTTAGCACGACACTCGTCGGCACGTTCAATGGCTTAGCAAATCGTACGAAAAATCGCATTGTGTAAACGCACCTTTATGTTTTACAGTGGCCATTGTGACCAATCATCATCATTGGCAGCGCAAAAGACTTGACTTAAGCTTCCTCCTTCAAATGCCACTTTAAATGGCCCTGTGCTGTCCATCTGTCTCATCCATCACATAAGATCAAAATTGTCAAAAAGACCTCCGACAACAAGTATTTTAACCGACGAAAAAAATAGGAAGAGGTTATCAAGTCGACGCGTATATTTTTTCATAATTATATTAGGCGACGTCATTAATAATAATTGATTTGCTTGTTGGGCGCCAGCGCCGATCAAAATTACTTAGATATACAGGGTGTAAAAAGACTGCTACCGAAAACTGAGGGATTGCAATCAGACCATGATTCTGAAGATATTTATCGAAAAAAAACTCCAAAAAATTTTTGACTTAGCTACGTCATTTTATTTTATTTTCTAGTTTTTGAAGTGAAAACTTCTTTAGGCGCGTTAGCGACATAGAGGAATTAGTTTTGAAATGGATAAAAATCTTTGGATTCAACTAAGACGCTGTCACTTGACCTAAGATGCTTTAATGTCAAAACGCTAAGACGCTTTAATGTCAAAACGGTAAGACGCTTTACTGTCAAAACAAAAGGTACCATGCTAAATCTATGGTCAAAACGGTAAGACGCTTTACTGTCAAGACCATAGATTTAGCATGGTACCTTTTTATGGTCAAGAAGCGCGATCTAGAAAACGACCAATTTTAGTCGCGCCATCTAGTTATAAATTTCAGAACTACTTTCAGTAACTGTTCTACACTGCATAAAGTTTAGGAATAGAGCTTTTGTTTACATTTAGATTAGATAGGTATAATAATTTAATAAATAATTACATTAGAATAAGCTAAATTAATTGGAGAAACTATAAAAAGGAACCAGATCGAGCATTTTTATGTATTCTGGAATATTGTCAGTGCTGTGCATAGAGAAAAGTACCTACTATCTAATTGTGTTACATTACATACAAACTTACCGAGTGATGTGTGATTATTTCGGATTTTTTTAGTACAGTGCATTGGTACATGACTCACACACAGCTGATTTCTCACTTTTTGATTAAAACTTATCCTATGACAAATATGTATGATAATTTTTCCTAGCAGCATTTTTTCAGAAGTAAGTATTTTTACTTGTGGCTTGAAGAAAACCAGAGAGGAGCCGGAACATTCCCAAAGCTATTTCTATCCAACTAGATATGTAGGTACAAAACCTTCCTAATCCAAAAATCCGTTTGATCTAGCTTTTGTCTTACTTTCAGTTTGCCCAACGGATCTAGGCATTCGTGAAGTTAGCAGATTGTCTGCGCAGTGACCACTTTTTCATACAAAATTGTGTTCTGCGCAGACAAATGGCTAACTTTACAAATGCCTAGATCCGTTGGGCGAACTGTACTCTTGAGTTGCATGAAGCTACTAATAACTATCAGTGATGGTGTTCATAGGGGTTGCGCAGACACTTTTCAAATCATTGATTTGTCAAATTGTATATGTTGCGTTTACTATAAATTTAACTTTTAAATTATTACAATTGTTCAACAATAACACTTTATTTTATCTAAAACTCTGCTTGTACATTTATACTAGATGATTTATACAGAATCAGGAGATTCAGGAGCGAACCTATGCCTACACTCAAGACGATGCTGTAGTGCCTGGGACATTGTATTTATTTACCTAGCTGCTGTAGTATTAATTTAGCTGCTGTACCTACTTTAGTAGTACAAGAATAGATACTGTAGTAGCGCTACCTGTTAGGTACAGTCGCGTGCAATGAGATGTATACGTACAGACATTCTACAATTTTTGAATCACACTCACTCAATGAAAGTATCACACTATTTATATGCAATAACTTCAGAATACTATTGTTGCTACTAAGTACATAGTTAAAATTAAATGTATGTTAGTACAATCACTTTTTAGTTTTGATACAAACCAAATATCTATTTTTGTAAGTTTGTACTTGTTATTTCAGGCAAATGTACACTGTGAAGGCACAAGCCTCAGCTTTTCAAGTACCAAAAAAAGTAAGTTCATATGAGTCTGTACGCAACTCAGGTGTTAATTTCTAGGCCGCGGTGTAAAGCCTCTGTCATTTCTTGTTGTCTGTCTGACAACCGCTGTCTTCATCTTTGTGGGTCATCATAAATGGGTTCTGCGCAGTAACTTTGGAGGGATAAAATTCATTGTGCGTAATGTACGTAATTGTTCAAGTTTTCACTTCTGTCGGCACTCCCGGAGTGCCACAATTTTTTTTGCTACTAGTACAACATAATAAGACCATATCTACCTAATCATTTCATTTATAAAAGAAAAAAAAAAAATAAAACTCAAAACCCAGCAATCTACGTATAAAAACGCGCCCAGTACATACGCAAACAGTGATCTTCAAACGCTGTTTTCTCCGGATATAATGTTTTTTTCGGAAATCCTTTTGGATTTGGTTGTGTTTTGGGATGCTGTACCTACCTACTTTCAGCTTTGGTAGACGTCTTTTTACACCCTGTATATTTACATTAGTTTAAGAACTTAGTTATTAAGGTGAAATAAAAAAGGTTTACCTATAATTGTTTTGCTTTTCAGTTTTATATAATAGGTAGGTAATTAAAAGCATTTTTATTTGTACATTGAATGAACTTCATTTAATACCAGTGTAACAGCAGACGACCAGGAGTAAAGCTAAACTAGCCACCTTAAGTACCAGGGCAGCAAAGATCTCGGAGCAGTTGGTTTGACCACAGCAAAGATGGCAAACCACCCAATCCAAACCTTGGTCGTCACTCAAATATACCAGGAGGTCATCAGAATGCTGGAGTAGGTAGTGTTGTACAATATTCCATACGTAAACAAGGGAACATTCCAGAATAACTAGTGAAAGGAGAAGCTGAAAAAAAGAGATCAGTGGATCAGGCTGGCACAGGACCAGGAAGAATGGCAAAAGCAAAGGGAGGCCTATATGCCTCCCTTTGCTTTTGCCATTCTTCCTTCGATTTTACCCACTGCTGGGTATACCCAGCAGTGGATAAAACGGGCTGCGGATGATGATGATGAGATACCTATTACTTAAATTCAGTTTGGATGGATGACTGAGTCATCCTTGTGTTTGTTACTCATTCGCAAAAATTGCTGAATGGATTTGGATGAAATTTAGCATAGAGTTAGATTATAGTCTGAAATTGCACATAGGCTACTTTTATCCGGAAAAGTGATGTACCTATTCCCGAGAGTCCAGGGGTAGAACTGCGGGAAGCAGCTAATTGTCAATAGATTTAAACTTACTTCCAAAATAAAACACGCCAATGGACACGACGTATGTAACTTGCTCGGAATGACGTTGACATACTCTTTCAGTAACAAGCTTGTGCTTAACAGGTATACCAGGTTCGACTCCAAGTAGCGGTCTTTTAAAATGCTTGCTGAAAGAAATAGGATAAACATTTTGGAGGCAACCTATACCTGAATTTTACAGGACGCTGTTATTATTGCCTAGGACATAGCTTGAGGTGGTGGGTTTGTCTAAGCTTTACCTAAGTAAGTTAGTATTACATGTGATAGGTTGCAAGCTCATAACCAAGATCGAAATGAAGTAGTACTTATTCCAATTCGCAATAAAAAAAATAACGACCTCTGTGGCGCAGTGGGCGAAGGTCCGCCTGCGACGCAGAAGGTTGTGGGTTCGATCCTCGCCGCGGGATAAATGTTTGTATGACCTATAGATATTTGTCTGGGGTCTGGGTGTTTCTATGTATAACATGTATTTACAAACAAATAGTATATAAGTAGTATATCAGTTATCTGGTTCCCATAGTACAAGCTTTGCTTAGTTTGGGGCTAGATGATGCTGTGTGAAAATGTCCAGCATTATTTATTTATATCAGTTGCCATGCCAATTAAATTATGTGAAAACTCACATATTAACACCTATAAATAATATTAGATCGATGTTTTCTACCTATAAATAGGTATATTTTTTCTACAGCTGTCGCAAACCTGAATTTCTCACGGCCCCTATCACTCCTTCAGGGTATGACAAATCCATTTTTATAAATAGATACGAAAGTTTACTATAAGTATGGATGTTTGGGCCGCATGGGCAGGCCCACATGGTAAAAGAAGAAGAGGCAGACCTGTAGCTACCTGGGAAGACGAGCTCAAGAAAACAGCCGGCCACAACTGGATTGAAGTAGCCCAATCTAGAGAGGACTGGCTATCCTTGGAGGAGGCCTTTACCCGCAGAGGGGTTCTTGTAGATATTTACTTAAATTAAGAAAAAAAAAAAAAAAAAAATTATATATACATAAGCTAAAAACTAAAATTAAAAACTACTTAAGTAATCATAAAAAAAAAAAAAACTAACAAAAAAATTTTTTTAGTTCCTAAGTACTTACTAACAAAAAAAAATTTTTACTTTCTATTTTTTACTTTCTTTTGTCTTTGTAATCTACAACGAAATAAAAAGGCTTTTTATTTATTTATTTATGGATGTTTGTTACCAACTCTATCACGCAAAATCTTTTGGATGGATTCGATGATATTTGGCACAGATATAGATTTTAGCCTAAAAGAGCTGATAGGCTAGGTACATTTTATCCCGGAAAACTGAGGTATTTCCGAGGGACCGCGGGTAACACCGCGGAGCACAGCCAGTACCCGTATAATCTAAATTTTAAATTGTTTATTAACTAATAAGATAATTATGCAATAAGACGCGTGACGCAGCAAGTGCTGCGCCACAACGAGTATGGCGCCACTGAAAACCAGCGCTCCAGCACTCTCGAGCTGTTCGAGCAAATGCTGAGGGGTAGCCGTATTTTCACCCACATAAAATTGTGTAGATTTAAGTACCTATTTTGTAACTGTGTATATGTGGAGAAAATAAAACTTTATTCTATTCTTCTATTCTAAATGTACCATCGTACAAGTCTTACATACGAATGAGGATTTAGAAGAAATCACATTTATATGTATATCATTTTTATTATTATTCATAAGGGGTAAAACTTTATTTACAGAAACTAAGCTACTACATATTTACATACTATATTTACAAAATACAACAGGATTAGTCAAGCTATCTAAGAATCGTTAGAAACGATCTATAGATAGCTGAACTGATCCAGATATTATATCATTTAAATTCCGAATTTAATTTAATTTATTTTAGAAGTCAGGCTGTGTATTTTCCGAATTTGACGCGCTTATTGCCTACATAATAACATTCTAGTTCATACATAAGTTATTGTGTAATTATTGTGTACAATAAAGCGTTTTTCATTCATTCATTCATTCATTCTATATACTAAAACAGTGCTTCAGTTTAAAATAAATAAAAAACGCTGGACTTTCCACACATCTAGCCCCAAAGTAAGCAGAGCTTGTGTTATAGGTAGGTACTAGAATGACTGATAAACTACTTATATACCTACTTTTTGTTTGTAAATACATACATAGAAATTTCTATTGTACATAGAAACACCCAGACCCGAGACAAATATCTGTAGGTCATACAAACATTTGTCCCGCGGCGGGGTCGATCCCCGCAAGCTTCAGCGTCGCAGGCGGACCTTCGCCCACTGCGCCACAGAGGTCGTCAAAAAAAAAGTTCGGTTTGTGCTGAAATTGGTCAAACTTGTTGAGATACATGTACATTGTACATAGGTTATTTTTCCCACAGGCCACAATTTAATCATCTTATTTACTACGTGTCTCGAATGCCCTTAAAAGCACGGAAATGCTAGGTCGTTGATATTGCAACAAGCGGTCACTCGTCCACTTTGTGACCATACAGAACGTTGCAAAGAATACTTGATGGATAAAAAAATAATAAAGTCCATAAAAAGTTGTTGGTTTAAATATTGAAAAATAGCTCACCATCAAATAGCAAATGAACTTCGTTTATCAAAAGAGATAGAGCTAAAACTATTGGAACAGTCCTGGTCATATCATTTTAAGCATTTCATGAACAAATTGCATTAAACATCAGAAAAGCCATTGAAAATAGTGAAAAAATGTAAACAAGGCAAATACTTTGACATTAGCAAAATAAATTTTTTTTGTTGCCAACTAAATAGCAAATCAATTCAATTATGCCAATATCAAGCTTTAAGAGGTACCTAACTCGACAAACCAAGAAAGGACTTCTTTCGCCATTTTTGAAGGAGACATTTTTTAGTGGCTGTGCTATTTTATTTACTTTTCTCGTGTTTTACTAGGTTTTATTATGTAATTTCGGTGGCATTTTACTAATGAAGCCTTGGATTACGTAACAGGAGATTTGGTAAATGGAATGGGGGAGTATTCAAGAAGATTTCTCATTTGACGAAAGATTTCCGTTGGATATTGAAATGACAAGCCGCCATGTTTTTTTTCAAAACCAAATTGACATGACTTGACTTGACATGACATGAATACTTATTTAAACTTGACATTGGCAGAATTATACTGTTAATCAGTTAGTTGCCATTAATAAGTAGAAAAATTTACCCGCCATCTACAGTTTACGAAACTATCTTGACACGGACACTGGCAGAATTGTGACAGCAAGTCGCAGAAGCCATAAACCAAGAAACTGAAAACTAAGAAGAAGCAATCCAAAGAAAGTTTTAAATCTAAATATACGTTTCTATCTACTTTTAAATAAGTTTTCTTTCGTTAACTTTATATATTATTGTAATTTCGTATTTTTCAATAAATAAATATTCCAGTCTATTCTTTTCTATATGTTTTGAAAATCCAATGATTCTAATAAAATATTGATATCATTGTAACTTGTTAGATTGGACTTGATAAATGACCTACTTAGATCATTTTTACACGCGACACAGAAGACTCAGCATCTACTAGGACAAAATTAGAACCTACTACATAGTACACACTACATACTACTACATATACACGTATCGTTTCAGGCTTTAGGTATATTACTTAATTACGAGTAACTTAGGAAAAGTAAGTTCATAAAATTTTTCACTGATTCTAAATGCATTGAAATATTGAGACGAATACAAATTCAAATCTATAATTTCCCTCCAACTTTTATTATTCCCAAAGTCTTAAAAGCAATCACAATTTTATTGGAAAATTTCACGATTTATTAACTTCTGAATTCAGATAAAAACAAACATGGTAGAGCTAATACAAAGATGAATTTACAAGTTTTAAAATTAGTCTTCATGAAAATCATAGTAGTTATAAGTTTAGACAACAGAGACTACAGAAAGCTAAATTTTGCGCCAGTGGACCAGGAAAAGAAATCTCCATTTGAACAATACTACAATACACCAAGAACTATAAACCAAGATGCAGTAATAGATCCTAATTTAGATAACCAGAACACAGCACACAATCCCGAGAACGACTATCATCAAGATGCTGTTCTACTACGAGATCAAACCATCGAAAGTGAAGATGAAATAAAGAGTCTATTGGAAGAGAAGTATAAGTTCAGAAATGATGAGATTTCGACGAGATACAGAATTGCGAATGATGAGAGGGACTATCCTGGTAATATACTTCTAGCAATGCTCACGCACTTTTTGATGAGGGTCGTGGCTGATCCTATCTTTAAAGAAAAATTTCGGGGCAGCTGATGATTCCATTTCTTTCAGTGTTCCCAGAAACACGGGACGACCGCCATATTGCCTGGGCGTTCCGCTCTTACGCCGTGCGAAGGATAGTTGGTGGAATGGAGACCAGCATCAGCATGTATCCGTACAACGTGGCTATATCTAGGAATGGCAAGCATTGGTGCGGGGGTTCTGTGATTGATGAGCAATGGGTCATGACTGCTGGACATTGTTTGGAAGTGTAAGTTAACAACAAACAGGATCACGACTTTATCTCCGAGGTGAAGACATACTTTCAGATCTCTTTTATGTTTTCTCAATCCTTTGAAGATCCTTTGAATGCTCCTTTGAATTATATGGGATCTGTGTAAAGGGAGTCAAAGGCACGTCAAATACATTTTGGTTCATTTTCACATACTGCAGAAAGAACAAGAACTTGGAAGAAAAGACGGTAAAGGATAACATCGCGTGGAAGCTATTATAATATTCTAGTAGGCAGCGATGGGATTAGGTGCAATCTGTCATGTATGTGGCTAAAACCCTGATCGCACATTTGGCCGCGCCGTACACGCCGCAGTCATTTTTCTATAAAAAAAATGCTGATGTCGTCAGAAAATTGAGTCTGGCTTCTGACGTCTTAGCATTTCTTTTCTTGAATTGACAGTTCGGCGCGGATAAGTCTGCGATCACCATTAAATCTAACTTCTGCAAAATGTTGAGATTGACCAAACTATTTTTTTTTTGGAAGTGCTTCTAACTCTTTATACAACTTCAAATGATCCCTCGTGCATCTAGAATTGGATCTGAGTTAGGTTATGAGAAAGCTCCTGGACTAGATAATATATTATAATTTATTATGGGTCCTCTACATAATCGCCGATGATAGACGAATGCCGGTCACCAACGTGTAGAGGGCCTCATCGCCTGTATTCACCTGTAATACTCGTAGTCATATTCTATCAAAATAATAGTTCGGCGAATAGTTCGGCAAATAGTTCGTCGAATGTATAGAGTGGCCGTTAAAGATTATTAAGTAGAGATAGTTAATTATATTTTTTTCCTCAACTGCTTTTTCTGGCCAGGGCATTTGATGGTGATAAAAGGAAACTCTCTCCGTTCATTGTTCGAGCTGGCAGCTCCTTCCACAACCGAGGGGGGTATCAGGCGAGAGTAAACAAGGTAAGTCACAATCACAGTCGCATGTTTAGTTTAGTGCTTTTAATACTGACGACTGAATACTACGAGATGAAATCGGGTACAGATTTTGGATATTAATAACTATTACGCCCTATATTAAAAATAATGAATGTAAAGATTGCAATGTCGTTTCGTCTCCAGGTGTTCTTCCCAAAGAACTACGTGCCGGGCAATGCTGACTTCGACTACTCCCTCCTCCGGCTGGACCGGCCACTCCCCATCGGTAGGAACATCGCTGTGCTGAACCTACCATCACAAGACTATGTCGTCAAGGAAGGGGATATACTTATTGTGACTGGCTGGGGTAGTACTGATGTGAGTCGTCTCATCATCATCATCAACTGCCCGATCTAGCCCACTGCTGGGCATAGGCCTCCCTTTGTTTGTGCCATCCAATACGATCCCGTGCTAATCCTATCCATCTACGACCCTTAAGTAAACACATAAACGTAAACAGGTTCACGACTATACAGTCGCCTTGGGGATACCCCCAAGGCGCGGTAGACATTCTCTCAGATCTTTTTAATGTTATTCCAGATCCTTTGAAGATGTCTAAGGGGGGGTAGTCAGAGGCATGTCTAAATACATATTTGATACATGCCCACATCTTGCAGAAGTTAGTATTCCATACGTGACAGGTTGCAAACCCATCGCCGCCTATAGGAATACTAACTGGTTTCCTCACAATGTTTTCCTTCACCGTTAAGAGCACGTGTATATATTTTTACGAAACGCAAAATCCATTGATGCATGACCGGGATTCAAACCCACAACCTTCGGATTGAAAGTCGAGGTACAACCCCATTCTAGTAAACTAGAGTGTCATCCCGCTTTTTATACTTACACACGATCGAAAATCGGTTTTTGGATAACATTCGTTGCATGTGTCACAAGTGGACTTCACCTAAAGGGTTGTTATTTCCCCAGGTGTCAGGCTACGGTCATATCCCGGATCGGATCCGTTTTGTGCCCGTGCCCATCATGCAGCTGGATGACTGCCAGAGGTCCTACAGGTTCTACATCACGCAGCGGATGGTCTGCGCTGGGTATGCTACAGGTGGCAAGGATGCTTGTAACGTGAGTTGCCTCAGTCTTCCGAGAAAAAGGATTTTCTACACTATAATATTATAAAGAGGAAAGATTTGTTTGTTTGAATTGAATCACCTACAGTTCGCCCAACGGATCTAGGCATTCGTAAAGTTAGCCGTTTGTCTGCGCAGTGACCGAATTTTCATACAAAATTGTGTTCTGCGCAGACAAACGGCTAACTTCTCGAATGCCTAGATCCGTCGGGCGAACTGTACATACAATCAGCCCAGCCCCCTTAGCATGGCGATTGTCTAGGTACCGGAGAATAGATAAAAATGACAGTAATGACATTAGTGTAGATAAAACGGGTAGAATGTGGATAAAAGTTACTTTTATTCACGCTCTAATGTCATTACTGTCATTTTTATCGTTCTTGATAGATCGTCATAGCTAAGCAACGTTCAAAACGGTCAGTAAGTGGATGGGTGGCCACCAGTGGCTTTGCATCTGAGCGCTTCCGTGCATAGGAGGGCACGTTAAATTGTCGGTCCCGGCTATTTAAGTCGTTAAGCCATGACGGAGGCCTTAAGGCGGCCTGAAAACTCTGTCATCAGTTGGCCACTGACTCATACGAACTTACTTACTTTTACTGTCATTTTTATCTATTCTCCGGTAACCTAGACAATCGCCATGCTAAGGGGGCTGGTCCACACTTCCAGCACGACTCAGGCGGGCCAGCAGTGCGTGACGGCGTGCTGATCGGCATAGTCTCCTTCGGCGGCAAGCAGTGTGGAGACCCTCGCTCTCCTGGCGTCTACAGCCGAGTGGCTGAAGTGACTGGTTGGGTGGAGAAGACCATAACTGGTAACGAGGCGTATGAGGTGCCGGAGCTGAGGCCAAAGATAGAGAAGGCTAGGCAGAGAGAGAAGGAGCTACAGAAGTGAGTGGACATGCATCTTGAACGTCAAATAGGTACCTACTTAGAGTCAGCAACTTAAACAGGATCACGATTATCCCCGAGGCGCGGTAGACTTTTTCTCGTATTTTTTATGTATTCCAGTTTCTTTATAGATGCTTATGGATGTAGGTAGTCAGAGACATGGCTAAATAGGTAAGTAGGTATATATTTGATGCAATGCCTAAATTTTGCAGAAGTTAGATAGGTAAAGCCGCGTTGACACGATCACAATATACTATGACGGAGTGGATTTTGATGCATACTAGGAATAGGACGCTACTTGGATCGTGGCAATTTGTTGCTGTCGGTCGATTCCGAACAAAATGCATTCCGCTGTATTATGAATCAAGGCCCTGATCTTACTCTGATGGCGGCGTCCAATCAGAGCGTCCTAGTAGGCATCAGAGTCCACTCTGTCAGAGTATACTCTGATCGTGTCAACGCGGCTTAAGTCAGGAGATAAAATAGTTTACTAAATGTTTCACAAATCTGATAATTCCAAAATCGTTATGGATCATGACCAAATGCAGTCCATAATAATTTTTTCATAAAAATCTATAAGAAATAGCGTTACCTATCTATATAAAGTCAACCTTCAATTTCAATTTCTTTATTCACATAACTTACAGTGTATCTATTACAAAGCTAAAAATAAAGAAATTATGTATTTTACTACTTAGATCCTCATAACATTACAATGATGATTTAAATGTGTAATTAGACCTTGGCCGTGCGTACCTAGTGTTTTTTCAATCGGTAGATTTAATTCTTCTTACTTCTTCCCCACAGATTCAAAGCAAGAGTCGAAGAGAAGAAAGATAAAATTAAGAACTGGCTCCGGGAAACCCTCAAGTCCCCATCCTTCATCGAGCTCGCCAAGAAGAAGCTGCAAGACGCTGGTTTTCGCACTCGAAGACTCAACCCCTTACGGGAGGGATCCAACTCCAGCACTCTTGATGACAAAACCATGGACGAAATCAACCTGACTAATATGATTCATGAGAGAATTCTTGGTGATGATGAGAGCAATGAATCTGAGAGGCTACTGCGGACCCTGGCGATGCAGGAGGTGGTTTTCAATCAGGAGAGCAGAGAAGGTTCTACTGACGAAGATTTTGATAGTTTTGTGGATTATGTGTCAGGAATGGGAACTTTTAGCTGAATAAATTTTATTTTTTACGATGAATGTTGTCGCAGTCAAATACTTTTGAACAGCGTCATCTATAAAAGGTTCTTCAAACTAATGTGAGTAAAGCCTTGCAATCCAAAGAGGTACCATACTAAATCTATGTTGCAACCAATCCAAGCACTTCAATTAAGTGAGCTCGTGTTGTAATAAACAAAATTAGTGTAAAACGCTGTAAATAAAAAAAATACATTTATGATTTAAAAAAACTTGAGCAAAAGAGGTCAAAGCGTTCTTTAGGCTTATCAAGAATTATTGGCCAACAGCGCCATCTATGAAGTTTAAAGCGCACTTAAAAATGTTTTAGCGGTAGTACTGCTACTCACCGCTAGATGTAAGTATAGTACGATTACGTTTGTTTTACTACTGGCCACTAGATGGAGCACTACTCCTGCGCTCTCTGGCAAAAATTGTGTACCTACCTACATCTCAAGTAGGTACTCGTACCTAACTAAATAGAACGAATATTATTTACACTTACAGATTAGATGAATTAAAAAACACGACTGCTTTGAAGTAATTTTTTTATTGCAATAAAAATTACTTAAGTACCTACTTATAAACAATGCGGGAAACATTTATTATTTTAAATAAACAAGATATTATTAAGTTATAAATTAACAATAATTAGTGCATAATAAAATAAAATAAACGCACATCGCTGACTCTTGTGTAATACGAGACTTCTAAATATGCAGAAAATGTAAAAAATGTGCGTACTTATATAACTACATAATTAAATACAATGTAGAATGTTAGATCTAGATTCTATAAATACCTATCTACTATTAACTACATAAGTACATAGGTATAACCCCAGACCATATACTGTACAACCATAATATACTAAGGTTAGGTACGTATACCATGCTATAACACTGATTAAGCTGAGAGGATAGTTTAGGTGCTGGGCAAGCTTATTCCATCTCAAAACAATGTCCCAGGCACTACCTGATAGTTGTATCTTTTAGTAAAAATGTAAGTAAGTTCGTATGAAACAGTGGGCAAATCTGGTGATAGCTTTTAGTACTAACTATCACTAGATTTCATTTATTTCAAAATTGTTTATTGTTGTACCTGCAGCGTAATAAAACGTTCTTTGTGTCAGGGATACGTTCCTACGCCCAGACCATAAATCTACGTGAAAAATACTACCTACTTATAACTCCTAAGATACTTTGCTAGTCATACAATTATTATAACTTTAATCATATTTAACTTGCAAAATTAAATACTGTAATCGGATGAGTGTAATCAGGAAAAAACTGCAAAGATCGTTGTACGATAAAAATGCATTGACTGATAAAAAAATGCACTCGTTATCGGCCATGGAGGCTAGCGAACTTATGACTGCATTTTTGAAATATTTTTTCTATAGGTATTTTTTCATACTTCATCATCATCATCATCATGTCAGCCATCTAGTGTCCACTGCTGAACATAGGCCTCCCCCATCGATTTCCATAACGATCGATCATGTGCAGCCTGCACCCAACGGCTCCCAGCAACCTTTACCAGATCGTCTTTCCATCTAGTGGGGGCCGTCCTCTACTCATTCATACTTACTTACAATTTCTTAAACATCGCATTAAAAAGTAACTAGTTCGTATGCTGTGGCAAACTCTGGTGCAAAAAGTTTTTAAATAAAACCTCCGTCATGGCATAATGATTTAATAACATGCCCTCTGAAGCACGGAGGCATCTCAGATGATAATGCTACTAGCGGTCCGCTAGTAGCGTTGTGAAGTTTCACAGAATTGACTAACATTAGATGCATCGCATAACCTAGTATAAGCTTGCATTACAGCCTGTCCCGTAGTGGGCATGTGCCAAGAATATGACCATGCCTCTGACTACCCCTTAAGTATCTTAAAAGGTTCTTGACTGACTTGACCTGAAAAAATGTCTAGCGTGCATTAGGAATACAGTCGTTATCCTGTTTAGATTTTTTTAAAGTCAAGTTACACTGCGATTTATGGATGTTTGCAAGGATTTTCAACTCCAGGAATCGAACCCTGTATTACTACGTTTTTTAGCAAAACAAATATCCATCTACCCACATCCGATTGTAGGATCGAGTGAAAGCTAATTAACATCGACGTTTGGAATTTAGACGCAATTTATTAAATGATTTGAACCAATATTCACATTTACTTCACACTAAAGTTGTGTGAAGATTTTATGAGCTTCAAACCTATAGCCGGAACTTTTAGGCCTTTACATAGGTAGTTGTTATAATCAGCGTCAGGAGGCAACCTATGCATACACAACGGGATTAGTGCCTGGGACATTGTTTGATAAGCAATGTCATAGATTATGACGACGACCTCTGTAGCGCAGTGGGCGAAGGGTTCGATCCCCGCCGCGGGACAATTGTTTGTTCTTCAGATATTTGTCTCAGGTTTGGGTGTTTCTATGTATAATATGTATGTATTTACAAAAAAAAGTATACGTATTAGTAGTATATCAGTCATCTAGTACCCATAACACAAGCTTTGCTTACTCTGGGGCTAGATGATGCTGTGTGAAAAGTTTAACATTATTTATTTATTTATTTATTAATGACACACCTCTCAGTTTAGATACCTAGATATCCTTATCCACAAAAAAGGCAACGATTCTATGCTTTTAGCAGACGTCATCCCATTCCAAAAATATAATAAAGCTGAAAGTTTGTGAGTTTGTTTAAATGTTTGTATGTTTGTGTTTCAATCACGCCTAAACCAGTGAACCGATTTGGATGAAACTGCGAATAGGCGTAGATAGTGACCTGGAATAGCATATAGGATATTCAAAATGTTGGTACCACGCGGGCGAAGCCGCGCGCATTAGCTAGTTATAAACATCTCAGATAATTGGCACCATCATTCATCCATTATTTGAATAATTAAGAGATGTTTTTTAAACTCTGCTGTAGTATGACTTTTGGTTTAGTGAACTTAGTACCGTAACTACGACAACCTACCTCTAAGCACCAGCACACAGACATTGGCCGGTAAAAAAATTGACTGATAGTTCAATAATCTAAGGGTTGTTGATGTTTTCTTTATCAGTCAAGTCTCTTACATTATCGTTTATGGAACAAAAGCGCTGGAATCGAATTACTACCGTCTGCCCCCAACCACGCTGTCTACTCAAAAGTGATAAATCCGATATTTCGACTGAATATTCGGACATTTCCTACAACGAGCTATTTTATAGCAGGTATTGTATTCAGTTCAGTACAAAGTACAACCTATGAATTCAGTCCGAACCTAAGACCAAGCATCTATCTAAACCGAAAAACTGACAATATAGGTGATAAATAGTAAGGTTGCTAGAAATTGGATACCATATCTCTATGATAGAATAGAGAAAGAAATAAATAGAAAATCTCGCATCTCGTCTCGATAAAATTTGAGTTTTATTGCGGTCAAATATAAATTTTCTCTATAAAGAGATATGGGTAGTCATAGTAAGTGCAGATTAAAAGTAGCTTGTAGAATGCAATGGGGCAAATGCTGTATCAGAATCATAGCAAGTGGAAAACTGTCTAATATGTTTTTTTTTAAGTAATTTTTTGTATGAGAGTTTGTGTTTCATGGTCTAATGGTGTAGCTGGCTTAATCGTTCTTGATATATCGTAAGGAACGTTCTGAGCGGTCAGTAAGAATGGGTGACCGCCAGTGGCATTATCAACTGAGCGCTTCCGTGCTACGGAGGGCACGTTAAATTGTCAGCTATAAAGCCGTTAAGCCATGTCATCAGAGTTGGCGACTGACTCATACGAACTTATAATAAGCACAACGGATCTTTAGCTCTCTGAAGTTAGGTGCAATAGACGATTTCGCAGGTTTGGTAGAGTAAGCGAGATAGCACGATTTTAGGTGTCATCAAAAATGGATTCTGCGCAGCTACTTCAGAGGTTAAAACAAAGTGCTGCTTATTATAAAAACGTAAAACCTTGGTTGAACACCATGTTGACACATGTCAAAACAAAACTGATACCACAAAAAAGCGTTCTATGTACGAGTTTTTCTAGGGACAGTTTTTAGTTAGACTTGGTCTAAACTCGGCTCATTGTCTTGTAATGAGCCCCAATGGGCCTTGTGAGTATTTAAGTAGGATGACTTTAAAAAGAAGATTTCTCTAGTTTGTTATACCTTAGACCGGTTATACAAAAGGCAAGTCCGAACAATACAAATTCAGGTCGAAGTGACATAAGACAAGGAAGCGACATGTTTCATCTCGTTTTGCGCGGTGGCGTAAAAATGAATGCAACTTCAAGATTATGGTACAGGCTGATTTAAAAAAAAAATCAATTCTTCATATTGTGTCACGTATGAAACCAATTGAAAAGATTTGAATGTTATTATAGTAAAAAATAATGTTTTTTGATGGTTCTTTAAAAAATATCTCCATTCTTCCCTTTTGACAAAGCTGGCAGTGAGACGAACAGGAAAAATATTTCCTGTTCGTCCCCAGGGAATGGGGGCGAGAAGTGTGGACGATTCGCCCCCATTGAAAAAGTTAGCTGGGCGAATGGGCAAAACTCTTTGTCCCCAATGGGGCGAAACGTAGGAATAATCCGAGAAAAATTAACGCTTAGTCATTACTACCAATCCTTTATCCGATTATTTATTTCGATGATTCTATGATGTGTCTAGACGACTGATTATATTTAAGTCCAGATAACCTTGGATTTACCCTATTTGTTGTTTTTAAATTACCCTATATTTTTATCTAGTCCAGACATGTCTGATGCATAATGTCACCTTTTATCACTATATATAAAAATGAATCCCTATATCCCTTGGTCACGCCATCACGCGTGAACGGCTGGACCGATTTCACTATTTTTTTTTTGTTGTGTTTGTTATTGTAAGGAGAAAGTTCTTATGACAGAAAAATCTATATATCATGGAGGGCGTGAAATAAGGGTTGAAAGTTTGTATGGGGAGTTGGTAGTTCCAGTTAAATGCACTAGATGGCGTTGCTAATAAGTATGTTATTTCGCTGACGAAGTCGCGGGTACCAGCTAGTTTATTTTATAATTCCACATTACGAATGAAAAAATAATTATTTATTATTACACATACTTTTATTTAAATTAAAAATTGTATAAGGTCTTTCATTTTAAACTACACAAACTGACAGGGCCTCTCATTTTTGTGTTGTAAATAGACGTTTAACCGTATCAATTTAATTCCTAAGCCCATTTAAGTTTCACAGTTTTTAATAAGTAATTTATCATTTATTGTATTTTTTTTTAATTGTTGCATAATGATTTTCAAGGGTTCCACCTTCGCAGCGCAACTACATCACAAATGGGTTAAGTTATACAAGAAGTAACAATCAATTGAAAGGATAGTCTTTATAGATTTTCTCGTGATTTTCATATCAAAACAAAAAAAACATTACATAAATATTTTTTTAGTTTACTTTTTAAACCCAATTCCTGAATTAAGTTAGTATAAAATGCAAGAACCTATATAATATTATTTGTAAACACAATAGGTAGGTACTTGTTATACTTAGGTAAGTATTTATTATATAAATATACGAACAACATTGTTTATCACTAAAACTCCTGAACGAGAATCAAACTTGCGACACAAAAGACGGGCAGAGCTACCAACCAGACCTAGGAGGGCAGTCCATACACTTCACAGCCGTGAGCCTGTTTTTTTAACTTTCTATACAAAGTGGTCGATGCTAAAAGAGTACCTCCTGTATACGCCGCGTTCCGGTCTACTTGCCCAGTTGCTCGCCGGTTATGTAACACCCTGTAGCAACACGATAGACAATTTTATTAACTGTTTGATCGATAAACCTATTTTTGAAAATTTTCTTAGCTTGCTTTACTAATTTAAAAAAATATCATTAATTCTATTATGTAAGTAGGTACCTTTAAAATCAGAATGAAAGTAAGTTTGTATGAGTTAGTGGCCAACTCTTGTGACGGAGGTTCTAGGCCGCCTTAAGGCCTCCGTCATGGCTTAACAACTTGATAGCCGGGACAGACAATTTATAATGCCCTTCGAAGCACGGAAACGCTCAGTTGATAATGCCACTAGCGGTCACCCATCCACTTTTGTCTGTAGGTATCTACCCTGCCTTGTAAATACAGTCGTACGTAATCGTGTTTTGTTTAGTAAATTAATTGGCGAGTAAATAATTGAACCCAAATCAGCATTTTGTAAACGAAAGTCAGCGAAATCCGACAAAGGCGATTGTTCTCGGAAAATTTTAATTCAAAGAATAACGAAGAATTTGTTCGATATAAAATTAGTCATTTGCCCACCTACCTTATCCATACACTATAATTAATATTATATGTATATACTAATACTAATAAACTATATACTAAATATGTAAAAGTAACTCTGTCTGTCTGTCTGTCTATTTGTTACCTTTTCACGCCCAAATCACTGAACAGATTAAGCTGAAAATTGGCATGGATAAAGGTTGTATCCCTAAGGTAAATGTATATATATATAAGGGAAGGACATATGCTACTTTTTATCCAGAATAAATCTGAAGCGACCGGGGTCGCACTACGGGAGCGCACCTAGTTGGTAAATAATAAAAATCAATGAAACGTTGGTCCTTCAAGCGACCATCAATATTATGATGAAACTTTAATAGGATGTTCTAGAGACGCTCGCGAGGGTTTTTGCCCCAAAACAGTCGATTAACCAAGGGAATAAAGCAGTCTGCCTACCCCTTCGGGAAAGAGGCGTGATTTTATGTATGTAATAAAGCAGTGTATTGTCACGGGTGTCATATTGAATCAACAGCACATCTAGGGATTCTTGAGTTAACTCGCGAGTGACAGCGAGGGTATTTTTAGTTAACTTCCGAGTGAAACGAGGGAGTTATGTCAAGGACCCTGAGACGAGGGATTCTAGCGCGCCCAAGCTTAAATTCCGAGGTGAGTACTCTATTTTTTACACATCTTGACTTGATCTGAGAAAATGTCTACAGTTTCGTGACAATAAAAACACCAGTGGCATGATAAGCGTGATCTATCGTAGAATCGTAGGCTGTGCCGGTCGCCGACCCACCGGCCTTGCACGTGCCTGCTGCTGCGAACGGCGTGTTGGAGCGATGCGGAGGATTTTCCACCACTCATTGTTGGAATAAGGCCCTTCTTGTCGTGTCACTAGTTATTTCGAACATGTGTGGTGAAAGGATGTGCGCCTCAATGAGGCTCCTTGCGTGCAATGAAACGAATACATAAAATTTGATTACAAAATCTACTGTAATTAGATCAAAAATCCTTGTTACCCCTTTGGGGGTGGACGGGAAAAATATTGTGGGGGTGAGCGGGAATAACCCAAGGTTTTTAGGTTCTACGACATGCCCGGTTTCCTCACGATTTTTTATTCCTTAACCGTTTGTGAGTACTGGCATAGAGCACATTTTGTCAGCAGAAAAACTCACTAGTGCACCGGATTCGAACCCAAGACCTTTCAAAATCAATAAAATATATTTTAATTCAAAAATTTTATATTTTAACCTATGATCCACAATCGCCAGCGGCAGTGCGCTGCGCCGGCGCACAGTGCGTTGACACGGCTGCAGTTTTGGAGATCGGATGTCATGCACCAGGCGGCCTTGGGGCACAGATTCGATCATAGTTTAATTATGTATTGAATAATACTAGTTTTGTATGACCTATAAGTTGTCTAACGATGTTATATATCATCATTATAGGACTTGAAAAAAATTATAGCTTTGATACGCGATTGTGGGCCAGTGCGCCTAATTCAGTGGGGACATCGGGAATACTCCGGATATACCTACATGGACGCCGTGTTACGAGTACCCGAGGTCCATTGGGGATACTTCACTTTTCCGGAGTAAAAGGTAGGTACAGTCACTTTATCGGATAGGACCACTTAGAATGTTAAACTTGGTGATTCTCCTGCTCCTTCGCAACCAATACCATGAAGGGCAACACGGTTTGGGGCCTAGCGCACTTTTAGGTGATCCATCTTAAAACTAAGATGTGATGGAGTCTTCCCCATTTGTAAGGGCAAGGGCCTAAAGGGCTTTGCCCCCGGTGAAAGTCCCGCTGGAGGCATCTCGCTTATTTGGTTCATTCACTCGGGAGTGCGCAGGAGTGGCGTGGAGTTGAAGCAAGTTTTTTTTATTATTGTTTTCTAGTGAAGTTATTTCGTATTATTTATTTATTTAGACGTAGGTACCCTTTTATCCTTTAGCATAGATACTGTCTAGCAATGGAAAGCCTAGGTAAAATATTTGATTGGACGATGCATGCATATTGATGTGCTTCTAGTTTCCCCATAAGACATGTTCAAAGAAAATTTATAAATATCAACTGTTAAGATTGTCTACCATACCTTAGCGCTTGATTGTTGTAAAAATAGTAATAAAAATAGCTTCTCAAAAGTGTGATCTAATAGCATCAAAATAAAATTAAATACCTTTATGCAATCCAGTCTTTAAAATAAAATAAATAAATAATGCTGGACTTTCCACACATCATCATCTAGCCCCAAAGTAAGCAGAGCTTGTGTTATGGGTACTACATGACTGATATATAAATACTACTTATATACTTTTTGTTTGTAAATACATACATATTATACATAGAAATACCCAGACCCGAGACAAATATTTGTAGGTCATACAAACATTGGATCGAACCCGCATCCTTTTGCGTCGCAGGCGGGCCTTCGCCCACTGCGCAGAGGTCGTCAAAAAAAAAGTATTTGATTCAATAAAATATGTACTTTATTTACAGAAACTAAGCTACTACATATTTACATATATTTACAAAATACAACAGGATTAGTCAAGCTATCTAAGGATTGTTACAAACGATCTATAGACAGCTCAACTGATCCAGGTCACTGTCAGTCGGAAGCGTGCCCAAAACACTGGTAAGTAATAAAATTACATTTTGAAGTCTCAACAGTTTCCCCTGCTCCAAATTTCCAAGGCTTTAGTCGGAAGAAAGCTCGGAAAGCGATAGTGGAATGCCGGCGCTTGCGCATCCCCCCTCCCTGTAGAAAGGGGGGGAAGAGAGCAATGCCTTGGGATCTCGCGGGAAAGAAGAAAAAAATATGAAACTTTTGATTTTAAGTCATTTATTATGGTGAGATGAAAATGAAAACTAGCAAATAATGAGATGGATTGAAAAACTGTTTATGGGCAATGAATTTGTTTAATGAGCTAGTGAGTTCCATAACATAAAGAAGAAGGATGTTTATATTATAATGATATAGAATATAAGGATATTTTATAGGAGATAGGATCGAATGATCTATAATATTGAATTGGATAATAGAATCAATTTTTAGGATGAAAATCCTAAAATTTTATTCATGTGTAAATAAAATCATAAAGGTGGTTGCACGGTCCAGCCCAGCCGAACACGCCGAACACGATCTATTTTAATAAAACGATCTGACTTTGTTATCTTATTAGTACAGAAAAGTACTCTTTGCTTCGTTCCAACTGAGTGTTCCACGACACTCCGTACTTTTTATTTTGACGGTGATGGTCTTGCAGTCTGTCACTTATGGAATACTTATATATTTTTTTTCATACTAATATCAAACATGTATTTGGAGATGACTCTGACTCCCCCTTAGACATTTTCAAAGGATTTAAACACAAAAGATCTAAGAGAATGTTTACTGCACCTCGGAGATAGAATAAATAAAAAATAAAAAAATTACGTTTTTATACTAAAAAGAAAACCGACTTCAATGTTTGACTCGAAACGCGGTGTGACTCAGGGCGTCAAGCTGTCGCTTCGATTTCTATTTGTGACATGGCTAGGAGGGAAGGTGTTTAGAGTTTTACGGGGAAACTATCAATCCCTCAGGAATAAAATTTATATGGGACCACCTCTGGAGTATACCCTTTCAAACATGAAAAGAATTTTGCAAATCGGTCAATAAATGGCGGAACAATCGCGTAACAAGATACAAAAAAAAAAAACATACAGACGAATTGAGAACCTCCTCCTTTTTTGAAGTCGGTTGACAAAAAAGAGCTTTATTTTGCGTAACACACAACAAATACTTACACATTATGAAATTAAAAAAGAGTCAGATAAATATGCATCACAAAAATGGTCGCCACTCAGCATTTTACAATCGTGACCCTGTTTACGTTTAGAATCACCTAGATGACGATTCTTGTACATCTATCCTATTGAATAAATGGATATATCGACTCAAAAACAGCTGCTAAGTTACTTTACACAAAGATATCTCAATAAAATATTCATTGGGAACGTTAGTGACAAAGATAATTTGAATCCGATGGAAACCGTGTCGGGACGAACCGAGGTCAGTTCCCGAATTTCCCCGAGGAATTTAGAATGCAGACTGAATTTCATTAGTGGTGTTCTTTAGTTTTGTTTTTTAAATTACTTGAAGTCGTTTCGTAAGACAGATAATAATAATATGAGTTGGCGAGTATCCACCCGCTATTTTTACATGTTCGTTAACATTGTTTCGGCGGGTGTCATAGTTCCCGTAGTTTCCCCAGTACCCAGTCCACTACCATCCCAACCCCCGGTAATTAGTTTTTCATATCTTCAATAGTTCTGCACAAACCGGAGACTGCTCCTGAATGATTTTTTATAGTCTTGAAGGGATAGTAGCCGGTATGTGTCTCCATCACACAAGATCAAAATTGATAAAAAGGCCTCTGTGTGTTGGCTTCGGCCCCATGCATGCCTATCAAAAGTCCAGGACTCTATAGTTCCGTGATGTTAAACTTTGTCAAACAAAATAATAATAAATAAATAAATAATGCTGGACATCACACAGCATCATCTAGCCCCAAACTTAGCATAGCTTGTACTATGGGAACCAGATAACTGATATACTACTTATTATAAACTTTTTTGTTTGGAAATATATACATAAATTATACATAGAAACACCCAACCCCAAAATAATATAGATGAAAAATTACAAGCAAGAACTTTTTAGTTTTTCGGAAAAAATATGAATCCCGCAGGAATATCCACCGATGATGAACACTTCCAAACAAAAGCATGATTTTCCGAATCGTGTTTGTGAGGTCGGTTAAAAGATCTAGACGAATTGAGAATCTCCTCCTTTTTTGAAGTTGAGTAAAAACAATGACTGTATTCGTGGTAGGGTGTATTTTAGGGTGGATCGACAATGTATGAAAAAAATTTTTTTTTCGACAATCGTTTGCTAACAGTGGAGGAAAGTTGTATTATAGTAAGCATAGAAACTGTGATTTTTTTCAGATTTTTAAAGTAACATCTAATGCTGCCGCATTGAAGTTGAAACATTTTTTTTTTACTGAAAATTTGCCTTACTCTCTAACATTGAAATTGTTATTTTGAATATGATTTTTTTATAAATTTTGTTATAAAATACAAATATAAACTGTATATTTAAATAATTAATTAAAAAAATAGATAAAACATCCATGAAACTACTTAAACTACAGAGCTAAGTTTGACCTAAAATCTCTCTTTTTCTGAAACTTGGCCATGGCTTTGCGAGATTCTTATTTTGTTTGAATCAAGCTTTTTCTAGCTTTTGATGTGCAGACAGAACATAGAGCTTTTATTACAATTAGTAAAAACTCATTCAACAGCTTGTATGTGGCAAGGTAGACTTGAAAAAGACCCTTAATAAACATTTAGCTGATAATTTTCGGACGTACGCCGCTCATCCGTTATCGAAGTTTTTCAGGATGAGCAAAGTAGCTATTCCATTGGATTACTGGTCTACTATCTTCTTATGGTTTGGTGGGAGGTATTTAGAGTTTAATAATTACTGAAACAGAGATGTGGGGCCCATTTTTACACGAAGAGTGTTTTTTATAGGAACCACGTCTCGGTGCGTAAAGTTTTACTACAAATGTTGAAATTTTGGTGCGATATCTCCGAGAAAATGTAAAATCGTAATACTTATAGGAATAACACGTGCGGCCATGCGTGTGGCAGACGATCAGAAGCTATATTACTTTGCTAAATCGTCTGCAACATAGCTAATCGCAGAAAAAATATTCTGTGTAAAAAAAAATTATCAGCACTCAACACAGATCATCTGTATTTTCAAGCAAGGCATCACTTATACTCTGAAAGGATTTATAATAATAAAGATTTATATAATAATAACAGCTTCTAGTTTTAAAGTGCTTTGCCCATCATTTCCACGTAAGATTGTGGTCCTAAAGTTAAACCATCATGGTAAAGGGACAAAGGGGCAACTCGTTCATAGTAACAGGCAAATTATCCCCTGCATTGGTCTTCCAGTTCGGTTTTTCAAGCAACCGAATGATGCCACCGCCGCATTAAGTTAGTTCTTCGTTAGTTCCATCACATTCTAATGACTATAGGCTGCTTTTTGACGATATTTTTATAATAAAGATCTGACTGACAACTTTCTCTAATAACTTAGCAGTATCTGCCATTATGCGGTGGTTTATGACCCAAATAGACAGATCCAGGCTCTTCTATTATTGAAATGTGATCCTCCACCATAATCTACTGGTAGTTCCGTTTATTATTTTTCGGTATTTGCATCGTCCTGACTTCTTTTCCGTCAATGAACAATAGTGCGAATAAGTTCGAAATATGCGTTTTTGGGAACATTTTCACGAGTTTTCTCTTCTCACTTTGTATCGATGAATTACGGATATGTTTGACTTCTGCGGTGAAAACTTAAGTTCTAATTCATTGTTCTACTCAAGAACTAGAGAACAGTGTACTTAAAAACAAATTAAACTTAAAATGCGATGATCATAGATGCTCTACAAAATGATGAAAAATTACCTATATTGCAAAAGTTCAATGACCTTGCGGCGGCACTTACCCTTTCTTGATCCTAATAATATTTTGCACGCTTTATTTTGAGCCCATAAGACACCCTTTTTTTGCTATTAGCAAACCATTTTCAAAAAAAGTGAATTTCGATCCACCCTAGTGTATTTCAGACCCTTCCAAGATGTCAGGGGTATATATGAAAATACATTTTTTTTAAATTAAAATAAAAAATTTTGAAAAAAAAAATTGAACCGACTTCACAGAACACAAACAGAAGAACCTTCTACACACTAAAAAGAGAAAAATAAGAATATAATTTGAAGTCGGTGCCAACTATTCATTTACATCTAAGAAATTCAAAAGAACTTGGGTGCAAAATTGTATCCTGGTACGCTATTGCTCGATTTCTTTTTTTGATAGTTACTTAATCGTATTCACTTGGCACCGACATAAAAAAAAAAGATAAGAAAAAAAAAAACATACATACAGCCGAACATATAACCTCCTCCTTTTTTTGAAGTCGGTTAATTAATATTCATATCAGTAAAATCATAAACTATAATACACCATGGTCAAGGGTACTAGTAAATACTTCCTTTAAAACTGTAATTTTATTGTCTTCGCTGGTTATTTATTAATTATCCAACGTTGTTTTGTATTGTCGAAGGCTACATTGTCATAATCAATGAAAATATATCAGTTACTAGCTGGTACCCGCAACTTCGTCAGCAAAATAACATTACTTCTACACTAATATTATAAAGAGGAAACATTTGTTTGTTTGTTTGAATTGAATAGGCTCCGAAACTACTAGACCGATTTGAAAAATTCTTTCACCATTAGAATCCTACATTATCTCTGATGAACATAGGCTACAAATTATTTTCAAAAAAATTAGAAATCCTTATGAAAATTGCAATAATGTAACCAAAGGTGTAAAAATTTTGAACATAAAATTTTTCATATCGCGTACGCTGCGAAAACTATTGATGATAGAACAAAAAATGTTCTACAATATTAAAGAACGTATCAATATCTACAAAAAAGTCAGCGATAGCATATGTCCAACTATTGTGGTTGTGTCAGAATAACAACTTTTATAATTTAAAAAGTGAATAAAAATGCCGACAAAAAGCAGACCACGTTATTCTTATTTTGGTATTTATTCTTAACCAAATAAATTCCTTCGTAGTAAAGGCTGTTTCAGTACCCGTCGATTACTTTTTGAATGATTGAAATCGGACATTTTATTCAAAAGTTATCATGAGTTTAAAAATGTAAGATACATCGCGACCACAGAATAAATATCAGTTAGTACGGTAGGACACTTGTCCTACACTTACTTATCTTACTTACACTTACTTATCCCAGACACTTGTCTGGGATTTTTAACACAGGTAACGGGATATTAACCATGATTAATACCATAGATACTATTGATCATGGCGTATGCAACTGCGCCGAAATATCGGGAAACTCAAAAAACATGAAATCGTGGTAAATATCCCGTTAACTGTGTTAAAAATGTTGAAAACCGTGATAGTTTAAAAAGTGTCTGGGAACTATGGAATGGGAGAGGGGAGTGGTAATATATCGATGAAATATATATGGGAGGTAGGGGAGCATTGGGCAGTAGGGAGGTTTGGACACCCCCGTGTCATGTCGGCCATAAACCATCATGCCTATCGTCAAATCGGAATTTTATCAGTTAGAATTGACCATGTATGGGGGTGGATTGGCATGATGGTGTATGGCCGGCATAACACGGGGATTTGCCGGTGGTGTCCAAACCTGCCGTACTGCCCAATACTCCCCTACCTACCTTAGACCTTACCTACATATTAACCTCTAAACTTTAAAGGATCATACATCCCGCCATGTTGTTATTAAATTTTTGTTAAATATCTATAATAAACCCGTGCGAAGCCGGGGCGGACAGCTAGTACTTAATAAAAACAGAACTGAAAACTACTGTTCAGAAGATTCTCTTCTGATACTTTTTTAAAAATAAAAATGCAATAATAGCGCCATCTCGACCTCAGCCATAGGAAAGCAACGCCATCTAGCGGCCTTCAACTGGAACTTCACTTTAAGTCCCCATACAAAATTTCAACCCTTATTTCACGATTCATGATTAGTTTTGAAAAAAAAAAGTAGCCTATGTCCGTCCCTGGGACATAATCTTTATCCATGTCATATTTCAGCATCATCTGTTCAGTGGTTTAGGCGTCAAAAGGTAACAAACAGACAGACAGACAGACACATTTTACTACATAATAGATGGCGCCACAGGAAAAATTAGATCGCGCTATCGTTGCGTTTTGGGGAACGTAACATATAAATTCGCTAATTCTCTACTTTTCGTATGGAAGTATGGATTAGGGAAAATAAATTACACTAACAAACAAGAACGGAAATTCGTGGAAACGCTGGTTCTTAATAGATCGTATGCACCGTTCCGACCAATCAGTAAGGGGATGTGTGACCGCTGGGTGTTTTTTTTACCGTCAAATAAAAATATAGGCCATACCAGCGTCTCAAAGCAATTGAACAGCGATTTTTGCCTGTTTTGTGAGAATCACTGCGATCGATCGCGTGGGATAGTTCCCAGTACAATTACCTCTTGTGTGTGATACAGCTCTTTGCATTTATGTCAGCCTGGTAGGTGAATGTCAATCACGTATGAAATAGAAGAATATTGTCTATTATTTTGTCTATTTATGTGTCTTTAATAGGTGTTTTGATACGATGGGATTGCGGGTTCGATATTAGGAAAAAATAATTTCGTTAAAAAAAAAAACTACGCGAAAAGTATCGATCCTTCAGGAGTGAAATTTATAATATGGGACAACCTTCAAAATGGCAAATTGAATATATCGGGTAAAAAAAACTAAGCTACTACATATTTATAATATTTACAAAATACAACAGGATTAGTCAATCTATTTAAGGATCGTTAGAAACGATCTATAGATAGCTCAACTGATCCAGGTCACTGTCAGTCGGAAGCGATTAAATTAAGCGGGATATATTTGAACCATTTGGGGTTGAGACCCTAGGTCCGTGGGGTTCTGGAACCCTTCGGGTTTTCAGAATTCTTTCAGGGCGTCTGGTCGAAGCGACGCGTGATCCGAGAGCTGGCACATTTTTGTCTTAAGGATCAGCATTGCCATCCAGCGTGGTAATGCCGCCAGTGTTTTGGGCACGCTCCGACTAAGAAATCAATTGCTTTTAAAAAAAATTAGAGCGACCAAATCTCGTGCGGTTTTCTCTCAAACGTGACTGACACCACAAAAAAATCCTCCCATTTCTACCATCAATCACATGCTATCTACAATCTCCTGCTACCCTAGTACCTACAACTTTCATCAAAGCATGACCAAAATATAGCAAATTATGATTCCTACGTGCCGTGGGTCGTCAAAACTACCTTAACAATTCCAATCATGCCCCCCCCTCTCTTTGAGGTTCGCGACCACACTTTCACTTTCAGTAGGGCAAATGTTTCACTTCGACAAAGTTCTACACAAAACAGGCTAACAAAAATAAACTTTACTCCTTTGAAATACGGTTGAGAGTAACCATCACTTTCGCTGATAGGTCTTTGTGTGAATGAATTGTTGGAGCGGCAAATGACGAAAGTGAAGATGATTTGACAGAACAAATGCGGCTTTATACCTAGGTGGTTAGGTTTATTTTCTTTTGAAGTGAGGGTTTGGTTAAAGTGTTTTAGAATGGAGTGTGGTGCGACTGAGAGAGATTCAGAGCCTTATGACGTGCACGTGCATTATGAAATCTATTTGACATGAACTTTTGAGTTTTTTCCTTCCAAATAGCCTGTTGAATCAGTTCCGTGTTCTTTCTTGCATATCGACCTCTGTGGCGCAGTGGGCGAAGGTCCGCCTGCGACGCAGAAGGTTGCGGGTTCGATCCCCGCTGCGGGACAAATGTTTGTATGACCTACAGATATTTGTCTCGGGTCTGGGTGTTTCTATGTATAATATGTATGTATTTACAAACAAAAAAAGTATATAAGTAGTATATCAGTTATCTGGTTCCCATAGTACAAGCTTACAACCTATGCCTGCACTCAAGTGGATGCTGTTGTGCCTGGGACATTGTTTGAGATGGAATAGGCTTGTGTACCTTATCTACAGGGAAGACAACGTCAATACGTGTGGAGCTGACGACGCTGCGGGTTTCCTCACGATGTTTTCCTTCACCGTGAAGAGCTCATGTGGACAAAAAAAAATGTATTAGAAAAAATAAACAACATTGATATCAAGGTGAATTAATTTTATTATTCCAGAACAAGTTATTGAAGATCAAGCTAAGTCTAAGGTAGTAAGGGTAGGGTGTAAGGGTAGTCCGTCCGAGCCCCGTCCGGCAAATACGATTTGCCAGCGGTCAACTCTACTGTAATATTTTTTTTGCTACGAAAGCGCTCAGTTATTAATGCTACTCGCGGACACCCATCCACATCCACATACAATACAATACAATACAATACCACAATGATTTAAAATTTGAAAATTAATGTTAAAAAATTATGTTAGTCTTAGTATTGGGTCAGGATCCGTTTATGGATAAAATAAAAAATAAAAAACTTTGCCGAAAGTGAAGATGACCCACTTCGTGAGGGTGACTCAGAAAAAAACCCGTTATAGCTCCGGACTGACTGTCACACCGACTGGACTGACTGTAACAGCAACTGGACTGACCGTAACAGCGACTGGACTGACTGTAACAGCAACTGGACTGACTGTAACAACGACTGGACTGACTGTAACAGCGACTGGACTGACTGTAACAACGACTGGACTGACTGTAACAGCGACTGGACTGACTGTAACAACGACTGGACTGACTGTAACAGTGAATGGACTGACTGTCACACTGACTGGACTGACTGTAACAGTGACTGGATTGACTGTCACACCGACTGGACTGACTGTAACAACGACTGGTAGACTTAAATTAAAAGGTGGTTCAAAATTTCGCGATTGAGGATACCGTCAAAATACAATTCAATCAGTTTCCTATGAAATTATAATCTTGTCTAAAGGTCCAGGGGCCGTATTCCCGTTCTTATTTTCGTTCGTTTGATGAATATTCGGACGCTTCTTACTACGATTTCTGACTTCAAAGGCCAATTTTGCGGTTTGGAATATTTGGTCCGTGTTTCAACGTTGGTCTTGTCGATTGAATAATGTAGCTCGTAGTAAGAAGCATCCGAATATTCATCAAACGATCGAAAAAAGAACAACAATAATCTCCAATCACCCGACCGCCGCCGGACCTCACGTCACACGCTGTCATTGTCATCAGCTTCTCTCGTCGAGTTGCCAACCAAAAAGTATGGTTGCCAGCATAAAAATGCACCTTTACAGTTCGGTGTGAATGGGTCCCACACGTAAGCACCGGATCCAGGATGCGATATTCCATTTTCGCTTTCATCGCGTATTTTTGCTAACACGCCCGAGACCTAGTTTCAAACGGACCTTAATTTTACCTTATTTTGTACAAAAATATCAATATTTTGGAATTTGACTTGATTAAAAATAAGCATGATCTGCCCTGACTTAAAATCCAAATGCCTGGGTTCAAATCCAGGCCGTGTATAAATGAATTTTTGTATAGTTTGAGAAGTATCTCTGTTACAGTGTAGCATCTGGGGGGTTATTCGCGTTCGTTTTTTCATTCGTTCGATGAATATTCGGATGCTTCTTTCTTCGAGCTACATTGTATTCAGTCGATAAGATCAACGATAAAACACGGTCCTAACCTAGGACCAAATATTCCAAACTGAAAAATTGGCCCTTGAAGTCGGAAATCGTAGTAAGAAACATCCGAATATTCATCAAACGAACGAAAATAAGAACGCGAATACGGCCCCTGGTCTGGAAGCAACCTATGTCTATCAACAAAACCCCGTAGTTCTGGACTTTGCATATGATGGAATAGGCTTGCCCAGTGCTTTAAGATGTGCCCCACACTTAAACCATCCTCTCCACAATAATATCAACCCCTACGTGTAGATTTGACTTCAACGGGTTTCCTCACGGTGTTTTCTTTATCCTTGACGGCGAAGGAGAACAACGTGATCGACTTGCCTTTTTAGATTCGAACTTGCATGCAACCTTCATATTGAAAGTCAGAGTTTTTTTTTATTTACAAAAAAAGGCTGAGCGGCTATACTGCCCAATCCATAGATTTAGCATGGTACCTTTTTGGTACATCCTATATATATGGCCCAATCAGTAACATCTTAGCTTAGTCTTCTTCTTCTTCTTGGTTTCACTTCACTTCTTGGTTTCTTCTTCTTTTTCTTTTTATCCTTCTTTTTCTTTTTAATAATGCCAACAGTTTCACTTCACTTCAAATATGTATTACGTCAGTTACTATCCATCCCACGTGCACTAGGCCAACACGGCTCTCTCCATCTCTCGGTTCGCTAGCTTCTGAAAAGTACCAGGCTAGCATAACTTACTAGGACATTTCGAGGCCGTTGAAAGCTTGCAACAAAAACTAAAAAAAAACTTCCCACAGAACCGAAATAGCAATAGAAAGATCCTAATAGATAAGGTGGCAGAAAGACCACTTCCTGAAAACCAAAACTGGGGTAGAACAATTGCTTGCGCAACTCAATGTCGGTCAGGAGGTTGCGCAAGAGTGAAAGGTTGCGTAAGAAACGGCTTAGACGAGATGATGCTGGGCTTGCGACATTGCAAAGAGTTGAGGGGCTGTACAGATGAGACTTCGAGAACATGAAAGGCTCTAGAACTTGAAACGTATCAAGAAATTTAAGCAGGATAGAGCGTCCAACAGCGTCGGTCGACGATATCGTCAAAGAGATCGCGCTAGCGCAAAAGACCCTATTCCCAGAAGAGAAGGTTATATAGGATGATGATGTTGATGATAAGCGAAGTCTCCAATATAAAGAACGAATGATTTTCAATAAGGGTGGATGAGGCGAAAGATGTATATCAGCATCGTAGCATGTGGAGATTTGTGGTTTCTACCTACCGAAAAAGAAGGGTATTTCTTTCAAGCACATTTTCCCTCTATCTTTTTGAATTTTTTTTTATCAATTTTCAGCTAAATCCCCTAAGTCAGTTCAATTCCAAAAAGGCACGTATTCAGTTGCGTTGCGATAAACCATTCGTGCATTATCAATTTAAAAAATTAAGCAACTATTCGTTTACTATCAGAAAGAAATTATTACGTGCTGAAAGAAATTGTAATCTATCTAAGAAAGTATTGGGAAAGTAGTGAAGCAAGCCTTCTGTAGGTACTGATAAAAATAATTTTCTCGTCATAAATCAAATAATATTGAATAACTAGCTCTGTTTATGGTATTTTCCGATTTCCCTTGGGAATCAAGCAATACCAATCCCTACCGACTTCGCAGACACTTGTCAAATTGTATACTCGTCAAATCTTTATTTGTCAAATTAGACACGTCAAATTCGTGATTTATCAAACTAGAGACACATGATGCGTCAAGTTCTTAAATTTACAATTGGTTCGTCAAATGAGCTATTAGTCAAGCACGCTACGGGACGCTGTGTCTGGGACATTGTTTGAGATGGAATAGGCTTGCCCAGCACTTCCTCGGATTGAAAGTCAAGTATAATCTACTAGGCAAACATGGCTATTAGATAGTACCCTCTAAGATGCAACATTATTTGCCTACTAACTACTCTTTGGTAGATCTTAGATTTGGAGAGGGAGGTAAGTAGGTTGCTTTGTTCCACTGCTGGTCAACCCACCGCGGCTAGATTATCTAGGCAACCTAGACTTAAACTTAAACAGGCGTACGACTGTATACCCAGGTATGAGAGAGAGCTGCTCTGCCATTTAAAGAAATGCCACATTTCTTCGAAAATCACCTTTCAGGAATACATAAAGGATCTGAGAGAATGTCTACCGCGCCTTGGGGACACAGTCGTGACCCTGTTTTACCTTAAAGAGAGCTAGGTCCTAAGCCGTGTTTGTTGCCCTGGTTCTTTGTAATGGTTGCGAAGGAACAGGAGAACACAGCTCTTAAGAGTAATTCTTAAGATCCCATTGAATGTAGAAATGTAGAAGTAATTGTTGTAATGACGACCTCTGTGGCGCAGTGGGAGAAGGTCCGCCTGCGACGCAGAAGGTTGCGGGTTCGATCCCCGCCGCGGGACAAATGTTTGTATGACCTACAGATATTTGTCTCGGGTCTGGGTGTTTCTATGTATAATATGTATGTATTTACAAACAAAAAGTATATAAGTATTCTATCAGTTATCTGGTTCCCATAGTACAAGCTTTGCTTAGTTTGGGGCTAGATGATGCTGTGTGAAAAATGTCCAGCATTATTAATTTAATTTTACTTTAGGAGAGAACTTCATCAGATATGCCTACTTACTGTGACCACCATATTTCCACAGTAGAATAGAAAAAAATGCTGTCTTTTCTACTACCAAGAGCAATCTCATAATAAATGGTTATTTATTATGAGATTAAGTATTTAAAACTCAAAATCATCTAAGTTCATTCGGCTATTTAAGTCGTTAAGCAATGACGGAGGCCTTAAGGCGGCCTAAACTCCGTCATCAGAGTTGGCCACTGACTCATACGAACTTACTTTTTATCTAAGTTCAATGTGGGTGATTTGACTCTATTCTTTGATAGAGATAGGGTGGCCATGGTTAGCAGGTAACCAACTGAGATAAAGCCAATTACTATTTCGCACCGAAAATGGCTACCGGAATTACATAACCAGTAGTTTTTTATTTCCTATTACATAAGCAAGATAACGGTGCCTCTGTGTCACTGGGTGACACATTGTATAAGTGTAATTAAACGGTTTTGATACAATTTGAGGTTAAGTAATATTCTGCTGTGTTTTGAGACCCTGGTATTTTTGTGCCAGATACATCCCAATTTGTCTTTGACTATTCTCATTATAATAATAATGCTGGACATTTTCCACACAGCATCATCTAGCCCCAAACTAAGCAAAGCTTGTACTATGGGAACCAGATAACTGATATACTACTTATATACTTTTTGTTTGTAAATACATACTTGTATACATAGAAACACCCAGACCCGAGACAAATATCTGTAGGTCATACAAACATTTGTCCCGCGGCGGGGATCGAACCCGCAACCTTCTGCATCACAGGCGGACCTTCGCCCACTGCGCCACACAGGTCGTCATCATTAACTCATGAGTTTCTGATAAGTACAGATTGTAAGTGCGCCCGTGGGCCAGCTCCTTTCGTGAACTCGATACAATGCTTTTGATATTTTTTGGTTCTACGATATTCTGGTTTCCTCACGATGTTTTCCTTCACAATTTAAAAGCACTAGCAAAAAAATTCAAAAAACTACATAAAAAACATTCGTTACCTGCAATACCGATCCATCCATTTCGAATCTGTCGGAAGCACGGCCGTCAGCATCTGCGCTACAAAATGCATTGCACATTGCCTGATTTCCAAAAAACACCAAAATTTGTACAATCACAGCTACGACGTCACCAGGACAGTAGCAGAAACAGAGGGCGTTGTCCGAGGTGAAATTCGGCGGTCGAGCGGCCTTCGCTTTCCACTACCACCTTCGTTTTCTGTGCGCCTGGTACCGTCGACCCGAGTAGGCACAAAAAATGATTGTGTTTTTGTTTAGGGCAGCGGAGTGGTTGACCCTGCCTTGTGGTCCGTGGGTTCACATCCCACCGCCATTGTACTTCCTATCCTTCCTACCAATATTGTTAATGTGAAAGTTTGTGGGTTATTTGATTTATTGTTTGTCGTAGAATAAAATATCGTTGGCTTACCTACATCATCTATAGTTACTGGGTGATGATAATGTTACAGCTTTATTATGAACACGACATAGACAAAGGCACGCGGCACGCCTAATGCCTATCTCAACGGGACGTTAATGCCTGGGACATTGTTTGAGATGGAATAGGCATGCCCAGCACATTATCCATCCTCTCAGCCTAATCGACCTAGCCACAGGAAAGACAATGTCAACGTTTGAATCTGACTAAGCTGCGGGTTTCCTCACGATGTTTTCCTTCCCCCATTTATTTTAAACTAGCAATTTTTGGATTAAAAGTCAAGTGTACCTACACTGTAGGTACAATGTACTCCCTGTATACATCGCACGAGGCCAAAACATCTCAAATGTTCTATGTGTGTACACTGTACAATAATTTGGGTACACACCATGAGGTCTAGTACCGATTCTATTTTCCTTTTGTGTGTGGCAGGCGCGGCGGGTGAACGCTCTCGCGTATCATCCGCGGCGCCCGCGCAGGCACTTTGTTGCTGTGCGCAAAGGGCCTGGTTAATTTGCGTTGAAACTTTATGGTAAGTATTGGAAATGGAATGGAAATGTTCAAAATAATAAAAATCAAAAAAATAACTGCAATTATTGAGTTTAGCTTGCAGCTCTTAGTGTAGCTTGTATGGTCGTCCTTGTTTTTGGAATGAAGTCCATTTTTGGACGGTATCGGATGGGGGCTAGACGAAAAAAAGTGTTCGATTTTTGTGGCACTCAACGATTTCAATGTCACGTTCACTGCCTCTCTGTCCGCGCGCGTATATGGTGGCACTCAACCTGTTAAAAAATATCTACGACAATCCCGAAATCCAGTGCAGCAATAAAGGGCCGGCCCTCTAACACGTGTCTTGCCTATCTCTGTGACCCACTTACACACACATGCGCATGCGTCGATGCATCCGCGTTGTCTGTGTGTGCGTGCCAAATTGTTTGTGTTTTACTAGGATTTTTTTAGATTTACAATACGTGGAAAGTTTAAATGATAGTAGTGACAATAATATTTGACTTGCCCACCCATTCATTTTCATTTTCAAAAGTGCGAGTAGAATCACCTAGTTTATGACTAAGTAGGTAAGATGAGTGATAGAGGGAAATGGAAGAGAGAAACATGTTGTGCCGACCCCACTTAAGTGGGATGAGGGCAGGAAGAAGAAGAAGAAGGTAAGATGAGTGATAGAGGGAAATGGAAGAGAGAAACATGTTGTGCCGACCCCACTTAAGTGGGATAAGGGCAGGAAGAAGAAGAAGAAGGTAAGATGAGTGATCCAAGCGATTACTCACTTTTGACTTTGTGAAATCAACAGTAGAACCACTGGGATCACTAAAAATAGTTTCAAAACTAGTTGATTCTACTCATGTTCCTACGCAGGGGATTGTCGAAGGGGATTTCTATACCCTTTTAAAATTGTGAGGGCATAGTAGAGCATAAAACTGGTGATAGAAAAGAGGCCCAGCCACAGGCCCAGTAGGTATTACTACCTGAAATAATAGTATAGATATAGATAGAATAATAGATTAATAGATAAAATATATTTTGTGTTGACTATGTATTTTAATTTATTTTATTCCCAGTATAGAAAAGTACTCTTTGCTTCGTTCCAACCGAGTGTTCCACGACACTCACGTACTTTTTTATTATTTATTTATCTAATGTTAATACCATAATCTTGAGAAAACTTTCAATTATTTTAAAACAGATTTTATAATGAGATGTAAATCAAAAGAGCCATAAAAAAAAACAAATACATTCCATTTTACGATGCACGTTATCGCTCTGATTTGGTTTTCGTTAAAATATTTTCTGTTACTTACATTTTATCACAACTTTACTTTCTAGAAAATACATTGTAAAACTACCGCTACTGACCTTAGGTACGGTAGACATTCCTTCAGATCAAACCACTCAAGATTCGTTAATGTGGAAGTTGTAAGAGAGCATTGGCACATTATGCCCACATTTTGCATAAGTTCGTATTCCGTTCATCATCATTATCTCAGCACGGTATAACCCACTGCAGTAGATTTGCTTCTGCCAAACTGTTTGGTCATATGCGTCTCTGATCCTGACATTTCACTTCACGACTTCAGTTCATAAAATACCATAGGGCCTTTGTTTTAAGCAGTTTTTTGGTGGAAGTTTTCCAGTTAAATAAAGTGTTCATTCATTCATTCATTCAAGTTTTCTTTAACGTCTCATTTCATATTTAGATATAGAACAGGAGTGGAGGAAGATTTCAGGGGGTCTCATTTAATTTCATTTATTTTATTATTATTATATTTTTTTAAATTTTGAAATGGATGAAAATAACCTTCTTACATTTTATATACTTAGTGAGACTTTCATCATTGAATTCTACTCCTGTTCCTTCGCAACCTGCGGAGAACCAGGGCATCGCTTTCTTCCGTGAAGAACCAGGGCAATATGAATGAATGAATAAATGAAAATTCTTTATTGCACACCATTAATAAAATTAAAACAATGACGTTTTAATACTAAAAAGAAAACCGACTTCAATGTTTGACTCGAAACGCGGTGTGACTCAGGGCGTCAAGCTGTCGATTCGATTTCTATTTGTGACATGGCTAGGAGGGAAGGTGTTTAGAGTTTTACGGGGAAACTATCAATCCCTCAGGAATAAAATTTATATGGGACCACCTCTGGAGTATACCCTTTCAAACATAAAAAGAATTTTGCAAATCGGTCAACAAATGGCGGAACAATCGCGTAACAAGATACAAAAAAAAAAAGACGAATTGAGAACCTCCTCCTTTTTTGAAGTCGGTTGAAAGGAAAAACCAGATAAAAATATACAATGCGCGAAGCAACATGCAAGTTTAAGTTCCTGTTCGGTGATCAATCTTCTACTACTTAAATGTAAATTGCCAAGTTTCAGGGTATGATAGTAAGTTGAAATGTCGCAACTATGTTACTCAGGGTTAAACAGTTGGCAGAAACCCCGACGAACACGACTTTATTTTTAACCACGGTTAAATAGGACAACGTGTGGTTAACTGAATGGTATTTTATTGCAGTTCATATTAACGAGTAGATCAAAAGCACTTTTGGTTAATACGAGGAATCACGGAGGTTAACTAGATTCTGGCGAACCATTTTCTCCTCCCTGAAGTTAAATTATTTAGATTCAAAGAAATATTATAGGCTCCAAGCCGTGTTGGTGTTGCCCTGTTCCTTCACGGTATTGTTTGCGAAGGACAAAATCAGTTTAAAGCCACCATAAGGTCTGTCATAACTGAAAGTCCTTCGATCTCAATAATATTGAACTGTGTACTTTATATTTCCCTCCTTATTGTCTAACTGGAAATCCATTCCCAGTTGTCATCCCAAGAGCTTAACCAATCGCAGAATAGGAATTTGACAATTGAAGTCCAGAATCGGTTTCAAATGTCAAAATGACATTTGAAACCGATTCAGCCCATGTCCATTGCCAGTTGAATTACACAATAAGGCCCCGGGAACCAAATGGATGGTTGACCGAATATCATCAAACTATTTTTAGATGAAACTCTTTGATCCTACCCACTGCTTACTGAATTGGCTTGTTCTGCAAAATCAAAGAGGTACTAGGCTCGCATAAGATATCATGTAATAGAATAGTTGTGTCAATAAAATAATGGACCGGTTTGTGAACGGCGCGGTTAGCACGCGTCCGGCGAAACTGTAACACAGGGTTGTCGCATGGAGAAAAGTAGATTCTGAAAAAATACCAATAGAGGCCACATACAGGGCGTCCCACGGCTATGCCACATGGAGGGAAAGTACCTTAAATATTGTAGATGGAACATTTTACTGAAAGAAGACATTATTTTTATTTAAAAAACAATTTAAACTGCATTCACAGATATTTAAATAATTAGATGGTTGAACCGGAAATCGAACCCGTTACATGAGAAAAATAATCATTAATCAATAATCAATAATCATTCCATCTACAATATTTAAGGTACTTTCCCTCCATGTGGCATAGCCGTGGGACACCCTGTATACAATATAATAATAATAATAAATAATTTAATACAACTGCAGCATTAAAAGAGGTCGCATTATATGAACCTATGGGCCCATATGATGAGTTTGTAAACTTTTAATTTATAAAAAAATACAGTTCTTCCAACGGATCTAGGCATTCGTGAAGTAAGCCGTATGTCTGCGCAGAACACAATTTTGTATGAAAAAGCGCTCACTGCGCAGACAAACGGCTAACTTCACGAATGCCTAGATCCGTTGGGCGAACTGTACATGGTTGTAGAGGTTATGCGTTTTGTGTTTTTTTTTTATTGAAGGGTTGGACTCTCCGCAAAACAGGTAAATCTCGTTCCTCGTTATTTTTAAACATAAAATTTATAATATGGTTTCGTATATTTAAAAAAAAAAAACTGTGCTAAGCTTAAAAAATATGAACACAAGCGGTCTTCAAAGTAGTTTAAACTTACCTGTACTAAAATATACTGCAAAATATTATGCAACATTTTACGATTATGTAACCAAATATTTGTTTACATTTTCAGACAACGCGCTAGCCCTAGGCAGTGCAAGTGCAGTGCGTATTTATAATCGGCCCAAATTCTAAAGTGGGATGCGTTTGTGGGCCAGCCCTTCCCTCCGCACCTACCGGCGCTCTGCGCTCCTGGTACTAGGCGACGGTTTTAGTTCTACTTTATAGTTTCCTGGTAGTTTTACGGAGATCAGCTTTACCTGCAGATGTTTTGTTTAAACACATGGTTAAATGCAGTATCTGTATGAATTTCTTTCATCTTTCCGGGATTAAACAAAATACCTTTCAGATTTTATTACTTGTATTATTTCTTACTTGCCATAATATCAAGCATTGATTTAGAAGGATTTCTTACTAAGTAAGTTCGTATGAGTCAGTGGCCAACTCTGGTGACGGAGTTTTTAGGCCGCCTTAAGGCCTCCGTCATGGCTTAACGACTTAAATAGCCGGGACCGACAATTTAACGTGCCCTCCGAAGCACGGAAGCGCTCAGATGAAAATGCTACTGGCGGTCACCCATCCATATTCGGACCGTTTAGAACGTTGCTTAACTTCGACGATCTATCAAGAACGACTTGGCAAGCACGACCAGAAGCGCTTCTCTCTCTCTCTCTCAGTCTTGGTGATTCTACTACTGTTTCCTTCACGATCAGACGATCAATACGGTGAAGTACCAGGGTAACAAGCACGGTTAGGAGCCTAGTTTTTCGTGATTCATCCCTATTATCTTACCATAGAATCTTATCTGCATTACAATTGATTGATCATGAAAATGAACTAACGTATAATTTTCAATTTAGTTCCCAAGTACGTCACATCGCGTGCGCCACCTAGGAACCATCTATTGTTTTACAATAATGTCTTAGCTCAAGGTTCCTTCCGGGTTCGTCCCGGAAAATTTTCTATGAAAACTCAGTTTTTTACGATAAGTCCTAATAGTTATTGTACTCGTATTCTAATACTTTGTTATATTTTAATACTTTTATTTTTTTGGTCGAATGGGGTTGTGCTTCGACTTTCAATCTGAAGGTCATGGATTCGAATCCCGGCCGTGTATCAATGGATTTTTCGTTTCGTAAAATTTATATGCGCTTTAACACGAGCTCGTAACGGTGAAGGAAAACATCGTGAGGAAACCCGCAGCTTAGTCAGCTCCACACGTATTGACGTCGTCTTCCTGTGGGCGGCTAATTAAGCTGAGAGGATGGCTTAGGTGCTGGGCAAGCCTATTCCATCTCAAACAATGTCCCAGGCACTACAGCGTCCCGATAAGTGTAGGCATGGATTGCCTCCTGATGCTGTATAAATCATCTAATATAGATGTAAAGGCCTAAGTTTTTATTCTAATACTTTGTTGTAAATCACTTATTTACAAACAAAAAGTATATAAGAAATATATCAGTTACCTGGTTCCCATAGTACAGTTAGCGACAGAAGTTCATGAACAATTGGAGATTTTAAAGCTACATTTTCATAATTATTTTTGGAAAAATTTTTTTTGCCTATTTTTAACCGACTCCAAAAAAGGAGGAGGTTATATGTTCGGCTGTATGTATGTTTTTTTTTTTTTTTTAATGTATGTTCACCGATATTTCCGTCATACCGTATCGCTCGATTTCTTTTTTTTATAGGTACCTAATCGTATTCACTTGGCACCGACTTCAAATAATATTCTTATTTTTCTCTTTTTAGTGTGTAGAAGATTCTTCTGTTTGTGTTCTGTGAAGTCGGTTCAATTTTTTTTTTCAAAAATTTTTATTTTCATAATAGTTATGGTGCAAGGCAAAACATCCAATGTAAGGTGAAGTTTTATCAAAAACCCTACGAACTTCGAAGATATTGAAGATTCAAATACAACAAATGTTCATGAACTTCTGTCGCTGACCCTACAAGCTTTGCTTAGGGGGCTAGATGATGCTGTGTGAAATGTCCAGAGGGTTTGTTCGCGTTCCGTTTTTCGTTCGTTTGATGAATATTCGGATGCTTCTTACTACGAGCTACAATGTATTCAGTCGATAAGATCAATGTTAAAGCACGGTCCTAACTTAGGACCAAATATTTCAAACCGAAAAATTGGCCCTTTCAGAAATCGTAAAACTAGAAATGTACCATGCATCAACCTGTTGCAGCTAAACCAGCTAAAACGAGCGACTGATTGTTTTAGTCACTATCTAAAATGAAGTTACTTAGGATAGGCATTTATTTATGTGACTCAGTAATAAATAAACTCATTTAAAAGGTTTCAAGTTAATGCAAAAATGATAACTTGCAGGTGCGAATACTGCAGCGCGAGCATTCCGTAAAACTGCTGTCTTTCAAATCACTGTCTTTCAATTGAAAATGAATTCACTTCACATAATTACGTTTTAAAAACTAAAAAGAAAACCGACTTCAATCAGGACGCGGCGTGACTCAGGGCGTCAAGTGAGGATAAGCCCACCTTATAAATCAAAATTGAATAGAAATCGAATCGACAGATAGTGCTTAGACTCCACCTGCGACTAATGGCATTATTTGGAAATTATAGACTTGGAGAACTATAGACTGATCGGAAGGAAATTAAGTAATACTTACATACATTTTAAGTCAAGAGGGTACTGCGTCGCATGATTTCCTGGGGCCGTATTCTCGTTATTTATTTCGTTCGTTTGATGAATATTCGGATGTTCCTTACTACGATTTCTGACTTCAAGGGACAATTTTCGATTTGGAATATTTGGTCCTAGGTTAGGACCATGTTTTAACGTTGATCTTCTTAACGACCGAATACATTTACCTACAATGGAGCTCGAAGTAAGAAACATCCGAATATTCATCAAACGAACGAAAAACTAACGGGAATCACCCTCTGGCATTACTAATGTCAAACTGACGATTCACAATAGTAAATCGTCAGTACAAAATGTAACATGTCTAGGAGCGAAGGTTTTTCTATGAATCCCTCAGGAATACAATTTATATGGGACCACCTCGGGAATATACTCTTTGAAACAAAAAAATAATTTTGCAAATCAGTCAATAAATGGCGGACCAATCGCATAACAAGATACAAAAAAAAACATACAGACGAATTGAGAACCTCCTTTTTAGAAGTTAGTTGAAAATGTATAGATATGGCGCCACGCCTCTTGTATTTGTCCCGCGCCTGGGGAACAAACCACCGCGGAGCGTAGCTAGTACCAAATAAATAATCAGTATCTATTATTATATCAGGTACTTATTGTATATAATGCTAAAGGTCAATGAAGATAAGCTTACCTGTGGTCTACTGGTAGGCAGGTATATTCCACTAATAGTCATCTAAAGTTCATTGTCTCCATCGATCAGGGCGAGGAGTTGGCAGGTGCTTGCATTGCAGCCCTGCTCGCCTTGACCAGCTAAAAATACCTAGTTACTCATTTAGCAGGGGCATAGCTATGAGCCCCTTCAGAGGTAGCCAGAATGGTCTGATAATATTGTAGCGATGGCAGGAAGACATTTATAGTGATGATTATACCTAAATAATCATCTACAACAGCTTTTCAGGCTAATTTGACTGGCGCAGGACGAAAAAGTGACGTGCAAACTTCGATCATTAATACTATATACGTGACAAAATCAAAGCTGAATTCCGTCCGCGTGACAAAAAAGTTTTAAGTTAAACCGAATTACCTTTGCACCTAGTAATAAAGTCACACATTCTCAAAGGGCCAATTTTTCGGTTTGGAATATTTGGTCCTAGGTTAGGACCGTATTTTAATGTTTGAAAAATTGGCCCTTGAAGTCAGAAGTGGGAAGCATCCGAATATTCATCAATTTAATAGTTAAGTCAAGTTAATAGGCACCTTCTGGGTAAGCTCGCTCCATCTCTTACCTGTGTAAGTTTGAGGTCAAGAGCAGACCATCATAAAAAAAAAAAACGAACGAAAAAAGGAACGCGAATACGGCCCCAGCTTTAATGGTACTAAGGATACAAAGTTGTGTCACTTGTACCATCAATGGTACAAATCAATGGTACTACTGACACTAAGCCATAATTCTTGATCGAAGCGTGAAAATGAGGAACCATTTACTCAGCAGTGGGTGGATGTGGGTTAGTTAGAGAGATGAAAGGTAGATTTAAAAGTAAGCTAGTTCCCAAATTATGCTGCCCTGGTTCTTCATGAGTAGAATCACCTAGTTTTAAGACGTTTCAAAGTGATCCCAGCGGTCCTACTGAATAAATGATTTTTTTACTTAGACTTTGTCGTTTTTGAGTTTTTTTCTTTAGAACAAGTGTGAGGATTTTAAATGTGCCTCAGATGTCATTTTCACTCCAATAATTGGGGTTCACATTCTGACCATGCCAATGTACTATGGAATGGAAAATGTGGCCCCGTTTTGTCTCAAACTTACCTAGGGCAGGGATATAACAAGTTTGTTTATAAACTGTATATTTTAAATAATGTATATTTTCGGTTTCCGGAAGAGGATGGTGAAAAAAACACTGAGCTATATTAAATAGGTATATATTAAATTTAATTGCACCTATAACATCGAAATGGTTTTCTATCGACATTTTACTAAAGTAACAGTATTGTCAGAACATCTTCAAGGCCTCTTATTTTATTGTACGGAACACTAGACGGTAAGACTTATTTATATTTTTATATGTAAAATATATAATTTATTTATACATTTTGAAAGAAAAAAACATTTTGAATTTTATGAAAATTTGAATAAGAAAAGGAAGAGTCTTTGGTTCAGAAAATAATAGAAAGATTACATCTTATAGCACCATCTGGACAACGAAATAAAAAAACAACTTATAAAATAAAAACCAACAATAGTTCAACCAAATGCTGAGGAATAACATTTCTTACAAAATTCTCAAACACAAAATTATATTTTTCAATAATAACATTATTTCAGTTCTGTAAATTTTATTATTTCCTTCAAGAGGATGAAGCAAGTTCTTTTTAAACGTCAAGAATAAAACAGTGATTAAGTTCTTACTTTTTAACTTAAAAATATATTACAAAATTAAATAAACGCAGGTAAAACGGGACGGAGTGAAGTGATAATATATTTTATTAATATAATGATATAACAACGTCCACACACGAGTATAAAAATGTAAAAATACAGTGTGTAGATGTCATTTTGACTATTACTTAAACTGTAGGATACATTCTGGTAACTTTATGTTTCGAGACCCGTTTACTTTGACTGCCAACCCTAGCTATAAATTAACACCAAAAATATACATTCCATCTTCGAAATATACATTCTATCTAGGGCTACCACTCAAATCAATTGCGTTTTTGTGTATATTAAATGTAAGCAGCCTATAAAACCCGTTCGTGTAGCTACCATCACTTAAGTAGCAAAAACATTCACATCGATATTTCGACCATAAATAACTCCTTCTACTTCCAATGTCACCCACAAACATGATTTCATCATTTAACTAAATAAGTAGACAAAAGTAGTCAACAAAAAAACTAAAAAGGTACTTTTATAGGAATAAAATTTTAGAAATTTAACAAAAATAATAACTTAAAGAATTAGCTGTAAATATCGCTAAGCGTTAAGACTAAATAAGGCGTAACGAAAATTATTTACAAAAAATTAAATTATTTTATTTATTTGATTTTGTTACACTCATTACTCTGTTACACCGTGATCCAAAAAGTTTTTAAAACATCCGTTTTTATCAATACTTAGCCAAATGTTATAAAAATATTATTTACAACCAATATACACTATACTCACAATAATACAACTTATTTTTACACTACAACACGAAAAATTCTAATGAAAATGTCTGAATGAAAATCATCAGTCGTCTGTAATGCTTTTAAATGATTTTTTAAATAAACTAGTGAAACGAGAACTTAAGAAATGATTTTTTTCATGAATGTATATTATAGTAGGCCTATTACACATACATACGTTTCAGTTAAGCTTGTGCGCTGATAAGAGCATTTTATTGAATGAAAATGTAGCTCTTATGACTTTTTATAGGTACACCGAAACAGAAATATGTTGATAAGCATGAATGAATAATGATTTTCAGCCTTCGAATTTTAGACTTTATCTCCTATGAATAGGGCATATTCTCGAGACAACGGCAGTGATTGTACCATGCGAGTTCTTGCCACTGCTTTGAGATCACTTCTTTGCGGCCAAACTCGCTGATGTCAAACAAAATTAAAAAAATAACATTTGGTTAAAACATTCATAGACTGTATCTTTTGTCATTTGATACATTTCAAAATATATTATAAGTACGTTTTACTAAAAATAGTAACTTTAAAGAGTTATTCATAAAAAATGTTTAATATACAGGGTGTAAAAAGAATGCTACCGAAAACTGAGGGATTGCAATCAGACCATGATTCTGAACATATTTATCGAAAAAAAAACATTTTATTTTATTTTCTAGTTTTTTGCAACGAGTACAACATAATAAGACCATACCTACCTAATCAAATCATTTATAAAAAAAAAAAAAAAAAAACTCAAAATCCGACAATCTACGTATAAAAACGCGCCCAGTACATACGCTCGACCAGCTGTGCGAGGTCGGTTTTCTACGGATATAATGTTTTTTTTGGAAAATCCTTTTGGATTTGGCTATGTTTTGGGATGCTGTAACTACCCCTTTCGGCTTCGGTAGACGTCTTTTTACACCCTGTATAAAATTGTTGTATGAATGCTTTACTCAAAAATTACTACTTGTTTTCAATTTAATAAATTCAAAACTTACATCTATTGTATATTATTACAAAAGTAAACAGTTAAAATCACAAAAGTCATAATTTCTCTAACTAAACCTATACGACACTACAAGTTTAGTTAATGCACTTTATAATTTATCACACGCTTGCAGACTTCAGAACACCACGTTTCCGACCTGGAACAAAAAATAATATTAAAATATACATTCAAAAAAATCATTTGGACGGCATTCTAATACATCAGAAAATTAATAAAGTCGTTTAGCTTATTGATGCACAAGATTTAAAATTATGTATATAAAAAAATATAATGTAGATTTTTTAATATAAGTACATGACCTTTAAACTTTATCACCTACTTAAAACGTAAACAGGTTCACGACTGTATCCCCAAGGTGCGGTAGACATTCTCTCAGATCTTTTTGTAAGTTATTCTAGATCCCTTTTTGAAGATGTCTAAGGGGGGTAGTCAGAGGCATGTCCAAACACATATTGATACATGCCCACATCTTTTAGAAGTTAGTATTTAGTGACAGTAAGTTCCTTACGGCCTTATTAATTAGATTACCTAATTCTATCTTAATACGAGACTACTCTCAGACTTGTTACTTCTTTAGTAACGAAGGAGCAACTTGAATATTTTGATGTTATTAATAAACTGGTAGTAGCCTCGAATGAGTAATACATTCCTTACATCGGGATTAGTAGAAAAAGAGTGAATGAACGAATGATATTATCATTCAAAATATTGTCTATCTCTGTCATTAATTATATGAATGACAGAGATAGACAAAATTTGTATTTGACAATCTGTTTTATTCAAAGAGGTTTTATTCTTCTAAAACTTTTTGGTGTTACGTCTGCCTACTCCATCTCTATACTAGGTGGCGCCTAGGACTAACTCTTACTCCGAGAGTAGAGTCGAATTAGCTTAGTTCTTCCTTGGTCTTTGTTTATTAATACTGAATTGACCTACTACAGCCTTATGCTTTGGATTAGCGTTAATACCACCCTAGTTCGTGTTTATTAATGACAGCCTTAGTGTTCTTATCACCTACTTTTGAGAATTCAGTTGAAATTTTTTCTTCACTGATCGTGATCGGTAGCTACAACATTCTTTGTGTTTTTATTAGGTAAAATGGTTATAAAATAAACCTATTATTTTCGCAACAAACCATCGATTCACGGTCTTGAATCTATGCCGTATACTTGCGCCATTCTCGGAACCATTCCGACCGACTTTCCATATTACATAACGCCCAAAACGGATTGCATAACCGACCTAATGTCCCACTGAGGGGGTTATGTCATAGTTTTAATATTTTTCACCTTTAAAGTGGCCCGTGAGAATTGTTACGACATTAAGTTTAGGATGAAAAGTTCAAGTTGAGGTGCAAAGTTCGGTTTTTATTGAAGACTTGTCTAGTTTTGCTGTTATGTAATGTCATTGGGTATTTTTGTGGCAGTTTTAAATTTTGAATTTGGACTAGTAGTAGCTTGCATTTCAAATTCAAAAACTGGATAGACTTCTTCGGAGAAGGGAAAACACTAGCGGCCTTACTAATAAACGTGGTATAAAGTTATTCCTGAGTGTAAACTATCAAAATGTATGGTTATTCCTATTTTATTCCGAGGAATAACTTTACACCACGTTTATTAGTATAAGGCTAGTAGTTTTTGTTGCCTTTTTAAATTTGGAATTGCTTGAAAAATTATTAAAAAAAAAAAAAAAAAAAAACTCTTGTATACTAAGCACAACGGATCTTTAGCTCTCTGAAGTTAGGTGCAATAGACGATTGCGCAGGTTTGGTAGAGTAAGCGAGATAGTACGATTTTAAGCGTCATCAAAAATGGATTCTGCGCAGCTTCAGAGAGCTAAAGAACGATTGTGCGTATTGTAAGATTTCAGAAAGTCGACCCATCTTGTCGGTGGACGATAATATCGTCCACTTATATAACTGTTAATCTAATGGTGACGACCTCTGTGGCGCAGCGGGCGAAGGTCTGCCTGCGACGCAGAAGGTTGCGGGTTCAATCCCCGCCGCGGGACAAATGTTTGTATGACCTACAGGTATTTGTCTCGGGTCTGGGTGTTTCTATGTATAATATGTATGTATTTACAAACGAAAAGTATATAAGTAGTATATCAGTTATCTGGTTCCCATAGTACAAGCTTTGCTTAGTTTGGGGCTAGATGATGCTGTGTGAAAATGTCCAGCATTATTATTATTATTATGTCCAGCATTATTATTAATGGTGTTGATATTGTAAACTTTGACATAATGATTGTTGGTCTAACGTATGTATCCCATATTAGGCGGGATATCACATACCACTCAGTGAAAATTTTGCTCGTAATTTTTAGAACCAATGGTAAAATTGGCAGGAGGTCATTTGCAGTGGGAAACGTCAGACTTAAATAAATAATGAGATAAAATGCGAAAGCAGCCAATTTACAGTGTGCCAGTGAAATTTTTGCTAAAAAAAACATTTATCATAATTTTGATTGGAGAAAGTCAAAAGTTTCATGTCGATAAATACATATTTTGCTTTATCATCAACGTAAGATAAAATTTTGTGATAATCATTACAGTTTTCTCTCGAATTTAAATAAATTTGGCTAATTAATTATACAATACTAAAAAAAAAGCCGTGTTAGCCGAATCGGGTTGTACCTCAACTTTCAATCCAAAGGTTGTGGGTTCGAATCCTGGCCGTGCATCAATGGATTTTGCGTTTCGTAAAATTTATATGCGCTTTAACACGTGCTCTAAACGGTGAAGGAAAACATCGTGAGGAAACCAGTTAGTGTTCTTATAGGCGGCGATGGGCTTGCGACCTGTCACGTATGGCATACTAACTTCTGCAAGATGTGGGCATGTATTAAATATGTGTTTGGACATGCCTCTGACTAGCCCTTAGACATCTTCATAGGATCTGGAATAAGTAACATAAAAAGATCTGAGAGAATGTCTACCGCACCTTGGGGATACAGTCGCGAACCCGTTTACGTTTGCAATACTCAAATAAATGTAGTGACTATTAAATATGAAATTCTTTGATAGTCAAATAGCAGATTTTTTTTAAATAAATATGCATTGAAAAGAACATTGAGCATCGTTTTGTGATGCACTAGTAAAACTAGACTTCCTTGTCTAACATTCGATAAAACAATCTACTATCTCTTTCACACTAAATTTTGTCAATGCACCAAAAATAAACCAAGGTCAAATAACCAAAATTGGACGTGAAGTACCAGGAGAGCAGAAAGCTTAGAGCATTAGAAAGTTCACGCACACAGACACACAGATCCAGATGTAACTATTGTCTAATCTGTAGAGTGCATTTACCCAGAGTTTCGGGCACGCAGGTCGTTGACCCCGGTGCACTGTGATTTTTTTATGACTAGTTTTTGTGCCCGTACTGATTAGAGACGTAGTGAGTGTTCTCAAAATAAATTGGTGCTGCTTATTATAAAAACGTAAAACCTCGGTTGAACCCCATGTTGACACATGTCAAAACAAAACTGTTACCACAAAAAAGCGTTCTATGTACGAGTATTCAAAGATTGTTTTTCTAGGGACAGTTTTTTAGTTAGACTTGGTCTAAACTCGGCTCATTTTCTTGTAGCCCCGGTAGATTCAAAAAGGTGGTGAAATGACTCATTTTGTTGGATTATTACCTTCTGCCCCCACTAACCTAGTTGTCTTACAAACCTACGCTCAAATTGATTTTTGGAACGAAGTTCGGAGGCTAGAAAATATATATAGGGTGTAAAAAGACGTCTACCGAAGCCGAAAGGGTACAACATCCCAACACACAACCAAATCCAGAAGGATTTTCCGACAAAATCATTATATCAGGAAAAAACAGCGTTTGAAGATAACTGTTCGTTTGTTTTAATTGTTTTTTTCTTTTATTAATGAAATTATCAGGTAGGTATGGTCTTATTATGTAGCTATTTTTTTCGCTAAATATGTTCAGAATCATGGTTTGATTACAACCCCTCAGTTTTCAGTAGTAGTCTTTTTACGCTATAGTAGTCTTTTTTTTAATAGGATCTCTGCGATCCTATTAAAAAAAAGAACATAATTTTTAAGTGAAAAAAAAAACAGGATTGCAGCTGTAGCGGTAAGGTCACTCATAGAAGTAGTTTAAGAGTTTTTGAAGATGTCTAAAGGGGGTAGTCAGTGGCAAGCGTAAATATATATTTGATACACTCACACTAATTTACACAAATTAGCGTCTATCTATACGTGTCAAGTTGCAAGTCTATCGCCGCTCACCGCCTATAAGAATACAAACTGGTTTCCTCACGATGTTTTCCTTCACCGTTTGACCGCCCTAATTTAATTAGCATATTTTTACGAAACGAGATTTAATGTTTATCGTTCCATTGATGCTCGGCCGGGATTCAAACTTGCAACCTTTGCATCGTAAAAAGGCAAATCCTAATAAGGCAATACACCAACGCACTAAATAAATCAAAAATAAGTAAGTAAAACATTAATACAATGACATTGCTACTACAAACGTATGCTTCACATGACGTAACGCATCCGAAAAGTGGGCCAATTTAATAAAAAAATCGCCCCGCCTACTGCGCACACGCATACAGAGCTAGTGAAAGTGCGCACAGCGTCATTCTCATCGCGACTGTTGAGCTGGCCGGACGTTAGTTAGATAACACGTCAACATGCAATTAGATTTAAAACTTGATTGGTTTTGAATTTAGAATTTTATTGATAAATAGTACGTCTTCGCCCAGTAATATGCCTGGAGTAATGACCTTTTCAAATAGTGAAGAACTTCTCATTGATCCGGATATTACTATCATTATGACTAAGTATAGATATAAAAATTTTACAGAACCAAATTTTAGGTCTTCTTATCGTGTCACCAGTTCTGTCGAACCAGTGTAGTAGTAATAAGTAGTTTAAAAATCGGACTTTACGTACAAATTGCTAATATTTACAGATACTAAGCTACTACATATTTAATATATATATTTTCAAAATACAACAGCATTTAGTCAAGCTATCTAAGAATCGTTAGAAACGATCTATAGATAGCTCAACTGATCCAGGTCACAGTCAGTCGGAAGCGTGCCCAAAACACTGGCGGCATTACCACGCTGGATGGCAATGCTGATCCTTTGAGCCAAAAATGTGCCAGCTCTCGGATCACGCGTCATTAACTAGTTTACAATTTTGCGATATTACAAATTTTCATACAAAAGATTCAAACGCGCAAGCGATTTTGCGAGATTTACATATTTTTCATAAATACTTTTGAGCTTATTTTTTGAACGAAGTTTCTTTTTGGTCATTATCGGATGAAGGCTAAACGAAAAGTGTTCGATTTTTGCGTCACGACACAACACATATACAATGTCAAAACGTCACAATGCGAAGTGCGCTGTCCATAGATTGTTACATTGTTAATACGGAAGAGCGATTCTAGGATGTTTAGGTTGAAACTTCGTTACAACCGAGTGTTCCACGACACTCGCGTACTTTTTTATTAATCTATGTTAGGCCCATATTTTCCCACTGCAGGGCAAAGGCTCGCTTAATTCCAGATTTTCTGTTATTTGCTATAGTTGGCCAGCCTGACACACGCCTGACACAGCTTTTTATTGAGATCTGAATTTTAACTAAAAATTTTAATATCTTAATAACACCTGGGGCCGTATTCGCGTTCCTTATATCGTTCGTTTGATGAATATTTGGATGCTTCCCACCACGATATTTGACTTCAAGGACCAATTTTTCGGTTTGGAATATTTGGTCCAAGGTTAGGACCGTGTTTTAACGTTTGAAAAAATTAGCCCTTGAAGTCAGAAATCGTAGTAGATAGCATCCGAATATTCATCAAACGAACGAAAATAAGAACGGGAATACGGCCCCTAGTCTACATCTACAGGTTAAAACTTTAAAAATTAAGTAAGTTCGTATGAGTCAGAGGTCAACTGACGGAGTTTTTAAGCCACCTTAAGGCCTCCGTCATGGCTTAACGACTGTATAGCCAAGACCGACAATTTATCGTGCACTCCGAAGCACGAAAGCGCTCAGTCGGTAATGCCAGCGGTCACCAAACCACCTACTGACCATTTAAAACGTTGCTACACCCCGAGTGCTTCTAAAAGTTAGGTACAAAATATCTATAAAATCTATGAATATCATCATCATCTCCCTGACCTTATTCCAAGCTTAGTGGGGTCGGCACAACATGTCTTATTCCACTCACTCCTATCACTCGTCAATTGTGCATTCCATAATTGTTCGAATCCATGTTGTACGAGTTTTGGCGTATATTTTGCGACCGGCCGCCTGCCTGACGTCAACCCTCCTTGGGAATGCTTGTTGGGTGATTGTCGAAGCTTTCTCAAAGAACCTGTCGTGGACTTGCTTGTAAAATCTATGAATAATGGTATCTTAAAAACCCCGCTAAGAGTCATGCTGACTTATCTCAAAGCGTACTTCGTAAACATTTTCAAAGAAGACTCTATAGATAACATAACGTTCTGTTTTCTGTTTCCTTATGAGTAATGTATTGTTCCGGAAAATTATAAATAAATAAATATTGCTGGAGATTTTGCACATCATCTGGGGCAGTATTCGCGTTCTTTTTTTCGTTCGTTTGAATATTCAGATGCTTCCCACCACTATTTCTGGCTTCAAGGGCTAATTTTTCAGTTTGGAATATTTGGTCCTAGGTTAGGACCGTGTTTAAACGTTTGAAAAATTGGCTTTTGAAGTCAGAAATTGTGGTGGAAAGCATCCGAATATTCATCAAACGAACGATAAAAGGAACGCGAATAAAACTGGCCGTAGATACATCCTTAGCTATTCTCTATTTAGCTCTTCGAGCAAGCTTCGCTACAAGCTTGGGAAAGTCGTTCATTATAAATCGTCAAAGCTATTGGGTTCTTCACGGTCACAAAATGCCATCCATTTTCAACCGACTTCAAAAAAGGAGGTTCTCAAGTCGTCTGTATCTTGTTACGCGATTGTTCCGCCATTTGTTGACCGATTTGCAAAATTCTTTTTATGTTTGAAAGGGGATACTCCAGAGGTGGTCCCATATAAATTTTATTCCCGAGGGATTGATAGTTTCCCCGTAAAACTCTAAACACCTTCCCTCCTAGCCATGTCACAAATAGAAATCGAATCGACAGCTTGACGCCCTGAGTCACACCGCGTTTCGAGTCCAACATTGAAGTCGGTTTTCTTTTTAGTATTAAAACGTTATTATGTAACTAGCGATGGACATGGACTTCATTTTGACATGAAACCTATTCTGGACTTCAATAGTCATTTTCGTATTATGTGATTGGTTGAGCTATATTGGGATGACAACTGGGAATGGATTTCAAGTAAGACAATAAGGGCCAGTTTCACCAAAGTCAAGTTTAACAGCTGGTTAATAAATCGACCGTTAGCCGTTTATCAGCGCAGTGAACGCTTTTTCATACAAAATTGTGTTCTGCGCAGACAAACGGCTCTCTGTCACTCTCGGATTTTTGGTTGTTGTGACATATTTTCAATTTTAAACGATGTCAACTGCTAGTTAGCTAACCGGCCGCCGACCAGCGATTAGATTTAGCGGCTTGTTAATGAAGATATTCCTTTGTTAGATCATGATGGAGCACAAAGTAATCGTAACGGTCTGTTAAATACTTAATCCGTTGTTATTTCTCTTACTAAATTTGATGTCAAATTAACTAACGCTCTGTTAGATAAAGTTTGGTGAAACTAGCCCTAAGGGCCAGTTTCACCAAAGTCAAGTTTAACAGCTGGTTAATAAATCGACCGTTAGCCGTTTATCAGCGCAGTGAACGCTTTTTCATACAAAATTGTGTTCTGCGCAGACAAACGGCTCTCTGTCACTCTCGGATTTTTGGTTGTTGTGACATATTTTTAATTTTAAACGATGTCAACTGCTAGTTAGCTAACCGGCCGCCGACCAGCGATTAGATTTAGCGGCTTGTTAATGAAGATATTCCTTTGTTAGAGCATGATGGAGCACAAAGCAATCGTAACAGTCTGTTAAATACTTAATCCCTAGCCCTTAGGGCTAGTTTCACCAAACTTTATCTAACAGAGCGTTAGTTAATTTGACATCAAATTTAGTAAGAGAAATAACAACGGATTAAGTATTTAACAGACCTTTACAATTGCTTTGTGATCCATCATGCTCTAACAAAGGAATATCTTCATTAACAAGCCGCTAAATCTAATCGCTGGTCGCCGGCCGGTTAGCTAACTAGCAGTTGACATCGTTTAAAATTAAAAATATGTCAGAACAACCAAAAATCCGAGAGTGACAGAGAGCCGTTTGTCTGCGCAGAACACAATTTTGTATGAAAAAGCGTTCACTGCGCTGATAAACGGCTAACGGTCGATTTATTAACCAGCTGTTAAACTTGACTTTGGTGAAACTGGCCCTAAGGCTGCTGGTCCTAACCTAGGATTATTACATAGGAAAATTGGCCAGTAGCTATGATAGTTCTTACCAATGTGGATTTTACAAAACTGTCAAGAGCTGTCAAATTATAAAAAAGAAGTTCTGGCTGTTTTTTCATATTGGAAACCATTTTTCTATTTTTAAATATTAAAACGAAATATTATTATTTTCGTTTTCTACAGACACCAAAATACCAGGAGTATAGAACTCAAGAGAAGTCATAGTTACAGGTACTCAACATTCCTTACTCGTCTCAATCAATATCAGATACGTTTGTTTGTTTGTTTGATAACAAAATCGTGTCATTGCTATCGTGTCCTAAATAGGACCACTTGACTGAAGTTTAACTGTCTAGTAAAATATAACTAGTATTTCTGCAAGAACAGTAGACATCGCTTCTAAAATATACTAAAAAAGTACAATTTTGAAAAATTATGGGCATTATCAAATATACACACGCCTCGACCACTCTCAGACATCGTCAAATCTGAGATAATGTCTATTGCGCCCTGGCGCTACAGCTAACTTTTCAAATCGGTTGAGAAATGCGGCCTCCATCAGGCGAGAACAGACAGACAGATAGAGAACAGATAAATAGTGTAGAGAAGAGAACAGAGGCGGATAAAAGCATCGCTTCGCTCGCTCTGTCAACTAGTAATACTTTCATTGAAAAAGAAAAAAAAACATCTCTTCTACAACAGAAATAAAACTCATAATTGTCCAAATTCAAACGTTAGTTTTGTGTGACCTATTAATTGTTATACCTACTACCCTCATAAAACCGTGGAAGTACACGTGCTCAAAAAAAAATGCAAAACAAATGTTTGAAAATCAGAGAAAAGTTTACTATTTGAAGTATTTTTATCAGAGACAAAAATAACAAGTGCCAAGCTCGCATGATACAAAAGAGTTTTCGAATTCGTAAAAAAATTAATTAGAATTAATCACAATGCTGCTTATTACAAAAACCTTAGTTGAACCGGGTTGAACCCCATGTTGACACATGTCAAAACAAAACTGTTACAACAAAGAAGCGTTCTATGTACGAGTATTTAAAGATCGTTTTTCTAGGGACAGTTTTTTAGTTAGACTTGGTCTAAACTCTGCTCATTTTCTTGTAATAAGCCCCTATGTACCTACCTATAACACAATAAAATACAATTTTTGAATATTTTGTAAGACTAAAGTTAATAAATAATTTTTTTTATATAATTCAAAACCTATATTTACATGTATTTTGCTTATTTACCTAAAAAATTAAACAGTTGCATCCAAAATGCAATCAGCATTGAAGGATTAATTTTTATGTCAATTACGAAAAACAGGAAAACATTTTAACCCTTGGTTTTAACAAGAAAATAGTTTAAAACGGGTTTACATTTGTGCAAATGGACCGTAAAGTTTACGACAAAAGTCTTTGAAAGCTAAACGGAAACAAACTAAGCTACAAGGCTTCCATAAAAGAAAGGAGTCTGAAACAACGTGGATTTTCCGCATTCGAATCAACGTGAGGGGCGGTAATACTCGTATAAAATTAAATAAATTATGAAAACCTCCTTGCCAGAGCCCACGTGACTGCGACAATACCCGCCGAGTTCAATGTGATTTCAAATTTCTCGGTATTTTTTTATTTTCAGCCAGGAACAATAGCTAAGTTTCTAATTATGAATTTCGCAAAATCTATAATTGTATTCAATGTATTAAATATAATGTATAATTGTATAAATAATTGTATGGATTTCAAATAAACCATAGAAATGTATGATTCTCTAAAGAATCATAGATTTTTATCTGTTTATGTGTTTTGTTTCTGTTACGGTAAGAGATCTAATCTAGTCAAACCTTGTCTGAAATAATCCCTATGAATGGTCCTCTTTTTTTTTTAATACTTATTTTATGTGTTTTAAACATTAATAAGACCTAATAAAAATAAGATCTAGACGACCTCTGTGGCGCAGTGGGTGAAAGCCCGCTTGGGACGCAGAAGGTTGCGGGTTCGATCCCCGCCGCCGGATAAATGTTTGTATGATCTGCAAATATTTATCTCGGGTCTGGGTGTTTCTATGTATAATATGTATGTATTTACGAAACAAAAAAAAGGATATAAGTAGAATATCAGTTGTCTGGTTCCCATAGTACAAGCTTTGCTTAGTTTGGGGCTAGGTGATGCTGTGTGAAATGTCCAGCATTATTTATAAAAAAATAAATAAAAAAATAAGAGGCTTAAAATATTTGTTTTAAGTTTAGAAACCATTCTTTACTTCAGTAAGCCCAATTTTTTTTATTTTGCTGATAATTCTCACTAAACAAGTTAATATGTCAGTGTACCACAGATAAAATACAGTTTTTACGTAAGAACAGAATAACACATAGTTGCCACAAGGCCACAGTATAGTAAACACTCAGTATGTAAGGTCGTTGACTTTTATGTTAATGCTGTAATTAGAATTTTCTCACGATTGCTATTGAATAAGTAAGGTATACTAGTACACTTCGCCCAACGGATCTAGGCATTCGTGAAGTAGCCATTTGTCTGCGCAGAACACTATTTTGTATAAAAAGCGTTCACTGCGCAGATAAACGGCTAATCCGTTGGGCGAAGTGTACTTAGGTTGATGTTGGTCTAGTGAGATGTAAGTACTAGCTACTCTAGATTGACTACTAAGAGGTTGCGAGTTCAAATCCCAGCCGTGCATCAATGGATTTTGCGTTTTGTAAAACATATATCCGCATATATAGGGTCTTTCATTTTATACTAACTTAATTCAGGAATTGAGTTCAAAAAAAAATTAAAAAATATTTATGTATTGTTTTTTTTTTTTTTGTTATGAAAATCCCGAGAAAATCGATAAAGACTATCCTTTCAATTGATTGTTGCTTCTTGAATAACTTAGCCCATTCGTGATAAAGCTGCGCTGTGATTGGTGGAACGTCTGTTCTCCTTGAAAATCATTATGCAACAATTCCAAAAAATCAATAAATGATAAATTTTGAAGTGAAAACTTAAATGGGCTTAGGAATTAAATTGATACGGTCAAACGTCTATTTACAACCCAAAAATGAGGCCTTGTCAGTTGAAGTTTAAAATGAAAGACACTATACACAAGCTCTAAACGGTGAAGGAAAACATCGTGAGGAAACCCACAGCTTAGTCAGCTCCACATGGTGTATTGACGTTGCCTTTCCTGCAGGTTACATTGTCTTTCGATTAGAATTAGGCTGACTAAGCTAAGATGATAGCTTAAGTACTGGGCAAGCCTATTTTTAACCACTTCAGAAAAGGAGGAGGTTCTATGTTCGGCTGTATGTATGTTTATTTATGTATGTTCACAGGAATCTCCGTCAATTATGGACCGATTTCCAAAATTCTTTTTTTGTTTGAATAATTGATTTGAATTGAGATTGATAGTTTTCTTGTAAAAAAACGTAAAAACGTAAACAGGTTCACGACTGTATCCCCAAGGTGCGGTAGACATTCTCTCAGATCTTTTTATGTTACTTTTTCTAGATCCTTTAAAGATGTCTAAGGTAGTCAGAGGCATGTCCAAACACATATTTGATACATGCCCACATTTTGCAGAAGTTAGTATTCCATACGTGACAGGTTGCAAGCCCATCGCCGCCTACAAGAACACAAGTTTTCTCGTAAAACTCAAAAATCACTTTCTCACTTCACACCCTGAGTTATGCCGCGCTATATAAGTCAAACATTGAAGTTTTCTTTTTAGTTTTAAAAGAACGTAATTATATCTTACTGAGTTGCACTGAACAGCTCAATTTTTATCATCAGATCAGCTCGCTGTCCGTTTAAATACCCTATTCCACTCTGATCCACTAATCAAATCCATTAGGGGTTTATTTCATTGTCTTCGAATTCTGAGTTTGTCAAAATTGAGCTCAATCGAACAACGGAAAGTATTTAGCTAGCAAGATTTGACCCGGACATAAAATTTACAAACATTGCGAGAAGCGCTCGTGGTCGTGCTTGCTTAGTCGTTCTTGATAGAGCAACGTTCGAAGCGGTTTGTTAGTGGATGGGTGACCGCCAGTGGCATTATCATCTGAGCGCTTTCTGTAATTCTGTAATTCTTTATTGTACACAAGAAAATGGTTACAAAACAATAATTAGAAAGTACATGTACAAAGGCGAGCTTAACCCTAAAAGAGTTTTCTACCAGCAAACCTTTGAGTCTACGGAGCTTTCGTGCTACGGAGGGCACGTTAATTGTCAGTCCAAGTCGTTAAGCCATGACGGAGGCCTAAATGTGGCTTAAAAACTCTGTCACTAAAGTTGACCACTGACTCATACGAACTTACTTATTGCAAGAGCACTGGTGGTCTAGTGGTAGTGGCCCCGTCTTCCGATCGTAAGGTCGTGGGTTCAATCCCGGTCGTGCACCAATGAGTTTTTCTACCGAAAAAATTATGTGCACTAAACCAGTACTCTCAAACGGTGAAGGAAATCATCGTGAGGAAACCGGCATGTCGTAGAACCAACATAGTTCGAAATAATGCGTCAAGTGCACGAAAGGAGCCTTTTAGAGGCGCACTTACAATCCTTTCACCACACTGGTTCGAAAGAACTAGTGACACGACAAGAAGAAGACTTATTGCAAATTAATTAGAAGCTTGTTAAAAATACTACAATATAATAAATAATAAATATAAATAATGCTGGACATTTTCACACAGCATCATCTAGCCCCAAACTAAGCAAAGCTTTACTATGGGAACCAGATAACTGATAGAATACTTATATAATTTTTGTTTGTAAATACATACATATTATACATAGAAACACCCAGACCCGAGACAAATATTTGTAGGTCATACAAACATTTGTCCCGCGGCGGGGATCGAACCCGCAACCTTCTGCGTCGCAGGCGGACCTTCGCCCACTACGCCACAGAGGTCGTCAATATGAGGATGTACTACCTATAAGTGCCCCAATTAATTTGATCATAATTATAAATATGTGTCATTGAGCTCGTATCGTTCTTCCTGTGCTTTATCTATTATTATCGTAAAAATTATAAATACATACAAATAGGCAACTCATTCACAAATACAGCTAGATTCATAAAAGGGCTTGTGCAGCTTGAAAGTAGTTAATAAATAAATAAATAATGCTGGTCTTTGCACACAACATCATCTAGCCCTAAAGTAAGCAGAGCTTGTGTGGGTACTAGAATCACTGATAAACTACTTATATACTTTTTGTTTATACATACATATTATACATAGAAACACCCAGACCCGAGACAAATATCTGTAGGTCATACATACATTAGTCTCGCGGTGGGGATCGAACCCGCAACCTTCTGCGTCGCTGGCGGACCTTCGCCCACTGCGCCACAGAGGTCGTCAAAAAGTTATTATTAACTCATTTATTTTAGATTAAAAATAGTACATACATATAGAAAGTAGTACATACAAATAATTGTTTTTCGAATTAATAAAATTAAATAAACTTTATTTAAAGGAACTAAGCTACTACATATTTACATATATTTACAAAATACAACAGGATTAGTCAAGCTATCTAAGGATCGTTAGAAACGATATATAGATAGCTCAATTGATCCAGGTCACTGTCAGTCGGAAGCGTGCCCAAAACACTGGCGGCATTACCACGCTGGATGGCAATGCTGATCCTTTGAGAGAAAAATGTGCCAGCTCTCGGATCACGCGTCGCTTCGACCAGACGCCCTGAAAGAATTTTGAAAACCTTGAAAAGCTCTAGGGTCTCAATTAAATTAAAAATGGTTGTCTGTAAAGTCGGTTTACTGACAATAGTTGAACGTGACAACGCAAAGGCCGATTGTGCTTCTTTGTCGCTCGTTCCGCGCTCTCGCTTGCACTTGCGCAAGCCTTACATGGAACGCCCCAGAGCGAGGTAACGCCTCATGACGTCATGTTTTTTCGTGCGTGCAGCCGGCTCTATCGAATTATAGACGTAGTCACGTCAAAAAAAAAATGTCGAAGGCCGTATGCCGAGATATAGAAATGACCGGTGGACCCTAAGAGATAGAACTACCTTTATCGGTCGCCCATCCATTTACAGACCGATTCGACGTTTGACGAAATCCGGTGGATGATACAATGGAGGATACCCAGCTCTTTCTCCAAACAAACGTATACAAACGTAGTCGAATGTTTCCTCCCTGGATATGGAGTTTAATATCATGACCATCCACTATGAAGGTTTTATTTTTAATTCTAATTATCATAGTCAAAAAAACTATAATTTAAAAAAACCAATCAAGGTAGTATATATGACATAGGGTCATGATAGTAAAAGTTTTAAGATACAAAAATATTTGCTCTAGTGTCATTATCCAGGGAGGAAGCAGTCGACTACGTTTGTATGGAGAAAGAGCCGGTAATCTCTTAGCGTCGATGATCTACACTTAATAATAATAACATTATGAGTTAAAGAGGAAACATTTGTTTGTTTGTTTGTTTGTTTGTTTGTTTGTTTGAATTGAATAGGCTCCGAAACTACTGGACCGATTTGAAAAATTCTTTCACCATTAGAATCCTACATTATCTCTGATGAACATAGGCTATAAATTATTTTCAAAAAAATTAGAGATCCTTATGAAAATTGCAATAATGTAACCAAAGGTGTAAAAATTTTGAACATAAAATTCTTCATATCGCGTGCGCTGCGAAAACTATTGATGATACCTACCTTAGACCTTACCTACATATTAACCTCTAAACTTTAAAGGATCATACCGGGCCGCCATGTTGTTATTAAATTTTTGTTAAATACCTATAATAAACCCGTGCGAAGCCGGGGCGGACAGCTAGTCATATATATAAATCATCTAGTATCTAGATGTAATAAGGCCTAAGATAGAGATTTTTTTTTAAATGCATCTCAAAAACTGTACCCATGCGGGACTTAAACCGCGACTTTCACTGATCCGTAGTAAAGTCGTAAGTTCATATGAACTAGGGCACTAGCGCGAACTTACGTTTGTATTAGTTCTCTTTGTACGCACTTGATCTAGAGCTAACAGTGACATAGTTCTGGAAGTGGCTTCAAGTGTTTTCAAGAGTGTATTGTTGAAGTAACTCTGAATACTTGTTTTACATAATAGACATAATTATATCTTTGGTTATAATTAATTAACTTATAATATATTTTAAAGATAACATAAACAAAATTAAACTTATATAAATTCTTAAGCCTAGAACTCACGTGCGTTGAATGCTGCTAAATTAACGCGATATTTGACACAAAAATTGTAAGTCGCAGGTGTAGGTATTCAACTTTTTTTTTAAATTAAATAGGTCAGCATTTGACCTCCCTCTGCCTGATGTTAAGCAGTAGTGAGGTCTTAGATGGAGCATGCTTTCATAGAAGGAACCTATTTACTCTTGATTTATGAAGGTATGTTGCCTATAACTTTTTAAAACAGGAGAAAAATCAGTACATATAATGCATATGTACTGATTAATAATATTAAATCCATTATGGTTTGAATGAAGATAATTTAAGTAAAATACCAGTAAAAAAAAACTTAGGCCTTTACATCTATATTAGATGATTTATACAGCGTCAGGAGGCAATCCATGCCTACACTTAACGGGACGCTGTAGTGCCTGGGATATTGTTTGTGATAGAATAGGCTTGCCCAGCACCTAAACCATCCTCTCAGCTTAATCAGCCGCCCACGGGAAAGGCGACGTCGATACGAGTGGAGCTGACGAAGCTGCGGGTTTCCTCACGATGTTTTCCTTCACCGTCAAAAGCTCGTGTTATAACGCATACATTTTAATAAACGAAAAATCCATTGATGCACTGCCAGGATTCGAACCCACGACCAAATACGTACTTACCTATGCAAAAGGATTTTTTTTTTTGGCGCGCAACAAATTGTCATGTTTGTTCTTTGAATGCAACCTTTAGCCACATCCACGCGCTTTTTAAAAATAAATCGCGTAACAGATTTCCCCGGACGCCGAAACTTTCCAACGCTCCTGCACGATTTATGCAAGATGGAACCAACAGTTTTAAAAGCCTCGAATTAGTTTCCAAAACTTTACTGAGATATTAAAAGTCAGCTGCAAACATAATTAATTAGTATATATTAATTGACTATTAAGCTCATCGATCCAAATCAAAACCCGTTACAAGTAGGTCAAACAATAATTTTAACAGACAAATCAAAGTATAAATAAAATATATTAGTGTTTAATAAGAAAATTTAATTAGGCCTGTTTAATTGCAGAATGATAGTAATTATTTTATCACTTTTTAGTACATATTATATTAGCAAAATAATAAGTAATTACGAATGTCATCGAAGTCGGCGTGGAATTTAAATCAATAACACTTCAAATGTATTTCATAGTATGACTGTCATGTTGACAGTTACCTACTTGGCTAGTAGCAAATAACTATTAAATATATAGCAAATAAATATTATTCAAATCACCTTTCATAGTCTGGTTTGTTAAAAAAATGTTTCAAATTTTATTAATGTCTTTAATCCATTTGAGAATTTCTTATAGATTAAATATTAAATCTTAATTTTATTAGCCTAATTTGAGGGTAGTATTTTCTCAACTATTGGACAGTACGAGCTAGTGACAGTAATAATAATTTTAGTAGTATGTAAAAATATCAATTATTTTACTAACTAGTAGTTAGTTCACTAAAACCACGAAATAATAAACAAAAACAATAAACCGACCATCGACATTCTCTCATGACATAAGGCGACTGACACACATACCGCTTGCGAAACCCGCGCGTGGCACCGACTGCTCTGGGCACTGTTTTGTAAGCCGCGGATGCGTTCTAGAATCTAAGTTAGGTACTAAACTATTAATTGTTCCGGAGGATGTAAAAAATCTAACCCTGTGGTGTTATAGTTTCATTTTTTTTTATTATGCATGGGTCGGCTCTTGACTTCAGACTTACACAGGCAAGAGTGAGGTCTACGATGGAGCGAGCCTACCCAGAAGGTGCCTATTAACTCTCTTCTTAAAAACAATAGGGTCGTAGCTCAACGGAAATACAGACGCTGGAAGCTGATTCCAAATTTTTGCAGTGCGCATAATAAAAGAACTTTCGAAGCGCTTAGTTCTAATAAGTGGAATATCAACCAGGTGAGGATGATAATCAGCTGTGCGTCTGAAGTCCCTGTAAAAGAACGGTGAAGGCGGAAAAAGGAATGAGTGGAAAAGAACACAATGTTTAGCTATCCCATTAGCGAGGAATAAAGGCAGGGAAATAATGAGAATGGTCAAATAACGCGAACGAGAATTTTATTTTCTTGAAAATTCCCGGTGTTTTATTTAGGATCTGCTATAAATATTTTAAATACCTACTTATAAAATTTGAGATGAATTAAATCTCTACAAAGATTGGGTAAAGTTTAAAAAATAAAAATAAACAGAGAATATTCTTTTAAGTTATACTAGCTGTAGGTATTTTCCACTTCTTTATAATAAGCGTAACTGAAAATAAAAGCGGTTTCATTTCTGTTCTTTTTTAGGTAAATCTTAGGTAATAGGTAAAAGAGCATCTTCATTATTTAGGTAAATAGCACGTAGTAGTAGGTAGTGCACGAAAGGAGCCTCTTTCACCACACTGGTTCGTAAGAGCTAGTGACACGACAAGAAGAAGAAGGTAAATAAAACACAGTTTTAAATGACTCCATGCTACGTAACACCGTCCAACACAAAAGGCGTACGAAAAAAAAAGTGAAAGTGGCTACACACCCACACATGTCATTATGCCTATAGACAAAGTCGTGCTAATCTGAATCATAGTGCGTAGGATTGTCCTACGAATTTGCATTTACGTTGATTTATTCATTGATTTAACTATGATTATTCAAAGTCAACACAGACTCTACTAATACAAGGAGAGAGTGTTTTCGTGAGATAATATAAAAGAAGTAAACAGACAAGACAAGTTTGTTATATGTATAGATTTAACGAGCTCACTCAAAAATAAAAAAGTAAGCATTAACAGGTTGCAAGCTTATCGCTTGTTTTACTTTCATTGTTCTAAGCTATTATGATTCTATTTTTTCAATTAATAATGAAAAAAATTAAAAAATAATAATGAAAAATAAATATGTCAAAATTCATAAGTTAATTTTATTATTCTTAGTCTTTTTCATATAGGAACGATTCCGTGACAAGGCTCTTTTATGTTAATATCTGAAATGATTTAAAAGGAAATAGACTAAAATCCTTTTTATTGAAGTTGTATCTTTTAGTATTATCACTAGATTTCATTTATTTCAAAATTTTTCATTGTTATATCGCGTGAAATGTAAAAGTTCTGAGTCAGGGATACGTTCCTACGTGAAAAATACTATACAGGGTGTAAAAAGACGTCTACCGAAGCCGAAAGGGGTAGGTACAGCATCCCAACACACAACCAAATCTCAGAAAAAATCATTATATCCGGAGAAAACAGCGTTTGAATACAACTGTTTGCATATGTACTGGGCGCGTTGTTTTACGTAGATTGCTGGATTTTGAGTTTTCATTAATTTTTTTTCTTTTATAAATGAAATTATTAGGTAGGTATGGTCTTATAAATAAAATAAAATTACGTAGATAGGTCAAATTTTTTTTGCGTTTTTTTTTCGCTAAATATGTTTAGAATTATGGTCTGATTGCAACCCCTCCGTTTTCAGTTTTCAGTAGTCTTTTTACACCATATTTTTGGTTACTACTAAAAAAATATTGAACAAAAACTTAGTTAAAATTGACAGCCAAGCAAGCGGAAGGCAAAATGTAGGTCAGAAGCGAAAATTTCGGCAGTGACAGTCGATAAAAGAACTTATACTACTTGAAATTAGGCCTCTTTTCGAATGCGCTCATACAAGTGAAAATGAAAGTTTGTACTTTGCGATTTGCACAAACAAATTTAAATACTAAATTTTCGATACATTTCATTCATCTTAGTAAACAAACCATTTAGAGAATTCTTTCAGGCAAAAAAAATTGTGGATTATTAGAGGAGTAAAGGTTAAAATTGGCGTCCATTTGGCAGACGTCTTTTGGACACATGGATTTTGTCTTTTGGAGACACATGGATTTCAATTTGTTTGGAAATCCGTTTGGAATGGACGTTGTTTTTACCATTCACGGAACGATCTTGGAAGACGACCACTCCATTTGGATTGGTGGACGTATCGTGAATAAGTGCCTTAAGCCAGGAACAGTTCAACCATTACTCATCATAGCTTAGACCCAACATAAAAAAGTACGTGAGTGTCGTGGATAACTCGGTTGGAACGAAGTTTCAACTTTGACTTTTTTGTCATTATTTAAATTTTTGAATTTTTTTTGCACATTTGTGAAGTTTTCAACATGTTTTTTGCTTCTCCTGTAAAGTTGTGTTTTTGCAGTTATCCTTTTATTCCCCGGAGACAGCGATATGTCGTGACGGTAAAATTTTTCTTCTAGCCCTCATCCTCGATATCGTCCGAAAAGTATCTTCGTTCCAAAACATTTTTTTTTTGTTTTTTCTAAGATGAGAGAGAGCCAAGAGCCAAGCTGTCAGTGGGTTTATTATTGAAAAATAAGCATTTCTACTTCTTATACTTTTCTTAACAATTATGAAAAAAAGTCATCAATAAAACATGAAAAAAAAGTACCTACGAGTGTCGTGGAACACTCGGTTGGAACGAAGTACTTTTCTATACTGGGAATTTAATAAATTAATTGTCAATTAGGTATCCTAGAAACGCTCTTCCGTACTAACAATGTAACAATCTATGGACTGTGTCGCGGCTGCGCATCTCGCACTGTGACGATTTGACATATACACGTGTCGTGACGGTAAAATGGAACAAAAAAATGTTTTCAGCCTCAGTCTTTTTTTTTCTTCGATGCCAAAAAAGATTGTTTCAAAAAAGATGAAGTTAAACACACAGACAGTAGAGACTTCATTCATTTTGATAGTTAAATTCATAAAAAAGTACCAGGGCAAGCTAAATCTCAGCAAAACGCATGCTAAGTACCAGGAGTTCAGAACAGCGAAGGAGCTACTCGGGCGTAGGATGAATAATGAGCGTCGAAAAGCGAAAGTGGATCGGTCGGTATCCTATGCCTAAATGTGAGACGGATGTATATTTTGCCTAAAACAGAAAGAGATAGATTATGTGAAGTGATTTGTGCTGATTTACACGTTTTGAGTTTTGTTGGATTGTGATTTTTGAACTATGTTATAATAATGTTTTATATATTTTTTTTAAATACCTAAGTAAATAATTTTCAAATAATAATATTATATCACCTAACTTTTTTGGTCTTCTTTTTTCGGAGTATTTAATTGTATAATTTAAATATTCTATTAGAGCAGGTTAAAAACCATTTACTATGGAATTCGTACCCTTATCTACAGTCACGTCATTTGTATAATGAATGATTAAGTAATTAGCAAATTGAACTTGAATTATTTGGTCTTAATTATTATCGTATTATATAAGGAACTTATTAAACTATCATGACTACCTACTCCATCATTATATTATGTTTTAAAATACTTTCAAAGGCTTACATTAATATAAGTAAAACACGTCCTAGTGGACCAAAAAAGTACGTGAGTGTCGTGGAACACTCGGCTAGAACAACGTTTCAACTTTGTCAACTCAAATCGTCACAGTGCGAAATGCACCACGACACAGTCCATAGATTGTTACATTGTTAGTACGGAAGAGCGTTTCTAGGATACCTAATTGACAATTAACTTATTATATTCCGAGTATAGAAAAGTTCTCTTTGCTTTGTTCCAACCGAGTGTTCCACGACACTCTCGTACTTTTTTTTATAATCAAAGTGATATTTTGCCGTATTAAAAATAACAAAAAACGCTTCACCCACCACTTGCCTCTTAATTTTTTATCATCATAATTTGGGAAAAAACTTTTTGTATTTTTCTGATATGTAACCTTTATAATGCAAGTCTAACACGTACTTAGTATTTAAAAAAAAAACAGTTTTTTTATGCTTGTTATAATTTCAATATGAAAATTATAACATTTTGAATGAATTATATGTCAGCGCAAAACGCAACGTAAGTATAACGTATATCATGCGTTTTGCGCGATCTCATTTTCTTCTGTGTCGCCATTAGTTAGATATAAAAACAAATAAAAAAGATTATTTTCCACAATATCAGACCAATATCAATTATTATTGTTATTTTATTCAGACAACAAGATACAATCAATAAAAGGTACAGAACCTCTGATTCATTCACCTGCATATCGTCATTCACCTGCATATCGCTTGATAAAGATTAGTTCAAAGATCTCAGCATTGGGAGGGTTTAGAAATGTATCTATAAGTAATCTGGTAAATCTACTCGTAGATCGTGGGTTCGATTCACATTTTAGAGAAACATTAGGAAAATTGTATTTCTGAGTGTTACTGAAGATTTATAAATATGTAATCACAAAGAGCATGGTATCTATGACAGTTATTAATCTGGGTATCTGTATGCTGTGGCTTTTGATTGCACTTTACGAACAAAAAATGTGATTCGGTTTTATTTTCCTCGATAAATCATGCTTTTTGTTCAAGAAAGCAGACAGACTTATTTAATTCAAAGCTCAAAAGCTTTGCAAAGTTTACATTGTTGTTGTTTTTTTATATATTACCTATTGACTTAATAAGACTTTTATTATATCTTATTAAAAAATATATATTAAAAATAAAAAAATATCTGTGAAAGCTCCAAAGTTACGCAACTTTTCTTTTGCAAATAAGTTTGGGTACCAGGACAACAGAACCTCGCAACAGGTTTCAAAGAGGACGACCACGTGCGTTCGAAAGTGACAGTGGCTCGCAGGATTATTCATGACTGCGCTACCGCAATACCAACGTTATTACGTAGCACATTAAGTTCATTTTACATTGTTATGTGGGACGTGTGATTCGTCACGTCAGTAATTACGAATGCTGGATTGTAATGATGTGTAATCGAAACGGAACTCAGAAATCAAAGTGGGATAATTATGTTTTCTAAGTATAAGACTTGTGAGAAATTTATTTTGATATAAATTGGTAGTAAAATTTATTCAAATAGGTACATAGTTCAAGTTTTTTGACCCAAAAATTTTGAAAAATAGGACGTACCTAAAATAGTTTGAGCTGAATCTGGTAGTGGCTAATGCAGATGGCTTAATTTTGAAGCAGCTGACAATCTTCGTCATGGCTTAATGACTTTATAGCCGAGATCAACAATGTGTAGCATTGAGTAGTAATTGCTCAGTTATTAAAGCCACTAGCGGTCACCCATACATTTTAAAACCACGCTGAATATAGCATAACTGGAGCTTAAGACCTTGTTAGCAACCAGTATAACGTAATACCTACTTATCTTATAATAACAGTTAATTGAATCATTGGTAACGAATCATAAAATAAGCTAAGATTGACCAACGTTAAACTGAGTCAGAATTATACAACAAAATTATCATTTACAATCATTAGCGTAATACAATAGAAAAAAAACATCCGACTAACGCACGAAACGTGATTCAAATGATTAAAAAAAAAAGAAAGTTATGGTTCTAATGATTATGAAATCAATGATAAGAACAATACAAAAATGGCGGATGACATTTTTGAATTATGGAAAAAGGACTATGATAACAAAAGAAGTACATTGTTGGAGTCAAAAAGCAATTATTCAGTAAGACCGCTGGGATCACTTTGAAACGGAGTATCCCTAATATAAATTAATAAGACAATAAAAAAGATTTAAATAAGTATAATAATTACCTACCTACAGTACCGAGTTGGTAATGAACTATAGCAATGAACTAAATAGTCTTTTAACGCCCGCAAAAACTATTTGAATTTGACAGTGATCTGTGGAAAAGACAATCAGTAGCCATTTCAAAAAAAAGAAAAGGGTAATTCTAAAAACTAAAACGATCAATAGATCAACATTCAATGCACTTATTCAAACACGTTTTTGTACAAAACAATAAAATTACGTAACAAAACTATAAAATAAAACTGTGTGATTTACTGTTACACGGAAACACACACCCACCATAGACACACAACGAAACTTTATCACGCTTCCAACTAGGTTACGGAGTTTTAACTTAGTATTTAGCTATTTTCAGTCTTTCTAATTTAAATATAATGTATGTCGCTATGTATAACATGTTTTTTAGTAACTTATATAAGTCTATTTAAATACGAAACAAAAGAAAATAGTACCTAGTAGTAAAACTACAGGTACTATGTTTCCTGATTATGTAGGTATTGCATCAGTAAAACTGTCAACGTCAACATTGATGCATTTTTTTAATATAAAATAATAATTGCATAACTACCTACCTTTGATTAAGTACAAAACTTATTTATATGAAAGCTATCTACTTTTGCATCTTTGGCATCACAAACTGTTCATTCTCATTTAACAAAACTCACCTATAATGGTCAAAGGTTGTGATCCTGTGAGTGCGGGGCTCCAAGCTGCAGCATGGACCGACACAGCTCCGTGATCTCCGGCAGGTTCAGGTTGATCAGATGCACATACATCTGCTTGTGCAGACTCAACTCCCCCGACACAGCTTCTAGCCTCTTCAGCAACGCGTCCTTCTCCCTCAACAAGGACTTCACCTTCTCTTCAACTTCCCTAGATCTGACTTTAGCTTTCTCGCGGGATTTCCGCACAGCGATATTGTTCCTCTCCCGGCGTCGTCTGTATTCGTCAGTGCCTTTGTCCAGCTGTTTGCCGTTCGAGGAACGTCTGGGAGGAGGGACGGTCTGTTTGTGCTTCAGAAGCGGAGGGAGCAGAGGAGCTCCTAAGGGAGGTAAGGGAGTGAAGCCACCTCCGTAGGGTCCGTTCACCCCGATCGGAGGCTGAGGGTTGTATTGCCCTGTGTACTGCGCGCAAGTCACTGATCTCCTGAAATCATGAGGCTCTGGTGGCTCTTCCTTGATTGGTGGCGCACCTTGCTCGTGTCCAGAGTTCTGGACTGGTGCATATGCTGCTCCAGAGTGGACAGCTTGCGGCATATACGCAAGAGTCGTCCTTTGGAACGAGCGCTGCTGCGGAGACCTTCCTCCCGGAAGTATCTCCTGGAACAGCGCCATCGTCTCCTCCCCCCGGAACTGATCCTCGATGAGGTGTTGCAAATCCAAGGATATCTCCTGTCCATTGAGCTCGTCTAAATCCGGGGGAGGATAGGACGCGCGCTTGTCATCCACAGTCTTCTTGAGCTGGTCGGGCTGCGGTGGCGGCGGAGGTGCCGCTGCCGCGTCATACATCTGCGGGGACTCCATGCCGCCGCTCGGGCCTAGTACCGGCCCAGCGGCCCCTATGGCCCGAGCCTCCACTTCAAAGCACCGGTTAGCCGTCACTAGAGCACTTGCACGAGAGAGGTAAGTAACATCCGATTGAGCGATCACAACAATCCTTTATCGCGAGGTGAGCGAGTGCGAGCCGGGGACGCGTGCGTTCGGCTCGGCGAGCGGGCGCGGACTGCGCGCTGCCGGCCGCCAAGCTAGCGCCGGAAGGAACTCTGAAAGCTGAAAGTTTGCGAGTAAAAGTTTAGGATACGCTCAGGCGCAGTTTGACGGCGCCTTCTAGGTTATGTTTTTGCTTTGCACTTTGATATTTGGTTTGATGGAATCTTTGTACATTTATATTTAGTAATTTTATTTTCACGTCATATGTTGGTCGTTTGTGGGTAAGTAATATTTTGGCTACTTTAAAAGTCTTTAAATGTGATTTCTTTACTTAGATAAGTATAAGTAGGTATTACTTATTGGAATTTTTTTTCACTAAAACATAGACGGTTTTTTTTTTCAAGTTTTCAAAAAGACGATGTTTCGGATGCTGCAATGCGTATAATTTTATTTTTATAATATAATATCACAACATCTCACATTTCGTTACTTCGAGGAATAATCCATTGATAAGTTAATAACAATGTAAGTAAGAATGAATGAGTCACATTGCATTCATTATATCATTAGGAACCATGTTCGCACGTAGGCATAAAGATTCCGTTCTTATAAGTCGGTCACCGTCAAAATGTGGCCGTTCAGAAGATCCAAAATAGTCCCTGGTTCTTCACGGTATTGGTCGCCAAGGAACAGGAGTAGAATCATCTAGTTTTAAGACGTTTCAAAGTGATCCCAGCGGTCCTACTAAATAAATGCTTTTTGACTTTGACTTTGGTAACCAAGGTTTAGCTACCATTCTGGATCTTCCATTGCTTTTTATTAGACGTACTTGAGCAGATAATACAACATGGCTCTAAAAAGCTAAAACCTGCCTTATTTGACTAGTGAATATATTTATATTATTATAGGTAATGTTATATGTAAATAAATAACCACCTGCTGATGGTGAGGGGTTTGATATCCGGGTAAGACAGCCATTATGAATAGTTTGTGTGTTATATTAGATTATTTTTTACAAAAACCCTTAATACCTATTTGTTTTTATTGTACTAGAACAAAATAGCAATTGATTTGAAGTAAAAGTACGACTGTCAAAGTAATTTTAAATTGAAATAGTGACAGTTAATGTTTTATTTGTTTGAATAAGGTTTAAAATAGTATTTTTACGGACGTCACAAGACGGTCACCTCATTTCGGAACTCAAAATGCCCAAACGTTATCCATCATCGTTATCTGCCTACATAGTCTTGATTTACGAATTACTATTAACTGTGGATAGAAACTATGGATTGAATGCATTTATGTTAATTGCATCTTACTAATTAAGCTAGCATAACCTAAAGTAAAACCTAGTAAAACTACTAAAGTAGACCTAGTAAAACTACTAAAGTAGCCTAGTTTAAAAGGTTGTCTGGTAGATATCGCTATCCAGCGATAAGACCGCCAATTACAAACAATGGTATCTATGTAATAATCTATAAGGTGCTTTCTGGTAAGACCGGACAAGTAGTAAGTCCGGATAAGTCATGTAACTACTAAATTCAGCAATATTTTTAAATGATGGCAACATCACCGTACGCGCCATTTTGTTGTGCCCCTCCCTACAGTCTGCTTTTTACGCTATGCCCAGCAGAACGTGTGCTATTGTCGTTCAAAAAAAGGATGTACCAAAAGTAGAAAAAGACATGATCCGATCTTCCACCTGAAACGTTCTGTGAGCAATTTGGTAGGTAATTTTTGTTTATTTTTGAAGTTTTGCTGTTTTATTACCATTTGCGATGTAAGACTAATTGATTAGTACTATACAATCATGTCTACGACGTTTGTAGACAAAGATCCGATCTTTAACCTCGTAGGTTAAGATCGGACATAATCCGCCGGTCTTTCACTTTAAAGTGTTTCTCAAACTTTTTACTTTACATGCATTTTATTTTACTTTCAATATTCGATTTGTCTGTATCAAACGTCTCACTTTCGCAAGCTTTTGTACGGATGTCTTGGCTGTTTTCGCCTACAAGTAAGTAAGTTATCAAAGTTACCTAAATTTATGATGTTTAAAATGTAACTTGTTTTACTAATAATGTTGTAAAAGTACTTACTTTTTTGTTTTTACTTAAAGAAGTATTTGTTACGTTTAGTTGTTGATTGTTATTGATTTCTTGTTTGTTCTGGATTGTATAAAATACGTAAGTATTAAGATTTGTTGACAGAATGTGCTAGAATACTGCATATTTATATTACTTAATAATAATTTAAGTGGATTGACCGAGTTTGGAATACCAAGCAATATTGTCGACGTAGGGCGCAAAACAGTCAAGTTGAAGTGGGACTGGGCAGGGCACGTGAGCCGGATGCACAGCGAAAAATGGGCAAACATCTTAACACCCTGGAGACAACGCTGCGGACGGCCAAGGAAACGCTGGAGAGACGACCTCGACTCCTTCGATGTTCAACTTTACATAAAGTTTTTTGATATTTTGCTTATTTGTTTGTAGATTAAAATTTAAGCTTATAATGAATAAAGTTGATTGATAATATTTTTTTTGTTATTTTTAGAGCTTGAAAATGCAAGTTTCAACTCAGAAAACTGACTTCTATTTTGTTAATTGTCTGCCTGCTGTAATTATGAGTCTAATGAGCCTTTAGATGTAAAAGTTTGAGATACACAAAAATCTATGTTTGAAGCATGCGGGGTAAGATCGGACATTTGGAGTAAAAAAATGTATTAAATCTTCGCTAAAACTTAAATTTGAAAACCAATTCAATAACAATTTGTACTATGTTTTTTATTAGGTAAGTCCGAATATTTTCCTGTGATAGAGCTTATTCTAGCTGTTACAGAGGTGATTTTATAAGGTAGTCCGGTCTTACCTTAACACGGTCCGATCTTTTACTTGCCATTCTGAAAAATTTTGCTCTGTTTGATCATTCATAAAACATCAACCGTTGTATTTATCTAAACATTACAAATAAGAAATGAAACCTCTGTATTTTTGCAACAGTTTGGTTGCTATGGCGTTGTAAAAGAGTCACTAGAGGCGATACAATAAAATATTTTCTAAGACTCTTTAGGTTTTCTAAAAAATAGTCCGATCTTACCAGAAAGCACCTTATTTAAGTTTTTAGGTATCTACATTGTATTGTAATAAAGTTTTTTTCATTTCATTTCATTTCAAAGTAAAGTTAATCTTCCTTTTTTTTCCTTTTTGTGTATTTATTTGTGTGTAATTTTTTTTTTTGTGAGAGAAAATAAATAAATTGTTTGATTTAGCTTATTTTTTTTAATGCCTTTTTTTGTAAAGGTCTGTCTTTATTATTATTTTCAATACCAATTGCACTTTAAGTTGTCCGAAACCTTGTTGTGTAAAATCTTTACTGGTCTCCACGATACAGGCTTTGCCTAGTGTGGAGTCCGCTGATAAAAATGTTATTGTATTGTTTCACTTCAAAAGCCGTGTTGGCCGAATGGGGTTGTACCTCGACTTTCAATCCGAAGGTTGTGGGTTCGAATCCCGGCTGTGCATCAATGGATTTTGCGTTTCGTAAAATTTATATGCGCTTTAACACGTGCTCTAAACGGTGAAGGAAAACATCGTGATGAAACCAGTTAGTGTTCTTACAGGCGGCGATGGGCTTGCAACCTGTCACGTATGGAATCCTAACTTCTGCAAGATGTGGGCATGTATCAAATATGTGTTTGGACATGCCTCTGACTACCCCCCTTAGACATCTTCAAAGGATCTGGAATAAGTAACATAAAAAGATCTAAGAGAATGTCTACCGCACCTTGGGGATACAGTCGTGAACCTGTTTTTTGTTTCGCTTTTAAATAATTTTTTTTTAATTTTTTGTTTGATTTGATTTGAATATTTTTCTTAGGTAAAGGTATTACAAAAATATTATTGATAATAAAAAAAAAATGTCAGGCATGTTAAATTAATTAATAACTTATTATACATTATTGTGGTTTTAATAAGTAATAAGTACAACTGAATTCCATATTCTTCTCGTACTTAAAAATTATACTGTAGGTACTCAAAAATACACAAGGTATTAAAAAAATGGTTTTCTTTTAGCCATATAGACGTTCCTTTATCGAATTTAGAGATATTAAAAAAAAAATAGAATTTCATCATCAAAAATTACGCTAATGAAATCCCTTGAAACTAATCAATTCACTAACAATGTCACGTGCCGTCTATCAGTACGTGTGTCTACCGAGATAGAGTATCTGATCGGTAAGATGGGGCACGGATAGACGTGGGCAATCGATTGTTGGCTAAATCGATCGATTCTATCGATCAATCTGATGATATATTTCTGACTACCCCTCCAATGTAATACTTCTAGCAATTGACAATATTTTCGACTAAGGGTTCGTTTAGACTATTATTACTGGTAAGTATAAGTCTAAAATAAATAAATAAATAAAATAAAAAACTATAAATAAATAATGCTGGACTTTTCACACAGCATCATCTAGCCCCAAAGTAAGCAGAGCTTGTGTTATGGGTACTACATGACTGATATACTACTTTTTGTTTGTAAATACATACATATTTTATAGAAAACACCCAGACGCGGGACAAATATCTGTAGGTCATACAAACATTTGTCCCGCGGCGGGGATCGAACCTTCTGCGTTGCAAGCGGACCTTCGCCCACTGCGCCACAGAGGTCGTCAAAAAAAAAGTACTTCTACTGATAAGTATGAAATATATTTCATATACTTATATTATTTTTCACGTAGGAACGTATCCCTGACACATAGAACTTTTACATTTCACGCTGTAGGTACAACAATGAAAAATTTTGAAATAAATGAAATCTAGTGAAGATACAACGGAAATTAACATAATATGAAAGAGCCTTGTCACGGAACCGTTCCTAAGTATAAAACATTTTTGAAAAAAAAAATTGAACCGACTTCACAGAACACAAACAGAAGAACCTTCTACACACTAAAAAGAGAAAAATAAGAATATAATTTGAAGTCGGTGCCAACTATTCATTTACATCTAAGAAATTCAAAAGAACTTGGGTGCAAAATTGTATCCTGGTACGCTATCGCTCGATTTCTTTTTTTGATAGGTACTTAATCGTATTCACTTGGCACCGACTTCAAATTATATTCTTATTTTTCTCTTTTTAGTGTGTAGAAGGTTCTTCTGTTTGTGTTCTGTGAAGTCGGTTCAATTTTTTTTTTCAAAAATGTTTTATTTTTCACTTTTTAGTGTAAGTAAATAAATACTGTGTAAATAAAAGTGTATGTGTAAATAATATAGTAAGCTACGAGTACATTACGACTTTGCTTATCGTAGCTTAAGTAGGAAAGGATAAGAGAAGTCATGGGCAGACCTACTAAAGGACACACCGGAGTTCAGCAAGGGGGAAAACTATCAATCCATAAGGAAAAGAAAATATTTTGGACTACCTCGGGTGTAATACCCTTTCAAACTATTTAATGTTTGACTCAGATTGTGAGTCAGGGTGTGTTGTGTAGTGAGAATGAGGTTCTTTGAATGTTACGGGAAAACTGTCAATCTCTCAGGAAAAAAAAATATATGGCGCCACCTTGAGAGTATACCTCTTTCAAACAAAAAAAAAATTTTGGAAATCGGTCCACAACTGACGGAAATATCGGTGAACATACATAAAAAAAAAAACATACATACAGCCGAACATATAACCTCCTCCTTTTTTTGAAGTCGGTTAAAAAAGTAAGTTCGTATGAGTCAGTGGCCAACACTGGTGACGGAGTTTTTAGGCCGCCTTAAGGCCTCCGTAATGACTTAAATAGCCGGGACCGTCAATTTAACGTGCCCTCCGAAGCATTTATTTATTTTTGAAAATTTCAATTCAAAATTCATTGATTTTCTTTTTTATATTTTCGAGTTTTTAGTTAGACAAACATAAACTATAGTTCGCCCAACGGATCTAGGCATTCGTGAAGTTAGCCGTTTGTCTGCGCTGTGACATACAAAATTGTGTTCTGCGCAGACAAACGGCTAACTTCTCGAATGCCTAGATCCATTGGAAGAACTGTACTTACAGGCGAAGATTCAAATCAAATATTATTTTCTGTGCCTTTCAATAAAATTAGAAACACACGTGTATTTGACCTACTGGAAAAACTAGAATGATTGCATTTATTGAGTTGATTCTGCAAATTGCATAAAGTTTGTTTACCTAGCGTTATGTGATCTAAAGGCATTAATTCCTACCATTTTTGTACCAACGTAAAGTTTTACGAGTTACTACAGAAAAAGTAATACTTCCTGTAAAATTTTTGATGTGGAATATTTTCCGATTGTGTTGGAGTTTATTTTTAATTCAACATAATAATGATTTGTATTCAAAACTAACAACATTTTGAATAGCCTAATTCCAGGTTTCTATCCAAATCGGTTCACTAGGCATGATTGAAACACAAATCTATCCACATTCAGCTTTTATTAGTAGGATTAGGAAGTAGTACCTATGGTCCAACTGAATAATGCTTCAATGTAAACAATCAATCATTGGATGAAGAAACTGATGATCTTGAATGAATTAAAGATAGTACTACCAGTAATAGCACGTCTCATTGCATTTTACATCCCAACACAACAAAATCCAAAAGCATTTTCCGAGAATCATTATATCCGGAGAAAACAGCGTTTGAAGATTACTGTTTGCGTATGTACTGGGCGCGTTGTTTTACGTAGATTGCTGGATTTTGAGTTTTAATTGTTTTTTTTCTTTTATTAATGAAATTATCAGGTAGGTATTGTCTTATTATGTTGTCCTAGTAGTAAATAACCGAAAATAACATAAAATGAAAACCTAAGTAAAAATTTTTTTATGTTTTTTTCGCTAAATATGTTTAGAATCATGCTCTAATTGCAATCCCTCAGTTTTTGGTAATAGTTTTTTTAAACCCTGTATAATAACACCAGTTTTACTGAATGTACAGTTCGCCCAACGGATCTAGGCATTCGTGATGGCAGCCGTTTGTCTGCGCAGAACACAGTTTTGTATGAAAAAGCGTTCACTGCGCAGACAAACGGCTTCACAAACGCTTAGATCCGTTGGGCGAACTGTACACACTTTCTTTCAGTCAAGTTCGGACCTGTCGACATGATTCATTGAACGTCAAACGAAGAAATGATGATGAAATAAACGAACTAAGTTATTTAATAGAGATATGTGCTGCCAAATTGTGGAACTCAATGCCGGGTACTGTATTTCCCGAAAAGTACATTATAGGGGTCTTAAAATCAAGAGTAAATAGTTTCCGTCTAGGAAAGCATGCTCTAGGAAACAATGTTAACGAACATGTAAAAATGGCGGGTGGAGACTCGCCAACTCACTACTGGGCCCCCCTAAAACAGTCGCTCATGACGTGAGCGGCTAGAAGGTGGTAAGGTGCTACCGGACTTTAAACGACGATCACGAGCTCCCAGAGGGTCCAGCTTCACGTGCCCACTCGCCATCTTACGTAACACCCCTCAGCCTCCGAGCAATGCTCTAGTGACTCCACTCCGTCCGGCCAGTGAAGGCAATTATTATTATTATTAAGTTGAAATTCCCAGTATAGAAAAGTACTCTATACTTCGTTCCAAACGATTGTTCCACGACACTCACGTACTTTTTCAGTTTCTTTTATTCCGTATAACCTTTTAACTAAAGTATTTGTCTATCTATGTAGGTATAACAAGACAAAAAGACTTGTATTGAACATTCATCGATAGTGTGGTAGCTGACTAGGTTACCAGCACGGTTGCGTAACCAACTCGTCTTGATGTACAAGCTGGTGACGTTGAGATTGTAAATATCTTCCACAGTGCCAGTGAACACTGGTGGTCCAGTGGAAGCAAAGCCGATCTTCACGTGGATTCAAATCCAGTAAATCAGCAGGTACTAGTAAGCACTGGTGGTCTAGTGGAAGCAAAGCCGATCTTGACGTGGATTCAAATCCAGTAAATCAACAGGTACTTACTAGTAAGCACTGGTGGACTAGTGGAAGTAAAGCCGATCTTGACGTGGATTCAAATCCAGTAAATCAACAGGTACTATTAGCACTGGTGGTCTAGTGGAAGCAAATCCTTCGTTAAGATTCGAATCCGGTGAACCAATCTAAAAATGTGCACTATACGTCTCAGCGTTACTAGGGAACTGGCATGTTGAACCTTAAACGTAAAAAAACATCTCAGCTTCTTTGAACCGCTCTTAAAATAATTTCATCCCCTGTCTTATAAACCAGTAGTGACTCGTTTGATTGATACTTTAAACCAATTTAATCCTAATTCGATTGGTCAATTAAATCTTACTAGGCTCTTTCATTGTGTAGCTTATTTCCTTGTTCTGCTTCACGTCCTGTTGCATGTAAGAGCAGGATCTGTTTAAACCTAAAACAAATTAAAGTATATCTCTGTTAGGACCAGCCGTCGTCTGCTGATCACCTCGTCTTTTAAAGCCTCAGGCATTTGCTGATCAGCAGGCCCTGGTCCATCGCCAGTCTCTGGTAGGTACGGCACGCGGACTAGGTTACCGGCGCGGTTGCGTCACCAACCACTTTCTGCGCTGTCGCTCGCCTACTTACCCACTCACTGCGACGCGGTATACTGCGAATTGGTTGCTTTATTATTTTGCAAATTCAGTTCTACTTCCTGATCAATGATCATCATTCCCTTACTCTTATCTCTATGCTTTATTCCTCAAAGCATGTACTTTTGATCCCTAGCGTAGAACGAGAGCGTAAAGAGGAGTGTTGAGAGGAGGACCATTTACTGATAACTCCTAACATTTGTCAACTGTGAATCACTTCTTTTACCTTATCATCTGTCACACAATAACTTCTACTTCAGTAATATTCAGAATCAAACATAAAGCTGAAAGCTGAGATTCTTTCTTTGACTAGTAAACAGGAAAACTATCACCTGTGGAAGGTTTACTTTGGTAAACTGTGACAATCATGTGTACGTGCCTTCCAACTAGACATCTTCAAATGACCATGAAACCAATTATCATCTTGAGGAGATGATTTTTATCGCAAAATTGTGGTTAATAGTCCAAGCTTATTACCTAAGCTTATTACGTCCTTTTTGTATGCTTCTTTAGTTTATTTTCCATCCAAAGATTGTTGGAAGAAAGCGCTTTCAGCGATAACGCCGCCCATTGTACTAATTTCGAACGTGTTTTATTTATGTGGTTATTTGTTAGTAATTGGTGTACTATAAAGTGTTCATTCATTCATTTATTCTTATTAGGGCCTCCGTTCCGCAGTTTTCTTAACCTATCTCAGATAAAATAAAACTAAGTTACATCTAAGCTAGCAACACCAATACGCGACATGAGCACTACAGTGCGCAGGCACATTGCGTCACATCGCAAGCCGCTCACCGCCCCCCACCCCTCCCAGTTAATAGGGCCTACAGGGGGGATTCGCACACCTTTGGTACTTTCGTACTAGCTAATCCATTTGTCTACGGGACTTCAATAATATTAGTTAAACGACGACCCAACTCACAATAATGCCTGCTCAGAAGAAATTAGTCACCGTGTCATCTGTCATTTCTCGCTTGTTATTTGAGATACACCTGCAAGATTAGTCAAACTAAGGTCCACGTGCTTCACCCAGATGGAAAACCTAGGTGCAGCACGGGTCCAGACCCCTATTCCCAATGTTTTCAACGTTAGCTCTAAACCTGATAATTTGATTCCATTAGTCAAAAAAGAAATGAAATAGACAGAAGTCTTCGTACAATACATTTGGCACACGTCGCTTAAGCTTAAACTGCCTCACGATGACTTCCCTGCTCTTATATATTTTTTAATTAAAAAATCTATTGATTACATGGAACCCAGGACCATCGCATTGAAATTCGAGGTTTTTACTACCCACGCCAACACGGCCGATATTGTATTTAAACACCAGGAAAAAAAAACAAATATTTCCAAAACTGTACCAGGGTGTCATACCCGCGCGGTGATGACCTATCACGTACTTTTGATTTCCATTAAAACGACAGATGGCATTACAGGCGGTACTTATAAACGCGTCTCAGAATTTCTTCTCGGAAAACCGAGTTTCACATCGTTTTTATGTGGTGAAAACGAATTTGAGGATTTTAATAAGGCGCATAATTCAAATTATATAAATTTTATGGGAACTAGGTGTGGTCCTATGCTTTATTTTTCTTACAGCAAAGAGGCATGATGAATGAAGATGAATTTCTTTGCTTACAAAAAGCGAAAATACATTGACGGTTGAGCTCAACTGGACTTCGAACCAGCTCTTCAAAATCCAGGCCAAAACAGTGTTCAAAGTAGAAAAACCCAGCTCCCCTCCTAACCAAAACTCCTAGGCATGGTATTTAGACTATCGCTACCAGGGCGTCAGCGGTTATGCAAGACCCACTCTCACTTTCGTGAGGCCGCGAGCTTTGCTTATATCATCAACTGAGACCTACTGCGCTGCGCTGTTGCCCTGGTAGTTTCGTTTTTGATTTTATTTATTGGAGCGTGGAAAATGTAATTTTATTGAATTAAGAGTTGGTTGAAGAATAAAAAGTTTTATAGGTATCAATTTTGAATTTTTTGATTGACTTGACGAACTCACTTTCAAGTTTAAATTATGGATCTTTTGCAGGAATCCAGATTATTATTATGAAACAATGATTTGTTGAAGATTCGTTTCTTTTGACCATAATCCGTTAAAGGTCATGTTTTATCCCGAAAATATACAATTTACAATACGGATTGCCACATAGTTAATAACCGAAGAAGATTTCTTTATGAATCAATTTAATTTCACATAAAGGCCACATTTTATCCCTAAAATACATCCACCTCCAGTAGGGAAATGCTCTAAGACCATGTTTTATCCCGAAAAATATCCACTTCCTGTGTGAATCTATGCTTTAATGTGTGAATCTATGCTTTAATGTTTTATCCAGTTCTCAAAAGATACCACAGACATACAGAGTGACTCGACTGTGGTCTGTGGGCGGTGTAGCCCCCACCAGATCTGACATACTTTCGCGAGTGCCTTTGTCGGCGATGCTCGACTAGTCTTCAATATTCAATATCCTGATTCAAACTTTGGTACGGAAACGTTAAAATAATCTGTAGAAAGATTATATAACTAGAAATACTTTATTGTAGGTACCACTTTAATACAAGTAGGTACAAAAAAAACTACCACTAAAATAATTTTACCTATTTGACAAATGCTGGTCCTACTTATTGGCTAAACAGCGATATCTACGAATCTACGAGACAAAAAGACACAAATTTTTTAATGTTTATATGGATATTTTTTGTTTCTTCAAGCTGAAACCAATTTGATTGTTTGCTATGGAGGGCTATTAAAGGAGGTAATTTATAACCCTGGATTATTTCTTAGGCTAAGACTTACCTATTCTCGGAAAAAATAATTATTCATAAGTATGAATAATTATTATATACTTATACTCGTATTGCCCTGCAGTGGTACATCACGGGCTCACAATAAATAAGATATAAATAATGAATAATTTTTTTTGGACATGGACAAAACCTCCGACACTAAAAAAAAACAAAAATATAATTTTAGTTACAAAAACCAAGCTTCTAATATGAAATAGTTTTTGATAATTTACAATTTGTACTGTTATAGAAATCGTATGAAAAACGTTTCTTAATTTTGTTTTTCCAAAAACTTAATTTGGGAAAACTGTTCTTGGGGGGAAATGCAATTGAGACCAACCTGTTTTTAAATATTTGATTTTCGTTTTCTAGGCTTTTTTTGTTGTTTTCCCTTCAAAATAAACCTGTCAAGAACAAAACCTTCTAACTTAAAAAAAGGGTAGCTGCCACACCCTGTAGGTTTACTTTGGACGTGTCTTTGACAAGCCCTGAGAGAATGTTCCTACCGATACAGTCATATGTTTACCTATTTTTTTATTTGTTTCAAGGCCGGGTCTAAGTTCAGTGTGCCCACGATTGACCAACTAATTCAATTAATTGTATGTTAATCATCGTCTGTGATTACTAGGCAAGAGGTCGCCATTTTAGCAATAGGTACTTTGAGGACATGACACATTAATGCCCTAATTTCTAATTTAAGCTCCATTATACCAGTGACGGAAAGTTTCTGTATCAGTCATGCTGCAGCGATTCATACTTACCTACATACATTAGCGGAACGCATCCGCAACTAAAAACATATACGGTTTTTAGATTTTTCCCTGTTCATGTATTCTAAGACGATACTACTTGCTTTTCATAGTTAATAGGAAGTACCCAATGAATTTTGATTTCCATGAGTGCCATGTCTGTCGCATGTCGGACGACTTGTGGGCAAAGACCACAACTGAATGGGTGCCCAACGCAAGACACGCGGCAGACCACCACGGAGATGGCGGGACGAGTTGGATGTGCATCTTCCAGATTGGCCCACTGCAGCCATGGATAGGAAAGACTGGAAAAAAGGGAGGGAGGCCTTTGCCCCTTTTTTGCGTTAACTTAGAAGTATGATTTTTGCACAGCTTAAATCGATCGTAAACCTGAGTACAGACAGACAGACAGACAGACAGACAGACGGACAACAAAGAGATCCTATAAGGGTTCCGTTTTTCCTTTTGAGGTAAGTACCCTAAAAACGGATAAAAACATTTATCCCTAATCACAGACTAGTAGGTAAGTAAGTACCTACCTATTTTTTTTTTATGATGAATGAGTCGGCTCTTGACCTAAGACTTACACAGGCAAGAGTGAGGTCTACGATGGAGCGAGCTTACCCAGAAGGTGCCTATTAACTCTCTTCTTAAAAACAATATGGTCGTAGCTCAGCGGAAATACAGACGCTGGAAGCTGATTCCAAATTTTTGCACTTCGCATAATAAAAGAACTTTCGAAGCGCTTAGTTATAATAAGTGGAATATCAACCAGGTGAGGATGATAATCAGCTGTGCGTCTGAAGTCCCTGTAAAAGAACGGTAGGCGGAATAAGGAATAATATTCATGTGAGAGACGAGCAAAGTCGCAGTAGGCTTAAAGCAAGTTATGTATCATGTAGGTTCCCACCTAGTCTCTAATGGTCTTCCGTAAAAGGACAAAAGAATGGTTCAATAATTAAAAGCAATTTAATTATCGCCATTATCTCACAAGATCAATATCGATTAGTCAAAGGTGATTAGTGTTCACTAACTAACTACAAATATTTTTGGAATAAGAAGGTAGTTCACAAGCAGTGTGTACTGCCATGACCTATGCTGCTGAGACGTGGACACTTACGCATGAGGGTGTGTACCGAATGCGAGTAGCACAGAGAGCCAGGCGCGGATCCCGCCCCGCAAAAAGCTTGTGGGCACAGCTACCCAAAAAATGGCTAAGGATACGAGTCGGAGGATGAACTCGCTCTCTATAATCTCTCTCACAATAGTCTGGGACCGATTCTGAGTTTTGGTCGATTTGCCACCGAAACTCAAAGAACAGATACTGTCGGATACCAGTGCATAGGGACCTGTGTGCGAGATTCGGACTGATCGACAGACAAACACATTATTTGGCCAATCTCGAAACTTCGGTCAAAAGGATGTGGGCATGCCCACCGTGCCCATAACGGTGGATCCGCGCCTGCTGTGCGCTGTCTTCGTTTTTTAGGCGTCATCAAAAATGGGTTCTGCGCAGCTACTTCAGAGAGACATAGATTGGTTGTGCGTATTGTACCTATGTAAAGTAAGTTCGTATGAGTCAGTGGCCAACTCTGGTGACGGAGTTTTTGGCTTCACGACCGACAATTTAACGTGCCCTCCGAAACACGGAAGCTGAAAATGCCACTAGTGGTCACCCATCCACGTACGGACCGTTTAGAACGTTTAACTTCGATGATCTATCAAAAACGACTAAGCAAGCACGACCACGAGCGCTTCACTAGCTTGTGAAGATCATTGAAAATGACGAATTTTACTCACACGCACCGAAATTCCATACAATAGGTACTTATAAAGATGTCCCTTGGTGAAGAAAAACATCATTATACAAGACGGAATAATCAAATGATTTCCGTTAAAGGACGTACAGAATTTCCGTTAAAAATAATTATCAGTGATCACAGTTCTTCCAACGGATCTAGGCATTCGTGAAGTTAGCCGTTTGTCTACGCAGAACACAATTTTGTATGAAAAAGCGATCTCTGCGTAGACAAACGGCTAACTTCATGAATGCCTAGATCCGTTGGGCGAACTGTATACAGGTGAATTTGGCCCTTTTAAAATGAAAAACTATACATCTGCTATCTACTACGCATGCGCGGGCTACTATGTTGCAATCCCTTAAATAGGTCGAGAGACACTAATAGAAAGACGCAGGCGCGGATCTAGTAACACCCATCGATTGACCATAGAATTAATCAATATTTTTAATTTTCGATGTACAATTACTCGTAATAAGTTTTACTTTAAAGGTACATAGAAGTTTTTTTAAAAACTAAAAAGAAAACCGACATCAATATTCAGGGCGTCAGATTACGTTAGTATTTGTTGTTAAAGCGGCAACAGAAATACATCATCTGTGAAAATTTCAAATGTCTATCACGGTTCATGAGATACAGCCTGGTGACAGACAGACAGACAGCGAATTCCCGTTTTACCCTTTGTGTACGGAACCCTAAAAACTTATGTACGTACATAGGCACAGCCGAACATGGAACCTCTTCCTTTTTTTGAAGTCAGTTATGAAATCAGGTCATCAGATTTTTATACTTATTACATCTACTTACCTATTTGTATATTTTTTTTCTGATTGCTTTTGTGCACTGCCGATTGTTAATTGCTACAATATTTACCTCATACTTTGTTCAAGACTTATTTTGAATTTAATCGAGTTATCCTGAATGCGGCCCTGATATCAAAAACTTATAGATTGTTTGCATCTTTTACTATTTCAGTTCGTGTGTGTGTATCATAGTTACTTAATACACACATGCAGCTGTATTGTAAAAAATGTAAACAATCATGCTAAGTACCTACTGTATCATCTGTGTAAGGTAGGCACTGTAATAGTGATCTACTTCATTACTCCTGTGTATGGATAGGAATGGGTGTATCCAATTTTATGAAATCAAACTGGTCTTACCTACTCAATTTTTTTGGCTAGACGGAAAGACGGGAGATGGACTACAGCGATTACGGAATGGTGGCCCAGAGATGCGCAAAGACCACGAGGCAGACCACCCGCCCGATGGTCGGATGACATCGTAAATGTAGCTGGGAAAGCGTGGGAAAGGACTGCACAGGACCGAGAAGAGTGGCGTAATAGAGAGGAGGCCTATACTCAGCAGTGGGTGTAACCGTAATACGCACAATCATTCTTTAGCTCTTTGAAGTAGCTGCGCAAATTAGAACACATTTTTGATGACGCCTAAAATCGTGTTTACTCTACCAAACCTGCGCAATCGTATATATACAGGAGTAGAATCACCTAGTTTTAAGACGTTTCAAAGTGATCCCAGCGGTCCTACTGAATAAATGCTTTTTGACTTTGACTTTGACTTTATTGCACCTAACTTTATGAAGCTCGTGGTCGTGCTTGCTTAGCCGTTCTTGATAGATCGTCGAAGTTAAGCAACGTTCGAAACGGTCAGTTAGTGGATGGGTGACCGCCAGTGGCATTTACATCTGAGCGCTTCCGTGCTTCGGAGGGCACGTTAAATTGTCGGTCCCGGCTATTTAAGTTGTTAAGCCATGACGGAAGTTAAGGTGGCCTAAATACTCCGTCACCAGAGTTGGCCACTGCCTCATACGAACTCACTTACTTACTTTTAGAGACAACTGACAAGCGCAGACCACCTGCCCGTGGGTCAGATGACAGACAAATCAGCGTGGTAGGAAAACAAGGGATGAGAATGGCACAGCACCCACCGTGAGGAGTGAATGGCACATGGCGTAGTATACCCACTGCTGAGTGTGCTGCTTTATAGGTTGAATGATGATGATTGATGATTGACAACTACCCATCTGTTCGTCTCGACTTTGCTTGGGTAGGTAAAAGATATCTCCAAAATGCGCCTGGTGTTGGTAGACATTATTTTTTTTTTTTTATCCTATACTGTACCACTGCCGGGCAAAGGTCTCCCCCAATTCCTTCCAACCATCTCTCACCTTTGATAGGTTCTACCACCCACTATCAAAGGAGTCGAGGTCGTCTCTCTAGCGCTTCCTTGGCCGTCCGCGGCGTCGTCTCCCTTCAGGTTGCCAGGTTGTTAAAATATTGGCCCATTTTCCGCTGTGCATCCGTCTCACGTGTCCTGCCCAGTCCCACTTCAACTTGGCTGTTTTGCGCCCTACGTACAGTGGGACAGTATAGGTTAAATAAAAAAAAAAAAAAAAAAAAATTTTAATAGGTATTTCTTATAGGACAATGGCCAAAAATGTATCTAAGCTGGTACCCGCTCCAATCGATGGGAATTAAAACTGCATCAGTGACCCGCATCGCATACCTACTGTAGTTTGAGAATAGTGTTTGAATGAATAAGTACGTTTTTATCTCTAAAGTGTTATAAAAAATATCAACAAGTATATATAAGTATATATATAAGAAAATCTTATGTTATTCCTTCTTTGAAAAATCTGTTCTGCTCTTAGCAATTTGTAGCGCTATCTAGTGGCGAGTGGTGGAACTAAATAAAGAAAAGACAATGCATACTAGTAAGAAGTACCGCTACTTGCCGACAGGTAGCGCTGTGAGCTATTTATATGAGTAAAATAGGAATTATAAAATTAATAATTCTGAAGATTATATTTAGTTGTGTTTTGCAAACGCAACTAGGATAAGTAGGTACCTAAATTATTTTATAAGTTCCTATTTGATTTGAGTGCCATGATAGAGAAACAACTAGATTTTAGGCCACATAAATGATACTTAAATATATTTGAGCCTGCCTGAGAAGTATTTGATCAATACCATCACAAAAAGCTATTACAACTTCTAGGGGTAAACCTCAGATGAGGCATTATTATATTTTTAAAACATTAGGAAAAAAGTATGTTTCCGCCCGGGATCGAACCGGGGGCCTTCTGCGTGTTAGGCAGATGTGATAACCGCTACACCACGGAAACGATGTATAGAGACTTGAAATTAACAATCATTTCGTGTCATTATTATTTTATATTATTAAGTACTATCATTTCATTGTGTCTCCTCATAAACCATTCTCACTCATACAATCTATAATAGCAAGGGTCTCAAAAATACCTATTAGCGGAGGTCCTTTCACCACTCTAGTATGAAAAAACTAATCTTTCGATACGATCTAGAGAACTAACAAAAGGTTTATTTTCATAAACCTTCTGTTAGTTCTCTAGATCGTATCGAAAGATTCGTAGATGAAAATCTACGATAATGCTTTTTCTGTGTCTGTCTTTTTTACCTTGAATAAATTATCACGGAGTAGGTATACCTACTTATCTAAGCACCTAGGTACCTAAATACTGAGCGATGTGCGTCATTTTGTACGTCACAAAGCAGTGGTCGTGTCTAACCTGTGATATTTCCTATTACGCTGTCAATCCAGGCGTTAAAGAACTAATCGAGTCAAGTGAGAGTTTTCCTCACACAATGATGGATTCCGTAGCTTTAGCTTTTCCTTTAATAATAGCACGCGTCGTAAACGACCCATTTAAAGGTGAAAACTTAGAAAGTGTACCTGTGTGTGGGTAATGCACGGATAAGTCTGTGGTGTAATGTGACATAACGACCTCTGTGGTGCAGTGGGTGAAGGTCCGGCTGCGCGACGCAGAAGGTTGCGCGTTCGATCCCCGCCGCGGGACAAATGTTTGTATGACATACTCATACTCATAATCATTTATTCGTAGGTGCTCATACAGATTTGTCTCGGGCCTGGGTGTTTATGTCTAATATGAATGAATGAATGAATGAAAAACGCTTTATTGTACACAATAATTACAATAACTTATGTATTAACTAGTATATCCTAACGAGATAATGTACAATGGGCGGTCTTATCGCTTAGAAGCGATTTCTTCCAGACAACCTTGTATGTATGTATTTACAAATAAAAACTATACATATAAGTAGTATATCAGTTATCTGGTTCCCATAGTACAGGCTTTGCTTAGTTAGGGGCTAGATGATGCTGTGTGAAAATTTCCAGCATTATTTATTTCTAGCTCGAGCACCTCGGCTTCTAAAGCTGTGTGGTGCCGGCGGCGAATAGTACCAACCCATTTCATCCCGTGGGTGTCGTAAAAGGCGACTAAGGGAATAAAGGAACACAGAAGACGGGCAGCAGCGTCTCTGAACCGTTTGACATCTTACTGCGATCGCCAACCCGCCTGCCAAGCGTGGCGATTATGGCAATTCCTCCCAAATGTTTGGGAGAGGCCCTTGCCCAGCAGTGGGATCCCTACGGGCTACTAAAAAAAAAAAAAAAATTTATTTCTAAGTAAAAATATCTAGTCACGCTTTAAGTTTGTAAAAAGTAGGTAGGAACCTATAGATACCTACTTACATACGGTGAAGGAAAACATCGTGAGGAATTCCGCAGCATAATCAGCTCCACACGTTGTTTCCTGTGTCCCATTATTATACCTATTAGGGCCATTTACGATATGAAATCAAATCAATTTATTTGCAGGAACATGTGCTTAGGTTTTGTACTCGTACTTAGGATCATTTGCGGGGTAAGGTTAGGTAAGGTTAGGTTGCTTAAAAACCTTATGATCCTAAATGATATTTTTCAACACACTTGCTCATAAAGTGGCTCTATGGTCACCGCAATTAGGCACATAATGACACCCATAATCAAACTGTGGCTTTTTCATTACTATAACTCACTAGTGAGTAATAGATTTTTTTTTAATTTTATTGGTTGAGTTGCTTTGTTCTTAAAAAAGTTTTTATTCAGAAAAAAGATCGTGTTCAATAGAACAAATAAATTAATGTTCCTATTGCTTGCTCATTTCATGCAACTTCTTATTTAAATAGATAATTTTAACTCTTACGTGTTTAATAAATAAAACTATCACTCAAATATAACTTTTGTTTTCTCTGTAATAAACGAAAACTTTAAATTCCCCATTTTGTACGTGGCAGAATAGGCCGCAAACCCTATGCGCGGCGCGGAAATATAGTCTGTGGCCGATCGCAATGCGCGCGCATAGGAAAACTGATTAATTTTTCCCGCAATAGCGAAACATTTTTCACAACTCGTTTTCACTGTTGAAAATGAGTTTTTATTGTTATTTTATTCACAAGTGTGTTGAAAAACGTCGTATGATACACGTGTGTATTGATGATTACCTGCCTCGGCTCTGTTAAGAGCCTCGCCTAACGGCTCGGCTCTCAAATAACGCCTCGGCGGTAATCACCAATGTTACACACTAGTACCATAATGTACTATTACACGATTGACTATACTTGGAACTTCGAAATGTACGAGCCTAGTACTTAACTTTAGTGCCTAGGTATTCCAATTAACCTCAATCAACGGTCATTATTTAATCGATGGCTGCGGAACAATTGTATGCACTTGAATTAGTGACGTACGCGGAATATGCATGGAGTTTTGCTATCTGGTTTAACTCTAAAACGGTGAAGGAAAACATCGTGAGGAAACCCGCAGATAGTCAGCTCCACACGTATTGAAGTCTATCCTGTGGGCCAGGCCGAGCTTTTCAGCTTAGTCTAAGTGCTGGGCAAGCATAATCCATCTCAAACAATGTCTCAGGCACTAGTGACGACGTTTACCTAGTCTAGAGCTTGTGTTACTCATAAAACTCACTAGAGCTCGTGTTAGGTACTCTTCATAGATGGGATTCAAACCTCGACGACCTCTGTACCCATAACACAAGCTCTGCTTACTTTGGGGCTAGATGATGCTGTGTGAAAAGTCCAGCATTAAGTATTTATTTATTTAACCTACCTTAGGATTTAAAGTCAAGGCACCACCCCACTAAGCCAATACAGCTTTAGGTAATCATATATTTTGATCTCAAACCTCGATAACATTTTAATGTGCAAAACCACATTAACATACAGTGTTTGCCAACTTTCAGAACTCAATATGCGATGGTTGTTAAACCAATTGATCACTGTCAAACGTGTAGCACGTTTTAAACAGGTAGAGCTAAGGCAGAGAAAAAAAAACAACCAGTCAAGTGCGAGTCGGACTCGCGCACGAAGGGTTCCGTACCTTCTTCTTCCTGCTCTTATCCCACTTAAGTGGGGTCGGCACAACATGTTTCTCTCTTCCATTTCCCTTATCACCCGTCATATCAGAACTCACTTCTTTCACAAACATATCCGCATTCACACTGTCCATCCATTTTTACTATTATCGTTTGTTGTGTGGGAGCCCCCTTAAATATTTTCAACTAAGTTAGTTAAGAAATTAGCCTAAATTTAGATCCAAGATGGATCACCTAAAAAAAGCTAGGCCCCAAACCGTGTTTGTTGCCCTGGTTCTTCACGGTATTGGTCGCGAAGGAACAGGAGTAGAATCACCTAGTTTTAAGACGTTTCAAAGTGATCCCAGCGGCCCTCCTGAATAAATGCTTTTTGACTTTGACTTTGACTTTGATTTATTTTATTCTGTTTTTTAGTACTTGTTGCAACAGAAATACCATCATCTGTGTTTCAACCACAGAATTCACAGAATTCTAGGGAAGACCTATATAAAATTCTATGGTTTCAAGTTTTCAACTGTCTATCACAGTTCATGAGATACGGTCTGGTGACAGACGGACGGACAGACAGACAGCGAAGTCTTAGTAATAGGGTCCCGTTTCACCCTTTGGGTACGGAACCCTAAAAACATGTTAAAAAAAATGTATTAGGCATGCATCCAATTACCTACCATTTTTCATTTTGAAAAGGATACAACAAGATTTGATAAGTAGACTGTCTATCGCACCTCGGGGATAAAGTCATTACCCAACTTACCGCATCGCACGAAGCGTGGTCGTGCTTGCTTAGTCGTTCTTGATAGATCGTCGAAGTTAAGCAACGTTCGAAACGGTCTGTAAGTGGATGGGTGACCGCCAGTGGCATTTTCATCTGAGCGCTTCCGTGCTTCGGAGGGCACGTTAAATTGTCGGTGTCGTTAAGCCATGACGGAGGCCTGAAGGCGGCCTAAAAACTCCATCACCAGAATTGGCCACTGACTGACACTGACTCAGACGAACTTACTTACCTACCTACGCTAGTAGGTACAGTCAGCGACACCAATAATTGGTTGGTCAATAACTAATTATTGGTAACCCCCTAAGTAAGGTGGTTTTTACTGCAGGCCCTTCCTGCGCTACTAGTTGGAGACGCCATACCTAATCGTCTATTGTAAATATAAAATTCGAGTATTGTGTAGGTATTTGACGCAGGTTTAATCGTATCCAAAAAACAATAAATAATTATCTCGCTAAGCTCCTGGATATCAATATGCGATTTGTTTTGAAGTTTCAATCGAGTTGTATTTTTATCTTCTGCTATAAAAACACCTGATATTTGATAATTTTTTATCTTTATACAAAAATACTAAGGAATGGATTTAGGTATACAGGGTGTAAAAAGACTACTACCGAAAACTGAGGGGTTGCAATCAGACCATGATTCTAAACAAAAAAACAAAAAAATAATTTGACTTACCTAACCTACGTCATTTTATGTTATTTTCAGTTATTTACTACTAGGACAACATAATAAGACCATACCTACCTGATAATTTCACTAATCTATCTTCTTAACTTTTATTAAAACTATTTTTTATTTTGTAAATTTTTAGATGATTTTTAGATTTTGGGGGGGTCCCAAGTGCCACTTCGCAGTTCAAACGGCTAACTTCACAAATGCCTAGAAACTAAATACTTAGAATAAGAATAGATTAATAAAGTTTTATTTTCCATACCATATACAACAGTTACAATAGGTACTTAAATCTACATAATTTTATGTGGGTGAAAACACGGCTACCCCTCAGCATTTGCTTCAACAGCACGAGAGTGTTAGGATTATAAATTGAATCATTACAAATTTAGACCGAGTGCCAAATGCAGAAAATCTCAAACTAGGCATAATTATGAATAGGACGAGTATAAGTAGATAAGTACAGTATCACATGAAATAAGTTTTTTAATTACCTACTTATTAATGTTATGTAACTTTAGCTCGATTTAGGTAAGTACTTCAAGTTCAAGTCTTGAAACATTTTTTGTGTGTATGACGATCTCCTTGATCAAATATTACTTACGTCGAAGTATTTTTTACATAACTCTCGCAAAAAATATTTCGAGTGAGTTAAAATCATGTTATAGAATTGCAAAATCCTTTAGTACCTACCTACCTATTGGGTACGAGCTTCGGTACTCAGTAGGTAAATTCTAAATTTAAAATTTATCGAAACAATCTGAAAATTTTGAATACTTATATTTAGAATGTAGGGACACTCACTCACTTATAAAAAATTCAAATTTAGAATTTAGGTTAGTAACTTAGATTGATAATAAGGAACGTTAGTTCAAAAATTGAATAGCATTTTCATATGTAGAATCTTGGGCTGATTTAAAGTTTCGAACGGTGATTGGATAATCATGAAAACAAACATGAAATATTTTTAAACTTAGAATCTTAATCTGATCATGAAAACAAATTCCATGAAATATTTTTAAACTTAGAATCTGATTCAAATTGCGTAGCAGACATGAGACAACACAAAACCTTCATTCATAAACCTCTTTAATTCGCGGCTTACAAGGACTAAACTCCTTAACGAGCTCTGATGAAAGACAAACAATTTGGATTACCAGGCAAACATGAGTTGGGCAGGTTGACGAAGCGCGGTAGAGCGTGCGGGGCCGCCATTCATGCGTAGACGTGTCATGTAGACTTAGCGTTCTAGTGTCTGAGTTTTGTATATAAACTAGTGGACACGGGCGCGACTTCGTCTACGCATTGTGTCGTCATACAAACTTTAGAGATAGATAACTTTATAAATAAATAAATAATGCTGGACATTTTCACACAGCATCATCTAGCCCCAAACTAAGCAAAGCTTGTACTATGGGAACCAGATAACTGATATACTACTTATATACTTTTCGTTTATAAATACATACATATTATACATAGAAACACCCAGACCCGAGACAACCTGTACCTGTAGGTCATACAAACATTTGTCCCGCGGCGGGGATTGAACCCGCAACTTTCTGCGTCGCAGGCAGACCTTCGCCCGCTGCGCCACAGAGGTCGTCTTACGCGAGGACAAACATTCCCACACACATACTTTCGAATCTTACGACTTTGAAACTGCCTTGCACCACCCCTAGGGGTTGTTTTGAAAAAATAAAAAATACGGGTTTCATTATTTACTTTAAACTATATTTGTTAAAAAGTACCAAGTATCTATAGTATAGTTTGGAGATCGGAGCAAGGATTTTTTTTTCATATAAACTTTAACAGCCTGTAAACACCCTTAGGGGTTGATTTTCGAAAATATTATACGCCTATACTTATATTATTACAGAACTTAAACTATCTACATTCCAAACATCACAATCGGTTAAGTCGTCACAGAGATACGCGAGGACAAACATTCGCACACACACACAGACTTTCGCATTTATAATATTAGTAGGAAGGATAGGATAGGATACTTAGAAATATGGAACTAAAGAAAAAATACTTATTCTCTTACGACTGACGACTTTTTAAATTCGAAATCAGAAATAGAGATTATCTTCACACGTCAAAATAGCCTCACCTTTTTAAGTCTATCTTAGGTATGTGTACTCGTATTGTGCTATCTGTATGCTAATAAAAATATTTTTACATACCTAATTGGTTTTTCTTATCAGGCATTTTTTTATACTTAGGTACTATGCTGGTTTTTTTTACATTAAAATAGTCTAGCTAAATAAAAAACAAGATAAAAAAATGCCCGTTGGCTGAGTTGGTTAGAGCATCGCCACAGATCGGTCGTTGGTTCAAAATCATTTTTTTACCAACTTCAAAAAAAGGTTTTATGTTCGGCTCCGTCATTGTTTTTTAATTTACTAAGTATAAAGTACTTATATAATTTAATTTACAGAAACTAAGCTACTACATATTTATATATATTTACAAAATACAACAGGATTAGTCAAGCTATCTAAGGATCGTTAGAAACATTTTTTTATTTCTATTTCCATTTATGTAAAAGTAAGGATTTATATACCGTGTTAATACGGTGTAGAATGTGACACTTACTTATTTTAAAGTCAAAAGTCAAAGTCAAAAAGCATTTATTCAGTAGGACCGCTGGGATCACTTTTAAAATCTTTATGTAACCATTCTTCTGACAAATAAATTCATTTCATTACATTTATTTCTTTATTTCGACTAGGCCACCAGCGTCCTAATTAGGACGCGACCAGGTGTCCATAACTTAGATCGATACCATGATAAATGAAGCCATATTGATAAATGATTACAAAAACTAGTTCATGCAGGTATTTTATTATCTATGATCACCTAGTTCATGTTTACATAACCGTAAACTACAAGTAGGTACTACTTACCTAGATGTGTGGAAAAAAGAAGCATAGTGCCCTCTCAATTCTAAGGTCATGGGCTTGAATTCCGGCTATGCATAATTTTTTTTCGGAAATTTTGCGAATTCATAAGATCTAAACCTCTTTGAAGCTTTCCTCTCACAACACTGGTTCAACAAAAAGTCACATGAAAATAGGTGTCATAACTAACAGTTAGTGAGCGTTCCCAAGGCACTGGGTCAAATCGTCTATCAATAAACAAGTCAGCTCGAGGAAGCGTCATAATCACATCAATTGTTGTAACTGCTTCCAAGAGGGTGAGCTGAGCTGCTAAATAGTGTATCTCTTGCCACTGGGCCCTTTGGGAGAACGTTTTGACTCTAGAGAACATAAAAAAAACAAAAATATTCAAATTTAGAATGCAAAAGGACACACTAAATTCATAAGTAGTAGGAAATGAAAATGATTATTTCAAAAGGAATGTTTGATTCAATCAAATCGTGTTGCAACATTTTTTTTTTTTTTATGATCAATGGGTCGGCTCTTGACCTCACACTTACACAGGCAAGAGTGAGGTCTACGATGGAATGATGAATTTATTTTCAAATTAAGAATGAATTGACAGGGCTTTATGGAACGTCAAAATGGCTCTCAAGAGGGAGAGCTGAGCTGCTAAATAGGGTATCTCTTGCCACTGGGTCATTTGGGAGAATGTGTTGACTGTATTAAACTTAAAAATTAATTAAAACGCAAATTTAGAAGACACAACAATACTCAGGAAATAAAAATTACGTTTTACCAAACGTTCATTCAAAGAATCCAATTTCAAAGAGTGATTTAAAATAATTGACTCAGTTTAAAATCGCAGTTTAAATGAGAAAATTCAACAATTTATAAAAATTTAGATTATTTTATCAAAAACCAAACAGAAGTGTAAACACCACGTAAACACACACAATTTTCATATTGAATTCATACTTTCGAGATAATTTTAAAACGTAAATCACAGGTAAGTAATCACAGCTCGCCTTTGCCATTACCTACTACATTTTATGTATGTAGTTTATTTGTGCAATAAAGAATAAAATAAATAAATAAATAAGTAATAAGTCCTTACTTAGTATACCTATATATAAAAATTAATCCCTATATCCCTATATCCTTGTTCGTTAAAGAGCATTTTGATACTTTTGTTAAAGCACGTGATATCTACAATAGATGTGTGCGGAATCCAGACAGGATTGTTCTCTCAAGAGTCCCTAAAACAGAGCTCTACCTAAATAATTCTTATGCTATGTGTGGACGCATCTTCAATAAGGTCCCCGATAGTTTCAAGGAACTACCTCTTAGACAATTTGTAATAAAGCTAAAATTGTGGTTATATGACAGGCAATATTATACTGTTTCAGATTTTTTAAATAATTGATAAAGATTTTTATAATATTATATGTACATAATTCAATTATTAGTTAATTTAATACTTGACATCAATCTTTTAATTTTTTATTATTTTTTATTTACGATTGCATGTTGAATTTAAATTGTGACATGATTAAATTTGAAGATTTATTTAGTATGTAAGACTAAAAATTTGTATACCGTGTTAATGCGGTGGAGAATGTGACACTTACTTAATATCTAAAATCCTTATATAACCATTCTTCTGACAAATAAATTCATTTCATTTCATTTCATTTCATTTCATTGGTCACGCCATCACGCGTGAACGGCTGGACCGATTTCACTAATTTTTTTGTTGTGTTTGTTATTGTTCTTATGACAGAAAAATGGTATACAGGGTGGTCCAGTTTATATGGAAAATTTTATTCCTTGATCCGATTCACTCTAAACTCGGTATAAATTGAAAAACTCCCCTTAGGGGTTGTGCAAGACAGTTCCAAAGATCGTTGACGAAACAATGCGCAGACGAAGGCGAGCGCGGGTCAGCTAGTTTTAAATAAATATGTAGGTACCTTCTAGACAGAAATAAACTTCAAGCCAGGTAGCTTATGGTTTTAAATAAGATAAAATCAATATTTTATTTTAAAGTAGAGCTAGCACTGTATTTGCATTCGTCTCATATCTAGTAAAATTAAAATAAACTCAAGGAAGTCTTTAGGCATGAATAAAATCTGAGCTGGATGCGTCGAGCTGAGGACAGGGCGCAATGGCGCGCACTAGGGGAGGCCTATGTCCAGCAGTGGACTGCCATAGGCTGATGATGATGATGATAATCATGAATAAAATCGTATTAATTTTATACGTTTTAAAAACTAAAAAGAAAACCCACTTCAATGTTTGGTCCAAAATTAAGCAAGGGTGAGGTTTTTTGAGTTATACGGGAAAACTTTTAATCCTTTAAGAATAAAGCTTTCTATGGGACCATCTCAGGAGTAGGTACCCTCTCAAACAAAAAATGAATTTTGGAAATCGGTCCGCAATTGGCGGAATTATCGCGTAACAAGAAACGAAAAGAAAAATAAAGAAAACATACCACCTCTTTTTTTAAGTCGGTTAAACATTTAGCGATACACGCATTTTTCAAAGAGTAATTTTATTTATCTGCAATTAATGTATTATCAGCGAGCGTTATCATACAAACTAGTGCTAACGGGAGTCTGATTGTTTTTATCGAGACTCCTTTTTTAGTCAGACTGAGTCAACATACTTGAATTCACGATAAGCTAAATAGAGATTATACTTCTATATAATCATCATCTCTCTACCCATATAGTACTTTTATGTGGGGTAGGCACATCTGGTTCTTATTTTCTATACTTAGAACAAGTACTTACATACCTAAGGTTTTGACAAGTAGAAGTCATAGGTACCCATAAACACAAGCTCAAATTTTGGGGCCAGATGATGTGATATGTGCAACATTATTTTAATTCTCCCTCTGTGCTCTATCGGCAGTCATCTCACTACCCGTTTCTTCTCATTAGCAGCCTTTAATATTTCGCGAGTTGAGCGTACAAGATTGCGCGCGAGCAAGCCTGCACGCAATCGCGAGTGATAATTTTGATGCTACGCGTTCTTTGACGCGCGATTACTCGTTAGTTCTTGACATAACGCTATCGTGCGGGAAAGCCTGTACGCGCAATCGCGCGTGATAATTTTGAAGCTTGAAGCTACGCGTTCTATCACGCGCGATTGGCTGTATCGCTCGCGATAGATTGTGCGTATAAAGGCTGCTAATTGTCTTTCAAACAGTCCATCCATCTTTACTTTGGTCTGCCATCTATGTACATTCAAACATGAGCATTATTTTCTGTTTGTATCACTCGCTGTCGGGCTTTTAGTTAGAGTTTAGAGATCGCTCATTAGCGATAAGGCCGCCCATTGTACATTGTCATTATTTGTTATACTTAATTATTCTGTTTCATAGTTTAAGCTGTACAATAAAGAATTCTCATTCATTCATTCATTCATTTTAGTCAAAGCTCCCTCATTTCTCTCGGAAACTAACTCTTCACAATAATGATAATTATATAGAGTTACCTCTCTGTAAATATAAGTTGTGTGAGTGCGCTTTAGTCCACAATCAGAACAAAATACGCTATCTACACACTTTATCTTCAAAACAGATCTGGTCTCAGCCTGGTAAATAACGTTCACGATTGAAGTACCGCGCGCTTAAGTCGCAGTCTCTGGCAATGCCTTTACTTGAATATCAGTTAGTATTTTCATATCAGAAAAAAACATACAGACGAATTGAGAACCTCCTCCTTTTTTGAAGTTGGTTAAAAAGAAACAATGAACTATGTCAAAAAGACACAGGTCAACTGGTTCAACATAATTACTGTCACACCGTGCTGTTTTAATGTATTTTTTGTGTACTACCTACTATAGGTAGGTAGTGATTGTTTGTATGTCAAAATCAAGGAGTATTTTATTCAGTAGGGCCAGTTAGATCACTTAATATTGTAAAGTTCTCTTCTAAGTGGTTCTACTTCTGTTCTTTTTCCACCAATACCACAGTTGTGATCTATATTCTAATGTTTTTGTTATTAAATTGGAGTTAGTTTTAGGGATAAATACAAACAAACTTAAATTCTCATATTTTCCGACTGTATAAAACGCCGCTTGCCTTGTTCTTAAAAGGGTTATAAATAAATCACTAAGCACTTAGCTGAACGGAGTTCAATTAACGAACTATCAAAGCAATGATTTGTTTATTTTCTCTATCTATTTTCAGATTTGCTGGCTTTAAGAAAACAGTTGCTGCTATGACGGGATTCTGACTTTCTCAGCACAAATCATCATGATACACGCAAACAATGGTGATTCGGTAACATGATTTTCTTCCTTCACTTACCAACTCCTAATCCTAACATTCGTTTATCAATCTAAGCGCTCGTGGTCGTGCTTGCTTATCTTGATAGACTGTCGAAGTAAAGCAACGTTCTGAACGGTCCGTAAATTGATAGGCCCGCCAGTGGCATTTTCATCTGAGCGCTTCCGTACTTCGGAGGGCACGTTAATTTCCGGTCTTGGCTATTTAAGTCGTTAAGCCATGACGGAGACCTTAAGGGGGCCTAAAAACTCCGTCACCAGAGTTGGCCACTGACTCAAACGAACTTACTAATAAAATAACCGCTTTTCTTGAGACTTCTACTACACTACACATTATCCAGGTAGGTACATATTGGTTACCATTTCGATAGCCAGTCGAACTGAAAGTACCATTACCTAACTATTACTTTTGAAACTCGCTTTGTAATCGAATGAATGAGAGTGAGTGTGAATCGAATGAAAATCGAATGAAAGTGATTTATGCTGAGCCAATTCTGTTACCAAAAGAGCATGCATTATGTGTAGATGGATTTGCAAGTACCTAAAGAAGGGACGAAGAAGATGTTTTGATAGAGATGAAGAATGTGGAAGGAGCAAGATGGCGCTGGTAAAAATATTCTGCAGGGTTATATTATAAAGACTACTTAGCTAGGTAAGCGATTGTAACACTGTTCCTAAAAAAATACTGATTAAAAAATAACAAGAAAAAATAATTAGCTATTAAGAATCTTTTCTAACGATCCTTAGATAGCTTGACTAATCCTGTTGTATTTTCTAAATATATGTAAGTATGTAGTAGCTTAGTTTCTATATATATTCTATATATAAGTAAGTATTTAAAAGAGTGGAGTGGAAGAAATAAAAATGTTGTTTCCCACTAGTGTGGGCCTAACGGCAGAAACATTGCAATTGCTAAGAAAATTTTTATGATTGTGAAGAAAAAATAATCGATTCTAGCTCAAGAGTTTCACAACCTTAGTAATTGTTTTCAACCTTATCGGTATAACACAACCAAATTGAAATTTAAAATGACCGTTCATATTTGCATTGGAGGCAGGACTATTTGAAATGGTCATATAATTGTCCCCTACACCTTGTAATTCTCAGTTGCTGTGCTATATTTGAAATATAGAGACGTGCGTTACGTGTTTACTAAATTCAATTTGAAAATTTTCGGAAAAATATTCATACATCGGATAATATTACCTCTATCAACTCTGATTTGTGTATTTATTTTAAGTGGTGATATATGAACTACATAGAAGAGCCTTATAAAAAAAACATTTGTAGTTTTATAAGAAAGTGAATTTAGAATAGTCAAGTTTTTAAGTGTTATATGATATATGTAATATGAATTTTAAACTTTGTGACTAGGTGAAATAAAAATTTAGGAACTAAAAATTATCAAATCTGTGATAAGTAATATCAATCTGATAGCAACAAAATAGATCAAAATGATATCAAAACTTTATTGTGTCATATTTTCGGATATCTTAGCGTAAGCCATGACGGCCTAAATACTCCATCAACACTCCGAAGACATCGAAAGCGATTTACTGGAATAATCTAACCGGTGGCCGATACATCTCATCCTATATTGCCTAAGCGGAAGCCATGACGGCCTAAAACACCATAAAAAATCTCCATGGCCTAAAAAAACCATCATCTCAAAGCTCTTCAAACTCTAATTACCAGTTTAGGAGTTTAAGCCATGACGGCAGCTTCAAGGCGTAAGAGCTCGGGTTGAGATGACGTGGACCAGGGAGCTGGATGAAGCTGCGCTGCTGGCCACCCGCAGTGGGCAGTGGCATGTGGTGCTGTTCTACTTACTCTGTGGCTTGGCGGCCATACCGACCTCGTTTCTCGTGTTCTCTCAGGTAAGGCCATTTAAACTAGGTGACTAGCTTCCGTTGGTGGTTTTGGTCGCGTGGTACCAACTGCTTCTTCCCTACTGCTCAACTATACAAACTATGTCCTACTGCTCAACTGTTCAATTATTAAAGCGTTGATATTGGTGTAGCTGGTCGTTCTTGATTGATCGTCGATTATAAGTAAAATCTGCGTGGTTTGTAAGTGGATGGGTGAACGCTAGTGGCATAATCAACTGAGTGCTTCTGTGCTTCGGAGGGCTATTACGTTGTTAGGCCATGACGGAGGCCTTTGCTAAGGCGGTTTAAAACCATAGTGGCCAACTCTGGTGATGGAATTTCTAAGCCGCCTTAATCCGTCATGGTTTATCGACTTATTAGCCTCATTCTACTTATAACAATGTATTGTAATGATAAGTACAGTCATCTTAACTTAGCTGCTGATCACTTTTATTTAAGCATAAAAATTGCACTTGCTACGATCCTGACAGGTGCCACAACAGGTATATTTCGCCTCATTCACTCTCACAGCTCGCCGTTTAGGGTACTTTTAATTTGGTCCCTTTGCAACTATTCCAACTACTCCAACTATGCTCTACTTATTTAGAGTGATGGAGGAACAGAAGTAAAATCACCTAGTATTAACCCTAGTATTAAGACGATTCAAAGTTATCCCAGCGGTCCTACTGAATAAATGCTTTTTGACTTTGACTTTGACTTTAATGCACATCATTTAAACAAAATCTAGAGCGAATCGACGAATTCTAGAGCTAACTCCCGTGCCCAGCGAGGGATCTTTCTGACACAGTGCGGGAGTAGCTCAAAAGCACTAGCCCCTAGTCAATTTACAAATCAGAAAATGAATAGAAAGCAAAGTACACAGATAACGCTTAACGACTACAGCCGCAGTTCTACGATTGAATTCTTGTGTGTTTTTAAAGTGTTGGTTTTCGAGTGTCTACAAAATCATACAACTCACTTTTTTTTATTTATAAAAAAAGAAAAGGGCTTTGTCGCTGAGCGACTATACCGCTCAATCAGTAACATCTTAGCTTAGTCTTCTTCTCACTTTACTTCTTTTCTTAGCTTGTCTCACTTTACTTCTTGGTTTCTTCTTCTTCTTCTGTTTAATAATAGCAACGGTTTCACTTCACTTCAAATATGTATTATGTCACGTCAATTTGATTTTGAAAAAACATGGCGGCTTGTCATTTCAAAACTCCAACGGAAATCTTTCGTCAAATGAGAAATCTTCTTGAATACTCCCCCATTCCATTTGCTAAATCTCCTGTTACGTATCTAAGGCTTCATTAGTAAAATGCCACCGAAATTACATAATAAAACCTAGTTAAACACGAGAAAACTAAATAAAATAGCAGAGCCACTAGCTCCTTCAAATATGGCGAAAGAAGTCCCCAACTCTCATTTTGAAGTTCCTTTAATACAAAATTATCGACTGGTTTCATCAAAGGCTATAATGACTTGTACCTAAGACATGTATGACATTTGGGTGATGTAAAAAATCATTAACCCACATGGCTTACTGTACTACGAGTACATTGTACATATCAGACATAGATCTACTAAGTAGTGGGTCACGTATTTCATTCATCTTTTTGTTATTGTAATCTTCGCAAATAACAAATGTGCTAAACATGACTCATTTTGTTTGCCACCAACGTTGGTAGCGTAGATTACTTAGGATTTCATATTGATCTATATATTTAATCATTTATTGCCTTAACGCGAGAATCGAACTCGCTCTTCTGTCTTTTAAATTTTAAATTGCATGCATGCAAAAATAATTCTAGGTTTGGTAACCCTCACATGGCGGGTGTCTCGTGCGATTAACCAGTTAGTGAAATGAAATGAAATTTATTTGCACGAACACATGTGATACAATAAGATCTTAAAATTATATTTGTCCATTCTGTGTCCTACCAAAATATTAGGCATGCAAATTTTAAATGTCAAGATAAATGATAATAAGTAAAAAATTATAATTGATGTCCCTAACTATTTAAGTATTCATTTACGGAGTAAAAACATTTGTCGATAAGCCATTTTTTTAATTAGTGAGACTGTATAAACTGTTTGGTAGAAGGTAGTCCATTTAATAAATTGGCGACTGGTGACTTTCCTTTATACTACCACCTAACATAATAAAGAGTACTATCTGATTGAAAGCACGCAAATATGCTTTTTAGTAATTAATTAAATTGACTTATCCTGTTGTATTTTGTAAATATATGTAAATATGTAGTAGCTTAGTTTCTGTAAATAAATGTTTTATTTAAAAAAAAAAAAAAAAAAAAAAAATTAAATGAGTATGTTCTTCGCAATGTCATTTAGTAGGTAGGTGCTATATACTGATAGGTACCTACTAGAAAACATCCCAAAGAAGTTAAGAAAAACAGTTACTAAATCTAATATATAAAATTCTCGTGTCACAGTTTTCGTTGCCATACTCCTCCGAAACGGCTTGACCGATTTTGATGAAATTTTTTGTGCTTATCCGGTATCTATGAGAATCGGCCAACATCTATTTTTCATCCCCCTAAATGTTAGGGGTAGTCCACCCCTAAATTTTTTTTTTCTTTTTTTAGACAAAATTTTTAATTTCTTTTTTTTTATGATACAACATACAAAAATACATACAATCCTCAATTTTCACCCTTCTACGATCAACCCTTATTTTTTAATAGCGATATAATGGAAAAACAACGTTTGCCGCGGGTCAGCTAGTGATCTATAAAAACCAAAAAAAGGATCAGTCAATAACAAGCATTTAATCCAGGAACCAGGCTAACATAAATATCTAGGAGTTATTTCCAGGTGTTCACAAACGCTACGCCCGAACACTGGTGCGCACCGCAGTCAGAGCTCGAGGCGTTGGGCCTGCCTGAGGGCCTGTTGAAGAATCTGACGATACCAGGAGACCAGGTGTACGAGGAGTGCCGGACGTATACTGTAGATCTGATTGGCTTGCAAGATCTGCTTAGTGACTATGTGGAGGAAAGGTAACACATCTGTTTGAGGATTGGGATCACGTGATCGCTTAAGTTGAATAACTAGGATACTTGTCTTATCTTTTCCAAAATTAAATGAGGGAAAAGCTTTTTGCCTCTATTCAACATTTGATTTTTTTATCAGAGGCAACCTATGGGTGCAATCTCAACCTTCCTAAAGGTCGCGAGTTCAAATCCCTCCATATCATTACATATTCCGTCATGTGCACAAAATTTACCTACAAGGACTCATCATCATCATCAGCCTATGGCACCTACAAGGACTACCAGACAGTTAAATAATAATTTTTTCAACACACTTGCTCATAAAGTGGCTCTATGGTCACCGCAATTAGGCACATAATGACACCCATAATCAAACTGTGACTTTTTCATTACTATAACTCACTAGTGAGTAATAGATTTTTTTTTTAATTTTATTGGTTGAGTTGCTTTGTTCTTAAAAATTTTTTATTCAGAAAAAAGATCGTGTTCAATAGAACAAATAAATTAATGTTCCTATTGCTTGCTCATTTCATGCAACTTCTTATTTAAATAGATAATTTTAACTCGTACGTGTTTAATAAATAAAACTTTCACTCAAATATAACTTTTGTTTTCTCTGTAATAAAAGAAAACTTTAAATTCCCCATTCTGTACGTGGCAGAATAGGCCGCAAACCCTATGCGTGGCGCGGAAATATAGTCTGTGGCCGATCGCAATGCGCGCGCATAGGAAAACTGATTCATTTTTGCCGCAATAGCGAAACATTTTTCACAACTCGTTTTCACTGTTGAAAATGAATTTTTATTGTTGTTTTATTCACAAGTGTGTTGAAAAACGTCGTATGATACACGTGTGTATTGATGATTACCGTCCTCGTTTCTATTAAGAGCCTCGCCTAGCGGCTCGGCTCTTAAAACAACTCGGCGGTAATCACCAATGTTACACACTAGTACCATAATGTACTATTATACAATATTTGACCATGTGCAGTTCAAAACTTGTGTATAGACTCTAAACATCCAAAGAGTTTCTTATGCGTCACCAGAGTTCAATACGAACTTACAATATTCAGTCGTTGTTGTTGTTGTTTTTAGCTCCCACTATCCCACTGCTGGGCAAGGGCATCCCCTCGAGTTTTCCAAGCTTTCCGGTCTAACGCCATAGTCTGCCACTGATAGTCGCTGAAGGTGTCCAGCTCAGTTCATTCATTCATTCATTCTCTCTTATTCAGTCGTATTCATTGAATTATTTGTATTAGTTTTATTTACAGAAACTAAGCTACTACATATTTACATATATTTACAAAATACAACAGGATAAGTCAAGCTATCTAAGGATCGTTAGAAACGATCTATAGATAGCTCAACTGATCCAGGTCACTGTCAGTCGGAAGCGTGCCCAAAACACTGGCGGCATTACCACGCTGGATGGCAATGCTGATCCTTTGAGCCAAAAATGTGCCAGCTCTCGGATCACGCGTCGCTTCGACCAGACGCCCTGAAAGAATTTTGAAAACCCGAAGGGCTCCAGAACCCCACGGACCTAGGGTCTCAACCCCAAATGGTTCAAATCTATAAACCCTATCAAGATTTATATATTTGCGCCTTTTGAGATCCTCAGCCGAATCTGCCGCCGCGCCAGGCCTAACAGATGTCCCCGGTAGATGTGAAATTATTTAATTTATAAATAAATTAAATTATTCATTGTATTTAATTTTCAGTTTAGCAACAGTCAAAGTTGGCGGTATGTTACGGAACGTTAAAATGCGGCAACTCAAGTTGATTCCACCCAAAGGAGAAATGCAGCGAGTGGAACAAGTTGGTAATCTTTTCTATACAATATACATAACCCTAGCAAGTTGCAGGCTTAACGCTATCTATCGGGGTGTTTCTATGTATAATATTTACAAACAAAAAGTATATAAGTAGTATATCAGTTATCTGGTTCCCATAGTACAAGATTTGCTTAGTTTGGGGCTCTAGATGTTCTGTGTGAAAAATGTCCAGCATTATTTATTTATCAGATCAGAATGATATGATATATATATCTATATCTAATGTATTTACGAGACGAGGTAGGCCAAAGAAAAGATGGATGGATTGTGTAAAGGATGACATGAGTAAGAAAGGAGTGAGTGTTGAGATGACGGCTAATAGAGGAGAATGGAAGAAGAACACATGTTGTGCCGACCCCACATAATGTGGGAAAATGGCAGGAAGATGATGATTTATCAGAATGATCCCAGGCACTAAAGTATATTTAGGCATAAGTTGCATCCTGAAGCAGTATAAATCATCTAGTAAAGATCTTTATACCATTCTGTAACGAACTGCTATTGTACTAAAATAATAGTCAGCGTCACCAACTGGTAACTCACTGCACGATGCACACAGTTCAAATAAAACTGCTTTTTTAGGGGGGCTACCAATTGGTGACACTTTTTGTATCATACCTTTAGGACTAAGCTGAAATGTATGTATTAGTCTCATCAGTATTGTCTTATTTCAGATAGACCGAGTTACAAAGGCAATCCTAGCATCACGAAGTAAAGAACCCAAGGCATGCTCCAACGACTGGCGATACAGCACCGAGCACTACACCAGGACGCTGGTCACTGACGTATGTCTGCCCTTTTCCTACAAGCATTATTTAGGAAGAGTAAACAAGATAGCTATCGCTTTACACAGTGCGCCATAGAAAACTTACCAACATAACTTTCTTAAATCGTGATTGTAATCCCACTAATATAATAAAGCTGAAAGTTTGTGAGTTTGTTTAGATGTTTGTATGTTTGTGTTTCAATCACGCCTAAACCAGTGAACCGATTTGGATGAAACTTGGAATAAGCGTAAAAAGTTACCTGGAATAGCATATAGGCTATTCAAAATGTTGGTACCACGCGGGCGAAGCCGCGCGCAGCAGCTAGTAAGTAATAAAGAAAAGACAATTTTGATGTCAAATTTTCACCACATCACACTCATGACCTAAGCTTGGGTCATCAAAGGAACCGGTTTTTTATACTGCATCAGCCGTCAATTCCAAACATGATGATTTTTAGGTAAAAAGAAGCTTGACCAAACCTAAACCGTCCTGTTGACTGTGTGAATATTCCTCATCATCATCATCATCATCATCATGTCAGCCATCCAGTGTCCACTGCTGAACATAGGCCTCCCCCATCGATTTCCACAGCGATCGATCTTGTGCAGCCTGCACCCAACGGCTCCCAGCAACCTTTACCAGATCGTCTTTCCATCTAGTGGGGGAATAATTCTCACTCACTTAGTAATATGTAAAAGTCTAATTTTATTTTCAGTTTTCCTTATTCTGCGACAAGGATTGGATCCCACGCATGAGCAACACGCTGTTCTGGGTCGGTTCCATCTTCGGGAATCTTTTCTTTGGTTGGATGTCAGACAGGTAAGATGATAATATAATTTTTATCGGATGATCCCAATTTGAAGTTGTGGTTTTTAACCGTGTTGGTTCCTTCAGGTAGTACCTCGACTTTATGAGCTGAAAATGAGAAAGAAAACATCGTGAAGAAACCAGTAAGTATTCTGAAAGGCTTATTTCAGACTCTTTACGTGCCTCTGACTACTCACTCAGACATCGAAATCTTCAAATGATATTGAGTTTCTTGATATAAGGTATAGCCATGGTATAGAGAAACAGTCGTGTTCCAGTTTCATTTTCTTTCATATAATAACCTAATATAATTAATATTTCTTCTAATATGATCCTTCAACTTTCAGATACGGCCGCAGACCGACAATTCTCCTCATGATTTTTCTTGAGGTACCCCTGGCTATCGCCGCGTCCTTCTGCACCACCTACTGGGGGTATGCTGCGTTGAGAGTAGCTGGTGGGCTGTTCTTCCCAGCTCTGTACCAGCTGCCGTTCATCCTGGCTTTGGAACTTATGCCTCCAGGCAAAAGGACTTATACTGGTATGAACAAAATGATTATTTCATCAGTTCATTTAGTTTCATCTGTACACGATAGCGTCAGTCGCACAAATCAGGCTACACAAAAATTAGGAAATAAATATTTTTGTTCGTGTCATAAATCTACCGTGCCTTGGATGCTGCCGTGATCTTAATTATGTTCCGTCTGAGAGTCAAAAACTATTCTATAAATAAAACATTTTTGAAAAAAAAAATTGAACCGACTTCACAGAACACAAACAGAAGAACCTTCTACACACTAAAAAGAGAAAAATAAGAATATAATTTGAAGTCGGTGCCAACTATTCATTTACATCTAAGAAATTCAAAAGAACTTGGGTGCAAAATTGTATCCTGGTACGCTATCGCTCGATTTCTTTTTTTGATAGGTACTTAATCGTATTCACTTGGCACCGACTTCAAATTATATTCTTATTTTTCTCTTTTTAGTGTGTAGAAGGTTCTTCTGTTTGTGTTCTGTGAAGTCGGTTCAATTTTTTTTTTCAAAAATGTTTTATTTTTAACTTTTTAGTGTAAGTAAATAAATACTGTGTAAATAAAAGTGTATGTGTAAATAATATAGTAAGCTACGAGTACATTAAGACTTTGCTTATCGTAGCTTAAGTAGGAAAGGATAAGAGAAGTCATGGGCAGACCTACTAAAGGACACACCGGAGTTCAGCAAGGGGGAAAACTATCAATCCATAAGGAAAAGAAAATATTTTGGACTACCTCGGGTGTAATACCCTTTCAAACTATTTAATGTTTGACTCAGATTGTGAGTCAGGGTGTGTTGTGTAGTGAGAATGAGGTTTTTTGAATGTTACGGGAAAACTGTCAATCCCTCAGGAAAAGAAATATATGGCGCCACCTTGAGAGTGTGTCCTTTACACTTTCTAACAAAAAAAATTTTGGAAATCGGTCCACAATTTTCTTAAAGTTCAGTGATTGTTTTAGTTTTACGGGAAAACTATTAATCCCTCAGGAAAAAAAAATATATGGCGCCACCTTGAGAGTATTCCTCTTTCTAACAAAAAAAAAATTTTGGAAATCGGGCCACAATTTTCTTAAAGTTCAGTGATTGTTTTAGTTTTACGGGAAAACTATTAATCCCTCAGGAATAAAATTTATATGGGACCACTATAAGAGTATACCCTTTCAAACAAAAAAAAAATTTTGGAAATCGGTCCACAACTGACGGAAATATCGGTGAACATACATAAAAAAAAAAAAAAAAAAAAAAAACATACATACAGCCGAACATATAACCTCCTCCTTTTTTTGAAGTCGGTTAAAAATGAAATGAAAAGCCTTATCAAAATTTTCGATTCCGACGGGATTTGAATTTGGATTGTGACGACTAAGGATTTCGTGGCCGAATGGTAAGGCACTCTGGCTTTAAGAGGGTCTTCTGACCGTTGCGGTTTCGAATCCCGTCGGAATCAAAAATTTTGATAAGACTTTTCATATCATTTCTTCACAATGAGTGTGGTTTAACACTATAGAAAAAATCTGTACGAGTTCTTTAAGAGATGTAAGAGTGTTCATATTTCTCTTGACCAGTGTTTCACTTGCAGGTATCGTGGTCGGCATGTTATTTGCTACAGGCATGTGTATCCTGTCTCTCCTCGCCTATGCTCTGAGGGACTGGTATCATCTATCTCTGGCCACCAGCATCCCATTTATATTACTTTACAGGTATATTATTAATCTCGAGTGGTTTGCTTTTGAAACTTTGGTGAATTACTGTAGGAATCTACTGGCGAAAACATACGGTGAGAAGCTGCAAAGTTGCATAAAATTTCAACCATAGCGTCAATTACCCATTAGTTCAATGCACTGCCATGGACCGTAGACTTAATACGGCTCCCTCGGTTTGCTCATTCACTTCGTTCGCTCAAAATGGGTACTTTACTCACCAGCTACTACTGGCTGATACCAGAATCTCCGAGATGGCTGGTGGGCCGCGGCAGGATCGCGGAGGCGGAGAAGGTGTTCAGGAATCTCGCGAGGAAGAATGGCATAGAGCTGGAACGAGGGTTTCTGCTGGAACTGCATGTGAGTCCATAAATCTCCTTTCAAATAAGACTGGGTTTGGATGATGATAGTTTAAATTCTAGAGAATTGGAAACGAAACAAGGAAAAGTAAACCAAAGGCAGGGCAAAAGCATTCTCTCCAAACCAAGTTACATAAGATCACCTTATTAATAGATGTCTATTAAGAAGGGGTCTAAGAATCTATCAAGTGCTTATTTTTCATAAGGTAGGTAGGGTAGTAATCCATAGGTATGACATGTTACAAGCCCATCGGCGCTGTGTTTTCATTAGTTATCAATCAACTACCTATAGGCTATCCTCTTGACCTTCACGTATTTGATTTCACAGAAAAAGATGAAGGATGAAGAAACAGCAGAAGAAATAGCAATGCTACCGAACATAAACATAAATGGCCACGTCCCTGGCCTCGCTGATAAAGAAGAATACGACAGAAGAATCAGCAATATGCTCACATTCAAACCAGACCTCACAAAAATCTCCGAAACAGAAGAATCTAAAGACCTAGAAAGAATAATAGCATTAGAAGTAGCCGATATAGTCAATAAGAAGAAGATTAGAAGTAAAGAAGATGAAGATATTAATCCCACGAATCAGAAAGCGACACAAACAGACTTCGCTAAATCTCCAGGTAGTACATTACGGAGGAAATCTATTCAAATTGTCAATAAGATTTTTATACAGGAAAATGGAGAAGATGTCTTAGAGAATAAGAAGATGGATGATCAGAACTCAGAAGGAGACTGTAAAGCCTCTCCATTAGATGTGTTTAGATATCCGAATTTAAGAAAGAAGTTCTTTATTTTGACGTTCGATTGGGTGGCGCTAGGTGTAGTGTACAATAGTCTGAGTTACAATTCGCCAAATCTGGGAGTTGATGATTATTTGGCGTTTTTTATTGGTGAGTTGTAATATTAACTTCCAATTTCTCAGCTTTCATAAAATATTTTATTTTCTTATCATAATCTAGCATTACTCTACTTATACGACTTGGAGTTCAAGCAAATTTTCCTCTCCTGCCTCAGTCATCATCTCAAAGTTCAAGTTTATTTTTACCCATATCGCTTTCTCACAGTCTTTTCTTTAGTTTTCCCTACGTGTATATTGTCTGTGGCTATACTTACCCCTCAAACTTAACTTTTTTAAATTTTCTGGTCATTTATTACTCACGATCCAAAGGAAATCACGAACTTCAGCATTGAAGAATACAACATGAAGAGTTTTAAGAGTTTTGACTTATTCACAGGTGGTGCAGTAGAACTACCTTCGTACTTCATCGCGTGGCGTTGCATGGAGCGCTTTGGACGACGATGGGTGCTCTGCATCTTCATGTGTGTGGGTGGACTCGCCTGCCTCAGCTGTGTGCTGGTCCCAGAATGTATGTACCAATATGCCAGACTTTCAACTTATCTGACGAGATAGAGGAACCCGTGTTTTTTTATGGCTCCATAAGTAACAATATGAAATTCAGCTTTTAAGCGAAAGTTTACATACAATTTTACTGTACTTATACAATTGTATTAGAATACTTTAGGCATTGGCCGGAAGAGGTGCGAACTCGATTCTTGCAGCGGAAAAAATGTTCGTATTATCTGCAGTTATGTGTTGTTACTCCAGGTACTTATCTGATATCCACGACAAAGGCAGGAGTTTCTAGTGAAGTTTCCTAATAGATCAGGAATCTACCTTTCGGGCACAAAGTCATCATTTTGTGCCCGCACTGTATTATATTTATACCATGCAGTATAAGCCATGCATGGTTGGTGGTCCTTGTAATTTTTTTTATCCTCTTCCATACAGCTTGGCCATGGATCACGGTGTTCCTGGCGATGCTAGGCCGTCTGTGCGCCGCATCCTCCTTCGCCGTGTTCTACGTGCTGATCGGAGAACTGCTGCCGACAGTGCTGCGCGCGCAGGCCATGGGGGCGGCTTCCTTTATATCAGGATTGGGGCTGCTAGCTGTGCCTTATATTGTGCATCTGGTAAGGTGAACCGTCACTAACCTATGTGCCCATACGAGCTTACTTTAGGAGAATGAAAAAGCAGGATCTCGTTTGTATCCTCAAACGGCAGATATTTCTCAGATTTTTTTAAAATGTCTATGAGAGAAATCAAAGTTTGTTTGTAGGATCCTTTATATTGGAGAGGTTTTTATGAGGATAGTTAAAACCATGTCCAAATACCGACAGGTTGCAAACTCGTCGCCGCCTATCAGAATACTAACTCAAACGTGTCAAGTGCCTGAAAGGAGCCTCTTTGAGGCGCACTTAGAATCCAGTTTGGTGAAAACCAAACTGGTTTGATAGAACTGGTGACACGATAAGAAGAAGTACTAACTTATTCCTCCCTCGCGATGTTTGCATACACCGTTTCGAACTCGTGCTAATACGCTTATTTCTGAAATAAGAAACTTATTGCACGGCGAAGATTCAAACTGCTTGTCAACTCTGATGATAAAAGCTCACCAATCATTGTTACTCAAATAACATTTTATGTATATTCCAGGCGGTATATTCAAGAGCTCTACCCCTAACCATAATGGGGGTCCTCAGCGTAATGGGAGGGGTCACCTCCCTGTTCCTCCCAGAGACCTTGAACCAGCCTCTCCCTCAAACCCTGGGGGACGGAGAGATGATGGGGAGGAACTTCAAGATCCTAAGCTGTGTTGAACGGCAGTGAAAATGCCATTAAAATGATTCCATTCTGGCATACCATTCGGGCCATATAATTAGCTCTTGCTTCGTCGAGATTGCGAAAGTGAGAGGCAAGAATGGTATGCCAGAATGGTTTCGTGTAAACTGTGTTTTAGAGACTTTTGTATAAAGTTAGTTTGTCTAGTCGTTTTTAGTAAATTGATTATCTTTTTGCATTCAAGAGATCCTTACAACCAACTGAAGGCTTCTAAGCCTAGAAATGTTCTAGATTATGATACATTACAGGGATTTAGCGAAGATGTTTACCATCTTTGTTTATCCTGCATATCAATTGATCGCCTAATCTGATTTATAAGCATCCATCTATGGGTTTTGCTTTTTAACATTTACTAGGTACCTACAACGTTTTTATTGAAAAAAATATGCTGGTAAAGATGAAGTCGACAACTCTTGATATGTTTTACTTGTACCCTATATTTGGACTCTTAACCGTAGGAATACGAGCAAATGATTAGTTTTTTTTGTAAAAATATTTAGTGTAAATAACTATGTCACAAAACTTAGCTTTAATTTTAATTTCTCATATTTTACGAGTAGATTTTAATCGAGACAACCTACATTTATATTATTAAAATTGTATTACATAAATTTTTTTTGTATGTTTGTTAAAATCACTGAATATAATTTATTAGTGATTTCATTTTTTTTGTCGAACCTCATTTTTTGCAAACAAGGAATAAAATTTCAAAAAAATTCTTTTTTTATTAAATGACTAAATGAGATATCTATATTTAAGAGAATAAAAATATGCAAAGTACCAGGAGCAGATAAGTTTAAAGGTGTCGAATAATGGCAAACTGCAGCAAAACCAATGTGTATGTTGTGATCAGGTGGCTTAGCATGAACTCTTATTGCCAGGCAGTTTTTGAACTGCTTGTCAATTCTGACATAAAGAAACAAATCTGAAATTGCGGCGTTTATCATGCTCTCTCGCTTACACATTGTGACTGTACTAGTGTGCAAGCGAGAGAACATGATAAGTTGCGAAATTTCTTTAGTGAACCGGGTTATTCGAAATTGACATTTAGTTCGAAAACTGCTAGGCAATAGGAGTTCATAGTAACCCCCCTGAGCAATGATGCGTAGAGGCAGCGTCGCGTCCAGATTGAACAGACCACGAGGACTTGTCTTCTTGAAGATGTGTTTACTTATAGCTGCAGTATGTTCTTGTGCATTCTTCTTTCAGCTTCTGAATAGATACGCTTTTTACATGATACCATTCTTGGCTCTTGCCACAGAATATTAGCTCTTGCTCCTGAGAAAGCAAGAGACAAGAATGGTATTGACCAGACTGAGCAATTGAGCATCCAATGACAAAGACCAATTATGTGTGTTGCGTTATACACGTTCTTTACATGTGAGCGTAGCCTGTGTAGGGGCGTTCATTTTTGGAATGGTTTATCTCTACCCTAAAATTCATAGTAAAGTTATAATAAATAATAAAATAAATAATGCTGGACATTTTCTCACAGCATCATCTAGCCCCAAACTAAGCAAAGCTTGTACTATGGGAACCAGATAACTGATAAACTACTTATATACTTTTTTGTTTGTAAATACATACATCTTATACATAGAAACACCCAGACCCGAGACAAATATATGTAAGTCATACAAACATTTGTCCCGCGGCGGAGATCGAACCCGCAACCTTTTGCGTCGCAGGTGGACCTTTGCCCACTGCGCTAAGTATAAGTAGTCGTCGGTATAAGTAGTAAATTTTTTTTTTCATTACTTAACTTAAATATTTCTGTGGCGTTGTGAAGCTATCGACTTAAGTAATGAATTGTATATTTGGAACGGTGTTTTAATAAGATACAGGGTGTAACTGCATTACTCCGGAAAACTTAAATGCAACCTGAATACCACCGATAGGTGTTGCACTAAACATAAATTAGCTGAAAGCTATTTAGAAAACGACGTAAATAAAAGTAAAATTTTGTTGTTTTTAAAAAACCGATATTGTTAGCTTCAGGATTATCAGTATTCTTTTCATAAAAACAGTTAAGAGTCAAGATAAAGTCATGATTTTGGTAATTACCTATCTGCGTTCTGCGCAGACAAACCTTTGGAAGAACTGTACCAGACCATAAAACCTTGATACCACCCAAATTCCGAGTATCGGCGTAGGCATAGATGTAATTAGAGTTTTTACTTATGTATACAGGGTGTAAAAATACGTCTACCGAAGCCGACAGGGCCTACCCCTATCGGCTTCGGTAGACGTATTTTTACAGCATCCCAACACAGAACCAAATCCAAAAGGATTTTCCGAAAAAAACATTATATCCGGAGAAAACCGACCTCACACAGCTGGTCGAGTTTTTAAGAATAATAATAATAAAGTTTAATAAGTTTTTTATCCGTAGATTACTTGGATTTTCATTTATAAATAAAATTATTAGGTAGGTATGGTCTTATTATGTTGTCCTAGTAGTAAATAACCGAAAATAACATAAAATGACGTTGCTTAGTAAATTTTTTTGCGTATTTTTTTCGCTAAATATGTTTAGAATCATGGTCTGATTGCAACCCCTCAGTTTTCGGTAGTTGTCTTTTTACACCCTGTATAGTTATATAAAATTACAAAAATAATAACATTACAAAAAAAAAATGTTAACACAATTTACGTATCACAACATAACTATAATTATATTTTGAGCAATTAATTGTTATCTAAGCTTAAAGTGAATTGAATTAAAAAGCTGTTGATCCATTGCTGATAACTGTGTTAATAAATATTTACTTTGTGATCACTAAGCATATTTCATTCACAATGCACCATACCAAGTTAAAGTAAATAGATATTCCTAAATCATTTTGAAATTACAAAATTCCATTAAAAAACCCCTATCATCGTAAACAGGGTCAGGATTGTATCCATCATTCCTATTATACACAATGAGAAAGATATTCTAAATAATAAATATAACATATGTTTAAAAAAACATAAAATATAAAAAGAGACAAAGAATATAACTTTTAAAAATGATATCATTCAACATGTTTTATAAAAAGAATAACCGTTACAACAACGAAGTGCTCTACAACAATGTACTTGATAAAGAATTTCAAAAATTGATAAAACCATTCAGTTTCACCCAATATATATCTTGTTCCTTCCGATATACAATAAGTGATAATTTCATAACTTCTAATAACTCAGTGAATAATTCTTTAACAATATTTGGAGCAGTGCTGTATTTGTTTCTGATATACTATAAGTTCATTTTATCTCCAGAAGAGAGATTTTGGAATTCTGTGCTGACATTTTCCACGATTATCGACATCTGTTCCTATACCACCGGCTACGTTCTGAATTCTGTTATCAATATCCTCTTCAGCCAATACTATGTCGAGTTGGTTATTAGACTTAATGATATCTACAATAAAAAACACAGCTATAAAAATAGCGCTTATTACTATTTCATCCTTGGAATGCTTCTTATTTACTATACAATACAATACATATTTGGGTCTTTTCTAAACGTGTCAGTTTCTCAAATCATCTTCACGTGTTTGTATTTGTGCTTTGATACTAACATAATTTTTTGTTTGTTTCTTGTAAAATTTTTAAGAACGCATTTTGAGATGTGGATTGAAGATTTTTGTGAAGGATCGGAACAGAACTCTGCGGCTATGTTCCTTGCGTATGTGAAAATGTTTGAGGCTTATTCGCATTTCAAGGAAATGACACAAATAATGGTTAGCCTTATTCTTTTTCATGTTTTTCTTCTTGGCTAATCTTCCAGATTGGCCCACTGCAGCCAAGGATACAAAAAAAATTAAAAAAATCGGAGGCCTTTGTTCTGCAATGGCAATATGACTGAAATATGGCTTCCGTGCTTCGGGGGCACAAATTATCGGTCCCAGTTATGAAGTCGTTAGGCCTCTGGCCTTAAGGCGGCCTATAAACTCCGTCACCAGAGTTGGCCACTAGCTCATACGAACTTACTGAAATAAATAAATAAAATTATACTTACAAATCTCTGATGCAAAAAAGGGGTGTGTGTGTTTGTGTATCTGTGTGCCAATCTCTAGCTTCAGAATGAACCATACATTCACCATTACTATACATTTCTTTTAGGTTTTCTTCCACGCTATCGAAACGACAGTACATGCTCTGATTTACGAAAGAACATTCATAAATACAGAAACTGAGGTGAATTTGGTGAGTATTACGTTTAACAAAATAAAAAAATATCGACAGCTTTTTAGGAACGTCATTGAGGTAAAAGTTAAAGGAAGACGAGGACGGGGAAGACCAAGAATAAGCTACATGAGTCAGATTAAGGAAAAGGTGCTGTCATGTCGTTTAAAGAAGAAAAGAGACCGCATTGGAGAGAGTTGCATCATTGCGCCGACAAGAACTAAGCTCTTCAGTTTATTGATTAGACATTCTCTCAAATGACGACCTCTGTGGCGCAGTGGGTGAAAGCCCGCTTGGAACGCAAAAGGTTGCGGGTTCGATCCCCGCCGCGGGATAAATGTTTGTATGATCTGCAAATATTTATCTCGGGTCTTGGTGTTTCTATGTATAATGTGTCATCATCATCATCATCAGCCTATGGCAGTCCACTGCTGTCCATGTGTATGTATTTACAAACTAAAAAGTATATAAGTGGTATATCAGTTATCTGGTTCCCATAGTACAAGCTTTGCTTAGTTTGGGGCTAGATGACGTTGAGTGAAATGTCCATCATTATTTATTTATTATTATTAAATCTTTAGTTTATTCCAGATCCTTTGAAGAAAGGTAGTCAAATGCATGTCTTAATACATTATTTAATTTTTACAAATGCTCACATTTTCCAGAAGTTAGCATTCCATAAGTAAAGCGACATCGCATATTAAAATACTAAGATACCATTCTGGCATACCATTCACGCCTCTTACCACAGAATATTAGATCTTGTGTTTTGTATTTTTGTATGTAAAACATGTTTATTTTTCTGGTGGCAAATAAATAAATATTTCTTTCTTTCTTTCTTTCTTTCTATCTTTCTCCGTTGAGTTTGAGAAAGCAGGAGCACAGGCAGGAGGCAAGAATGATGCCAGAATGGCATCGTGTGATCGGCGTCTAGCGGGTTCCCTCGCTATGTTTTGACATATTGTTATTGATGGAAATTGTTTTATACCTTCAGGAAGACAGTGATCAGCTTTTATTAATATTTTGGATGTTAAAAAACTGGCTGATCCAGGTCCTCCTGAGCACAGAATGCGAGAGGCTATACAATGCTATTGAGAGCTCAGAGGTGGCGTGTACGAAAGTTCTCATGACAACTGAAAATAGTAAGTTATTCAAAGATTTTCATTTTTTTTATGAGCAACGGTCGAAGGAATTAGGTATTCGTGATGTTAGTCGAAGGTAATTGATGCACAGTAAACAATTTTGAATGAAAAAATGCCAGCAAATTTGGAATGGCTTCCTTCACGAATCCGTTCCCCATGTTGTATATCATTTTAGTCTATCAGTGCAGCAGCTATAAAGCCACAAACAAGTTGGGTTTCTACTTGAAAAAGGTGTTATACTAGGTGATCTGCTGTCGCTAAAACTCTTTACCAGACCCTCGAGGAAGTCGTCAGGAAGGCTTGGGATACAGTGTCTATCTATTTCATGAATAGCACTGGTAGTCTAGTGACCTTCCGATCCTAAGGGCCTGTGTTCAAATCCAGTCATGCACTAATGAGTTTTTCCTGACCAAAAGATTATGATCCTATTTTTCCTTTCTTCACAGGAACAAAACGCCAAATCTGCAAGAACATCCGCCGCATCGGGTGCACCTTCCGCAAGATCGACGTATGTGGACTCTACTACATCGATGCGTGTCTGCCGATGCGGCTGATCAACTTCCTAGCGACTTACATCGTGGTTCTTCTTCAGTTTTCTCTCCGGCAACTGCCTACCATCGATTAAACAGATGAATTGGTTGATACTTGAACAGTGCTCTCGGAATTCCTACGGAATTTTATTGAATTTACGAAAGTGCTTTAGTTATTGTCATTATAACGGTCTTCAAAAAAAGAGGAGGTTCTATGTTCGATTGTATGTGTTTTTTTTGTGTACACTCAGTCAGCGTCACCAATTGGTAACCAGTTTGTACGGCAGGGGGGTTAGTAGTTGGTGACTCTAATTTTTGATGCCTGCCACACTGAACTTGTTTCGTTTTACGTTGTGTAGCAAAAAAAATTTTGAAACAAAAAAACTCAACTTAAAAATTAAGCAATAAAACACACAAAAATTTTTTTATTTGTATGTTTACCTGTTTAATTATTTCAAACGAGCCATAAAATATAAATAATTACAATAAATAATTATACAATGAAGATTTTCTTCAAAAAAACCGTCAAATAACATTACTGAGTAAATTGGAACGTAAGCGTAACCTAAAAGTGAGTGCGAAAATGAAAATCGAAACAATTATCGACTTATGTATCGATAAGTAAAAAAATAATCTTTAGTTTAGTAATAGTAAGTTATTATCTGTGGATGAACCTTATACTCGTAATAGATTGAGATGAAAATGATCGTATATAAATCGTAATAAATATCGTTGATAGTCTCTATTAAACTATAAGGCTGTCATTAATAAACACGAACTAGGGTGGTATTAGCGCTAATCCAAAGCATAAGGCTGTAGTAGGTCAATTCAGTATTAATAAACAAAGACCAAGGAGGAACTAAGCTAATTCGACTCTACTCTCGGAGTAAGAGTTACTCCTAGGCGCCACCTAGTATAGAGATGGAGTAGGCAGACGTATCATGAATTTTGTCATTTTTACGTCACAAAAAAAGGTTGTGCAAATAGGATGGATTATGTTGATGATTTGAGGAAGAATTGAATGAGGATGGATACCAGTTTCAAAAATGTGGCGAGTGAAAATTTACAAGAATCTATTGGACGATCTTGAAAAACTGAACTTAAAATCCAAGTAACACTGCATAGGTATAGATTTTGAGGTGCAAAACCATTCGGATTAGCAAGAAACAATAAAACAGTTAAAATGACTAAATACTTTTTCACCAAAAAGTTTTAGAAGAATAAAACCTCTTTGAATAAAACAGATTGTCAAATACAAATTATTGTCTATCTCTGTCATTCATATAATGAATGACAGAGATAGACAATATTTTGAATGATAATATCATTCGTTCATTCACTCGTTTTCTACTAATCCCGATGTAAGAAATGTATTACTCATTCGAGACTACTACCAGTTTATTAATAACATCAAAATATTCAAGTTGCTCCTTCGTTACTAAAGAAGTAACAAGTCTGAGAGTAGTCTCGTATTAAGCTAGAATTAGGGTAATCTAATAAGGCCGTAAGACACTACTATTTGACAGACTTTGACATCATCTCGATGTGTCACGCATACGTTCCGTGGTGAAAAAGACTATAATGAAATATCTACTAATACCAACACCCCTATTTTTTAATTACAAAAAAATTTAAACATGGTCTCGGTGTCTGTTACTGACACAGAATTCTACATAAGTAGTAGTTTATAATTTCTCTGGTTACTGATCACATTTATGTAGTTAAAACTCAAAAAAAGAGAAAAAAAATACAGTTTTGAATTCAAGAGTCAAACATGGATTTATGATAGCTACTGCGGTTTTACTGACTGGAGATGATACGAGAGTATAGTTTAAATGAGAATCCGTACGCGATTGTTGTCTGTAGTACTTATTTGTACAGTTTTCATAAAATTTTGTACAGTTTTGGTTGACTAGAATCCTCGATAACTTTGTGATAGTTAAATAAAAAAATCTGACCATGCCATTATTATTTTCTGCATCTACTGCAACCGTCCTTAAATTTTTTTTGGTAGTCATAAAATAGCGATGTATATAAGAGAATAAAAATATGCAAAGTACCAGGAGCAGATAAGTTTAAAGGTGTCGAATAATGGCAAACTGCAGCAAAACCAATGAGTATGTTGTGATCTGAGCAATGATGCGTAGAGGCAGCGTCGCGTCCAGATTGAACAGACCACGAGGACTTGCCTTCTTGAAGATGTATTTATGCAGCCGCAGTATGTTCTTGTGCATTCTTCTTTCAGCTTCTGAATAGAGACGCTTTTTACACGATACCATTCTTGGCTCTTCCCACAGAATATTAGCTCTTGCTCCGTTGAGCTTCAGAAAGCAAAAGGAAAGAAGAAAGAAAAGAAAGAAAATATTTTTATTTGCTTAAACACTACTAACACAAACACACTAAACTTAAAGATATGCCTAAAATTACGATTAAAATTAAAGTTGTGCGCAGCAGAGTCAAAGCAAACAGGCCCCAACTCAGCATTGTGCTGGATAGGTACACACTGGTGCGCCTACCCAGCGCTGATTTTCAGTTGGTAGCCAGAGGAGCCACGTCAAAGGCAAGAATGGTATGCCAGAATGGCATTGCGTACACGGCGTCTCTTTTCGTATACGCTTCTTCTTGCGCCTTGCTATCTCAAGCAACATTGAGATAATTCAACGAAACAAAGTTTAAACTATCTTACCTGAACTGCAGTTTTTTTTGATTACTTTGAATGAATGTAGCTGTATCGTCTCCATAATCAAGTGGATCTTTTCTATCTCTATGACAAGGACCACTATATGCGCAATATGCTTAGTGATCCATATTATCACGAGGCATATATTGAAGATTGTTTTCATCTGAAATATAGTTAAATCAATACGTTTAGAAGATTCTTGATCATTTTTAAAAGTCCAGTTGTAAATAAATAAATAAACTTACTTCGGTAATATTTGCAGTTGTATTTAAGCCTGCGATCACTAATTGAAGATAGATTAATGAGTGAACGAAGGTGTCTATGATCCAAAATATCAACTGAAAAAGAGAATAATAAATTGTGCCATCAAAATTTTAAGCCTATCTTTTTCCTCAAATATACTTTACCTAATCAAAATACCTTGCCATTCGTGTTGTTATCTCAGTGGTTGACATCCAAAAGGTAAACATCGAGTTAAATAACATTTCAGTTAGTAGGTAACTAATAAAAAATTAAACACTTACCATGTCTTGACATTCTTCAATACACAATTCATATGTGTTTAAAATACCAAAATAATTCTCCAGCATCTTTTTATAGAACAAATCATTTCTATTAACATTAAAATCCTTACTCATGAGGTTGCTGAACCACTTGGTAACAAAATTCTTGATAATGATAATGAGACGAATGATTCTAACCGCCTCACCGTCAATGAGGATCAAACACAAATCGGTCAAAACTTCCTCAAAAGCAAACGGGCGATATGTGAAGTATCTGAGATCGTACAAAAAAAAGAAAAGTATCATAGTCAAGATCTCATACAACCAGTTCCTCCTAATGTAACTGTTGACAAAGTTTTTGTTGAAACCAAGAACTTTGATATTCTTCTGGATGATCAAGACGAGTTTGACACTAATAGAGCTATTTCTAGTGTTGGAGATGAAGACAATGACTTGTCCTATCATGCACATAACGATGTTGACTAAACTACAGATTGTTAAAATAAGTGCAAAAGATTTTTGACTAATAAAATGCATTTTTAAAGCGATCATCTGTTGTGAAAATCTGTACAAAAATAATACAACAATACAAAACAAAAAGATAAATCCAAAGATTATTGATTTCCAATCGATTGGGAAAATAAAATTGTCGCGTACAACATATTTGGAATAGAACATTTTTTGCAGTAGATTTAGCGGTTGAAATATATTTTGCACATCTTTAGAGACAGAATTATCTAAAAGAACTTCATTAATGATACGGATTTTGTTTCGGTTTGTGGGCACTGTAGGCCACATCGTGGAGATATTACGCTGTAAAGTGCTGTTGATTGATCAATTTCATTGGTAGCTTTTAGTTTATGGAAAAATAATTGAGCTATCATTACCTAGCACAGTTACTACAGAGCATTGTCTATCATCAAAGTAATCAAAACATATACCATTATAACAGATTATCCAATATACAAAAACACTAGTGGTCTAGTGGAAACTACCCCGGCTTCCGATCCGTCATGTGTTCGAATCAGTCAATGGTCACTCTCAAATAGTGAATGAAAACATATGAGAAAACCGGCGTGGCAAGTTCGAAAAAGTGTGAAGCACCCGAAAAGGTTTGACTCTTTTTTTTTTTAATTAACCTATTTCGTCACACTGCTGGGCAAAGGTCTCCCCAAATCCCTCCAATCATCTCTCTCCTTCGAGATCTCCCATCATTCTCTTTCAAAGGGGTCGAGATCGTCCCGCCAACGCTTCCTCGGCAAACCGAGACCCCGTGTCCCATTGGGCTGCCGAGGTGTTATGACGTTCGCCCATTTATCGGGATTCATTCAGCTGACGTGATCCGTCCAGTCCCACTTGAGTCGTGCCGCTCTCCTGCCGACGTCTGCATTGCCTGTAACTGAACGCAATATGCTGTTTAGAATAGAATAGAATAGAATTCATTTATTTGTTTCGCACTCGGTCGGTGCGTTTGAATCCGAGAATACTGCGTTCCATTGTTCTTTGGCAAATCTTGAGCTTGGACTTTTGTAGTTCAGTCAACGACCACGTCTGAGCACCGTAGGGTTTGACTCATACTTTCTAATAAATTAAATCCTTTCACCACACTGGTTTGCATGGCCACAAACCAGTGTGGCAAAAGTAGCTTGGCAAAAGTATTAATTATGTACCTACTATTAATTTTATATACTTAACACTCATTACTTTTAATCAAGATATCGATGGATTGGTTTTTCATAAACATTATATTATTTTGTTTTCTGTTGACGTTTATCAAATGGTTTTAGTAGGTTATGTACCTATAATAATATGTAGTATATCAGTTTATACAATAGTAAATTACTTTTTTCAATAACTTTAATATATCTAGAGTAATGAAGTTATAAACATAAGTAATGAATTGTGTATTTTGGAACGGTGTATTAATAAAATACAGGGTGTATCAGGTGTATGTATAATTACTTCGGCAAACACAATGCAACCTTCAGACCAATAAAAGGAGGTGAAACAAAGTCAGTATTCAAACGTTGATTAACATATGATTGCAATAGCAAAACATGTGTTTATATTACTCACATTGCCATAGGTAGAGCCATAGACAATAAATTGATGTATAGACAACAATCGTTCATATAGATTTGAGTAATTAGTTTTATGTAAACTTGAAGTAAAAACGTTAATTGGATTAAAAAGCTGTTGATCCATTGCTGATAACTACGTCAATATATGTACTAGCTACTTCCTACCTATGACGCCATCAATGTGATCAAATGATTCACGTCTTCGAGAGATATTTATCACATTGGTACCCACTTATCCTAATTACAAGCACTTTAATTTTATGTTCACTGTAACATACTAGCTCACATTGCACCATACGTAGTACCAACCAAGTCATTGTCAATAGCAATTCAAATTTCAATAAGACAACTGAAATAATTTTAATAAATCAAATTCTTATTTGAAATTCCAATTAATGACAAATAAAATATATAAATATTCAAAATGATACCATTGAATATGTTATTTAAAAAGAATATTAACCGTTACAACAACGAAGTGCTTTACAACAATGTACTTGATAAAGAATTTCAAAAATTGATAAAACCATTCAGTTTCACCCAATATATATCTTGCTCCTTCCGATATATAATAAGTGATAATTTCATAACTTCTAATAACTCAGTGAATAAAAATTTAACCATATTTGGAGCAGTGCTGTTTTTGTTCCTGATGTACAACAAGTACTTCATATCTCCTCAAGCGAGATTTTGGACTTCTGTGCTAACATTTTCCACGATATTCGACATATGTTTCTATAGCACTGGCTACATTCTTAATTCTATTATTAATATCCTCTTTAGTCAATACTATGTCGAATTGGTAATCAAACTGAATAGTATTTACATTAAAAATATCAGCTATAAAAACATCGTTTACTATTACTGTGCTATCTTTGGATGTCTTTTTATTTACTATGTCTTGGAATACTCATTTGGGTCTTTTCTGAACACGTCAGTTGCTCAAATCATCGTCACGTGTCTGCAATTGTGTTTTGATATGAATATGATTTTTTGTTTGTTTTTTGTGAAATTTCTGAAAATGCATTTTGAGATGTGGACTGAAAAGTTTTGTGAAGGATCGGAGCTGAGTGCTGGGGCTATGTTCTTGGCATATGTGAAGATGCTTGAAGCATATTCGTACTTCAAGGAAATGGCGCAAGTGATGGTAAGCATTTTAAGCTCCAAATTGATGAAAAGTAAGACGAGAGTGTCTGTGTATTTGAGTGCCTGTATATGGTCTGTTATTAACACGAGCTCCTATCGTGAAGAAAAATCTCATGAGAAACAAACATCTACACGTATTGACGAGAGTATGGTTTAGGTGCTGGGCAAGCTTATTCAATCTCAAACAAGGCACTATAGTGTCCCGTTAAGTGTAGGCATTGGTTGCCTCCTGACGCTGTATAAATCATGTAGTAACTAATAGATGTATTGTATCCTGTGTGTCTGATGGCGCATGGACACGTGAGCAGAACAGTAAGACAGAACAGTGGGCAACACCAATAGGGCAGCAGCAAACAGCATACCATAGTTATTTAATTATATAGATTTTCTTTCCAGGTTCTCTTTCACGCAACGGAAACGACAATACATGCTCTTGTTTATGAAAGAACTTTCATAGGCACAGAAAAAGGGATATATTTTGTACGTACCACGTAAAGAAACTGATCACGACCTGCCTGGAAGAAATCGCTTTCAGCGACAAAGCCGCCCATTGTACTAATTTTGTGGTGTTTTGTTATTAATTGGTGTACAGTTTTCATTCATTCATTCATTCATTCATTCATTTATTCACGTCCTAATCCCCAAGATGCGGTAGACAAAATGGCCTATACAGCCAATCGTGCGAGAAAGAGCTTCTAGCTTCAAAAAATTGCGCGTACAGGCAATGGTGCGGGAAAGCCGCATGCCGATGTTGCCTTTATATTTGACAAGAACTAACGGCTCGGCTCGTCTTTCGTGGGCGATCTGGATGCGGACGCGAAGCGGCGCGGTACGGTGCGGAAATAACAAACAGTCGATTTACTATATTATATTGATATATTGAAGTGTCCTACGTCACCGGTGCGCAGCGGCGCGGTGCGATTTAAAGCAAACGCGATCAGAATGTTTGCGAACTATGACACTTTTTATGATTTGACGTAAACTATGAAGGACGATTCGCGCGCACGTAGGACAGCCGCGCCGCGCCGCATCGAATCGCATCGCTTCGCTTCGCAATCGCGTTCGCGTCACACCGCCCACGTAAGACGCAGGGTAACGAGTAATCGCGCGCGAAAGAACGCGTAGCTTCAAGCTTCAAAAAAAATAATCGCGCGTGATTGCTTGTACAGGCTTTCCCGCACGCAATCCTGTACGGGTATTCCTGCGCGATAGATTGTGCGTGTAAAGGAAAACTGTTGTGTGTTCCACACAAAGAGAAATGTTAGGGACTACCGATATAAAATTCTATGGCTCCACATCTTTGAAGATTAAGCATGTCCAAATACAATATTTGGCACGTGCCCACGGTTTGCAGAATGACAGGTTAGAATAGAATAGAAAAAAGTTTTATTTTGCAAACCCATAAATAGGTTTATCATCCTATCATCGTAAGTAGCATCGTAAAGAAACCAGAATACCTACTATCTGGTTTCTTTACGATGTTTTCACTTATAGTAATTGATGGTGGAAACTGTTACATATATTTCAGGAAGATAATGATTACTATCTGTTATTATTATGGATATCCAAGAACTGGCTGATCCAGGCTCTCTTGAGCGCAGAATGCGAGAGGCTATACAACGCTGTTGAGAGCTCAGAGATAACGTGTATGAAAGTTCTGATGACTACTAACAATAGTAAGTATTTATTCAAAACAACAACGAAACAAAAACGATGGATCATATTTAAAAACTTGAGTGAGAGCACTGGTGGTCTAGTGGTAGTGGCCACCTTCCGATCGTAAGGTCGTGGGTTCAATCCCAGTCGTGCACCAATGAGTTTTTCTGCCGAAAACCTATTGTGCACTATGCCAGTACTCTCAAACGGTGAAGGAAAATATCGTAAGGAAACCGGCATGTCGTAGAACCTATAAAGTTCGAAAACATTGTGTGAAGTGCACGAAAGGAGCCTCTTTGAGGCGCACTTAAAATCCTTTCACCACTCTGGTTCGAAAGAACTAGTGACACGATAAGAAGAAGAAGAAGAATCTTTAAAAAACGAAGGAACAGGATTAAAATCACCTAGTTATATAGTACAACTGTACGCAGCTGAAGACAGCGGACTATCTATCCAGCCGGTAGCACCCACTGTTGGGTATAGGCTCTTCTCTCTCACGCCACTCCCGGCGGCCCCGCGCCAGCCGGATCCACTGCTCTTCCACCGCCCCCACAATGTCGTCTGACCATCAGGCATCAGGTGGTCTGGCCCGAGTAATATTGGAATTTGCCCGAATTAATATTGGACAATTATTCTTTTATACACAACAGCCGATGTTCAAAACATGCGTGATGTTAGTCATTTCGATACGCAGTAGAAAATATTCTATGGATAAATGGAATGTAGGTATAACAAATAAATAACTATGTTCATTATACCTACAATACCACTATTAATGGAGAAAGATATATATGCCGTAGGCAGATTGATGAATTAGCCATAAAGATATGCCTAGGCATATTATCATGAAATGGCTAATACATCGATCTGCCTACGACATAATACAATACATATTTGGGGGTAGGTGGTATTCCCCAAATTATGGTAAAGAGGGAGTACTCGCCTCGCTAAGGTTTGCCCAACTGGCACACTTACCTTAGGGCCTTTTGGCCGACAGTTATAGTCGGATAGTTCTATATAGGCTTAGGCGTCCAGTAAACTTCGTCAGCGCGATCTAGAAATTGTTCCACAGATATAGACATAGTTATTACTTTTTGCATGTACCTAGCGCCATCTAGTTGTACAGCTCCGAAGTACGTCGCTGTAATTGACATCTCTTGAAGTTCAGCTTATAGTTCAGCTTGTAGTTCAGGCGATGGTAGATAGAGGTCGCCACACATACAATACAAGGTTATCCACTGTTGCCAAAATCTCTTTAAAAGATCCTTGAAGTAATCTTTCTTAAAAACTTCTTCGAGGGGTTAAAGTCATGATCTTGTATGAATGTTTCATTATTTTTCTGATCATATTTTTTCATTATTCTCAGAAGCTAAGCGCCGAATCTGCAAGAACATCCACCGTATCGGGTGCACCTTCCACAAGATCGACGTGTGTGGTCTCTACTGCATCGATGCGTGTCTCCCGATGCGGCTGTTCAACTTCCTAGCGACTTACACCGTGGTTATTCTTCAGTTTGCTCTCCAGCAACTGCCTACCATCGATTTAGCAGAGGAATTGGTTGATACTTGAACAGTGTTCTCGGAATTTTTTCAAACTTACGAAAGTGCTTTAGTTATGTGTGTTTTTGTGTTTTCTGGTACTACACCGATATCTGCGTTAGTTGTGTACAAATTTTCGTTTGAAAGGGTAAACTTTGGAGGTGATTCCATAAAAAATATTCCTAAAGGTTTGATACTTTTCCTGTGAATCTCAAAAAACCTTATCCTTTTAATTTTGGAATGTATACAGGGTGTAAAAAGACTGCTACCGAAAACTGAGGGATTGCAATCAGACCATGATTCTGAACATATTTATCGAAAAAAAACTCAAAAAAATTTTTGACTTAGCTACGTCATTTTATTTTATTTTCTAGTTTTTTGCTACTAGTACAACATAATAAGACCATACCTACCTAATCATATCATTTATAAAAGAAAAAAACAATTAAAACTCAAAATCCAGCAATCTACGTATAAAAACGCGCCCAATACATACGCAAACAGTGATCTTCAAACGCTGTTTTCTCCGGATATAATGATTTTTTCGGAAAATCCTTTTGGATTTGGTTGTGTTTTGGTATGCTGTACTTACCCCTTTCGGCTTCGGTAGACGTCTTTTTACACCCTGTATACTTGTAATTTTGGAATGACCAACATTAAAGTCTGTTATCTGTCTTTTTAGTTTTTAGTATTATCGTGTTAATACTAGCATGGAAATTCCATAGTAAATGACGAAGATTATGCAAACATTGAAATAAATAAGATAAGAACACACCTACAATGTTTTAGAGCAAATAAATTACTTATTTCGGTTTAAGACAAACTGGAAATAAATAGATATACTTATATGTATTATAATTATTGTACCCACTCTTTTATTAGGTACATAGCTAGAAGTACCAATTCATAAGCTAGGCCCCAAACATAATTCATAAGCGTATGGTGCTCTTTTCTCAGTGATCTCAGTGGAACTACTGAACCCTACTAATATTTTAAATGCTAAACATTCCTGAGTTTGTTATTCTTTCAAGTTACAACTACTTACTGAATGGATTTGGATGAAGATGTGTTAGTCTACAAAATTCTGTAATTCTTTATTGTACACAAAATAATGGTAACAAAAACAATGTTTAAAAAGTACATGTACAAAGGAGAGCTTAACCCTAAAAGAGTTTTCTACCAGCAAACCTTTGAGTCTAGGGAGAAGACATTGACAAATGTGGATGCGCTGTGTACCTACGCTGTATAAAGAAAACAATAAAATACGGTGTAAATAATTACATAAGTACTACCAAAGGCAATATACTAACTAATACCAAAGGCATAAAATGATAATTATATACCTATACAATTAATATTTATTTTTTTAGTTATTCGGAAAAGAGAATTATTCCCAAGGGATCACGGGTAACACCGCGGATCGCCGCTAGTAAATATTATGTTATCAAACTACACCTGACAGAGATTTACAAAAACAAATATTTACTTGCTAAAAATACTCAAAGAGGTTAAGGTGCATTTACACGGTGCGATTTCAACCCATACGATATCGTATCGCACGGCAATTTTTCACGTGTAAACGCTCATCGTATGCGATTTCTCCTAGTTAGCGCGATGCTCGTCGGCACGTTCAATGGGTGGGGCTTAGCAAATCGTACGAAAAATTGCATCGTGTAAATGCTCCTTTAGTGTAAATACCGATAGAATCCATCCTAAAATGCTGACGTATTTTTAAACTAGCAAGACTGGTTGCATATTCAGACTTTGGTCTTCAGATAGCACAAAGTTTGCCGAGACTCACAATATTTGTGGTACTACTGTAGGTACACAATGTCGCATCACAACATACCAATTTATTAGCTTACCGTAGCAGAAGTACGCGTAGTATTTTTCAGTCTTTGCTGAATAGAGACGTAACCAAATTACTATTAAAATGTAGACAAAATACCTATTTTATAATACCTTTAAAATAATTGTGGGGGTCTTAATAACTTTTTGGGGATTTAAACATAAAAAAGTTGAGTTTTAGCTCAAGTTTTAGCGAAGAAATGGCGAAACGATACTATTTTATTTTTAGCGAAGGAAGCAGGGTGAATCAACTTATATGTGCATTTTTAAGTAAGTACCTATTTAATAATTATGCTTCGTTAATTTTTATTTACAAAATATCCCTATGTTGTATTCAGCGGGCAGCGGGTTCAAATTCTAGCCCCAATGAATCAATTGATTCTTCGTTTTGAATTTACATGCGCTTTTAAATACGAAATCCTAGAGAGACTAGGGAAAAAAACATCGTGAGTAAACGAGTTAGTATTTCAATAGGCGATGAGCTTGCGACCTGTCACTTGGGGAATGCTAACTCTGCATGTCCCAAATATATGTTTGGACATTTAAATTATCTTGAATAATAATCTCAGCAAGTGCACAACACTTGAAAATCGTGAATAAGAATAATAAGAATAAGAAAGTGAAATCGTGATCCTGTGTTTTATTCCCATTGACATCCACTTAGGCTGGGCAAACCAAGCCTAATCCATCCCAGGACATATAGCGCTCCGTTAAGTATAAGCATATGTTACCTCCTGACGATGTATAAATCATCTAGTACAAACACAAAGATTTAAAGGCCTAAGTTTTATTTGACATCCAACAGTAAACCTGCCTATGTTCGCGTACGGAGCCAGCATAGGATGGATGTCTCCGATGACCCTTCTGCTGCAATCCAAGGACTCTCCTAGAGACCCTCCTCTCACAGAATATGAAGTATGTAGACATCAGAAGTTGATGTTAAAAAACTACTACGCTTGCCCATGGGCTTTGTTATGTAGAAGTTGAGGTGCCGGGCAAGCCTATTTCAATTGTAAAAACAAGAAAGATGAAGTCAATACGTTTTAAGCTGATTAGCAGTAGGGACCAAAGAGAAGATGGATGGACTGGTGTGAAAGATATGGGGAGGAAATAATTAACTATTGAAATCTGATGAAAGCTGGTAAAGTAGAGACTGAGAAAAATATGTATGCTCCACATAATAAATAAAATAAAGAAAGATGATCGTCGAATATTATTTAAATCGAAGTTTATGTAAGTGTGTGGTTTTTGGTTAATACTATGTATTAATGTTGAACAGGTGTCCTTGATGGGTGCGATCTCCTACCTCACCTGCGTCCCGGGAGACTTTTTCATGGCGTGGATGGCAGACAGGTTCGGGAGGAAAGCTGGTCTGCTCCTCATGTCATCCGCAGCTGTGGTAACGAACGACTTCCATTAAGATTTGTTTGTTTAAAAGGTGACTTCATGGTGTTAGAGTGTGAGAGTCTGTTTAAAAGCAGATGGGACATGATCACTTCAGCCTAAACAACAGTGTGCCCTGATATAGTCCATGTCACACGTGCTCGTGTGTCCATTATGTCCCAACACCTGCACTAAGAGAGACCTTATGGCTTGCTCGAGCAATGCTGTGGATGTGGTCACCTACTGATCTAAATAGCTCTAAATTTTGTAGATACATTGATTCGAAAGAAGAAGAAATGTTCTTAGCTGTTTACTAATAGAATCAGTTCAGCCGTTTTAACATTTTCCGAAGAAAATGCTGATAAATTAAAAACTATTTAGGTGTGAGAGATTTTTCCTACCACCACGTACTCTACCATCGCTATCTATAGACAAAGTTATCCTCAGATCCTCTGTTTCTTCATCAGGTAGGATGGGTCATCAAGCTGTCTTCCATGGAGACCTGGGCGTTTGTGACCGCCAGGGCTCTCATGGGGATCCCCATGGCTTCCGCGTACGTTGTCTGCCCGCTTTACACAAAGGAGATCAGCGAGAACTGCATCAGAGGTCTTCTAGGGTCTGTGGTGAGTAGACAAACGTCAACTTTGTTGATGGTTAAGATTTTAAGAATTAATGTAGGTGTTCTGTGGTCTGTAAAAGAATGCCTGGTTGCCCGCTGACGTCGCAGAAGGTTGTTGGTTTGATAACTGCCACGGGACTAATGTTTGTATGATCTGATAATGTTTTCTCGAGTTGTGTTTTCAATTAAGTCAGTCATTTTGATTCTGCTTACACTGAGGATAGATGATGTATTACAGCCAGCATAATTTATTTGCAGTTGATACTGGCCCACACCAGTGGAAACTTGTTCTCCTACATCATCGGGGACTTGCTGACATATAGACCAGTCCTGTGGGTGTGCCTTGCTCTGCCAACCATCCACCTAGTCCTCTTCCTCATCATGCCTGAGTCTCCGTCTTACCTGGTCAAGACTGGAAAACTTGAGGTGAGTAGAATATAAGGAGGAATTGCTGACTTTGAATTTGTGGTCAATGATTTTTTGTTTCGAAATAATATTTTGGACTTGCACATACACACGAGCGAATTACGCATTAACACGAATTACTTACGAATTAATCAAAAACATCGTGATGAAACCCGCACGGGTCACCACGTAGACGTTGTCTTTGAAATAAACCATCTTTATCTTTATCTTTGATGTAGATAAGAGAGGATGGTTTAGGTGCCAGGCAAGTCTATTTCATCTCAAACAATGTCCCAGGCACTACAGTCCCGGAGTGCTAGCATAGGTTGTCTCAAATCATCAGTAAAGATGAGAAGGATTCAGTTTTTCTGCTCAAACAGGAAGCTACAAGAGTAATGGCCTGGTTACGATGCAAAGAAGAAGATGACATGACAGTGATCGCTGAGGTAGACGACATTAGGAAGGAGCAGAAACATGATGATGAAAGCAGTCGTTTCGTTCTCAAAGCTATACGTAAGTTTTTTGTATCATTTGACGCTTAATCCGAGAGCCGGCACATTTTTGGCTCAAAGGATCATTGCCATCCAGCGTGGTAATGCCGCCAGTGTTTTGGGCACGCTTCCGACTGACAGTGACCTGGATCAGTTCAGCTATCTAGAGATCGTTTCTAACGATCCTTAGATAGATTGACTAATCCTGTTGTATTTTGTAAATATATGTAAGTATGTAGTAGCTAACAAGAAAACTCTTTGTAGAGTTAAGCTCGCCTTTGTATGTCCCTTCTTTATGTTATTACTAGTGGACCCGGGCGCGACTTCGTCTGCGCATTGTACCTCGCCGCGGGACAAAAGTTTGTATGACCTACAGATATTTGTCTCGGGTCTGGGTGTTTCTATGTATAATATGTATGTATTTACAAACAAAAAGTATATAAGTAGTATATCAGTTATCTAGTTCCCATAGTACAAGCTTTGCTTAGTTTGGGGCTAGATGATGCTGTGTGAAAATGTCCAGCATTATTTATTTATTTATTGTTTCGTCATACAAACTTTAGAGATAGAACTACCTTGTTCCAAACCGACCCATGAACACAATGCATTCTTTTTTGGTTTTGCTGGCTGTCTTTGATAAATATAAACAAGTACCTCTCCAAAAGGTTGGGTAGTTTTGAAAATATAATAAATCCGTGCTTCGTTATTTATTAAAAAAACTTATAAGCATCACAACCCTACAAAATTAAATAGTCTTTTAATGTAATAAAAATTGTTCAAACCACACGAACGAAATGACATCGCCATTTTGAAAAGTGAAAAGTTATTGGCTGTCATGGCAACCTTGGAGCAGTGCTCAATCAAACAGAGTCCTGCTAAAGTTTTTATGCAATATTCCCGTTGTCCTTTGACATATTTTTTGGTTTTCAAAAACGTTTTTTGGGATAAAAAGTAGCCTGCTATTTGCTGCTATTAAACTGTGTCGTCGTTTGAGCCTGATCCTTACACAAACATACAAACATTTAAACTCACAAACTTTCAGCTATATTATATGAGTGGGATTCTGATTTGTAACATACTACTGGGCATAAATCTCTTCTTATTACGCATGCTCGCGGCTTAGCTCACGTGGTAAGACGTTTTACCCCTTTTTCACCCCTTAGGGGTAGAATGTCTAGTGGAAGTGATCACTTTTCCGATTCTAAGATCGTGGGTACGAATTCAGTTGAGCACCAATGAGATTTTCGAAAGAACTAGTGACACGACAAGAAGACTATTTAAAAACAACCTCTGCTAATGGGACAATGATTCATAATCAAAGCATTTATTTTCAAGGTCTTTTCAATTGATTCGCATCTCACTACCTAATATTGCTGGGTCTATGGATCTGTGTGTTTTTTAAGTGTTTCTGGAGAGTATTGTGCAAAAAATTACATAGTTTCATTTTGTCTACTGCGCGCGGACGCACACTGCACTGGGTCCCAAAATGAGTAGGTTTTTGGGACCCTGTGCGTTCGCGCGCACTGTGAGACCTCATAGAAATGTTAGTGAATACCGGTGTTAATCTTTTCAGTTTATGTGGGTCAATGCTGTTGCATATAGGTATATGGTTTCTTAACCATTACTTAATGGGTTCCTATGGGAAATTAATCATATCAACAGTACTTATCTCAAATGAAATATTTGCTCATGAAAATACACAAAACGACACGGTGGGAATATAATAATTACTTCATTTAAATTATGAACATTGATGTTCGTTGTAAAATATTTGCATTTGTGAGTTAGACCTATGTAGGTAAATGGTGATAATTATCTTTATCTGAATGAAAACATCACAATGCGTCTATTGAACAGCGGATAATTATTAAAGCTGGATCTAATATTATGTTAGGTAGATAATTAAGCAGGGGTGGTACCTACAGCCCCTGCTAGACCATGTTACAGAAAGAAATAGAAATCGAATCGACAGATAACGATAAAACTCCACGTGAGTTCCCGGCCTTATGTCAAGCTGACGATTTATAGGGCCATTAAATCACGTCGTGCCGCGGTACTTGACATAAAATATTATGCTGTTTGACGCTTCGATCATATTATGATCCAAGGTTTGACGCAGGAGGAGTCCAGGGCCGCGGCAGGTTGTGCTGCGGCATCCCGCGGCGTTCCGTGGCATGCTGTGGCATCCCGTGGCATCCTGCTGATTGCCCAACCACTCTGGCATTGCCGCGCCGCGGCAACCCGTGGAATGAAATGGCATGACAAGTCATGCCGCAGCATCCCGCATGATTACGCGGCATCGTGGTATCAAAATAAAGTAACTTGAATTCTAAGCTCATTGCAATAAGATTCAAAATGGCTTGTTTAGTAATAAAATTTGCCATGACATGCCGTGCCGTGCCGGCAGTCTGTCGATTCGATTTCTTTTCTACTTTCTTATTTGTAACGTGGCTAGGGCAGGAGAATACCTATGTGTTGAGCCGACTAAGCTGCTGGTTTCCTCACAATGTTTGCCTTTACCATTAAGAGCTCTTGTTAATGCGCATATAAACAGTTCTATTCAAACTGATGTTGTATTTAATTATTATTAACTCATTTATTTCACATTAAAATCCATATAAAAAACATTAAAAATTCACACAGTCAATTAAAAATACATATCAAATACAATCAAAAATTTACTTAGCCATTATATAATACAATCAAATTAAAAAATTAAAAACAGATTAAAATATACAACACAATTTTTCTTTATTAATTATTCCGACATTAACCTTATAATAATTATCAATAATTATTAAATTGATTAATTAATGATTAATGAATATGAATTATTTAATGATTTCACAGTAAAAGACAAGCTTCTATGCCGAGCCTTCAGAATCGCCATCGCCCTCGCGTTAACCAGGGAGGTCTGCGGTGCTATACCAGTCCTGATGTTTGCTGGAGATATCTTCGCCAAGGCCTCTGGAGACACAGCTCTTGTGCTGACGCCTAACCAGCAGGCTATGATGCTGGGAGCCGTGCAGGTGGCGGGATCGGCTCTCGCTTCCAGTGTTATTGAGAAGACTGGGAGGAAGGTATGATAGGTTGAATTCAATTATAATTTGTAAGGATTTCTTTTTTAGTTCAAAGATTAAAGGAGGTATAAGTTACTACCTACCTGGCCTACCTACTTATGTTTTTTATGTTTAGGTTATTAAAACTAGACAATAATGTTGCACATCCGAATTGGATAACTGTTTAAAACTGTACCATTTACAATAAGACCTTATCATGTACAACAGTATGCAATAAAAATTTTCTGATTCTGATTCTGATTAAACTTTAAAAAAATTCGTGATTTGATGAAATTATTATAATAATTATCAGGATAAGTGAAACAATAGGTATACTAAGCACAACGGATCTTTAGCTCTCTGAAGTTAGGTGCAATAGACGATTGCGCAGGTTTGGTAGAGTAAGCGAGATGGCATGATTTTAGGCGTCATCAACAATAGGTTCTGCGCAGCTCTTTTATGCGCACTTGTAACCCTAAAAAAACTAGTGACATGAAAAGAAGAAAACTATCAAGCTTAGGTAGTACCCTGTACTTTCTTCCAGATGCTGTTCTTCGTAACCTGCCTGATATCAGGACTGAGCATGTTCGGCCTGGCGTCCTGGTTCCTCGCAAAGCAGTACAACGTCAACGCACCTTCTTGGATCCCGGTGGCCACCCTGTGCCTCTGCATCTTCTGCGACTCTTCAGGCCTCTCACCACTCTCTGTTGTTATCACAGGAGAGATGTTCTCTTTCAAGGTAGATTAAGATTAATATTCAAAGATATTCTTTGCAGTTCTCTTCGAAGGACCTCTGTGGAAACCTTTTACCTCTACGGTGTTTTCAAGACCCGCCTGTCACGCAAGAGGCAAGAGGTACGAGTTCGATTATCGCGGCGGGACAAAATGTTTGTATGATCTGCGACTCGTCTCGGGTGTGGGTGTTATCCCTGCATTTATGTATGTCAGAAAAAAGCACATTCTCACCTTAATCGGCCGTATCCACAGGAAAGGCATGTAGATACACATTTTAGACTTTTTGGACCTTTTGTTTTTTTATTTCAGTATCGCGGCACTGTAATGGCTACAACGATGGCCATGGCTTCCCTCTCCGATTTTATCCAAGTCCTCTTCTTCAAGCCCCTTGCGAACATCGTCGGTATCCACGTCGCCTTCTACTTCTTCGCCCTCGTCTGCATACTAGCTGCTGTTTATGTTCTCCTGGTAGTGCCAGAAACTAAGATGAGGAGTGCAGGAGAGATTCAGAGCTGTTTGAGAACAAAGAAGGAGAAAGAAAGAGATTTAGCTGCACGTAAAGGTGTTGAGGCATAAGTTTATTGTAAAAAAACGCAAAAAAAGAAAAACAGATACAGGGTTTTATTTCTTGCTAGTGGCCCGCCCTGGCTTTACCCTTTTTTAGAATAGGAACAGATGAGAATATACTATTTGGTATACTCGGTATAACGTAACTTAGGTTTGTTCCTCTCAAATAGTGCAATAGTTTTTAAAACAAGGGCAGTAAACTACTTTTTATAACCTATTAATAATATATTATGTAATTTATGTAAGGAACTTTCCTATCTTACCTTTGTGTCACGTTATAGGTTTAAAACGATGTTTGTTGAAGGTTGCTAATGGAAAGTGGTAATTTAAGAAAGAACTTCATATTTCTAAAAGCTATTACTTAGCAAACCAATCAACATAATTTGTTTGCGAACATACATAAGTCCGACATTAGTATATGCCTTTTTAACCTGATGTATGAAGGAAAAGCTTATAGAACTTTTGTTTCAAAGATTCTAAGACATTCAATTTCAAAATGTTTAAACATTCTAAAGTATTACTGAACGATGATTTCAATAAAACCTTTAACCCTTTTTACTTAATCTATTGCGTCTACGGTATGCAACCTTTTAACATAAAAAATAAATATGCTACTCCTGTTACCAAGTTAAACTGTGTTTTATCTGTTGTGATTAATATCCTTATTGTTAGTATCTTTTGGGGAATATTAATACAGAACTCATCATTCTTCGACTATGCAGATAGAACTATCACCATAGCTATCTACGGCCAATACGTAAATTCCTTTATGTTACTTTCATTCCTCAACTTTTATCAAAGCGAGGCGCATTTCAAACTGTTCTTGAAGCTACAAGGGCTGGGTAAGGCGATCAAGAATACAGAAGATACAAAAAAATTGATAACATTAAGCTGGATGATTTGCGGCGCGATAGTGATGTACTATGTGTTGCTGATTATGTTAAAGTTTGTGATGAACCACCAATGGTACTGGATAAGGGGAGTATTCTTGCTGACGACTGTTGTTTTTGAAGTGAAACTGGCGAACGTAGCGGTGATGATGTATTACTTGGGATTGAAGTTGAAGAAATTTCAGAAAAACTTACTCAGTCATTTAAATGGAAGACCGAATAAAGAGATTCTTAATGTTTTTCAATGTACTTTTATGGATCTTGTTTCCACGTTTGTTCTATTGAAGAAATCTTTTCAGGCTCTTGTAAGTCTAATATTATTTTGGTCTCTACATCAGGTCAAAAAACTTTATAAAATCTTTTTTTTTTTTTCAGGTGTTGTTTCATTTTGTGCTGACATTTTTTCAAGCTTTGATGTACATTGAAGTAATAGTCCTCTCCGCAAAATCAACACTGGTTTGTTTTGATATTTTTGTACTTACTTATTCTATTTTTAACCAACTTCAAAAAAAGGAGGAGGTTATATGTTCGGCTGTATGTATGTTTTTTATGTCATAGTCATAGTCATATACATAATACTAACTCCGGCAAAATGTGGGCATCTATCTAATTTGTATTAGATATTATCTTCAAAGGATCTTGATCTGAGACTGTCTACCATGCTTTGGGGATACAGACATGATCCTATTTGTTTTTTTCTATTTATTATTACTTATATCAGCCATCAATGTCCCGCAAAGGCCTCTCCCCACTCCCTCCATTCATGTGCTAATAAGGTCCAGATATAGGATTATTTTTCGTTTGTGTTGATCATCATCATCTCCCTGACCTTATCCCACGCTAAGTGGGGTCGGCACAACGTATCTTCTTCTTCCACTCACTCCTATCACTCGTCAATTTTGCATCAAATCCTTTTACATCATCTCTCACACAATCCAACCACTTCTTCTTCGACCTTCCTCTTCTTGCATAACCAGGCACATTTATATGTGTTGATCAGACTTTATTAAATTCAAAATTATCATATTTCAGGTTGATTATGCTGCTTTTGCAAACCATATTTTAAGCGTTGTGACTTGGATTACTAAGAGTATCATCGTTGAAATTTTTTTCTGTGTTCTATGTGAACTTTTCTATACAGAAATTGAAAATACCCGCAGAATTACCGAAAAGGCGAGGACAAAAGTCTCTGGTAAATAAAACCAATAATTTATTTTTAGAGTCACCTTTAGTTGCAAATGGTTTGTATTAAGAAAGTCAGTTCATTAGCCCAGTCTAACCTAAGTGAAGAGTTTTTAGACCACGCGTAGGTCCCTAACAGGTCCCGCAGGAATATTTCTACTTTTAGTCTTGAAATAGCATCTACTAATTACCGTTGCAATTCTTATCTTTGGCGTGTGTGCGATAGCTACAACAATGATTATGCTAGCTTGTTTGACATATTCAACTGTAGCATTACAGGAATGAGGCGCTTGATGAGTTCCAAGTTTTTTAATTAAGTACTTTATGTTACTTAGTTTGATACTTAAATTTTAAATTAAGTTATTATCTTAGTTCTTAATTAAAAGAAGGAATGTGTGCTGTGAAACAAATATTAATATTTTTTGTTATTTTGCTGTTGGCTAGCTTGCACCAACTTTTTTTTGTGCTCAATATTTGCTTACACTAGTTCTAACTGTGAAAACTTATTATTAGCCTTCTGTTACTAACAACTCTCTTGTTTATTATGTTTTTATGTGCTGTTAGTTTTCCATAAGTAAATAAATAAAAAAGGTTTGTTGGAAGAAAACTCTTTTAGGGTTAAGCTCGCCTTTGTACATGTCCTTTTTTTATGTTATTATCCTGTATGTATCTATTTGTACAATTAAGAATTATAATAATTTTTTAACAAAAAAAAAGAAAACATGTGTCAAGTGCACGAAAGGAGCCTCATTGAGGCGCACTTAAAATCCTTTCACCACACTGGTTCAACAGGACTGGTGACACGATAAGAAGAAGAACAAAAAAGCTTTTCTTTTTTGATCTTACTCTTTTCTACTTCTCTTCTGTCCAACTTTCCTGTTAGTGAAACTTTTATTTTGATAATTTTAAAGTAATGTGGTTGTTATACTTTCAGGTATCGAAGCTATCAAAACGAACAAAGATGTAGTACGCTTCAGCAAATGTATACAACGTATTTTGGATAATAACTTCAGCAAGATGACAGCTTACGAAGTGTTCACTGTGGATATAGCATTGCCGATGCGACTGGCTGGTCTTATTGCTTCATACTCTTTAGTTTTAGTTCAGTTTGCATTGTAAGTGTCTCAACTAGCAATGATATTTCACTTATTGACTTGTAACCTGTCATAGCCAAATCGAAGTACTTACCTTAGCTTATAATAGTATTTTTCTCTTTCTAATATTAATAAAGAGAATAATAGATCTTAAAGCTGTGTGGTGCCGGCGGCGAATAGTACCAACCCATTTCATCCCGTGGGTGTCGTAAAAGGCGACTAAGGGAATAAAGGAACACAGAAGACGGGCAGCAGCGTCTCTGAACCGTTTGACATCTTACTGCGATCGCCAACCCGCCTGCCAAGCGTGGCGATTATGGCAATTCCTCCCAAATGTTTGGGAGAGGCCATTGCCCAGCAGTGGGATCCCTACGGGCTACTAAAAAAAAAATAAAAAAAAAATAGATCTTTCAGAACCAAAGTAGCTGTAGGTTTTAACCACGGATTCAGAGAAATGAGAGGATTGGCTATGGAGGCGTGACCCGTTTCGCAACGTCAATCCAAAGCCAGCTGGTTCGGTCAAAATCGGGCACTAGTCGCGCTTCATGGCTGGTCGCGTGTGCATCAATGTACTCAAAGTTAAAAGTGATTCAATTCAATGTTCGATGTACATTGCTGTGTTTTTCTTGAGACCAATCACAATCACCAAGCAACAAATGGCGCAAATGGAATGTAAAGTCAACAATGCTCTCAACACTGCGTGTGTTGCGTGGTACGGCTGCTGGTGCGCTCCGCCGCGAGGAGATTATTATATGGGATTCTGTGGAAGCTAGATATCGATGCCTAAGTTTGTATAGTTATAATATTATGGTTCGCATTGATTGGGTAATTTGTTAGTGTGAATCGGTCATTCGGTTACGTTCAGTGTGTCTGTTGCGAGTGGGGAAAATCTGGCGACATCGTGTTTTATATGATTATTATCAAATAGACAGTCTATAAATGTCTGTGGTTTTAACTTTTACATCATGAGTTTAGTGTTAAAGAATAATTTTGGAAAATAGAAAAAAAAACTGTAATATTTTTAAATATTTTATTGATTGGTACATTAAAAATACTTGGCATTATAAAGAATGATACAAAGTTGATATAATGATACAAAGATTATTTCATGTCAAATACACGTTGAGAGATAAGAAAATTCAACTAGTTTTAGTACAAACACTTGATAATATTATGGCTCTTAGTTAGTTTTAAAATTCTTAAGAAGTTAAATATAAATTACCTGCTAATGTTTTAGTAATAAATAATACTAAACGCAAAAATAAATAACATCATCACGACAAAATTCGCTAAATATTTACAATATCACCTAAACTATGAAAGAATAAATATAATAAATAAACAGTCAGTAGTATTATTTAATCTAAATCACTAAATTCATAACTAATAAGTTAGTAAATAAATGCGTTGTCAACCATTTTGAATTTCTGTCGATTTATTGAGGCGACCATTTTTGATTTTGTACTATTTCCGAAAAACTAAGCTTTAATACACGAAATAACTTACTCAAAGCTTAGTTAGAAAAGTCATGGAATACCTTATATTACTTAAGTATCTAAAGTTAAAGTAGATCGATTATTGGAAGACGAAATTTCATTAAATTGGTCACTTAATTAGAGTTGGCACTAGCGGGAATCTTTCCCGATTGATAATAGAATGATAGCGAATGACTGGAATCGAATAATTCGAGACAGCTTATCGATATAAATAGTTCTTCGGCTCCTCAGCGATAGGGTCCGTGCAAGTGCCGAGATACTTCAGCTGGACGAGACTCCTGGAAACAACATTTATGTCATTATTAAGGTTATTATGAATTTCTGCGTATGCTAATTGGTTTAGGATTTGCATTTGAAGTAAGGGTGTATTTCATTTTGTATCTGTGTTGGTCGAATGGGGTTGTGCCTCGACTTTCAATCCGAAGGTCGTGGGTTCGAATCCTGGCCGTGCTTCAATGGATTTTTCGTTTCTTGAAATTTAGATGCACTCTTATCGGTGAAGGAAAACATCGTGAGGAAACCCGCAGCTTAGTCAGCTCCACACGTATTGACGTCGTCTCTCCTGTGGGCGGCTGATTAAGCTGAGAGGATGGTTTAGGTGCTGGACAAGCCTATTCTATCTCAAACAATGTCCCAAGCACACTTTTTTATTTTATGATATTTTAATGTTATATATGGCTATAAAACATTTGAAAAGCCAGGAATAACAAGTTGAAAATCCTGCCACATTTGCAATTGGACTTGACACTATTGATCTCTTTGAAGACCTCAGAGAGTTAAAGCCTTAGTTCTGACCTAGACCGGCAGTTCTCCATTTCCAAAAAGCACTTGTTGGAGTAGGTCTTGTCATCGGTTCCGCAGACAGGATCGTACTCGGGGGGACAGACGCGAGCGCAGCCCGAGTATTGGAAGCGGGCCAGGCAGCGCTTCAGAGGTACTACGAACACGTGTTTGCTGTGGAAACAAATATCAGCTATTGAAATGTAAAAACGAAGGATTAGTTTTTTTGGAAATCGACTACCTAATTAAATCAATGGCAAACTATAGCAACGGTGTTTTTGGGTCGCCTTTATAGCCTCCGTCGCTTATTGATATGGTAACTCTGCAAGGTAGCATTGAATTATAATGTTGTTGACTAGACTAGTATGCGAATTCTTTGAATTTTAAACTGATTTAATGGACTACCTTAGTATAATAATATACATATATGTATTTCTCACAGTCCGATCTTTACGTGTAAAGAAAGGTTCCCAATGTACAAACTTCGCTTAGTTTGGGGCTAGATGACGCTGTGTAAAAATGTCCAGCATTTATTTATCTCTATATATAAAAATGAATCCCTATTTCCCTTGGTCACGGCATTACGCGTGAACGGCTGGACCGATTTCATTAAATATTTTTTTGGTTGTGTTTGTTATTGTCAGGAGAAGGTTCTTATGACAGAAAAAATCTAAATATTAATCACGGAGGGCGTGAAATAAGGGTTGAAAGTTTGTATGGGGAGTTGGTAGTTCCAGTTAAATGCAATAGATGGCGTTGCTAATAAGTATGTTATTTCGCTGACGAAATCGCGGGTACCAGCTAGTTTATTTATAAAGACCGCTACTAAATTCATCTAGGAATATAGTCATGGACATAAAAAAGTGTCCTCACCCGCAATTCTCCTTCTTCATGATACACTCGTTCTTGTAGAAGCGGTTGTCGGAGCCGCAGACGAAGGCGGGCGTGTCCGGGCAGCGCTCGTGGCACAGCGCGGTGGTGCGGCAGTGCGCCGCCGACACCGACACCACGTGCTGCCCGCACGTCGCACGGCTCAGCTCACACTCAGACCTGGTGGAACGAGCTTTTAAAGCGGCACATTCTGATCTAAGTTTAGAGACGAGCCACTTCAAATCAACTCATTCCGATCTGAACACAAGTGGGTACCAAACCAGTGGCATATCCGTTGGAACCCATTAGGATCCATGTAAACAAGATTCTTACAAACCGCAGACAGGCTCATTTTGATGGAATATATTGGGATCCAATTTAACTGATGATAAAAGTAGATGCTGCTATGCTAGGTCAGCTTTACTGCGCTGCGGATCCGGCATCGTGATAACAACAAGACCCTAATTTATAAAAAAAATCTCACTCTTGTAGTGTGTCCACACAATTATTAACCAGAAAAAGAAATTACAGTCATAAACTATTACTAAAGGTCCCCGCACGAGGGCTAGCCTTCACATTTTCAAATTAGTCGGGATTGGAAATACCTGTAAACGTTTCCATCGGAGCCACAAACGGGCTGTTCCACGGCATTGTCGCAGTTGTCCGGGCAGTCGGTCTGCAGACGCGGCAGCAGCGTGCAGTTCCCGAAGTGGGCTAGCTGGACTCCCCTCCTGGAACATACACCTTTCATGTCAAGACCAATAGAAGTAGAATGAGCTAAGTGATTCTACTCCTGTTTTGAAGTTTCGACCTGACTGACTGAGTCCAACATTAAGTAAGTTCGTATGAGTTAGTGGCCAACTAGTGACGGAGTTTTTAGACCGCTTTATGGTCTCCGTCATGGCTAATTATCCAACATTGAAGTTGGTTTTATTTTTAGTTTTGAAAACGTTATTTGTGATACTCACAGGCATGTAGCAACCTTCAAATGGCAAGGGTTAGTGTACACGGTAGCGTCGGTGCCGCAGACAGGGTCGTATTCTGAAGGACACTTCACCTTCAGGCACTTGCTCATCTTCGACTGGCACTTGCCCATGTCTACCTTCTTCACTATCTTCCTGCTGCTGACTCTGAAATGATTTAAAAGACGTTTCAACGCTATGAAGAGTATGGAATTTAGAAGATATTAAAAGATTAAATCAATACAATCAATAATCAAAAATATGTTATAAACATACACTGTGCCACCACATACGTGAACAAGGACAGATAGATAACGATCACATACGGCTGATAAAGGAAAAAGTAAGAATACATTCCCACCTACATGGAACAGAGATCTAACTTACCCGCAGTTCAGCATCTTCATTTCGCATTCGTTCCTGTAGATGTTCTCATCGGAGCCGCAGACCAGCTTCTCCTTCTGCCCCTGGCAGTCCGTGGGGCAGGGCTCGCCTCCTGAGGTCCGCTCTTGAGACACGCAGAACGCCATAGGGACTTCGAAAACGTGTTTTCTGTGGGCATTATGGAAATATCAACCTGATTTTTTTAAACAGCAATAATCTGTGCAGAAAAATTTACGAATAAGAGTACATTTTTAAGCTTGAAAATGCGGATAATTTTATTTGCTTTTATAATATTTTTTCCGAGAATTCGGCTGTATTTAATGCTATTATTTCGAAATATTTTCATCGCCTAATTCAGCAACAGTATTAAAGAAAAATAAGTAAAACATCCTTTAGGATGCTATTTTGTCAAAAACTGTTCAGCTCTCAGTCCTGTGAAAAGGTAAAACACAGACAGACAGAAATACTATCACAGTATGAATACCAACTAAGCAATTTATAAACTGACCCGCAGTTAGTGGCCTTCATCCGACAAGCGTTCGCGTAGAGCTTGCCATCAGAGCCGCAGGTCGGCTTGGCGACTCTCCAGCAGGATTCCCTGCAGTGGCGGGTAGTCTGACAGTGCTTCTTGCTGGTCCTTACTACTCCTTGTCTGAAAATTACAAAAGATTCCACATGTACAATTTATTTGGCATTTTACCCACCTATACCTCCCAATACCACTGAAGCTACTATTTAATAGATGGATCACCAAGAAAGCTATGCCCCAAACTGTGTTTGTTGCCCTGGTTCTTCACCGTAATAGACATGGAACAGGAAAAGAATCATCTAGTTTTAAGACTAGTAATAAAAGCGCAGCAGACCTACCTAAATCTTACGAATTCCCATATATAGTCTTTTTTGATCATAGAAAGTAAGCTTAGCAACATCCAAGGCGATTTCATTAATCTACAATTCTAAATTAGGGGTAATAAAAGTAAAATTGTTATTAGCTTTGACTATCAAACGGTAATCTTGTTTATTTATAACTGTTACTACTGTACTTTTATTACTGTCTAGACAACGCCATTACACCAATAGTAAATCTTCCTTTGTTATCACTTCCTTGGTTGGATTACCAGGCTTTCATAAACCACAGAATCTTCAAGAGCACAACATTTGCCATTAATCATGAAAACGTAAAACAGGAAGTGTTCTACATCACGAAGGCTGGTTCGACTTAGTTGTGTGTATATGCACATACACGTTGTTTTTGTGTGATTAAACATTGAACGCTCCATAGACGAATGAGGGCTCGGTATCGCTTACGCACACAGCAATTCTACACACACAAATAAGAGGTTGAACATAAATAAATAGATAAATAAATAATGCTGGACTTTTCACACAGCATCATCTAGCCCCAAAGTAAGCAGAGCTTGTGTTATGGGTACTAGATGACTGATATACTACTTATATACTTTTTTGACATGTTTATGCTTTTAGATGATCATACCTAAACTAAATCTATGGGCTATTTACTAGGTATGTAGGTACCTACTTACTGAAAACCAGCGCTCCAACACTCTCGAGCTGTTGGAGCAAATGCTGAGGGGTAGCCGTATTTTCACCCACATAAAATTGTGTAGATTTAAGAACCTATTGTAACTGTTATATATGATGTGGAGAAAATAAAACTTTATTCTATTCTATTCTATTCTATTCTACTTAAAGATCGAATCAACGCAGATCAGAGCCTCTAGCAATAAGTAGGTACCAGGCTATTATGATTAGTAAGGAGCTCACCCGCAAGTCAGCAGCTTCATTTGACAGGTGTTCTTGTACACGTTGCCATCGGACCCGCAGATGGGTCCATCCAATGGTGCTTGCGAGCAGTTGACGGGACAGTTTTCACGGTGGGCACTGATGTTGGTGCAAGCGCCTAAGTGAGACAAACCGATGCCAATCCTGAAAGTGAGAAAGAGAAGTGAGTGAAAAGAGATCCTGTGGTTACAGATCTTAATACACAACAAACTACGCTAGCACCTACACACATGTTCACACCAGTCCATGGAAATCGAACCCGCAACCTACAACGTAGAAGGCAGAACTGTAGGGACTAGGGAACCTACTTTTTAACTCTATGTTTCCCAAGAAATCAAAAGTATTTGCTTGCGCAAACTCCCTATACCTAGATATGAAAAGTGGGAACCCCATTTTAAGGCTTTGATGGTAATAAGAAAATGATAAACGTGTCTTGGCTGTCTGCCATGCTAAGATCCGTGTCATTTTTCTTGGAACAAAAGGCTTATTGATATGCTGATGGTGTTGTGACAAATGGAGGATAAACATGATGATAAAAAGTAAGTGGTATGACTTTTGATGTGCCAAATTATCCTAACTGTAGATTCTTGAGCTGATGCCAAATGATGATAGATAAGTACACTTTCACAGAATTAGCAAAAACGGAGCGACTAAGTCATACAAACTTTGACACCTATATTTTGAAATTTCGAAACAACCTTAGTTGCTAGGGTGGTTTTGCTTTTTAGGGCTTCCTAACTTCAGCGGTTTATGCAGGATATAACCATTAATAGGTAGGTATAGGCATTGTTGACATGGAAACAATGGCTTAGCACCTAAACCATCGTCTCATTAAAACTCACCTGCAAATCTCAACTTGCAGCATACACCTGTTCAGATAAGTCCTCCCGTTGGTACCGCAGACAGGGTCTTTTTCTGAGGTGCATCGATGGTCGCACTTGGAGCCTTGGGCGCGGGAGCAAGAGCCCTGATCTGGGGCTAGGCGAACACCTGGAAAAAAATATTTTTTTTGGTTAACAAAGAAGACTGGAATAGTCTGGACACACACAAACACTTGTAGTGTTTGTATTTTATGGTCTCGTTTAATCTGACGATGGAGTGTTTGCTGTGGATACCGTTGGATCGCGAGTTACAGGATACTGTGAATCTAGATTTTGCATCTCATAATATTTCTGCTTATCTCATATATCATCTTCATTGTACTGCTGAGTATTATAGGTTTCGCTTCGCTTTGCTTTAAAAAGCTTATTACATAAGAAAAGCTGGATGGGTCCATAATAAGAATAAAGTCTTCCAGAACTTCTCCAAGTCTTAGATAAACTTACCTTTTCCACAAGTCTTCTTCCTCATTTCACAGAGTGAAGGATAGATGTAACCATCAGTAGCGCACACTGGTTCTCCCTGCAGCGCTGGCCCGCAGATCCTGGGGCAGGTGGCGTCTCTGGCTGCTTCGCTCCATGCCGCAGCTGGAATAAGGAAAAAAATTAGAGCTGGTCTTTGAAGGGTAGATCTAAAATGCAAACAGGATCACGAATGTATCTCAGAGGCGCGATAGACATTTCTCAGATCTGATTTTGTATTCCAGATCACTTGAAGATGTCTAAAGGAATAGTTGTTGCCTGCTAACCACACCATAAGTAAAATTACGTTTGAATTTAGGCAAAAGAATGTTTTTACAACTACAATTGTGACTGCGAAAACCCATAATCTTTTACACTTAAATGTAATTCTCTATTGGTAAGCAACAATACATTTAGTCGAAGGGTTACCAGCTACCTTCTAGGAAGGGTATTTATATTTGAAAATAGCGTCTCGCAGTACATTATAAATCCGCTTGGTGTGAAATTTCCGAGATAGAGAGAATCTCAACAAATACGCAGTAGATAGCGAAGACATGCTTCGAGGTGTGGCCACGGAACTAGCGTAGTTTCGTATTACATTATAGAGAGAACTTAGCGTTATGAATGAATGAATGAATGAATGAAAAACGCTTTATTGTACACAATAATTACAATAACTTATGTATGAACTAGTATAACCTAACGCGATAATGTACAATGGGCGGTCTTATCGCTTAGAAGCGATTTCTTCCAGACAACCTTGGGATGGAAAGAAACGAACATATTGAAGCGTTATGATAAGTCAAAGTCAAACAAAATATTTATTACATTCATGTGTGTGTACACCAAGTCTTAAAATAAAGGTGTACTTGCTAAGTTTTTAACACGAGTCCTGGAAGGACATCGCAATAAATTTTTTTTTTTTTTTTTACAGTGGCAGGTGTCCGCATAGCTACACTCAACGGAGTAGGCATAGACGGCCTACTTCAGTTTTGATTTCAAATATTGAGTTTTACGGCTTTGAGGGAAAAAAAGCATTAATTAACTATCAAGGTTCTCACAATGATGTAAGGAATTAGTGTAGGCTAAGTGTAAGCCGTGCATTTCAAGCTGCTGTAGTATTAGCCCTGTGGGCAAAAGGCTCTCTTTCTTCCCTCAAACGCCATTCATTTCGGATCTATACTGTTCGTTCCCATACAAGTATAAAAGTGTACCCGGGCTTCAATCTAGTGTAAAGGCTTAAAAGGCTTACGTTTTAGACATATGCCGCTTCAATCTAGTATCTATAGAGATATCTGGTAGAGATCGCTTTTTAGCGATAAACCGCCGATTTACACTGTTAAGTATTTTGTTAAGTTTTATATTTTTGTTTTACTTTTTATGTGGTGTGCAATAAAGTATTTCTATTTGTTCTATTCTATAGATAATAATAATAAATAAATAAATAACGCTGGACTTTTCAAACAGCATCATCTAGCCCCAAAGTAAGCAGAGCTTGTGTTATGGGTACTAGAATGACTGATACACTACTTATATACTTTTTGTTTGTAAATACATACATATTATACATAGAAACACCCAGACCCGGGACAAATATCTGTAGGTCATACAAACATTTGTCTCGCAGCGGGGATCGAACCCCCAACCTTCTGCGTCGCAGGCGGACCTTCGCCCACTGCGCCACAGAGGTCGTCGATAGATGTAAAAGCTTAAGTTTTAGATTCGCTTGTTTCATGACCCGAACCCAACTTGTAGCAAACCTCGGGCCACGCCGACGACGCGGGAACTCCATTAGTGCCAGGCTATCGTTTAATAGATAGGATTTAAATTATTTTCAAAGTTTCGGCTTTGGGAATAAACTTTAGTTTAAACTTAGTTAATGGAAAATTTTCTGCGCTTAGTTTGTGGTGTGCACGTTTGGTGTATGATAAAGAGTTTTGTTGAATATAGTCACAATTCGACGACCTCTGTGGCGCAGCGGGCGAAGGTCTGCCTGCGACGCAGAAGGTTGCGGGTTCGATCCCCGCCGCGGGACAAATGTTTGTATGACCTACAGGTATTTGTCTCGGGTCTAGGTGTTTCTTTGTATAATATGTATGTATTTACAAACGAAAAGTATATAAGTAGTATATCAGTTATCTGGTTCCCTGGTAGCTTTGCTTAGTTTGGGGCTAGATGATGCTGTGTGAAAATGTCCAGCATTATTATATTATTATTATTATTAATTTGTCTGTTTTAAGCCAGCAAGCTACACTATAATTTACCTTTTATTCCGTCAGAAAATCCCTACTGCCGTGGGGACAACGGAAGGGTTATGTCGGACTCTCACTGATTAAAAACTGACGTGTGACCGGCCTCCATGCATGTCAAGGGGCTCCGGGATCTCAGTGTAGTTGTTTAGATTTCCTTGACGCAATAGGCAGTATCGAACGCCGTGATCTTCATCACCTTAGTTACTCATACTTTTTTATCACTAATCTTTCTTTATGAAGTATTTTTATAGAAATAATAAATCCCCCATAAATCTGTTCACCATTTTATTTTTCTTACTACAAAAGTCTCGATAGATATTTGCTCGTTACAAAGTACCAGGCGCACATAAACGAGAGGAGCTATCCCCAACTTGACCTTCCGAACTTCCTTCGTCCATTCATTAGTAATTGGTGACGTGTTGGAATGTGGATGCAACTAGGCCACATCCCTATTGGTGCACACTTGACTGCATTGTGCGATCTATTTAAGCAATCCAAGGATCGAATGCAGCAAGAAATAACATTTAGGCCCTTACTAATAAACTTGACATAAAGTTATGTCATGCATAAACTAAAAATTTGTATGGTTATTCATGGGTTATGCATGACATAACTTTAAGTCAAAGTCAAAAAGCATTTATTCAGTAGGACCGCTGGGATCACTTTGAAATTTGGCAATTTTTGAATTATGTCAAGTTTATTAGTAAGGGCCTTACTGTGTAAAAAAAGCCGGGAAGAGCAGTAATGAGTGAAGTCGGATGATGACAATAAAAACGAATCAGGAAACGGCTGTGTCCCTCAAGGTACTGTAGAGATTCATTCAGATAATAGCTATTAACAAAGTCCTTTGAAGATGTGTAAGGGGGTAGTCAAGGCATGTCTGAATACATGTTTTGTAGAATTTAGCATTCCATACGTGACAGGTTGCAAGCCCATCGTCGTATCAGAATATAAAGCTATTAAAGTTAAAACTGTAATTAAGAATCTATCGTATGAGACACCTAGCTTTCATAGTAATATGAATTTAAATTCATTTATAAGTCCATTGTATTGAATTTGGACGCACGTGGTTCCGACAATACAAAATTGTATTCTAGAGGGGCAATGAACTAGGTCAATAACTTTTGTGTCAAGGTCCTTTTATGGTTGTACAGATGCTGCGAGATCTTCAAACATTTTGAAATTATTAAAGGGTAAAAAAGACCAAAATACGTTTGTGGCAAGCTAGCTGTCAAAATATTGGTTTAAAGCCAATCGCTGCTTAATTAAAACCCTGGATTATGTTATTCTTTGACCAGCACGGCTTTCAGAAGTTTATAGAAGATACCAAACTGATAATCTCTCACTCGTAGATTCTATAGACTTCTATGACCTTCCTAGCGACTATGATAACCTGGTACGTAGACCTACTGGTAGTTGACACCGTTATCGCCGTAGAGGTGTTGCGTCACCATCGTAGCTATTTTGCTTTTTCTATTACTCGCTTTGCTATGAACGCCTGGTACTTTGTAGACGATACGCTACAAAATTGTAGTGTGTATCAAAGCTGAGTGTGGCAATATTTTTGGAACGAAGTTCCTTTTCGGACGGTATTGGAAAAAAAAAGACTGAGGAAATAAAATTTTGTTCCATTTTACCGTCACGACACATGTATGTATATGTCAAATCGTCAGTGCGAAATGCGCAGCCGCGACACAGTATTCCCAGTATAGAAAAGTACTCTTTGCTTCGTTCCGACCGAGTGTTCCACGACACTCACGTACATTATTTTTAATATCATTGAAGTGTGATCAGTGATATTTTAATGTTTGCGCTATGTCCGTCTTTGTACAAGGTACTCCCTTTTGTAGGTAACTTTGTGACTGGATTTGTTCATAAAATAGAATGTCTATCGTACGTTGTATGTTCCAATTCTTGTGTTAAACATTTTTCTCTCATGTATAGTGAACAGACCGACAAACCTACATACATTATGCAGTGCGAGGTCACACTCGCCAATTTGAGAGAATCAGGTAAACTATACCTACTACCATTTACGATCACAGTGAAGCTAGCATCGTAGTCGCAGTAGCTTTCTTCAAAATGGCCATCTCAAAGAGAATTTACACGATAACTTTTGACTGCTTTTACGAGTATAAATGAAAAATTTAACTTAGTGGATGTTTGTTGCTCGCTGAAACGGCTGAACGTATTTGGATGTTTGTCATGGAAGTAGCTTAAACCTATGAATTATGATACTTTTTATCTCTGCGAAGTGAAACATTGCCGTGGGATCGCGGGTAACACTGCGGAGCGCAAAGTCACGTTAGCTTAATGTTTGTTGATGTTGGTTTATTTTAATGTTTATTACACTTTCACTTAAAACTACTGAATATATTTATTTATTTATTTATTTATCGATGAGCTGTTGCTGATATGTCTATAGGTATCACAGTGTTGAAATAGTCCGATTGTTCATGATTGGTTAATCTTTTTGAGCACTGATTTATTAGTTCGTAGCCAGCGTATTTGGATAAAATTTGGCGCAGAGATAGATTAGTCTGCCTGACCATAAGTAAAACAGAGATTTTACAAGGATGAAAATCCAGCGTAGGTAGGTACATGAGCCCTTATTCATACAAAATTGTGTTCTGCGCAGACAAACGGCTAACTTCACGAATGCCTAGATCCGTTGGAAGAACTGTAGTATGTAATCCCACTCATATCATCATCCGCAGCCTGATTTCACCCATTGCTGGGTACAATGCTAACAAATGTGTCCTTAGAGGTAAGTACCTAATGTAAGTAGTCGGTTATGTCCGACTGTAGGTAAATAGGAAACTTTACCACGATTCTTGTGTTTGCCGCACGTGATTCCCATTTTGAAGTGTCTTTGAAATATATTAATATGTAGTAACTTTAAGACAAATTGATGTGTGGGTTCCGTAAAATATGAAATGATTTATTAAAAAAAAATTGTGGCCGACAGAAGTGAAAACTTGAACAATTACGTTACGTTATTCAGTAAATACGAGCGCAGTTCCACAGTCCATACTTCCTAGAAAACCGTACTTATAGAATATTCTCATAGTCGCAACACGGAACCCTAACATTTGAATTTAGAAGCGCGAATGCGCGTGTACTCGCCTACGCTATTGGCCAGGGCTGTCACAATAATGAATGTTTATTGCGTTACAAATAAGAAAATTTAAGATGCATTGCTTTGTGAAGGTTCTCGTTCCAAATTGTTGGAACGGTTAGTAGGTACCTAAATATTGCAAGCCGATTATAAAGCTTGAAAATTTTTACAAGTTTTAAAAATTCTAACAACGCAACAGTAGGTAGTATTCAGTCTAATTCAGAATTTATATTCTGAATTAGACTGAATTTCATTCAGTTCATTGGTAAAACAACTTGTAATCTGCCGTCTATTTTTAATGCGATTACCTACTCGAGAATATGCTTGCGCTGAGCTACGCTCGCTTAGTGACAGGTAGCTAAACATTTCTGTTGGTAACGTCGTCGAAAATGTTTCAGATACCTATCGCTTTAGATGATGACCAGATAACTGCTGTAGGGTCATCTAGAGACAATACTGCGGTCGAGGACGTACCGCTCTGCCAGGAACGGCCGTGTTAGAAATATCCTGGTGACGTCACAACGACCACGTGGGCCAGAGCATAAAACGAGCGAGCAGGGCAGCGCGCACACTCTTTTCGCTTGACTTTCAGACGTGATAGACGTATTGTCGTATTAGGAACTTTGTATTTTGGAGTTGTATAGCTGTCAGAGTATTCTAGTGTTGATTTCTGGATTAAAATTATAAGTGTCGGTTAAGTTCTACTTTTAGGTTGATTGGTTGTTATTTTTTTTAATAAATATTTCTGTAAGTTTCCAAGATCCTTTCTATTATTAGAAAGGATGTTTGATTAGTATTACTTTCATTGCTCGAAATGTACTCACCTATTTAAAAATATAAGTACAACTGACAATGAATAAATAAATAAATAATGTTTTCATTGAACAGAAATCGTTACATATTTAAGACGGTAATGGTCTCCAAACTAGGTTAGCCTGTATTATAGAGACCTCCTTCCTAATTTAATAAATACATAAGCTTATCTCAAAAAACATTCATATAAGTATACATAGTAATAAAGGTGAGAGTACTAAAGACATAATTAAAGTCTAGTTTAATCATCATAAGTGGTAATTGTGTGCGCGCGTGTGTATGTGTCTTTGTGTGTGTGTGTGTGTGTGTGTCTTTGTGTGTGTGTGTGTGTAAACGTGTGTGCGTGCATGCCGTTTTGTAATATAGTTCTATAGAATGAACAATTATGATTTTGGTATGGGCTTCAAATGGCGGATAAGGTCAAAGACACTAACAAAAAGAAGCTAAGTATTGAGTAGGACTATCACTTTATATATCAAACTGGTTCTATTCAATAAGCTTTTTTTTTACTTTAAGGATAGGCACGGTAAGACATAGGTAAAGAAACGAGAGTCACAAAAAGTAACAGTGACGATGATGATGATAAACCTATATTTTATTTAAAGAATGTGCCAACCCTATCCAGGGACGTCGTTATTCAATGCAGTTTATCTGCAGTGATAGTTTGCGCAGCCCTGCACAGTATATGCTGTTACAGTACTGACAGCGGTAACGCAGACGTTGTTTACTGCTAAGCTTCTTGTACACTGTGCACGTTAAAAGCTTGCCGAGATTTTCAATAAACTTTATGCTGCTTACGTTAAACCCCATGTGGACACATGTCAAAACAATACTGTTACCACAATAATAATTCCGTTTTTATACTAAAAAGAAAACCGACTTCAATGTTTGACTCGAAACGCGGTGTGACTCAGGGCGACAAGCTGTCGATTCGATTTCTATTTGTGACATGGCTAGGAGGGAAGGTGTTTAGAGTTTTACGGGGAAACTATCAATCCCTCAGGAATAAAATTTATATGGGACCACCTCTGGAGTATACCCTTTCAAACATTAAAAGAATTTTGCAAATCGGTCAACAAATGGCGGAACAATCGCGTAACAAGATACAAAAAAAAAAAAAAAAAACATACAGACGAATTGAGAACCTCCTCCTTTTTTGAAGTCGGTTGAAAAAGCGTTCTATGTACGAGTGTTTAAAGATCGTTTTTCTAGGGACAGTTTTTTAGTTAGTCTTAGTCTAAACTCTGCTCATTTTCTTGTAATAAGACGGTAATATATACTTTTATTTACATAAATTTACTTTAGTATAGCTGCTCTATTTTTTTTTCATTGTGTGTAGATAAACATGCATGTTGTTTCCGTGTGCGTAAGTTCGGGAATGCTCTACTTACGCACACTCATGCCTGTGTATGTTTCGAGGTCAAGATCCGACCCATTCGAATGACGACCTAACGTTCGAGTGACGACCTCTGTAGCGCAGTGGGCGAAGGCCCGCCTGCGACGCAAAAGGTTGCGGGTTCGATCCCCGCGGCGGGACCAATGTTTGTATGATCTACAAATATTGTCTCGGGTCTGGGCGTTTCTATGTATAATATGTGTGTATTTATAAACAAAAAGTATCTATGTAGTATATCAGTCATCACCATAACACAAGCTCTGCTTACTTTGGGGCTAGATGATGCTGTGTGGCAAAAGATCAGCATTATTTATTTATTCATCATTATAAAAAAAAATGGGGGTGAAAAGAGGAAACAATTTAGTCCCACTTGACCCACAGGTGTTCCTTTACGTGTACGTTCATACAAACATTTCAAGATTAATAAAAAAATGTTCAAAGTTTTCTTTGCCCTGTCTGAATAAGCCTTATAGCGCGTAGATAGAATAATAAAATGATTGTTTTATTTTCAATTAGGAGCAGTCGTGGGTGGATCGAGAACCATTATTTAGTCTCTGGTTTTATAGAAGCGATTATCATTTATTTAGAAGTATAGCATTTCTAGAGCCGTGTTGGCAAAATGGGATATTGAAAGTCAAAGTCAAAAAGCCTTTTTCAGAAGGACCACTGGGATAACTAAGGAGACATAATATAGGTTTCTAATTCAATTCGATTACGGAAAAACAATAAAAAAAAAATCATAAAAAAAATCATATTTTATTGAAGATGGAAATAAAAGTTGTTCAAATCACAAATAATTATGATATCGCCTTGACTCGATCAGAGATTGAGTCGGATCGATCCAATCTTGCAACCTTTTTCGAACTTCCGATTCTTCATAATATCAGTTGAACTTGAGGTAACACTGTTACAGGTAAAATGCCCTCAGGAAACACAGATGATTTATACAGCGTCAGGAGGCAGCCTATGTATGCCTACACCCAACGGGACGTGGTGCCTGGGACATGTAGCACCTAAACCATCCTCTCAGCTTAATGATTAGGTACAGTCAGCATCAAAAGTTGATTAGCATTTGAAGTTTCCATAATCAGAATATTTCCGAAATCCGTAACACCATGATCAAAATTTTGACAAAAGTCCATAATAATTTCCCAAGCAAAGTTTATTTTTTCATAGCAATCGATGAGAAATGGCGCTTTAAAAAACAAACTGTTAATCAAATTTTGATGCTGACTGTAAAAGTTTCTAGAGTGAAACTATTTTTGCATGCACCTCGAAAATCGAAAGTACATTAACATTGGATTAGTATGTTCTATGTGGTCTATGGTAAATTCGCGTGACTTGCCAGCATCATGCTTGCTATGCAGGCTTTCCGAGAGCACTGAGGGAGGCATTATTAAGTCTTTTATAGCTGATGTGAAAAGAAACGGACGATTTGATAATAATAACTTTAAAAAAAAAAAAAAAAATTACAAGGGAGAATGGGAAAAAGTACCTATCAATCCTCCAGGTATAATATCTCAAATTTTTAGAATCCACTTCGAGCCAGCTTCGAGAGTAAGAAGAAATATTTTTATTTTAGAAAATCTCATAAGAAGTGACGAAATCGCGGACAGCAGCTAGCCATGAATCCAACTACACACGCCCTAAGGCATTGTTCACACAAACACGCTAATTGTATAGAAGGTTTTTTAAGCCAATAAAGGTTTTGTTCCATTTTGCACTTTTAAAAAACGTTAAGACCATTAAAAACTTGGCGTTTTATAGAAAAATATATATAAAAGTAAGTTCGTGGTAGAGAAAATCTCTGCTAACGAAATTAACTTTTTTTACAACGGTAATGAAAATACCGGATGGGATTTGGGGGAGACCTTTGCCCAGCAGTGGGACGAAATAGGTTAATTAAAAAAAAAAACAATAAATGAAAATACATATAGTTTTGTATGTACAAAAAATTGTAATGTACAAAAAACGTAAAAAAGGCAGACCGAATAAACGATGGAGCGACGACGTAGTCAAAGTAGCAGGCAACACTTGGAGTAGAGACGCTAAAGATAGACAGAGGTGGAAGGAGCTGGAGGCTTTTACCGCTACGGCGGCCCTTATATGAATATATACATTTATATAAATGTATATATAGCATTTAAGTTTTCTAATATGTTCTGTAAGGTTTGAATAAAGCTTTTATTATTATTATTATTATTTAACATAGTTTTACAACATACTATAGAATTCAAGCAATCTAAGGATCGTTAAAAGTATTTTTGACATGAGCAGTGGGGTTGTTGGGAATTTTTATTCCCAGCTACCCCACTAGTGGAGAGGTTAGTGGGGTCGTTGGGCATATACCTCTCTAATAGCTGTACTGATCCAGGTGGTAAAAAATATACGTTGTGTGAATGTCACAGGCAACGGATTTAATCAGCCGCCGTTCAACTAATAGCCTGAATGTTATTCAGCCGTATGGTTAAATACAAACGTAATGAACTGGCTAGGCGTTTAATTGAACTGCTTTAAATGTAGGTAGGTAAAACGTTTTCAATCTTAGCACAATGGAAAGTAACAAAATCGCCACGTCTACTAAGAACGCATAAGTACACAAGAACATAATTACTGTAAGTAGCGAGAGTGAGAGAGAAAACGAGCAATCAGGAGAGTTTGTTTAACTTAGTTTCTCTAAGATTATGAGTGCCTGGTACTTGAGAATGGTAAAAGCTCTGTGTTGATCTTCTTTGACCACAAACCACATAACCAACAAGAGTGTCGTTTTAAAATCTACTTAAACTTATCGTTTGTGTGTGTTTTTCTCATTTTACCTATCTCTATAGCTGCGTTGGTAGAGTGCCATAATTGCAGCCATCCTTAATCGAGTAGGAATTGGATTTTAAAAGAAAATTTAAAATTAAGAGTGTGCCATAAGCCGCCATTTTGTAAGCAGGACAGCGAGTGTGATTTGTTTGGTGTGTGAGAAGTACAGAGCTATAGATACGCAACGTCATTTACAGCGCCAAAACACTTTTTAGTTTTTACCTAATTACAAGTTAATTGAACAACCAATCGAAAAATTAAAAGACACAACTAAAGAAATACATGTAGGTTTCATGACAAAACCAAAACCCAACAAAAAAAGTATGCTATTCCTGAGATATATAGCAAAATGTGTGCAAAACATGTATTTTTCAAAAAAAAATATTGTCTAGAAAACTTACACCAATCGTGTTTTTAAAACACGTAATCCAAGGTAAAAGTTCGAAGTATCATTTCCTTAAATATGAAGGTTGTAGCTTTTACAGATTCTGAGATAAATAACTACAAAATTGCTTAAATCGCTCCCGCACATTCTTAAAACGCCTTTGGAGAAATTAAAAATTTAGAACGGGTAGCCTATCGCCGCCATTAAAATAGTGAACCCAAAACTAAAAATCCAATACACGTCTATTCAAACCCAACAAAACCCACTTGGCTAACACAGCTTTGGATATTTTAAGGCACTTTTATCAATAACCTACTTACAATGTTTAAACTGAAGTTGCAAATGCTATGGAAATTGTAAACATTGATGTTATCGTTCGATTCGTTCTAAATACTTAAATACGCCACTTGAACCACGAATAAGCGAAAGTTACACGCCATTTACACGAAACCATTCTGGCATACCATTCCTGCCTCGTTTCAAACTAAACGGAGCAAGAGCTAATATTCTGTAGCAAGAGGCAAGAATGGTACGCCAGAATGGTATCGTGTCAGTCGGTGTACAACGAAGAGTGTTTTCCAATCGCGATAGTTTGAACACTTTTAGCATAGATTTTATGAGAATCTAGTAAAGTGTGAAACATTTTGAGAATTTTCCATTTCATCTCTATCTTTAGTAGAATAGAGTTTTTTTTTTTTATGTTGAATGGGTCGGCTCTTGACCTCAGACTTACACAGGCAAGAGTGAGGTCTACGATGGAGCGAGCCTACCCAGAAGGTGCCTATTAACTCTCTTCTTAAAAACAATAGAGTACATTACATTTGGCTGTCCCAATTACAGTAAAACTCAATTTGGTCATTTTTCGACTTAGATAGATAGATTAACGCTTTATTGTACACAAAAACCTTATACAGAGAATATATAAAAATAAACAAATTGTTCAATGGGCGGCCATATCGCTAAGAGACTTAGTGACTATTCGCTATATGGAGACGATAATGCTTGTGTCTAAACTCAAATGAGTCAATGCCAGCCGATGACGTTCAATAGAATTTCGCGTCAGTCGTCTGCTCTCTGATGTAAGTCGTGAGTTCGAATCCTCCGTGACAAGAATACACTTTTAATGATTCTAGCAACATTGTAAGAAACAGTCCTAATTTAAACGAGAAAGTTGTAAAGTATGTGATTAGATTTTGAAAAGACTGTGGTTCCAACATGCACAGATTGAGAAAGTATTTATACTAAGTGTTTTTGAATGAAAGCTCTCAAAAACGGCTGAACAAATCTTGAAGAATTGTATACTCGCGAAGACTTCGTTCGGGAATTACGATGTCACAGATTTAACTGTTAAACCCCAAACATGCTAACTAGCTAAGGACTTTTAAAAAAATGCGTTGGTAAAAAAAAGTTTTTCTGTAAGTTTTTAAAATAATTTATGATTTTCACCAAAGTCAAACAACCAGGCATGCATAAACTGTAGCAAGTTGTAGTGGGCGGCTTATCCCAGTCAATCTGCCTCCGCGAAGCCATGCGTTCCTGGTAGCCAACGAAAATGTCTTCCGAGAACCGAATCTGGGGCGTACGGTACCTTCCTCTTGTATTACATAAGTAGGTAAGTAAATTGTGTATTTTGTTTTAATCTTTCCAACGTCAGACTTAATACACATACAAATATTATTCCTTGACCATAAAAGGTTGGGCCAGTGCATGAATTAGTCCGGTCAAATTAGCTTTAAAAAAGGGTTAAAATAGTAATATTAGCTAGCATAACGGTCAAAATTGGTACTACTACTTAGCGGACATTTTGATTTTTGAATTGTATTTGATGCTACGCATTCTTTGCTCGTTAGTTCTTGTCAAAACGTAATCGTGCGGGGAAAGCCTGTACGCGCAATCGCGAGTGATAACTTTTTTGAAGCTTGAAGCTACGCGTTCTATTACAAATGAACTGTGAAAAATCCCCGAAAATCTCACCAATTAAGGTCAAAAGTTAAAAAATTAGTTTTTTGCACATTGTAGCTAATGTTTCCGAATAAATTCATGAAAAATACCAACATATTGGGTTTCTTCAAAGTCTCTCTCAAGCTTCCCAACATATAGTAAGTTTAAGAGCTTTTTTTCTTCTTCTTCTTCTTATTTAAGGATTTACTCCTTGTCGGTACAACTGATGAATCCCTCTCCATGTATCTCTTTCCAGGGCTGCTTCCTTGACCTCTTTATGCGACATGACAGCTACCTTCTCCTTCACTTGGCTCATGTAGCTTATCCTCGGTCTTCCCCTTCCTCTTCTTCCTTCCACTTTCCCTTCTATAATGTTCTATAATGTAAAATTCTATAATGGCTTTTTTTCAACAAAATTAAAAACAAAAAATCGGTTCCAAAATCGGTTGCTCAGCTACTTCTGCATTCATCTGTTCAGCATTCAAAACTCGCTGCATTGGCGCAATTAAGATAATTACAGAGATAGCCCGCAATCAGTTCACGTTTGGTGGCGATGCCCAGCGCATATTAATATTTTGACAGCTACCGTTCTTCAAAAACGGAAAACGTTATTGTACTTTGGCAAACAAGATTTGAAAATGCATCCCTAGAATTGCACCCTGGGACTTTTTCACAGATTTATGTTTAAGGTTCAAGTCCCGCATGTCAGACATTTCATGAAGCTTCATTTTAATCATGATATGTGGGAAAATTAAGTATTTTTTGTGATGTGAACTTCTGTCGCTGATCGTACCTAGTAGGTCGTTTGCTAATAATACGAAAACTATAATTGCCATGAATGAATCCTGAATGAAAATCTCTATATATAAAAATGAATCCCTTTTTCCCTTGGTCACGGCATCACGCGTGAACAGCTAGACCGATTTCATAATTTTTTTTTGTTGTGTTTGTTATTGTCAGGAGAAGGTTCTTATGACAGAATAAATCTATATATTAATCATGGAGGGCGTGAAATAAGGGTTGAATGTTTGTATGGAGAGTTGGTAGTTCCAGTTAAATGCAATAGATGGCGTTGCTAATAAGTATGTTATTTCGCTGACGAAGTCACCGGTACCAGCTAGTACCTTTTAATTTTAAAGGTTTTTGTTAAATTTTTCAGAACGCTAATGTTTAAATCACAACAACACTAAAAGTTAAAATTTACAGCATGTCGCAATTCGCTTTCGAAGAACGTTTAAAATGTCGGGTGTTTAAAAATGTGGGTCACCCGTAATGGTTCAAAATTCCTCACCTCTGAGAGGAATCACTGTTTTTGTTGAAAAACGGTACATTTTACGGTGAAATAAACAGTGCCTTTATTAAATGAATCTGGAAACTTTTGTTACCAACACCGAGATCTTCAGTTTCTATTAATAAAAACCTTTAATAAATCATCATCAATAACCTAATACCCACTGCTGGGCGTAGGCCTACTCTCTAACCCGCCACTCCTCTCGGTAATAAATACTTCAATTAAAATTTAAATAATAGGTATACACTAAAACCCAATCATACATTTATAGTGAGATTTTTTATTCTTTGCAAATCGCATTACGCGTTAAAACACAAAGACTGATGTTTTTAAATTCTACGCAATTAAAAAAAAAATATTAGCAGCCTTCCCACGCACATTTTTTCGCGAGTGATTGAGCGTACAGGATTGCACGCGAAAAGCCTGTACACGCAATCGCGAGTGACAATTTGATTTGATGCTACGCGTTCTTTCGCGCGCGATTCCTCGTTAGTTCTTGTCAAAACGCAATCGTGCGAGAAAGCCTGTACGCGCAATCACGAGTGATATCTTTTTTGAAGCTTAAAGCTACGCGTTTTGTCACGCGCGATTGGCTCGCGATGTATGTGCGTATAAAGGCTGCTATTGAGTTGTTGTGCTAAGGGCATTGTCTTTCTTTTAGGTTTCGATTTTCAGTCATGGGTCATATAACTAGATCGATGTCTTCATCTAATCGAAAACGCTCCTGCCCAAATAAAGAGTAGTATTAATCAGTCGAACCAAATGTCACGCGTCGCTTTAACAACTTTGATTTTATACCTACCTTCCAAATGCAGATTATTATGTTTTATCAAAAAATCTCCATAAAAAAACAGCTAGCACGGTGATAAATCAATCGAATGTCACATTAACGGCACCGGCGCACGCGCAGCCGTTATCGAGTGAATCGGAGAGCATTGATGGATGGGGATATAAGGGGCTGCCACACTGTTATTTCTGCCAAGGTCATCAATTAACTGGTTTCAATTGGCAATTGGCTTCAACTTCATAAGAAAGCGGTTCTTTGTATTGTATGTTTTTAATATATAGAATAGAATAGAATAAAGTTTTATTTTCTCCACATCATATACAACAGTTACACAATAGGTACTTAAATCTACACAATTTTATGTGGGTGAAAATACGGCTACCCCTCCGCATTTGCTCCAACAGCTCGAGAGTGTTGGAGCGCTGGTTTTCAGTGGCTTATTATATCTTCAAATATATCTTCGTAGATACTAATCTACGAAGATATCTGTATTATATAAGGTGAGTTATACTCTCGAGGTGGTCTATAAATTACCGTAAAACTAAAAAAAACCTCATTCTCACTTTACGCCCTGAGTCAAACATTGAAGTCGGTTTTGTTTTAGTTTTTATAACGCTGGTAATAGAAGCATGTTTTTTTTGTTTATTCATTGTGTGACAAATTTTAATTATAAATAAGTACTTAGTAATCAAATAATTTTCTATCTTTTTCTGTTCGCAGTCACGTGTAGCAGAGCTATTTGGCGCCGTGTGGAGCTTAATTAGATGTTCCGGATAGGTAGATAATGATGGCTGCTATGTAGGTTAGTTTTTGCTCCAATTTATACAAGGACGTGAGAAAGTTTATCATATTCGATTAATAGCAGGCATGGTAGACACTCACACCAACAAACAAGTTTTAGACATTGGAATTTGAAACAGTGGGTACCTTGGATAGTATACAAAAAGATTCGTTTCCGCGTGTGTGACCCGCGGTCCCTCGTGATTTTTTCATTTTTTTCTTCCCTAAGATACAACCCTTAAGCCGCAATGACACCATCAAAGTATATTCTGACAGAGTGCACTCTGATGCCTCTGATAGGCCGCTCTGACGCTTTGGTGCATGGCGGCGGCCAATCAGAGCGTCCTAATAGGCATCAGAGTGCACTATGTCAGAGTATACTCTGATGGTGTCAACGCTGCTTTATCCATGCCAATTTTCAGCCCAATCTGTTCAGTGGTTTTGGCGTGAAAAGGTAACAAACAGATAGAATTACTTTCTCATTATTAGAGTAATGGATTTGGGACAAGTTTTTCTACAAGCTCAGTATAGAACGTTTACCTCAAATACTTAGATAAGACACCTTAGACTTGACGACCTCTGTGGCGCAGTGGGCGAAGGTCCGCCTGCGTCGCAAAAGGTTGCTGGTTCGATCCCCGCCGCGGGACAAACGTTTGTATGACCTACAGATATTTGTCTCGGGTCTGGGTGTTTCTATCTATAATATGTATGTATTTACAAAAGAAAAAGTATATAAGTAGTTTATCAGTCATCTAGTACCTACCTATAACACAAGCTCTGCTTACTTTGGGGCTACTGATGCTGTGTAAAAAGTCCAGCATTATTTATTATTTACTTATTTATTAGATAAGATACCTAAAACATATCTTAGTATGGTCGGTACTTGGTAGTCATCATCTTCCTGCCCTTTTCCCACATTATGTGGGGTCGGCACAACATGTGTTCTTCTTCCATTCTCCTCTATCAGCCGTCATCTCAACACTCACTCCTTTCTTACTCATGTCATCCCTCACACAATCCATCCATCTTTTCTTTTGCCTACCTCTACTCGTAAATCCATCAACATTCATACCAAGCACTCTCCTAACATGACCTTCTTCCCTTCTCATCATTACATGCCCATACCATGCTAGCCTGTTGCTCCTCATCTTTACTGCGCCACTTTCACACTTCCTCTTATGTACTCATTCCTTACTCCACACATCCATCTCAGCATTCGCTCAGCCACGTGTACCTTTTGTTCATCCGTCCCTTGGTCCGTCACTTGGTAGTGAACCAAAAACGTATATTGTAGAAAACATATTTCGTAAATCGGTGTAACCAACGAGAAAGGGTAATTAAGTTTTACACTTACTTGCAGTACTTATTTTATCCAGTCCAAAGGAAAGTAGGCAATTCAGAATGTAATTAGTCAATATTCGATGATACCTCCAGTGAATGAGGCGAACGTTGTGTGTTGGTTGGGATCGTAGCAAGTGGAGATCCGTGGTCTCTGCCTACCCCATAGGGAAATTAAGAGGCATGATTTTATACATGTTTGTAATGTATTCATTTATATTCACACACATATATAATATATTACCGAATTAATTATTCTAATTCGTAATATCTAAGAAAAATACAAGGACACATAATAACATTAGACAGAAAAATTCCTCAAAAAAAAATATGATGGTGGTAACACTAAAAATATAAGTTAACACAAATTATCTGCACAAATTTCAGGACAAATTCACAAGAACCTCAGAGTAACTACATGTAACAAACTTTTCTTTGTGCTCAATATTTACTTACACTAGTTCTAACTGTGAAACTGTGAAATGGCGACAGGTCTCAGGGTCTTTAAATCAAGAGTAAATAGGTTCCTTCTAGGAAAGCATGCTCCATCTTAGACCTCACTACTGCTTAACATCAGGCAGAGGGAGGTCAAATGCTGACCTATTTAATTTAAAAAAAAAAAAAACAATATGCGATCCTCGTATGCCCATTAAGCTTAAGGGGAAAATATATAAGACGATCGTAAGACCTGTCGTATTGTATGGTTCTGAGTGTTGGGCAACAAAAGGGACGGATGAACAAAAGGTACACGTGGCTGAGATGCGAATGCTGAGATGGATGTGTGGAGTGACGCGAATGGACAGAGTAAGGAATGAGTACATAAGAGGAAGTGTGAAAGTGGCGCCAGTGAATGAAAAGATGAGGAGCAACAGGCTAGCATGGTATGGGCATGTAATGAGAAGAGAAGAAGGTCATGTAACTAGGAGAGTGCTTGGTATGAATGTTGATGGATTTACGAGTAGAGGTAGGCCAAAGAAAAGATGGATGGATTGTGTAAAGGATTACATGAGTAAGAAAGGAGTGAGTGTTGAGATGACGGCTGATAGAGGAGAATGGAAGAAGAACACATGTTGTGCCGACCCCACATTATGTGGGAAAAGGGCAGGAAGATGAATATGATGATAGTTCTAACTGTGAAAACTTATTATTAGCCTTCTGTTACTAACAACTCTCTTGTTTATTATGTTTTTATGTGCTGTTAGTTTTCCATAAATAAATAAATAATAAAACATTTTTGAAAAAAAAAATTTAACCGACTTCACAGAACACAAACAGAAGAACCTTCTACACACTAAAAAGAGAAAAATAAGAATATAATTTGAAGTCGGTGCCAACTATTCATTTACATCTAAGAAATTCAAAAGAACTTGGGTGCAAAATTGTATCCTGGTACGCTATCGCTCGATTTCTTTTTTTGATAGGTACTTAATCGTATTCACTTGGCACCGACTTCAAATTATATTCTTATTTTTCTCTTTTTAGTGTGTAGAAGGTTCTTCTGTTTGTGTTCTGTGAAGTCGGTTCAATTTTTTTTTTCAAAAATGTTTTATTTTTCACTTTTTAGTGTAAGTAAATAAATACTGTGTAAATAAAAGTGTATGTGTAAATAATATAGTAAGCTACGAGTACATTAAGACTTTGCTTATCGTAGCTTAAGTAGGAAAGGATAAGAGAAGTCATGGGCAGACCTACTAAAGGACACACCGGAGTTCAGCAAGGGGGAAAACTATCAATCCATAAGGAAAAGAAAATATTTTGGACTACCTCGGGTGTACCCTATACCCTTTCAAACTATTTAATGTTTGACTCAGATTGTGAGTCAGGGTGTGTTGTGTAGTGAGAATGAGGTTTTTTGAATGTTACGGGAAAACTGTCAATCCCTCAGGAATAAAAATATATGGCGCCACCTTGAGAGTGTGTCCTTTACACTTTCTAACAAAAAAAATTTTGGAAATCGGTCCACAATTTTCTTAAAGTTCAGTGATTGTTTTAGTTTTACGGGAAAACTATTAATCCCTCAGGAAAAAAAAAGATATGGCGCCACCTTGAGAGTATACCTCTTTCTAACAAAAAAAAAATTTTGGAAATCGGGCCACAATTTTCTTAAAGTTCAGTGATTGTTTTAGTTTTACGGGAAAACTATTAATCCCTCAGGAATAAAATTTATATGGGACCACTATAAGAGTATACCCTTTCAAACAAAAAAAAAATTTTGGAAATCGGTCCACAACTGACGGAAATATCGGTGAACATACATAAAAAAAAAAAAAAAAAACATACATACAGCCGAACATATAACCTCCTCCTTTTTTTGAAGTCGGTTAAAAATAAAAATAAATAAACATCTTCAGTAATATCTCCAGTAACAGTACGTACAAAATATACCTAATTATATTCTGCAATAATTTTAACAATACGAACGAAAGTTGCTCTACTTTTCTACACAGTTCAGAGGTGAAGCACTCGTGGTGCTTGCTACAGCCGGTTTTTAGAACGCAAATCATTTTCAAAATTAACTTATCATTGAACCAATCTCTTGACAGTGTCAGAATCAAACGGCTTGCTTTGACACTGTTAAGAGATTTGACCAATAATTCGTTAATTGCTATAATAACAGTGGCACTATTAGCAACTGAGCGCTGTGAAAATTCTTCTTTTTTTTTGAAAGGGCCTACCCTTTCAAACAAAAAAGAAATACACCGGTATTCACAAACATTACTATGAGGTCTCAAAGTGCGCGCGAACGCAAAAGTTCCAAAAACCAACTGAATTTGGGACCCTGTGCGTCCGCGCGCACTGTGTAATGACAAAGTAATGTTTGTAAATACAGGTGTTAGAATTAATTTCTTTGCATGAAGTATACAACATATAACTGTGGCGATCCAGTTTTTAAGAACATTTGTTGCAAAAAAGAGTTCATAGCGAGCTGTACAGCCTTTCTTTTGACTCTGTCGTGTATTTGCATGGAAGAACGTGTTTCTCCATAACGTTTAATATTTGGTATGAGCCACTTTGAGCACCCTAGCCATCTTAAGATGACCAAACCCTTCGTTAATTGGAACAACCGCTCTAGCATCCGTAGAAGCATCAAATGGCATGTTAATGATGATCAAAACCAAGCATTATCTAACAGTAACAAAAACAAACACAGATTGTTTACAGGGAATCTAAGAAGACGAAGTAAGTAGCTGGCAAACATAACGCCAATACGACGAAATTCAACTTTTACCCTATTCACAGACTTTTAGCATCTAAAATTCAAGTTAATTGGGACAATTTATCTTTGTTAGTACATAGAAAACCTCACACACTTAGTAAAATAACGTTTCTTAACTAAAATCCGCGATCTTGCCTCTTAACACCACTGGGCGGTTAAATCTGCCTATGAGTGTAGTGACAAATAAGGGAATTTCTACCGTGCCGGGTTATAGCCGTTATGTTTTGTATATTATGCTAGTTTAAGATACGGGGCTCTAAAGGTTTGTGAGTAAGTACCTACTTTACGTTTAGTTATGGCAGGAGTTTTAAAGAACTGCTTTTTGCTGCCAATATTTAACAAGATTAATTAAGTAGTTAAATTATAATTTTAGTGCCGAGCTTTAATGAATTTTAGTGATGTTCTATCCGGTCATATTAGCCGGAATATGCAGCCTATTTAGAATGTTTGCGAATAGTCATAATTCATAATTCATTTATGCGCTTCAATGTGGTATACAGATACCTTAAATAAAAATATGTATATTAGAATAAGAACAACACATTCCCCATGCAATTGGGGTGCACACATGGTATTATTTTATTAAAATTATGATAAAATAAGTTATGCGTGGGATTTGTTTGTAGAGGCTGTGGTACTTAATTATAATATTTAGATGAAAATAATAGTTGATTTTACAAATGCTGAATATTTTGAAACCAATGGAAGTTTTCGTACTTTCGTACTTCGTACAAGGCAAGTGTCGGTTCATCAATCAAATAAATTATACCTGTAAGAGGGGTGGTTTTAGCGATAGTTAAACAAAACGTTCTAACTTTTCTACTACCTACTTAACCTACTTGGTTTAAAATTATTGAATAAAAAACAAGCTCATTTTTATTGATTTGACGAAAAATTAATCAATATTATTGCAATTTTATTTATAATGTCGATCCGGCTTTTAGTACTTAATAGTCGGATATCCGGCTTTCACTGAATGCACATCCCTAGCTGACTTTTTATCCGTTTATTTCAGGTTTTACGGCGTAATGCTTTCTTGTGAGTAGTTTGTATAAACTTTATTTATTTTAATTATGTCGGTAATCTCTTAAGATAATTTGTCAGCCAAGTTTATGTTAAATACTTATTTTTGAACGCTCAAAGAACCCATTAAAGGTTATATTACCTAGAAATACTAGCTAAATGGCCAAAATCAAGTTGCATCTGGTCTTTGAAGGTTGCGTAGGATATACCGTGAAATTTTATTTAGGCTTTTTTTTTGCAGATACGTGGTATTGCAAATGAGTGACGCGGTACTATCCTCGACGATATGTTAAGCTAGCCGCACGCCCGCGGCTTCGCTTACGTGGCACCAACGTTTTTCCACTTTACACTCTCTTAGAATAGGTATTATTTCCTTTCTTAGTGCTCCCTTACATCATAAATGGAATGTACCCTCCAAGTTTCATATTTCTGTTTTGACATGTGTCAACATGGGGTTCAACAAAGGTTTTACGTTTTTATAATAAGCAGCAACGTATCTATAGTTTATTTAATTGTTGAACACGGTTGTAAGCCATCACTGAGGCTTTCAGGCGTCTTTATAACTCCGTCATAGAGTACGTCACCATACGAACTTTCTTTTTTATAATATAATATTTTTATAATAACTTATCATTATTGCCATCCAGCGTGGTAATGCCGCCAGTGTTTTTGGGCACGCTTCCGACTGACAGTGACCTGGATCAGTTGAGCTATCTATGGATCGTTTCTAACGATCCTTAGATAGCTTCACTAATCCTGTTGTATTTTGTATGTAAATATGTAGTAGCTTAGTTTCTGTAAATAAAGTTTATCTATAACTTATCTCATATAATAACTATGTTATAACTCACCAGCCAAAACCAGCGCCATCGTCACAGCACATGCCTTAAACTCCATGGTACAATACTATTGAACACTTAACACTTTGTCTTGTTGCACTGGGATTCGAACTCGCACTCTCAAGCTCCTAGTCGTCCATGTTGGGATTCTGTAACAAATTTAATATTTATTTTAATTATTTATAATCAATTATAGTCATTAAATACACGGAAAAAATTCAACAGATACGATATTATCGTTACCAAAAAAATACCATTCACACTAAAACGGCCCGTCAAAAAAATATATAAACCAATTGACTTCCAAACAAGTGATTAAACTTTTTATAATAATAAATATAATCAAATTGACACCTCATCCAATCAATAAATTTTAAACAAGTTTTTTATTCGATTAGCTATAAATTATATTGAAATTAGTTTCACTTAATTACCTATAAGAGGAAGTAGATAATAGAGGATGTGTATGTCAAATATGTCTAGACTTTTTTTCATTACCGTTAAAATATTCATTAAAAAAAACTTAGGCCTTTATCATCTATATTACATGATTTATACAGCGTCAGGAGGCAACCTATGCCTACATTAACGGGGCGCTGTAGTGCCTGGGACATTGTTTGAGATGGAATAGGCTTGCCCAGCACCTAAACCATCCTCTCAGCTTAATCAGCCGCCCACAGGAGAGACGACGTCAATACGTGTGGAGCTGACTAAGCTGCGTGTTTCCTCACGATGCTTTCCTTCACCGTTAAGAGCTCGTGCTAAAGCGCATATAAATTTTACGAAACGAAAAATCCATTGATGCACGGCCGGGATTTGAACCTACGACCTTCAGATTGAAAGTCGGAGCACAACCCCATTCAACCAACATGGCTCTTAATTATATTCATTATAATGTAAGTAACTAATTAATGTTTTTATGTGAAACAAATGCACAAAACGATAAATAAGTTAATCGATTTTTCAAACTCTCTCCGCTAATTTTGATTATAAACCATTACAATAAGTAAATTATTGCTAAAAACCTACAACTACTCACTTAGGGTGGTCGCAGACCTATCCGCGCCGAACTGTCAATTCAATAGAAGAAATGCTGAGACGTCAGAAGCCTAGCATTTTCTAATGTCATCAGCATTTTTTGTATCGTACGGTGCGACCAAATGTGCGATCAGGTTTAGTTCAAACCTTTTATCAGAAACTAACCCATATAACTAATAAGTTTAAGGTACTTTTTTAAATGGTTCACTCATGATGTTTTCCTTCACCGTTTAGCACTGGTGGTCTAGTGGTAGTAGCCTTCGTAAGGTCGTGGGTTCAATCCCGGTCGTGCACCAATGAGTTTTTCTGCCGAAAAAAATTATGTGCACTATGCCACTACTCTCAAACGGTGAAGGAAAACATCGTGAGGAAACCGGCATGTCGTAGAACCTTTAAAGTTCGAAAACATAAGTGCACGAAAGGAGCCTCTTTGAGGCGCACTTAAAATGCCTTTCACCACACTGGTGTGAAAGAACTGATGACACGATAAAAAGAAGAAAAAGACCGTTTAGAACTCGTGTGGAGCGAAAACGAAACGCAAATTGATGTTTGGCCGGGACTCGAACTCACAACTTCGGATTGAAAGTTCAGAGTACTGGATGCACTAGAAAAACATAATTTAAAAAAAATACATTTCCTTCTTTTAACACTTTCCAGACTTTCTAACTGCAAACCGAGAGTTTAGTATATCTATCCGTAGATTGTAAAATTCATCTATGTAATTACAAGCTTCGGTCCGAGCTTTCGATCTTCAGACCATTCATAATACTCTCTACTTTCACAGCGCCCTTTCACGATATTGACCTTGCGAAAATGGGACTTGCCACGTTTATCAATGGCTTTAGGTTACTTGGCTAAAAACCTCCTTCAGTTTATGTGTGCCTGGTATGTTTTCGCGCGGGACTATTTAAATAATATAATTTATAAATAAATCCCACGATCCCACTAATATAATAAAGCTGAAAGTTTGTGAGTTTGTTTAGATGTTTGTGTTTCAATCACGCCTAAACCAGTGAACCTATTTGGATGAAACTTGGAATATAGATAGTGACCTGGATTAGCATATAGGCTATCCAATATGTTGGTACCACGCGGGCGAAGCCGCGCGCAGTAGCTAGTATATAAATAATGCACTTCACACAGCATCATTTAGCCCCAAAGTAAGCAGAGCTTTTGTTATTTAAGTACTACGTGACTGATATACTTCTCAAATAATTTTTGTTTGTAAATACATACATATTATACATAGAAAACATCCACACCCGAGACAAATAGTTGTAAAAGGTTACAACCCCATCTCTCTCTTTCCTATAAAGGTTTTCTGTAAGAGAACTCTTTTTAGGGTTAAGCTCGCCTCTGCCATTACTTCTCTTTAAGGTTCTATATATATAATTTCTTTGTGCAATAAAGAATAAAGAATACATGCGTAGCAAGTTCATGATAATGACTTGCTCAACTCCTGTTATTTCTGTCTGCCTAGTCTTAACGATAACGCGGGGTTCCCCACAAAAAAATCCTTTGAGCGTGTGGGAACCAATATACATCCATTACGATTACCGACAGTTGCCTGACCGACTGACACACTACTATAGTCGTAACTGTCAGTCACCACAACCGCAGGGCATTGTCAACAGTCTATCAAATCATTTGTCAGTATGTCAAACTTGACACCACATAATCCTACTAATAAATAAATAAACCGACAGTTTTGATGATTTTAACCAACGATTGCTAATGGATGAGCAACATTAATAGAGTCGTTTTCACATATAATAAGAAAGAAAGAAATAAAATAAAAGGAAATAGACAAAAACTTTTTTTTTATTTAACTTTTTTTTGTATCTTTTAGTATTTTCACCAGATTTTATTTATTTCAAAATTTTTCATAGTTGTACAAAGTGAAACGTAAATCCATATGTGTCAGGGATACGTTTCTACGTGAAAAATACTAGGCCTAATATGAAATACCTAGCTACGCTCCGCAGCTATTCGTGGTACCTTGGGAATACTTCACTTTTCCGGGATAAAAAGTAGCCTGTGTGCTATTCCAAAGTATAAACTATTTTCAAAACTTTCATCCAAATCCATTCAAAACTTTCACTTTCAAAACTTTCATCATCCAGCCATTTCATCAATAATCTATCCATGCGATGAAAAACACCATTTATGTTAGGAACATGCGAGCGAAATCGCGTACTGAAACTAGCATAAAGCTACGGCTTAATTTGATCTTAAAATCTGCACGCATAACTTTAATATATATAATATATAATTATATATACTTAATTCATTTATTTGAGACAACAATAGATTAAGTAACAGATCAGTAATGAGGTCAATAGCCTGCCTAGTGATGGGTAAATGCCCTCAACCTTGTCCGATGTACCAGGTAATCATAAAATCATATAGGTCAGTGCATCGAACAGCCTTGGGCGTTGCGTCTGCTCCAGCGGTGCTCAACATTCGACTGACATTCCCGTTATAAAATATAGACAGAATATTAAGAATTCAAAGAAGATGCGTCAGTATGATAATTAATAGCTTTCAATGTGTGCTGGTTAAACCATTACTTATTTTTTTCATACGTGCTAGTAATATTTATTGTCTTGTTTAGAAAATAACATGATGATCAATGATAATGGTTATCTACTGAAATGAGCATAAGCCTACGAAATTCCTAACTGATTTAAAATTGCGAAAATGAAAAGTCTTATCAAAATTTTCTGTATCGACGGGATTCGAACCTGCGATAATCAGGCGATCCTCCTTAAGCCAGAGTGCCTCAACCGCTCTGCCACGGAACCACTAGACGTCGCAGTCGAAATTTTTGACAAGCTCATATTTATCGGTTAAAGATTTGATTGATTTAAAATTATTTCATCCCACCGCCCAGTTGATTGTATTTCCGGAAATATAAAAATCTGAGGAATGTCTACCACACAAGGATCCTGTGTATTTGCTTAAAATAAATTAGACATACAGCCTGCGAATTCCTTACAGTATATAATAATATTCAAATAATATAATAATATTCAAATAATATTTTTAAAACAGAATAAATTTAGACATTGTAACTGACCCAGACATAAAGTTTTATAAAAAAAAATGTTGCGATCCCCTGTACTGACCCGCGACCCGGAACACCGATTGCTGATGAAAGTAGGTACACACTACACACAATACCTTGTACTTTCTCGTGGGCTATGCTAGCCTGGTACTTCAAATGCGAACACACATTTTGTGCTATTTTCTGGGAACGCGGAGATAAAGCTCGTTTATGCTTGCCTAGTACATTACACATTGCTTGAAAGATTATCTTCGAAGATAAATCTACTATAGCTAATATAAATACTTTAGTAGGTAGGTATTCCTACATTCTAATGGAATGTGTTGTTTGAAGTAATTTATAAAAATGACAAAATGATACACAATCTAGACTATCCCCAAGGCACGCACGGTGGCAATGGCGTAGCTAGGTAGCCAAAGGCCCTGGTGCAAAAAAAAACTGGGGGCCCTAACTGAACAGTTTAGGTTTTAAAGTCAAAATATAACTAATGGTTCTGTGAGAACCTCGCGAACAAAATTGAAGCAAACTTTTCCTACAGTAACATGTCAAATCGAATCGTAAAGTTTTTTTAATTCACAATTGTGTAAAATCGCAGAAGCCAAAAACCAAGAAGTGAAACATACCTATAGTTTCCTAAGAACAAAACCGGGCTCTCGGGTTCTGGCTCAGAGTCCGAGGCCCATATTAATAAACCTTACTCAGCTCAAGATGCCGCACTTGATATCAATCTTGAGATCCTGATCATACTAATAGACAATGATTATAGAAGTTCTCAAGTTGCGAATAGGTTTACGTCATCAACTGAGTGATGGACTGATTAATAAACGAAACTCAAACTTAAGTATACAATGAGTGCGGGTTCTTGAGATGCTATTTCGTGAGTGCAGGCAGTCCGTGACTTGAGATGTGATTATAGTATTTATTAAAGTAGTTGGTATCGCCAAATAATATTTACTTTATACATCTACCTATAACAGTATAATATGAGCTGAAGCAGAGACCCTTGCGTCTTAATACAAGTTTCTAACTTAGTAAGAGCAAGGTTCAACGTTTTAATTGTATAATACAGATACAGGTTTAAAGTACACTAAAAATATGTAAAATTACCTACGCTATACCTATACCTAAGCTAATAATTACAACAATGTAGTTTTACTCTTTAGCTGTAGTACAAATTATAACCTACTGTATTTTAAGTTTCCTGAAATAAATACTTGATTGATTGATTGATGTGTCTATTAATTAGCAATAATCTTGAGATGCTGATGACGTCATAATGGCGTATCAAATGATATCGCATTTAAGTACGTTGTAGCCCCTTGAGCTTGGGGGCCAAGTACCCCGCCTAGCCCCCCGTATCTACGCCACTGCAAGGTAGACTTCTCTCAGGAGGGTAGACAAGTTTTATTACTAGTAGTAAAAGTATCGGATGTTTATTAAAATAAAAAAGTAAGTAGTGGGCGGTAGGATTGCAGAGAATGGCACAAAACCGCCAGGAATGGCGTGGAGAAGTTACCGGTTCAATAAATAGTACCTAAAAGCCTTTTTTTATGAATAAATGCTTTTCGAATAATGTAGCACATCGGTATATCATCCCGTAGAGACAGAACACTGAACAATAAAACGCAGGGTTCTCGAATTAAAATCCCATCATCATTTTCCCATGAAAAATCATTATGACATTACGGCGGGCTTGACCCAAATGCAGCTAAGTAAAAAATCGCCGTTTTTGCGTCCCCGCAAAAAGCTTATTGTCGACCGATTTGTAAGATATTCGTCGTAATATATTAAATAAGATTTGTTTAGTGGCTAGCGGTACATTTTTTGCGGTGCTAAAAGTTTTTGCTTCATTTATGTTTGACGCCTCGGAAGTGTGTCAAATTAAATGCGATTAGGATCAGTGAACGAATGGCTCATTCATTTTTATTGAGTGGTCATAGTGATAGTTTTGGCACAAATTCAATTAAGCTCTATTATTATGTTCATGTGGGAATTCGTGTTATCGGATCTGGTTTTTTGTGTCTTATACCGCAGTCTAACGAGTGTTTTGAAGTTAGTAAATTATAAGTTTTATCTCGGCTGTGAATATAATTTTCACTTTATATACGGTTGTTTATATTACTGTTAACGAGACTTCCTGTGTCGTGCCTTTATGGTTATTCCAGTTATTATTATGCTTAAGACCCGGACGTTTTATAAAAAGTCAAATCGAAAAGCATCAAAAATAAAAAACCATTACTCAGTAGGACCTCTTTGATCACTTAAACATTTATGTTTTATCGTTTATCAATAACACAAATGATGCTGTTCCATGAGTAAACGAACAATCAGAAAAAATACTGTAAATTTTTTATAGGAGTAAATTGCTGGGTAGCATTATTTAGTGTCATGAAACTCATTGTTTTTATTACACTTTCCAAAGAAAATGTCGGCTTAGTAATTGTAGCATTGACAGACCGTTATAATTTGTAAAACTAAACAGAGCCCTATATTTTATGAAATTACTCCGTACTGAATGGCACCGCAAGATGGCACCCATTAAAAAGGTATTACAACGAAATGACCACTCACAGTTTAGTTGGATCACAGACGGCAAAACATTATTTTTGCAGTTACAACATTTTGTATTGTCGTTCCGGTATAGAACTGACTTTTACTGACAAAATCAGTGGCAGGCGAATGCTCTACTACGCACGGTGTTAGTTTGATTCTCGTTGTTGTCAATGTTTGCATGCTCTGCAGATTAGCTCGGACTTTTTAGTACCCACGGTAGGGCTTTTACTATCAAGACTATGTTATTTTATGAGCAAACTAAGTATTTATTTAAATAGGTGGCTTTGCTTGCGGTGTTAGGTATCCGCGGTTCCTATGGCTGTTATTCCTGACAAAAATCTATCCCTGAGTGTATTCATCCCAATCCATTCAGTAGATTTTGCGTCAAAGAGTAACAACGAACCATCCACGCAATACTACATCCATCCTAATAAACTATAGCAATTATAATTAGTAGGATACTAACAATAGCTAGATTTGTATCAAAGCCAAGCCAAATTTTTTTATACGTAAACGCCACTTCTTGTACAACACGATACCTTCTTGCTTTCTCAAACAAGAGCTAATACCAGAATATTAGGTCAGGTTATTAGGTCAAAAGGCAAAAATGGTATGCCGGAATAGTATCGTGTAAATTACGTTTTATACCTAATATTAATAGGCTAACAAGAACGGCCTTCAAAGCTAAGCCCCCCTAAGCCATCAGCGCAAGGATTCCTGCAGTAAACTTTTCGGAGTCTAAGCTGGACCGTTAAAGTCAATGCCTTTAACTGTTCGCGTTCACGGCATAATTGTTCAGTTGATGAACACTTAATTAGTTATCAGCCAGTCTTAGCATCGTATGAGCGTTCAACTTTTATGAATCTTTATTAAAAAAAAAACTCAAATTTTACAAACTTAATTCAAAAAATATAGTCTGTGCAGGTAAAATATAATTTTTAGAGTTGGACACTTTCTTATTGTGTGGCAGTCTTTGCGAACGCGCATTAGCTGAGGATGAAAACTAACTAACTCATATACAATTTGATCCTCGACGACCTCTGTGGCGCAGTGGGCGAAGGCCCGGGCGACGCAAAAGGTTGCGGGTTCGATCCCCGCGGCGGGACCAATGTTTGTATGATCTATAAATATTTGTCTCGGGTCTGGGTGTTTCTATGTATAATATGTATGTACATATTTACAAACAAAAAAGTATATAAGTAGTATATCAGTCTTGTAGTACCCATAACACAAGCTCTGATTACTTTGGGGCTAGATGATGCTGTGTGGAAAGTCCAGCGTTATTTATTTATTATTTATTTGAGTAAACTCATACATACAGGCTGTAAAAAGACTAATATCGAAAACTGAGGGGTTGCAATCAGACCATGATTCTGAACATATTTAGCGAAAAACTACGCAAAAGATTTTTTGACTTAGCTGCGTCATTTTATGTTATTTTCCGGTTATTTACTTCTAGTACAACATAATAAGACCATACCTACCTAAAAATTTCATTTATAAAAGAAAAATACAATTAAAAATCCAGCAATCCAAAAAAAATATCGCGCCCAGTATATACGCATACAGTAATCTTCAAACGCTGTTTTCTCCAGATATATATTTTTTTTCAACACAACACACATGTTAGGACCTTCCCCTTTCGGCTTCGGTAGACGTCTTTTTACACGCTGTATAGGTATTTAGTTTTTACAACTTTGTAGTTTCATTGTTTTACTTGTGTTTTGTCCAATATTCTACCTACCATATTTTTACTTTTTTTTTTCGAATAAACATAGGTACTTCATGTTACACATGGAGATTAAAAACTAAAAATAAAACAAACTTCAACAATCAAGGAAGCTTTTTGAGTTTGACGGGAAAAAAATAAATAAAACTTTTTTTAAGCTTAAAAAAATTAAAAAGACCCGCGAAACGAAAGTAAAATTAACAGTTACTTAGTAAACTTTCACTCGTAAGTATAATATCGTGTCAAAACACTCGTTACCGTACTAATGACTATGCATTGACATTGACAGCTACATACAAGCTTAGTGTGTAGCGAATATGATATTTAAAAAAATGAGCGAACCACACTAACGCCTATTGAGTTTTTTTTTTCATGAACAAAAAAAAAAAGAAAAGGGCTTTGTCGCTGAGCGACTTTACCACCCAATCACTTTTTATTCCTTCTTCTTTTTAATAATGGCAACTGTTTCACTTCATTTCAAATATGTATTCATGTCACGTCAATTTGGTTTTGAAAAAACATGACGGCTTGTCATTTCAAAACTCCAACGGAAATCTTTCGTCAAATGAGAAATCTTCTTGAATACTCCCCCATTCCATTTACCAAATCTCCTGTTACGTATCCAAGGCTTCATTAGTAAAATGTCACTGAAATTACATAATAAAACCTAGTAAAACACGAGAAAACTAAATAAAATAGCAGAGCCACTAGCTCCTTCAAAAATGGCGAAAGAAGTCGCCTATTGAGTTATAAGTATGATACATTGTCCTCAAGAAGGCGGGTTGGTCTTGATTGTGTGTAGATGCACATGCACGTTGTTTCTGTGTGCGTAAGCTCGGAAACGCTCCATGGACGAATGAGCGCTCACACAGAAACAAACCCGCTATCATGAGGGAACAACCGTAACACCTGCTGCAGTCATCTACAATCACCAATACCTAATAAATATATAAATATAATGTATGTGAAAGTTTTCACTCTATGGCTGTTTGTCCTATCCTTACCATTTTAAATCAGTGTTATCAAATTTTTAATCCGTGTGTATCTGTCACGTATAAAAAAGCTGTCATTGTTTGTAGAAATCAAGTTCTGCATGTTAATCTTGCGCGCGCGCAGCTTTCGTGCGATTTGCATGAGAGGACCTACTTTGAGCTTTCGGGCAACCTACTTTACAATAATTTTGTTACGGTAATCAAATAAAAAAATAAAAAATATTATTATTATAACATCGTCTAACCCCATTTTTTGTACAATAAGGAATAGTGTTTCTGACTGTCTCTTTAGACATTTTCCAAGAGATCTGAAGTTGTAAGACGAACCGTTGATGGTGCGGTACGGAACCCTTCCTGTGAATCGTTGCCTCGCACTTAGCGGTTTTATCACAGAACTATATCTAGATATATCTATAGATAAAAATAAAAATATCGAAATTAAGTAAGTGTTTATTTAAAAAAATATCGTTTTTTTAGTTCCTATTATTACATTACGTTATTATTATATTACTATTATTACGTTATATTATTATTACATTCCGGAAATAGGAACTAAAAAAACTTTTTTTTTAAGTAGCACTTAATTAATTTACCTATTTTTATTTATTAATTGTATCTGTTAGGTGTGTCTGTCTGTTAGGTGGTATTAGTTACGCACTGTAACAATTTTGTTCATTCATTTTTTTCTTTTTTTCTAGTTTGTTTTTACTCATGCACCTACCTACTTGTTACTTGTCTTTGTTTTTGTGTATGTGTTGAAATGTTATGTGTTTCAAATAAATTATTTATCTATCTATCTATCTGTTCACTTCCCGATGTTTTCCTTCACTGTCTAGGAGCCCGTAAAATAAAGCTTCTTCCAAATTCAAGTCACTCTAGAAGCGCTCGTGGTCGTGCTTGCTTAGCCGTTCTTAATAGATCATCGAAGCTAAGCAACGTTCGAAACGGTCTGTAGGTGGATGGGTGACCGCCAGTTGCATTTACATCTGAGCGCATCCGTGCTTCGGCGGGCACGTTAAATTGTCAGTAAGCCATGAGGCCTTGGCCACTGACTCATACTAACTTTTTTTAAAGTCACTCTCCCACTTGATCAACAAGGCCCATAATACAATCATCATTCCCACCATCATCATATCGACCCATTCATCATAAAAAAAAAAAAACATCATCAGCAGCTCAGATAATAGCCCACTGCTGGACATAAGCCTCCTCCCTCAAACGCCACTCTAATCGGTACTTAATATCATGTCATTACACAATAGAAACACTAAAAGCTACGTCACTACTTTGACTTTGACGACCTCTGTGGCACAGTGGGTGAAAGGCCGCTTGAGACGCAGAAGGTTGCGGGTTCGATCCCCGCCGCGGAATAAATGTTTGTATGATCTGCAAATATTTATCTCGGGTCTGGGTGTTTCTATGTACTCGTATAATATATGTATTTACGAACAAAAATAATATATTAAGTAGTATATCAGTTATCTGGTTCCCATAGTACAAGCTTTGCTTAATTTGGGGCTAGATGATGCTGTGTGAAATGTCCATCGTATTTATTTTACTACACCACCCAGACCGCAGTTCAATAACCTCAAAAAATACATTCCATATTTTCCTGCTATCCTAGTAATAAAAGCAACATTTCCAACCAAAAAACATGGCCGGCAATTTGCGTTGAAAAAATAAAAGTTTATAATGACAGCGAGGGCAGAATGAATAAAAACAATAAGGACGGCTAAGTGTGAGTAGGGCATATCGTCGAGAGGTTCCGGACTATTTTTGTTCTCTGTTTAAAAAGATCTACAGAAAACTTAAGAAAAAAAATGCTAAACAAATATAAAAATTCAATAAAAATTCCACGAACTTTTTAGAAACTACCTGCTTCCGGTGTTCTGAATTACTTTTTCTATCAACAAATATTTTCTTTCGATATTTATTTGTGTTGATGTTAAAATGAGAAAAAAATCCAGCAATCCTCAATTAAATGAAATCATGATACATGAAAGCCGTTGTCATTTTTTTGAATGTCATTTAATTGTTTCGTTAGTTTACAATTATGTTGTGGTTTTCTGCAGAGATGCCCCTAACACGCTGTTTTATTCAAATTGAAAGGGTATTCCGAAAAATAAATAAATAAATAATGCTGGACATTTTCACACAGCATCATCTAGCCCCAAACTTAGCAAAGCTTGTACTATGGGAACCAGATAACTGATATACTATAGATACTACGAAAAACATCGCATGCTACAAAATACTTACAACACAACGAAACAAAATAACACACACATTATGTATCTACGTATTCCTCTCAACAAAACGGTTCCGCGAACTTTCTACTTTTCAGGTCTTGCGGTACCCTAAAAATGGCGGACAATAATGGCGGGAAGTAAGGACAATGATAGTTGTACCAGACCGTGAACTGACTCTATGCGGCGATTGCAGTGTTCTGTTTTTGAACGGAATGAGGCGGGAAACGGTAGTTTTTACCGAATTTTGGGAGTTGCTTTTGGTCAAAGCTTCTAATTTCAAATGTTGTTCTTTTTTTGAATCATTATTTTTAATTTAAATATCTTCATAATCATCGAGTCATAGAGTGCTTTATTGCTTCAAAAAAAAATATTTACGAGCTCCATTCAAAGTGCCCTTTTTTAATTTCATAGGCATCATGTAAAAAAGATTAGGTATCTTTTAAGAGAAGTTACTAAAAGTACCTATTGGGACTTAATTCAATCAAAGATTAAGTTAACCTCGTACAACAATGTAAAATTAAAAGTAAAAGTATGTACTTAATATTTTGATCTAGTGAAAGTAATTATCCAGCCAAATCGAAAAACTAACAGAAATACATTTTGCACTAAGACTAGGACGCCATCTATCTGTCAACATTTGACAGCCTTACAAAAACTAGATTGACATCTTGATAAGTTTATTCACAGTTTTTTTTGTCGTGAACATGGTTTGAAATCGAAAGCCAAGGTCAACTTTTATAATAGTAAAACTATCTCATAAGCTAAGCGTAGATTGACGTCTTTGGGATAATATAGAAGGTAAATACTTTTTAGTAAGTAGGTAGGTACCTACTTACTAAATTTCTTAGTACCTAAGTAGTTACCTTTCAATCCGAAGGTCGTGGGTTCGAAACCCAGCCGTGCATCAATGAATTTTTCGTTTAGAAAAATGTATATGCGCTTTAACACGAACTCTTAACGATGAAAGAAAATATCGTGAGGGAACCCGCAGCTTAGTCAGCTCCACACGTATTGACGTTGTCTTTCCTGTGGGCGATTGATTAAGCTGAGAGGATGATGTTCCAGGCACTGCAGCGTCCCGTTAAGTGTAGGCATGCATAGGTTGCCTCCTGACGCTGTATAAATCATCTAGGTACTAAAGATGTTAAGGCCTAAGTTTTTTTTTAAATAGTTACCTATGAGTATTATAATAATTTAATAAGGTCTGCAAATATTTGTCTTCAACGGCCATGTTACAATAATTACTAGAAAATGTATTTATATCAAATATTCACAGATAATAAATCAAAATTATTATTATAGGCAACATAATCGCTTCAAATTGTTAAAAGTGAAAGAAACCCAATTAAAATATGAAAGTTTAGCCAATTTACAAAATTAAAACGATTCAATGTTTGGTTTAACAATGGGTTTTAAATTAAACTCGGATTAAGTAATTAACCTAAATATAAAATTGTTGGATGAATCATTTATCTCACGGTAGGTAGGTACTTATACTTTTTTACAACGAACAGGATCATAATTTTTGTCTGTTTTTTATCATGAATAATAGTAAGTATTAAGTTCATATGTGGCCCACTCTCGTTACGGAAATTTTTGAAAAAAAATTGTGTTTTTATACAGGGTGTAAAAATTCAACTATCTACTAAAAACTGAGGGGTTGCAATCAGACCATGATTCTAAATTCATTTAGCGAAAAAAAAAACGCGACTTAGCTTACCTACTCATTTTATGGTATTTTCAGTTATTGACTACTAGTATAACATAAAAAGACCTACCTAATTATTTCATTTTTAAAAGAAAAAAACTATTTAAACTCAAAATCCAGCCATCTACGTAAAACAACGCGCCCAGTACATACGCAAACAGTAATCTTCAAACGCTGTTTTCTCCGGATATAATGATGTTTTCGATATGGTTGTGTGTTGGGATGCTGTACCTACCCCTTTCTGCTTCGGTAGACGTCTTTTTACACCCTGTATATGTTTTTTTAATAAATAGCTGAAAAAAACATAACTGCCGAACCCCTTAGATGTGTACTTATTTATATTTATCAAAGACAGCAAATCCAAAAATGAATTCAGTGTTTTCATGGGTTGGATTGTAACAAGGTAGTTCTATCTCTAAAGTTTGTACGAAGTCGCGCCTGGGTCCACTAGTAGGTAATAAAATAACAGGATATATCCATTCCCTTCACAGGTATTGAAACCAATAGTTTAAATCTGGATAACTTTATCTCCACGCGCTGAAGTAAATCCATTCGGACTACAATGAGTATGAAATGGGTTCGGTCCAGTTAAACCTGGCCTATCCTAGATCAGGGCTAGCTTGATTCGACTGGAATTATTATACTTATAAAATGGATAAGCTTTTTATAAACTGACAGGAAAACAGACGGCATTGATAGAATGTTAGTTTTCATCCCCTATTCAGTATAAATTTAACTTTTCTTCCCCTTTGCTTTTTTTTACATTTGTGGTTGATATTTTCTTTTTTAGAATTAAATAACTTTTCGGACGGTATCGAAGAAGGAAAAGACTGAGGTTGGAAAAAAAATTTTGTTCCATTTTACCGTCACGACACATACATAGGTTAAATCGTCACAGTGCGAAATGCGCATTGATAGTACGGAAGAGCGTTTCTAGGATAGGTACATACTTGACAATGAATTTATTATATTCCAGTAAAAGTACTTACTCTTTGCTTCGTTCCAACCGAGTGTTCCACGACACTCACTTTTATATTTTACGACTCTCTTTTTATACTCCCAAGAAGTAAGATTTTTGATCGTTTTTTTAATAACGAAGTGACATGAAGTTTATGCCTCCCTGCTTTTTACTTTTTGAGCAAATACGTAGATCTAGAATAAATCTGTTTGTTAGTATAACATACATAAATAAAAAAACCTAGATTTTGATGTCGGTTAAAAGCATGGTTCAGTGTTCGCCGGTCGCTGCAACAGCGTGCATCGGACTTTCTGTTAAGTCAATATTATCGCACGATTGTCAGGTTGACTGTTTTATGCTCCTCTAGGCTCATAGAAAAGATGTCTGTTTATATTATTCCATTATTATATAAGGAATTTGTTATAAGATTTGCTGTACGTTTACTTGGGGAATTAATTTAGGCATAATTTTTATCTCAAAAGATTTCGTCCCTTTTAACACAAATAACGGGATACTTACCATGATTTAACCCGTTATTTGTATTAAAAGTGTTGATAACCATGATTGTTTAAAAAGTGATTTCGTCATCTGTAGGTTCCAATCAAAAATACGATCAAATCAAACATCATACAAGAATTGTATGAGAATTGACGAACGGGATTCAAACCCATTCGGATTGAAGTCGACCCCCACTTAGCTCAATGTTTTTGTATTTTGCAAAAAAACTATCTAATTGGCTGAGACAGATCGTTATAAGTCATTGACTTGCATTTTTTGCTGCGCAATTGAAATGCGTTATTTCCATTTTTTTCATTTCTGCATAATTGCATGCCATTTCGCGCGTGCGCAAGGTTTTGCATTATTTATTCATATGCGTAAGCTGGTACCGTATTATGGAGAATATTACGTCCCGTGTAGTGATTTATTTTTGATTTTATATATGTATACATGTATGTACATGTATGTATTGACTAACTGTGCCCCTGTCTTCGTTCGCGGCGGTACTCTTTAGTACCACAACATACATACAACCTCCCCCTTCTTTCAGTGAAAGTCATATTAAAATCGGTTCAGCTGTTTCAGAGCTTTTTAGTTTTACCAGTTTTTCTCGTGTGATTCCCGATTTCGTGGGAATTTTGAGAATAAAAGTAGCCTCAGCCACCGCTATCTTCAAGTGAAGTCTCATCAAGATGGGTTCAGCCCAGTTCAGCCGTTTCAGACTGGACAAAGAGAAAGACAAACTAAATTAAAAAAAAAGTTCGTGTTTTAGTATTGCACTTGAAAGCCCACAGTTCCTTAGAGATCACAGACAGACAGACACTTCAATTATATTTATATTAGCTGCGCTCCCGCGGTGTGACCCGCGGTCCCTCGGGATTTTTTCATTTTTTCGGGATAAAAAAAAATTAAAAGGAAGGACATATCCTTCCCTGGGATACAACCTTTAACTATGCCAAATTTCAGCTTAATCTGTTCAGCGGTTTGGGCGTGAAAGCATAACAAACAAACAGACAGACAGAGTTACTTTCACATTTATAATATTAGTATGGATGGATATGGATGTATGCGTTGATGAGTAAGGTAACCGCATGATAACCGTAATAAGGAAAATACCTATTACATACATCCCGTGTGGTGATTTATTTTAAATTTCTTAATCCCGTTACGATAAATTATTTTAATTAATCACGCGAGATTCAATAAGTAGTTGGTCCGTTATCGTTTGAAATGGTTTTAAAACAGATCGTGATTAACTTTGCTTATCTTTTATTATATATTATATCAGCCATTTGTGTCCCACTGCTGGGCAAAGGCCTCCCCCCACTCCCTCCAGACATCTCGGTCCCCAGCAACATCCCTCCAGTCCGTTAGAAACTGGTCGAGCTCATCCCGCCATCTCCGTTTTGGTCTGCCGCGTCGCCTTCTCGCTGGGTCGGGGCGCCACTCGGTGGCTACCTTCGCCCACAACTCACCTGGCATGCGGCAGACGTGCCCGGCCCAATTCCATTTCAGCGTAGCGGCCTTCGAAGCTACATCAACAATTTTAGTTTTGGAGCGTAATTCGGTGTTTCGGACTCTGTCCGTCAGTTTGACACCTAGGATGCTACGCTCCATTGCTCGTTGGCAAACTTTGAGCTTGGACTTAAGAATGTTAGTCAATGACCAAGTCTGCGCACCATACGTTAGAACGGGGAGGATGCATACGTCCATTAACTTTCGTTTAAGCGATAGGGGTAATTCTCCTTTCATCATATCTCCCATGGACCAATAGCTCCTCCATGCATTTTCGGTTCGCCGAGCGATTTCCTTAATCTGCCTGTCTTGGAAGGAGACTATTTGGCCCAGGTAGATGTATTCTTGGACGTATGCTAGGTCTTCTCCATCCACCGTTATTGTGGTCTCAGCGCTGTTGGTCATGACTTTGGTTTTTGACCTATTCATTCCAAGTCCAATATCAAAGCTTGCAGTGCTTAGTTGCTTATCTTACTTAAATAAATAAATATTACCTAATGCTAGATATCACACAGCATAATCTAGCCTCCATTGTGACGCAAATAGGCTTATAATCTTTTCACCACACTAATCCGAAAGAACTAATGACACGACAAGAAGAATAGGTACCTACTTTTTTTGTCAAAAGTAATATTAATTTAACTTCGACGATCTAAGAGCGACTAAGCTATCATACTAATATTATAAATGAAAAGTAACTCTGTCTGTCTGTCTTTCTGTTTGTCTGTTTGTTACCTTTTCGAGCCCTAACCGCGGAACTGACTAAGCTGAAATTTGGCATGAATAGGCTACTTTTTATCCCGAGGGACCGCGGGTCACACCGCGGGAGCGCAGCTAGTACAACGCCTAAGTCACACTTAGAGCAGCAAAAGAGCACAATAGATATTATGTTCCACTTTAAATGGGCTTCGACTGCTTGCCACTGGCTTGGCCACAGCTTAGATGGAAACAGCTGGTAATATAAGCTATAAATGTACGTATTACAATGTCCACGCTCCCAAACAACCTTTTTAAAAACCTAATGTGTCCCACTAACAAAACTCTCCCATAATGCACTGGTCACCCTCTAGCGAACTCTCCCCATCTTCTTCTTCTTTCGTGTCAACTTTTAAACCATTTTTGACCAGTATGGCCTCCTCAACTGCTCTTTCCCTAGCGTTGAGCAGGTCCTCTTGGGTGCAGGTTGAAGGGCACAGAGGACACGAGAGCAGGACCAACCATTGAATTGTATCAAAATATACCTTGAAAAAATTGTGCGTTAGTATGCCTCTGTACCTAGTTATCAACCGACTTCAAAAGAGGAGGTTCTCAATTCGTCTGTATGTTTTTTTTTTGTATCTTGTTACGCGATTGTTCCGCAATTTGTTGACCGATTTGCAAAATTATTTTTATGTTTGAAAGTGTTTACTCCAGAGGTGGTCCCATATAAATTTTATTCCTAAGGGATTGATAGTTTCCCCGTAAATTTCTAAACACCTTCCCTCCTAGCCATGTCACAAATAGAAATCGAATCGACAGCTTGACGCCCTGAGTCACACCGCGTTTCGAGTCAAACATTGAAGTCGGTTTTCTTTTTAGTATTAAAACGTAATTATTTTTTTAGGTTATACGTTTTGCCTACAACAACTGAGTAGGTGCGTCGTCGTTATGCTGGAGATGGTGCTGTCTAAGTGTCTACCCCATTCATACGGAAGCTAAGCTGATGGTAGTGAACGCGTTATATTAGCACTGTTCTAGCTGTTCCAAACGAGCTATGGCACTCGTTAAGGCCATATTAGATCAATGCACTGGCTATTGTCCAGTATATTAACTTGACAAAGTACTTTGCAAATCAGCCGATTTAATCCACAATAGCCACTTACAAGGCTGGGAGCAAAAGTTAGATACAGTCAGGTCAAACAAACATTGAAAAAATAAATTATTACTTTTTAGGAATTAAAAATAAAGGGATTCTTAGTTTCATAGAGGTATGAAAAAATGAAAAATGAAAAAATATTTATTTAAAAGCGAAACAATACAAATACATACTTAGCAGCGGACTCCACACTAGGCGAAGCCTGTATCGTGGAGACCAGTAAAGATTTTATACAAACGAAAGTTTCTGACTACTTCAATTAAATTGGTATTAAAAATAAGAATAAAGACAGCTTCAGAGAAATTAAAAAAAAGGCATTTAAAAAAATAAAAAAAGCTAAACGTGCAAAAAAAAAAGGAAAATACCCAGATATTTGTTTACAATAAAAAGTGCGTAATTCAATTAATAACACATTAACAAAGGAATAAAACAATTACAAGCAAGAAGTGCAATAAGCAATATAGATATATATAAATAACTACAAAAGAAAGCAAAATAAAATAATTGACCCAGGTATCTATCAAAAGCAAAAACAAAAAGCTGCATACTGAACATAGCTTCAGGATTCCACGTGTAGTAAGTCTTCAGTTGAGTTGTAAGAAAGAGTAAGAAGCCATTTGGTAATTAAACGCTTGGTTTCAATAATAGGTCTGTTCCTTATGTCACAGTGTTTTGCAACGGCATTATAAATAATATATTTCATAGGAGTGCCAAAGCGGAAAGCGAAACTTGTTTTACATGAGGGCACCGGTAGTCTGTAAACTCTTCTATTTATTAGATGCATGTCATCATCGGAAGCCAGAACAAACCGATGAACCGCGACTGAAACTCGAGAAATAAAGAGTTGGCGGACACTCAATACCCCACTCAACCTATACAGATCTACCGTGGGGAATCTATAAGGCTTGCGAAGCATGACTTTAAGTACGGAACGTTGTGCCCTCTCAACTTGCAACAGGTTTGTTTTGGCTGCACTGCCCCAGCAAGTTATGCAATAGAGTAATAGAGACTGGCACAACGCGCAGTAGATCGATCTCAAAAGTTCTGCATCAGCGACATCCCTTAGGTTTCGCATGATATGAACTACTTTCCTAATTCTACCTGATAGGGACTCAAGATGGTGCTTAAATGTAAGGTTTTCGTCAATGAGAATTCCTAAGTATTTAAAGACTCTAGCTCTAGTCAGAGTTTCACAACGACAGAACTTACTATCTATACATGAACCATGCAATTTTATTTCTATAGCAGGTGGGGCCGAGGCAGCGGTTTTATGAAAACATATATAAAGAGTTTTTCTTGCGTTTAAAGTAAGTAGATTATGTTGTAGCCATGTGTACAATTGGGACATCCCTCTCTCGGCTGTGTGTGTAACACTATGCCAATTTGCTCCATGGAACAAAACAGCAGTATCATCGGCGTAGCATAGGATATCAGCATTTAGAATAGGGATTTCATGAATGTCGTTTAAGTACACATTAAAGAGGGTTGGTCCCAAGATACTCCCTTGTGGTACCCCATAGTGTATTTTTTGAGCTCCACTAGCTGTATCGGCAACCTTAACGATCTGACTTCGATCTGTTAAGTAGCTAGCGAACCAGCTCAAGGGAGTACCTCTAATGCCTAGACTCTCGAGTTTGCTAAGTAGGATTTTGACTGATATAGAGTCAAATGCCTTAGCCAAGTCGAGGAAGACTCCCAAACAACACTGGTTCGTGTCAAGATGTTTTGACACTGTAGATGTTAATGAGGACAGGGCGTCTTCTGTGCTCTTACCGGTTCGGAAACCAAATTGATTTTTTGAAATTATGTTTTGAGACTCAAGGAAATTAACGAGCCTCTTATTAACAATTTTTTCCAATAGTTTAGAAAAAACTCCAAGGAGTGAGATGGGCCTATAATTATCTAAAACGTCTTTATGAATTGGACAAACAGATGCAATTTTCCAGTCATCTGGGAAAACGCCATTCAGAAAACTTAGGTTGATAATGAAAGCAAGTGGTTGGGATATTTGTTCTTTAACGTGTTTTATTAGTGTAGTATCTATCAATACTTCGGGAAAAAAAGTGGAGTGTCGTGGAACACGCAGTTGGAACGAAGCAAAGAGTACTTTTCTATACTAGGAATATAACAATTTAATTGTCAATTAGGTATCCTAAAATGCTCTTCCATAGTAACAATGTAACAATCTTTGGACTGTGTCGCGGCTGCGCATTTGTGACAATTTGACATATACATGTGTTGTGACGGTAAAATGGAACAATTTTTTTTCCAACCTTATTCTTTTTTTTCTTCGATACCGTCCGAAAAGGAACTTGGTTCCAAAAATTGTATGGTACCTCGAGAGTAAGTCTATCTTTTCAAAATTATAATCCTTCCAGAACTGACGGAATTATTGTTGAAGTGAAAATACATAAAAAAACATACATACCGCTAATCATTTAACTTACTCCTTATTTAAAAGTCGGTTAAAAATGGCCCTTTGTGAGCTTAAGTAGGTATAGAGGAAAATCAAGATTGCTCTTAATCCAAGTTGCAAGCAGACGTAGATTGACGAGCGCACACCAAAAAATGCTGAAATCCTTCACCAGTGAAAGCCAAATCGTTAGCAGAATCTTAAACACGGCTCAGATTTAAAAAAATACGAAAATACTAGAAATCCTCGAATTTTGAACTCTTCGCGATGGTAATAAAGCTGGTAATAATCTGTCTCAAAATCTAGATCTAGGAAATCCGCCGGCCTTTAGATGCAAATCGTGTACTTCCAGATATTGTGAATGCAAATCTCTTGGTTTGCTCTGTTTTCCTGGTAGCTGTGTTTTGTGTTCGGATACCGTTAATACTGTTCTTGTTTTACCCGACTTTACTTGGGTTTGTAACTAATGTTTATAAGCAGACAGTCCGCGACAAGAGTTTATAAACATAATTTTTTTTTAAACTTATATTTTAGACACCGCAGTTTTATAATCAAGTTAATATTTGCCCACTCATATAATAAAGCCGAAAGTTTGTGAGTTTGTTTAGATGTTTGGATGTTTGTATGAAATGAAATGAATGTTTATTCAGAAAGCTAATGTTTGTTGTTTGTGTAAGGACCAGGCTCAAACGACGAAACAGTTTACAATGAAATTTGGTAAAGTGAAAGGTATAACTCCAGAATAGCATACCTATAGACTACTTTTTATCCCGAAAAACGTTCCTGAAAACCAAAAAAACATGTAAAAGGACAACGGAAATATTGCATTCTCTAATAATTTCATAGATATTCGTCACTTCGTTTGTTTTAAATTGTACCTACCTAAACGTATTTTTTTAATAAAGATAGAGAAAATCTCTATAAGTAAATCATTTGAAACAACAATGACAAACAACATGACGACCTCTGTGGCGCAGTGGGCGAAGGTCCGCCTGCGACGCAGAAGGTTGCGGGTTCGATCCCCGCTGCGGGACAAATGTTTGTATGACCAACAGATATTTGTCTCGGGTCTGAGTGTTTTTATGTATAATATGTATGTATTTACAAACAAAAAGTATATAAGTAGTTTATCAATCATCTAGTACCCATAACACAAGCTCTGCTTACTTTGGGGCTAGATGATGCTGTGTAAAAAGTCCAGCATTATTTATTTATTTATTTATCACATAAGTATACCTACCTATTATTCTAAACTAACATGACGAAGTATCGAAAAAAATTAAATTATTCACAATGTTTTCCATTGAGGTCATCAACTACACGCATTCGATTACAAATTAATTTCAATCGAAACGCAATTGAATAATTAACATAATATTTAATGCGTTTAGTTACTGCATTCAATTGCAGTACAACGACCCTTATCTAAACGTTACAGCTAAAATATTATGCAGCTAGGTTACTCCTTACTCGTAGCTTGTTTAGTCATTATTGATAATTATTGTTGGTGTACAGGCGTGGTTGCGGGCAGACAGACGAGTTCTCAAAACCTCAGGAGGGGCAGGGGCCGTATTCCCGTTCGTTTGATGAATATTCGGATGTTTCTTACTACGATTTCTGACTTCCAGGGCCATTTTTTCGGTTTGGAATATTTGGTCCTAGGTTAAGACCGTGTTTTAACGTTGATCTTATCGACCGAATACAATACAGCTCGTAGCAAGAAGCATCTGAATATTCATCGAACGAACGAACGCGAATAACCCAAGGGTCGATTCGCGAAAATAAATACCTAACCCTATTTTTTCTTATTTTTTTTCCATGTACAGAACTTTTTACTTACAGTTTTATTACTTCCATAGGTAAGATATCCTACCTCTTTAGGTAGAATCTAACTTTTATGGTACACCTCAGATGTAGATCATTGCTTAGATAGTTTTATTGTATTTCCTAGAACATCGCTGCGTCTGCGCATAACGGTGAACTGTCGAAGGGAAGTTATAACATAAAATATTTGTTTTATCTATCTAAAATAAATAAATAAATAATGCTGGACTTATCACAGAGCATCATCTAGCCCCAAAGTAAGCAAGGGGGGCAATTCACGTTCGTTATTTCGTTCGTTTGATGAATATTCGGATGTTTCGTACTATTCTACTGTAATAATTTATTTTAATATTAATATTATTTAATTATCAATTTCAATGTTTAAATTGTGTCATCATAAAGTCTTAAATATAAATTATATTATATAATAAGTTAAATATTCCACTACATGTAATTGCTAGCTATTTATGCATCATAAACAGTTTAATGTAAAGCCTATAAAGTCTTAAATATATAGTAATATAGATATTTTATATTCATGATATAAAATATCTATACTACTAAATATGTCTCTATTAAATATAAAGTACATCTTAATAGTAGGTTCTGAATTTTTTTTATGAAAATCGATATCTTTTGCAAATTGTGGACTGATTTCAAAAAAGTACTTTATGTTTGAAATTCGCTGCTCGACTCCTAATAAAACAAAATTAAGTAAGTATAACCAGGCTTATTTTTTGTAAAAAAAAATCAGATCACTTAAGGGGGGAACCTTAGAATCCATTCCATTGTCTGACCAAGCAATACAATTTGCAAACTACCAGGCGCACATAAAATCAAAGGAGGACGCCGGATCGGAACACCAATTTAATGCTCGAATACCTCTTTAATTAGACGAAGAACAATTGGTCATTGTTTATTGATCAGTCATTGACCTCGCTAGATAAATCTCTAAGTTTATTTATTCGAACCCTTTCTGGTCATGATAGCTTAGTAGTTCAAGATACAAGTTAACACTGTCAGTGCTTAGGACATGTGCTTACATCGTGTCTGTCAGGCGACGCGTTAAGCGCTGTTTTGTGCGGTTACAAATTGGATGGGTGACTGATAGAGCAAGAGAATGGACTGCAGGTGGAAATGTCGAGGTAGGTCACGCATGAAGTTATAGAAGCCTTTAAGAACGAGAAAAGTCGTGTTGAATAATAAAATTTTAGAAACAGAAGTCTAGGTACATAAATTTTTTGTAAAACGCATCCGAAAAATGCCATGCATAGAAACCTTTACCGATTCGAGGTGTGGGTTTTTTATTTTAAGTTTTTCAAAAGCTTCTAACGAAAACCATAGGCCGAGATTCAAACCCATGACCAAGCTACTTGCCAACACACTCCATATGGCTTCCTACTCACTTATTTATAGAAATAACCGTTAACCGACCGTTGAAAGTAAGTGTAACTCGTTTTGTGTTTTGTAATCATTTATGCTGATCTCAAAACTTGACAGATTTATAAATCAGTAATCGTAAGCATGTTGTCAACTTGGTGACGAAATTTTCATTTACGAATTTTCTTTCTAAGCAACAGGCTAGCGTGGTATGGGCATGTAATGAGAAGGGAAGAAGGTCATGTAACTAGGCGAGTGATTGGTATGAATGTTGATGGATTTATAAGTAGAGGTAGGCGAAAGAAAAGATGGATAGATTGTGTAAAGGATGACATGAGTAAGAAAGGAGTTACTGTTGAGATGACGGATAGAGGAGAATGGAAGAAGAACACATGTTGTGCAAACCCCACATAATGTGGGAAAAGGGCAGGAAGATGATGATGAATTTTCTTTAAAACTAAATTACGACCGATTTGTGATTTGAATTGATTTGATTTGAAACTCAAGGACCTTTTCGGTTCGGAATACTTGGTCCTAAGTTCAAACCGAAGAATTCAAACATCTACCTCTACACCTAAGTAATACCTTTTTAAAAACACACGAAATCTGTAATAACAGAAATAAAGTGACTGTTTGTGAATTCTAGTAAAGTAGAGATGAGGGATACGTCTGTTTGTATCATTTTGTAAACATGAATCGCATGGTTATAGAAAATCATAGACTAAGCTTATCATTATCATAGATTTAGCATAAAGTATTTTACATTAAATGTATTTGTTCCATTAAGATTTTAAATGAATTTTTTGAAAAGAAAAAATGAAATTTAATTTGCACGCTCATTTTTTCTCGTCGCGCTCATTGGCACTTTTATCGTAAATAAATATTTTTTATTTTAACTTTAAATTAAGTACTTTAAAGTAAGTACTTAGTACTACTATTGAAGAACGACTCAGCAAACACCGCGAGTGCTTCCGGTCAAGAATAAAACATTTAGACAATGTTTAAGATGGAATAAGTCAAATTCAAAAAGCATTTATTCAGTAGTATTTATATTCTCTTTGAGTAGGACCGCTAGGATCACTTTGAATCGTCTTAAAACTAGGTGATTTTACCTGTTACTGTTCCTTCGCTTAGGCTTAGCATAGGCTAGCATACCCTTCCGCCGTCCCCACGGGGGTTGGGTATCCATAATGGATTTTCTGACGAAAAAAAAAAAAAAAAAAAGGCTTGCCCAGCAACTAAACCATCCTCTCAGCTTAGTGAATGATGTCGTATGAATGAATGAATGAATGAATGATAATATTTAAGCATTCGTGATGATAGCCGTTTCGAAAAAAGTATCATTGAGCATCGAATTGCAGAATGCTACAAGCATTGCGGTTTGATAAAAAAAACCGTTCCAGATGGTCGCCGCCGCCGTAACATAGCGTAATGTGGCAAACTATTGAACGATTTACTACGGTCGGTTACATTACCAGTGTTTTTAAGACGCGACACGCGATTGCACGACGGCCCCCCACTAGAGGGAAAGACGATCTGGTAAAGGTTGCTGGGAGCCGTTGGGTGCAGGCTGCACAAGATCGATCGCTGTGGAAATCGATGGGGGAGGCCTATGTTCAGCAGTGGACACTAGATGGCTGACATGATGATGATGACGCGATTGCACGACACTCCCTCTCTTCCCGACTATTCATCCCACATGGGGGGTCAGCCTTCAGCACTCTTCCTCCACTTCGCACTTAACCATGCCGTCATCATGAGTAACGTCGACATATCCGAAAAAAAATTACCCATGCGGACTTCAATCCACAACTTCACGTCTATGGTGTCTTACACGATCCCAAAGTATCTTGAGTTTTACTCTTTAGAAATACAATCTTTACCTCAACTGACTTTAAAAGGAGTTTTTATGTTCGATGTGTACGGTTTTTTTTATCGCTGCAAAGTTGGTGGACTGAAAGTTCAGTAGTGTACCTACCTACACGAGTAATTCCCAACTCGTTCCACAAAATCTTGTACCACGGTAGTTCGAGTTTACAAATTTAAAAATATGATTATTTTTGTTCTCAACTCGTACCACTTTTATGTATTTTTTTTATTCATTCGTTAAGTACACTCAGCATAATAATTGGTCTTAGTCCTATTTTTTTTTTATTAACTAGGTCAGCATTTGACCTCCCTCTGCCTGATGATAAGCAGTAGTGAGGTCTAAGATGGAGCATGCTTTCCTAGAAGGAACCCCTATATTGTACTTTTTGGGAAATACGGTACCCGATGAGTTCCACAATTTAATTTCCTATTATGTTTTTTCATTATTTACAATCAATTCTCGATATTGTATTTAATTTTAAAAAGATGCAAAATGTTTCTTTAGCAGCGTTCCTAAAGTCGCTTTAAAAAGTCGCGTCCGAGACTTTCACAACCAAGACTGCGAACGGTATGCATTGATTAACATGATTAACATAATTGAAATTAATCACAAACCTTTATCTGACAAACTCCGTTAATTTTACGTTCCGTTACCTACTGCATGTGCATAATACAAAGTAAAAATCGCATTAAAACCAGGACACTGATTTATGAGCAAATGCAAGAAGTAAATCGGTTGAGTACGGACCGGGTGAATATGAAACTGAGGGACTACGAACCAGGGGGGTTATTCCCGTTAGTTTTGTTCGTTTGATGAATATTCGGATGTTTCTTACTACAGTATTTGACTTCAAAGGCCAATTTTTCAAACGTCAAAACAATGTAAACTAACTAACTTGAAAAAATTGGCCCTTGAAGTCAGGAATCGTATCAAGAAGCATCCGAATATTCATCGAAAATAAGAACGGGAATACGGCCCCTGACCCACCTTGGCAGCTGAAGTCGAAGTCAAAAGGCATTTATTAAATTAGATGTTTCTACTCCTGTTCCTTCGCGACCAATACCGTGAAGAACCAGGGCAACAAACACGGTTTAGCACTTTTATGTGATAATTCTTCCTCTTGTCGTGTCACTAGCTCATTCGATAAATTAATTGTCAATTAGGTGGGAAAAAGGCAGGAAGATGATGATGTATCCTAGAAACGCTCTTCCGTACAAACAATGTAATAATCTATGGACTGCGTCGCGGCTGCGCATTTCGCACTGTGACGATTTGACCTATGTATGTGTCGTGACGGTAAAATGGAACAAAATTTTTTTTTCAGCCTCAGTCTTTTGTTTCTTCATCTATCTATCCCCAACGACAAAAATACTTAGGTAAGTACCTATTATTTTAAAACGATTCAGGCCTACTTAATTTAGACTAGTATCCAATTGACTTTAGATTAACCTGATCGCACACTCATCCGCGCCGTACGCGCCGCAGTCATTTTTCTATACAAAAATTGCTAATGACGTCAGAAAATGCGGCTTGCTTCTGACGTCTCAGCATTTTCTCTATTGAATTGACAGTTCGGCGCGGATAGGTCTGCGACCACCCTGAAGATGAATATCTTCATCGTTGTATACCTACGTTAGAAAAAAAATGAATTGGAGTATTCACATTGAATTAATTTAAGTACCTACTGACGTGATGGGAAGTGTTAAAAAATTATCTAGATACATACTAACCATATTAATTGATTGTTAAAATACAAAATCTTAAAAAAAAACGGGAATTTGTCACGATGATGAAAAAAATGGTTCGTTTTTTTTTATCAGTGCTTGTTAATTAATGAAAGTAGCTATGTAACAAGATATTATTTGCGTTTAAATAACACACGCTGTAATACCTAACTAGTGGAACGATTTGTATGTTTGAAACACAGAACTTGTGATTTGAAATAGATGTAGATTATAATCTGAAGCATTATTATCACATTTGAAGTGAGTAAGGGTGATCGCAGACCTATCCGCGCCGAACTGTCAATTCAATAGAAGAAATGATGAGACGTCAGAAGCCAGCCGTATTTTCTGACGTCATCACCATTATTATAATAGAAAAATGACTGCGGCGCGTACGGCGCGGCCAAATGTGCGATCAGATTAAAGGAGCATCACACACTACCATAATGGCATGTTTTGCTAAGCACTTAGATGATCTAAGCATCCGATGAGCGTTTACACGTAAAAATTGCAGTACGATACTAAATCGTATCGGTTGAAATTCTTCCGTATACTACTAGAACTTGGTCGACTAAGTATACAGGCGTTAACCGTGTCGATAAGAACGAGTTATGAGTTTTCACCATGATAGTACCCGCATTGGCCCCAATAGTTGTCAATAACGCGATTAAGGTCACCCATTCTACTGACCCTTCGGTACTGGTTGCTTGATGGCCACCCTTGTAGGTCAATGACCATTGATGGCCCTGAAATAGGCGAAACTCTACCTAATCAAGATTAAAAAGCAGTTAATAAGCAACTTTAATACACGTATATCGTTACTTAAAAGAGGGTTTCCAAAGTTTTTTGAGTTTTGATGATTTTGAATTTTTAGGTTTTATTTGACGACCTCTGTAGCGCAGTGGGTGAAAGCCCGCTTGGGATGCAGAAGATTGCCCCGCCGCGGGATAAATAGAATATTATGATTTGCAAATATTTATCTGCTGGGTATTTCTATGTATAATAATATGTACCTATGTATATAAGTTTAAGTAGGTAGCTGGTAGTATATCAGTTACTAGTTCCCATAGTACAAGGTTTGATTAGTTTGGGGCTAGTGATGCTGTGTGAAATGTCCATATTTATTTATTTCGGTTGTAATAAGATGCTTTTCCTAAACTCAAATTTATTTTACTATTTTCTAAGATAAAGATAGGAAAGCATACGTTGAATAAGACCTCTTAAAAGATGTTTAAGTTAAAAAAATAACCGTTGTTAAAATCTCTGTTAATTCAATTAACAATAAGAAATTAATTTTTAAAACCTGACGTTCTATTGATAGATAACAAACTAACATCCATTATTAAAACTTGTCTGTTCTTGACTTCGCTTGAGAAGTTCAGACAGTTTTAAACGAACAATTTTAAGCTTTCAAATCTCTTTAAAGTATAATCTAGAGATTATATTTAGATATCTACACTAATATTATAAAGAGGAAACATTTGTTTGTTTGTTTGTTTGTTTGTTTGAATTGAATAGGCTCCGAAACTACTGGACCGATTTGAAAAATTCTTTCACCATTAGAATCCTACATTATCTGTGATGAACATAGGCTATAAATTATTTTCAAAAAAATTAGAGATCCTTATGAAAATTGCAATAATGTAACCAAAGGTGTAAAAATTTTGAACATAAAATTCTTCATATCGCGTGCGCTGCGAAAACTATTGATGATAGAACAAAAAAATGTTCTACAATATTAAAGAACGTATCAATATCTACAAAAAAGTCAGCGATAGCATATGTCCAACTATTGTGGTTGTGTCAGAATAACAACTTTTATAATTTAAAAAGTGAATAAAAATGACGACCAAAAGCAGACCACGTTATTCTTATTTTGGTATTTATTCTTATCCAAATAAATTCCTTCGTAGTAAAGGCTGTTTCAGTACCCGTCGATTACTTTTTGAATAATTGAAATCGGACATTTTATTCAAAAGTTATCATGAGTTTAAAAATGTAAGATACATCGCGACCACAGAATAAATATCAGTTAGTACGGTAGGACAAGTGTCTGGGATTTTTAACACAGGTAACGGGATATTAACCATGATTAATACCATAGATACTATTGATCATGGCGTATGCAACTGCGCCGAAATATCGGGAAACTCAAAAAACATTAAATCATGGTAAATATCCCGTTAACTGTGTTAAAAATGTTGAAAACCATGATAGTTTGAAAAGTGTCTGGGAACTATGGAATGGGAGAGGAGAGTGGTAATATATCAATGAAATATATATGGGAGGTAGGGGAGCATTGGGCAGTCGGGAGGTTTGGACACCCCCGTGTCATGTCGGCCATAAACCATCATGCCTATCGTCAAATCGGAATTTGATCAGTTAGAATTGACCATTTTTGGGGGTGGATTGACATGATGGTGTATGGCCGGCATAACACAGGAGTTTGCCGGTGGTGTCCAAACCTGCCTTACTGCCCAATACTCTCCTACCTACCTTAGACCTTACCTACATATTAACCTCTAAACTTTAAAGGATCATACATCCCGCTCCGGGACCGCCATGTTATTATTAAATATTTGTTAAATCCATACTTCCATACTAATATTATAATATTATAATAATATTATAAATCTGAAAGTAACTCTGTCTGTCTGTCTGTCTGTTTGTTACGCTTTCACGCCCAAACCGCTAAACAGATTAAGCTGAAATTTGGCATGGATAAAGATTATACCCCAGGGACGGACATAGGCTACTTTTTTCTTTAAATATTTATAAGGGGGCGTGAAAATAAGGGTTGCAAGTTTGTATGGGGAAAAAAGTTGAGCGACGCTGGGCGAGGTCATAAAGATGATGGGTGACCGCCACTTTTTGCTCTGTTTTTGCATTGCAGATTTTTTTGTTTTTTTTTCTCATTTTGCATGATAAATGGTTTTTAAATTAATTAAAAACATGTAACATGTATATTTCCACTCATCAATACATACGAAATTAAGATTTTTTTTGGTATATTAAAATACTTTTTCTTAGGCTTTGGTTCGAACGCCATCTATATCACCGAGGTCAAAACTGCTTTTTACTTTTTTTCTCCTAGGTGGCGTTTGTACTATAGCGGAGGTCGAGATACAATCATTTTGAGTTTTGAAAGCTATTGGAGATTTTTGCTTAGACTTTTCGATAATTTTTATAGGTTTTCAACTTATGTTATTTTACTGACGAAATCGCGGGTACCAGCTAGAAAATAAAATATTTTTCCTTGGCGTTGATTAGCAACGCTAGCAACGCCATCTATATTTTTCATTTTCACAACTAGGTAGCGTTGCGAGATCAAGAATACAGATCATTTAGCGTTTTGGAAATTAAAATAGGCAGTTTCATAGACGTGACGACTTAACCGATTGTAATGAAATTTGGAACGTAGATGCTTTAGCTTTTTGACTTGAATATATGCTTATCTAATTTAAAAAAATCAACCCATATGGATGTTTTACAGGGTGTTAAAGTTAGTATGGAAAATTTGATTCCTTTTTATTCACTTCAAACACAGTGTAAATAAACTTTAGGTAACACTCCTGCACTTGAATCCTAATAATGCGCAGACGAAGTTGCGCGGGTCAGCTAGTTATTATATAAAAATGAATCCCTATATCCCTTGGTCACGCCATCACGCGTAAACGGCTGGACCGATTTCACTATTTTTTTTTTGTTGTGTTTGTTATTGTCAGGAGAAGGTTCTTATGACAGAAAAAAAATAAAAATTGCGCGGATAAAATTAATCCCTATATCCCTTGGTCACGCCATCACGCGTGAACGGCTGTCGCGCGGGTCAGCTAGTACTTACTGATATTTTTTCGTTGCAGATTTTCATGTGAATTTCAGACGAATTGGAATCACCTAGATTGCTAATGGAGAATTTAGACGATGCGATCCGATACCATTAAGTATTTGAGGCCGATACGTCTGTTTATAGTCGGTGAGAGACCGACATTTAACCCTTCGGCTGTCCCCGGCGGTTGGGTATCCAAAATGGATTTTCTGACGGTATAAAAAAAAGGTTTAAATGCTTCGCGGTCCTACTGAAAAGTAAGTTTGCATGAATTAATGGCCAACACTGGCGCCAAAGCGCCTTACTAATAAACGTGGTGTAAAGTTATTCCTCGGAATAAAATAGGAATAACCATACATTTTGACAGTTTACACTCAGGAATAACTTTATACCACGTTTATTAGTAAGGCCGTAAGTTTTTAGGCCGCCTGCCGGGATTGACAATTGAACTTGAAATAAATGCTTTTTTTTTGACTTTAAGTCTTGATAATAATTATGATCTTTTTTTCAAGTACCAGGGTAGCATAACCAGACAGACAAAAGCACACCGTTACACCAGCGGGCGGTATTCAAATTGGTTGTCGCGCCAAATGATCTGCTCTACATCGAAATCCTGAATCTAGGTTTGTAAATTGAATCGCGACGTGAGATAGGTGCTTTCTATTCTGATAAATCTAGCTTGCCGTTGATAAATTACGAAATGTAATGGAAGAAAGTGCATTATCTATGTGGCGCATTGGGTAAAAGCCCGCCAGTGACGAAGAACTTGCAGCAACCTTCTGCGGGTTTGATTCACAACTCGCTGCCTCCGGGGAATAAACGGATAACTGCCATTATCTTAGTTTTAGTGTTATGCCATATTTGGGATCTCTGGGTGCTAATACATCTGCTCAATTTTTTTCGTAACATTCGTACAATTATTCACGGAGATACAAAATATTACAATACTTTTCGATGTTTCTAGACATGCCTAAACTTACAAGAATAAAGTTGTAATATAATATTATCAAAATGTACCCACACCTTTTAATATGACAAAGAGTCATACAATTATATTCACGTAAGAAATATTCGTCTATACAATGGTAAACGCAGGTTATCATTTTATTCTCGTGAAAACATGTCCATACGTTTCGTATAATACCGCTGTTAGAGTCTGTGCGAAAGGGAACCGTCATAAGATTTGATTGTTAAAGCGGTGTATAATAACCGTATTTGTTAGGTTGACAACATTTAAGTGCGACTAACGCAATTTTGAACATTCTAGGACGTCAACTTGCAAAAAAATCAATGGTATGGATCAATGGTTATAAGATTTTGTTAGGTACCTAGTTCTATTTTAAATTAAACCAATCATGGTAGTCAACAACTAACATACAATTAATGGACTACCGTGGGCTGATTAATATGAGCCCAAACTCGGGTAGTTTACTGCTGCTCACTGAGGAGTTCCATTGAACAGCTCCTGATTTAATCATCAGATCAGCTCATCGTCACCATATTTTTAAAACATTAGAGTTGAAACTCGAACGATGTCTTAAGTTCCAACTCAATAGGACTATTTTCTGAGTAGTTCTGTTGAACAACTCCTCACTCCATCAATATGGAGACAGCGAAATTATCAGAACCTCACTGTCACCATACTTTTAAATTGTAGACTAGATTGTTAAACCCTATGTCCAGTCTACTTCGATATTAAGTAATTTCCTTGATGTGTTCTCCAGAACGACGATAATATTGACTAAGACGTTAAAGAGGATGAATACGTGATGAATAAAGTTGCCACAGGTCTCAGGGACGATATGCAAACCAAGGAAAAGATGGATATTAGGAAATGCAGAAGATGGATGAAAGGAAAGTGCATGTTACCGCGATGCAAATGAGTTGGATGTATGTATGCTTGTGTATCCCACCCATGGTTAGATAAGAAAAACTTTTAAATCTTTAATAAATGATTTATAAAGCGCCATGAGGAAACTTACCTATGCCTACGCTCAATAGGACGCTGTAATGCCCGGGACATTGTTTGAGATGGCTTGAGGCTTGCCTAGCACGTATAGACAACTTTTTCTTATATTTACGTAGTTTAGAGCTGATTAAGCTACAGAATTCTTCACCATGTTTTCCGTAATCGTTAAGAGCTCATGTTAACGGGTAAGTAAGATAAGGAATGAGTACCTATATACGGGGAGGGAAGTTTGAAAGTGGCACCTATTTCCAAATAAATTGGCATGGTAAGGACAAGTTATGAGGTGGAATATGAGTGTGGCTGGAGGTATGCTAGTATAAAAAGGCTAGAGAAGAAGTGGTTGCAATGTGTGAGAGATGATATGAATGTAAAAGGAGTGGATGCACAGCTGTTGACAAATTATAAGAGTGAGTGGAGGAATAACATTATGGCATGGACCAGAGCGTGAACTACCCCCTGTATCGACCCATCTTATCATGAGATAAGGGCAGGGGAACGTTGATGATGAAATATGCTAATTGCTAATATTTTTATGTGATTTTATGTCTGATTTTTATCGTTATTATAAAAAAATCAAAGAAAATCTAGAAGTTTTTAATGCTTGACATAGCTGAAGGCTTGAAAAGACTTATGAAATAGTTATGGTTATTTCTTACTCATCATAATTTTATTTCAAGGCAAGGTAACCTTGTTCTAATACTTTAGAACAGTTTTGAAGAGGTTTACTAGTTAAAAAGTACTCAAAAACATCTTGAAAATAATAAAACAATAGGTGATTACTTCTACCTAACTTTATTTAAAAGCGCTTAACATAAGCGAAGTGACACAATATTTACGAGATTAGAATTATAATCACCTATTATCATATACACTTCGACCCTAAAAAAGCGTTGAATAAAATGGTAGGACCGTGGTACACGTGGTACAATATTAGGTTTACGCTAGAAAATACGGTGAATAAAATGATAACCGACATTAGGCAACATGGACGATGATTAATTTTGACTAACAAGAAGATAACTTCTTGTTTTCAAAATATCTCTTCTTACGCATAAATTACGCGTGTGTCAGCATAACATTCAGATTTCATAAAAAATCAGCTATGCTTAAAGCTATCAACCATCCGTCCACGTCCAGTATTAGTGAAGTTATTAACGAAAACATGTTTTTTGCTTCTCCTGAAAAGTTGTGTTTTTGCAGTTATCCTTTTATTCCCCGGAGGCAGCGAACTCATTACTAATGTTTGAAACTGCACATAATAATATATTTCTAGGGCCCTAAAGAACGCATTCTTTAGGGTTACATGATGTGAGAATCTAGAGATTATTATTTTCGGATAAATGTAGCGCTTCGTATAACCGAAATAGAATGTGCATTGTGCATTATGAGTACTCAAAAGGTGCAAAATAATTTAGGTCGGTAGGTAATTATTGGATCACCCAGCTTAATTATTATTTTAAACTAACTATAATTGTCTCAGTTTTATACTCAGCTTGCGTAGGTAGGTACTAGAGTAGTATTTTTCAATAAATATTATTAATGTCATCCCTTTAGAGCTCAACCAATCTCACAATACGAAAATGGCTATAGAAATCTTGTGAATTAAGTAATGGCAATATCGCAGTATGGAGCCGCATCTTGTCAAAACCGCAAAACACAACGATAGCGCGATCTAGCTAGACCAATCTCCTAATATAATTAGCTTTCGTACTTCATTACAAAGTTCCATTGGTTCAAGGGATTAAGCTTCCTGGGAGATAATCCCGGGTCTCGAGTTCAAATCAAATGTTATATATTTTTGTACATTCTTTTTAAGTTTAGAACCGTTACCGAAACCTTGTTCAAGTTTTCACTTCTCTTGGCACTCCCGGAGTGCCACAATTTTTTTCTTCATCGTAAATCATTAAATGTCATGAATAAAACGCCTATCACATAAATCGTAAGCCTACTAACCCACATGCAATCAAAAACTATAAACTTACTGGGCCCATAAACAACTGATTATTCTATCAACATTTTCTTATTACGTTTTCACTAACAACGTTTGATTAGCGCAGCGTGCTTAAAAAAAACTTAAGCCTTTTACATCTATATTAGATGATTTATACAGCGTCAGCAGGCAATCCTTGCCTACACTTAACGGGACGCTGTAGTGCCTGGGACATTGTTTGAGATGGAATAGGCTTGCCCAGCTCCTAAACCATCCTCTCAGCTTAATCAGCCGCCCACAGGAAAGACGATACGTGTGGAGCTGACGAAGCTGCGGGTTTCCTCACGATGTTTCCTTCGCCGTTTAAAGCACGTGTTATAGCGCATATGAATTTTTACGAAACGAAAAATCTATTAATGCCGGGATTCGAACCCATTGAAAGTCGAGGCACAACACCATTCGACCAACACAACACGGCGCAGCATGATTCAAAATCTTACATATTTAGAACCCGTAGGTTTCAAATTCATCGATTCTTTACATTTTACATTGTTGTCTACCTAAACGAAATAATTATTCTAATTGAATTTTAATTTTCAAAAAAACTATTGAGTTGGTATAAGTAGGTAATTATTAATTTTGATAAAGCAAGTACCTACTTACAATAAAATGAATCGTATATTGTTACAACATCCGTTGTCGAAGCAACGCAGACATTCAAGGCCAAATAAGGTCATTGCACAAAATAGGTTGGCTGCAACAGTAGATCCTACTCGATTATGTGCGCCTGGTAGCTAGGATCTAACTTAGGCTATTTAGCCAAGTCTAGACTGCGGTCTGCGCGCCTGGTAGCGTGATACCTAGCCGTTTGTAATGTCTAGATCTGAGTATCGCTATCACTAATTGTAATTTATTTAATTTAATGTTTCTGAATAATTTAACTGTTTTAATTCAAAGTGAAAAAAATACACAATTTCATATTTAACTGGAAAAAATAAATAAAAATGTAATGAGAGTGAATGAGGCAAAAGTTGTGCGTCAGGATCGTAGCAAGTGGAGAACTGTGGTCTCTGCCTACCCCTTCGGGAAAGAGGCGTGATTTTATTTTATTATGTATGTAAATAAATAAAAAACTTTTAGTTTTTATACTTATGAACCAAAACTACCCACTATGAGTGCAACCTTTTTCTCTTTATTTCGTTTCTGTTTTTACTTTTTATTATTAATTCTTAGCTAATACCGATCTATGTTTGGCAACTACTTACCCACTGTTCTTGAACATTTAATTAAGTTAATAAATACTCTATTACCTACCACTTAAGCTACGCTACACAGCATAAAAATTATACTATTTAAGTATTTCTCTGTAAGCGAATTAAAACAATAAAGTAAATTCTTTATATAATTTAATTTAAAAGTAAATTCTTTTAAAACATTTACTTATTCGTTTAAAAACTCAAATTTTGTTTTCAAAAATCAAGCCATAAAGTACCCATAAAGTCTACTTTCTGCAAGCTCATGACAGGGTACAAGCTCATTGCCGTAAACTCGCCATAAAAGCATTTGTTATTACATCAACAGGTCAATCACCTTTAAATATTTTATCAGATTGTCATGTATGGTAATTTTGATAGTGAGACTGACCTAGAGATAACATGTTAGGTGCAAGTTACACTTCCGGGAATTATTGTTAGAATTATTATTGTAGGAAAATATCGTGAGGAAACCTGCAGCTTAGTCAGCTCCACACGTATCGACGTCGTCTTTCCTGTGGGCCAGGCTGATTAAGCTGAGAGGTTGGTTTAGGTGCTGGGCAAGCCTATTCCATCTCAAACAATGTCCCAGGCACTACAGCGTCCCGTTAAGTGTAGCCATAGCTTGCCTCCGGACGCTGTATAAATCATCTAATATAGATGTAAAGCTGGTACCCGCGACTTCGTCAGCAAAATAACTTAAGTAAGTACTTGAAAACCTATAAAAAGAATCAAAAAGTCTAAGCAAAAATCTCCATTAACTTTATCAAACTGATAAAACTCAAAATGATCGTATCTCGACCTCCGCTATAGTAGAAACGCCACCTAGGGGATTTAAAAAAAAGTAAAAGCAGTTTTGTCCTCGGCGATATAGATGGCGTTCTAACCAAAGCCAAGGAAAAAGTATTTTAATATCAAAAAAAATATATGTTACATTTTATCATTTATCATGCAAAATAAAAAAAATACAAAAAAATCTGGATTGCAAAAAGTGGCGGTCACCCATCATCTTTATGACCACGCACAGCGTTGCTTAACCTTGTTCCCCATACAAACTTGTAACCCTTATTTGCTCGTCCCCTTATGATTATTTACAAAAAAAGTAGCCTATGTCCGTCCTTGGCGTATAATATTTATCCATGCCAAATTTCAGCTTAATCTGTTCAGCGATTTGGGCGTGAAAAGGTAACAAACAGAAATAATACCTAGGTGCTAGTGATATGATGTAGTTTAAGTAGATTCAAAGTTTACCTTTATTAGCTTTATCTTAGGTGTAAAACACTCATAAAGGTTCAAACTTGCATCTAAGCTGGCGCCAAATCCTGATCGATAGTCGCGCTTTAATCAGCGTTTAACTTGCCACTTGTTAAACCAGTTCGTAAAGCTCACTCACTGATTGATCAACGGTTAAGTTCAAACATCAGTTCAGTGCTTTTACAGGGACTTCAGATGCACAGCTGATTATCATCCTCATCTGGTTGATATTCCACTTATTAGACTAAGCGCTTCGAAAGTTCTTTTATTATGCGCACTGAAATTTGGAATCAGCTTCCAGCGTCTGTATTTCCGCTGAGTTTTTAAGAAGAGAGTTAATAGGCACCTTCTGGGTAAGCTCGCTCCTTCGTAGATCTCAGTGCGTTTGGGGGGCACTATTGTCGGTACCGGCTATTAATTCGTTAAGCCATGATGGAGGCCTAAGGCGGCCTAAAAACACCGTCAACAGAGTTGGCCACCCGAGATTCTAATAGAATCTTTTATGAAATTCAGATTTTTTGAAGATGCTTTTCAATCATTAATTACATTAACCATGGGTTGACATCGTGAGGAAACCCGCAGCTTAGTCAGCTCCACACGTATTGACGTCGTCTTCCCTGTGGGCGGCTGATTAAGCTGAGAGGATGGTTTAGGTGCTGGGCAAGCCTATTCCATCTCAAACAATGTCTACACTACAGCGTCCCGTAAGTGTAGGCATGGATTGCCTCCTAGGCGCTACAGAGTCCCGTAAAGTGTAGGCATGGATGACCACCTGACGCTGTATAAATCATTTAATATGTAGATATAAAGGCCTAAGTTTTTGTGTTAACTGTTAGTGAACTGTGGTTATCGCAAGTTGAAGTGTGATTTTAAGCTTTTACTTGAAAGTTTGTTGTCAATCAATTTTAAATCTTATTTTTTTAAGTAATTGCCGTATTTTGTGATCCAATTAGGACGGCGAAAGTTAAGAAAGTTCATGAATGGTGCATTTAATGTCAGAAAGTGTTAACCGACTCCAAAAAAGGCGGTTCTATGTTCGACTGTGCTTTCTTGTTCGTGTATGTTTGCCGATATATTGATACTTGCAATTTTATACTTAGCTAATAATTTAAAGGTGCATTTAGACGAGACGGTATGTCGCACGTTTTGCTAAGCTAAGTCAGTGGGTTCAACCGGGCTGTACTTACCTTTAGATAAAAAAGATGAATAAACTTTTTTTCAACCGACTTCAAAAAAGGAGGAGGTTCTCAATTCGTCTGTATGTTTTTTTTTTTTTTTTTACGCGATTGCTCCGCCATTTGTTGACCGATTTGCAAAATTCTTTTCATGTTTGAAAGGGTACACTCCAGAGGTGGTCCCATATAAATTTTATTCCTGAGGGATTGATAGTTTCCCCGTAAAACTCTAAACACCTTCCCTCCTAGCCATGTCACAAATAGAAATCGAATCGACAGCTTGACGCATTGAGTCACACCGCGTTTCGAGTCAAACATTGAAGTCGGTTTTCTTTTTAGTATAAAAACGTAATTATTATTTCGTTTATTGACATAATAAGAGTGTACAAAAAACTTTGAATCCATATTTGAGTCCAAAGTAACTCCTAAAGTACTTAATTATCACCATTTTAAGATCTGATAAGTGAATGAATGAATGAACGAATGAACGAACACTTTATTTTTAGAGATATACATATTTTATTACAGGATTTTATCGCGTATTACCTTTACTATTTCCCCCTATTTCCCGTGATCGCGAAAGTTTAAGAAATAACACTTTATTGTACACCAATCAATAACAAAACACCACATAAATAAAACACGCTCAAAATTAGTATAATGGGCGGCCTTATCGCTGAAAGCGATTTCTTCAAGCAACCCTTGTATAAGTTGCATCTTTGTTAAATCCAACAGTTTACAATAAAAACTTATCTTATCTTATCTTATCTTATCTTATAGTTTATACAATAAGTTTTAAGTCTGCCTCGAAAAGGCTCTACGTACCTAAGTATTTGTACCTACGACGCTTTTCGGTTTTTTTAATTCTACAACATCGTCGGTCTTCTCACTAATATTTCCTTCACCGTTTGATAGTACCTACTAGTATTTATTACATTTTTGTACAGGAAAACTTCCAGTGGCTGTCGCCAGTTGCTAACAGGGTTGATTTTTGAGGTAGGTAGTATGGGAAGGTATCTTAACCGTTCTAGTTACAGGAAAACGTTTCTAGAAGATCCATACTAATATTATAAATGTGAAAGTAACTCTGTCTGTCTGTCTGTCTGTCTATCTGTCTGTCTGTCTGTCTGTTTGTTACACTTTCACGCCCAAACCGCTGAACAGATTAAGCTGAAATTTGGCATAGTTAAAGGTTGTATCCCAGGGAAGGACATAGGCTACTTTTTATCCCGAAAAAATGAAAAAATCCTGAGAGACCGCGGGTCACACCGCGGGAGCACAGCTAGTCATCCATAATTTTTTGAGATATTCAAAACTACATTTACACATTTTGGTAAAAGTGTAGGTACAGTCTCTTGTTGTCCCGTTGGATGTGGATGTAGTTGAGGTATCTCTACAGTAATACTATTACAGTATTGCTATTGGTTCAAATTCCGCAGTCAGCTAAAAAAGTGCTGACCATAAGCAGCACTTTTTTAGCTGACTGTACACTTTTTCCAAAAGGTGTGAATGCAGTTTAGAATATCTCAAAAAGTTATGGATGGTCTCCTAGGAACGTTTTCCTGTAACTAGAACGGTTAAGGTACCTGCCCTGCGACCTAGTCTCAAAATTCCACCGTGTATATCTCAAAACTGCCGGGTCAGATTTGCACAAGGATGTAGTTGAGGTGTCTCTACAGAAATACCATTACAGTATCGCTATTGGTTCATAGACCACGTCCCATACAATACAACTTTGAACAGGGGCCGTATTCCCGTTCTTATTTTCGTTCGTTTGATAAATATTCCCCCCAGTCTTGTTTAAGTAAAATAAGGCAGAACGTAAATTAGTCATAATTTTTTATAGCTGTTTTGAAATTAAAATCTACCGTAGGAACTTGAAATAAATAATGGAGAATAATATTTTTTGTAAAAAGAAAATTAAAAATGCACTTCGTCAAGTGCTTTAATAATTACGTTCTAAAATGGTAGCTAAACGAAAATTAGCACATGCGATTGAATTTAACTTTATACGTCGGCATCGTTGTGAATTCCCTTGAATAGCTTATTAATCGTGTTTTATGGCATCAGTATTTTTTATAGAGGCTTAAATAAATGATTAAAAGTAGAAATAAATAAAAATGTAATAAATAATAAATACTTACACGATAAAATTCCCAAAAACAGCACACCAACACAAATCACAATTGAATTTTAAATGGCGTTCGAATTTATAAGTAAATTTTCGTTCGAATTTCAAACTCTTGCCTTTCAAGTTATGTTCGAATTTCGGAAAGCTCTCGCGCGCACAAGCGGCCTCTACGACTGGCGCGAACCAACTAAGCCAGCGGGTGCTTCGACGCTATAATATAATCTCAATACTCTCTTTCACTCGGGCCGATGCTTTCTGGGTTAATGAGGACTGAGGATGCTGTTTTCTACGTTTTCGAATTGTGAATTGACGCATTGGGTGCCGACTTGCCGAGTGCTGGTTTCGAGAGCTGCTGCGTTGTTATGCGCTCCTGGTAGTCTGATGGCTAGTACTTTTTTTTGCTTGCTTTTTTTGAGGTTCAGTGGGCAAATTAGCCTTTTCTTGTACAGATTAGATGATACTTTCATAATCAATGCATTACTGCGCCATAGAGATAGTCCACACACAACTAAAAAGGCCTTTACACCTGTAGGTACAGTTCTTCCAACGGATCAAGGCATTCGTGAAGTTAGCCGTTTGTCTGCGCAGAACACAATTTTGTATAAAAAAAGCGAACTGTACCTACTAAGATTACCTTTTAAGCGTCAGGAAACAACCTACCTATGCCTATACTTAACGGGACGCTGTAGTGCCTGGGTTTTGCCCAGCCTCTTATCCATCCTCTCAGCTTAGTCGGCCTTATTCAAAGGCAAGACAACGTCAATTAATAGAGCTGACAATGCTGCGGATTTCCTCACAATGTTTTCCTTGCGTAAAATGTATATGCGCTTTAATACGAGCTCTTAACGGTGAAGGAAAACATCGAGAGGAAACCCGCAGCTTAGTCAGCTCCACACGTAATGACGTCGTCTTTCCTGTTTACGGCTGATTAAGCTGAGAGGATGATTAGGTGCTGGGCAAGCCTATTCCATCTCAAACAATGTCCCAGGCACTACAGCGTCCCGTTAAGTGTAGGCATGGATTGCCTCCTGACGCTGTATGAATCATCTAGGTAATGTTGCCTGTTTTTCCTTGCAACAGCAGCTTGAATAAATGCATTTTTCAAAGTCAAAGTCAAAAATCCCATCCCACTAATATAATAAAGCTGAAAGTTTGTGAGTTTGTTTAGATGTTTATATGTTTGTGTTTCAATCACGCCTAAACCAGTGAACCGATTTGAATGAAACTTGGAATAGGCGTAGGTACCTGGAGCACATAGACTATTCAAAATGTTGGCTAGTAATTATTATAAATAAATAAATAAATAATGCTGGACATTTTCACACAGCATCATCTAGCCCCAAACTAAGCAAAGCTTGTACTATGGGAACCAGATAACTGATATACTACTTATATACTTTTTGTTTGTAAATACATACATATTATACATAGAAACACCCAGACCCGAGACAAATATCTGTAGGTCATACAAACATTTGTCCCGCGGCGGGGATCGAACCCGCAACCTTCTGCGTCGCAGGCGGACCTTCGCCCACTGCGCCACAGAGGTCGTCAGTATTAAGTATTAAGTAACTAGGTGATTATATATTTTCTATAATCTGTTCCTTCGCGACCCATAGCGTGACGGACCAGTAGCCTTAGGTATTGTGTCAAAGTGATCCCAGCGGTCCTACTGAATAAATGCTTTTTGACTTTGACATTGTCTAACTCAACTGGGAATGGGCATGGGCTTCATTTTGATTTGAACCCATTCTGGACTTCAACTGTCATTTTCCTATTATGTGATTGGTTGAGCTCTATGGGATGACAACTGGGAATGGATTACATGTTAGACAATAAGGCTGCTGGGCAACATACTTTTTTTTTTGTTTTTACTTTTTTTTTTGTTGGCTGGTATCTATTGTTATATTCATGCAATTTACATTCAAATTCGACAAAACGTTAATCTGGTTTGTGCCGTCTGTCATGTGGAATTCATTCGGATAATTTGACTAGCTGTGCCCCGCGGTTTCAATTTTACATTAATTAGTAGAATGCAGATTGCAATGGAATCTGATTATTTTCTGGAAGCCTTTGTGGTCCAGTAATAGTGAATTTAGCAATAAAATTTAATTAAATTCCAGTAAAATGATTGGACTTGACTGACTACCCTTCAACCAGGAGGTAGGCATGTCGAAATACCCTACCTACCTACATAATATTGATACATGCCTACATTTTGCAGAATTTATTCATCCTACCTATCGTAAAATATTACGAAACGCAAAATGCATTGATGAACGGCCGGGATTCGAACCCACGATCTTCGGATTTAAATTCAAGGTACAACCCCATTCGGCCAACACGGCTCAAAACAGTAAGAATGACGATGTTGAAGTAATGACGATTGAGTACAGTTCGCCCAACGGATCTAGACATTCGTGAAGTTAGCCGTTTGTTTGCGCAGTGAACGCTTTTTCATACAAAATCGTGTTCTGCGCAGACAAATGGCTAACTTCACGAATGCCTAGATCCGTAGGGCGAACTGTACCTAGTAAATAAATAATACCTACTATCAGTTATTAAACTAGCATAAACATTAAATAAAAAATTATAGTTACTCGAGTTTAAGATAAGCCTAAAGTGAAAAATTTAATTACCTAACTGCTCTTTGTTCTTATATATTTAGGAAAATTTTGTGAAACATAGTTTTTGAATATAAAAAAGTTATAAAAGATATAAAAAAGAGTAACAGTCGCCTGCAATTGATGTTGTAAAACAAAATAAAAAAAATGTTTTTATATTTTTTTTTATTAATTCATTTCTACGTCTAGAAAAATGAATCGATACAACAGGGAGATTAAAGCGCATTTCAGACCACGCTATAATATATAGCATCATAGCATATAGGTCATAGCAGTACAATATCGCGCACCATACATTTATTATGGACACGTACACACTGTGCTATTATAAAAAATGTATGGTGCGCGATATTGTTCTGCTAGCTATATGCTATGATGCGATACACCGCTATTTTATGACTACCAAAAAAAAATGTAAGGACAGTTGCAGTAGATGCAGAAAATGATAGTGGCATGGTTCGATTTTTTTTTTAAGTGAAAACTTCTTTAGGCGCGTTAGCGACATAGAGGAAATAGTTTTGAAGTGAGTAAAAAACTTTGGATTCAACTTGGAAAGTCATGTGACCTAAGACGCTGTCGCGTGACCTAAGACGCTGTAACGTCACCTAGACCTAAGACGCTGTCACGTGACCTAGACCTAAGACGCTGTCACGTGACCTAAGACCACACCGTAGTGTTAACCAATATAGCTTGACCCCTCATCCCTAACAAAATGTTTGTAAGGAAAACCCAAGATAATTATACTTTTTAAGATTTAGTACTATTTCTACTAGTTTTAATGAATGTTTTTTTTTTATTTAAGTATCACAAAGTTATCGAGGATTGTGGTCAACTAAAACCGAACAAAATTTTATGAAAACTGTACAAATAAGTAGGTACTGTAGTACCTACTAGTAGAATAGTAGAATCCGTACGCGATTGTTGTCTGTAGACAACAATCGCGTACGGATTCTCATTACTCTTGTATCATTACATAAAAAGATCTGAGAGAATGTCTACCGCACCTTGGGGATACAGTTGTGAACTTGTTTACGTTTTACGTTTACGTTCTTGTATCATCCCCAGTCAGTAAAACCGCAGTAGCTATCCATGTTTGACTCATCTCGTCTCCTTTTTAGGTTATAATTTTTTTCCTCTTTTTTTGAGTTTTAACTACATAAATATGATCAGTAACAGACACCGAGGCCATGTTTATTTTTTTTTTTGGTAGTTATAAAAAAGGGGTGTATGTATATTGTGAGTGCGGGACTTTATTGTGAGACTGGCATAAAAGAAGGGAGGCCTATACCCAGCAGTGGGTGTTACCAGGCTGAGATGATGATGATGATGATGATGAGTGCGGGACAGACAAAACAGCATCCTGAGAACTATATCGGATAGATTCACCTCTCCGATCTGGGAAGGTTTTGTGCGGAGAGTGGTTTGAGCCTAAAATACTGCCGTTCATACCTATGGTTTTTTTTATTTTTTTTTTAAATTGAAATAAAATGAATTTGAAACATATTAAAGCGTAGTCTGAAATGCGCTTAAAGGCCCCTATTAATAAACGTGGTGTAAAGTTACGCCATGTTTAAACTCCAAAAATTGTATGGTTACTCCTAAGTTACACCCGGCGTAACTTTACACCACGTTTATTAATAAGGGCCTAAGGGTATATAAAAAGTTGCAATTTATCATGTTCTCTCGCTTGCTCACTAGTGCAGTCACTAATATGCAAGCAAGAAAGCATGATAAGCGCCGCCATTTCAGACTTATTTTCTATGTCAAAAATTCCATGTAGTTCAAAAACTGCCCGGAAACAATACTTAGTTCATGCTTAGCCACCAGGCAAGTATCTCCCAAGCTATCGATCAAAGTCAATATTGGTTGAATAACTTAAATTGGTTAAGTTGAACCGGAGTTTAACCTCGGTTCAAGCAAAGCCCGACCCAATTTAATTATCCGAATAGTTTGTAATTGTTTTAGTTGTTGGTTTAGTGGGGTGTAGACTTTTGGTGTAGGTTCAAGTACCTAATTCTTTTTCGTTTTCGGAAAAAAGTTTACACTGCAGTTTGGTATAAGTACTCATAATGTAATTACGAAGGTATGGATGGATGTACAGTACGCACAACCAATCTTTAGCTCTCTGAAGTAGCTGCGCAGAACCCATTTTTGATGACGCCTAAAGATGAAGACAGCGTTAGTATAGCTGCCTCGCTCACTCGCTTAGCTTGTTGCATCTTCCTATCTCGCCTCGCGCAAACCTGCGCAATCGTTTGGTGCACCTAACTTTAGAGAGCTAAAGATCGGTTGTGCGTACTGTACCCTACATACATCAAGTCAAATTCAAAAAGCATTTATTCAGTAGGACCGCTATGCTGATTGTATACATTTTTCAAAAATCCAACAGTTTTTTTTTTATAAGCCTATAGTTTTCTAAGAACAAAATCTTCTAACTACAAAAGAATTAGTTGCCCTCAATGTAGTTAAATTTTGCCGCACCCTGTATAAATAAAATGAATAAATAAAAAATGAATGTTAGAATAAAAAAAACACCAGCGCCACCTTAAAAGTGGCATAAGCTAAGAGCGAGAAAATGATGATAATGATGATGATATCATTATTCTTCTGACTGTTATCTTATTTAACTGGCGTTAATGGTGTTCAATTTAATCATAATCTCCTTGTATGTTATATTTGCCTAGTACTTACGTTACGTTTAATTGCAAAATTTGTTGTAATAAAGGTGTGATATTAGTTGCAAACTGACAGGCATGGGTGTCATAGCATGTCCATAAAAAAATAAAAAAGTTACAAAGAAATAATTGAAAAAAAATATTAAAATTGTTTGCTAAAATGGGTGTCCTCGTCCAGCTACTTTCTTCAGCTTTGAGTGAGTAAATTAAGATTAAAAAACAAAAATGGTTGTCTGTAAAGTCGGTTTACTGACGATAGTTGGACGTGACGTCTAAAATTAATTATTAATTATATCACTGAATATATATAATTAATATCGAAAGAATCATTACCTTTATCGCTGTAATTATCGTTGCTATAAACAATTGACACCACATTCACTTTTCACTGCACTTGGACGATCTCGAAAAACTGAACTTAAAATCCAAGTAACACTGCATAGGTATAGATTTTGTGGTCAAAAACCATTCGGATTAGCAAGAAACAATAAAACAGTTAAAATGACTAAATACTTTTTTATGATTAAAAGTTTTTTGGTCAACAATGAACAACAAAAAGTTTTAGAAGAATAAAACCTCTTTGAATAAAACAGATTGACAAATACAAATTATTGTCTATCTCTGTCATTCATATAATTAATGACAGAGATAGACAATATCAGACGCATCGCTCACTCAAGTAGGAGAGAGACGGATGTCGAACGCTGCCGAACGCAAAGGCCGATTGTGCTTCTTTGTCGCTCGTTCCGCGCTCTCGCTTGCACTTGCGCAAGCCTTACATGGAACGCCCCAGAGCGAGGTAACGCCTCATGACGTCATGTTTTTTTGTCCGTGCAGCCGGCTCTATCGAATTATAAGACGTAGTCACGTCAAAAACTTTTACGCGTTTGAAAATCTAATGCTAGCGAAACTATAGCTAATAAAAACATTTCAAAAAGGTTCTCGTAGATAAAACATTTCAAAAAAATCTAATAATTGGAAACATTTGAAAAGTACCATTCCTTTTTCTAGTTTTTTTTATTTAAATATTAAGGGCTGTTCTTTATTTTTCATTTAACATTTTTTGCGCAAAGACCACGAGGCAGACCACCCGCCCGATGGTCGGATGACATCGTAAATGTAGCTGGGAAAGCGTGTGAAAGGACTGCACAGGACCGAGAAGAGTGGCGTAATAGAGAGGAGGCCTATACTCAGCAGTGGGTGTAACCGGGCTGAATAGATAGATAGATAGATAAACATTTTTTAATCCTTTCAATGAACGTATGACCATTGACCATACAGAATTAAAGAAATTGAGAATCTCCTATTTTGAACTCGCACAAAAATTAGCTATATTTTTGTGCTCTCAAACATTTTCTTACAGTATGCTGCACCTGTGCGTGTATGGGCATAATGTACGCATGGCCGTCCTCCACACTCCGCCTCTTCGAGTCATCGAACACCACTCTACACAGACCCATGACAGAAGGAGAAATAGCTCTGTTCGGGAGTCTATCTTCAGTAGGCGCTCTTATTGGGACGCCTATCATGGGGATGATATTGGACAAACTTGGGAGGAAGAACTCTTCTATTCTGGCGTCTTCCCTAGGAGTGGTGAGTGGAATGACAGATCAAGAAGACAAAAATTTCACCCCATAATTCCTAGAGTCATAAACTCAACTTATTTCACAAAAATTGCGCATTATCGCCCACAGATGATGAGCTGAGCAATAAAATACCAAACTACATATTTTTACTGTCATAACATCCTAATCCAGGTATTATCACTGTATGACTTATTTAAAGAACACGTGTTTGTGTTTAGTTTAGACTTATGCTAATGGTTTATGATGGTTTGTAACCTGTCATAATGGAAAGTCGTTCATTGTAGGTACTATTTCAAGCGGGCTTCAGGCCGAGCTAGGCCACACACCTAGGCCATCCTTTCTGTATTATGTGCCTAGGCAGACCGAGCTGGATCGGACTCCTGCAGCTGTCTGTATAGCAGGAGTTTAGTTTTGGCTCGTTCTGTCTTGGTTGGCAGATAACTAAACGTAGCATCACGAACGCGGGTTTGTCTTAATTGTGTGTGTAGATGTACCAGCACGTTGTTTTTGTGTGCGGAAGCTCGTGAACGCTCCATGGACGAATGAGCGCTCAGTATCGCTTACGGACACAGAAGCAAATCAAGTTTGTATTACTTTCTCAGCTATCCTGGGCGTTGGTTGCGATCAGCAATCGAGTAGAAGTGGTGCTTCTAGCAATGTTCGTGTCAGGACTGAACGGTGCTGCTCTCCTGGTAGTGCCGGTCTACCTCAGCGAGATCTGCCAGGAGTCTATACGAGGAGCAATGGCTTCAGGTATGTCTGCTGCTGTTATGATCGCCTGGTACTTAATGACCTCTTACGCAGTGAATGAAGGCTCGAAGGTTTAAACTTGGCACACTCCTCGAATCGACTTATTGGTTTTTTGGACATTTATACGCTGATAATAACTTCGATTTTTCCAGGCTCAATAGTCTTCTACTGTTTCGGGATGCTGGTCTCGTACCTCTTGGGCGGTCTTTTCTCCTACTACTCCATGATATACGTGAGCCTGGCTCTGACTGCCTGCGTTGCATTCAGTCTGCTGGTCCTGAAGGAATCCCCTACGCAACTCATGTTGATGGGCTTGGAGGAGGTAATGAGGTGGATTAGGCCGAATAAACTGAAAGTATGGTTTAGGTGCTACAAGCTTGTTCCACTCCTGACACTAAGGCCTAAGTTTTGTTTCGTTGAAGCGGCCCCACTGTCTTATCCCAAGGTTCTCATTTCTCTTTAAAGGTGATCCTGTTCTTTGTTAACAGACATTTTCAGTCCAAAACCGATAGACGACTAAAATGATTCCAATTCTACTTCCAGGAAGCAGGGAAGTCAATAGCCTTCTACAGGCGGGTGGAGCCAAAGTCTAAAGTAGTCCAGGAAGAGCTGAATGTGATCCGGAGAAGTCTCAACCCTGAGATGGATGGTAAGGATCCTCAGACAGGTGATGAAAAAAGTTATTTTTAAGCATTCGAAAAAATTGAGCCAGGTACGTGTTGTAGTTGAAGTCATCATCATTTCCCTGCCCTTATCCCACGCTTTCATGTATTAGATGATGGGGGTAATTATATTAGTCTGCAAATAGAAGTTCTTTCAAGCAGTTTGAGATTGACATTGAGCTTAGGCAAAATCTCATTTTTACAAGAGCGATAGAACTCAAAATCGACAGAAAACAAATATTTCAATAAAAAGCAGGCTAAATTATTTCCAATATTTTTGCAGATATAACACCCGAAGAAGAAAAGCTCAATAGCTTGGACCCAGCTGGAAAGAAGAAAGCGAAACTATCAGTCTTCCGATTTATTCGTAAGTAAAAATCATTAAAATGCACGAATGCACTTGAATTCCTTTCACCACATTGGTGAAAGGAATTCAAGTGCATTGGATGGAAAAGGAACAAAGGGTGACACGACAAGAAGTTAAATCAAGTTCCTTTTCATATTTTTTACTTGACTTTTTTAAAACAACACTTCATTTCAACAGAAAAATCAAGATCAACACGCAAAGCGCTCATACTAACCTTGACGCTGGTCACCGCTTCCATCTTCCAAGGTCTAGTGGTGGTCCAAGTCTACGCAGAACCTCTCTTCGAAGAAGCTGTACCTTCCATGTCTCCAACAGTTGGCAGCATATTACTGGCTGTGGTCGCTGTTCTTATTGGGTTCGTGGCTGCGTACCTGACCGAAGCTGCTGGAAGACGGGTGAGCCTCTTTGCTAGTTCTGATTGCCTGGTACTTCTAGTCTTACAGAGATATCGTGTTAAAATGTCCGTCCTAGCGTGAAGTGTTCACTTGGCACCTTCAATTGCCTGGAATAAGAGTTCTCAAACCCCCTCCCTAGCTTTTAACTTTTTAAGCAATGACAAAAGCTTTCGGCGTAAAAAAATCAGTATGCCTTCGAACTTTTTGAGTGTCTCACTACGTCCCGAACCAAGAGATGATTATACCTCCTTACGGTTTCTGATTGTCTGGTATTTGTGAATAAACTACAAACAATGTAAACCAGTCAATTTGGAAGCAATAATTTTCACAGACAATCGCTTCCAGTTAATTTTTCTTCAAGATGCTCTTTGGCTGATACATTTCTATCTCCTTTCCACAGCCCCTCATGATCTACTCTACCTTCGCGACCGGAGCCAGCTGCTTGTGCCTAGGCCTGCAGCTCCATCTGAAGTGGGGTCCCAACTGGCTGATAGCTGTCAATTTGTATCTCTTCACGTCGTTCTACTCGCTCGGAGGCGGAACTGTGCCTTACGTGCTTATGTCGGAAGTCTTTCTGCCTGAGGCAAGTTCCTGGATATTTATGAGAGAGAAAAAACTCCACTATTTTGGGTCTCCGCTAAGCCGTGACGGATAAAATAACATCTTACTTGGTCGTTCTTGAGATCGTTGAAGTGAAACAACGATATTTTCTCTCAGTCTCAGTCTCAAAGTAGATGTAGTGTCTGCTAGTGGTATTATCAATAGATCACTTCCGTACTTCGGAGGGCACGTTAAATTGTCAGTCCCTGCTATTATAATTAAGCCATGACGATGTCTTTTGGCTTAAAATTCCGTCACCAGAGCTGACCACTTACTTTATTTCCCCAGGTAAAAAGTTTCGTCTCAATGCTGGTGGTAGAGTGGGCCTGGTTCTGCAACTCTGTAATCCTGTTCATCTTCAACCCACTCCTCAAGGTCATCGGTCTGGGCCCGGTTTTCTACATCTTCGCCGGAGTTAGCACCCTGACAGGAGTCTACTCAATCTTCATGTTGCCAGAAACTAAAGGTCTTGCTGTGGACAAAATTCAGGATAAACTTGTGAAGAAAAAAAATAGGAAGAAGGAAATATACTGAAGGTGAAGAAAGATGAATGAAGACTTAAACTATTTAGTTTTAGGATCACCTCAAAGAATGCTAGGCAACAAACCATGATTGTTGCCCTGGTTCTTCACGGTATTGGTCGCGAAGGAAGAGGAGAATCACCTGTTTAAGTAAGTGCCATAAAAAATTAGTAAGTAAGAGATCAAATGTCTGGTAGAGATCGCTGTTTAGCGATAAGACCAATTTGTATTGAATAAGTTATTTTAGTTTATTATTTTGTAGTTTTATTTTTTGTATTAGAGTGTGCAATAAAGTTTTTTCTATCTATTATTTTCTTTCGATGTTAAATGAACCACATGCTTGGCACTTCAGGCACTAGGAACCTCCACAAACGAGTTGCAGACCAAGAGCTAACTTAAGTGGCTTATCATATGAAGACACTTAAGAAAAAACTTAAACTTAGGCCTTTTAATCTATATTAGATGATTTATACAGCGTCATGAGGCAATCCATGCCTACACTTAACGGGACGCTGTAGTGCCTGGGACATTGTTTGAAATGAAATAAGCTTGCTTAGCACCTAAACCATCCTCTCAGCTTAATCAGCATAAAAAAAGACGTGAGGAAAATAAAACAAAAAAAATTGATAAACGTTTTTTATTAATTTACTATCAAAATCAGGATTCCATCAAAGACAAATTACCTAATATCATTTTAATACTGTTTTCTTCCTTACAATCAACATAATTAAAATTTAAAACGTATACTAAAAGTAATATTCATAAAAAAAACTAACTACTTTCGATACAAGTTCGTTTTAAGACCGCCTTAAGGCGTCCATCATAGCTTACAAAGCAATTTGTAACTAGCAGTCACCCACTTCTTGTCGGGTCACATATTCTTTCGAACCGGTGTGGTGAAAAGATTATAAGCGGACATTATTACACCCACATTGGTGGCCGCACATTGCTTAATCTACAATCTATCAAGAACGACTAAATAATATACAGGGTGTAAAAAGGCGTCTACCGAAGCCGAAAGGGGTAGGTACAGCATCCCAACACACAACCAAATCCAAAAGGATTTTCCGAAAAAATCATTATATCCGGAGAAAACAGCGTTTGAAGATTACTGTTTCTGTGTTGGTTTTTGTGTACTGGGTGGGCGCGTTTTTATACGTAGATTGCTGGATTTTGAGTTTTAATAGGTTTTTTCTTTTATAAATGAAATTATTAGGTAGGTATGGTCTTATTATGTTGTACTAGTAGCAAATAACTAGAAAATAAAATAAAATGACGTAACTAGTCAGATTTTTATTTTGCATTTTTTTTCGCTAAATATGTTCAGAATCATGGTTTGGAAACCCCTCAGTTTTCGGTAGCAGTCTTTTTACACCCTGTATAAGTTTCGAATAAGTACAGCGAAATGCTGTACAAAGTTTCATTTTGATATTTGAAACCCATTCTGGACTTCAATTGTCATCTTCTATTATGTGATTGGTTGAGCTATATTGGGATGACCACTGGGAATGGATTTCAAGTTAGACAATGAGGCTGCAGATCGATTGCCCATTAGCTCAGTGAGCTGCGCCACAGCTGCGGCGAGGTCGTAGGTTCAAACCCCGCTGTGATTGGGATGCATTTCGCTTCAAGCTACACTGCTTAGCCGATGTTCAATACAAGTTATTTTTCTTCCTCATAAGTCTATCTTGAACTTCATCAGGCGCGAGTCCGTTCGTCTCAGGCTGCATAAAATAAGCGAAGACTCCTGTTATAGCACTAATTATGCCAAACATGTAGAAAACTGGACCCAAGCCCAGGGTTTTGAGGAGTGGGTCGAAGATGAAGAGGATCGCAAAAGTGCAGAACCAGGCCCATTCTATCACCAGCATGGAGACGAAACTCTTCACCTGGAATATAAAAAAGTAGAAGTTCGTATGAGTCAGTGACCAACTCTGGTGATGGAGTTTTTAGGCCGCATTAAGGTCTCCTTAAATAGCCGGGACTGACAATTTAACGTGCCCTCCGAAGCACGGAAGCGCTCAGATGAGAATGCTACTGGCGGTCACCCATCCAATTTAACAACCGTTAAGAACGTCGCGCACAACCACGAGTGCTTCAGTATGTCTACCGCGCCTTGAAGATACAATGTCAACCCCAATTTACTTTTTCCTACCCATTTTTATTTATGGTACCAGGAGATCATAAATCAAAAGAACTCACCTCAGGCAAGAAAACCTCAGCTACAACCACGTATGGAACTGTGCCTGCGCCTAATGAATACATAGATGTGTATAAGTATATGTTGACTGCTAATAGCCAGTCAGGGCCCCAATTGAACTGTAGCTGGAGGCCTAGTAGGACGCAGAAGGCCGCGGTCGCGAATGAAGCGTATATCATGAGGGGCTGTGAAACAAATTGAAAATTATTCTTGGTTTTAAGTGCACGTAGTTGAGAGAACTGGTGGCCCCCCCGCCTTGGGTTTGATTCCAGTCGTGCACCAATCAGTTTTTCTGTCGAATTATATATGCCAGTTCTCTCAAATAGTGAAGAAAAACATCGTGAGTAAACCGGCATGTCGTAGAACCTATGATGGTGCACAGGAGCCACTTTGAGGTGCATTTGTTATCATTTCGCCACACTGGTACGAAAGAACTGGTGACAAGACAAGAATATTTTTGACTTGTCTTCTAAAAACATCGTCATAAGCAGAGACCCGTACAGTACGCACAGCCAATCTTTAGCTCTCTGAAGTTAGGTGCACTAAACGATTGCGCAGGATTGCGTGAGTACCTAGACGAGATAGGACGATGCAACAATCTAAGCGAGTGAGCAAGGCAGCTATACTAACGCTGTCTTCGTCTTTTAGGCGTCATCAAAAATGGGTTCTACGCAGCTACTTCAGAAAGCTAAAGATTGGTTGGGCGAACTGTAGTTCCCAGTTCCATTAGGAGCTAATAAAACTTCTACCTATACGTTTCTGATCGCCTGGTACTTTTTTTAGAATACTTACCCGTACAGAATACCAACTTCTGCAAAATGTGGTGTACCAAAAGTATTTTTGGACTTGCTTCTAACTACTCTTTCAGACATCTTCAATGGAACCTAAAAAACCTAAACGACTCTTTTACTTCCTCACCCGTCTCCCAAAAGCATCTGTCAAGTAAGCAGCAACCACGCCAGCAGAAACCGCGACCACAGCCAGGAGTATACTCCCAGCAGTGGGCGGTATGCTTGGGATGGACTCCACAAACAGAGGTTCTGCGTAGACCTGCAGAGCCACAAGACCTTGGAACATTCCAGTTGTGATGAGGGTTAAGGATAGGTAGAGAGCGCGACGGGTCGACTTGGACTTTTCTGAAATAAATATTATACTTACTAATATTGTAAATTCGAAAGTTTGTGAGAATGTTTGGATACTAAACTACTTATTACAATATGTTACACTAATTAGAACTAAGCTCTTTCAAAGTTCTTTTATTATGCGCACTGCAAACATTTAGAATCAGCTTCCAGCGTCTGTATTTCCGCTGAGCTAGAACCTGTTGTTTTTAAGAAGAGAGTTAATAGGCACCTTCTGGGTAGGCTCGCTCCATCGTAGACCTCATTCTTACCTGTGTAAGTTTCGAGGTCAAGAGCCAACCCATTGATCATAAAAAAAATACAATAAAATCACAAAATACAATAGATAGATCATAATATTTATAGATAGCTCAACTGATCCAGATCACTGCTGGTCGGAAGCGTGCACAAAATACTGGATAGTTTTGATGTTGTTACTACTCTTTCACAAAAACTACTGAATGGATTGTGATGAATTTTAGCACAGAGATAGATTTTAAAAGCACAGGCTTCTTATCCTAAAGTGTGTGAAGTGTGTATCGAGGATATCGATAGACTCTACGAGAAGAGTAACTTCCTATAGCGAGGGAATTCAGAGTTAACTCCCGAGTGAAACGAGGGACTATAATCATAGGATTCAATCTATTAGCACAGCTTTATGGCCGAGGTTAATATCCATAAATAACGATACTTACTAATGAATTGAAATGTAGACAGTTTTTCATTAGTCTGTGGTGAACTTTTTATATTATTTAACTTTTTCATTGTTGGTGTTGATTCTGAAAAATATAAAATATAATTTCATTTACAAGGTTTCAGTTTAGGTCATAAAGCTCAAGATTAACTTAGCTTAATAAATCTAGTATAACACACAATTAGCAGTAGATATTAAGATCTTGTAAAACAAAAGACTAAAGGTACATTTACACGATGCGATTTTTCGTACGATTTGCTAAGCCCCGCAAATCGCATACGATGAGCGTTTACACGTCGAAAATTGCCGTGCGATACGATATCGTATGGGTTGAAATCGCATCGTGTAAATGCAGCTTTAAGCGTGTTTTAGTATTTGTATGTTACAATACATTTTAGTTAGTGTAAAGTGTTTCAGTTTTCGGGTGTATATGACTGAGTCGTTCCTTATGTAATATCGATTTAAGTAACCATTAATGTATCTGAGTGCGACATAAGACATGCAATTTTAAGTGATTATTATTTTATGAGATAATATTTTCATCTTAAAATAGTATTTCCATGATAAGAATGATTAAAGTGATATAAGTTTATAGGCGCTGTCAATAGGATTAACTTTTTATTTGCAATGTTAGATAATAGAACGTATAGGGGAAAATGAACTCTATTCTAATAGCATAAGTAGTTATTTTCAGTGATGCTTGTTTCATACTTTGTTGAAACACAAAGTTGTAATTTGCAAACTGTTGTAAAACATAATTATCGTAAAACATTCTACTAATAGTGAACATGTGACACTGATGACACATGCCTCTGAATACCCCCTTAAGACATCATAAATTGATTTAGAATATCCTACTAATAATAAGAAAGCTGAAAGTTTGTGAGTGCGTGAGTATGTTTGTGTTACAATCACGCCTAAACCAGTGAACCGATTTGGATGTAACTTGGAATAGGCGTAGATAGTGACCTGGAATAGCATATAGGCTATTCAAAATGTTGGTACCACGTGAGCGAAGCCGCGCGCAGTAGCTAGTATTAAACACTTTCACCACACTGGTTCTAAAGAACACGATAAGAAGAAGATTTTGACCCTCACCTTCCAAATCAGGATTGAGACCTCGTCGGATGACATCCAGCTCTTGCAGCACTTCTTTGGACCCTGGCTCCAGGCTTCTGTAGAATGCTATGGATTTCTCCGCTTCCTACAAAATTGTGTAAGTTAAAATTAACACAAGTAAATAAAATAAAAATATCAATAAGTATTTTTTTTTTTAAGTTTTACGTGGTCAATAAGTACAAGATTGATCCATTGAGCCCAAACACGGATATTTACTGTTATTTACTGAGGAGTTCCTTTGAACAACTTCTGACTCCATCATCAGATTAGCTCACTGATATGATTGCATTATCAACGAAGACTCATAAGTGTGCCAAAATTTAGCTCAATCGTTGTGCGATTGAGATGCATTTTGGCACACTTAGGAAGTGAGTCAAATTCAATTTCTTACCTCCTCCAAACCCTTAATCATGAGATAGGTGGGAGACTCCTTCAGCAGCAGCAAGGCAGCTGTGATCGCAGCATTCAGGGTAAGACATGCATAAATCATGGAGTAGTACGACAGTAGACCACCCATTAGGTAAGACAACAGCATCCCTACTCCGTAGAAGATCATGGTTCCTGTGGACGAAGATTGGGTACTAGGCTTGCACGAGAGGAGTGGAGATGTTTAAACTTTTAGGGCTTCTGGCAAGTGTGGAAGAGTAACCCACTGCACGCAATCTTAAAAAAATGCCACTGCTTGCCTATTTAAATATGACGAGTCGCGCCAGCGATGCAGAAGGATGCGCATTCAATTCCCGCCGTATGGGACAGATATGTACCTATGACGATCTCTATCTGCAATTCTCATAGCTTTCTACCGTTCCAGAACTTTTTTAACCTTTTTAAAACCTCTTTTCCTGCCCCTCATCTACTAGGCTAGCATACATTTATAGAGGTTACCTTACCTGCAGTCATAGACCCTCGTATCGACTCCTGGCAGATTTCGCTGACGTAGACCGGCACTATGAGGAAGACAGCTCCACTCACTCCCGATATAAACATGGCCAACAGCAGGACTTCCACTTGATTAGAGACTGCGACCAGGGTCCAGCCTAGCTAGGAGAATATTGGAGTAAGGAGTTTACCTTTCACGCTGGCCGTCAACGATGATAGGAAAACAATCTTTATCACAATTTAGTAAGGATACTGATTGTACAGCAGCGCTGAGAAATTAGCGTTGCCAATTCTGCTCAGACATTAGTACTTCATTGTAAGAAAGAGAATGCTTCTATCAGCGCTGACGGTACGCGTGACAGGAAAACCAGCTTCGAAGATTTAAGATATTTTTTACTAATGATTAAATACTGGGGAAGAAAAACTAAAAAAAAAACCAAAGTTGCTTTTCAAGGTAAGTAAGTAGGACCACTCAAAACCAGAAAGAATTTCGAAAAAACTAAAAAGAAAACCGACTTCAATTATTTTACAAGAGGGATGAGGTTTTTTGAGTTTTGCGGTAAAGTAAATCTTTCAGAAATTTTATATGGGACCTACTCTTTTAAACAAATCAAGAATTTTCCAAATTGGTCCGGTATTTTCGAGTAATCGGAGTAGGTATAACTTGATGCTGGTTTAAAAAGTCTTCCCACTGACAAAGATTCTTACCACTCCTAAAGTAGACGCAACAATTGAGCATTTCTTTCGACCCAGTCTATCCAGCAATAAGCCCAGCACAGGAGTACCGATGAGAGCGCCCACTGAAGATAGACTCCCGAACAGAGCCAGCTCGCTTTCTGTCATGGGTCTGTGTAGAGTGGTGTTCGATGACTCGAAGAGACGGAGTGTGGAGGACGGCCATGCGAACATTATTCCCATACACATACATAAACTGCAAACTGAAAATACATTAAAATCACGCCTTTTTCCCGAAGTGGTAGGCAGAGACCACGGATTTGCACCTGCTACGATGCTGACGAATCTTTCGCCTTCAGCTTACAAGCTCGGCGCCGGTTTAGGATACTTTTGACCTGGCCCTTCTCCAAAATATGAAAAACTCTGTTAAGTACCTACTTTTCTCTTGTTTAGAGACGAGCAAATAGGTATAGGTAAGCATTTTGAATGATTGTAGTTGAATGAAGAAGGGGCAGACTAAATAAAATAGACTGTGATGTAAGGAAAAAAGGATCACCATAATCTGACACAACATTTTTAAATATAAATTAAGTACCTATACTTACTTAATGTAGTGCCTAGGAGTTGAACAATCACACCCATTTTTGTAAAATATAAAATACTACTATAAATATCACAAGTCCTTATCACCTAACTTTATCCAACGTACGATCACAACTAACTAATAATTATTATTCTACATGCTGACTTTGTTATTATCTAAATAATAAAAGCAATCTTAATAATAGTGCCTACAAGTAAAACATAAACACAGATGAGATCAAATAATTAAATTAACTAATAAAATACTTTGATAAGCGCTAATATGAATTACAGATTGATTAAGAAATGTTTAAGATTGGTCTTCGCGCTTAGCACGAGCTCTACGAAGGAAAACATCGTGAGGAAACATTAGTATGGGTCGATGGGCTTGCAACCTGTCACAGTTACTTACTATAGGTACTGTGTATCAGGACTTCATTTATTTCTCTGTGCGCACAATATAGGGTCTTTCATTTTAAACTACACAAACTGACAGGGCCTCATTTTTGGGTTGTAAATAGACGTTTGACTGTATCAATTTAATTCCTAACCCATTTAAGTTTTCACTTCAAAATCATTTATTGATTTTTTAGAAATGTTGCATAATGATTTTCAAGGAGAACAGACGTTCCACAAATCGCAGCGCAGCTACATCACGGATGGGCTAAGTTATACAAGAAGCAACAATCAATTGAAAGGATAGTCTTAATCGATTTTCTCGGGATTTTCATAACAAAACAAAAAAAAATAATTACATAAATATTTTTTAATTTATTTTTTGAACCCAATTCCTGAATTAAGTTAGTATAAAATGAAAGACCCTATGGTGCGGTGTCTAGATACAATAGGTAGGTACGACTAGGTACCCCACGGTATCTCTATAGCTGCTATCTCTGCGATAAAATAGTGTAAAATGCTTTTACACAAACTTGTGAGAATGAAAAAGAATACCTCAGTACGCACAGCGAATCTTTAGCTCTCTGAAGTTAGGAGCACTAAACGATTGCACAGGTTTTCGCGAGTAGGCGAGATAGGACGATGCAACAAACTAAGCGAGTGAGCGAGGCAGCTATACAGCTGTCTTCGTCTTTTAGGCGTCATCAAAAATGGGTTCTGCGTAGCTACTTCAGAGAGCTAAAGATTGGTTGTGCGAACTGTACCTTAGAAATAGTGTAAGTAGAATACATTAGGAATTCCCAAATTACTTACGTCAAATCCAAAGTTAGTAGGTACTTAAAACCATAAAACTACACTATTTGATGAGACTTTGTTGTCAGCGTATCATCATAATCTTGTTATGCTAGACTTAAAACTTGATAACAATTTTACAGTCGCACACATAGGTAAACATTTACTTTATACTTATGTTTTTTCAGTAAGCACATATTTTCACGACAAACTTCTTCAACCCATGAAAACACTGAATTCATTTTCAACCGACTTCAAAAAAGGAGGAGGTTCTCAATGCGTCTGTATGTTTTTTTTTGTTTTTGTATCTTGTTACGCGATTGCTCCGCTATTTGTTGACCGATTTGCAAAATTCTTTTCATGTTTGAAAGGGTATACTCCAGAGGTGGTCCCATATAAATTTTATTCCTGAGGGATTGATAGTTTCCCCGTAAAACTCTTAAACACCTAGCCATGTCACAAATAGAAATCGAATCGACAGCTTGACGCCCTGAGTCACACCGCGTTTCGATTCAAACATTGAAGTCGGTTTTCTTTTTAGTATAAAAACGTAATTATTGGATTTGCTGTCTTTGATAAAACCCATCTAAAGGTACCCATTCACAATACGTCCACCAATCCAAATGGAGTGGTCGTCTTCCGAAACCGTTCCGTGAATGGTAAAAACAATGTCGTGAAGCTCTGGAATTCCAAACTAATTAAAATCCATGCGTCCAGTTCAAAAAGACGTCTGCCAAATGGACGTCTCGTGAACCTTCAGGAGTTGGGTAGTTTGAAAAATAATATATAGGTATAATATATATAATATAAATACGCGTTTCGCTATTTAAAAAAAACTTTTTAGGCATCACAACCAACCCCACAAATCCCACTCATATAATAAAACTGAAAGTTTGTGAGTTTGTTTGAATGTTTGGATATTTGGATGTTTATGTTTGTATGTTTGTGTATGGATGAGGCTCAAACGACGAAACAGTTTACAATCAAATTTTGTAAGGTGAAAGGCATAACTCCAGAATAGCATATATCCTACTTCTTATCCCGAAAAACGTTCCTGAAAACAAAAAACCAAAACAAAAACGGGAATATTGCATAAAAACTTTAGCAGTTCTCTGTTTGACACAAAGAGCACTGCTCTAAGTTGCCATGACAACCAACAACTTTTTACTTTTCGAAATGGCGATGTCATTTCGCCTATAAATATGCTATTCTGGAGTTAGAGATACCCTTCACCTCACCAAATGTTATTGTAAACTGTTTTGTCGTTTGGGCCTGATCCTTACACAAACATACAAATATCCAAACATCTAAACAAACTCACAAACTTTCAGCTTTATTAATATTATACATACAGGATGTAAAAAGACTGCTACCGAAAACTGAGGGATTGCAATCAGACCATGATTCTGAACATATTTATCGAAAAAAACACAAAAAATTTTTTGACTTAAGACGTGATTTTATTTTATTTTCTTGTTTTTTGCTACTAGTATAACATAATAAGACCATACCTACCTAATCATTTCATTTATAAAAGAAAAAAACAATTAAAACTCAAAATCCAGCAATCTACGTATAAAAACGCGCCCAGTACATACGCAAACAGTGATCTTCAAACGCTGTTTTCTCCGGATATAATGATTTTTTCTGAAAATCCTTTTGGATTTGGTTGTGTGTTGGGATGCTGTACCTACCCCTTTCGGCTTCGGTAGACGTCTTTTTACACCCTGTATATTATACATGAGTGGGATTTCGTGCTGGATAATTTTTAATTTTTATATTTACAAACTCTGTCTGTAAAGTACATATAGATAGGTGCCTTTGACGTGTGTGACTGACGGAGATTGAAGGCCTCCGAACTAGGTAGGTATGTACCTACCTTGCTTCAGGTGTAAAAAAAGTGTAGAGTAAATATAGGTAGGTACTGTAGAATACTGTAACTTGGTGTGAACAAAAAGTTATTATTGGAACGAAGTTCCTTTTCGGACGGTATCGAAGAAAACGCTGGAGCTGGAAGAAAAATTTCGCTCCATTTTACCGTCACGAAATCGTCACAGTGCGAAGTGCGCAGCCGCGAACAGTCCATAGATTATTACATTGTTAGTACGGAAGAGCGATTGATTTGAATTTGAATTTGAAATTCCCAGGATAGAAAAGTACTCTTTGCTTCGTTCCAACCGAGTGTTCCACGACACTCACATACTTTTTTATTACTGTTCCATACAATCTGTGTAAAAATATTGAGAATAGGTAGGTACTTATGTGTCTGACAGAAGATTTTGCAGATGAACATTGATACAAACTATGTATGTCACGATGACTTTCATTCGCATAGGTCTTGCAGCTACAATAGCTGGAGAAAGTGGTTTTACGCGAGTTAACAGCAATGCTGAAACCTAGATAAAGCATGCGTGAGAGATTTACTAGTTAAGTACATAAATAAATAATAAATAATGCTGGACATTTTCACACAGCGTCATCTAGCCCCAAACTAAGCAAAACTTGTGCTATGGGAACCAGATAACTGATATACTACTTATATATTTTTTGTTTGTAAATACATACATATTAAACATAGAAACACTCAAGACCCGAGACAAATATCTGTAGGTCATACAAACATTTGTCCCGTGGCGGGGATCAAACCCGCAACCTTCCGAGGACCTTCGCCCACTGCGCCACAGAGGTCATCACAAAAAAAAGCTAGTAAAACAACATAATATTAACAATTAACAATTAGTAATATTTTAAGAGAGTTATTAATGTTCGAATTTGGCCACACTATTGTATTAGGTTAAGCCTGTAAAAATAGATAAGAAGTGGTAAATAAATAAATAAAATAAATAAATAATTCACAGTAAAAAAAAAACATTTATTAGTCTTTGGAATGACATTAATACTGATACACTATTTGTTTAAAACGACATGGTTGCATAAAATCTGCCAGAACAATATCCATATTGGAAGCAGGATGGAGGTGACCACGTTAAACAGCCAGTTGCCGAAAATCTGAAAGAATTTTTAATATTCTGAATCACAAAATCTAAAACTACACTAAAAAAAACTGGGCCAGTTTCACCAAAGTCAAGTTTAACAGCTGGTTAATAAATCGGAAGTTAGCCGTTTGTCAGCGCAGTGAAAGCTTTTTCATACAAAATAGTGTTCTGCGCAGACAAGCGGCTCTCTGTCACTCTCGGATTTTTGGTTGTTGTGACATATTTTTAATGTTCTACGATGTCAACTGCTAGTGAGGTAACGGGCGCCGACCAGCGATTAGATTTAGCGGCTTGTTAATGAAGATATTCCTTTGTTAGAGCATGATGGAGCACAAAGCAATTGTAACTATCTGTTAAATATTTAATCCGTTGTTATTTCTCTTGCTTTTGATGTCAAATTAACTAACGCTCTGTTAGATAGAGTTTGGTGAAACTAGCCCTAAATTTGTTTGTATGAAGGAGGTAATCTTCACATTTACTTCAAAAACTCAAATATTTAGAATGGATCTTAGAATCCTTTTAAAAAATTCGTTGTTGACGGAGAACATCCCAAAAATTGCACTAATGTGGGACTTGAACCCGCGACCAACGGATCGGTGATGAAATCCCAGATAAGAGAAGGCGGCATAGGCCTCCTGTCCAGACACTGTGGGGCTTATTACAAGAAAATGAGCCGAGTTTAGACCAAGTCTAACTAAAAAACTGTCCCTGGAAGCACGATCTTTAAACACTCGTACATAGAACGCTTTTTGTGGTAACTGTTTTGTTTTGACATGTGTCAACATGAAGTTCAACAAAGGTTTTACGTTTTTATAATAAGCAGCTATAGATTACCAAAGATCCTTACCAAAGAGTCCACTACAGCGAACATGACAGCTTGCAAGGCAGCGTCCCGCCCTCTGCCGGCCGACTCCAGTAAACTGTCCTCGGGGAACAAGCCGCGCCCGCCGCACACCAGGCAGAGCGTCAGCAGGCACAGTGGCTGTGCGCATACGCAGATAGTGCGCTTGATGAGCCGATAGATGGCGCTGTTACAAACAATATTCATACTAATATTATAAATGTGAAAGTAACTCTGTCTGTCTGTTTGTTACACCCAAAACGCTGAACAGATTAAGTAATTTGGCATAGTTAAAGGTTGTATCCCAGGGAAGGACATAGGCTTTATTTATCCCGAAAAAATGAAAAAATCCCGAGGGACCGCGGGTCACACCGCGGGAGCGCAGCTAGTAAATAAATAATGCTGGACTTTTCACACAGCATCATCTAGCCGCAAAGTAAGCAGAGCTTGTGTTATGGGTACTAGAATGACTGATATACTACTTATATACGTTTTGATTATAAATACATACATATTATAGATAGAAACACCCAGACCCGGGACCAATATCTGTATGTCATACAAACATTTGTCCCGCGGCGAGGATCGAACCCGCAACGTTCTGCGTCGCAGGCGGACCTTCGCCCACTGCGCCTCAGAGGTCGTCATATTATATATATGTGTAAATATATTCAATTACACTAGTGCCTTGAGTGGCCAAGAGATGGCGCTATTAGAAACAATATTAAATTACACTTTCCGATGCACTGATGGTCTAGTGCCGTGCACCAATGAGTTTTCTGCGGAAAAATTGATGTCCAACTATTGCCTCTTAAACGGTGAAGGAAAACATCGTAAGGAAACCGGCATGTTCGAAAACATGTGTCAAGTGCACGAAAGGACATTATTGGTGCACTTATAATTATTTCACCACACTAGTTCAAAAGAACTAGTGACATGATAAGAAGACTTTCCGAAGCATGGAAGCTTTCAGTTGAAAATGTCTTATGTTGAAATCGCTCACAGAGATAAGACTGCTCATTGTACTTCGCTTTAAATATTCTTCTGTATCTTTGCTTATCTTTTTGTAATTTCCATGTGGTGTACAATAAAGTATTTTCAATCTATCTATGCGGTCACACATCCACTTCATGGATGCACATTTCTAAAATTAGTATTTTGAAAATCGTAAGGTATTAAAACAGAACTAACCTTGTCTTTTTCCCAGTTTCAACCCTCACATCGACCATTAACGCCAGAGGGGTGTAAGCGGTTGCCAAAATCAACCCCAACGAGAAATTATGCATCCCAACAGTCAGACAAACCGTCGCCAGTTCCACTAATAATAATATATTGACTAGAGTCATTTCTTCACGGGAAAGGGGAGATTTTCGGAGGAAACGGGGTAGAAATGGAGTGAACAATGCAAGGAAGACTGAGGAAATTGTTAGACCATAGTAGATGGACTTTTCTGAAGGGATATTGTATGTTGATCCTGAAATAAAAAAAGTACGTGAGTGTCGTGGAACACTCGGTTGGAACGAAGTTACAACTTTTTCAATAATATAACGCTCTTCCGTATAACAATGTTACAATCTATGGACTACTTTGCGACATCGCACTGTGACGTTTTGACATATTATGAATGTGTCGTGACAGTAAAACCGAACACTTTTTTTCTTCTAGCCCCCATCCTCGATACCGTCCGAAAAGGAAATTCGTTCCAATTTAACGTGCCCTCCGAAGCACAGAAGCGCTCAGTTGATAATGCAAGTAGCAGTCACCCATCCACTTTTGTGATAAAGCTAATAGCACTAATCTTGTAAGTTGTATCACTTTCCGGTGTCCAATTAAGCTGAATTTTGGTACACTTTAAAGTCTTTGCTTACAATGCAATAATATGTGACTTTGAGCTGATGATGGAGTCAGGAGCTGTTCAAAGGAACTCCTCAGAAAATTGTCTTTTTGATTTGTGGTGACATCTATCTACCATCGCCTAACTACAAGAGATGTCAATTACAGCGACGTAGCTACTTCGGAGCTGTACCACTAGATGGCGCTGGGATCACAGATAAGCGGATTCCCATACAAATGATGCAAAAAGTATTGAATCCTGAATCGCGCAAACGATGTTTCTAAGCGCATATAACCTATATAGAACTATCCGACTACAACTGTCGGCCGAACAGGCCCTGAGGTAAGTGTGCCAGTTGGGCAAACCTTAGCGAGGCGAGTCTTTACCATAAATTGGGGGAATACCATCTACTACCAAAGATTTACTTTTTCAGGAAATAAGTAACAAGCAAAAAAATAATTGCTTGTAAATTCACTTACCAATATTAGTAAAAAGTTTTGGTGTATGCATCATTCCATACCCAATCAAATGCACTAGCAAATAATTCGCTCCTATATTCACAACACTCATCGACTCTTCAACCGCCTTTGATTTATCATCTCCTGGTACTTTTGTATCAGATAATTTTCTTTTCTTCAACGATTTCTTCGCTTTATCATCTCCTAGTACAGTTTTGGATATGTCCTCAGTTTTGACATTACGCTTTCTCAAAACCGTCTCGGTATCATCATCTCCTGGTACTATCTGTTCATCTGTTTGTTTATCTGTCTGTTCTTTTGTTTGTTTGTCAGTTTGTGTGTGTTTAGGTCGGTCTTCTTCGTCTTGTTGGATAGACACCCAAAGATATAAAGCACGAATCAGCAGAGCAACACACATGAGACATAGTGATGGCATGTATTGACCTGAAAAAGTATAATACTTAAATAAAAAAATATCAAATTAAAGAAAAACATTTTTAAATTTTTTGTCAAAACTAAATGTGCATTTACACGATGCGATTTTTCGAACGATTTGCCCGTTGAGCTTTCCGACGAGGGTCGCGCTAACTATGACAAATCGCATACGATGAGCGTATTTTTGTTGTCCCACTGCTGGGCAAAGGTCTCCCCCATTATTTTCCATGACTTGCGGTCGCCAGCTTCGACGATAATTTCGAGATAATAAAAAAATAAATATAAATAGGTATACTCGTATAAATATAAATTGCCGTGAGATACGATATCTTATGGGTTGTAATCGCATCGTGTAAATGCACGTTTAAGCTTTTTTGACAAATATCATATTTTTCTAGGCAGTACATTTTTCTGAAATCCTTTTTGCTTTGTTCCTCAAAAATAACCTTGTTTACTTAGAACGAAACCTTTAACTACGAAAGAAAACGTAGCTACCCTGGGGCCGTATTTCCGTTCCTTTTTTAGTTCGTTTGATGAATATTCGGATGTTATTTACTACGATTTCTGACTTCAAGGGCCAATTTTAAAACGTCAAAACACGATCCTAACCTAGGACCAAATATTCAAAAACCAAAAGTTGGCCCTTGAACTCAGAAATAATAAATAATGCTGGACTTTTCACACAGCATCATCTAGCCCCAAAGTAAGCTTGAGCTTGTGGTATGGGTATTAGATGACTGATACTACTTATATACTTTTTGTTTGTAAATACATACATATTATACATAGAAACACCCAGACCCGATATATCTGTAGGTCATACAAACATTAATTGTCCCGCGGCGAGGATCGAACCCGCAACCTTCTGCATCGCAGGCGGACCTTCGCCCACTGCGCCACAGAGGTCGTCAAAAATCGTAGTAAATAACATCCGAATATTCATCAAACGAGCGAAAAAAGGAACGCGAATACGGCCCCTGATGTGGTAAAATTTTGCCACACCCTGTATATTATGATGACTCTCCCTGATTATTTAGCTCTTTGGGATATAATACTTAAGATAAGGCCGCCCATTGTACACTGTCAGTTTTTGTTTCATAGTTTAAGGTGTACAATGAAGAATTCTCATTCATTCATTCATTCATTCATTCATACTTTAAAATAATCCAAATAAATCTAAATAAAATGACATAACATGCCTTACTCAGTCCTCAAATTCAAATAATTTATTGCGAAATATGGTTAAATGTCTCAAATAATTATAAAGATCACATATTTCACCAAAACATTGGCATGCAAAACATTTTTAATAATAAATTATAAAGAAACTGACCCTCGAGATACAGTTCTACACTAGTTCGAGGGCCAGGATAAGTCCTCACTGCTCAACTTGGCAGTCACTGGGAGGGTCCCAGTATGCTTATTTGCAAATTTAGCTTTAGTTTTAGTTGTAGCCTAGTTTAAAAGGTTCTCTGGAAGATATCGCTATCCAGCGATAAGACCGCCAATTACAAACAATGGTATCTATGTAATAATCTATATTTAAGTATTTAGGTATCTACATTGTATTGTAATAAAGTTTTTTTCATTTCTTTTTTTCAATTACACAAATCATGGATGTCAACAGAGATTATTAGGTATATATCTTTTTTTTTACAAGTATTCTTTTAATTAGAAATATTAATGCATCGAATTAAATGTCAATTACTTACCTATCTAAGCTAAAGTAATGTCCGTCAAAAAATCATTTATATCTCTCACTATAAGTATTCTTACCTATAGAAATGAACCTGTTGGTAGCAGCCAGCATATAAAAGAAGTAACTCTGGTGGAATCTCTCCAGCAAGTTGTTCAGGGATCGTAGTATACTCTCCAGCGCCACGCCGAGACGGTGGAAGTTAGCGGTACTAAGTGCGTTCACCTGCAAATTAATATTAAATTAAATTAATTAATTACGTTTTAATACTAAAAAGAAAACCGACTTCAATGTTTGACTCGAAACGCGTCAGGGCGTCAAGCTGTCGATTCGATTTCTATTTTTGACATGGCTAGGAGGGAAGGTGTTTAGAGTTTTACGGGGAAACTATCAATCCCTCAGGAATAAAATTTATATGGGACCACCTCTGGAGTATACCCTTTCAAACATAATCAATCAATAATTTTTAAAATCGGTCAACAAATGGCGGAACAATCGCGTAACAAGATACAAAAAAAAACATACAGACGAATTGAGAACCTCCTCCTTTTTTGAAGTCGGTTGAAAATTAAATAATGCTGGACATTTTCACACAGCATCATCTAGCCCCAAACTCAGCAAAGCTTGTACTATGGGAACCAGATAACTGATATACTTCTTATATACTTTTTTGTTTGTAAATACATACATATTATATATAGAAACACCCAAACCCAAGATAAATATTTGCAGATCATACAAACATTTATCCCGCGGCGGGGATCGAACCCGCAACCTTCTTCGTCCCAAGCGGGCTTTCACCCACTGCGCCACAGAGGTCATCGAATATATATTAATAGTTTATTGTTTTATATTATTAGTGGCATGTATTAGGATTATTTAAATACTTTTTCAGCTTTGTTTCCTTCTAAATGAAACTTCTGTGCACTAACGTCCTTTTTGTATGCATCTTTAGTTTATTTTCCATCCAAAGGTTGCCTGGAAGAAATCGCTTTCAGCGATAAGGCCGCCCATTGTACTAATTTCGAACGTGTTTTATTTATGTTGTGTTTTGTTATTAATTGGTGTACAATAAAGTGGTCATTCATTCATTCATTCATGTAATGAATACATATTCTTATCGTGCCACCAGTTCTTTCGAATCAGTGTGGTGAAAAGATGTGATATAAGTGCGCCTCTTAGAGGCTCATTTCGTGCACTTGACACATGTTTTCGAACTTTGTAGGTTCTACGACATACCGGTTTCCTCACGATGTTTTCCATCACCGTTTGAGAATACTGGCATAGTGCACTGAGTGCATATACATTTTTCTGCAGAAAAACCAGGACCGGGATTGAACCCACGACCTAACGATCGGAAAGCGGGGCCACTACCACTAGACAGTGCTCAATACATAAAATCGAAGTGTCTGTCCCCGATTTCAATTCAAATATTTTCTCCAGTGTAGGTGTACATGATACTAAAATACATCATTATTTTGTTTGGGCTAATTATTCTCTGGAACATCTGCTTTTTATCTTAGAATTCCCACGGAGTCAGGAATTACACGGGAAATACCGGGTTAACTAATGGATACCGCCCACACGAACAAAGTCGCGGGCAAAGCGAGTTATACAAGAGTATTGAGCTACCTTGAGAGCCGTGTCAGTCGAATGGGGTTGTACCTCGACTTTCAATCCGAAGGTCGTGGGTTCGAATCCCAGCAGTGCATCAATAGATTTTTCGTTTCGTAAAATGGTGAAGGAAAACATCGTGAGGAAACCCGCAGCTTAGTCACCTCCACACGTATCGACGTCGTCTTTGGGCGTCTGATTAAGCTGAGAGGATGGTTTTGGTGCTGGGCAAACCTATTTCATCTCAAACAATGTCCCAGGCACTACAGCGTCCCGTTAAGTGTAGGCATGGATTGCCTCCTGACGCTGTATAAATCATCTAATATAGATGTAAAGGTCTAAGTCAAGCTACCTTTGGAGGAATTCCAGCTGGATCTGAAGCATCACGGCCTTCCAACGTGACTGCCTCTATGTTGAAACGGTGGAACAGGCCGTGGTTACCATTCGGCACCTGGAAACAACAGTTTTATTGTCATCATCATTCATTCTCTACCAAGTGGTGGAGGCCCCAGGGACCTTATTGTGTAACTAGCTGCGATCCCGCGGTGTGACCCGCGGTCCCTCGGGATTTTTTCATTTTTTCGGAATAAAAAGTAGCCTATGTCGTTCCCTGGGATACAACCTTTAACTATGCCAAATTTCAGCTTAATCTGTTCAGCGGTTTGGGCGTGAAAGCGTAACAAACAAACAGACAGACAGACAGATAGACAGACAGGCAGAGTAGTATAGATTAAATTGGACATGGGCTTCATTTTGACATCTGAAACCCATTCTGGACTTCAATTGTCATTTTCCAATTATATGATCGGTTGAGCTCCTATTGGGATGACAAATGGGAATGGATTTCAAACAATGAGGCTGATGGACTTGTTTAGGGAAAGTTGGTCCTCCATAGCACAGGACCAAGCAAGGATGCAGGCTAGAAATGCTGGGCAATGCTGGGCAATGCTGGGCAATGCTGGGCATAAATACACTCGTCTCTCAACAAAACTCCATTATTCTTCATCTTCTTGTTTCAGTGCTTTCGAATCAGTGTGGTGAACGGATTTACGTCTAGGAAGGCTCTTTTCATGCACTTGACGCATGTTTTCGAACGGTTCTAGGAGATGCCGGTTTACTCACGATGTTTTCTTTCAGGGTTTGAGAGTACTGGCAATTTGCATAGTGCACATACATTTTTGGACAGAAAAACTGACGTAGCATGGCCAAAATCGATTGATAAATTAAATATCTATCTAGCTAAGTTTTACTTGTAAAATAATAGATTTTGTCTGTCGAATAAAAGTTGAAGTGTAAAATTAAATAGTGAAAAATGTCAGCACCCATGCTCTCTCTCTCTCTTCCTGACTATTCATCCCACATGGTGGTGGGGTCAGCCTTCCTGACACTCTTCCTCCACTTTGCCTTATCCATGACGTCATCACGTAACGCAGCATGCCTTCATGTCAAAAATACTTTAGTGAATGGAGATCTACATATTGGCAAGTACAAGATAGCCTATTGTGCTGACGCCATTTAAGTGCAATTGAGGATGACGGTTGGAGTACTTACGCCTGCCATTTGAGTAGAGATCATGCCCAGCATAGTCCACAAACTGTTCTGCCAGTCTTCCATCTTGTTACGGGTTCGAATCCAGGAGTAGCTGAAATTAAAATACAATTTATCAAAAACTTTGATATTAAGCAGATAGTTATAAAAATTCATATAAGTAAGTTAAAGTTAACCTGTTTTTGTAAGAATGGTGTATCCCAGATTTGACACAAAGCTTGTGCACCAAATTGACCAGATCCAAGTTAGGTAGTTGTCCATTCAATCCTTCCACTTTTACCTCTACATATTCTAAAAAAATATATCTAAATTATATCTAAAAAACCTCTGCAAATATTGAAAGAAATACACCATTAACAAGGTACAGTAAACAATAAAAGTTGATTAATAGTTTGTTTTTTTTTAAACGTCATGTCTTTTTGATTTCTAAGTTTTCAAAAATTGACCCAAAATTGATACTTACTTATCTTAGGCGTATGGAACTCCAAATTAATAGCTGCCTGTATAGACCCAGACCTGCCTTTCAATTTCCCAGGGTTCAAGCACCTCTGGTGATCTCCCAAGGTGAACGGACTGAACTTGCCAAAGTCAAAAGTACCAGGCTTCCAGAAACCACCGAGAGATGTATAGAATGACTCTGTGTTGCTTTGCAGGCCGTGGTAAGCTTCTAGCCACGCCTGCATCCCTAGTTGTTCGTGCTCCGTGATGAGGAATATTATATCTTTTGCCCAGTATTTTTGTGCTGGAAAGGAAATGTAAATTAAAAATCAAGAGTGATGTCAATCGATAAATAAGGAAAGGCAATTTCAACCATAACTCGATTTAAAAAAATCACATCCATGCGGGATATGAACCTACAACCTCGCTCTTCTAGCTGGACTAATGGTCAATCGACGTGATGGTAGATATAAGGCACACAGATATATTATTCAATTTCAATTTCAATTTCAATTTCAAAGCCTTTATTTACTGAGAATATTTTAGTTTGCTTAATTTCTAGTTTTGCACACCAGTCCGGCTATTCTTCAGCGTGTCCTGTCGACACATAGGCCTCCTCTAACCTTTTCCATTCGTTTCTGTTCCTTGCCACTCACAGCCACAGTGGTCCTGCAATCTTTTTGATGTCATCAGACCATCTTTTTGCCTTCCTCTAGAAGAGAGGAAGGCAGATATATTATAGTCTAGAATAAAAACAACTTATATCCTGGAAAAGTGAGCTAGTTTAATATACATACGCCTGGCAAACTGAGCGAAGGCCAGCATAAGTGCGATACCCGCAGTAGTTCCCTTCTGATGGTTGGACAGAGCGCGGTAGGGCGCCGTTACCACCAGGGCTTCGAGTGCTGGAGCACGCGCCGCTCTGAGGATACCATACACGTTTGTACCTCGGTATACCTACAACATCAGATTTGTATGTTAATAGCAGCGGCAACTTCTGGTACTCGTTCATCATCACTACATAGTATAAAACAAAGTAGCTTCCCACTGTCTGTCTATGTATGCTTTGATCTTTAAAACTACGCAACAGATTTTGATGCAATTTTTTTTAATAGATAGATTGATTCAAGAAAAAGGTTTATATGTATAATACATGCATGATATAGTAGAGAAACACTGATAATTTTAGAGGTTTCCAATGTGATGTCGTAAATGAACACAATTTTGGCTGAACCCTAATATAAATAGAAATCATCTAATATAGATGTAAAGGCCTAAGTTTTTTTTTTTTGTTTACCTACATTTAATGAAAATGTCTTATATAATACTCACTTGTCCTTTTACTCCCCCTAGTGGATAATTAAGTGTAAAGTTGTGCGTGTACACTTCTAAATGCAGCTGAGACATCTTAGCAACCAGCCACGGCACGGGCATCTCATCACTATCATCATACTTATCCTAAAATAGTTTAAAAATGCTTTTAAATGTTTAATCCATACTAATATTATAAATAAAATAAAATAAAAGATCTTTATTGCAGACAAGGTCCATATTGTGTACATGTCATTTACAAAATTAAATAAAATAATAAAACAATAAAAAAAATAAAAACACTAAAGTTATAACCTACCTAATGGGTGATACTCACCCACTTCTTATAAGTCTTTGTTAACATAAGGCGATCGGCCAGACTTTTTATTATTGTGTTGCTACACATGTAAACTCTGGACATAAAGGAAGCAATCCGCTTTCTCTGGATGGCATTAAATGTGTCTACACGGGCATTATAAATGTGAAAGTGATTCTGTCTGTCTGTTTGTTACACTTTCACTCTCAAACCGCTAAACAGATTAAGCTGAAATTTGGCATAGTTAAAGGTTGTATCCCAGGGAAGGACATAGGCTACTTTTTATCCCGAAAAAATTAATAATCCCGAGGGACCGCGGGTCACACCGCGGTAGCGCAGCTAGTTAATTATATTTTTTAATCCAAATTGTGTAGTAGCGTCTAAGGTTAGATTCTATGGGCACTAGAAAAGTTTTTGTAGGTACATGTATACTCCCCAAGATAATTAAATTTACAGAACGGTCGCGAAGGAACAGGAGTAAAATCACCTAGTTTTAAGATGTTTCAAAGTGATCCCAGCGGTCCTACTGAATAAATGCTTTTTGACTTTGTTTGCCTATACAGGCATTCTCAAACTATACTCTATGGTCAAACTTAGTAATTTTATATAAATGGTCTCACCTCAAGCTCTTGCGTGAAGTCAATCCAAAACTGCTTAGCAGCGTACTCTCCATTAAACTCATTGGTTACCAAGCCGGGAAGCAACGCATTCTCAGAGAAATACGTCTCATTATTAAACTCTCGGTTCCCCAGCATCACAAACCAGGCTATAGCGCCAATATAACAGAGGTAGCACACGGGGGAATGGATCTTTTTTAGCACCTTCACCCACTTCGCAGATCCATACTCCGGGTCCGAGAGAAGACCCATTTTGAAGTTTTACCAAGGAAAGGATGGAAATCTATGCAGGGTGAGTTAGGTTTGTTTCATAATTAGAAGATTAATAACACATTTAATAGTGAGTTGTACACAATAACTTCAGTTATCAACAGCAACTTTGGTACCGAAAAGCGAAGAAAAGAAAATAATCGGATAGATAGATAGAATGTCAACAACGCATGTGACAGACATGACAGCTATCTGTGCGAATTCATCTGAATTTAAAACTTCAAAGTGACAAATACATTAATGACAGTTTGATTTCAGGCTTGGGATAGAAGTCTTTTCGGCAAAATCTTAGATCATAAAGACGGGATGTACCTTGTATTTCCCCTCTGCCAAAATGTACACAATTCCGACAAGTGCGTCTTGTAGTATTACAATAATAATGCATTAAAATGGGTTGTATTGTCATTTTTTATGCATGAGTGTGTGTAGTGTGTTCATGTGCTACCTCGTCCCACGCAAAAACCGGCAAAAATTTTAAAAGAAAATTCTGACAACTCGTCCATTCTAGTTTGTCTGAGGGCGAATTGAAGACATGTTTTTAGGGTGCCAAGTCTACAATTTTTTTCCCCCCAAAAAAAAATATCGGATTGAACTCAAACGCAGCATTTAACAATCTAAAGCAAAGCTTCCTGTCAACTAAGCCTGTGGCTTATCATTAAGTTGGAGACCCCGGAAGGAGCAAATAAAGCAAATATGCCATAACTACAAAATTAATAATAATATATTTTTCTTACACTAAATAAATCACTGTCTAATCAAGAAGTCGAAGTCTCACGCCCTGTGCAAATAGCCTTGAGAAAACATTTTTTGTATTTTTTCCAAAGGAACATGCCGCGACTCCTTCATAAAGAAGATAGAGAATACAGTAGACAAGACTCCAATAGCAGCAAATATGAAGAAGGTGCAGTCGATTCCCAAATAATCAACGGAAGGCACGAAGAGGGTCAGCACAGTGAAGTTCATGATGTACATCGAACTTAACACTAGAGCAGTCGCCGTGCTGCTTACCTGAAAGTAATTTTTTTTTTTCGATAACATTCACGGGGTTAGCACACCGACGCATTCGCATGCGAATGCGAAGCGATGCGAACCCACGTCTCACTCTCGCACATAGCTAATGACATAGGTGCGTCTTTGTCGGATGCGATCTGTCGATGCGAATCGCATGCGATTGCGTCAGTGTACTAACGGCGTCAGACGGCAGAACTTAGGTTCAATCAAACAATACAATTAGGCATCTGCATGCATTCTAATTTCGAATGCAGAATCATACTTCAAGTTTGGTTTGGTAGGTATATTAATTTAGTTAATAAAGCAAATGTCCTTATTTTGAACATCCAAAATACAAGTCAAAGGCTTTACTTCCAACTTTCCACTCCTTTCATTGTGCAACGAACATGTGAACCTCATTCATTATTAATTTGAGTAGGTACTTACTTGAGGCCCAAAGCATTCAGACAGCTGAACGAATACTAAATTTATACAGCCCAAGTGAAACACTAAGCAGTAAAAGGAGATGACTAAGGGCGCCAGCCAGGTAGGTCCCCAAGACCACCTTAAAAGTGAGCCAAGGACAGCTAAGCAGATGCTCGATGTCATGCACGTTAATATCATCAATATCTGCAAAAGAAATATTTCACACTAGCTGCGCTCCCGCGGTGTGAGATTTTTTCATTTTTTCGGATAAAAGGTAGCCAATGTCTTTCCCTGGGATACAACCTTTGACTATGCTAAATTCCAGCTTAATCTCTAAATCATTTTTGTTAAATAAGCATTCCATAAGTTAGTGATCCATACTAATACTAATATTATAAATGTGAAAGTAACTCTGTCTGTCTAGACAGACAGAGTGACTTAAAAAAAATATATTTATTAAATAAAAAAAAAACAAATAAAAAAAATTAAAAATGAATATACAGATAAGTAAAATATTCATAAATTTTCTCTAATTATAATTGAAGAAATTATTCATCCTAAGTTATTAATAGAAGAAAATGCTATTATTTTACGTAAAGAAGTTTGATTTAATCCTCCAATAGCTCCAATTATTATGTTTAAAATAATAGATAATATTAGGAAATTTCTATAAAAATAATATGATATTAAAATTATTGGGGTAATTTTTTGTCACGTTATTAAAATAAAATTATTAAATCAAGATAATCCTTCTACAATATTGGGGAATCAAAAATGGAAGGGGGCAGCTCCTATTTTTATTAATATTGATGAGTTAATTATAATTGAAATAAAATTATTAATTTCAAAATTATTAAATATAATTATTTTTATAATAATAAAAAATAATAAATTAATTGAAGCAATAGATTGAGTTAAAAAATATTTTAAAGAAGCTTCTGAGGATATTATATTATTAGATCTAGAAATTAAGGGGATAAATCTTATTAAATTAATTTCTAATCCAATTCATGCTCCAAATCATGAGACACAAACAGACGTTTGTTACGCTTTCACGCCCGAACCGCTGAACAGATTAAGCTGAAATTTGGCATAGTTAACGGTTGTATCCCAGGGAAGGACATATGCTACTTTTTATCCCGAAAAAATGAAAAAATCCCGAGGGACCGCGGGTCACATCGCGGGAGCGCAGCTAGTTGCAAAATATGTCTGTCAATTAAAAAGCGAACAGATTTATTTTCTCTGGTTTACATTCTTTCTTCTTTCCGTACACTCTCTAGAAGGTCTATCTCTCATAATCTACCTTCACTCAGTACTTTTTGGTATTTAAACTAATACTCTTTGCTTAGTTCCGTTTTTAGTTTTTAAATAGAATGACTTTTATGTATATATATCTAAAATTTGTATCAGCATAGTCATGTTGTAATTTTCCTTTAACTAAATAAAAATGCATGATTAAACTTCTATTGTATCAATTCCCTCAACTACTTTTGTACTCACCCGTCGAGACAGCAGGTTAGTGACCACTAACGAAGCAGAACTCGACCCAACCAACACGAAAGCGAACAGCACCGAACACAAGTCTGGTGACATCGTCGGCACCGCCATGGAGAAGAATACACCGGCATACGTCTGCACAGCCACAGTGCCCATCGACACGTTAAGAACCATTAAAAGCACTATGCTGACCAGAGCACGGCGGTTGTAGTCCACCATAACTGAAAATTTAAACGTTAGTTCATATTATTTTGACCTAGTTAGGTACTCATGTAGGTACATCATAATTTTATATTGGTTGTTATGCACAATGGTAGGGGGCACTATAATATTAAAATGTTTTTTCTGATGGTAACACTGCTGGCTGATTCCTAATCCTAATAAAAAAAAATCTTGGCTAAAAGACCTCAGTCCGTAACAAGAGAACTCATCTTAAACGGAGAACTAATCTGTATTCTGTGCCAATCTCAAATTCTACATAGTAGGATTAGTAGGTAGGTAGGTAGTTTATCATTTCTCTGCCAATACCTACTCACGAATTATTATTTTTTTAGGTCTGGAATTTCTTGGTCTGGATCCTGGGTCTTTGAGTTTTGGTCTGGGTAGGTTACTGTGCAGGTAGCGTTCGACCGCGTGAGTCTCGTCCGCTCACATTTTTCATCAAAGCACGAGCACAGAATAAAGATGTCCGGGCCCGCCAGGCCCGCCATAACAAAACAAACACGACTTACAGAGCAATTTCCATGGATTCTCATTTTTAGGAATAACAGAGACGTCTTCTTCTTTCCGTAATTTTTCCTCTTCCGCTTCATTACATTTTTCAAGATCTGAAAACAAATCGCGGTTAAATGTAAATGGTTTTCATAGAGATATTATTATATGGTTTTATCTACTTACTCTTTCTAATGCTCTACTATATTAACTGCGAGAAAGAGACAACAATACTGCTAATACCCGGCTTAAAACTATCTAAACGACATGCTGAAATTGGGACCTATTCTCAAAGTAGGTTGGTATCGATATATTACTCGGATTCGACTCATATCACTCTCGGGTGATATAAAAAATAGGTATTCATTTTTGTGTAGCGCAGGTCAGGCATATATGTTTTGTTTAACGGTATGACAGACCGATGTGATTCGTAGAGGGTCAATTTAGCGCTGGACAGGGCTCCTGTTCACTCACCTGTTTTATTCTCTTTATACACTTGACTTTTTATATAAGCCAGTTCTTCTAGGATCTCATCAGTCGTTACAGATTCAAATCTGTAAAACTTAAGGGACGCTAGGGCTTCCTGCAAAGGTACTTAAATTAAAAATATTAATATTTTGTATTCCACATAAATAATCTTGTTTCGGTCTATTATTATCATGGTAAGTCGAAGCTCCAATTCAAGAGCATTTAAACTAGGAATGATGAATGAAATAAAGAATGCACGTAGGATGATAATAATGGACACCATACCTACTATAATAAAGCTGTCAATTATTTTTCAACACACTTACTCATAAAGTGGCTCTATGGTCACTGCAATTAGGCATATAATGACACCCATAATCAAACTGTGACTTTTTCATTACTATAACTCACTAGTGAGTAATAGACATTTTTTTTAATGTATTGGTTGAGTTGCTTTGTTCTTAAAAAAGTTTTTATTCAGAAAAAAGATCGTGTTCAATAGAACAAATTAATTAATGTTCCTATTGCTTGCTCATTTCATGCAACTTCTTATTTAAATAGATAATGTGTTTAATAAATAAAACTTTCACTCAAATATAACTTTTGTTTTCTTTGTAATAAAAGAAAACTTTAAATTCCCCATTTTGTACGTGGCAGAATAGGCCGCAAACCCTATGCGCGGCGCGGAAATATAGTCTGTGGCCGATCGCAATGCGCGCGCATAGGAAAACTGATTAATTTTCCCCGCAATAGCGAAACATTTTTCACAACTCGTTTTCACTGTTGAAAATGAGTTTTTATTGTTATTTTATTCACAAGTGTGTTGAAAAACGTCGTATGATACACGTGTGTATTGATGATTACCGTCCTCGGCTCTGTTAAGAGCCTCGCCTAACGGCTCGTCTCTTAAAACGCCTCGGCGGTAATCACCAATGTTACACACTAGTACCATAATGTACTATTATGTGCAGATATTTGCTAGTGAGTGTCTCAATAACACCTTAATCAGGTACTTGACCGATGCACCTACCTAGATCGTGAGTGATCTTTGTAGGTACATTAGGTAGTACCTATCATAATTAGCACAAAAGCTCAACCATACCATCCTTAAATTATTATTAGGTCTGTTTGTTAATATCTGCAAGGATTTATAATATCGCTATTATTCTCACCTTTTCCTGGCCAATCTTAAATAAATAAGCCGGCGTTTCTTTCATGCAGCAGAGCATCATAGTGTACAAAACACAAGCCGTCACACCTAAATAGCAGATTACGTTGTAACTTAAAAACCATCCTTCAAGGTATGAAATCAGAATGCCCGAGTTATAAAAGAGAGTCAGCATAGCAGTGGCACTGCCTCGTATAGAGATATGAGTAATCTCACTCACGAATACGACAGTAACTACTAGTGACAATCCAGAGCTTAGGCCTGTTAAAAATCGGGCGATAAGGATTTGTACTGTGGATCTGGCTGTTAGAATTAAGGACCATGCAACCTATAAACAAAAAAAACTATAAGTATTATAACCTAAAAGCACAGATAAAATAATACCTACCTACTAATTAGGTAGGTAATGGTAAGTTTTAATATTATGAACCAGTGGTCCGTCCAACTTTGGTGACATAATATTATGGTATCCTAAGATCAACCCTTTGAGTATAGACATATAGGACATAGGTACCTACTGGCTTCGTGTTCGTAGTTTAGGTAAGTGTGACAAAAAGTAGGATTCAAAAATATAGTAGATAATAATACCTAATTAATTATAATGGAGCTTACCACAAATAAAAGGCTGCTGAGAATATGTGATTTTTTTCTGCCAATCGATTCACATACAAACCCAGCTACTAGTGTCACCAGGAGTGATCCAAGCATGGGAATGGACCCCACAAGGTTGCTCTCATACTTGCTGAGTCTGAATCCTAGGGGAGAGTATTCACTCTCCAAGATTTTGATAGCGTATGAGGGCCATACAATGGAAAATGCTACCGTGGCACTTTGAATATTCACTAAAATGATTTCATATTGTTAATTTATCTACACATTTTAGAATTACGAATTTAATTGAATGAAAGTGAAGTCGAGCAACTGAACATCTGTATAATGTACCTACTATTACAAGTTTTGACTTACGAATCAGCGTGCTGAAGAGTTGAAATAAAATCGACCTATTAATCTCCATCTCTATTTTTGTGCGGGTAAAATGCAGTACGTAATCTTCACATACAATTTTTTGTTAACACTGGTCTGACTTCTGAAACTAGACTAATTATTATATAATTCTACTTTATATTTGAACCTAGATAAAGAGACGGTAGTTTTGCTACTAGATATGGTTATTTGCTTTGCTATCATCCCTATCAATGTTTAAATACCGTTTCATTGCATTGGGCTTCTACAGTTTATATTTATTTTGACTTCTGACGTTAACATTATACAGCATGTAGGTACCCATCAAAGCTACTGTTCCTACCTACTACCTCTGTTGCAAGGCTTAAGTATTTAATTTGTACTCTCATGAGATGGAAACTGATGATTATTTTAGATGTCATTATGAATAGGTGTACCTCTATAAATTAACTACTATTTTTTATCAAACGTTGAAGTCGAGGCTTTTGTGCAGTTTAAAACTAACATTAAATAAGAACAATAGGTAATACCAATAAGAACAATAAGTTCTCTTAACTTTTATTTAAGTGATAAAATATGAATTAAAATAACTCCCTGTATATCAGTGTGCGTGTAAACTGTAAAGTGAAGTTCAGGGTTAAGTAAACCATAGATTGCAAAGCAAGCCTGAAGCAGCAACTGTGGCAATAGCATATAAATTATTAATAATCAAGTATTCTAGAATAGAAACAGGAGTTCTAAGAATAACTTTTTAATTTAGTAGGTACCTACCCCATTTTCAACTACATATTTACTAATTCGATTATTAGTTTACTTATATAGGTACCTACCTACGCACACACACATGCAAATGTTACCGTACCAATACCAATAATGTAGTTATTATAGCGTCATAGTTAACATTTGCATGTGCGTACAGCTTTAGTAATATAGGGTTAAGGTTAAATTGATCAATCACTAATTCAATGTGCTCGAGATTTGATCGAACTCCGCTATACCTCCGCTATACCATACAAGCGATATGTGAATGTAGTAGAAAAAGATCCGCTGAACGACTTTGAGAATAGACCCTTAACAGTTGCAAGAGCCACGCCCACCAGTCAGTTTAGCGCGCAAAGTTCTATGTTCGATCTGCTATCGCGTCATGCTCGCCTGGTACTCGGAAGCGCCTTTTCGTGGAATAGTGACACAATCCGCGCACCTGGCGCTTTGCCCCGACTGAGCAGCGAGCATACGAAGATAAGAAAGGCGCACACTAAATTTTCAGGGTACTAAAAACTGTTAGTAGTTTAGTAAGTACCCTGCCAACTACTTAACAGTTTTTAAATAAAAATAAGTAGGTAGGTAGGTAAGATTTGTCAATGTTTGTCATGAGGGAGTAGATATTTTGTTAACGGATATTTATTATCATAAGTAATAATTATAATTAATAAAATGATCAATTTACCTACATTAGGATAGAGAAATGTTGCGAATTGTGCGAAAATGGAAATTATCCCCTCTAAGAAATAATAGCAAAAATTTTTGTTGCTTTTAAAATTACTTACGTACTTTAAAAAGTTGAGTCGTACGTATCTTTGTAGGTTAACCTACCTACCTATAAAATACTAGCGGAACGCCCGCGACTTCGTTCACGTGGTACATATCAACATAGCCCTTATCACTTGAGTAAGCTTAAGCTTTTCATCACATTAACTAAACTGAGTGACTGTGACTGCAAGTTCAACTTTGATGACTGAGTCTGAGTCCTAATCTCACTCTAAATCTGACCCTCAATCTAACCCTTATCTCGCTCTCACTCTTAATGTGACTCACAATCTCACTCTCACATTTTAATCTGCCGCCCCCCCATAAACTCACAAATCCATAAATCCATAAATCCATTAACCCCACTTCCAATCTCACTCCCACTTAAGAAATACCACACATACTTAATCACCGCCAACACCCTGTTTCAGGAATTATTTACAGCCCTCCCTTTCAACCCACCCCCTAAATACAAAAGTTCACCCCACCCCTACGAAATCCTAAAATGCAGCAGAAGAAGAATGTACCCTCCAAGTTTCAAGTTTTTAGGACTTATGGTTCTCATAGCAACTGTTACTCCCTCTTTCACCCCCTTTATAGTGGAGTAAAAAAAATATATATAAAATATTACTCAGTACTCACACATAGCGAGTTTCCAGCGAATCGGACCACGCATTCAAAAACCCCATACAAACATTAACACCCCCTTCTAGGGGTAGTTTTTTTTTTTTTTTTTTAATGCATACATTTTGTAATTACACTAATTAATACTCATACCGAGTTTCAAGCGAATCGGACAACGCATTCGATAAACCCCATACAAACATCAACACCCCCTTCTAGGGGTAGTAGGTAGTTTTGAAGCTTTTTGAATGCAGACTTTCATTAAAACTGTTGAACTATCATAATTCTAAATTTCATGTCTCTAAGTGCCAGGAATATGATTTTATGATTTTTTCCCGTTATTTCCCACTTATCCCACATTATCCCATTTCCCCCCACTTTATCCCGCATCATCCCATTTTTCTCGCTTGATCCCGTTTTTTCCTGCTTTTTCCACGCTTTATCCCGAATTATCACGCTTTATCCCACATTATCTCGTTTTTTCCCTGCTTTATCCCTCTTTTTCCCAGTTTACCCCGCTTTTCCCGCATTATACAGCTTCTTCCCGCTTTATCCTGCCTTTTCCCTGCTTTATCCCGCTTTTACCTCACTTTATCCTGCATGATCCTGTCTTTTCCCAGTTTATCCCACTTTTTCCCGCTTGATCCTACTTTTCCCCCACATTATCCCTCTTTTTCCCGGTTTATCCCCCACTTTATCCTGATTTTTCCCAGTTTATCCCGCTTTTTTCCCACTTTATCCCGCATTATCCTGCTTTTCCCCAGTTTATTTCGCTTTTCCCCCGCTTTATCCCGGTTTATCCTACCTTTTCCCCACTTTATCCCACATTATCCTGCTTTTCCCCAGTTTATCCCGCTTTTCCCCAGCTTTATCCCGTATTACCCCGCTTTTTCCCAGTTTATCCCCCTATTCTCCCGCATTTTCTTGGTTTATCCCGCTTTTTCCCCGCTTTATCCCACTTTATCCCGCATTATCCTGCTTTTTCCCAGTTTAACCTGCTTTCCCCCCGCTTTATCCCGCATTATCCTGCTTTTTTCCAGTTTATCCCGCTTTTCCCCCGCCTTTTCCGCATTATCCCGCTTTTTCCCGGTTTATCCCGCATTATCCAGCTTTTTTCCTGTTTATCCCGCTTTTCCCCCCGCATTATCCCGCTTTTCCCCCCGCATTATCCCGCATTCTCCCGGTTTATCCCGCTTCATTCCACTTTTTCCCGCTTATCCCTTATACGTTATCCCTTCCCCAAATACCCCACTTCCACTCCCAATGGACTTATGGCTCCCATAGAATCTGTACTGTACTTCTCCTTTTTCACCCCCATTAAAGGGTAGATTTTGAAAAAAAAACATGCAGCTATTTTTTATTACACTACTGCTAAATACTCATACCGAGTTTCGACCAAATTGAACCACGTATTAAAAAATCCTACGCAAACTTTAACAACCCTTTCACCCCAGTTTAGGGGTAGTTATGAAATTATTAGAGTGCGGAAATTTTTTATTTACATTTTTAAATAATCATACAGAGTTTCAAGCAAATCGGACCACGCATTCAAAAAACCCCATACAAACATTAACACCCCCTACATCCCCTTCTAGGGGTAGTTTTGAATTTTTTTGAATGTAGACTTTCATTAAAAGCGTTGAACTATCATAATTCTAAATTTCATGTCTCCAAGTGCCAGGAATACGATTTTTCATACAATCGTTTTTACCCCTTTTCACCCCTTTAGGGGTTGAATTTCAAAAAATCCCTTCTTAGTACACCCCTACGCACCAAGACGGACATACCCTCAAAATTTCAAGTCTCTACGACCAGCGGTTTAGGCTGTACGTTGTCTATCAGTCAGTCAGTCAGGACAAAGATTCTTATAATAATAGATTAGATGGCTAATATAATTTTAGCTATTACATTTTAGCTAGCTCTATTATACTAGAGTACCTCAGACGTAAGAAGAGTACTTTTACAATGAAATTAATAACTATCTAGAAAAACACAATATTTTGTGTAAAGAACAAAAAGGCTTTCGTCGTAATCCATACTAATATTATAAAGCTGAAAAGTAGAGGATTAGCGAGTTTATATGTTACGTTCCCCAAAACGCAACGATAGCGCGATCTAATTTTTCCTGTGGCGCCATCTATTATGTAGTAAAATGTGTCTGTCTGTCTGTTTGTTACCTTTTCACGCCTAAACCACTGAACAGATGATGCTGAAATATGACATGGATAAAGATTATGTCCCAGGGACGGACATAGGCTACTTTTTTTTTTTCAAAACTAATCATGAAGGGCGTGAAATAAGGGTTGATATTTTGTATGGGGACTTAAAGTGAAGTTCCAGTTGAAGGCCACTAGATGGCGTTGCTGTCCTATGGCTGAGGTCGAGATGGCGCTATTATTGCATTTTTATTTTTAAAAGTATCAGAAGGGAATCTTCTGAACAGCAGTTTTCAGTTCTGTTTTTATTAAGTATGTTATTTTGCTGACGAAGTCGCGGGTACCAGCTAGTAAAACAATAAACATAATATGGCAATTTACGATTTTTATAAAAATGTTGTTTGCCAAGTCAATAACAGAAATCCCGTCAGCACTATATCTACACTAATATTATAAAGAGGAAACATTTGTTTGTTTGTTTGTTTGTTTGTTTGTTTGTTTGAATTGAATAGGCTCCGAAACTACTGGGCCGATTTTAAAAATTCTTTCACCATTAGAATCCTACATTATCTCTGATTAGCATAGGCTATAAATTATTTTCAAAAAAATTAGAGATCCTTATGAAAATTGCAATAATGTAATCAAAGGTGTAAAAATTTTGAACATAAAATTCTTCATATCGCGTGCGCTGCGAAAACTATTGATGATAAAACAAAAAAATGTTGTACAATATTAAAGAACGTATCAATATCTACAAAAAAGTCAGCGATAGCATATGTCCAACTATTGTGATTGTGTCAGAATAACCACTTTTATAATTTAAAAAGTGAATAAAAATGCCGACCAAAAGCAGACCACGTTATTCTTATTTTGGTATTTATTCTTATCCAAATAAATTCATTCGTAGTAAAGGCTGTTTCAGTACCCGTCGATTACTATTTGAATGATTGAAATCGGACATTTTATTCAAAAGTTATCATGAGTTTAAAAATGTAAGATACATCGCGACCACAGAATAAATATCAGTTAGTACGGTAGGACAAGTGTCTGGGATTTTTAACACAGGTAACAGGATATTAACCATGATAAATACTATAGATACTATTGATCATGGCGTATGCAACTGCGCTGAAATATCGGGAAACTCAAAAAAAAACATTAAATCATGGTAAATATCCCGTTAACTGTGTTAAAAATGTTGAAAACCATGATAGTTTAAAAAGTGTCTGGGAACTATGGAATCGGAGAGGGGAGTGGTAATATATCAATGAAATATATATGGGAGGTAGGGGAGCATTGGGCAGTAGGGAGGTTTGGACACCCCCGTGTCATGTCGGCCATAAACCATCATGCCTATCGTCAAATTGGAATTTGATCAGTTAGAATTGACCATGTATGGGGGTGGATTGGCATGATGGTGTATGGCCGGCATAACACGGGGATTTGCCGATGGTGTCCAAACCTGCCTTACTGCTCAATACTGATACCTACCTTAGACCTTACCTACATATTAACCTCTAAACTTCATCATACATCTCGCTCCGGGACCGCCATGTTGTAATTAATTTTTTGTTAAATACCTATAATAAATCCGTGCGAAGCCGGGGCGGACAGCTAGTTCTGTGATATGACGCAAGCATTTGACTACGTAGATCACAATATTCTATGCAATAAACTAGAAGCGTACGGAATAAGAGGCAATGTTTTAAACTTAATCTATTCTTATCTATCAAATCGTAAACAAATTAAAGAAATATCACGATTGAATTACAAGACCAAACATAATGTTACTTATAGATCTGATGAAAGAAATATTCAATATGGTGTTCCTCAAGGAAGCGTACTTGGACCATTATTATCTACACTAATATTATAAAGAGGAAACATTTGTTTGTTTGTTTGTTTGAATTGAATAGGCTCCGAAACTACTGGACCGATTTGAAAAAATTTTTCACCATTAGAATCCTACATTATCTCTGATGAACATAGGCTATAAATTATTTTCAAAAAAATTAGAGATCCTTATGAAAATTTCAATAATGTATCCAAAGGTGTAAAAATTTTGAACATAAAATTCTTCATATCGCGTGCGCTGCGAAAACTATTGATGATAGAACAAAAAAATGTTCTACAATATTAAAGAACGTATTAATATCTACAAAAAAGTCAGCGATAGCATATGTCCAACTATTGTGGTTGTGTCAGAATACCAACTTTTATAATTTAAAAAGTTAATAAAAATGACGACCAAAAGCAGACCACGTTATTCTTATTTTGGTATTTATTCTTATCCAAATAAATTCCTTCGTAGTAAAGGCTATTTCAGTACCCGTCGATTACTTTTTGAATGATTGAAATTGGACATTTTATTCAAAAGTTATCATGAGTTTAAAAATGTACGATACATCGCGACCACAGAATAAATATCAGTTAGTACGGTAGGACAAGTGTCTGGGATTTTTAACACAGGTAACGGGATATTAACCATGATTAATACCATAAATACTATTGATCATGGCGTATGCAACTGCGCCGAAATATCGGGAAACTCAAAAAACATTAAATCATGGTAATATCCCGTTAACTGTGTTAAAAATGTTGAAAACCATGATAGTTTAAAAAGTGTCTGCGAACTATGGAATGGGAGAGGGGAGTGGTAATATATCAATGAAATATATATGGGATGTAGGGGAGCATTGGGCAGTAGGGAGGTTTGGACACCCCCGTGTCATGTCGGCCATAAACCATCATGCCTATCGTCAAATCGGAATTTGATCAGTTAGAATTGACCATGTATGGGGGTGGATTGGCATGACTAATGGTGGATTGGCATGATGGTGTATGGCCGGCATAACACGGGGATTTGCCGGTGGTGTCCAAACCTGCCTTCCTGCCCAATACTCCTATACCTACCTTAGACCTTACCTACATATTAACCTCTAAACTTTAAAGGATCATACATCCCGCTCCGGGACCGCCATGTTGTTATTAAATTTTTGTTAAATACCTATAATAAACCCGTGCGAAGCCGGGGCGGACAGCTAGTTTATTATATACATATATTTATTATATATATAAATGATCTTCCATTAATTAATAATAACTAGTGATGGGCCGAATGTGGTTTTAACCGAATACGAACTTCGGCCGAACATTCGGTGAAATTGAAAAGTTCGGCCGAACTTCGGCCAAAGTTCGGTAGGTACCTAGCTTCATTGTATTTTCTCGAAAGAAATACGTCAAATCTTGTTTACGCGATCGTTGAAGTTTTCTAGAGTAGATGTAGTGTGGTGCTTGTACTGCTTTTCGCTGTGTGACAATTATGGATGATTGGGTTGTCGTTACAACTACTTATTTTCAATTCTACGACTGTTCTGAAGGTACGTGTACGTACCTACGACGCATTTCACTATTTTAATTGGCATACATCGATAACACACACGGTTAACACTGTAAAACCGTCCGATTTAACGTTTTATAGTGTTAACTGTGTGTGTGACTTTAGTTGATCGAGTGAGCGAAGCGTCTCAGTTTCGAGATTGGCCAAAAAAAATCCTTTTGTCTGTCATTCAGGTCGCATTTTTTAACCGATTTTGATGTAAAGAACGTCGGTCGTCTCCATACAAACTGACCTGGCTCAAAAATTATCGTTTCCAGAATTGATCTACAGCCTGATTTCTTGCTTACGAAGCCACTTACCGTATGCAATTCGTAATTTCTTATTCGAAAAATAATACTTAATAACTATTTATTTACCCCTAAAATGTACTGAACTTGGTATATTTTTTATCTATGGAAAATTTGAGGTCCGATCTTGCCGTCCTTCTTTGAACATAAGTGCCGTAAGAAGTAATGTAAGATTTATATTTACTTTTGTCGATCGTGATGTTTGACTGGGGTGAAATGAGAGGGAAACGGGGGACTACACAGTCTTCTCCGCTTTCAAGAGGCAAACTAGTGGACACCAGATTCTACCTATTTGGACCAAGGGAACGCACGTAGTCTATTGAGAAAACTAAAACGTACTTAAACGTCAAAAAAGTCTACCTTAACTTTGAAAAATTCAAGCACCTGAAATACAAATTAAATTTGGATTTTTTTTGGATGGGAGGTCTTCTGTTCTCACAGAATCACTAGTTTTATAGTGTTCTGTTTTTTTTTCACACTTAGGGATCATTGAGTTGTCTGTCACACACAATGAAAAGCTGTTATATAATGGTTGAATTGAAACTTTGTAGTACTTATACTTAATGTACTCCTACAAAGTTTCAACCAACACGTCGATTGCACATTTGCTCAGTTGGTAGAGCGTCACTGGTTTAGTTTTATTATTTTAGTCAACCAGTTGTGTTCTTGGAACGAAGTTCCTTTACAGACGGTATCGAAGAAAAACAGGCTGGAGCTGGAAGAAAAATTTCGTTCCATTTTACCGTCACGACCGCCACGTCACGAAATCGTCACAGTGCGAAGCGCGCAGCCGCGAACAGTCTATAGATTGTTACATTGTTAGTACGGAAGTGCGTTTGATTTGAATTTGAAAGTTTCAGTATAGAAAAGTACTCTTTGCTTCGTTCCAACCGAGTGTTCCACGACACTCACGTACTTTTGATTACTATATTTTGTAGTACCGAACTTCGGCAGTTTGAACCGAATTTCGGCCGAATGCCGAACTTCGGTTCAAGCTGCCGAAGTTCGGTTTAACCGAATGTGAAACGAACTTCGGCCCATCCCTAATAATAACTTAAATCAACATATGACATTATTTGCCGATGATAGTTCTATAACAATAAAATGTAATAATATTAACAATTATGAATATGAACAATTATGAATATTACCTGCCTCGGCTCTGTTAAGAGCCTTAAATAACGCCTCGGCGGTAATCACCAATGTTACACACTAGTACCATAATGTACTTATCAGACAAAAGTAAAAAACAAGACAAGTAATAAAAAGCTTTTCTATTTATTTCTCAGGTCTAGCTCGATTTCATCCACAGTCTTGCATCTGGTCTCAGGCATGTACCAGGTAGCCAGCAAGCCCAGGAGGTTAATGGCCGCGAAGATGTAGAAGACGATGTGCACGCCGAACATGTTGCACACCCATCCGAAGACGAAGAGTTGTACGAATGATACCAGCCATGCGTAAGTCACGATGAAACCTAACGCTTTAGCGCGAATCTGAAATTGAGGATTTCTTTTGAAATTCGAATTAGGATAGGTGTTTTATGAAACCACTTGAAGTCAGATAGTGGTTTCGTAGCTAACCCTTCCCACAAAATACGTTTAACTAATAGACTGCGACATGGTCCTAAGGCAGATTAAGATTATAGCGCGGCTTTGCCCGCGTAGTACCAACATTTTGAATAGCCTATGTGCTATTCCAGGTAACTATCTACGCCTATTCCAAGTTTCATCCAAATCGGTTCACTGGTTTAGGCGTAATAACATCCAAACATCTAAACAAACTCACAAACTTTCAGCTATATTATATGAGTGGGATTTTCCCATAATAACCATAACCTACGAGATCAGTCTTCGATGAAACTTGTCTGTGGTGAAACTGACCTGAAAGTTGAACATCTCCGACATCATGATGTATGGCATAGGGGACACCCCTGCGGAGTAGGCGCAGAGTGACGTCACGATGGCCACCACAGGTAGCCAGCCTGGGGCAGTTCCACCTTGCTCCAGAAGCAGCTGCATGCTTGCGAGGACTACCAGGGACGCAGCGGTTACTATGAAGCAGATTGCTAGGATCACCTGCAGAAAGTGTTTGGTAGATAATTATTATTAGGTTTCTTTTTGTAGCTTTTTACAGAAATCCTTATTTTCAAACTCACTGAAGATAATTTTGAAAATGCATCTCAAAAATTGGATTTGAGCTCGACCTTGTTGAAGTTGAACCGTGGCAACGCTCTGCCAACTGAGCTATTGGACAATCATAATAATAACTATGATAATGGTTGAAATTACCTTTTAATTTAAATCTATCTTGCATGGATATCGATCGACATGTTAAAATACTCACTCGTCTCCCAACCCTCTCCACACAGCTCATAGACAAGAAAGACCCAAGGATCATAACAGCTGGGAAGCTGAGCGCCTGCAGCTTAGGGCTGATGGTGACGCCCGAAGACTCCAGGATGGTGGAGGCGTAGGTTAGGATGGCGTAGTTGCCGTTGAGGCAGACGATAGTGATGAGGAGTATGGTCAGAAGAAAGGCACGGCGCCAAGCTTTGTTCTTTACTGAAATTTAAATAAATATTTATTTCTAGACTTTCACCCTGCAAGGCGAAACGTAGGGTAAAAGTTCTGTAAAATGATAAAGCTGCTACTATTAATTTTTATCAGGAGAAGAATGTGAAAAATCATTCGACACCCTGCGATTTTTTAATCTTTTGGAGCAAAGCAAATTTTTTTTAAAGATCTAAGTAATTAGATAAATATCTGAGAGAAGCGTTTTTTATAGAATCATCAAAGTACCTACTTCATTCAGTAGAAATGTTTTGAGACTTTTAAAGTTTGGTACTTACAAATAGTCATGTAAGAAATCTTAGGTAATGACTTGTAGTAAAAGTCATCGTTTCGCATGGAGCTAATTTCAGTCTGAATGGACTTCTCACCCACGTCCAAACCTCTCAGGAATGCTATGGTCGCTGCAGCTTCCTGAAATCAAAGCGAAGTCTCGTATCTAACTATTCTACGTAAGACTCAATTTAAACAAATCACTGAGAAACAGCTGAGTCAAGTCTCAAGAAATCAAGTCTATGAAACTAGGTATCTAAATAAGAGTTTTGGTCAAGTAGTAAACTCGTAATAGTAGACATAGACATAGACATTTATTTATAGTCGTTTACTTGAGAGAGTTTGTATCAATCGCCCTCGTCGTTTATAATTTTCAAACTTATGCTTCGTGTATCGATTACTCACATCGACTTTCCCAACTTTCACCAGGAACGCAGGAGACTCAGGAGCTTTTAGCATCAACACCACCGTCACTATCGGAATGCCGACCACTATCCATAGCACCGTGCGGTATTCCAAATACGAGCCCATTGCGTACATCGTCAGGATCCCAATGTTCTGGATCAGGATCATGAGGGATCCTAGTAGCCCCCTGATGTTGTCCTGGGATATCTCTTTGACGTACATCGGTATAACATTAAAGCAACCTCCTGCAGGTATACCGCAGCATATTCTGGCTATTATGAGGCCAGTTGTGCTTGTTGTGCACAGTTTTAGTATCCAACATAGCTGTAAAAATACTTTATAAAAAAATCAAGTTTTGTAGAAATAGGATTCTTCACTTGAATTAATGAAAGTCATAGCGTAGCAACCTAATACGCTGTTTTGCGTTATCAAAACGTTCCTGACATACTAACGTAGCATTTAGCATTTATGCACCAAGAGTTCAGAAGATAGAAGAGCTCACCGCTTGTGGAATAGCAATGGCCACGATTCCCGCTTTCCGACCGTACGTGTCTGCAATGTACGCATACATAGACACGCCGAACACAGCCGAGAGGCACATAGTGCTGGCGATCCACGACACCTCGGCGTCCGATAACGGACTATCGAGTGGCGATACGTCAGCTTGCAGCACTTTCGTCATCGGAGAAATCCAACCGCTTTGCAATCCATAGGTCAGCAGAGTTGTGTTAGCTGTAAAATCACTCCTCGATAACTATGACTGCCTAGTACAAATGTGTTTTGTTTTATTTATTTAATTTGTTATATTATTTACTTTATTTACCTAATATTGCAACCATCCACTGTACATAGGTATGCTCTATATCGGGTAATTTATTGCGTTTTAAAAGCATTGTTCGATATTTATAATTTTTCATCAAGTTTAAATAATGTATCACAGATTTGTAATATTAAAAAGAAAATTATTATTTTTATAATAAAACTAATTGTAAAATATAATAAATCATGGAAAGTTGTGAACTAAACCATTTTTGGAAAATAACTAAGAGCTAATAATATTGCAGACATAAATTTGCTTTTATAAGTGTACCAACTGAATGTTTATACTCTAGGGTTGACACTCATTCAACTCATTGCACTCAATTTTGCCATTAGGTACTTATAAAATAATGTTTCTGGATTATATTTTATTAATTTGTTTTATTTTGTTAATTAGTCAAGCTAAGGATCGTTAGAAACGATCTATAGATAGCTCAACTGATCCAGGTCACTGTCAGTCTAACTAAAATAAAATTGATTTAACTAAGTATGTCAGAAATTTATGTGTATTCTGCAGATATTGATATTAAATTGTACTCTAGAGATTCAGTCATGTCCCTGTATCATTTCGAATAAAAATTAATAATAAAGTTTTATTTTCTCCACATGATATACAACAGTTACAATAGGTACTTAAATCTACATAATTTTATGTGGGTGAAAATACGGCTACCCCTCAGCATTTGCTCCAACAGCTCGAGAGTGTTGGGGCGCTGGTTTTCAGTGGCGCCATACAAAAAATGGAATCTTATCTAAGAATTTATTAATTTCCAGCCCTGAATGCAATGCTAAAATTAGTGTACAAGTCGTCAACCTAAACAAATGTTTTGTGTGCACTGTAACTATATCGGTAATGGAACGCAAAATCAAACGGATGCGCGTGAGATACCATCAGCACAACAATAAAAATAACATCCCTTAGGACCTGAGACTTTATGATGAGCAACGTGAAATTGTCACGGCGCCGGCGTGAGATGAGAAAATTTGACATGACGGCATTTTTCTCGTTTTGGGCTAACAGAGAACTATGACTATGATAAAAGCCTACATGATATTATCAAAGTTCCAGACACTACAGCATCCTTTTGAGGGGATAATGGCCTCCTGACGCATTTGTAGAATACAACTACAATGAAATAGGGAACTTTTGGAAAAATTTAGGGCATGACGTGTAGGTAAATAAAAATAAACAGTAAGGCCCTTACTAATAAACCTGACAAAGTTATGTCATGCAAAAACTAAAAATTTGTATGGTTATTCAAAATACCTACCTTTCTAATATTATTTTGTCACCAGTATCTATTGTAAAAGCAATTAAAATGTCACAAATAATGATAACAACCGTAAGGTCATGCCCGGAACATGCTTGTAAATTATTATAATATTTACCGTCTCAGTCATCTGACTGTTATTCTTGGGCCGAAACACATAACGCAAACTGCTTATTTTTGCGGCGCCGCAACGCCAAAATCGGCAGTTGCGTTGCCGCGTTGCGGCGTCGCGAAACAGGGCATTATGGTAGGGCAACCATTTTCTCGTGATTTTTGAGTGTGGATAGACGTCTCTCTGCGATGGATCGTAATAAACTTATTGCTTATTTGTTATTAAGAAGACATTATTCTATCTTAAAAATACGGCAAAGAAGATACTGGATACATCCATTAAGTAAGGGTATGAATCCAAATGGCGAGTTCTTTTCTAAAAAATACGAAGCATTAAAGATAGACGAAAAAAAATTTGTTGCCTACTTTAGAATGAGTATATCATCATTTGAAGAGCTATTAAGCGAGTTATCAAAATATATACAGAAGAAAAAAAATAAAGGAAGGAAACCAGTTACTGCTTTGGAAATGCTGGGCTTAACTTTAAGGTAAAACAAATAGGTTTCTTATTTTTTTTTATTGATGTTTATGGCACTCGGAATCAAATGTTTAGTTTTATTTGTACCCCTGGCTTTATACACCTGTGGTACTAGCGGGGTGTCGATAAAAATTTTGCATCACTAGTGTTCATGGTTTGGGGGTACCTAGTGGTACAAAGCCAGGTTCAAATGAAACAAGACAGAATCAAATTAAGCTTTTTGCATTATACAATTTTCTTACTTTAAGAATACTTTAATAGGCCTTAAAAAATGTAATGATCAATTTAAGAAAAATCAAACTCCTCATCTTGTGAAACATAGGAAGTAGCTGACGTTTCGTCCAGTAAAAATGGTGAATTTATTGGACGTTGTTGGTTTGATGATGAGGTAGTCCTCTGTTCAGTAATCGAACTTCCAGGAGTAGAAGTGTGGTAGCCACTCTGAACCGTATTATCGTATCTCATAGTTGAATATCCTTGATTGTAACCCTGATGCTGATATTCTTGATTATAGCCGTGATGTGTATTTTGATGAATTGAAGGTTGAAGAATGTCGGTTAATATTTGAAGCACCCGACTTTGAAATATCAATGTTTGATTCTCATTTAACGATTGTAGAGATGGTAAAATCCCCTTGAAAAAATGCAAATGTCTATTCTCCGGTGTTTTTAATATTGCCAATAAATCTTCTTCAATATCATCCTTATCATCTGCCTTTCGTTTTCGTGGTTGACTTTTATAACGAGGCAATGCCGTTATTTCATTCTCAATATCTCCTTCCGCTACGCATAAACTGGAATCAGTTGCATTTTGTGAAACCTTTTTCAAAAACTGTAATTGTTTATTCAAGTGATATTCTTTAATTTTTGCAGCTCCAGCTCCTGATCGATTGGCATCTTTTAGTTTTTTTTTATATTTAGCAAAATTATCTTTTATGGCCTTCCACTTCTTGACTAAATCATTACCTGCAACAAAAAACTTCACAAGTGAAAAATAGTAATAAAGACTAAAATTCCCTAGATTCCATTTATACTACATATAAAATTTGATATAACTTTCATAAGTACTTTCGGTCCATCCAATTTCATATAAATGGCTGGCCGCCGAAAAAGAATAATTTTCTGCTTTTTCTTGACTTAGGCAAGTTAAAAACTGATTGACTTTGCCTAGAACAACCATAATGTAAAATATTTATTGAGTACTTCTTTGAAAAACTACCTGTCTATCTTTGAAAATCTATTCCTTTAGCAACACTATTACCTGCGCGGTTTGAGTTTGATTATACCTACATTTGTATTATTTTATTATTTGCCTACTAATTATTATTTCATTTTAGATTTCTAGCAACCGGCAGTGACTTTAAAACCATGCATACGAATTACTTCCGAGGAGCAAGTACAATAGCAAAAATTGTAAGGACAGTTTGTCGCGCCATATGGAAACATCTATCAAGTCAAAATATACCTCCTATAACAAAACAGGTTCTAGAAGATGTCGCTATTGAGTTTGACAAGAAAGCAAATTTTCCTAACTGCATAGGAGCTCTTGATGGTAAACATGTCCGTATTACATGTCCTGCGCACAGTGGATCACTGTTTTACAATTATAAGGGCTATAATTCAATAGTTTTATTAGCTCTTGTAGATTCTAGATATAGATTCATTTTTGTCGATATAGGAGCGTATGGCAAGGAAAGTGACTCCACCGTTTTCCAGAACTCTAAACTTTATGATTTGATTATGACACGCAAATTACCTATTCCTGTACCAAAGCCTTTACCAGGTTCTCAAAATGAAACTCCATTTGTTTTTGTAGGAGATGAAGCATTCTCAATTTCGAATAACGTCATGCGCCCTTACTCAGGAAAACATTTGTCGGTACAACAAAGAGTTTACAATTATCGACTGAGTCGTGCCCGAAGATATGTCGAGTGCGCTTTTGGCATCCTAGCCAATAAATGGCGCATATTTCATCGATCTATGAATGTGCAATACGAATTTGCGACAGACATTATCAAGGCATGTTGTGTAATGCACAACTTTGTTTTGAATCGAGATGGAGTACAAGCGACCGATGACATTATCTTTGATGATTCTGATCTGCAAATGTTGCATTTGCCCACAGCAAATGAAAATAATTTAAGCCCACATCTAATACGGAATGATTTTTGTAATTACTTTTCCAGTGATGTTGGCGCCCTAAGTTGGCAATTAAACAAAATATGAATGTTCGTATACCTACTCAGTTCAAAATACAAATAATACCGTAAAATGGGGTGAATGGGGATGGTTTTCAACTTTGAGTGCCCTTTTCTAATGAATTTTGTATCAACAACTATTAGTTTACTACAATAAAAGTTTAGTCTTAACTTGTATATTATGAAATTGTATGCGAAACTCATTGATAGTGAGCTTCTTTTATGTAAATACTTAAAATATATGCTATCCCTATTCATACACGTATAGGGGTTAATAGGGACGGCATTGAGAACAATAGAGAAATATGGTCAGGGTTGTCACAAACCCCCAAATAATATTATTCAGAACTAAGAATGAAAAAATAAGAAATTCAGTACTATAGAAATAATGTAAAATACATTATACCTCTACAGATTTCATTGCTTCCTTAGCGACTTACGAACGACTTTTGAATCAGATTCATTAAACTTATAAAAAAACAAAAAAAGCAACTACCTACCTATTTCGACTTTAGCCGAGTCAAAAGATTAGTAAGTGCAGAAAGTAAATATTGGAGAATCAAAATACCTACTCAAACCTACTATCCTATATACTGGACCCCAATGTCATAATTAGAAAAAAAGAGAAAAAAAAATTTTTGTTTGTTTTATTAATTTGAAAACAACGTTACAACAGTAATATTAATGGGTCATATTTTTTATAATTCTTCTTTTGGCTGGGCTTATATTTTCGTGGCATTGTGCCTGCAAAAAGCAAAAGTCCCTAAGTACCTAAATAAATAAGCCTAACCAAACCACCCATCATTAGGTAATAACGAATAATAATATTATTATAGACAAATACTAGCGATATTGGTGAGTGACACCCCTGTCCCTATCCATGCTTTAGTGTCCCTTTTCATACAACCACGTCCTTAGTTTGTAGGACTCTCGTCCCTATTCACCCCACAGACATCCCGATAATATCCTGTAGGCGTCTCTATTACCCTCTTTTTTTGCAAAATTTACCGGCACTCATAAATTTTCGATTTAAACTAAAATTAAAAAAGAAAATTGTAGTAACATACTTGATTTGGATGGAGAACACACTAACTTTTGTTACTCAGCACGATTCATTTAATAGAAATCACTTTTTCCTGCTTGTTTTTCAAAGTTTTTGAGGGACAAAATCACGTCCTTCTGAACGGCGAACTTCAGATGTATTTTTTTCTGACTTGTGACCATCTTCACGTCAAAAAAGTGTTACCAGTATAAAAATTCAATATTCTACTATAAAACTCATCAAAAATCAGACGATTATCGGTAGATTTCTGATAGTGTTTCCGCTTCAATTTTGTTCATCGATTTTATCCCTATTGACCCCTGCATCCCTATTGACCCCGTTTTACGGTACCTTAATACATTTGATTCAAACTATTTAACATGTTGTGAACTGCGAATAAACAATTTAAATGGCAATTTGGTTTTATTTATAGTATTTGTTTACCTTTTTGAATAAGAGCGCGAGAAAAAAATATAATTTTAACTTAGAGAAAATCTTTTGCATAGGGCATTAAAATAAATGGTGTATTTCATATGATTAAAAAAAAAAGATACATGCTACTTACATTAAACTACAATTTAAACCGCGGATCAGATTTTTACGTTTTTACTACAGTAAAAATTGTAGTTTTATTGTGAATAGTGATCGCGTAAACCTAAGACTATATGTTACTACTTACCCAGTTTTGATTTTTCGGTTGAGTTTTTTTCCTTGTAATCAACATAAACGATCTCACAAATGCTTTTCCATGCTTCTTGTTTTATAAATTTGTCTTTATAGGTTTCGTCACTAGTATCCCACAAACAACGGTGTTCCTGAACCGAAGATATAAACAGATCGACGTCAACGTCAGACATTTTAATTTTAAAACTGCTTCTCGGTTGACACGTGTTGTTTGCAAGAGTGTTAGAAACAACTGCATCCTTGTCAACAAGTATGACGTCATAACGCTGGAATTCACGTCGTGCGTTGCGGCGCCGCACCGCTATAGCGCACTGCCGATTTCAGCGGCGCGGCGCCGCAACGCGCTTATGTGTTTCGGCCCAAACTTAGTTATTTTTCAATACATTTTCCCAACAATGGTTTCGTTATCATCATGGTAATAAAACTTCAATATGTTTGGTAGAAAAATATATACAAAAAGAGTAGTGAGAACAAGGATGACCTTTGGTCGATTACTTACTAACAACTAGACAACGCTAACAAAAACAATAAATATGATTGTAGGTACTTACTAACAAAGTGAAACAAAAATAATGGTATTTAAACAATTACAATAAAAAATTGGTCTATTTATCTGTGTAGCCTAGCCACACCATTTTTGATCTTAGGTAGGTACATGATCTAGATCTTACGAAAGTCACACGAGAATCATGGGCGTGTCCACGCCATCAATCATTTTACAAATCAGCTGTTATTTCTACCAACTGGTACTAGGCGAGCATACGCTGGGTGTGGTGATATTTACACCGTTGTAAAGGCACAGAATACGCTAACATATTGTAAGCGTGACGCACGCAATCTGTACTACAAAGCGCAACAAGTGGAACACCAAAACGTGATCAAACTTGGATAACATTGCTCGAGTGTGATTTTCCAAATGCATAAAACAAATGACACGAGTTACATTGTAACTTCAGATGTTTTTTTGTGCAATACCTACCTACCTATACTATGACTCTCAATCAGGTTTAGTGGTAAATTGGTGATGATTCAGACGAGTAATTAGAATCGAAAGAAAGCACACCCCGGACTTGCGAAAACTCCAAACGTTACGTTGAAATATTCGTCCTCGCCAATCGGCGTGTAACATGCTCCTATCATCAGTTTTAAAGTTAACTGTGGAAGAAACAGCAGTTCTAAGGAAGCAGTAGAGAAACTATCCAGTATCGGACACTAGTTGAGGATACCCTGGTGAACACAGTTGGGGCTGGCCTCGAGGGGCAATTCGGGGATACCCAACCCGAGGTGATGCCCCAGAGACCGTCCTCGGCTACTATTGGAGCCCCTGCGTCAGGCTGAAAAGATTAGAGTATATAAAAGTGATTTGTTTGACAATTTAATGGTCAAAAGTCCGTTGGATAGCTGAGCAAGGCCTTTGCTCCATTATATTAGTTTTTCCGATTCAAAGCTTTGGTTTGGCCCAGAGCTTCGGTCGATTCTCCTTAGTTCGTGTGCATGTGTAGGTATTGTGTAGTGAACTTCACAAAAGGTATGAATACCGTCCTTCGTTAAGGACCGAGTCCCGTTTTGCCATAAGTGACACTCGGCTATTTAGCTCACAAATCATCCCAAGGCTTGTGCCCAGTTTAGTCCAGTCCTACATGGCACGTCTGATTGACAAGGTTTGTTTATCTTGGATATTAAGGCTCCAAATTGCTTACCATACACACACTGTGGTATGTCACAATTGGTTTCAGACAGAGGTTGGAGCTGTTCAACCTGTTCACCACAGTCTTGCATACATTGAAAGGGATCAGCTTCTGAGTTGAGACCCTCATGCTGGTGAACTTAAAGCGCTCTTTCGCCGATCGGACCAGTACTTTGTTTTTATGCTGTGAAAAAACACAAGGAAAAATTACTTATGCACCTACACGACTTTATCTCCTGGTAGATTTGGATTTGCACTATTTTTGGCGACAAACAAAATGATCACATAGATATAAATAGATTCCTTTTTTTTCCAGCTTATTATTGGATAGTAGCTTCTGGGCTTCTGGGCGTACCAACATTTTGAATAGCCTATACGCTATTCCAGGTCACTATCTACGCCTATTCCAAGTTTCATCCAAATCGGTTCACTGGTTTAGGCGTGATTGAGACACAAACATACAAACATCCAAACAAACTCACAAACTTTCAGCTTTCTTTATTATATGTGTGGGATTAAATGTGATAAGAAGGCTGAAATACTTACAACTATTCTCGGCCAGTAATTAGTCATAAATCTGGCACTTAGGACCTCCGCTTCGACCTTCGAAAATGGAATTGGGGCCACAACTAAAGTTATCGTCGCGGGAACAGCCAGCTTCAGCAACGATAAGTCAAAGCCAGGCCTATCTCGCACGAAGGAAGGATGAATCTCTATCGATATGATTGGAACAATCGTGCCACCTCTTTTGCAGTCCACCGATCCTAGTCGTACGCGGAATAGCTTGATCGATTCGCGGACTCTGAAAGGTTTCTTTTTTATTATGCTGGGTTTTAAATAAATAATTAAATTCAATAAATTTTGTCTTTTTACTAATTATTTATCTACTGTCTAATGTGATTGTGCTTCAAAATAAGTAAATGTTAAGTTAATTATTACCTAGTAGGATCTAGGTACATAGTTTAAGAATAATTTACTATTGAACGTGTACGAAATATTTAAGTTACATCCATTTCGAATATTCATTCAATTTTGCTGTTTGATGACCTGATTCTACGGTCAGTAGGTACAAGAGTGGATGCAGACAAAACTACAAGCATCACTTTTACACTTGCTGATGCCGGCATTGTAGAGCGAGTGAAAGGAGTATTGGAAACAATCCAAATGGAATTACTCATAGAACTCGTTGGCACTGCTCAACACCCATCTCTTGTCCACCAACGCTCCGCTCGTATAGTGCGATCCCTGTCTCTGGATGGACGCTGCGTAGGGGTATTCGATAAGTGTGTTGTTGTATTCGTTATTCTCTTCATATTTTTTGATCTCCTGGTATTTATAGACGCTCGTTTCGATGGTGGAGTTCAAATTCCCTAAAAAAAAAGTTTTCAACAAGATGGTGGCGTTTGTGACTGCGTATTGTGGAGATGCAAATGGACGTGGTAGAGAAAGTCTCACAAATAGACTCACCATTTTGAAGATCTTCCTTCGACATGACTCGATTTTCGTAGCTACCTTTACTGTTATCGTCTTCGTAAGCATTCGTCTCCTCCGAACTATCATCGAATACACTTTCCACACTATGGAAGCATATATAAACATAAACAGCATTTATTATAAACATTTTGATTTATAAACGAATATTCATTTAATTTAAACAACGTTATATTAATTTTTAGTTAATATTGTACTAGGAGTACATAAGCCGGTGGCGGTGATGAAGAACGTTTATGAGTGCTAAAACAGATGGTTTGCGCTGGTAAATAAGCATTCACAGGTGAGCAACACGAAATAATAAAGACAAAAAAGATAGGAATCAAAGAATGAAAGCGCGACAATTGAAATCACAAAAGACAAAATAAGAGTAGGGTAGGTATGTCGTTTTCTTAGAACACATGGGTTTTTCATTCATTGTCCTACAATGATAGCAAAATAGACCAAAACTGAAACAGTTTATTGAACATTGCCTGTCAGTCTCTAGTCTCTAGGTACTAGAAATTGGCGGGATGGCAGGTAGGTACTTAGTACCTACTTTAATATTCAGCATTGTAATTGCGAATAATTCCATTTACCTACATAATAAAGTTCTGAGAATATTATAAGTGCTGTAGGCATTAATAACATAGGTATGGTAAGTACATGCATAACTGTTTAGCTTTGAATTGAACTTACGTAACGTCAGTTTGTTAAACCTAGCACAATTGTGTGTTGTACAATACATAAGCTAAGCTCATAACAAATAATGTTTTAGTACAAATTCAAAACAGGAACATTTAGTCCTAGTCTTACATTCATTGAATTTTGTCGTCTGTGAGATGAAAATTAGATAAAATTCATAATGAATTCTAGTAACTATTTTATTGTTAAAATTTTAGCTTTAGTCTTAGTTGAATTTAGTTACTTAAATTTTGTTAAAAGCGGTAAGTGTTAAAAACAAATTAAGTTGGTACTTACTTAATTTAGTAAATTGTATTCAAATCCCCTTACTAAATTTTATGCGATTTCAAAATAAAGTAAGACTTACTTACGAAAAAGGTTAAATATAATATAATTTTTAATCGTACGTAAAAATTTAATTACTATAAATACCTACCTATGACCTAGTTACCTACCTATTTTATTTTCATTGTTTTCCCATTATTTAGCAGCCACGACAGCAAAATCAGATTTGGAATGCGAGTTCCCGCCAAAACTGGAGGAGGACCTCACACACGTCAGAAGAAAGAGGCTCACCACGGAAACTGGATTGGTTTGTCTGGAAGACTATCCTTACACTGTGTCAGTCAGGTGAGCTGTTTTGTCCACATCTCATTTTTCCTTCCGCCCTTTCGACGGGAGATGTTTCTCTTCTCCTTTTTGTCCTTCCTTGTCATCTCTTCCACTTTCTTATCTGACATTGAAATATCTCTATCGATAGAAAATTATCGGAATAATATTGAGCCAGAGAGAAACCCCTCTTTATCGAGTTTTTCTGCTCTGAGGAGCGCCACTTCTACCAACTCACCTGCTCAAGTACCAGGCAATCATAAATCGAAAAGCGTCACGATAGAAAATTGCTCTGCGATATCGACAGGGCATTGCGAGAGCGATACACGAAAAAATTTCATGCTTGCGCCTGGTATTAGGATTTCTAACTTCTAACATGCAAATTGCATTTTACCAGGGCGCCTGAATGTATGGGAGGTTGCATCCCAAATATAGGCTAAGTTACCAAACATAGACCTATCTATGACGCCTCCAGTGTTGGTATTTTACCTACTAGGTGCTACTAGGTAGCTAACTAGGGTAGCTACTTACCTTGTGTACCTAAATGAGTGTTCTTGTTACTTACAGATTGCATGGCAAGCATTGGTGTGGCGGCGCAATAGTTGGTAAACAATGGGTCCTATCGGCGGCACAGTGTTTTGATTAGTAAGTACCTACCTACTTTTTTACCAGCTTAAATATAAGCCCTTGGTATTTAAAGAAAATCTCTTACTTTAGAAGGAAAATTAAAAAACGAAGGTAAGTACCTAGTAAGTAGTTAGCACGCCACGCTAATTTGAATGAAAATGGTAGCCCTAGAACGACACTTACCGACTGGTCTAGTGGTCCTTCGTTATTCGGCACCGGAGAACTTATGTACCTTCTAGAGTTGAAATAGAATAGAATAGAATAGAATAAAGTTTTATTTTCTCCACATATACACAGATACAAAATAGGTACTTAAATCTACACAATTTTATGTGGGTGAAAATATGGCTTTCCAACAGCGTCATCAAAGAAGAGGTGACGATACGTATGGGCTCCGTGTTCCGCGACTACGGAGGCAGAATCCTCTCAGTAACGGACATCAGAATACATCCCAACTACAAAATGGACCAGTACTACCCGGAGCACAACCTCGCTATGGTCAAGGTAACCTCTTTTGTAACATGCTCGCCTGGTAGGATGATATTGATGCTGAAAGATTGACGTCAGCATCAAGTCGGCAAGCATTCTACTGGAGTTTGCGACGTTCGTCGTGGTCACCAAATGAATGGGTGACAGAGTGGTGAAGTCTAAAAAAATATATTTATTTCTTGTCTAAAAAGTATACTTACAGTTTTTTTAAAACTGTCTTTCAAGAAACGTATAGCTTCAAAAACTCAAAATTGCAGTAAGCTAACTACATAGGGTTCTCTAAACTCTCATAACCAAAGTAAGTATTGCTGTCATTGATGATGATTCCAGGTGAACCTCCCCATCACTCCGTCCTTGAGGATCCAGATGGTAGCTCTGGCCGTGGCTGATGCTGACGTACCTCCGACATTCGGGGAGACCGTGGTCACTGGATACGGTTCTGTGGTAATATCTAAGCATCATTAATCTTAATCCGAAAGTCGTCATTCACTCAGACCAACTCAGACACCTTGAAAGTGTCTGAGAGGGTAGGCAGATTAAACTTCCAAATGAAATGAAATGAAATGAAATGAAATGAAAATCTATGTAGGTACCTACCTATCCTACTAAACTCGATTTGCAGTAGTTAACATTCTGTATGGCACTAAATAGGCAGGTATATGACAGCCCAGTTACGACGGAAAACATCGTGACCAATCCGGCTTCATAATGCTTTCCTTCCCCGTCTAGAGATCAGTCAGTCAAAACATTTCGTGCTGCGAGTTATTTTTTGGGTGTTTATTTTGAAATTCTTCCTCAGGTGACAGGGCAGATACGAGAGGGTTTGAACCAGGAGCTCCGTCGCATGATAGTGCAAGAGGTCCCTCGGCCGGAGTGCCGCTTGGTGTACGGCAACGACTACCGCTTGCAGCATGATCATATCTGTCTACAGAGCGTCGTGAAGGGAGTCGCACTATGTGCTGTAAGTTAATAGATGAATGACAAAGGCACTTTTAAGATCAAATCTAACATAACTCAATAGAAGCTAGATGTTATTAATAGCCTTTGCATTGGTGTACGCGCACAGAAGTAATGGTACGCGCTTATTTTCTAGCCCCTGATAATTTGGTGACAGCAAACATCACAGCCTCACCTATCGGATTCAAAGTCAAAGTCAAAAAGCATTTATTAACTAAGACAATATAGCAAATTTAGCAAATTAGATTTTAGATTTTAGCAAATTATAGCAAAGTGATCCCAGCGGATCTTAATTAACTTAAGCGTCTTTAAACTAGGTGACTCCTGTTCCTTTGCGACCAATACCGTGAAGAACCAGGGCAACAAACACGGTTTGGGGTCTACGCTTTTTTTAGGTGATCCATCTTAGATCTAAACTTAGGCTAATTTCTTAACTAACTTAGTTGTAATGGTCATTGTTATGGTCACATCACAGCCTCACCTATCGGATTATTGTTATGGTTCTCTTGGAAAATATGAGCAATGTGTTAAGATTTTTTTGACTCCATTTTCCGTTGATCCCATGAGCATTTTGTTTCAGGGTGACACAGGAGACCCAGCTGTGCATTTCAGCGGTATGAATCGTGCCGGAACTCTCTACGGAATTGCGCTGTTTTCGGGAACTGAAGAATGCTCTTACAAATCTAAGCCCGGAGTCTATGCAAAGGTAAACCTATTGTGAAACAATCTGTGGATACTTATAACTTAAAGTACGAGCTTGATAATCAATTATTATTTTGTTTTCTTAGGTTTCCTACAGTCGGCCATGGATAGACAAGATTTTAAAAGAAATGCCAGATCAGACGGAGAGTGCTGACAGCGGGGAAAACACTATTACTCTTGAAGTTGAGTAACATATTGCTACTGGTTTAATTGAGTATTAAGTACATGTAGTTGTTAGTTATGTTAATAAAGTATTTTTTAAATAACAAGTGGTTTTTATTTTCATAGAAACGCAGGTATTATTACCTGTTAAAAGTTAATCTATGCTAAAAATGTTGAGAAATAAGATGAGGTAATGGAACGTAGTACTACGTCACAGTCAGCTGCCATCTGTCATCTTTTATCAACAAAATGTCAAACAAATACGAAGAGGTTATGTTTGGCAAAGGTAAAATCTAAGTTTTTCTTATCTTTTTGTGGGTTTTTAACATGACCACTTCAAAAAAGCCTAAAGAATATCAATGAAAATGATTATTCCATCGTAAAATGAGTGCTACGCGGTGTTTGTGTGTGACATTCGGTCTATTTTCGGTGTAGGTATTTAGGGCAAATAGTGTCCAAAGGTGAAGGTTTTGGATGTGATTTCGCTATTTGATCGGTTCAGGCTGACCCTCTCGCGTCGCGGCGCCTGCTATGGACGAGCTGAAGCACCGGGCCGGCGAGAAACTCGAAGCGTTCCACGTAAGTGCTCCTCACTACTTCTGCTGCCCTGGTACTTTCGCGCGAAAGTGGCTCGGTTATTGACGTCAGTTTTTTTTAGCGAAAGTGAAAATACTGTTCAGTATTATTTGAAGCAGAATCAGCTGATAAATAACAATGGGATGTCATTGCTCTAGAATTAGTTACATGACCTTGGATTACATAAGGTGCATTGGGGTAATTACGAAAATGGGTATATTCCGAAAATCCAAAATATCTAACAACTAATGCGATATTTTCCTGCTGGCAGCATTGGTCTAAACGCCATCTTGATTTATCTCGCCGTGACAGTCGTCGTGAGTCTCTAGTGTCAACACAACGTGCGCAATGGAAATTTTTTTGAAACTAGTCATTTTCGCGCAATTTTTGATAATTCGCAATAGCCCCAACTTATTTATCTCGGAATTCTGGTAAGTTATTTAAACAATTGTTGGTTTTTATGATAGATTATAGTTTTTTGCGAATTTTTGAGAGAAACACAACGTCCTAGCTTTGTTTTTAATTTTTATTCGTAATCACCCCATTGGGGTTATTCCCATTTATCATTAACCCCACTTATCTTTTCTATAAGAGAGTTGTTTGGGGTAATTCCGAACTACAAATATAAAAAAAAATAGATCAGCGAGACTAATGGTTTTATTGGTCATGTTTTGTGTCAGGGGCAACTACGATTGAAAAAGAAATGTAAGCCTTCGGTCAGAGTGCCATAGAATCGACTTTTGAATGGTTTCGGAATTGCCCCAAGATAGTTCGTAATTTCCCCTGTACCCTAAAAATATTATTTAATACTTCAAATGCTTTATTGAACGAATCCAACTACAATTCAAGAGTTTAATAAATTAAAAAGCATAAATCTATTCACTACGTAATGAAAGATGTAACGATAATTGCTGTAAATACAAACTACTTTGAATAATTAACCAAAACATTGACCTCGTGTCATCTCATAGAAATTTCTATCGGAATTACCCCAAAGCACATGTGCAAAAAGTTCAAAAGTTTGTTTGGTAAATAGTCTTATAAAAATTTATTCTCAAAAAGACGCAAAGTCACTTACATGAGAAAAATGCTAAGTAAATATAAATTAGGTCATATTCGTAAGGTTGGTTAGAATAGAATAGAATAGAATAGAATAAAGTTTTATTTTCTCCACATCATATACAACAGTTACAATAGGTACTTAAATCTACATAATTTTATGTGGGTGAAAATACGGCTACCCCTCAGCATTTGCTCCAACAGCTCGAGAGTGTTGGAGCGTTAGGTTAGAGTTAGGTATGGTATGTACTTAATTCTACTGCAAACTATGTTAAATTAAAATATCATTGATTGCAAACATAGAAAAAGCAAGTATAAATAGGTATATTAAGCAGTTAGCTAGGTACCCATTCAATGCATTTAGAAATAGGTATCAAAAATAAATTGCTGTAGTATTTTTTGAATGCATTGATTGGCCTGCATAAGTAAACATTTTTTTCCTGTAATTTGTGCGCATCTTAAGAACCTGAAAACTGGCTCTGCGCGTGCTTCGCTTGGACATTTTATTCCGTCTAACAAAGGATAAGAATTACTTTATGCATAGTTTCTTAAAAAATAATACAGTAACAATGGTGTAGGTTGTAGCTCCAGGTTAGCACAAAAAAGTGAGGTACCTACTAAGTCAAAAGGATAAATACTACATAAGTACCTACTAGATACTACATAAGTAAGTACTACATAAAACTACACACATACCTTAAAACTATGAAATGGCGTCCAACTCAGCTAATAGTTAATAATTTAAAAATATTACACAGATTACATACAATTCTTATAATAAGTAGTCAAGTAAGTACTGACTGATAGTTTAAGGCTAACTTAATTAAACTAACACTAGTTAACTTGCTAACTTAACTTAACTAAACTAACTAGTTTAAACTAAGTAAATATTTTGTTTAGGCAAATGTAACTTTTAGTATCTAGTTTACTTTGCCATAACTTTCTATGAAGGTAGGTATCTAATACCTACCTTCATACTTATATTATTGTACACCCAGGATGGGTAAACTGTTGATACCTACTTAGATAAATACTATCATCTTTGTAACACAGTTTGAACAATAAATTTTTCTTATTTCTTGTTATAATAGCCATTGACTACTACAACGCTGGTCGCTGATAAGTTGGTATGGAGTGAGCTTTTTAGGATTTTGTCAACAAGAATGCAAGTGTTGTTTAAGTAAAGCTGTTTTTGAACTATAGCACTCTTTAAACTTTGCTGTGATTGTAGGTTGCTGCGGTGACAGCCGCCGGTAATGGAAAATCAAGAGTTCAAGATGTTTATAACAATACCTCGGAAGGTATCCAAAAGGTAACCGCTAAACCACTACTTTATCCTAAAATAACCTAACTATACTAAGCACAACGGATCTTTAGCTCTCTGAAGTAGCTGCGCCATTTTTGATGACTCCTAAAAGACGAAGACAGCGTATAGCTGCCTCGCTCACTCGCTTAGTTTGTTGCATCGTCCTATCTCGCCTACTCGCGCAAACTGCGCAATCGTTTAGTGCACCTAACTTCAGAGAGATAAAGAACGATTGTGCGTTATACCTACCCGTCAAAAACAGAGCAGATTCACCTAGGTCTTATGACGTGATTTCAGAGGTCCTACCTAGACATTTAATTTATAATTTTGACATAATTATTTGAATAAAATCACACCTCAATCACCATCACAGATCCATTGGCCTAAAAATGTCGAACTTACAGATCAAAGACATATTCAATGAGCTCTGGCACCACGAGTTAGTATCAGAAGGGCGGGCCCGCGCGGCTGCCTGGGCGCGGGAGGCTGCGCGCAGGGTACGCGAGGGGGCGCCGCCGCTGTCTCCGATACTCTTGTATGAGGAACTGAAGGCCATGTTTAATGATAGAGGTGAGGAAGGAAGAGTAGTTTCTCCACCTTTAAAATATACATTTAAAAGAAGACTAGCTAACGTAACTAGATGTGGATTCAAAGAACCTAAAACCTGTCACTTATTAAAATTACCTTCTGCAATATGTGGATAAAGAATGTATCAAATATGTATTTGGGCATGCCTGATTACCTCTTTGGGCATCTTCAAAAGATCTGGAATGCATAAAAGACCTTCTGGGAACAGTTGTGATCCTGCTAGAGGTTCCAAATTACATCTAGATATTACTCTATTCATAAATGAATAAGGGGAAGAGATTGCCTCCGTATTATGGTTCTGCCCCTGTTCGGAATTGTGCCTTGATCAAGTCGTAGTGTGCACTTGAGTCAACATAATCAGCTCATCAAGTGTCTTATCATCCACTTCCCAGTATGGCGTCGCAGCGTGATAATATTCGCGTGCGGGGTAGCTGTGGGCGGGGGCTGCGGGCTAGCCCTAGGGCTCCGCGCGGCGACTTGCGGGGCCCGCGGGCCTCACGCGAGAGCCCTGCACACGCAGCCTGATCAGAGTGTGTTGTTGGTGGACGACGCGCTCACTGCAGGTAAACTTCTTGTGGCTCTGAGCCCCTAGTACTTTGAAGACGGAGAACGTTCCTCCCTGGAAGCTTCATGATATGCTGCAGGTAGCCCCTGGTACCCTGGAGACGGGGCAGGTAACTCCTTGTTATTTCCTTCATCTGGGAAAATATACCACTTTTACGCCGGTAGTACACCGACGCATTCGCATGCGATTCGCATCGACAGATCGCACCCGACAAGGACGCACCTATGTCATTAGCTATGTGCTAGAGTGAGACGTGAGTTCGCATCGTTTCGCATTCGCATGCGAATGTGTCGGCGTACTAACGGGGTTAGTGAAGATGGACGGGAAGATACTCGGCAAGGTAAGATGGTAGATGGACAAAGGCAATGACCGAGTGGTGTCCACGCGAGGGTCTCAGAATACCAGGCAGATTGTATGATCCATTTATATGCGCTATAACACGAGCTCTTAACGGTGAAGGAAAACATCGTGAGGAAACACCTTCGTCAGCTCCACACGTATCGACGTCGTCTTTCCTGTGGGTGGCTGAATGGTTTAGGTGCTGGGCAAGCCTATTCCATCTCAAACACTGTCCCAGGCACTTTAAGTGTAGGCATGGATTGCATCCTGACGCTGTATTAATCATCTAATATAGGTGTAAAGGCCTAAGTTTTTTTTAAATACCTTTACTGCGCCTTGCTTGTCATGTATCGTCAGGCGCTTCAAAAACATACGTCATGATTAAAAACGAGATGGCGCCTTCATCTTTTTTCTCCAATAAAGTGTTTTGTAATTTAAGTAAATAAACTTGGTACAGTACGCACAATCAATCTTTAGCTCTCTGAATTAGCTGCGCAGAACCCATTTTTGATGACGCCTAAAAGACGAAGACAGCGTTATTATAGCTGCCTCGCTCACTCGTTTAGTTTGTGGCATCGTCCTATCTCGCCTACTCGCGCAAACCTGCGCAATCGTTTAGTGCTCCTAACTTCAGAGAGCTAAAGATCGGTTGTGCGTACTGTACAATCATATTTTTGGGCCAGCCAAGAAAACATTCCGCGAAAATAAGGAGGCCTATATTCAGCAATGAGTGGATTTGGGCTGATTTTTTACATAGACAGATGTTGACTTTGGCAGCCCATGGAGCTTGACTATTCAGTTTTAAGATACAGTGCCTGATTCATATTGATTGCGAAGGAACAGGAGTAGAATTACCTAGTTTTAAAACTATTGTGATCCTAGCGGTCCTACTGAATAAATGATTATTGTTTTTGAGTTTGGTCACACTCGTATTAAAGGCGCGGGCGCAGGCGAGGTCTTGATCCGCGTGCAAGCGTTCAGTGCGTGCGAGTGCGACCGGCGCGTGCTGCGGGGCCGCGGCCGGGCCCTGCGCGCGCTGCTGACGCATCAGACCCTCACGCTGGGCCGGGGGTTCGCAGGTAACTAAATACAAAAAATATATATTAATAAGGTTTCAAAACATATACATTATTTTTGTGATAATTTAACACTAGTTGCATGTTTAGCGTAGCTTAATTATAATGATTAGGTACTACTCAATTAAATTATGTAGGTATGTTCACTAGCCCCCACACTAGGATACCCTGCGTCGTGGGTAACACTTGCTTACAGTACGCACAGCCAATCTCTAGCTAAATAAATAATAAATAAATAATGCTGGACTTTCCACACAGCATCATCTAGCCCCAAAGTAAGCAGAGCTTGTGTTGTTGGTACTAGAATGACTGATAAATACTTATATACTTTTGTTTGTAAATACATATTATAGATAGAAACACCCAGACCCGAGACAAATATCTGTAGGTCATACAAACATTTGTCCCGCGGCGGGGATCGAACCCGCAACCTTCTGCGTCGCAGGCGGACATTCGCCCACTGCGCCGCAGAGGTCGTCAAGTTAGCTCTCTGAAGTAGCTGCGCAGAAGCCATTTTTGAAAGCCTAAAAGACGAAAACAGCGTTGTATAGCCGCCTCGCTCACTCGCGTAGTTTGTTGCATCGTCCTATCTCGCCTACTCGCGCAAACTGCGCAATCATTTAGTGCACCTAACTTCAGAGAGCTAAAGATCGGTTGTGCGTACTGTACTTTTGTTTTGCTTCAGTCTAGTGTCTTAGTTCGGTATTCAGGAAATACCCTTGTGTTGGAAAAAGACTCAGTTTTGTTTGACAGGCTCCCCAGCCACACTGTAGCTTGCCAGAGCTTGAAAACCGAAGTGAACCAAGTGGGAATATACATGTTACATTTTATCATTTATTTTATAATCATTTATCATGAAAAAAAAAATAAAAAAATCTGTATTGCAAAAAGTGGCGGTCACCCATCATCTTTATGACCGCGCCCAGGGTTGCTTAACTTTGTTCCCCATACTTTGTTGTTGTTTGTATGGGGAGTTGGAAGTTCCAGTTAAAGGCAACTAGATGGTGTTGCTAACCTATGGCTGAGGCCGAGATGGCGCTATTATTGTATTTTAAAAAAGTTTTAGAAGATTTTTGCAATTTTCAGTTCTATTTAGATGTTTTCAAGTATGTTATTTTGCTGACGTCGCATAAATATGTTATGTGTTTAGGTGTGGTCCTGGACGTGGGTCCCGGCGTCTCAGAGCTGGAGTTGGGGGACGAGGTGTGGGGCTGTGTCAGCGAGTGGAGCGGGGGGGCTGCCGCCGAACTGCTCACTATACGGAGGTGAGTTTACAGATGTGTAACTAGATGGCGACACACGTCAAATTAGATGCCGTTATTACGAGCAGTGACCGCTTTTTCATACAAAATTGTGTATAGCGCATCGAAACGGTTGACTTCACGAATGCCTAAATCCGTTGGGCGAACTGTATACTGTTGTAAATACAGCGGTATATACAGGGTGTAAAAAGACTGCTACCGAAAACTGAGGGATTGCAATCAGGCCATGATTCTGAACATATTTATCGAAAAAAAACGCAACAATTTTATTGACTTAGCTACGTAATTTTATTTTATTTTCTAGTTTTTTGCTACTAGTACAACATAATAAGACCATACCTACCTAATCATTTCATTTATAAAAGAAAAAAACAATTAAAACTCAAAATCCAGCAATCTACGTATAAAAACGCGCCCAGTACATGCTGTGCGAGGTCGGTTATCTCCGGATATAATGACTTTTTCTGAAAATCCTTTTGGATTTGGTTGTGTATTGGGATGCTGTACCTACCCCTTTCGGCTTCGGTAGACGACTTTTTACACCCTGTATGGACAGGATAGTCAAATACAGAATTCTGTATTCGACTATTCTGTCCATACAAATGGTTGCCAGGTAGAAATCGCTCTTAACGATAGGGCCGCCCATAGTACAATTTGTAATAGTAGTTAATAGGCACCTTCTGGGTAGGCTCGCTCCATCGTAGACCTCATTCTTACCTGTGTACGTTTCGAGGTCAAGAATGCAATATTTTCTTATGATTCATGGGCCAATCCATGCATCATAAGAAAAATAAAAAAAAATTGTTAATAGCTTAGTTCGAACGCAGCGTCTGTCGTGGCTCGCAGCCACAGAATACCAGCGTCGCGCAGGGCAGGCACACGCACTTGCATAATGCTGAGTGGTGTCCATTTTTGCAAATTTTTAAGTCATTTATATGTACCTTCTTACCTAAATAACCTGTACCATATAAAAATAATATGTACTTTACGTTACTTTACAATAAAGCGTTATTGGTAGTAGATGGTATTCCCCCAAACTATGGCAAAGAGGGAGTACTCGCCTCACTAAGGTTTGCCCAACTGGTACACTTACCTCAGGGCCTGTTCGACCGACAGTTGTAGTCGGATAGTTCTATATAGGTTATATGTGCTTAGAAACATCGTTTGCGCGATTCAGGATTCAATACTTTTTGCATCATTTGTTTGGGAATCCGCTTATCTGTGATCCCAGCGCCATCTAGTGGTACAGCTCCAAAGTAACTACGTTGCTGTATAATTGACATCTCCTGTAGTTCATGCGATGGTAGATAGAGGTCGCCACACCTTAATCTATCTATCTATAAATAAATAAATAATAAATAAATAATGCTGGACTTTCCACACAGCATTATCTAGCCCCAAAGTAAGCAGAGCTTGTGTTATGGGTACTACATGACTGATATACTACATAAATACTTTTTGTTTGTAAATACATACATATTATACATAGAAACACCCAGACCCGAGACAAGTATCTGTAGGTCATACAAACATTTGTCCCGCGGCGGGGATCGAACCCGCAACGGCGGACCTTCGCCCACTGCGCCACAGAGGTCGTCTATGTACGTATGTGTGTCTAGGTCGCGCGTGTCTAAGCGTCCGGCCGGCGTGTCTGCGGAGCGCGCGGCCGCGCTGAGCTGGGCGGGCGGCGGCGCGCTGCTGGCGCTGCATCAGCTCAGATACACGCCCGACAACTGCAAGGGGAAACGGTAAATATACAACTACACCGGAAACTGATATTCTTTTCATGCTATGAGCTGTGGCGTAGCTAGGTAGCCAGGGGCCCTGGTGCAAAATAAACTGAGACCCTAACTGAACAGTTTAGGTTTTTCCAAGTCAAAATATGCAGGGTAGGCAAAATGTAAACGTATTTAGATTTTTTGTAAAAACTTACGATTTGATTCGTAATTTTCTGGGCTGACTGTAGTTACTTAAGTACCTTTTTTCAAAAATATCGAAATGCAGTTGTTTTCTTTTCAAAATAATCATACCTATAGTTTCCTATGAACAAAACCTTCCGGATTCTCGGGTTCTGACTCAGAGTCCGAGGGCCCCTTGAGCTTAAGCCCTTGTTAGCTACGCCATTGGCTATGAGTATGTCAAGTTTCAAAGTGATCCCAGCGGTCCTACTGAATAAGTGCTTTTTGACTTTAAAAGTTTAATTTGTGTAAGTTTAAAGTGTGCTTCAATCAAAAAGGTATAAATAAATAAATCCCACTCATATAATAAAGCTGAAAGTTTGTTTAGATGTTTGGATATTTTGATGTTTGTATGTTTCAATATGTATGTGTCAGGCTCAAACGACGAAACAGTTTACAATGAAATTTGGTAAGGTGAAAGGTATAACTCCAGAATAGCATATAGGCTACTTTTTATCCCGAAAAACATTCCAGAAAATCAAAAAATATGTAAAAGGACAACGGGAATATTGCATAAAAACTTTAGCAGTACTCTGTTTGACACAAAGAGCACAGCTCTCCACCAATAACTTTTGACTTTTCAAAATGGCGATGTCATTTCGTTCTACTATGCTTTGAACAATTTTTATTAATAAATAAATAAATAAATAATAAATAACGCTGGACTTTCCACACAGCATCATCTAGCCCCAAAGTAAGCAGAGCTTGTGTTATGGGTACTAGATGACTGATAAACTACTTATATACTTTTTTTTTGTAAATACATACATATTATACATAGAAACACCCAGACCTGAGACAAATATCTGTAGGTCATACAAACATTTGTCCCGCGGCGGGGATCGAACCCGCAACCTTCTGCATCGCAGGCGGACTTTCGCCCACTGCGCCACAGAGGTCGTATTAATTAAATAAAAATACTATTTGAGGGGTTGTGATGCGTATATAAGTTTTTTTAATAAATAGCGAAACAAGTATTTATTATATGTTCAAAACTACTCAACCCCTTAGATGGGTACTTATTTACATTTATCAAAGACAGTAAATCCAAAAAGTAATTCAGTGTTTTCATGGTTTGGATTGGAACAATGCGCAGACGAAGTCGCGCGCGGGTAGACTGAAATATATTTTGAAGGATTTAAAGAAATAGATGATGTATTTTTATGTATGGTAGCCGTGTTGGTCGAATGGGGTTGTGCCTCGACTTTCAATCCGAAGGTCATGGGTTCGAATCCCGGCTGTGCATCAATGGATTTTTCGTTTCGAAAAATTTATATGCGCTTTAACACGAGCTCATAACGGTGAAGGAAAACATCGTGAGGAAACCCGCAGCTTAATCACACGTATGTTGACGTCTTTCCCGTGGGCGGCTAAGCTGAGAGGATGGTTTAGGTGCTGGGCAAGCCTGCATCTCAAACAATGTCCCAGGCACTACAGCGTCCCGTTAAGTGTAGGCATAGGTTGCCTCCTGACGCTGTATAAATCATCTAGTATAAAGTAAAGGCCTAGTTTTTTTATGTATGTGTTACTAGCTGGTACCCGCGACTTCGTCAGCAAAATAACATACTTAATAAAAACAGAACTGAAAACTGCTGTTCAGAAGATTCTCTTCTGATACTTTAAAAAATAAAAATGCAATAATAGCGCCATCTCGACCTCAGCCATAGGACAGCAACGCCATCTAGTGGCCTTCAACTGGAACTTCACTTTAAGTCCCCATACAAAATTTCAACCCTTATTTCACGCCCTTCATGATTAGTTTTGAAAAAAAAAGTAGCCTATGTCCGTCCCTGGGACATAATCTTTATCCATGTCATATTTCAGCATCATCTGGTCAGTGGTTTAGGCGTGAAAAGGTAACAGACAGACAGACAGACACATTTTACTACATAATAGATGGCGCCACAGGAAAAGTTAGATCGCGCTATCGTTGCGTTTTGGGGAACGTAACATATTAACTCGCTAATCCTCTACTTTTCAGCTTTATAATATTATTAGTATATTAGTATATTAGTATTAGTATATATTAGTATATTATTAGTATATTAGTATATTAGTATATTAGTATGGAAGTATGGATAGTATGGATGTTTGTATGTTGTAGCGTGGCTGTGTGCGGCGCAGCGAGCGGCGAGGGCTGTGCGCTAGTGCAGCTACTGAGCGCGTGGGGCGCGCACCTCACGGTCTGCGCCCCGAGGCACGCCGCCGCCGTCCTACAGACACTAGGTATGTATGTTGTAGCGTGGCTGTGTGCGGCGCAGCGAGCGGCGAGGGCTGTGCGCTAGTGCAGCTACTGAGCGCGTGGGGCGCGCACCTCACGGTCTGCGCCCCGAGACACGCCGCCGCCGTCCTACAGACACTAGGTATGTATGTTGTAGCGTGGCTGTGTGCGGCGCAGCGAGCGGCGAGGGCTGTGCGCTAGTGCAGCTACTGAGCGCGTGGGGCGCGCACCTCACGGTCTGCGCCCCGAGACACGCCGCCGCCGTCCTACAGACACTAGGTATGTATGTTGTAGCGTGGCTGTGTGCGGCGCAGCGAGCGGCGAGGGCTGTGCGCTAGTGCAGCTACTGAGCGCGTGGGGCGCGCACCTCACGGTCTGCGCCCCGAGACACGCCGCCGCCGTCCTACAGACACTAGGTATGTATGTTGTAGCGTGGCTGTGTGCGGCGCAGCGAGCGGCGAGGGCTGTGCGCTAGTGCAGCTACTGAGCGCGTGGGGCGCGCACCTCACGGTCTGCGCCCCGAGACACGCCGCCGCCGTCCTACAGACACTAGGTATGTATGTTGTAGCGTGGCTGTGTGCGGCGCAGCGAGCGGCGAGGGCTGTGCGCTAGTGCAGCTACTGAGCGCGTGGGGCGCGCACCTCACGGTCTGCGCCCCGAGACACGCCGCCGCCGTCCTACAGACACTAGGTATGTATGTTGTAGCGTGGCTGTGTGCGGCGCAGCGAGCGGCGAGGGCTGTGCGCTAGTGCAGCTACTGAGCGCGTGGGTGCGCTAGTGCAGCAACTCTGTCTGTCTGTCTGTCTGTTTGTTACGCTTTCACGCCCAAACCGCTGAACAGATTAAGCTGAAATTTGGCATAGTTAAAGGTTGTATCCCAGAGAAGGACATAGGCTTAGACTTAGACTTTTTTTTTGTAAATAATCATAAGGGGGCGAGAAAATAAGGGTTGCAAGTTTGTATGGGGAACAAAGTTAAGCAACGCTGGGCGCGGTCATAAAGATGATGGGTGACCGCCACTTTTTGCAATACAGATTTTTTTTCGTGATTAATGATTATATAAAATAAATGATAAAATGTAACATGTATATTCCCTCTCATCAAGAAACATCCGAATATTCATCAAACGAACGCGAATAACGAACAGTCTGCAATCGTCAAATAATAATTGTAAACTTGCCAGGAGCCCAGGAGTACGTAGACATAGTTAAAACGCCGGAGGGCGTCCCTTCCGAGTGGGCGGCGTTGGAGCGCGCGGCCACGCGGTGGGGGCCTTGGGACGCGGTCATCACCTGCAGCGCGGCCAACGTGCCGGCCGCGGCCTATTGCAATACTGTGGCACTGTTGAAGTGAGTTGTCTTTTAAAAATTGTGGCACTCCGGGAGTGCTAATAGAAGTGAAAACTTGAACGAAAAAAAAAAAAAAAAGTGAAAAAAGTTACTATCCCACTGGGATTCGAACTCCGGGCAGTCTCACCCGAGGCGGTCACTCTCACAGATGGACTATTGTGAAGATACAATATATTACGACATTAAGGTACGTATTAGCCCAGATCATACAGGGTGTAAAAAGACTGCTACCGAAAACTGAGGGGTTTCATTCAGACCATGATTTTGAACATATTTAGCGAAAAAAAAACGCAAAAAAAATTTGACTTAGCTACGTCATTTTATTTTCTTTTCTAGTTATTTACTACTAGTACATAATAAGACCATACCTACCTAATAATATCATTTATAAAAGAAAAAAACTATTAAAACTCAAAATCCATCAATCTACGTATAAAAACACGCCCAGTACATACGCTCGACCAGCTGTGCGAGGTCGATTATCTCCAGATGTAATGATTTTTTCTGAAAATCCTTTTGGATTTGGTTGTGTGTTGGGATGCTGTACCTACCCCTTTCGGCTTCGGTAGACGTATTTTTACACCCTGTAATTGATATTAGTAAGAGAATGATGTCGTAACACGGTAACAGTCACGTGACTGAGTTTGATATTATCCCCATCTGAGATTCCCCATATGCCTAAGCAGAAATTTTTGCTTCACTGATTCATATTCGACGACCTCTGTGGCGCAGTGGGCGAAGGTCCGCCTGCGACGCAGAAGGTTACGGGTTCGATCCCCGCCGCGGGACAAATGTTTGTATGACCTACAGATATTTGTCTCAGGTCTGGCTGTTTCTATGTATAATATGTATGTATTTACAAACAAAAAGTGTATAAGTAGTATATCAGTTATCTGGTTTCCATAGTACAAGCTTTGCTTAGTTTGGGGCTAGATGATGCTGTGTGAAAAATGTCCAGCATTATTTATTATCTATATATTGGCGTCGATTCTGATGTGCACTGATTAAAGTTAACTAAACTAAAATGCTTCATTCGTATTTTGTATACGATAAAGTCCATAATAGAATGACTATTACAGTGACATTTCTAAAATTACTTATTTTTAGTCAAAATCAAGTATTTGTGGGTAAAATTAGTCAAAACCATTTTGCTTGCTGTGTCTATCAGCTGCTACAGAAGCTCAGAGACGCCATTTTGATTATAATTTTAGTAATGTCACTTTTGGTGACATGCCGTTTTCGTCTTTATTGAGAACAAAATAAGAACGTTCAAGTTTTACTTTAATTAAGTTTAGTCTGTGAACAACAGAATCATCGCAATTTCGTGGTTTAATTTCTTGATTTAGAATAAAATATCCATTACTTTCCAGAGCGACATCAAATCGCGGCGCCTCCATAGATCTGCGCCCGCGCGCGCTGCTGTCCGACCGGCTGTCGGCTCCCTTCGCATTAGTATTCGCTGTCTCTTTCTACACCTACAGAATCCTCAGGGTGAGTAGCTGTCTCTTTCTTACACTGTCTAGAGATAATACTGCTCAAATAACCTTTAATTTTGACGACCTCTGTGCCGCAGGAACAGCAGTAGAATCACCTAGTTTTAAGTCGTTTCAAAGTTATCTCAGCGGTTCTACTGAATAAATTCTTTTTGACTTTGAGTGGGTGCCCGCTTCGGACGCAGAAGGTTGCGGGTTCGATCCCCGCAGCAGGACCAATGTTTGTATGACCTACAGATATTTTTCTGGGGTCTGGGTGTTTCTATGTATATGTATGTATTTACAAACATAAAAGTAAATAAGTAGTATATCAGTCATGTAGTACCCATAACACAAGCTCTGCTTACTTTGGGGCTAGATGATGCTGTGTGGAAAGTCCAGCATTATTTATTTATTTTATATATTTAATGATATTATACAATATCGAATCCCGGCCGTGCAATGGATTTTTCTTTTCGTAAAATTTATATGCGTTTTAACACGAGCTCTTACCGGTGAAGGAGAACATCGTGAGGAAACCCGCAGCTTAGTCAGCTCCACACGTATTGACGTTGTCTCTCCTGTGGGCGGCTGATTACTGAGAGGATGGTTTAGATGCTGGGCAAGCCTGCATCTCAAACAATGTCCCAGGCACTACAGCGTCCCGTTAAGTGTAGACGTAGATTGCCTCCTGATGCTGTATAAATCATCTAATATAGATGTAAAGGCCTAATTTTGTTTTTTTTATAATATTTCAGTGGATGGTGGGGTGCGGCACGCACACAGACTGGCTGGAGGAGCGCTACAGGACAAGCGAGGGGCTGCACATACTGGCGCAGCTTGTGGACTCCGGGCACCTCACACCTACCCTCGATAAGGTACAGTGCGCACACTGACTGGAGGAGCGCTACAGGACAAGCGAGGGGCTGCACATACTGGCGCAGCTTGTGGACTCCGGGCACCTCACACCTACCCTCGATAAGGTACAGTGCGCACACTGACTGGAGGAGCGCTACAGGACAAGCGAGGGGCTGCACATACTGGCGCAGCTTGTGGACTCCGGGCACCTCACACCTACCCTCGATAAGGTACAGTGCGCACACTGACTGGAGGAGCGCTACAGGACAAGCGAGGGGCTGCACATACTGGCGCAGCTTGTGGACTCCGGGCACCTCACACCTACCCTCGATAAGGTACAGTGCGCACACTGACTGGAGGAGCGCTACAGGACAAGCGAGGGGCTGCACATACTGGCGCAGCTTGTGGACTCCGGGCACCTCACACCTACCCTCGATAAGGTACAGTGCGCACACTGACTGGAGGAGCGCTACAGGACAAGCGAGGGGCTGCACATACTGGCGCAGCTTGTGGACTCCGGACACCTCACACCTACCCTCGATAAGGTACAGTGCGCACACAGACTGGCTGGAGGAGCGCTACAGGACAAGCGAGGGGCTGCACATACTGGCGCAGCTTGTGGACTCCGGACACCTCACACCTACCCTCGATAAGGTACAGTGCGCACACTGACTGGAGGAGCGCTACAGGACAAGCGAGGGGCTGCACATACTGGCGCAGCTTGTGGACTCCGGGCACCTCACACCTACCCTCGATAAGGTACAGTGCGCACACTGACTGGCTGGAGGAGCGCTACAGGACAAGCGAGGGGCTGCACATACTGGCGCAGCTTGTGGACTCCGGGCACCTCACACCTACCCTCGATAAGGTACAGTGCGCACACTGACTGGAGGAGCGCTACAGGACAAGCGAGGGGCTGCACATACTGGCGCAGCTTGTGGACTCCGGGCACCTCACACCTACCCTCGATAAGGTACAGTGCGCACACAGACTGGCTGGAGGAGCGCTACAGGACAAGCGAGGGGCTGCACATACTGGCGCAGCTTGTGGACTCCGGACACCTCACACCTACCCTCGATAAGGTACAGTGCGCACACAGACTGGAGGAGCGCTACAGGACAAGCGAGGGGCTGCACATACTGGCGCAGCTTGTGGACTCCGGACACCTCACACCTACCCTCGATAAGGTACAGTGCGCACACAGACTGGAGGAGCGCTACAGGACAAGCGAGGGGCTGCACATACTGGCGCAGCTTGTGGACTCCGGACACCTCACACCTACCCTCGATAAGGTACAGTGCGCACACTGACTGGAGGAGCGCTACAGGACAAGCGAGGGGCTGCACATACTGGCGCAGCTTGTGGACTCCGGGCACCTCACACCTACCCTCGATAAGGTACAGTGCGCACACTGACTGGCTGGAGGAGCGCTACAGGACAAGCGAGGGGCTGCACATACTGGCGCAGCTTGTGGACTCCGGGCACCTCACACCTACCCTCGATAAGGTACAGTGCGCACACAGACTGGCTGGAGGAGCGCTACAGGACAAGCGAGGGGCTGCACATACTGGCGCAGCTTGTGGACTCCGGACACCTCACACCTACCCTCGATAAGGTACAGTGCGCACACTGACTGGCTGGAGGAGCGCTACAGGACAAGCGAGGGGCTGCACATACTGGCGCAGCTTGTGGACTCCGGGCACCTCACACCTACCCTCGATAAGGTACAGTGCGCACACAGACTGGCTGGAGGAGCGCTACAGGACAAGCGAGGGGCTGCACATACTGGCGCAGCTTGTGGACTCCGGGCACCTCACACCTACCCTCGATAAGGTACAGTGCGCACACTGACTGGCTGGAGGAGCGCTACAGGACAAGCGAGGGGCTGCACATACTGGCGCAGCTTGTGGACTCCGGACACCTCACACCTACCCTCGATAAGGTACAGTGCGCACACTGACTGGCTGGAGGAGCGCTACAGGACAAGCGAGGGGCTGCACATACTGGCGCAGCTTGTGGACTCCGGACACCTCACACCTACCCTCGATAAGGTACAGTGCGCACACAGACTGGCTGGAGGAGCGCTACAGGACAAGCGAGGGGCTGCACATACTGGCGCAGCTTGTGGACTCCGGACACCTCACACCTACCCTCGATAAGGTACAGTGCGCACACTGACTGGCTGGAGGAGCGCTACAGGACAAGCGAGGGGCTGCACATACTGGCGCAGCTTGTGGACTCCGGGCACCTCACACCTACCCTCGATAAGGTACAGTGCGCACACTGACTGGAGGAGCGCTACAGGACAAGCGAGGGGCTGCACATACTGGCGCAGCTTGTGGACTCCGGGCACCTCACACCTACCCTCGATAAGGTACAGTGCGCACACTGACTGGAGGAGCGCTACAGGACAAGCGAGGGGCTGCACATACTGGCGCAGCTTGTGGACTCCGGGCACCTCACACCTACCCTCGATAAGGTACAGTGCGCACACTGACTGGAGGAGCGCTACAGGACAAGCGAGGGGCTGCACATACTGGCGCAGCTTGTGGACTCCGGGCACCTCACACCTACCCTCGATAAGGTACAGTGCGCACACTGACTGGCTGGAGGAGCGCTACAGGACAAGCGAGGGGCTGCACATACTGGCGCAGCTTGTGGACTCCGGGCACCTCACACCTACCCTCGATAAGGTACAGTGCGCACACTGACTGGAGGAGCGCTACAGGACAAGCGAGGGGCTGCACATACTGGCGCAGCTTGTGGACTCCGGGCACCTCACACCTACCCTCGATAAGGTACAGTGCGCACACAGACTGGCTGGAGGAGCGCTACAGGACAAGCGAGGGGCTGCACATACTGGCGCAGCTTGTGGACTCCGGGCACCTCACACCTACCCTCGATAAGGTACAGTGCGCACACTGACTGGAGGAGCGCTACAGGACAAGCGAGGGGCTGCACATACTGGCGCAGCTTGTGGACTCCGGGCACCTCACACCTACCCTCGATAAGGTACAGTGCGCACACTGACTGGAGGAGCGCTACAGGACAAGCGAGGGGCTGCACATACTGGCGCAGCTTGTGGACTCCGGGCACCTCACACCTACCCTCGATAAGGTACAGTGCGCACACTGGCTGGAGGAGCGCTACAGGACAAGCGAGGGGCTGCACATACTGGCGCAGCTTGTGGACTCCGGACACCTCACACCTACCCTCGATAAGGTACAGTGCGCACACTGACTGGCTGGAGGAGCGCTACAGGACAAGCGAGGGGCTGCACATACTGGCGCAGCTTGTGGACTCCGGGCACCTCACACCTACCCTCGATAAGGTACAGTGCGCACACTGACTGGCTGGAGGAGCGCTACAGGACAAGCGAGGGGCTGCACATACTGGCGCAGCTTGTGGACTCCGGACACCTCACACCTACCCTCGATAAGGTACAGTGCGCACACTGACTGGCTGGAGGAGCGCTACAGGACAAGCGAGGGGCTGCACATACTGGCGCAGCTTGTGGACTCCGGGCACCTCACACCTACCCTCGATAAGGTACAGTGCGCACACTGACTGGAGGAGCGCTACAGGACAAGCGAGGGGCTGCACATACTGGCGCAGCTTGTGGACTCCGGGCACCTCACACCTACCCTCGATAAGGTACAGTGCGCACACTGACTGGAGGAGCGCTACAGGACAAGCGAGGGGCTGCACATACTGGCGCAGCTTGTGGACTCCGGGCACCTCACACCTACCCTCGATAAGGTACAGTGCGCACACTGACTGGAGGAGCGCTACAGGACAAGCGAGGGGCTGCACATACTGGCGCAGCTTGTGGACTCCGGGCACCTCACACCTACCCTCGATAAGGTACAGTGCGCACACTGACTGGCTGGAGGAGCGCTACAGGACAAGCGAGGGGCTGCACATACTGGCGCAGCTTGTGGACTCCGGGCACCTCACACCTACCCTCGATAAGGTACAGTGCGCACACAGACTGGCTGGAGGAGCGCTACAGGACAAGCGAGGGGCTGCACATACTGGCGCAGCTTGTGGACTCCGGGCACCTCACACCTACCCTCGATAAGGTACAGTGCGCACACAGACTGGCTGGAGGAGCGCTACAGGACAAGCGAGGGGCTGCACATACTGGCGCAGCTTGTGGACTCCGGGCACCTCACACCTACCCTCGATAAGGTACAGTGCGCACACTGACTGGAGGAGCGCTACAGGACAAGCGAGGGGCTGCACATACTGGCGCAGCTTGTGGACTCCGGGCACCTCACACCTACCCTCGATAAGGTACAGTGCGCACACTGACTGGAGGAGCGCTACAGGACAAGCGAGGGGCTGCACATACTGGCGCAGCTTGTGGACTCCGGGCACCTCACACCTACCCTCGATAAGGTACAGTGCGCACACTGACTGGCTGGAGGAGCGCTACAGGACAAGCGAGGGGCTGCACATACTGGCGCAGCTTGTGGACTCCGGACACCTCACACCTACCCTCGATAAGGTACAGTGCGCACACAGACTGGAGGAGCGCTACAGGACAAGCGAGGGGCTGCACATACTGGCGCAGCTTGTGGACTCCGGACACCTCACACCTACCCTCGATAAGGTACAGTGCGCACACAGACTGGAGGAGCGCTACAGGACAAGCGAGGGGCTGCACATACTGGCGCAGCTTGTGGACTCCGGACACCTCACACCTACCCTCGATAAGGTACAGTGCGCACACAGACTGGAGGAGCGCTACAGGACAAGCGAGGGGCTGCACATACTGGCGCAGCTTGTGGACTCCGGACACCTCACACCTACCCTCGATAAGGTACAGTGCGCACACAGACTGGAGGAGCGCTACAGGACAAGCGAGGGGCTGCACATACTGGCGCAGCTTGTGGACTCCGGACACCTCACACCTACCCTCGATAAGGTACAGTGCGCACACAGACTGGCTGGAGGAGCGCTACAGGACAAGCGAGGGGCTGCACATACTGGCGCAGCTTGTGGACTCCGGACACCTCACACCTACCCTCGATAAGGTACAGTGCGCACACAGACTGGCTGGAGGAGCGCTACAGGACAAGCGAGGGGCTGCACATACTGGCGCAGCTTGTGGACTCCGGACACCTCACACCTACCCTCGATAAGGTACAGTGCGCACACAGACTGGAGGAGCGCTACAGGACAAGCGAGGGGCTGCACATACTGGCGCAGCTTGTGGACTCCGGACACCTCACACCTACCCTCGATAAGGTACAGTGCGCACACAGACTGGCTGGAGGAGCGCTACAGGACAAGCGAGGGGCTGCACATACTGGCGCAGCTTGTGGACTCCGGACACCTCACACCTACCCTCGATAAGGTACAGTGCGCACACAGACTGGCTGGAGGAGCGCTACAGGACAAGCGAGGGGCTGCACATACTGGCGCAGCTTGTGGACTCCGGGCACCTCACACCTACCCTCGAAAGGGTACAGTGCGCACACAGACTGGCTGGAGGAGCGCTACAGGACAAGCGAGGGGCTGCACATACTGGCGCAGCTTGTGGACTCCGGGCACCTCACACCTACCCTCGATAAGGTACAGTGCGCACACAGACTGGAGGAGCGCTACAGGACAAGCGAGGGGCTGCACATACTGGCGCAGCTTGTGGACTCCGGGCACCTCACACCTACCCTCGATAAGGTACAGTGCGCACACAGACTGGAGGAGCGCTACAGGACAAGCGAGGGGCTGCACATACTGGCGCAGCTTGTGGACTCCGGGCACCTCACACCTACCCTCGATAAGGTACAGTGCGCACACTGACTGGCTGGAGGAGCGCTACAGGACAAGCGAGGGGCTGCACATACTGGCGCAGCTTGTGGACTCCGGACACCTCACACCTACCCTCGATAAGGTACAGTGCGCACACAGACTGGAGGAGCGCTACAGGACAAGCGAGGGGCTGCACATACTGGCGCAGCTTGTGGACTCCGGACACCTCACACCTACCCTCGATAAGGTACAGTGCGCACACAGACTGGAGGAGCGCTACAGGACAAGCGAGGGGCTGCACATACTGGCGCAGCTTGTGGACTCCGGGCACCTCACACCTACCCTCGATAAGGTACAGTGCGCACACAGACTGGCTGGAGGAGCGCTACAGGACAAGCGAGGGGCTGCACATACTGGCGCAGCTTGTGGACTCCGGGCACCTCACACCTACCCTCGATAAGGTACAGTGCGCACACAGACTGGCTGGAGGAGCGCTACAGGACAAGCGAGGGGCTGCACATACTGGCGCAGCTTGTGGACTCCGGGCACCTCACACCTACCCTCGATAAGGTACAGTGCGCACACTGACTGGAGGAGCGCTACAGGACAAGCGAGGGGCTGCACATACTGGCGCAGCTTGTGGACTCCGGGCACCTCACACCTACCCTCGATAAGGTACAGTGCGCACACTGACTGGAGGAGCGCTACAGGACAAGCGAGGGGCTGCACATACTGGCGCAGCTTGTGGACTCCGGGCACCTCACACCTACCCTCGATAAGGTACAGTGCGCACACTGACTGGCTGGAGGAGCGCTACAGGACAAGCGAGGGGCTGCACATACTGGCGCAGCTTGTGGACTCCGGACACCTCACACCTACCCTCGATAAGGTACAGTGCGCACACAGACTGGAGGAGCGCTACAGGACAAGCGAGGGGCTGCACATACTGGCGCAGCTTGTGGACTCCGGACACCTCACACCTACCCTCGATAAGGTACAGTGCGCACACAGACTGGAGGAGCGCTACAGGACAAGCGAGGGGCTGCACATACTGGCGCAGCTTGTGGACTCCGGACACCTCACACCTACCCTCGATAAGGTACAGTGCGCACACAGACTGGAGGAGCGCTACAGGACAAGCGAGGGGCTGCACATACTGGCGCAGCTTGTGGACTCCGGACACCTCACACCTACCCTCGATAAGGTACAGTGCGCACACAGACTGGAGGAGCGCTACAGGACAAGCGAGGGGCTGCACATACTGGCGCAGCTTGTGGACTCCGGACACCTCACACCTACCCTCGATAAGGTACAGTGCGCACACAGACTGGCTGGAGGAGCGCTACAGGACAAGCGAGGGGCTGCACATACTGGCGCAGCTTGTGGACTCCGGACACCTCACACCTACCCTCGATAAGGTACAGTGCGCACACAGACTGGCTGGAGGAGCGCTACAGGACAAGCGAGGGGCTGCACATACTGGCGCAGCTTGTGGACTCCGGACACCTCACACCTACCCTCGATAAGGTACAGTGCGCACACAGACTGGAGGAGCGCTACAGGACAAGCGAGGGGCTGCACATACTGGCGCAGCTTGTGGACTCCGGACACCTCACACCTACCCTCGATAAGGTACAGTGCGCACACAGACTGGCTGGAGGAGCGCTACAGGACAAGCGAGGGGCTGCACATACTGGCGCAGCTTGTGGACTCCGGACACCTCACACCTACCCTCGATAAGGTACAGTGCGCACACAGACTGGCTGGAGGAGCGCTACAGGACAAGCGAGGGGCTGCACATACTGGCGCAGCTTGTGGACTCCGGGCACCTCACACCTACCCTCGATAAGGTACAGTGCGCACACAGACTGGAGGAGCGCTACAGGACAAGCGAGGGGCTGCACATACTGGCGCAGCTTGTGGACTCCGGGCACCTCACACCTACCCTCGATAAGGTACAGTGCGCACACTGACTGGCTGGAGGAGCGCTACAGGACAAGCGAGGGGCTGCACATACTGGCGCAGCTTGTGGACTCCGGACACCTCACACCTACCCTCGATAAGGTACAGTGCGCACACTGACTGGCTGGAGGAGCGCTACAGGACAAGCGAGGGGCTGCACATACTGGCGCAGCTTGTGGACTCCGGACACCTCACACCTACCCTCGATAAGGTACAGTGCGCACACAGACTGGAGGAGCGCTACAGGACAAGCGAGGGGCTGCACATACTGGCGCAGCTTGTGGACTCCGGACACCTCACACCTACCCTCGATAAGGTACAGTGCGCACACAGACTGGAGGAGCGCTACAGGACAAGCGAGGGGCTGCACATACTGGCGCAGCTTGTGGACTCCGGACACCTCACACCTACCCTCGATAAGGTACAGTGCGCACACTGACTGGAGGAGCGCTACAGGACAAGCGAGGGGCTGCACATACTGGCGCAGCTTGTGGACTCCGGACACCTCACACCTACCCTCGATAAGGTACAGTGCGCACACAGACTGGAGGAGCGCTACAGGACAAGCGAGGGGCTGCACATACTGGCGCAGCTTGTGGACTCCGGGCACCTCACACCTACCCTCGATAAGGTACAGTGCGCACACAGACTGGAGGAGCGCTACAGGACAAGCGAGGGGCTGCACATACTGGCGCAGCTTGTGGACTCCGGGCACCTCACACCTACCCTCGATAAGGTACAGTGCGCACACTGACTGGAGGAGCGCTACAGGACAAGCGAGGGGCTGCACATACTGGCGCAGCTTGTGGACTCCGGACACCTCACACCTACCCTCGATAAGGTACAGTGCGCACACAGACTGGAGGAGCGCTACAGGACAAGCGAGGGGCTGCACATACTGGCGCAGCTTGTGGACTCCGGACACCTCACACCTACCCTCGATAAGGTACAGTGCGCACACAGACTGGAGGAGCGCTACAGGACAAGCGAGGGGCTGCACATACTGGCGCAGCTTGTGGACTCCGGGCACCTCACACCTACCCTCGATAAGGTACAGTGCGCACACAGACTGGCTGGAGGAGCGCTACAGGACAAGCGAGGGGCTGCACATACTGGCGCTGCTTGTGGACTCCGGGCACCTCACACCTACCCTCGATAAGGTACAGTGCGCACAACCAATCTTTAGCTCTCTGAACTAACTGCGCAGAACCTTTTTTTTTATGAAAAATGAATCATTTATATTTTTTATAGTGTTTAACCTCTAGGTATTTCATTGAGAAATGAAAAGTCTTATCAAAATTTTAGATTCCGACGGAATTCGAACCCGCAACGATCAGACGATCCTCCTAAAGCCGGAGTGCTATACCATTCATTCATTCATTTTTTTGATGACGCCTAAAAGGCGAAGCCAGCGATGTATAGCTGCCTCGCTCGCTCGCTTAGTTTGTTGCATCGTGCTATCTCGCCTACTCGCTAACTTCAGAGAGCTAAAGATTGGTTGTGCGTACTGTACCTACTTGTCAATAATAATGCTTTATTTCAGGCAACTATTTGATAAAATAGTCAAAAAGTATGTCGGTTTCCTCACGATGTTTTTCCGTCACCGTGAGAGTACTGACAGACGTGGTATAAAGATCATAAGTATAAATAATACCGGCCAAGTGCGAGTCGGACTCGCGCACGAAGGGTTCCCTATCATCCATACTATACTTCATACTAATATTATAAATCTGATAGTAACTCTGTCTGTCAGACAGACGGAAAGCGGAGCCTTACTAATAGGTCCCCTTTTATAAACTTTGGGTACGGAACTCTAAAAATGTGTTTTTGTTTGTCAGGTCTACTTCCCGCAAGACTTCGAGAATGCGCTTGCGCACGCCTGCAGCGAAGAAGCCATCGGAACAACAGTCGTGCGCTTCCCTTGAAGGCTAGACTTCTTTTGATAAGATTCACGGTTGTTACATTTAAACCCTAATAGCCTTGAAAATTGTAGGGTTTCGAAATCATTTTTGATATCGGTTTTAAAGAAAAAATAACATTTTTGTAAATACAATTCGAAGTGACAGCTTGTACAGTCAAACTAAATATACAAAATTGTAAAATATTTAATTTTATTTAGAAAACATAAATATAATGTGGTCCTTCATCTGCAATTGATTACATCACAAATAATATATTTTATAAATATACTCGTATATAATATACTTATGTATGAGGCTGTACTAAATTTGATAAAACTTAACAGCTATTTTGTAAGGACACGGATGTCACAGCATATTTTTTCATCAAAATTTGCTATTTTTGTACGAGCTTAGTACAGGGTGGCCTATAAACTAGATATTTGTGTAACCGCGGGGCACCCTGTACAAAATTATCCATCCAGCAATATTATAAGAATCTGTAATAGTTCCTATATCATATAAACCGCCATTTTGTCATAAATTGTCAGATCTGTTGTAAATAAAATAATATGTAGTGCTCAAAATATTTTAGTTATTAATATTAACTGGTTTTATCTTATGTCCCACCAATTATAATCAATAATATACATGTTAAAGTTTGTGGAAATATATGTAGGTACAATCAGAGAGTTCATAAACATTTTCTATTTCTGGACGTGCCTCTGACAACCCTTAGATATTTTCAAACTTGAGATCCGAAAGAATGTACAGTACGCACAACCAATCTTTAGCTATCTGAAGTAATTTTTGATGACGACTAATAGACGACAGCGAGGGAGCATACAACAGCTGCCTCGCTCTTGTTTATGTTTATTGCATCGTTCCATCTCGCTTACTCCACACACGCAATGTTTACAGAGCTGAAGATCGGTTGTGCGTACTGTACATTGCTTTGATTTTTTTAGGGATTCAAGTAGGATAGACTAGTCTTAGCCGAGCTTGAATCCCTCGTAAATAGTCACACCATACCCTAAGATTTAACTCTAGAATCCTTCGATGAGGTTGGGATTCAATATAGCGCTTGTGACACTCTGTTTTATTTCTGGTTATCTATTATACTGAGGAATGAAACTGCATAAATAATTAAATAAGTAGGTATTATTAGCTTATTTTATTTACAGAAACTAAGCTACTACATATGTACATATATTTTCAAAGTACAACAGGATTAGTCAGGCTATCTAAGGATCGTTAGAAACGATCTATACATAGCTCAACTGATCCAGCGTGCCCAAAACACTGGCGGCATTACCACGCTGGATGGCAATGCTGATCGTTTGAGCCAAAAATGTACCAGCTCTCGGATCACGCGTCGCTTCGACCAGACGCCCTGAAAGAATTTTGAAAACCCGAAGGGCTCCAGAACCCCACGGATATAAATAATTAAATACATAATAGTGATTTACTTTTCATTTCTATGTATTGGTGTGTGTAAGATTGTATGTGTGAAAATCTTAATACGTTTGGATAAAGGAATTTTAAAGTAATGTATTAATCAAAGATTTTACAAAGCACAAATATACAGGGTGTAAAAAGACGTCTACCGAAGCTGAAAGGGGTAGGTACAGCATCCCAACACACAACTAAATCCAAAAGGATTTTCCGAAAATCATTATATCCGGAGAAAACAGCGTTTGAAGATTACTGTTTGCGTATGTACTGGGCGCGTTGTTTTACGTAGATTGCTGGACTTTGAATTTTAATTGTTTTTTTCTTTTTATTAATGAAATTATCAGGTAGGTATGGTCTTATTATGTTGTCCTAGTAGTAACCGAAAATAAATAACATGAAACTTAGCTAAGTCAAATTTTTTTTGCGTTTTCTTTTCGCTAAATTAAGATACATGAAGTGATTGCCTCAGTTTTCGGTAGTAGTCTTTTTACACCTGTATAATAGCTATTTTATTTTTGGATTTTATTAAATTATTTTAAACTGATACTGCAATGTTATGCGTCCAAAGTTTTAGATTTTACTAAATATAGGTGTAGATAAATCAATGTTATATTTGAAATATATTGTTGTTTTTACATGACATTTTTATTATATAGATGAAGCTCTCCTGGACTCCTCCTGCTTGCTTAGTTGTTCTTGATAGATCGCCGAAGTTAAGCAACGAAGTTAAAAAAATTCATCCTACACTTAACATAATGCAACACTGCACAAGGTATCAAGCCGTAGAGGTATTTAATAAACTTCCATGTGACATTAAATTATTGATTAATAAGAGAGACACTCTGAAAAATAAATTAAAAAGCTATCTTCTGGAGAAATGTCTCAACTCTATTGATGAATTGTGACTGTACTTTTATGTGTGCTTTGACTGTTTTCGTTTTTTTTTTTTATGCTTGTATGTATTTGTAGTGTAGGTACTCATATTGTAATTTTATAGGTTAAGGTGTTTTCCACATACAATGTTTGTTGTTTAATGGAAATAAATGAATTGAATTGAACGTTCGAAACGGTCTGTAAGTTGATGGGTGACCGCCATTGGCATTTTCATCTGAGCGATTCCGTGCTTCGGAGGGCACGTTAAATTGTCGGTCCCGGCTATTTAAGTCTAACGACTGACGGAGGCCATGAAGGAGGCCTTAAGACAATAATTTATTTGACAAATGCCAAATTTCAAAGTTAAAACTTCGTTCTAACCTAGTGTTTCACGGAGGTTCCACGACACATACTTTTTTTTATTTTCTAGGGCTATTTATTATTACTATTTTAAAATAAAACAATTAAATAAGATCAAAACCACGTATATTATCCGTACACAACCTATTAATCGACATTAATAACAAAAACATTCAATAAACTTGGGTACATCTACCACCGTCATACAATCCTAAATACCTAGAGTTACGCTAAGTCCACACTGTTATTTTCATTTTTCAACATTTTCATTTTTCAGAGCGAAAATAACTTAGCGCTCGTGCTTAGTCGTTCTGACCGTCGAAGTTAAGCAACGTTCGAAACGGTCTGTACGTGTATGGGTGACCGCCAGTGGCATTATCAACTGAGCGCTTCCGTGCTTCGGAGAGCACGTTAAATTGTCGGTCCCGACTTAAGCCGTGAGACGACGGAGGCCTTAAGGCGGCCTAAAAATTCCGTCACCAGAGTTGGCCACTCATACGAATTTACTATTTCAATGTAGAAAATGCATTCTAATGAAGTCTATTCCTGTGTGTGGGTGTGTGTGTGTGTGTGTAATATATATGTTTTCATTTTTCATACAGGGCACGGTAGACATTTTCTGTACATTCTCTTAAGAGCTTTTTATATAGTGTAAGTGTAGTTAATTCAGGAAATATGTTTGTAAAGATTTATTTTTGTTTTGTTATGAAAATCCCGAGAAAATCGATAAAGACTATCCTTTCAATTGATTGTTGCCTCTTGTATAACTTAGTCCATTCGTGATGTAGCTGCGCTGTGATTGGTGGAACGTCTGTTCTCCTAGAAAATCATTATGCAACAATTCAAAAAAAAAAAATTATAAATTTTGAAGTGAAAACTTAAATGGGTTAAGGAATTAAATTGATACGGTCAAACGTCTATTTACAACCCAAAAATGAGGCCCTGTCAGTTTGTGTAGTTTAAAATGAAAGACCCTATATTTTTTACAAAAAACAACAGTGTGGATATAGCGTTTGTCTCTCACCATTTATTTCTATTTACCATTTTACATGATAGTAAAACTATTTTACACAGTAGTACAGTTTAGTGTAGGTATCTCCCACAGACGGGTTGGTGGTGTGTGTAGATTTGTTTCTGTGTTGTAAGCGATACTGAGCGCTCATTCGTCCATGGAGCATTCCTTATTTTTCAACCGACTTCAAAAAAGGAGGAGGTTCTCAATTCGTCTGTATGTTTTTTTTTTGTATCTTGTTACGCGATTGTTCCGCCATTTGTTGACCGATTTGCAAAATTCTTTTCATGTTTGAAAGGGTATACTCCAGAGGTGGTCCCATATAAATTTTATTCCTGAGGGATTGATAGTTTCCCCGTAAAACTCTAAACACCTTCCCTCCTAGCCATGTCACAAATAGAAATCGAATCGACAGCTTGACGCCCTGAGTCACACCGCGTTTCTAGTCAAACATTGAAGTCTGTTTTCTTTTTAGTATTAAAACGTAATTATAATAGATGATATATATACAACGTCAGGAAGCAACCTATGCCTACACTTAACTGGACGCTGTAGTGCCTGGGACATTGTTTGAGATGCAGGCTTGCCCAGCACCTAAGCCATCCTCGCAGCTTAATCAGCCGCCCACAGGAGAGACGACGTCAATACGTGTGGAGCTGACCAAGCTGCCCTTACGCACATAGAAACAACGTGCATGTGCATCCACACACAAAGACCAGCCCGCCTTCTTGAGAACAACTGTACTACCCTCATCCAACACATGTGTGCCTAGTATTAGTTTGTTACGCGTTCGGTATCGACTCCGTAAACACAGAATTGTACGAAAAAATAGCAGCGCCATCTTATGGTACTCACTCATCCATATCCATACTATCTCTATATATTAAAATGAATCCCCATATCCCTTGGTCACGGCATCACGCGTGAACGGCTGGACCGATTTCACAATTATTATTTTTTTGTGTTTGTTATTGTCAGAAGGTTCTTATGACAGAAAAAAACTATATATTAATCATGGAGGGCGTGAAATAAGGGTTGAAAGTTTGTATGGGGAGTTGGTAGTTCCAGTTAAGTGCAATAGATGGCGTTGCTAATAAGTATGTTATTTCGCTGACGAAGTCGCGGGTACCAGCTAGTAATATTATAAATGTGAAAGTAACTCTGTCTGTCTGTCTGTTTGTTACGCTTTCACGCCCAAACCGCTAACAGATTAAGCTAAAAATTGGCATAGTTAAAGGTTGTATCCCAGGGAAGGACATAGGCTACTTTTTATCCCGAAAAAATGAAAAAATCCCGAGGGACCGCGGGTCACACCGCGGGAGCGCAGCTAGTAACTAATAAAAATCAATACACACCCATGTTTACGGCGTCGATACCGAATCCCACTTCCCACTAATATAAATATAATAAAGCTAAAAGTTTGTGAGTTTGTTTAGATGTTTGTATGTTTGTGGTTCAATCACGCCTAAACCAGTGAACCGATTTAGGTGAAATTTGGAATAGGCGTAGATAGTGACCTGGAATAGCATACAGGCTATTCAAAATGTTGGTACCACGCACGCGAAGCAACGCGCCGTAGCTAGTGGTGAATAAAATTCAACATATTATGTATACCAACAATTATTATAATATTAGTAATGTAGCTAGTGCCCGTGCCTTTGTTCGAAATCTGAGACGAATTTGTCTATATGCCGAGTTCTACAGCTAGTTTCATCCAAAATGCTTCAGCTAATATAATAGAAGCATCCACAATGCTTATAAGCACAATAGAAGTATGCAATGTCGCAGCCAGCTGGTTTAATCAGCCGTTCAATTAAACGCCTAGCCATTTGATTAAACGGCGCCGTAACACAACAATCGTAAGAAGATAATTCCGATATATTATTTTGTTAAATGGGTCTAGATTTAAATATGTACATAATTCAACAATATATAATTCTTAGAACAATTTAAATAACATGATTGTATTTTTAGCCAATATTAATATCACTTTATTGCTATATTTTAACATATAATCCCTCCCAACTTAGGCTAACAAAAATGATGAAACGTAGTCAATATCACGTCCAAATATACATAAACCCCTTTTTTTTTTAGCTCGTGACCCGTGTACCCACTGGCTTGGACCCACCGGTGGGTCGAGGGGTAATTCCGGAATTACAACTAACAGACCTATAGCATAGGTTGCGAGGAGCGAAGCGACGAGTGGTTAGGTGGTATAGTGAACAACCACGCACGAGCCGAGCGAAGCGTGCCGCGGTAGTGGCCGGCGAGTGCCGGATCCGAATTACCCCTCGACCCACCGGTGGGTCAAGCCAGTGGGTACACGGGTCATCTCCCCTTTTTTTAATTACCAAAAAAATTGTAATCATGGTCTCGTGTCTGTTACTGATCAAATTTATGTAGTTAAAACTAAAAAAAAGAGAAAAAAATAACCTAAAAAGGAGACGAGATGAGTTAAACATGGCTTTATGATAGCTACTGCGGTTTTACTGACTGGAGATGTACGAGAACATAGTTTAAATGAGAATCCGTACGCGATTGTTATCTGTAGTACTTATTTGTACAGTTTTCATACAATTTTATTCGGTTTTGATTGACTACAGTCCTCGATAACTTTGTGATAGTAAAATAAAAATAAAATCTGACCATGCCATTACTTCCTGCATCTACTGCAACCGTCCTTAAATTTTTTTGGTAGTTATAAAATAGTGTATTTGTGTAAAGTGTATGCAAGAGCGAGTCAAATCAATGTCCAACCACAGTTAAGTGGGCGTTATCAACGGGTTTACTGATAAATATATCAAATATTAAAGTAAAACATTGCTTAAAATCAGTCTACAAGTTTGAGATTCAAACAATGTTAAACTTAAGATTATATAAATGTTAAGTACTTTAGTATTAAGTAACGTCTTGAGTCACGAATGCTGTTGTCACCTGCGAACAGAAATAATCACTTTTAAATACACACACATACCTAATTGATTATAATTTCAACTTTGAGTGAGGAGGACATGTTGTGCCGACTCCATGAGGAACGCAGGGGGGCCCCCGGGCCCCCGCCGCCTGACACTAGGGGGACCTCGCTCAGAGAGCTGAATATCTATAGTTACTCACGTCAGTACAGGAACAGTTCCGGGAAGTACTTGGTGTAGGGCGGTACAGTCGCCTGGTAGGAACGCAGGGGGGACCCCGGGCCCCCTCCACCTGACACTAGGGGGACCTCGCTCAGAGAGCTGAATATCTATAGTTACTCACGTCAGTACAGGAACAGTTCCGGGAAGTACTTGGTGTAGGGCGGTACAGTCGCCTGGTAGGAACGCAGGGGGGACCCCGGGCCCCCTCCACCTGACACTAGGGGGACCTCGCTCAGAGAGCTGAATATCTATAGTTACTCACGTCAGTACAGGAACAGTTCCGGGAAGTACTTGGTGTAGGGCGGTACAGTCGCCTGGTAGGAACGCAGGGGGGACCCCGGGCCCCCTCCACCTGACACTAGGGGGACCTCGCTCAGAGAGCTGAATATCTCCTCCAGTTTGTCTTTTATCTCCACCTGGAAATAACAATACGGTTTGAACTATTCTAAAACAATAGGTTATTCTTTGTTTTTGAACTGGAATGAATACTTATAGAAAACTAGCTGACCCGCGGCAAACGTTGTTTTTCCATTATATCGCTATTAAAAAATAAGGGTTGATCGTAGAAGGGTGAAAATTGAGGATTGTATGTATTTTTGTATGTTGTATCATAAAAAAATAGAAATTAAAAATTTTGTCTAAAAAATAAAAAATAAAATTTAGGGGTGGACTACCCTTAACATTTAGGGGGATGAAAAATAGATGTTGGCCGATTCTCACAGATACCGGATAAGCACAAAAAATTTCATCAAAATCGGTCAAGCCGTTTCGGAGGAGTATGGCAACGAAAACTGTGACACGAGAATTTTATATATTAGATAGAAGTATAAAATATGAAGAAAATAATGACATTATTATGTCATTATTTTCTAACTTACTTTAGCTATTATGTAATCGTAATAGCTAACCACACAGGCTTATCTCTCATGCAAATAAAGTTCATTTCCATTACAAAATTTACAACAATTTGAATATCTATCTAAGTGTTTAATTATTTGTTTTATTATTACAGCAAAAAGAGAAAAGCATAGCATCTAACGTAAGCAAAACATCTTCAAGAACAATTTGAAGCGTACCTTGGGATGCGTGAGTGTGAGCAGATGATCAAACGGTGCGGTTCTAAAGGCGTTGTTCAGAGTGGCGCGTTTCCGCTCGGCGTCGCGCCGCTCGGCGTCGCTCGGGCCGGCCGCCGCGCGGCGCAGCGCTTCCAGACTTATGCTCTCCACCTGGAGCTCATGCTGGAATTCAACATTTTTATTCAAAAGTACCTACTTAGTTTAATATTTATTTAATTCATCCATGGTGGAGGGAGAAAGTCCGCAGGTTCGCAAAAGGTTGGCAACTTGGTTAATCCCGCCACGGTACAGATGTTTGTAAATTTACAAATATTTGTCACGCGTTTTCTATTTCATCAACATGATGAAATGATATATTTTTAAAGAAAGAAGTATAAGGCGTGGCAAAATCTTAGGTACTAATTGAGGACAAACTATTTATAAAAAACTTTTACTCATCTAAATATTTTTGCAAAAATTTGCGATTACATTTGGCTGTTACGTTGGGTAAGTGTGATAGGAAATAGTGTCGATTGAGACTAACTTGTATTATTGACAAAATCATTCTCATTTTCTAAGCTACCTGTATTTAGTTCAAAAATCCAAAAATGCATTTGTATTTTGCTTCAAAATAAACCTTTAATTTCTTAAGAACCAACCCTTCCTTCTAACATAAGAAAAGCTGTCCTTAATAAGGGAACATTTTGCCTCACCTTCCTAACGCTGTTTAAAACCGATACCTATAAATAAAGACACATAAAACTATACTCCAGCCAAATTCGATATGGAATTTTTGTAAACATTGGAGATCAGCTGATTGCTGAGCTTGCCTAGGGTTGTTAATGTTCAGTGCTCACCAAATGATGTTTCACATATAAATTCTACCAGATTTGTTACAATTTTCAATGTTTACGTCACTGCTATGAAGATTCTTAATAATTGAATTCACAAAACTTTACTAAATTACCGAAAACTAATATATAAATCACAGAGTTTTCATATTTTTATTAAAAATGACAACCCTAAGAAATTTCCGTTTTGACGTCTCGTTCCTCATTGGCTAATTTCTGCTGTCAAATGAAAGAACTGTCAGTCCAATTTTTACAAAAATTCCATGACCAGTTTGGCAGTATAGTACAATACACAAGCTATATGAGTACCGAGTGTCGATCCGACTTGCTTCGTTCTTTCCTCATGTCGCGAGAACTCATCCTCCTGAGATCCTCGTGGCTCCAATGCCAGAACTTGTTATCGTCTCTCTGGGATGGGAATAGGGTTCAAATTGGTAGGATTATCGGGGATAGGATGGCCAAGGTTAATAGTGAGCGAATGATTGAAAAACTCTGTGTACACTAAAAATAACATGAAAAAGGACGTAACAGGGTGCTTAGTATGCATTTTATTCACCACTAGGTACCGCGGCTTCGCTCGCGTGGTATCAACATTTTGAATAGCCTATATGCTATTCCAGGTCACTATCTACGCCTATTCCAAGTTTCATCTTAATCGGTTCACTGGTTTAGACGTTATTGAAATACAAACATCTAAACAAACTCACAAACTTTCAGCTTTATTATATTAGTGGGAAGTGGGATTCGGTATCGACGCTGTAAACGTGGATGTGTACTGGTTTTCTGGTTAAGTACCAACAGATGTTTTTAAAAATCTAAGATGTTATCATGATATTAGTGCAGTATTTCGAATCGCACGATAACTTTGACATCCTAAGCGCCACTGCTAAGACAAATGGCTAAATTCACGAATGCCGAGATCCGTTGAACGTACTGTAGGTATAAAGGAAACAGCTAGTATCACATGAACTACAGAGTATGTATTACAATACGCACAATCGTTCTTTAGCTCTCTGAAGTAGCTGCGCAGAACCCATTTTTGATGACGCCTAAAATCGTGCTATCTCGCTTACTCTACCAAACCTGCGCAATCGTCTATTGCACCTAACTTCAGAGAGCTAAAGATCCGTTGTGCGTATTATACAATATAGGGTCTTTCATTTTAAACTAACTTAATTCAAGAATTGGGTTCAAAAAATTAATAAAAAAATATTTATGTAATGATTTTTTTTTGTTTTGTTATGAAAATCGAATAGACTATCCTTTCAATTGATTGTTGCTTCTTGTATAACTAAGTCCATTCGTGATGTAGCTGCGCTGCGATTGGTGGAACGTCTGTTCTCCTTGAAAATCATTATGCAACAATTCTAAAAAATCAATAAATGATAAATTTTGAAGCGAAAACTTAAATGGGCTTAGGAATTAAATTGATACGGTCAAACGTCTATTTACAACCCAAAAATGAGACCCTGTCAGTTTGTGTAGTTTCAAATGAAAGACCCTATATACAGTCAGTTACATAAGTGCCGAAGTTCTGCATAGAGGGGCGGTGGTTGTGATTGTACTTTTCAATGAACATCCTGTACTCTTCGTCCAAGTCATCGTATTGTGCTCGCTGGGGTGTACCGGGGTAGGGAAATATTGGATAGGATAGGTTATAATTGATGACCACAACACGTTGGGTGAAAGCCCGCTTGTGACGCATGAGGTTGCGGGTTCGATTCCCGCCGTGGGATATCATCGGTGAAAATTTCAACTAACTATCACGGTTCATTAGATACAGCCTGGGGACAGACGGACAGACAGACGAACAGCGAAGTCTTAGTCCCGTTTTACTCTTCGGGTATGGAACCCTAAAAAAGCAGTTTCGATTTTCCCCTCAGAGGGCGCTCGCAACAACTCATCCTGTATAATGTGCCTACTCTGCTTTAGGCATATTTTTCTATGTATGGAGATACCATTATTCATGTTTTCGAAAGCTCACAGATAAAACATTCGTAATTTAGTGACATAATTAATTATTATTTGAATAAATATACAGGGTGTAAAAAGACGTCTACCGAAGACGAAAGGGGTAGGTAAGGATTTGCCGAAAATTATATCCGCAAAAAACAGCGTTTGAAGATTACTGTTTGCGTATGTACTGGGCGCGTTTTTTACATAGATTGCTGGATTTTAAGTTTTACTGTTTTTTCTTTTAAAAAAGAAACAATTAGGTAGGTATGGTCTTATTATGTTATACTAGTAGTCAATAACTGAAAATAACATAAAATTGCGTGCGTACATGCGTTTTTTTTTCGCTATTGCGGTCTGATTGCAACCCCTCAGTTTTCGGTAGTTGTCTTTTTACACCCTATAATAATAATGTTTTTTTTAAATAAATAATAATTAAATAGTAACACGTATTACAAAAGAACGGTGTACTCACGCGAGTGACGCCGGGAGAGCTGTTAGCACTGTCCAGTTCAGTGGCCGGCCCCGCGGCCAGCTCGGCCAGGCTGTCGCGGCCCGGAGTCGCTCCTGACGGACAGAACTGATCATTGTACATCTTATCTGTGAGTGTGGTAGGGCAGGACACCTGGCTGGCTGGTGGAGTAAAGAGAGTAGTTTTTGTGGGCAGTGAGTGTGAGCAGTGAGTGCGGGAAGTGAGTGTTGGCAGTGAGTGCGGGAAGTACGGGCAGTGAGTGTGGGTAGTGATTTCGGGCAGTGAGTGTGGGCAGTGAGTGCGGGCAGTGAGTGTGGGCAGTGAGTGTGGGCAGTGAGTGTGGGCAGTGAGTGCGGGCAGTGAGTGTGGGCAGTGAGTGCGGGCAGTGAGTGTGGGCAGTGAGTGTGGGCAGTGAGTGTGGGCAGTGAGTGCGGGCAGTGAGTGCGGGCAGTGAGTGCGGGCAGTGAGTGCAGGTAGTGTACTGACCGGCCTCTAGCCAGGAGTGTCGCGGCGCGGCGGGTCCGGCGGCGTAGGGCGCGGCGGCGGCTAGACGACCCGCTTCCACTCCGGACGCCTTCAGACACTCGCACACTGCCATCTAGTGGAGATCATAGAACATTACAATTTGTTTACTACCATCTAGTAGGGATATAATAACACATTATACTATTTATTAGTAGTAGTAGTAATTGACTACGCGTTCGGTTTTTCAAAAGCAAAATGCGTACAATTTATGAGACCATCTAGGAATTAGGTATACCTTACCTTTCAAACAAAAAAAAAATTCCAAATCGGTCACGATTTTGAGAACCTAATTAGTGTACATACATACATAATAAACCGACGTATTGTCTTAATTATTAATTCTTTATTGTACAAATAGACACACACAGGATAATAACATAAAAAAGGACATGTAACAAAGAGTTTTCTTCCAGAAAAACTTTAGAGGCTTTAGAAGCGGAATTTAAAATTGTTGTAGGGGTCTGATGGTGATCCCCATACATGATAACTTGATAATTGATTTGATTAGACTGGGAAATGCTATTAAATAAAACGACCGCTCGACTCGGAAGTGAGTTTGAAACTGGATTTATTGTAATAAAAATTATGCTATGCTATGCACAATGCATTTAGTGCTGAATGTGCGGGTTGGCCCGTACAATTGTTATCCTCATTTTTAACCGACTTCAAAAAAAGAAGGAGGTTCTATGTTCGGCTGTATGTATGTTTTTTTTTTTAATGTATGTACAGCGATATTTCCGTCAATTGTGGACCGATTTCCAAAATTTTTTTTTTGTTTGAAAGGGTATACTCTCGAGGTGGTCCCATATAAATTTTATTCCTGAGGGATTGATAGTTTTCCCGTAAAACTAAAAAAATCACTGATCTTTAAGAAAATTGTGGGCCGATTTCAAAAATTTTTTTTTGTTAGAAAGAGGTATCCTCTCGAGGTGGCGCCATATATTTTTTTTTTCCTGAGGGATTGACAGTTTTCCCGTAACATTCAAATAACCTCATTCTCACTACACAACACCTGACTCACAATCTGAGTCAAACATTAAATAGTTTGAAAGGGTATATTACACCCGAGGTGGTCCAAAATATTTTTTTTCCTGAGGGATTGATAGTTTTCCCCCTTGCTGAACTCCGGTGTGTCCTTTAGTAGGCCTGCCCATAACTTCTCTTATCCTTTCCTACTTAAGCTACGATAAGCAGGGTCTTAATGTAGCTTACTATATTATTTACACTTACACTTTTATTTACACAGTATTTATTTACTTACACTAAAAAGTGTAAAATAAAAATTTTTGAAAAAAAAATTGAACCGCCTTCACAGAACACAAAAAGACGAACCTTCTACACACTAAAAAGAGAGAAATAAGAATATAATTTGAAGTCGGTGCCAAGTGAATACGATTAGGTACCTATAAAAATAAGAAATCGAGCGATAGCGTACCAGGATACAATTTTGCACCCAAGTTCTTTTGTATTTCTTAGATGTAAATGAATAGTTGGCACCGACTTCAAATTATATTCTTATTTCTCTCTTTTTAGTGTGTAGAAGGTTCGTCTTTTTGTGTTCTGTGAAGGCGGTTCATTTTTTAACCGACTTCAAAAAAAGGAGGAGGTTATATGTTCGGCTGTATGTATGTTTTTTTTTTTTTTTTTTTATGTATGTTCACCGATATTTCCGTCAGTTGTGGACCGATTTCCAAAATTTTTTTTTTGTTTGAAAGGGTATACTCTTATAGTGGTCCCATATAAATTTTATTCCTGAGGGATTAATAGTTTTCCCGTAAAACTAAAACAATCACTGAACTTTAAGAAAATTGTGGCCCGATTTCCAAAATTTTTTTTTTGTTAGAAAGAGGTATACTCTCAAGGTGGCGCCATATATTTTTTTTTCCTGAGGGATTAATAGTTTTCCCGTAAAACTAAAACAATCACTGAACTTTAAGAAAATTGTGGACCGATTTCCAAAATTTTTTTTGTTAGAAAGTGTAAAGGACACACTCTCAAGGTGGCGCCATATATTTTTTTTCCTGAGGGATTGACAGTTTTCCCGTAACATTCAAAAAACCTCATTCTCACTACACAACACACCCTGACTCACAATCTGAGTCAAATATTAAATAGTTTGAAAGGGTATTACACCCGAGGTAGTCCAAAGTATTTTCTTTTCCTTATGGATTGATAGTTTTCCCCCTTGCTGAACTCCGGTGTGTCCTTTAGTAGGTCTGCCCATGACTTCTCTTATCCTTTCCTACTTAAGCTACGATAAGCAAAGTCTTAATGTACACGTAGCTTACTATATTATTTACACATACACTTTTATTTACACAGTATTTATTTACTTACACTAAAAAGGGAAAAATAAAACATTTTTGAAAAAAAAATTGAACCGACTTCACAGAACACAAACAGAAGAACCTTCTACACACTAAAAAGAGAAAAATAAGAATATAATTTGAAGTCGGTGCCAAGTGAATACGATTAAGTACCTATCAAAAAAAGAAATCGAGCGATAGCGTACCAGGATACAATTTTGCACCCAAGTTCTTTTGAATTTCTTAGATGTAAATGAATAGTTGGCACCGACTTCAAATTATATTCTTATTTTTCTCTTTTTAGTGTGTAGAAGGTTCTTCTGTTTGTGTTCTGTGAAGTCGGTTCAATTTTTTTTTCAAAAATGTTTTATTTTTTCAAAATTTTTTATTATGACATCTGTCATTAATTATTATTATTTATTTATATGAACAAATAATTACGTTTTAATACTAAAAAGAAAACCGACTTCAATGTTTGACTCGAATCGCGGTGTGACTCAGGGCGTCAAGCTGTCGATTCGATTTCTATTTGTGACATGGCTAGGAGGGAAGGTGTCTAGAGTTTTACGGGGAAACTATCAATCCCTCGGGAATAAAATTTATATGGGACCACCTCTGGAGTATACCCTTTCAAACATAAAAAGAATTTTGCAAATCGGTCAACAAATGGCGGAACAATCGCGTAACAAGATACAAAAAAAAAAAAACACAGACGACTTGAGAACCTCCTCCTTTTTTGAAGTCGGTTGAAAAAGAAAAGGGCTTTCTCGCTGAGCCACTATACCGCCCAATCAGTAACATCTTGGCTCAGTCTTCTTCTTCTTCTCTCTCACTTCACTTCCTTCTTGGTTTCTTCAACAATCTGGCACAAGTACTTTGTACTTAAAAGAAGTTTCCAACCCTGGTTGAAATTGTAACCCTTGGTTAATGAAATAAACTACATATTTTGATTTTGATTTTTCTTCTGGTTTCAATTCATTCCCCGGCTTCTTCTCTTTATTCCTTCTTCCTCCCTTTATTCCTTCTTCCTGTCATTAATATTTATAAACTCGCTCCAGCGGTGTGACCCGCGGTCCCTCGGGATTTTTTTTCATTTATTCGGGATAAAAAGTAGCCATGTCCTTCCCTGGGATACAACCTTTAACTATGCCAAATTTCAGCTTAATCTGTTCAGCGGTTTGGGCGTGAAAGCGTAACAAACAGACAGACAGACAGACAGACAGAGTTACTTTCACATTTATAATATTAGTATGGATACCTGATCGATCATCAAATAAGGCAGCTTCGAAGGCATGTTGCTGGGGACTAGTTGCGGGTAGTCCTCTAACAAGGGCGGCAGCAGGTGCGGGGCTTCCTCGCGACGAGCTGACACTATCTGTGAATTGCATCGATAATGGTACAGCTTCGATGAAGTGCCTATCTAACTGGAAAGTTACGAAATGATATATGGAAAACGCTTTAAATTTAGCAGATTGGATATTTTTAAATAAATTAATTTAAATAAATACTACAACGGTAGGAAAACCCCGACTCTATCGAATGAGATTTTGCCACACCGGGTTGAATATAATGTATAATATGTATTTAATTACAAACAAAAAGTATACAGGGTGTAAAAAGACGTCTAACGAAGCCGAAAGGGGTAGATACAGCATCCCAACACACACCTAAATCTAAAAGGATTTTCCGAAGAAAACATATATCCGGAGAAAACCGACCTCGCACAGCTGGTCGAGTGTATGTACTGGGCGCGTTTTTATACGTAGATTGCTTAGATTTTGAGTTTGAATTTTTGTTTTATTTTACAAATGAAATTATTAGGTAGGTATGGACTTATTATGTTGTACTAGTAGTAAATAACTAGAAAATAAAATAAAATGACAACATTTTTTTTGCGTTTTTCTAAATATGTTCAGAATCATGGTCTGATTGCAACCCCTCAGTTTTCGGTAGCAGTCTTTTTACACCCTGTATAAGTAGTATATCAGTTATCTGGTTTAGTACAAGCTTTGCTTAGATTGGGGCTAGATGATGTGTGAAATGTCCAGCATTATTTATTTATTTATGAGTATTTGGGGGTAGATGGTATTCCCCCAATCTATCGCAAAGAGGGAGTACTCGACTCACTAAGGTTTGCCCAACTGGCACACTTACCTTAGGGCCTGTTCGGCCGACAGTTGTAGTCGGATAGTTCTATATAGGTTGTATTGCTCAGAAAATGTTCCTAGCGAGATGCAGGCTTTATACTTTTTCCGTGTTTCCAGCGCCATCTAGTGGTACACTGTAATTGACTTCTCTTGAAGTTCAGCTTGACGACCTCTGTGGCGCAGCGGGCGAAGGTCTGCCTGCGACGCAGAAGGTTGCGGGTTCGATCCCCGCCGCGGGATAAATGTTTGTATGACAGGTATTTGTCTCGGGTCTGGGTGTTTCTATGTATAATATGTATGTATTTACAAACGAAAAGTATATAAGTAGTATATCAGTTATCTGGTTCCCATAGTACAAGCTTTGCTTAGTTTGGGGCTAGATGATGCTGTGTGAAAATGTCAAGCATTATAACTTTCATGCTATTTTTTGTAGTTCAGGCGATGGTAGATAGAGGTCGCCACAAGTACACCGGGTATAAGAGACCCTGTATGCTCACCTTGTGCAGGTAGTCAGCGAGCCGCGGCGTGTTGGTGGCGAGAGGCAGCAGGCAGGCCAGCGCCAGGCTGATGGCTTGTAGCTGACATTGTGCTGACACCGAGAGCACGGGGTTGGAGAGACCCGACTGTTGAATACTGGAGACAGATAGTTCTACCTGTTACAATGTTCATTAATAAAACACAGTGGCACTCCGGGAGTGCCAACAGAAGTGAAAACTTGAAGGGAAACGCCGACAGACCACGAAGTAATGTAACCGTTATCATTCGGCAAAGATCGGCAATCTTTCGCGAATGGTATGATTATTATGTATATATTATGATTATGATATAAAGATTATGTCCCAGGGATGGACATAGGCTAATGTTTTTCAAAAATAATCATCGAGCGCGTGTAATAACGGTTTAAATTTTGTATGGGGACTTGAAGTGAAGTTCCAGTTACAGGCAACTAGATGGCGTTGCTAACCTATGGCTGAGGTCGAGATGGCGCTATTATTGCACCCAGCCCCCAATTTGTTTTTCTTCGATACCGTCCGAAAAGGAACTTCGTTTCAATAATATTTAGTAATCTCCCGTAATCTGTGTTCTTCTTCTTTTCGTGTCACCAGTTATTTCGAACCAGTGTGGTGAAAGGATTTTAAGTGCGCCTCTTAGAGGCTTCTCTCGTGCATTTGACACATGTTATCTGTGTTAATAATATGATACAGTTCGCCCAACGGATCTAGGCATTCGTGAAGTTAGCCAGAACACAATTTAGTATGAAAAATCGGTCACTGCGCAGACAAACGGCTAACTTCACGAATGCCTAGATCCGTTGGGCGAACTGTACATCAACTCACGCTAAGATAAGTTGCATGATGTCGCAAGCGGTTTCCTCAGAACCCAGCTCTATGATGAGGAGAGCGAGCGTGGTATATATCCATTCTATGTTCTCGACTGTATTGGACTCCAGTTGTAGACCTGACAACATCCATACTAATGTTATAAAGCTGAAATTTTTTTTTTTTTTTTAGGAGGGCCTAATACTAATGGCCTATGAGGCCGTTTTAGTGTTACCGGACTATGGCGGGCACTGAAGGTGCCGAGACGCCTAGAGAGAAGTTACGACAACATGCGACAATAGGTGAAAAAAAAAAATAGAAATAGGTGAAAAAAAAAAGAATAGAAAAGCTGAAAAATAGAAGATTAGCGAATTTATATGTTACACGGCCCAAAACGCAACGATAGCGCGATCTAATTTGTTCTGTGTCGCCATCTGTTATGTAGTAAAATGTATAATGTTTGTTACCTTTTCACGGTTAAACCACTGAAAAGATCTGAAATATGACATGGATAAAGATTATGTCCCATAGACGAACATAGGCTACTTTTTGTTTCAAAAATAATCATGGAGGGCGTGAAATAAGGGTTGAAAGTTTGTATGGGGATTTGAAGTTCCGGTTAAAGGCAACTAGATGGCGTTGCTATCCTATGGTTGAGGCTGAGATGGCGCTATTATTGCATTTTTAAAAGTTTCAGAATTTTTCTTGCAGTTTTCAGTTTTTTATATTTATAGGTTTTAAAGTAAGTATGTTATTTTGCTGACGAAGTCGCGCCAGCTAGTATTAAAAAAAAAATATAAATAATGCTGGACTTTTCACACACATCATCTAGCCCCAAAGTAAGCAGAGCTTGTGTTATAGGTACTACATGACTGATTAACTACATAGAAACACCCAGACTCGAGACAAATATCTGTAGGTCATACAAACATTTGTCCCGCGGCGGGGATCGAACCCGCAACCTTCTGCGTCGCAGGCGGACCTTCGCCCACTGCGCCACAGAGGTCGTCATAATGAATGGATTTGATTTGATAGTTATAAATAAAATGTATGATTTGACTTACCTTCATACAAAGAGCGGAATATAGCGTATCCATGTTTACTAACGAAGATGAGATCTTGTCGCGAACACTTTTCGATCGTCAAGCCTAGCTCTGCGTAGTCGACTCTGTGAAGGAAATACAACTTTATTCAAGGTTTTTCCAACATTTTCTGCAATTTTTACGTTCAAATCATCATCTTCCTGCCCTTTTCCCACATTATGTGGGGTCGGCACAACATGTGTTCTTCTACCATTCTCCTCTATCAGCCGTCATCTCAACTCTCACTCCTTTCTTACTCATGTCATCCTTTACACAAACCATCCATCTTTTCTTTGGCTTACCTCTACTCGTAATCCATCAACATTCATACCAAGCACTCTCCTAGTTACATATTACGTTCAAATATTCCGCAGAAGGCTATTTATGATTCATACACAATTTTTCGAAATTTAAGTGATTCTTGCGTTGGTAAAAGCGTATATATGTGAATAATTAAGTATTTATTTTTAGACTGTCCAGTTTTTTAGCGCACTTTGTAGAATACTTTATCTTCTTAGGCCTTTACATATATATTAGATGATTTATACAGCGTCAGGAGGCAATCCATGCCTACACTTAACGGGACGCTGTAGTGCCTGGAACATTGTTTGAGATGCAGGCTTGCCCAGCACCTAAACCATCCTCTCAGCTTAATCAGCCGCCCACAGGAGACAACGTCAATACGTGTGGAGCTGACTAAGCTGCGGTGAACGGTGAAGGAAAACATCGTGAAGAAACTCCATCTTCAATTACCATGATATCAATAGTTTGCGAATTCAAAAACACCCTTTAAATCTTAAAAAACACCATTTGAATGACATTAAAACTCACGTAGGCACAGCTAGATGCGGCGCGTTTCTATTCCTGTCCAACAAGGTGTGCAGTATGCGCTGTAGCAAGCCTCTAGAGGAAGGCTCGCCGGCGGCGCTCATGCGCAGTAGCGCGTCTAAAAATGCGCCCGGGAATGCCTTGCTGAACTCCACTGTTTTATATGTTGTTCCGACCTGAGGATAAATAAATAAAATAAATAAATAATGCTGAACATTTTCACACAGCATCATCGAGCCCCAAACTAAGCAAAGCTTGTACTATGGGAACCAGATAACTGATATACTACTTGTATACTTTTTTGTTTGTAAATACATACATATTATACTCGTACATAGAAACACCCAGACCCGAGACAAATATCTGTAGGTCATACAAACATTTGTCCCGCGGCGGGGATCGAACCCGCAACCTTTGATAGATTTAGAATAGAGTATTTTAATTTCGTTAGATAACGTGCGATTGTCTTCACAATGACTGAATCAAATTTAAATTCAAATCTAATTTGTGTTGGATAATTTAGAATAGAGTATGTTACATTTGACAGGTAAAAACATCACTGAATGTGCAAATTCACATATGATTTGTCTTTGTTTTGTTTAGGTACCATAAGCAGTGACTTCATTCATCTTGAGCCGTAACTTCATAGTCTATCTAAAGCAGTGCCTCTATATTGTTGTTGTAAAGCTTGAACAGTGACCTCATTTACCTTGAATAGTGACTTGATCGACCTTGAGCAGTGACTTCATAGTGATGTTTACCTTCAGCAGATACTTCATAATTTTACCTTGTGAGACTTCATCGACCTTGAGCAATGACTTCATAGTTTTACCTTGAGCAGAGACTTCATAGTGACTTCTAAATGTAATTTACCTTGAGCAGTGACTTCAACAGTATCCCTTGCAACATAGTATCGGGACGGGACAGTTTGGCTCCGCGTTGGATCGGGATCTTGTTCACGATGAACATCATAATATCTATTTTCTGGAAGTCGGGTAAATGGTCCGCGAACTCTCCTAGCGCGTTTATTAACGCTTCTTGGTAAAGTTTCTCGTCTGTTTCTTTCTGTGGGAATCATCACAAAATGACATTAAAAACAATATCAAACTAATCAATTAATATTAATTGTGGCCTTGGAGCGCAGGGAGTGGAAGTTAAAGTTACCTTTGTCCAGCAGTGGGACATGATTGGTTAAAAAATAATTAAAAATCTCTGTAACTAGCCTTTTATGAGATATCAGATGCAGTAGTAAGAAGCATTTTTTTTACGATGAATGGGTCGGCTCTTGACCTCAAACTTACACAGGCAAGAGTGAGGTCTACGATGGAGCATCCGAATATTCACCAAACGAAAGAAAATAAGAACGGGAATACGGCCCCAGGGTCCTTTGTTTGCACTCCCGTATAGGCTTTATTTAGTCACGAACGAAAGTGTTCAAATCTTAATAACGTAGCGTGACCTGACTGTCGCCGCCTCAATCATCTGTGATGGACGGATCAAGAGGCCAATGATGATGATGAAAATGTGAATGAATGAATGAATGAAAATTCTTTATTGCACACCATTAGTAAAATTAACACAGACAAAAACAAAAGAAAAACCAGATAAAATGTACAATGGGCGGCCTTATCGCTAAGAAGTGTGAAGATGTGTACCTCGGAATCTCTAGTGACGGAAGCCCTCAGATTGGTGAGTAGATTGTTTATGATCTCCAGAACAGATGGTCCTGGAACAAATACAATATACAGTTCGCACAACCAGTCTTTTTTTCTTTTCAACTCTGGACTGACTATACCAAAAAGGCGCACAATGGTATAAGGGTGGCTTATAATAATGTATTTAGACATCTGATGGGCTACAAGCGCTATTGTAGCGCTTCTGAAATGTACGCCGAGGCCCTCGTTGACTCTTTTAACGCCATCCAAAGAAAGAGAATAGCTTCCTTCATGTCCAGAGTAGACAGGTGTAAGAACGCAATTATTAGAAGTCTGGCCGACAGACTGATGCAAACGTCAACATATAGACGTTGGGTGGAAATTGCCACCTAAAATGATTTACTTAAGTATAAGTATTATTTTATTTTTATTTTTGTGACTGTTTTTTAGAGCGATTTATTATTATTATTATTATTATTATTATTTAGCTCTCTGAACTAGCTGCTAGTCATCAAAAATGAGTTCTGCGCAGCTGATAAAGTAAAGTAAAGTAAAGTAAAGTAGAATTTATTGCATGAAATACATGTTATATAGATGTTTTATTTTTTATTTTTTATTTTATTTATAACGGAATAACAAACAGCTACATTATAAAGCTTAACTAAAGAACTTATGGAGGTATACCGAGACCAGGGTTGCTAGGGCCAGGCACAGCCTAAAGCCATGGATAACACCTGGGATTATGCGTTGTATGCGTCATCGCGATCGTCTGCACCTTCGGGTTAGGAAAGATCCTAAAAATGAGGCTCTTCACCTGACGTACACTCGTTATCGGAACTTCTTTATAACATTGCTTCGCAAACTAAAGACCGATAACGAGGCAAACGAGTTAAAAGAAAATATAAGAAATCCAAAAAAGCTCTGGCAATCGGTCAAAAATATTTGTCACCTCAGTAAACCAAAACAAGAACCTGTAGAACTTCTATCTCTTCCAGGCTCGTCAGGCCCCCAGGACTCAATCAACAAATGTAATAACCACTTTACAACTGTGGGACAACAACTGGCTGATAGGATTTTGTCAAGTGTCAAAAAAAGCGAAATTGAGCTAGCACATAACGTCAGGCTTAAGACCTCTCCCGCAAGTTCCTTCTATCTGAGTCCTACTAACGCTGATGAAGTTAGAAAGTTAATAATGGGTCTGGAGAATGCCAAAGCTCCTGGCATCGATGGCTTGGGAAATCTGTTGATAAAGAACGTACATAATGCTATCACTGAACCATTGGCCTACTTGATGAATCTGAGCTTGTCGAGCGGTTGTTTTCCTAACCAATGGAAGGTCGCATCGGTTTGTCCTATCCACAAGGGAGGTCCAAAGGACTCAATAGACAATTATAGGCCGATTTCACTTCTTGGGGTTTTTTCAAAACTGTTGGAAAAGATCGTCAACCAACGTCTTGCAAGTTTTTTTGAGTCTTGCAGTCTCATATCTGAAAGGCAATTTGGCTTTCGAAGAGGCAGATGTACGGAGGACGCCATGTCGTTAATGACTACTACGGTGGCGACTTATCTTGATGAAGGTCAGAGCTGTGTGGGGATCTTTCTAGATTTAGCCAAGGCATTTGACACTGTCTCCGTTCCCATCCTATTAAAAAAGCTTGAATGCATGGGTATCAGAGGAACCCCTCTGGACTGGTTTAAAAGTTATTTGACGGAACGGAGACAGTGTCTAAGTGTTTCTGACACAGTTAGTGAACCTAAAACAATACATTTTGGCGTACCTCAGGGAAGCATTCTGGGTCCAACCCTTTTCAACGTTTATATCAATGATATTCACGAGCTTCCCATTGAGAATGCAGAGATTATTTGTTACGCGGACGATACTGCTGTGATTTTTCACGGGTCCTCCTGGCAAAGTGCTTCGCTAGCAGCAGAAATAGGAATGTCTCAAATAAACACATGGCTCCAGCAGAATCTTCTCACCCTAAATACTAAGAAGACCATGTATGTTTGCTTTCACAAGACATCCGCCTCAGCACCGTCTACGGATATGGAAATAAAGCTTCATTCATGTTCTGGTGATGTTTCATGTACTTGTGAAAACTTAAGAAGAACCAGGGTCACTAGATACTTAGGTATTTTGATTGATGAAAACCTTTCATTCAAACATCACTTGGAATCTTTGTCGGCAAGAACTCGGAAGGTAATAAACATTATGCGGAATTTAAGAGATGTCGCTAGTATGGATCTTCTAAGATCTGTCTATTTTGCGCTGTGTCAGTCTCTATTACTATACTGCGTAACCATCTGGGGTAGTGCTGCCAAAACACATATGCTCCAAGTAGAGAGGGCACAGCGCTCTGTTCTTAAGGTCATGCTTAGAAAGCCATACAGATTTCCTACAGTTACTCTCTACAGGGAAGCTTGTGTTCTAAATGTTCGTCAGCTATTTCTTATGAAAACCTCTACTATTGTCCACAAAGAAATATTAAATTCACTAAATAACGAATCTCTATTAAACAGAAGAAACTATAAAATACCCACCCCTTCATGTAAAACATCTTTTGCCCAACGTTTCGGTCAATTCATAAAAGCACATGCTTATAATTGTATTGTCAAATATTGTGATATAAAAAATAAATCTGCTTTTGAAGCCAAAAGAATCATTATTAAATGGTTATCAACTCTTTCTTATGACACGACTGAGGATCTGCTGAGCATCCTATGTTAACACTACAGCGTTACTCATAAACATGTAACTAAAATTGGCCCTGTCACTGTTTGTCATTATCTGCATAATTACTAATATATACCTACTGCTGTTAAATAAACAAAAAAAAAAAAAAAAAACTGCTTCACATGATTGTATGGAATTATTCCTATTCTTATATATTCTTATATAATTTCTTTAAGTGCCATAATTATACCTACCCGTAAATTCACAAAATTGTACACTTAATCTTTTCTCTTATAAACATATATGTATAGATAATTTGTAAGTAAGTACTTTTCATTCACTGTCAATTTTTTCTTTTCTGTAAGTTAGCAAAAATGTTGTACCTATACCTACCTACTAACAATAAGTTGCTTAACTTGTTAAAACTATCACTGCCGGCCGAGGATATAGTTAAAATATTGTATTATGTATAATTCGTCTAACTGGTCTTCACGATACAGGCTTGCCTAGTGTGAAGACCGCTGAAATAGAACTGTCTTACAAATAAGCTACGGCAACACCAAACCTTGTGCCTAAAATAGTTGTGATTCTGTTAACCGTGTATGCTAAAATAAATATTTTTTTTCATTTTTTCATTATCTTTAGTTTAGTTAAATTATGAAATGTATGTATTTTTAATGACATTTTGTAAGTGCTACAGCCGCTACGAAAGTACTACGAAGATGTTTTGAATCTTAAAAAAAAAAAAAAAAAAAAAAAAAAAAAAAAAATACATTTCGGGAATGTAGATCTTATAATAACTTATTAATAATGTAGCCCACGGCGTTATCCACAGGTTAACTTAAATATGTTGTAAACAGAAAGTAAGGAAGTCGAAAGTGAAAATGAAGCAAAATAAAGAAAAAGAAAAAAAAAACGTAATCAAAAGAAAACTAAGTAACTACTTAAGTAAAGCTTGACTCAAGGAGTCGGTATTAAAAATAATAGCGTTAACTAGGTTTTTAAATTTATAGATACCGTGGTAAAATATATCTATTTCTATAAAGAAGAGATTATAGGACTCAACCATACGACGAATCGGGACACGAAGACCACAGTTGTTGTTTTTGAGATGTTATTTTTCACAGTATGTTCATTGTATTCTGCCATGTTATGGCGTGCAATATTTAATTTTAATACATGGATTATTAATGCATTATATAAAATAACATGTCACATTTAGGATTCTAATTATTACCCATTATATATCTAATTTAACTGTAGGAGATTCTATCCTCAAAAAAATCTTTTACCGAATAATAACATTTAGTTTCCAGTATCGATTTCAACCTCCTCTGAAACAGCGAACGCGGTAGCTCTCTTAATTAGTTAAGCTGATGACGCATATAAGACGAAGACAGCGTTGTATAACTGCCTCGCTCACTCGCTTAGCTTGCATCGTGCTATCTCGCCTAGCAGTCTTTATAACTAATGTGGATAACGTCGTGGAGTACATTATTAATTATTCTTCGCATTTACCTCTTAATGTATGTATTTATTGTAAGGTTGCCTGGAAGAAATCGCTTTCAGCGATAATGCCGCCCATCGACTAGGTGATAAAAACACAGACAGGTGGGAGAAGATTGTTATTTGTCATCAAAATATGCAATCATTAAAAAACAAGACTAGACAATTAGAGGTATTGTTAGAAAATAGTTTAAAATGTGAAGTACTATGCCTGACCGAACATTGGTTAAAAAATCATCAAGTTGACTTAATTAGTTTAAATAATTATTATTTAGTTTCCTCGTACTGTAGGCCTATAATTGACCGTGGTGGATCGTGCATTTATGTTAAAAAACATGTAAACTTTAAAAAATTTGACTGTAAAGGTATCTCAGTAGAACAGGTGTGTGAGATATCGGGTATAGAATTAATAGATACGAACATTGTAATAATCTGCTTGTACCGATCCAATAAAACGAATGTATCACTATTTTATCCTGTATTTGAAAGGTTACTCGATAAGCTAATGGAATGCGGGAAGGATTGCGTTGTTCTAGGTGATGTTAATATTGACTATTTATGCCCAATTAACAGCGATCAAAAAAGATTGAATGACTTAATACATGCTCGTAATTTCTGTAACGTTATTGACTTCCCCACTAGGGTAACATCTGCGACAAGCACGTGCATAGATCATGCGTATGTTAGCAATCAGCGGGTGCTAGCTGGAACTGTGAGCGCGACTGCTGTACAGACTGCTTTAAGCGACCACTATGCCGTGCGAGTGGAAGTACTGTGTGAGCCGCCTGCCCGCCCCACTCCACAATTTTCCAGATCATATACAACTGCCAATATGACCAACTTTATCGCATCCATTGGAAGCGTTGACTGGCTAGAGGTGAGTAGTAGGAACTGGTCTGCGGATAACTTGGCGGAAAGTTTAATCAATATATTTAAAAATAAATTCGACGCATGTTTCCCCTTTAAACGGGTTAAATCTGGAAAACGCGTGAACTCATGGGTTACGGAGGAAATTGTAAGTCTAGACGTTATAATTAGGGAGATTAAATCACTTGTAACAAAATTTCCTTTAAACTCATCCCTGTTAAACAAGCTTAATGAATTTCAGGATAGATTTAATGAGATCTCAAAAATCGAGCGTAGCAATTTTTACTGCAATATTATCTCGAGTGCTACAAACACCACAAAAACAATGTGGGACATTGTAAAACTCGAGACTGGACAATGTAGACGGAAGATTGACGTCGTGGGGTCGATTAGGAAAGTTGACGGTTCCAACTTCACGAGCAGAGTTGAGGCCATTGATGTAATCAATTCGCATTTTGTAAACGCCGCGCTAACCTGTGGCGCGCCCACTGCCAATGTGTCCGCATCATTGCTAGCGTTGGCTGGCGCGCGCGCCCCAGCCGACCGATCTATTAGGTTGCGTCAATTTACGCCTCTCGAGGTATATAAAATTATAACAAGTGGAGTAGCGCGTAAACCAACTAAGGACATCTATGAGATGTCGACATCTCTGATTAACGCAGCCGCCGAACATTTGTCGCCCATCCTCGCACTACTGTTCAATATTTGTCTGAGGGAAGGCCGATATCCACAAATACTAAAAAACGTCCGAGTATCGCCTCTTTATAAGGGAAAGGGGAAAAAAGAAGACATAAATAGCTATCGGCCTGTTTCGATTATTCCCTGTATTGGCAAGATTTTTGAACATGGCCTTAGCTCTAGAATTACTGAGTACCTTTCGTCAACAAATTCCCTTTCAGATAGACAATATGCCTACCGGGCCGGTAGGTCAACGACGGACGTGGCAAGGGAGCTGGCGCGGCGAGTGATGGAGGCTCGAGAGCGGCGACAGCAGGTAGCGGTGATCATGTGCGATTTGTCTAAAGCCTTCGACGTCGCTGACCACAATGTTCTCGTAGCGAAGCTGAGACATTATGGGTTGGATGGGTCATCACTAAAGCTACTAACTGACTTCATGACAGACCGTTATCAGATAATCGTTGCTGACAAAGGAGAGACAGCATCGAAGCCGGCCAAGGCGAGCATTGGTGTAGCCCAGGGATCATCTCTCTCTAACATCATGTTTTCTATCCTTCTCAATGACTTGCCCAACTGCATAGACAACGCGCACACGTTGATGTACGCTGATGACGTCGCAGCTGTTGTCACTGCACCCAATCTGGGACTCTTGGAGATGCGATTAAACGTGGTGGCAGAGAGCTTGCATGAGTGGTTTCGCTGTAATGGTTTTTTGTTAAATGTAAAAAAAACTAACTTCATGAATTTCAATCTAGCTGGCCATTATTGTGAGCCTCTGTGCGTGTCCCTGGGTGGCATGGTAATAAACCAAGTCAGAAATACACCTTTTCTTGGCTTCCAACTGGACGAAGGGCTCACATGGGAACAACACATACACAAGCTATGTGAGCGGATAGGTCGTGCCTGTTTCGCGTTGTGGCGCCTATCAGCAACACTGGAAACTAACATGACAAGAAGCTGCTATTTTGCTTCGGTTCACTCGCTACTCCAGTACGGCGTCGAGCTCTGGGGCAGAGCCGCTGACTGGGAACGAGTGTTCCGAATGCAGAAAAGGGCAGTACGTGCCATAGTGAGAGTAGCTTGGGACACACCAGCGCGCCCAATCTTTCGCTCCCTGAAGATAATGACAGTCCCATCTCTCGTCATATTTCAGGCAGCCATTTACGCGCGTAATCACATGAGTGAGTACCCGAGACTTGGTGAATGCCATAGATACCCGACACGGAACGCTCTAAAGCTGAGAGAAGTGCCGCGGCGCCTCGCTAAAACGTCGAAGTTGGTGCACGTGTTGGGGCCGTCAGTATACAACCGCTTACCAGAGGCCATTACTAGCTCACGGACAGCGCAATCTTTCAAGCACAAATTAAAAGAACTACTGGTTCAAAAATCTTATTATAGGATTGATGAATTTTTTGATTGGCCAATTTGTAATTAATTTAAATGTTAATTTAACCGGAAGTGTTATTATTATTTCATTCTAAATATCTATTTTTTTTTTTTTTTTTTTTTTTTTTTTGTTGTAGTGGTATATACTTATACTACCTACCTCGATTTTAAAATTAAATAAGTCTTTTAATATGTATACTATTACCATAATTATTAAGTGCATATTTAAAGAAATGTAATAATTTATAAGAAATTTAGTAATTGGACCTGTAACTTATCTGTTATTAATAAATAAACTAAACTAAACTAAACTAAACTAAACCATTGTACAAATTTTGCTCGCTGCTTCTAAATGTACCTCTAGCACCAGAGTACAGTACAACACATACCGACAGTATCGGCGGCGGCCAGCGCTACAATATTGCTGAGCACGGTGGCGCGGGCCGCTCGCACGCGCGGCTGGACCCCGCTCGCTGCTTCTAAATGTACCGAGAGCACCAGAGTACAGTACAACACATACCGACAGTATCGGCGGCGGCCAGCGCTACAATATTGCTGAGCACGGTGGCGCGGGCCGCTCGCACGCGCGGCTGGACCCCGCTCGCTGCTTCTAAATGTACCTCTAGCACCAGAGTACAGTACAACACATACCGACAGTATCGGCGGCGGCCAGCGCTACAATATTGCTGAGCACGGTGGCGCGGGCCGCTCGCACGCGCGGCTGGACCCCGCTCGCTGCTTCTAAATGTACCTCTAGCACCAGAGTACAGTACAACACATACCGACAGTATCGGCGGCGGCCAGCGCTACAATATTGCTGAGCACGGTGGCGCGGGCCGCTCGCACGCGCGGCTGGACCCCGCTCGCTGCTTCTAAATGTACCTCTAGCACCAGAGTACAGTACAACACATACCGACAGTATCGGCGGCGGCCAGCGCTACAATATTGCTGAGCACGGTGGCGCGGGCCGCTCGCACGCGCGGCTGGACCCCGCTCGCTGCTTCTAAATGTACCTCTAGCACCAGAGTACAGTACAACACATACCGACAGTATCGGCGGCGGCCAGCGCTACAATATTGCTGAGCACGGTGGCGCGGGCCGCTCGCACGCGCGGCTGGACCCCGCTCGCTGCTTCTAAATGTACCTCTAGCACCAGAGTACAGTACAACACATACCGACAGTATCGGCGGCGGCCAGCGCTACAATATTGCTGAGCACGGTGGCGCGGGCCGCTCGCACGCGCGGCTGGACCCCGCTCGCTGCTTCTAAATGTACCTCTAGCACCAGAGTACAGTACAACACATACCGACAGTATCGGCGGCGGCCAGCGCTACAATATTGCTGAGCACGGTGGCGCGGGCCGCTCGCACGCGCGGCTGGACCCCGCTCGCTGCTTCTAAATGTACCTCTAGCACCAGAGTACAGTACAACACATACCGACAGTATCGGCGGCGGCCAGCGCTACAATATTGCTGAGCACGGTGGCGCGGGCCGCTCGCACGCGCGGCTGGACCCCGCTCGCTGCTTCTAAATGTACCGAGAGCACCAGAGTACAGTACAACACATACCGACAGTATCGGCGGCGGCCAGCGCTACAATATTGCTGAGCACGGTGGCGCGGGCCGCTCGCACGCGCGGCTGGACCCCGCTCGCTGCTTCTAAATGTACCGAGAGCACCAGAGTACAGTACAACACATACCGACAGTATCGGCGGCGGCCAGCGCTACAATATTGCTGAGCACGGTGGCGCGGGCCGCTCGCACGCGCGGCTGGACCCCGCTCGCTGCTTCTAAATGTACCTCTAGCACCAGAGTACAGTACAACACATACCGACAGTATCGGCGGCGGCCAGCGCTACAATATTGCTGAGCACGGTGGCGCGGGCCGCTCGCACGCGCGGCTGGACCCCGCTCGCTGCTTCTAAATGTACCGAGAGCACCAGAGTACAGTACAACACATACCGACAGTATCGGCGGCGGCCAGCGCTACAATATTGCTGAGCACGGTGGCGCGGGCCGCTCGCACGCGCGGCTGGACCCCGCTCGCTGCTTCTAAATGTACCGAGAGCACCAGAGTACAGTACAACACATACCGACAGTATCGGCGGCGGCCAGCGCTACAATATTGCTGAGCACGGTGGCGCGGGCCGCTCGCACGCGCGGCTGGACCCCGCTCGCTGCTTCTAAATGTACCGAGAGCACCAGAGTACAGTACAACACATACCGACAGTATCGGCGGCGGCCAGCGCTACAATATTGCTGAGCACGGTGGCGCGGGCCGCTCGCACGCGCGGCTGGACCCCGCTCGCTGCTTCTAAATGCTGCATTAACGCTTCCACTACGCTGTACGAATATGCAGCCTGGGGACAAAGTACATTAATATAATTACATTTATTTAATGTGGCGACCTCTATCTACTATTGCCTGAACAAAAAATAATGTCAATTACAGCGACGTACCTACTTCGGAGCTGTACCACTAGATGGCGCTGGAATCACAGATAAACGGATTCCCATACAAATGATGCAAAAAGTATTGAATCCTGAATCGCGCAAACGATGTTTCTAAGAGCATATAACCTATATAGAACTATCCGACTACAATTACTGTCGGTCGAACAGGCCCTGAGGTAATTGTGCCAGTTGGGCAAACCTTAGCGAGGCGAGTACTCCCTCTTTACCATAGTTTGGGGGAATACCATCTATCCCCAAATTAAAAAAAAAACAGTAGCATTCCAGGAATGCCGACAGAAGTGAAAACTTGAACGAGTAACGGTTCTAAACTTATAGCTGCTTATTACATAAACGTTAAACCTTAGTTGAACCCCATGTTGACACATGTCAAAACAAAACTGTTATCACAAAAAACGTTCTATGTACGAATATTTAAAGATTTTAAGGACAGTTTTTTTAGTTAGTCTAAGTCTAAACTCGGTTAATTTTCTTGTAATAAGACGGATAAAATGCAAAACGTTACTGGGATTTGAACTCAGGGCTGTCTCACCAGAGACGGTCCCCTAACACGTCGACCGGTGTGACGCTACAAGGTATGACGAAATTAAGGTAGGTATGAGGTTGGTCTAACAGTCACGTGACTGAGTTTGATACTTTTCTCCCATCTAAAAGCGCCAAACGCGCCTAAATAAATGTTCACTTGACTCTATCTACAGGGTGTAAAAAGACGTCTACCGAAGCCGAAAGGGGTAGGTACAGCATCCCAATACACAACCAAATCCAAAAGGATTTTCCGAAAAAATCATTATATCCGGAGAAAACAGCGTTTGAAGATTACTGTTTGCGTATGTACTGGGCGCGTTTTTATACGTAGATTGCTGGATTTTGAGTTTTAACTGTTTTTTTCTTTTGTAAATGAAATTATTAGGCAGGTATGGTCTTATTATGTTGAACTACTAGTAAATAACTAGAAAATAAAATAAAATGACGTAGCTAAGTCAAAAAATATTTTTGCGTTTTTTTTAGCTAGTTCAGAATCATGGTCTGATTGCAACCCCTCAGTTTTCGGTAGCAGTCTTTTTACACCCTGTATATAGTATTAAGAATATAGCGTAAGATTAACTTAAATATTTAAATAAATTGTGAAACTTTACAGTTGAAAAATAGAGTTATTCACCTGAATAGAGAACATAATGATCTTGAACACATGCACGGCGAAGTTGCTCGGTATCCATAAGTCGTGTCGGTCGAAATGACTGTAACAACATATTTACTATTAATATCATATACAGATATGATATAGAATAGATAAAAGATATGAGAAATGTCTACCGCACCTAAATCCATACCCTATTCCATTCTATTTCATATTCCATACTAATATTATACATGTGAAAGTAACTCTGTCTGTCTGTTTGTTACGCTTTCACGCCCAAACCGCTGAACAGATTAAGCTAAAATTTGGTATAGTTAAAGGTTGTATCCCACGGAAGGACATAGGCTACTTTTTATCCCGAAAAAATGAAAAAATCCCGAGGGACCGCGGGTCACACCGCGGGAGCGCAGCTAGTTCAATATAAAAAAGGGTACGGATTTAGAGAAAGAACCAAAATGGGATCACGAATGCATCCTTAGAAAAGATCTTCTGCGATGTAAGGTAAGAAATGATAATTTGCAGCGCCATCTAGTTTGAAATGAGGAATTAAAACGGTAAAGATCTTTTAACACTCAGATCAGGCCCTTGATTCATAATAAAGCGGAATGCTAGGTTCGGAATCGACCGACAGCAACCAATCATAGTGCAGGAATTGATACGAATTTGACGTTTCTTGCACTGTGATTGGTTGCTGTCGGTCGATTCCGAACCGAATGCATTCCGCTGTATTATGAATCAAGGGCCTGGTCAAACTCAAAGAGACAGGCCTCCTCACCCATATCAAATGGATTTTAATATGGATTTCCTAAAAGTGCGTAAGGGTCCCAAATCGTGTTTGTTGCCCAGAGTAATTTTTTGCAGGGCCCAGGGCTTCATCGGCCGGTACTTACGTGAGCACGGGCCGCAGCACGCTCCGGATGTGTCCGAAGGAGGCCCGGCCCACCAGCTCCCTGAGGCAGGCCTCCGCGAGCCGCGGCGGCCGCTCCTCGTACTTACGTGAGCACGGGCCGCAGCACGCTCCGGATGTGTCCGAAGGAGGCCCGGCCCACCAGCTCCCTGAGGCAGGCCTCCCTCCGCGAGCCGCGGCGGCCGCTCCTCGTACTTACGTGAGCACGGGCCGCAGCACGCTCCGGATGTGTCCGAAGGAGGCCCGGCCCACCAGCTCCCTGAGGCAGGCCTCCCTCCGCGAGCCGCGGCGGCCGCTCCTCGTACTTACGTGAGCACGGGCCGCAGCACGCTCCGGATGTGTCCGAAGGAGGCCCGGCCCACCAGCTCCCTGAGGCAGGCCTCCCTCCGCGAGCCGCGGCGGCCGCTCCTCGTACTTACGTGAGCACGGGCCGCAGCACGCTCCGGATGTGTCCGAAGGAGGCCCGGCCCACCAGCTCCCTGAGGCAGGCCTCCGCGAGCCGCGGCGGCCGCTCCTCGGCGCCCGCGGGGCCTTCTTCCAGGCAGGACGCTGTTTCGTACTTCTCGTCCGACGTCTGGAATTTTATGTATAAAACTAACGAACATGCTTAAAAGCCATAGGAATTTGAAAAATATTTATTTTTGACGACCTCTATGGCGCAGTGGACGAAGTTCCGCCTGCGACGCAGAAGGTTGCGGGTTCGATCCCCGCCGCGGGACAAATGTTTGTATGACCTACAGATATTTGCCTCGGGTCTGGGTGTTTCTATGTATAATATGTATGTATTTACAAACAAATAGTATATAAGTAGTAGTATATCAGTTACCTGGTTCCCGTAGTACAAGCTTTACTTAGTTTGGGGCTAGATGATGCTGTGTGAAAATGTCCAGCATTATTCATTTATAATTAGCTTTTTAATATGTCACCAGTGAAAAGAATAGAAGAATTACCTGCATATTGTAGAGCAAGGACGGTACGATCTTGTCCATATGCTGCGCCTCCCAGATGTTCTCCACCAAGTCGTCAGACACTGTCTTTCTGATCACTCCCTGGAAGTATGTGCAAAATAAGCACAAGAACATAATTCGTACGTTTTGTTCCCTGTCATAAAAACCGACACACACACGTAAGCTGTAAAATTTGAAGGGTAACTTCCAAAAATTTATATGCGCTTTAACACGTGCTCTAAACGGTGAAGGAAAACATCGTAAGGAAACCAGTTAGTGTTCTTATAGGCGGCGATGGGCTTGCAACCTGTCACGTATGGAATACTAACTTCTGCAAGATGTGGACATGTATCAAATATGTGTTTGGACATGCCTCTGACATGCCCTTAGACATCTGCAAAGGATCTGGAATAAGTAACATAAAAAGATCTGAGAGAATGTCTACCGCATCTTGGGGATACAGTCGTGTACTTTACATTTTTTTTACTTCTCAAAATGTGGTATCCTGGAACACCTACCTGTAAGCCCTGTATCCCGGCTAGACGTATCTTGTCCCGAGCCGGCTTGTCGCCGTGGTTGCTGTGACACATCGCTGAGAACTTGGACACGAAGAAGTCGTACCGTCTGTGATACGATGGCGTGTCTTCTTCTATGTTTGCGAAACGGACGAACTGGAAGGAAATTATGAAGCTGTTCTATCTATTATATAAAAAAACCAGGTAACAACCATATAATATTGAAGATCGCTTTAGAGGGTATAATTTAATGACCCGCCGGGACAAATACTACAATTTTAATGTCTCAAATATTGCATAAATCACTGAATCTTCGTATTATTTTCGGAAGATTTTATATGGCTTGCATTGCAGTTGCCGTTGTGCACTCCACACCCAAATAGAGAAGCCAGACCCTACAGCCAAGAGCAGACTCTGCAAACATATCCTGAAAATTCAAGTGTACTCACACTCTGCGTGGCCAGGGTCTGAAGCTGAGGGTCGGTTGACTCCAGCAGCTTTTGCACCATCTTCAGGAAGCTCTCCACGAACAGATTGAGGGTCTGCGAATGGCACGCCAGGAGTAGCTGGTCCATAGCCTCCATTGCTATTATCACGAACCTGCAGGTCGATTTGTACATTCACGAATATATTCTGCTGAGAGTGTTATGCACACTAATAGAAACGCTCGTGGCTTCACTTGCTTTGCTTATGCGTTTTTTTATAGCTGGATAAAGTTAAATGACCTACACAAAATGTATGGGTAACCGCAAGAGGCGATTATAACTAAGCGCTTATGTGCTTCGGAGACACGTCAAACTATCTGCCCATAAAAAGCCGCTAAGCCGTGAATGACTGAGACCTTCAGGTGCCCGAAAAACCGTCACCAGACGATACGAACTTAAAAGAAAACATGTGGAGAAAAGTCAAGGATAAACCTGATTGGTCAGAACATATGAGAATGATGACAATAACATGTAGTTATCGGACCTATACCCAAATTATCTCTTAGTTTATATCGTAAAGTAGATTATCTAACCGAAGAGGATCGGATACAAGTTTGCGCGGAAGTGATAACCCCACTCGAGATGGCGATAGCTGAAGGTTGATGTTGTTTAGTCTACCTTAGAATAGATAAACAATGCGATACTATTCCGATATCGTAAAGAGAGTTAAAACTGCACTTCTTATATTTTTACCAATCTCTTATTCTGTCACGGTCGTATGACATCCCAACGTTCACATATTTTTATAGCTCTGACCCCAAACTAGGATTGTGTCATGGGTATCAGCCATCAGGAACTGCTACTATGGTACCAAAGAGCACATCATTCAAATCAAACGGGTAATTTGTCACACCAAGAGTGCGTGTGTATGTGTTATTAAGCTGCGATCTAAAACATTAGGATCACCTCTGTATTCATAAGGCACTGTATAGGGAGTTTACGATCCTTTGAAGATGTTTAAGGGGGTTCATAGGCTTCCAAATACATATTTGGTACAAGCCCACATAAAAGTTTAGCTGCAATCTTTTCATCAAACACTTACCCATGCCGTCTTCTATAAATATCCCTGGAAGCCTTCTGGAACAGGTACTCTCCGATCCTGTCCAGCTTCTCTGGACTGGACAGTGAGTAGAAGGTGAGCTTCTCCATGTTGGACTTGACGAGGCCATCCTGTGGCGAGGCGGGGAAGATGTTGTCGACTAGTCGCTTGTACCGGGGCCGCAGGGCTGAGCAGCAGCCGCAGCAGCCTGGAATGATGGGGAGGCTGTTATATGGCTGCACGAAATTGTATCACCTAAGAACTGTTACAAACCCATATAACGCAATAAAAGATTTTGATTTGATTTGAGGATTTTTGAGGTACGCGTAAGTTGTTTTGAAAAAATACAAACGTTTAGAAAACCCTAGCAATACATCGATGATACTTCTGATCGGGCATACCAGCTGTGTAAATAACTAGCTTGCGTTCGTGGCTTTATCCACCTGGCTAGATGTTATACTCGTCTGTTATTTTAATTTCTAAGTAATTTATGATAAATATTTTTTTTTGGGTTGTATCTAATATAATTAATGTCGGTTTGTTAGTGTTTCATATATTTACCTACGATTTAACAAACAAACGATCTCACTCAAAAACGGAACTCTAAATAAAACTAAATTAATTGCTATAGCCCGTAGTTTCATTGTGCGATTTATTAGTCAGTAGCATAAGATTTATATTTATTTAGTTTAAGTACCTACTAAGAAATAACGATGAGCATTTACAAGCTATGAGCTATGAGTCATATCCACTCAGCTTAGTTCTGCATCACTTAGCTTATCGACTGTAGTTTTGTGATTAAAGTAGGTATCTATTGGTTCGAATGGTCTTATTAAATCATCTTTAATTTTAAAAATAGTTAAGCATGATAAACCCTTTGGAAAGACTCATCATCATCATCCGCAGTCAATAATATCTACTATAATATCTACTGCTGGGTTCCCTGTGTTCACTCCATTCATTCCTGCGCGTGTGCCTCACGCGTCCAAAACTCTACAGGGAACTAAAATCTACTTAAATCCAGAACAAGCAAGTAGTTGAGAGACTATTGTACGTGTATACAAATAATAATACAATACAGGTAAGAACGGCTTCTGATCATTCCCTTGCCCTTATCCCACGCTAAGTGGGGTCGGCACAACATGTATTTTTCCCCCATTCACTCCTATCACTCGTCAAATCTGTATCCACTCCTTTCGCATTCATATCATCTCTCACACAATCCAACCACTTCTTTTTCGGCCTTCCTCTACTTGCATAATCTCCAGCCACACTCATATTCATCACTCTCTGGGTAACATGGTTTTCATCCCTCCTCATAACGTGTCCATACCAAGCCAACCTAGCATTCCTTACCTTTTCAGAAATAGGCGCCACTTTCAAACTTCCCCTAATATACTCATTCCGTATCTTATCTAACCGTGTTACCCCACACATCCATCTTAACGAACGAGGTAAGAACGGCTTCCATCTAGTTTTAAAACTAGACACGTAGGTACAGTACGCACAACCAATCTTTAGCTCTCTGAAGTAGCTGCGCAGAACCCATTTTTGATGACCTGTATAGCTGCCTCGCTAACTCGCTTAGTTTCTGGCATCACGCTATCTCACTTACTCTACCAAACCTAGGCAATCGTTTAGTGCACCTTGCTTCAGAGAGCTAAAGATCGGTTGTGCGTACTATACCTATTTCAATGTTACTAAGACTTTTCCTATCATTTTTGTCTGGATATGAAAACTGGGACCGTGAAAACTAAGTAGGTAGGTACTACATTTGTGGTACTACTAACTAAATCGGCTTAAACCCTGAGCCGATTCGACATAATCGTTTTCCCAAACGCATTAGATGATTTACCTACTTTTGTGCAAGTTAAGCTGGGTAGTACCTACGCTGTTTTAACCTTATATATGAGATTTCATTTTAACAAATACATTTTACTTACGAATTGTTGTTTTTTTTACATTTTATACGTACCTTACCTTGGCCTACAAGGCATAGGTAGTAGGTACTACCTATGCCTTGTAGGCCTACTTAATACTTACATGTCATATACACACTCCTGCTCAAAACAAATAATGTGCGATGAGCTAGCTTCCTTATTCGGGACATTTTCACATATTTCACTTAAAATTATTATCTTTTACTAAAACTGTCATTATACACTTAATTTCACAACAAATTAAAACACAGTTTCTACAAATAGTTATAACATTGAATTATTTTATTTTGTGATAGATACCGGTCTATTGTGAAAATCGATCAAGTTTTCCCGATACTAAAGTTATCAGTGATTCAACTTTGAACCGTAAACAATAGAAGTAAAGTTCAATTTCGTTTATTTTCACATCGCACATCCGTGCTGGACGGCGGTGCGCGTCACACTATTTGTTATATTGATAAGGGAGTGATAAGAGTGACACTTGCGATCTACTCATACAAAAAAGACAGACGATATTAGCCTGATAGTTTTCGTGGTTCATCTTTGGCAGTAAGACATTACCTAAGACAATTTCTAATAGGTACCTACTTATTCAAACTATTCAAAGGAAGCTTGATAGAGATCTGAGAGAATATGTAGCGCGCATATAGATTTGTTTTTAAAAACACGCTATTTATATTAATATTTAATATAAAACTAACTGAAAACTAGACTAAAAACTCTTCTGATAGGAAGACAGTAAGTGAAGGGCAGGAAATGCGTTAAAAATAACGCGTGTCGATTTTAAGGAGCCGGCGCGCGGCGGATTCGCTCGGGCGTGCGGCGGATACGCAGCGGATTAGCGCGAGTGAACTCCATTTTGTACACTCGTCGTAAAAAGCCAACCTGTCCTAATAAAGACTTTTTACAACAAAATACGATTTAAGCTAAGTTCATTCTGTCACTGAGCTTACAACGTCGCGAAACCGCTGCGCAACCGCGGCGTGATCGCCGCGCGCCCGCTCCCCTTTGAATCTGCTCGGCTCTAAGAGTAATATTATAAATAATGCTGGAATTTTGATTTATGAGTCTAGCCAAAGCAGAGCATAAATATTATGCTTGGGGATTAAATCCAGTGAGTCACGTAAATAGGATTTGTTCTGTGTGTATTAGTTTATGTTCGTTACATGACTCGTTTATTTTACTGTACCTACCTATTAAGCATTTTAAATCAGACACCAATTTGACCACCACAAAGCTTATTGAGAAATAGGCCAATTAAGTTATCTTTCCTCTCTTTAAGTTTATATATTTTTTTGAAGTTACTAATTACTGTAGCTGTTATTTTTTCAAATCTTAATTCAGGAAGAACTATTAATGTGGATATCTGATCTGGCTAAATCAGGTTAAGTTTGCGTGACGTACGTCGGGGATGGATCGTGAATGTTGGGTTAGTATTGCTTGATTCAATAAAACTAATAGGTAGGTACCTACCTACCTACTTATGAACTTTATACAATAGCTTGCCACGTTAAGAATACGCTCCATCTTGTTTATTATTGCTCTGTGATTGTCGTAGGGCAAGAAGTGATGTTTTATCTAATCAGTTTTAGATTAAAATGAAATTGTATTTTTAATGAACGTTTAGTTTTTTTCATCTCCCTTGTGTGTTTTATATCACATTTTTGCTTAATAATGCAGGTAAAAGTTAGATCTAAGAGAATTTAACTCTGTAGGCTAGGTTAAACGTAGATTAGATAGTTGTCTACACGCGAACTGAAATGGTGACATACTAAAAGCAATATAATATAATACGTACCTACCTACCTACTGAACTTAGGGCATGAAATGAAATATAAATATTTTACTGAAGAATTTTAATATTTTTTTTTCTACCAAACCTTAGGACCGGACATATTTCTACTTATATGATTTTACTTGGTTTTGTGCTGGGTACTTTAAAATATTTATTATTGTTCATATTCACCCCCTGTTATGTCTATCTAGTCTAAATAATATGTAACTCCACAGAGCCAGGTCAATATTACACTGTTCCTTGAAAATTTGCACAGAACAGCACTAGACTAGGTAACACAGCTAACTAGGACCGTAGTCTAATTGTATGCACAGGGAGTGCACGCGACAGATCTAGGGCACTGCGACAGGTAAACTGTTTAATTGCAGGAACTCTGGAAATAGATGCATCGATCGCCAATAGGGACAGCCAGTCTTTCTTGACAAGCTACGTAGCTACCTACCTACTTTTAGAACTAGGTATCCATATCCATACTAATATTATAAAGCTGAAAATTGGAGGAAATATGTTACACAGTCCAAAACGCAACGATAGCGCGATCTAATTTGTTCTGTGTCGCCATCTATTATATAGTAAAATGTCTCTGTCTGTCTGTCTGTTTGTTACCTTTTCACGCCTAAACCACTGAACAGATTATGCTGAAATATGACATGGATAAAGATTATGTCCCAGGGACGGACATAGGCTACTTTTTTTCTTCAAAAATAATCATGGGGGCGTGAAATAAGGGTTGAAAGTTTGTATGGGGACTTGGAAGTTAAAGTTAAAGGCAACTAGATGGCGTTTCTAACCTATGGCTGAGGTTGAGATGAGGCTATTATTGCATTTTTAAGTTTCAGAAGATTCTTGCAGTTTTCACTTCTATTTAGAGGTTTTCAATTACGTTATTTTGCTGACGAAGTCGCGGGTACCAGCTAGTAAGTAAATATATTATACCTTTCATTTAGGTACTTACCTACCTATAAATAGTTCTTATTCTATTCATATGAATTTCCAATATTAGATTCCAACCTCTATTTATTGTTTGCTTCTCGTAAAAAAAGAATAGGAGTTAAAATAAATGTAATTTAGGTACAATAATTAAGTTAATTTTGTAGCAAAATCTCGTAAGAAATAATGAAGAAAGAAATACATTTATTTAGACATCATACCAGTTATTGTGGACAATTCTAAGCTACACCTATACCAGTGTACACTAGTAAAGACTAAGCTTGATACCACTAAAGAATTCCATGGTATTAAGCAATTATTGTTCTCATTCTACAAGCCTCTTCAAAGGAATTTTATGTCCCAGTCTACTAAAAAAATACAAGGTAAGTAATTATATTCTATGATGACAGTAAAAATATTTACACAATCATGTAATGAAACAGAACACAAAATCATAACTATCTTTACCTATATATTTATCCTGACTTGATGTTAGTGCAATTTGCTAAGATAATTTTAATAATGAATTATTAATCCAATAAATGCCAAGAAAACTCTATTTTACCAGAGTGAAATTAAAAACATAAATATTGTATCATTTCTTTATTTAAAACTAGTTTAGAGAAAAAGCTAATGTTTCCTCTTGTCATCCCTATCTCTCTTATCTTCTCTGTCCCTCCCTGACTTCTCTTCCCTGTCTCTTTTGTCATCTCTCTCCCTCTTGTCATCTCTGTCTCGGCCTTTCTCATCCCTGTCACGGCTGGACTTGTCATCCCGTTCTCTATTCTTCCTATCATAGTCATCATACTTTCTCGATGGGCGCACCCGTTTGTCATCAGACCTCCTTTCTCTTGAGCGGTCAAGTTCACGATCACGAGATCGGGATTTGTGTCTTTTGTAGTCTCTCTTCCGTTCATATGGAGACCGTGATCGTGAACGCCGTTCCTTCTTAGACTTGTAGCTATGGTATTTTGATAAAGGTGGGGTTTTTGGGGATTTTTCCTTCTTGTTATCTCGTCTCGTGTCCTTAGAAGTTGATGCAGTGGGAGATTCTGGCTTCTTTTCCTCATTAGCTTTGGCTTCGCGGTCTCGCTGAGCTTGCAGGAATTTATTGGCTTGATACTTCTTCCGGAGCAAATCTACTTTCGCTTCTAACTCCTCTGGATTGACCTTAGGCCGTTTGTACAACTGAAGGATTCTTGTGGACACTTCTCTGATGTCTTCCTCGCTGACCTTGAAGAGTAGGAACCAGTGAGGGTTGTTGGGCAGAGGAAGGCCAATCTTCCTCGCTGTTAGGTAGATGCAGGCACATGCAATAGTTTCAGGCGGGAATCTCATAAAGACATCAGTTCTGAGGGCATCGTTCATGTAATTCCATGCCATTTGCATAAGCTGCCGGTTCTTCTCATACTGTAGCAGTTGGAGGTAGACCACAATGAGTTTGTGAGGGTGTTTAACGTGAACACAGAATCCTAGCTCTTTCAATGTTCTTCGTTCAGCTTTGATTACTTGGTTTTTCTGTTCAATGTAGTTCTGATCAACAATCAAAGGAGAAATTGTCTTCTGTGCCCTTACTTGCTTTATGTGGTGAAAAACATTGATCACATCTCGGATTCTGCACGGTTTTTCCTCGACTTTTGATGCTAAGTAGATACTACCCATAGCCATTGTTTCCATCGGGTATCTGACGAAAGATTTTGAGTAATAGAACCTTTGAAGGTACATCTGGCCCGTTGCCATGGCAACTTGGGGGAGCTTGAGGAGTATTCCCGCGGTTTGGATCATCTCACATCCCAAAATACGAAGGTCGGTTTCAGTTTCGATGTCGAGGCCATCAGCTTGGGATGGCGTCTCCTTGAAGACATTTTCCGGTAAAAGGCAATTGTGTAAGGTTAGCACAATCTTTCCATAGGTTTTTTGAGCCTTTGCAGGCGTCGCTACGACGGTTTTTGCTTGGTTTTGAGTTGTAGTTGTGATCATTGTGAAATCACAGGTCCCTTCACTTCGAGGCACACTTTGAAAGCAATTTTTTCACAAACTAGCATTTAAATGTTTCAGGGATTCATTACACTGCACTTTTATAATATTTTTATCGATATTTTACAAGTTTTCTTCACAAGAAACACAAAAACGCGTTGATAAAATGTGAATGTGACACATTCGTCATCCAAGATGGCGCCACTATCGAACAGATGTCAAAGTCCGTAATATTGTAAACAATTTATTCCGTAATCTAGGAGGCAGAAACTTATTTAAAACTAAAGAAAACATACCTTGTGCCATTGTTTTTCCTACACCAAAACTTTCACTAGCAAAACTATCATGAGTTTTGTGTAAAAAAATAAAACAAGACACGGGTACTACTAGGTCAGTCAATCGATTAGTAAGCAAACGTTCCGTAGCTATCAGAAGCACAGAAAATTTCCTATATTTTTGCTTCAAGGATTTGTACAAATAATGTTTTCTAAATTAAATAAAAAAAAATCTTAGGTAGGATATGTTTCAATAAAATCACAAGCAACTTGGACTTTGTATAAAAATGCAAAGCTACAGTAGTTTCAGTTAATAAAAAACTGTAAAACAACTCTTCGTTCTGTAAAATCTGGAACGTTTCTTAGCTAAAGGACCGGAAATCCTGTTTTTATTCTTGGCGGCAAATACAAATACGAAATCAATAATTTATACGACAAACGTAGCGTTTAATTCTTGAACTTGTGCCAGTACATAATGCTAATTTCACTAGGGATTGCCCTTGACTTTTACCTACTTAGGTATACTCAAACGCTAAACCAAGATTGAAAGAATACTTACATCCAGGGTCCGTACATTTCTGGACAAAGGAATCCAAAAAATCGTGTCCCTCTCCAGCCTCGAAACAACACTTCACGAAAGACATTGTTTTGTTTTTAATCACAACAAGAGCATAATAAAATGTATATCTACGTATTTATGTAACAAATAACAGGAGGATATTTATATAAATGGTAAAACGATGATAAAAAATTTACTTGGAACACTATGTAATCTGGTAGGCATCTTGTAAATTTCAGGTACAATTTATTCACATTTCGACAAGTAAAAGCAATAAAAAACTATGTTTAACCATTTTTAACAGGGATTTAAAAAAAAAACTAAATTCTTAGTTCAATAATCACCACCGATAAATCGAAACATTTGCTCAGCTTCAGTAAAATTTGTTCTGAGTTTTTGTATCAAATAAAAATAAATAGGTCACAGTGTCACAGATTTGGTTTCACGAACACATTTTTTTTTTTACCTATACGTCAATGCGCACATTATAGAAAAAGTCTGCTGAATTAAATTGTTCCGCGATAACCAAATTGTTGTATACTTTGCGCTTCATCTCAATTTAGAAGGGCTATGCGCGAAAACTTCGTTGTGTTTAAAGTTATGCTACCCACCGCTAGATGCCGTGCTTCCGAGGATGGCAGTCAGTTCTTGACGCTAGATGGCGGTAAAAGAACTAATAAAATATATATGGCCCTCAAACTTTTTATTAAAATAGTTTACCTACGTTTCTGTGTTTTCAATAGCCAACCAGACCATAACGATTTGAAGAAACAAACAACAAAATAAAATTATTCTGTTTATTTATAGTTAGATTTACAATTTTATTTTCTTAGTAGCAAAACCACATGAAGTCTTACATAATTTTAAAATTACATGTCATGTACCTACTACGTATTGGGGTACTACCTAACATAATTCTTTATATTCATTTAAGTAGCTAGGTAGGTACGTACATGAATATAACGAAGCAATATGATTTGCAATAAATCACTAATAATATATGAAGCTGTGTTTAGAAAGGACAGTAGGTAGGTTACCTATAGTGTTAGGTAGGTAAATTGAAAATTTACAAACACAAAATTAATTAATAGTATTAGTAAAAGCTATTATTTAGTATGGTAACAACAAAATCATATACATGGCACTTTTTGTAGATACCATAAATTATCTTAAAATTTAGAATCAGCACCTTCTTCAGGAACATGAAATGTGTCAGTTAATGTGTCGGTCGCATTTTATAGCAACGGTGTAAGTCACAATTTTAAATTTTCCATCGTAAATTATTTGTTACACACAATTCGTTATCAGTATAATTTATTTTTAAAACTAGCGAACTCTAGAATTAACTTCTGGTTTTTTATTTTTATTTGATAGTTTAAACCAACCAGCCTTTTTGTTATTATCCTTGGGCATAGAGATCGATCTGGAAACTCTTTCTCTATCGCTATCTCTGCTTATAATTTCGCTGGACTGCGTTTTTTTCGCATCCCTAGCTACAGGTCGACGTAGAGTCGATTGCGTTTCCCTCTCCCTCCGCTTCTCCGGTTTTCTGTACAAAGTTTGACTAGAGCTCGTCAACCTGCTGCTGGTTGGCCGTTTAGTCAGCGTTGTTTGACTATAAGACTTGTTTTTCTGGAGCGCGGCTGGTCGTTCATCGCTCAATGTTTTCGTAGATGATGCTTTTTTGACGAGTTCCTTCTTCGGTTTTCTGGGTCGCTGTGCGTAGTGGACGTCGCCCCCGTAGTGCTTGGGGGTCCAGGGGGCGAAGATGGAGAAGCTTTTGGTGGTGCTCCTCACTTGGAAGTTGGAGGAGTTGACGGAGGAGACGTCGTCGCGGGAGCGGTTGCGGGTTATTCTACCAGGGTCGGGGATGTCGCCAACTGGAAGTAAGGTTTGTATTTTAATCTCTGAGTTAGGTCAATTTCTAGCTTTCAAGCGTATGTTGCCTAGCAGCCTTATTGTCTAAATTGAAATCCATTCCCAATTGTCATCCCAATAGAGCTCAACCAATCACATAATAGAAAAATGACAATTGAAGTCCAGAATGGGTTTCAAATGTCAAAATGAAGCCCATGTTCATTGCCAGTTGAATTACACAATAAGGCCACTAGTTTTTCACGGTAATGGTCTTCAAAGAATAAATATAAGCAGGAGTGGAATTAACAAGTTTTAGGACTATGCTATAGCAATATCAAATGCTTATTGACTTTGAATTTGGTCTGTTGTCAATTTCCCGAGCATCTAGGAACCTAGAATTGAACGAGCTGTTGTGGTAGGTACCTGTGGTGGCGTGCAGGTAGACGACGCTCCGCTGGCTGTGGTGGCTGGAGTCCCCCTCGGTGCTGCTCTCGCCGCTGAGCGGAGCGGCCGCGCGGCGACGTTGTCTGAGGAATAACAATATGGTCTTCTAAGCTGCCCTAGTTATGAAATTATACGGTAAGTGAAACTACGCAGTTGCACACAAGTATATACAACCTTGTTATTTGATACTTCTTGAACCTGCTTGTTCCAGAAAAAAACAGACCTCTGCACTGGAGTCAATTTCGATGGCGTGTCACTGTGTCACATTAAGTCGACGTTCGAGCAGGATAGCGGAGAGTAGGCGTTGTGATAAAAGGGCGAAGTTTTTACTATAGAAAAGCAGTTTCTCTCTGGAGTAGGTACCTACTTTCATCCAAGATGAGCATCAGAAACAATCCTACAAAGATATACTCACTTCAAATCCCTGTTGACCTCCGGCTTGCTCCTAAGCTCGCTGGAGCTCCCCCTTTCCTCTCCTCTTCTCCTCAGTTCACCAGAACTGCCTCTTTCCTCGTCCCTCCTCCGCAACTCACTGGAACTGCCTCTGTCATCCTTCCTCCTCACTTCCTTCTCAACCCTCTCTCCTTTTAAGGTCTTCGAGCTGCTCTGGCTTCTGGACCTGTCATATGGATTTATAGGAGGTTTGCTTGCCATGCGTCTGTTACCATCTTCTTTCTTTTCAGATATATTTTGAAGATTACGCTTGTATTGTTTAGGCATGGACTCTCTTTTCTCCTCTCTGTGAAGGTTCGAGAGAGAGTAGCTTTTGTTTGAGAGCATGCTGTTATCCACCTCGTCTATTCCATTAGTGGAGTTTGAGATGGTCTTTCGCAAGGTGCCATGGGTCTTCTGGCTCCTGGGTTTGATGGAGGTGTTGGCGTCGGAGTCAGGGTCTGTGTCTCCGAAGAAGCGAAGATTCTTGGCTGGGCTGTTGAGGGGTGTGGTCTTCTTCGACCAGACTTTGCGGGAATCGTCTTCAGTGGTGATGACGCTTTCTTTTTCTACCTGAAGAAGCATAAAGTGAGTTACATAAAGTGAAACATTCTGGATGATTAAAATGTCAGGAGTTCGAATCTTGCTGTCGTGTCACTTCGCACTGGTGAATGGTTTTTAATGATATGAATCAACCTTTTAAGATTCTACGACCAGTCGGTTTCCTCGCAATGTTCTCCACCACTGTTTGAGACCAATGGACGTTTACATTCCAATAGGCATCACATGCAACGATGGATTGCTATTTTTGCAAAGAGCACCTGTCTGAACTTCGTCGTCCACTAACTAACCTTAGCATTAGTCTTCCCCTTCTTTCTCGTCAGCCGGTCCAGGGACTTGAACCAGCCGGTGGAGGGCTGCCGGCGCGGGGGGGAGGGTGTGGGAGTAGGGCTCGGGGTGGCTAGGCGACGACGTCCTCGGTATCTCTCGGCCTGGGGAATACGTTGAACGTTAGGTACCTACATGTCCTACATGTTATTATCCTAAGATTGAAGAGATTTATTGTAAGTAATGAATAAATCAATCTTTGCTGGGGTGGGACACCCTGTATAAGAACTTGTAGGTACTATCAGTACCTACTAGGTAAATTGCGGTCAAAGGAAGGCATACGTGAAGTACCTAAGCTGTTTCGATGCGCAGTAGAATATTTTTTGAAAAAAAGTCTACTGCGCATTGATTTTTTCACAGAGAGAAATGGTTTGATTTTCATTAGCTTATAAGTAGTTTTTTCTGATGAATTTATTGAACCTTAATATTACATCATTATTTCGTCTTTTCAATAACTTACCTCATCCATGTAAGTTCTTATTATTAAGATGCTCACATCATTTCACTTAAATTACCATCTTCATAAAAACATGACCCTGCCATAACATAAGTAAAAAATCGAACAAAAAGTATCTTCTTAGATATTTCTCACAACTTTTTTGTGCACAAAAAACATGATTAGAAATAAACATTTTGGTCAAGTAACTCATACAATTATAAAGATTTACCAAATTATTTAAAAGTAGGTAGGTAGGTACTTACTTAAGTAAAAAGGTTTTTCATATTTAGAATTAAATGCATTTTAATATAAGTACCTGTTTTATTCTACGAGTATACTTCTTAGGGCCAATTTCGGCTTTTATTCATTTCAATTAGTGCGAATCTGCACCATGAGCCTTTTTTTGAGCGGTGTTATGTTAGGTTATGTTTTTTTTATGTTATTATGTACTAAAGTACCAAGTATAATCTAAGTAAGTATGTGTATTGTGTATATTACATAATATACCTAGTTTTTTTTTCATAAACATTGGAATTATTTTGTTGCCTTTTCTAGAGTTCTTTACCTACTTACCTACTACTTAAGTTAAATGGGAATTACCTACATAAAGATATCGATACTTTATCAGCAGTTTAGATTGCGACTATTATCTGTGCAAAGAGCAGTGACCCAGGATGTGTGGATAGTCTTTGTTTGTTTCCAAAAAGCTTTACCTAGTCATTTGTCATGTCTTGGTCTTCTGAATAGAGTTGTGAACCTGTTCAGTTTTTTAAACCTAGCATAGAGTGACTAAGAAGAAATCAATGTGCCCTTCAAGTACCTAGACAGATGGTCGTGGACCTTGTCGTAGCTAAAAGCGAATCTCGAGTTACCGCCGAAAGCATTAAGGTCGTAGACCATATGGCGACCTGACGGCCTCGATGGCGCTTAGTGCACCGCTCTGAGGTAGCAGAGCAAGTGTTGTCATGAGTGTCTTTAGCCACTTGAAAGAGTTAAACTTCCTAGTTTCTAAAAATTAAGTAGGTAAGTTCGTTTAATTAATGGTGGTCGCAGACTTATCCGCGCCGAACTGTCAATTCAATAGAAGAAATCCTGAGACGTCAGAAACCAGCTGCATTTTCTGATGTCATCAGCATTACGGCGCAGCCAAATGGAGTTTTTAAGCCGCCAGGCGGGACTGACTCTGATTAAATTTAAAACATTTAAATAATTATATTAAAAATGTTAAGGCTCAAGCTTTTCATCTTTACTATACTTATTTAAAATACAGCGTAAGATGGTTTCCTCTGCCTTAATCGGCATTATCCACAGGAAAAACATTGTCCTACGCTAAAAAAAATATAATTATAAAACTAGTCACATTTAGAAACAGTTAAGTATATAAATCTTAATCAGATATCAAAATAAACCTTTTAATTTTATTGATACGACCTGACCGGGTATGGACCAGGTCGTCTTTGACCGAGTCATCGTTGCCAAACCAGTGACCTATAGGACAATCGAACGGACTACAAAACTTGTTAGTAGACCGGTAGTCACATACAATTAGATAGATGGTGTTAATTCCTGGTGCTTCGTGGGGAAGGTACTGTCACGGTCACAAACAGAAGTCACAGGATTTTTTAGCTGGTATTGTCTGTGTGTAGCATAATAAAATGAGTTAACAAAACTAGAGAGTTTTAAGTAACTCGATGATGCACTTTTTACACTTCTTCTTGTCGTGTCGATGCCTCTTCAAATGAGTTTAGAGTAATTATTAGGCCACTTTGAATTGTTCTATCTTTTACTTAAATTATGTAAAATGATGTTAAGTAAAATGACAATAAAAACCTTTACAAAAATCACAGGACCGGTACTTTTTGTGATTAAATTCGACGCGAGCTGATAATAAGTTTATTGAATGTAGACATCTGTTTATTTTTATGTACAAACAAACAAAATACAAAATAGTTTATTTACCACTAGCTGCGCTCCCGCGGTGACCCGCGGTCCCTGGGGATTTTTTCATTTTTTCGGGATAAAAAGTAGCCTATGTCCTTCCCTGGGATATAACCTTTAACTATGCCAAATTTCAGCTTAATCTGTTCAGCGGTTTGGGCGTGAAAGCGTAACAAACAGACAGACAGACAGACAGACATAGTTACTTTCACATTTATAATATTAGTAAGGATAACATAATTATAACATTTAGAAATGTTGGTACATCAGACAGTTACTATATTATGAATGAACTTTTGTAGCTGACAGTACTTATGAAATGGGGATATTCAACAGTTGCAAAATCTACTTTTAAAACAACTTGTAAGTTCACTAGGTTAGGCCATATAATCACAGAATCTATTAGTTATTAATATGTGTGTGTTTTTGATTTGAGCAATGACCAAAGTGGCTTAGATACCCTGTAATTATGGGAACACTAGACCTAAGACATTTTGTTTTAACTCTTGTATGTAAGGTGTACACACGTGTTGGGTATCCTTAATAAATAAAAATAAAAAATAAAATACCTCATTACCTACCTAGGACAGAATATTATAAAGTAATTCATCGAGTTAAATGTGATTTAAAAAAAAAAACCTTGTTTAAAAGTGCAGGTGTAGGTAATACCCTCTCGTCCCTTCGGGGGTGAAAGGGAACAAAATTCCCACTTGTCCCCGATAGGGACGCACTGTGGGGATCAGCGGGAATAACCCACATACTTTTGGGCTTACCTGAGGATTTGAACTCTGTTTTCTAATACTTAGTAAAATTCCTATTTTTCACTGTTTATTATTATAAATTACTTAGCTTTGAGAGGCTACCGAGCAGTGTGTGATGTCTGGCTGTGGATGATCATGATTTGACTTTCATTATATTTTATTGTGATGATTAAAAATGTAATTCCGCATTTCAAATAAGTCTATGATTTACGTACAGTTAGATGAGATGCTATTCATTAGGTCCGTCCATCGGTTGGTGACGTCATAGTGACATCGACCCCGGCTGTTGAACTTGCTTTTTGTGAGTTCAGGGGTGTAGTCAGGGTCTAGGGCTAGTGTTTTAAGCTATAGAACTAAATCAATAGGTACTTATCTGAATAATAGCTTGTAAAATTCAATCACTTGTGTATAATGGATTCAACTTAAAAACAAAGTACGTGCGTGTGGAACACTCGGTTGGAACGAAGTTTGTACATTTGACATTTGCGCACCTTGTGCACCACTTTTCGCACTCTGCACACTAGGTTCTATGCGCACCATTTTACACAATTTGTGAAGTTCCCCGGAGACATCGATATGTCGTGACGGTAAAATGGAACGCGTTTGTTTTTCTAGCCTAGCCTCCATCCTCGATATTCCAACAACTGTAAGTATTTATAACATACTAGCTGCGCTCCCGCGGTGTGACCCGCGGTCCCTCGGGATTTTTTATTTTTTTCGGGATAAAAGGTAGCCTATGTCCTTCCCTGGGATACAACCTTTAACTATGCCAAATTTCAGCTTAATCTGTTCAGCGGTTTGGGCGTGAAAGCGTAACAAACAGACAGACAGACAGACAGACAGATAGACAGACAGACAGACAGACAGAGTTACTTTCACATTTATAATATTAGTATGGATTATGAAAATTATCCATGTCAGTTCTAATGTCTCTATAATAAGGTATATTGACTATAATACCTACAACTCTTAAAAGTTTAAAATAGACGAAATTTTACCTAGATCGTTCAATGGAGACTCCTTTATTATGGTACGTACGATTTAGGTAAAACTTCGTACCTTGCCGAGTTCGGTTATTTTTTTCTGAGTACGTCCCAGATATATGATATTTGATCTGATGACAGACGACTATTGTATTGTCAGGACTTTGTCTCAGTGATTAGATGAATAAAGCAAAGTTATTTGTATTGTTATCACTATGCTGTGAAAAAATCCAAATAGCTACTAAATTAATATTTGAGAACTGCGAGAATAGTTTGTACAATCATGCACTAAAATATTGCTTGAAATTGTTATTATTTAAAACCATCAATGTCCCACAGCTGGGCAAAGCCCCCCACTCTACATTCATCCCTCTCCTATAATTATTGTGGTCCAGTCGGAACACAAATCTAATTAAATAAAGACTAAATTTTTTTGGGAAAAATTCTTTCATCAAAAATCCGGTCTCAGCTCACACCTTTGACCCATTATAGAGCTTACAAAAAAATCAACTATAAATCGATTTTCGGATTGTCTTTCGCCATTTTTGAAAGAGCTATAGTGGTTCTGCTATTTTATTTACTTTTCTCGTTTACTAGGTTTTATTATGTAATTTCGGTGGCATTTTACTAATGTAGCCTTGGATTACGTAACAGGAGATTTGGTAAATGGAATGGGGAGTATTCAAGAAGATTTCTCATTTGACGAAAGATTTTCGTTGGAGTTTTGAAATGACAAGCCGCCATGTTTTTTGAAAACCAAATTGACGTGACATAATACATATTTGAGAGGTGAGGATACTTGACATTGGCAGAATTATACTGTTAATACAGTTAACAGTTAGTTGCCATTAATAAAAAGAAGAAGAGGAAGAAGGAATAAAGGGATCAAGAAGGAATAAAGAGAAGAAGAAGAAGAAGCTGGCGAGTGAAGTGAAACCAGAAGTAACCAAGAAGTGAAGTGAGAGAGAAGAAGAAGAAGACTGAGCCTAAGATGTTACCGATTGGGCGGTATAGTCGCTCAGCGAAAAAGCCCTTTTCTTATTTTTTTGTAAATAAAAAAAAAACGATTTTCATTGTCGACTGTACTCAAAGTCATTGAATATCTGTCAATGTCAGGAGCGCATTGACATTGCAAGTCGCAGGGTCAGGATGAAACAAAATATTTACGACTGAGGTTCAACGACTTTACGACCACAGTTTTGGGAACACAGCGGAATACATAATGACAGAAATCCGTTCCTTGCTAAAGATTCTCTATATAAAACCTATACCAAGGATTTCAGTAACCGTTAACGATTCTAAGTACCAACTTAAGTGTTAGTAGGATTTTTGTTTGTTATTTATGCTAAAGCTACAAACAAAAATCCTACTAACACTTAAGTTGGTACTTAGAATCGTTAACGGTTACTGAAATCCTTGGTATAGGTTTTATATAGAGAATCTTTAGCAAGGAACGGATTTCTGTCATTATGTATTCCGCTGTGTTCCCAAAACTGTGGTCGTAAAGTCGTTGAACCTCAGTCGTAAATATTTTGTTTCATCCTGACCCTGCGACTTGCAATGTCAATGCGCTCCTGACATTGACAGATATTCAATGACTTTGAGTACAGTCGACAATGAAAATCGTTTTTTTTTTTATTTACAAAAAAATAAGAAAAGGGCTTTTTCGCTGAGCGACTATACCGCCCAATCGGTAACATCTTAGGCTCAGTCTTCTTCTTCTTCTCTCTCACTTCACTTCTTGGTTACTTCTGGTTTCACTTCACTCGCCAGCTTCTTCTTCTTCTTCTCTTTATTCCTTCTTGATCCCTTTATTCCTTCTTCCTCTTCTTCTTTTTATTAATGGCAACTAACTGTTAACTGTATTAACAGTATAATTCTGCCAATGTCAAGTATCCTCACCTCTCAAATATGTATTATGTCACGTCAATTTGGTTTTCAAAAAACATGGCGGCTTGTCATTTCAAAACTCCAACGAAAATCTTTCGTCAAATGAGAAATCTTCTTGAATACTCCCCATTCCATTTACCAAATCTCCTGTTACGTAATCCAAGGCTACATTAGTAAAATGCCACCGAAATTACATAATAAAACCTAGTAAACGAGAAAAGTAAATAAAATAGCAGAACCACTATAGCTCCTTCAAAAATGGCGAAAGACAATCCGAAAATCGATTTATAGTTGATTTTTTTGTAAGCTCTATAATGGGTCAAAGGTGTGAGCTGAGACCGGATTTTTGTAGAGGGTATTTATGCTAAAGCTTGTTTTAAATACTTACGGCCTTACTAATAAACGTGGTATAAAGTTATTCCTGAGTTTAAACTGTCAAAATGTATGGTTATTTCTATTTTATTCAGAGGAATAACTTTACACCACGTTTATTAGTAAGGTGCTTACATTCTAGTAAAAGAACGCGTTGAAATCTTTTGTAGGTAAAACGAACTTACCAAACAACAAGTTCTAGGGAAACTTTTTGGATATTTTTTCTTAAGTACTTGCATATAAAACAAACAAAAAAATACTAAGTGGACACACTAATATACAAACGTATGATAAAATCAATGTATCTATAAATAGTCATGAATGCAAATCTCGCTGACTCGATCAAATCGATTGCAATGATCGATTGTAAATCATTCGTGTAAGCATCGAGTCATCCGGTACTGTCGCTGACAAAATAAAATAAGAACTTTATTGAGGATCACATGAGATAATTATTAATATGCTAAGTTTCAAGAGTAATGTCCTACAATCGGCGGTCTTATCGCTCAAGGAGATTTCTTCCAGACAAACTTATACTGATAATAAGTAATACTAAAACTAAGTAAAATGTAAAATAACAGACAACGAAGTTCCGCACTTTGGGTATTCAACAGCCCCTGAACTAGTTCAAAAACTGTATCTGAAATGGAATGGAACTAAATGTTATCGTATTTATTTTTAAGGGCACAGTAATAATATTTTCTCTTAGATCCAAGGAGTTTTAGAACCTTTTGAGATTATTAAGGGCATCGTCAGAGGCACGTCTAAGTACCTACATTATTTTGAATTTCATACAATGTTTTCCTTTACCCTTTAAGGTTGTGTTTATACCTACGTATACAACTTATAATTTTTTCTAAATGAATACTCCATCATCATCATCATCATCATCCACAGCCTGACTTCACCCACTGCTGGGTATAGGCCTCCCTAAGCTTGTGCCATCACCCACGATCCTGCGCTAATCTGACCCATTGACGGCCCGCGACGTGTACAATATCGTCTGCCCATCTGGCCGCCGGACGTCCTACGTTCCTGTACCCAGATCTGGGCCACCATTCAGTCAATACTCTACTCCACCTGTCATCACCACGCCTCGCTATGTGTCCCGCCCAGCTCCATTTTAGGTGCATTATCCTATTCCCGACATCCTGGACTTTGGTCTGTTTTCGGATTTCGACATTTGGAACTCGGTCTATAAGTTTGATGCCGAGCATGGCGCGCTCCATGTGCCACCCTCATCCTATACACAGCCTCATGGGTTAGCGTCCATGTTTCGGCACCATATGTCAAGACACATTGATTGAACAGGCGGGTTTTCAGACACTGTGGAGTATCAACTGACTTTAAGATGTCGTCAAGCTTGCCGAACGCAGCCCATGAATACTCCACAAATAAAATATTTATAAATATTGATAAGATCTTTCCCGCATCGTTGTTCTACAAACACTGTCTTAGAACTATCGAGGTTGTGCTAAATGTCATTTCTGTGGGATCTATGTCACATTAGCGTCGGAACATGACTGTCATCGACTGTACTTAGGTTCAGTACGAGCCTCACGTACTATTCCAGTGAACTTTGCTCGCTTTGTGTTAATGATTGTACTTACGTGTAAGTTCTTATTGACAATAGGGTAGGTGACTAATATTAAGTACAAAATGATAGACAATATTAATTTGTTTGGGAAAATGTATCTATTACAAAAAAATCAACCATCGCGGTATTACTTGGCTCAGAGAGAGACAATTTAAAAAAAATCGTTAATATATGTTGGACTTGAGCGAAATTATAAAAAAACTCACTAAAATCATTTCTAACGTGTCAGGTTCCTTTCGCCGTTTTTAGAAGAATAACTGGTTCAAGATTATAATTACATGGCTTTGACTGATAATCATCTGATAAATTATCTCGTTAACAATATAATTGTATATTTTGAACTTTTAATTACAACTTCTAAGCGTTTTTAAACGAACATCTTTGAACAATGACATTAAGCTGCTATTTTCTCACGAACAAATTAATATGGTTAGAAATATTCTTTCAAGTACACATGGGAATTTGGCGTAGGAGATTGTAATCTCCGAAGTATTTACAGTGAAAAACAGGCTTTTACATCTCTATACTTACTAAATGATATAAACAGCGTCAGGAAGTAAACTATGTCTACACTCAACGGGACGCTGTAGTGCCTGGGATATTGTTTAAGATGGAATAGGCTTGCCCAGCGCCTAAACCATCCTCTCAGCTCAATCAGCCGCCCACAGGAAAGATGACGTCAATAGGTGTAGAGCTAAGCTGCGGGTTTCCTCACGATGTTTTTCTTCACCAATATAAATTTTACGAAACACGAACTCCATTGAAGCACCACCGGGATTCAAATCCACGACTTTCGGATTGAAAGTCGAGGTACAACCACTAGGCCAACACGGCTCTGAACTCGGAACTCTACAGTGAATGTACCAAATAAATCGATGCGTGAAATGATGTCACAAATTGGCACTTACAGTTCGCCCAACGGATCTAGGCATTCGTGAAGTTAGCCGTTTGTCTGCGCAGAACACAATTTTGTATGAAAAAGCGTTCATAGCGCAGACAAACGGCTAACTTCACGAATGCCTAAATACGTTGGGCGAACTGTACCTACATTATGCGGTTTACAAAACTATTTGTGTTATGAAAGTGTCCTATTGTGGAAACAGTAGCTAGTTTATGTAAGAAGATGTTTTGACATTGGTTTTACCTGTGGTGAAATAAATGGTTGTTTGTTTTAAGCTTTGTAGCGACAAATGACCAATACAGAGAGGCTTATTACAAGAAAATGAGCCGAGTTTAGACCAAGTCTAAAAAAACTGTCCCTAGAAAAACGATCTTGAAATACTCGTAATAGAACGATTTTTTGTGGTAACAGTTTTGTTTTGACATGTGTCAATGGGGTTCAACCAAGGTTTTACGTTTTTATAATAAGCAGCAGAGTGTTGTAGTACTTCTGTGCATTATAAAGCATCCATATATTGAGACGCCTTTTGTTTGTTTGACTGGCTCCCCACTGGAGCTGGACTATTTAGTTTTAAGATGGATCACCTAAAATAATGCTCGGCCATAAACCGTGTTTGTTGCCATGATTCTTCACGGTATTGGTAGCGAACAAACAGGAGTAGAATTAGTTTTAAGACTTTTCTAACGCAACGCCATTCTGGCATCCCATTCTTTTGAGAAAGCAAGAATGGTATGCCAGAATAGCATCGTGTAAACCGCGTCTTATTTATATCTTGTACAAAATATTTGTATGAAACAGGTGTTCTGAAGTTACCAAGGTTGTTAGCTAAACGTGTAGGTGACACTCAAAATACATAACCATCACTCTCCCTAGTCGGTTAAGTTACGGTGAAAGGAACAAAACGTACCAGGATTACAGCAACACTAAGGGATATAGGGCAGCGGTTAGGACGGGACGTACTTGGTACTGTTACCTATTACTTTCACTTTCGTGCTGGGCCTGAGTACCAGGGGATAAGCAGACGCGAGGAGATAGCTATTACTGATAAAATATACCTAACTAGTGAAGGAAAACACGGCTTGTTCCATCTAGTCATACACTTAGTTCTACATAATTACTACTACTACTACTAAGAAGGAGACTACTAAGAAAAAAATCCGCCTAGTTCTACATATATGTATGTAACTAATAAATTAAAAGGGCTTGTAGCTTATACATAGTAGAATACTTCGGCTCCTTTGGTTCACAGAATGCTAGTGCTAAATGCGATCGTAATGCCAAAATGTTTTACTTTCGGCTTCTCTCTAATCTATGCACTTGTATAATAATATCAGTAGTTGCTTACTCTGGATATACATTTTTTTTTTCACACACCATCATCTAGCTCTAAAGTAAGCAGAGCTTGTGTTATGGGTACTAGAATGACTAATAAACTACTTCTATACTTTTTGTTTGTAAATACATACATATTATACCTGGAAACACCCAGTCCCGAGACAAATATCTGTATGTCATACAAACATTTGTCCCGCGGCGGGGATCAAACCCGCAACCTTCTGCGTCGCAGGCGGACCTTCGCCCACTACGCCACAGAGGTCGTAATTTTTAGGAGAGATGTACACAGTGCTCGCTAAAAACCTACCTTATCTACCATGGCCAAGCCACTGAAACTTAGAACATTAGTTTGAGATTTTCGGAAGGTCGATACTGATAATTTTAGACAATTACTACCATACAGTTGGTCTACCGTACTTAGTGTCTCAGTAATCTTGTTTCATTTTCAACGCTTGTAACTTGTTCGCAATAGCTCGAGTTCGCAACTTGCCGCGTGAACATTCCATTGCTTTAGTATGTTTTATTCGCCAATTCACAGCCGATGGTGAAAGAGAGTCTAATAAGTCCACTTATGATAGCAAAAATAATCTCTACTAAATAATAAAATTTCTAAAAAATAAATATAATATCAAGAATTATAACCGACCTCATTTTTGCACGAAGAATATTAAATAAAGATAAAGATAAAGATCTTGATTTTCGCAAGGACAAGCCGAAAGAAATTTTTCAAAAGCCAGGATCACCACTGTGTTTCCAAGTCAAGAAATCAAGATCTTAAAAAAACCGGACAAGTGCGAGTCGGACTCGCCCACCGAGGGTTCCGTACAAAGGACTAAGTAGATACATACATACAAATAACAGTGCAAACTGCTAGGTACTACCTACCTTCATACACCAAAGTTACACATGAGAAGGGATTTTATTTTTTGTCATAAGTCGAAAACTATACATACATCATAAAAATTTCAAAAATAATAAAGCCCTTTTATACGATGACCCCACATGACACGGTTAACCCACTTCATAATTTCGACCACCTTTCCTTGCATTAGGGCTTGTTTTTTAGTGATTTGACTAAAAATATACGGTTTTCAGATTAATTGTACCTGTAATTGTAGTCTTAGACCATACTACTTGCCAAATTTCATAGTTCTAGGTCAACGGGAAAGTACCCTATGAATTTTGATTTCCATGAGTGTCGAAATACACGTTGTTTTGCGGCATAAACGGTCGTATCTTTTACAGACAGGCAGACGGACAACAAAGTGATCCTATAAGGGTTCCGTTTTTTTTCTTTTGAGGTACGAAACCCTAAAAATTGTCGAACCTAAGATGGTTTAATGTCAAAGACGTCCAAGTATGAATTTGGCACCTGCCCCATAAGAATCAAATGCCCTAGTGCCCACACTATGTTAGACAATAGACTACACTATTTCAGACTATACCTAGTCATATTTACTATAATAAGCACAACGGATCTCTAGCTCTCTGAAGTTGGTGCAATAGACGATAGCGCAGGTTTGGTAGTTTAAGCGAGATAGCACGATTTTAGGCGTCATCAAAAATGGGTTCTGCGCAGCTACTTCAGAGAGCTAAAGAACGACGACCCCGCTGACATGACCAGTGGGGTCGTTCGGACTTTTTATTCCCAACCACCCCACTAGTGGGGAGGTTAGTGGCGTCGTTGATACATTCAAGTCATTACAGCCCAATTTGGTATCAATCTCAGCTTTTGAAAGTGATGGTCCGTAGCTTATTATGAGTTGTGTAACTATGAAACCTCTACTATTGCTTCTGCCACGCCTGCTGGGGCAATTTACAATCAGAAGTAGTTCATTTAGTGTGGTGGTCAATTCTAAGGGTTTTTAGTCAGCCTAAAGACCTCTGTCATGGCTCGACGACACAGTCGGAATCGATAGTAACGCAATTTGCTAGATTGCCCCTGTGGCCGGCAGAAGCGCGACTCCTGCTTCCTAGTATCCTTGTAAGGTTGGGGTGTGCGTAGAAAACATCCAAATTGGTCTTGCGACACTACAAACATTGTCCCGCGGTAGGCACTTGATACATTGCCGGGGTAAATTTAATATTCCCTCTGCGCAGATCAATATTATAATTTGAATTTGGAACTCCGCCCGAACTTTGTATGATATTTTTTCTAAACTTAGGTAATATTTGAATTTGGAACTTCTTTTTATGATTTTTTTTTTCTTACTTTTAATTTAAATATGGAACTTCAACTTATGAGAATTTTTCGTGTTCGTAATCTCAACTATTCGAGTTTCATTGGTAGGTGACTGAACCCATGACCTTTCACTATAGGTCGCCGCGGGCGCAGGCGCATTGTTTGATGACGCGTGCCTTTGTTCTTACTTCAGGATATTATTATTATGATAAACTGACTCATAACTTTGTAAAAGTAGTGACCCCTCATGAGCCTTTCTCATCCCAGCTGGTATAGGCCTCTCTTTGCTTTAGTGATTCACCTCAATCCTGAGCCAATCATGCCTATTACCTACGGATTTCACGGTATTGCAGATCCATCTTGTCGATAAAAAAATAATCTAGTCGGTGGACGGGATACATACTTGGCCACCATGATATTAAAAATATCATTGCTTGACCACAATTCGGTTAACACTTTTCCCACCTGTCAGTAAACCCCAAATAAAAAAAAAAAATTGTCTAAACTCTTATGTTATTCTATTTTATGTTTTTCTTGCCGTGTCAGTAGTTCTTTCGAACCAGTGTGATGAAAGGATTTTAATTAAGTTCTCCTCAAAGAGGTTCCTCCGTGCACTTCTATTCTACCCTGCAGATAGGATGGTCACTAGTCATGGTAAGCTGGTTATATTAAGCAGTTACTCACCAACGCAGGCGAGTCCATGGGTCCAGCAGTCCTGGACCTGGTCTTCCTCAGCTCGCTCTCTCCGTCCGAGGGTCGGTCGCTCTCCCGCTCCGAGGAGTGGTATCTCACCACGTCTCTGTGGTTCTGGTATCGACGTTCCTCTGTTGGTTTTCTTTCATACCTGAGATTCAATGATAAATAATTATTGTTTACGACTGGATCTCCAAGGCACGGTAGACATTATCTCAGAGTAAGTCACTTGAGATCTTTTGAAGATGTGTAAACGGTTAGTTATAGAGAACAAACCATGCTGGAATTTATGCTTCTATCTATTCAACCTGGTTGCTCCCACTTCTGGGTATAGGCCTCTAAACACTACTCTGTTCATAGTTGATGCTAACCGATTATCTTGTCTGTACTTGTCAGGTCGTTCCACATCGCTGCTCTCCTCCCGGCGACGAAGATCCTCCCGTGAGCTGCGCGCGCGCCGCTCGTCTCCAGAACAATCATAGTTGATTTTCTTCACGATGATCTCGCTTGGCTCCGGGTCAGTGTATCTACAAAAGCAGTTTAAAGTTTGTTAAAAGCCACGCGTGGTCCAAAAGAACATATTATTTGGCTCGATGCTATGCGTGGATCTACTTTCTTCGGAGATTATTTGGGGGAGGAGAAAAACAGGAGGAGGAGTTAAGTGACTGTAGTGTTGGGTATCAGTGAAACAACAAAATTACCTTCTGTACTCGGAGTCCCTCCTGACCAGATGGTCAGGGCTCGTCAGCACGCGTGTTCTGTTCTGAGTGACCTTCTCTTCTTTCTCTTTCTTGGTCTTCTTGGAAGAGTCGCGAGAGAACAACTGCTTTACCTGAATTAATAACATGGCTTACTTGATAGGATCATAAACGTACAACAGAGATAGTTCTAATTCTCACATTGTAAGTATCAAAGATTATGAGGTTTGTGTTAAATTAAAAGACAATTTCAAATTCTAGAAACTTACTTTTTCAAGTCCTGAAAGTTTCTTAGCCTTGGGTGGCTTGGAGCTCAATTTGTCATCATAGCTGGAACTTTTCTCGTATCTCTCAAGTTTTGGATCAAACTTTGAGCCATCATCAGCACTTCTCTCTCTAGACCCATACTCCTTCTTGTACCCTTCATCTCTGTACTTCAAATACTCTGTATTTGCGTATATTTGTTCTCCAGGGTAATTGTTTTCTGTATGTCTTCTTTCACTGTCCAAGAATGAAGATGTTTTGTGTACGTCATCATCACTTTCATACCTTCGGTGTCTTCTATGCAGTTCGCCACTATCTTTACGGAAGTCATTTTCTATTCCTGAGTCAACAAGACGATTGTCGAATCGACTAGGAGAACGATCGTAGTAGTCCCTACTGTCGCCAGAATCGTGACGTCTAATCGTAAAGTCTTCTTTGTACCTATCCTTGTTCTTGACTCTGCGTAAAGAATTGTGATAGGACTCCGTGTATTTCGGCAGATTCGCGTACTCTTCTTCTCTTTCTTGTGCTATTTCAGGATTTGATGCGTAATGGCCTTTCCTTTTACCGAAGTATTCGTCTCTCACTTTGTACTTTTGCCCAGTTTGCAAAGCGTCATGACTAGAAGTGAGCTTCTTCGATCTATATTTCTTATCTTTGTATTCATCGGGAGACAGAACGGGCTTTGCCACGTTCGATTCGAGACTAGGAGGCTCGTACTCTGGCTCAGGCGGGATAACTTTTCTATTGTCTTTGAACCTTGGTTCTATCCTATCTGCGTAATCACGTCTGTCTATTTCATCTTTCGGACCTTTATTGAACGCCCGAGATTCGGTATTATACTTTATTTTCTGTTTATCAGAGTCGTATTTGCTATAATCTTCAGTTACATTGTTTTCAGCAAATCCATCTCTTTCTAGTGTGTGGCGATAATATCGCGCTGTCTCATTCACGTAACGCTCTGTTGCTTTCATCTTCTTTTCAGCTTCATATATAGGGTCAGTTTCCATAAGATATCTAGTTATAGGTTCATCTACTCTCTCTATTACTCTTTCTCGTTCGTGTCTTCGGGCATTAAGTCGAGATTCTAAAAGTTGACGTCGGTGACTAAGTTCGTTGAAATCCAAATCAACTTTAGCTGTTTCCGGTTCGACATTTTTTTTATTCGTGTCCATCCCATCGCCTCGTCCTCTAAATGTATCAATGAATTCATCCTTATGAGATGGATAGTCGTTAGCATATGTAGGCTCAAAGTCATCAAAACTAGTCATTCTGAATTCTCTGAACTTTGGCTTTATTGGTGAATCTGTGATTTTGAATCCCTGTGGGACGTTGCTCCTTTCATCTTTTTTGTAATTGTACTCATAATTGCGATTATTAGAATACTTGTATCTTTCTTCATATCCTAGACCTTCGTCTTCATCAGAATGATTACCTATCTTATCCCGAGACGGTGAATATTTCTTGGGTAATGTATCTTTGTAAGTATCCGTATTCCTTTCACCATCCCTGATGACTTGTGCATAAACAACTCCTCTATCAGTCATTTTATTAACTGGAGATGGGATTCTGTCTGGGCTGTTCCTTACAAAGAGGTTTCCATCAGGACTGACACTTGGTTTTATGTACGAAAACGGCTGGTTGATACTTGTACCGTTCAGTTGTGAGATTAAATGGCTTTTCGGAGGTGGTGACATCTGATCTTCTCTTAAAATTCTGACCATGTGATCTACAGCGTGGCCACGGGTTAGTGGTGGCTTGTCAGGTGGCTTTTGGCTACTATGAATCATTTCGTTATCAGCATATACGTTCTCTTCAATTTTTCTGATACTTTCTTTTATTTTATCCTTTACTTCCACTGGGTTGATGTCTTTTGGTTTGACAGAATCAATTTCATCAACTAGCAAAGTTTTCTTTACTTCTGTTTTTCTTTTAGGTGTTTCGCCGATAGGAGGTGATTGTTCCTTTTCACTTGATTTTCCTCGCTTAGCGCGAGTGGGAGGTTTGGGTTCTAGCTTATCTGGAGTTTTGAATCTTGGCGGTTTTTCAACTGGGTTAATTTTCTTCTCTCCTTTATCTGATTTATCAGATTTGTTGCTTTCTTTTTGAGCAAGTTTCTGCTTCTGAAATACTTCAAGCGGTGGTGTTTTCTTGAAGTAGTCGTCTCTCGGTGAACTTTCTATTATAGGCGACAGTTGAGATTTCTTGTTCCTTAAAGATTTAAGGAACTCTTCAGTCTCGCTGCCCGATCTTTTTCGTATCGGTTTCGTTTGTGTGTTAAGTTTAGTGTTTGATTTTAGGTCCGTTACGTCGCTCTTGCTTCTTTTAACTACAGCTACAGGTTTAGTAGTCACCACTACAGGTTCAACAGGACTTTTATTCCTTTGTTGTCTTCTGAAGAGAGTTGACAGTGATGTTCTTTCCTTCCTCTTCTTTCCTACATCACTGGTAGACCGACCGAGGGAAGATTTACCATCTGTTGTATCGTCACTATTCCTTCTCCCTCTATCTTCCTTGAGTTTCCTTCTATGTGGGAGGGAGAAGAACTTATCAGGGGGGTGGTCGGCCGTGCAAGTGACGCTCTGTGCTTGCGCTAGTACTTTATTGGCTTCATCGATGAGTTCCTGTTCTGAGAGGTGGGTGAACGGCTCCTTTCTCGTCGGAGTCAGCTCCGAGGCACCCCGCGTCTCCCGCGGTTTACCTGCGAACAAAATATCTATTAATTTTATTATCGAAGGTAGACGACATCAAGAGGCAACATAGATTTTGGATGCGGGAGGCACAGGATCGGAATTCATGGCGTAAACAGAGGGAGACCTATAGGGTATAGGTCCTAACCTACAGGGAGACCTATAGGGTATAGGTCTCCCTCTGTTTGCTTGGTAGCAAGTTTATTCTCGGCTGCGGATGATGATTTTGACAAAAGGTTATTTTTTCGAAGTAGGTATCTTATGTCAGAGTTTCAAATTCCACTTAAATCACTCGTCATATCAAATGACGGACATCAGTCGCATAAAAAGATTCTGATGATTCTAAGAAGCTAGAGGTTAAAGCAAATAGAGTGAATAAGCTGTAAGTAGGTATTATTGGAATGTCATAAAAAAGTAAGTTCGTATGGCCGATATTTGATAGAGAAACTACGGAAAGACCTAATACCAACTTTGATGGCCTAAACCGTCGTGTAAAAACATTCTTAAAAATAAAAAGTACGTGAGTTTCGTGGAACACTCGGTTGGAACGAAGCAAAGAGTACTTTTCTATACTGGGAATTTCAAATTCAAATCAAACGCTCTTCCGTAATAACAATGTAACAATCAATGGACTGTTCGCGGCTGCGCACTTCGCACTGTGACGATTTCATGACGTGACGACCGTGACGGTAAAATTTTTTCTCCCAGCCCAAGCCGATACCATCCGAAAAAGAACTTCATTACATTAAAAACTAATACGATATAAATCTGCTTCCCAAACAAGTTTCAAAGCCTTAGGTACTGCATACAAACGATCCTTTTTGTATAAATTAAAGTTTTAAGTAATGATAAAATCAAGAGCACTATCTCGCTCACGTTTTTGAAGGAAAAAAGTTAAAAAACGGATTCGGTTGTCGTCATTGCCAAAAATAAGCGTGAGGTCACGTGACGTAGGTAGACTTCTGCGACATTTGTACACTTCAAGCTTGAATGCTTTAATTTTTAAATGCGAAAGTTTGTGAGAATATATACGGATGTTTGTTACTCTTCAAACCTAAAACTACTGAATAGATTTGGGTGAAATTTCGCACAAAGGTAGATTATAGTGTGGAAAAGCACATGGGCATTTATCCTCGTGGAGTATTTCTGAATGGTGCGCAGTTAGTTAGGCAATAAGCTCCGGGTCGTTCTCCTTTTCAAGTTTTTCGAGAAATAAGCGAAGGATTTGTTTTTGGTAGGTCAATGACATCAACTAGTCTTGTCTTGGTCTTAGTGACCTATTTGAAATGTGTACCTAAAGGTCATTTGATCTCTGAGACTTATTTTGTTAGACGTTAGCCCGCTTAGCCGTAAGTTCTTATTTAGACAACAGCCTAGTAGTTGTGATTTGTGATCTTCACCCTTGATTCAGATTTCAACGAAACGCATTCGGGTCGGAATCGGTCAGCTGTTCAACCGATCGCAACCAATCATAGTGCAGAACTGATCCAAAACTGACGTTTCTTGCACTGTGATTGGTTGCGGTCGGTTGAACAGCTGAACTATTCCGACTCGAATGCATTCCGCTGTAGTCTGAATCAAGGGTGAGGATCACAAATCACAACTGTATCCTCAGAGCACGGTAGACCGTCTTTCTCAAGAAATATACACAAAGAGTGTGTTTATGCGTATCTTTTGTTTACCTACAGATTTTTCTTGATCGTGCTATCTCAGTCTCAGTTGAATACCTAAGCTAAAGGTTACCTTTATTAATTACCTTTATGACATTTTAGAGCACTAAAGATCGCCATTAAGAATTTGCATATCAGACACAAACAAAACAAGACATGCCGGTTGATGTTTATGTCAAGTTTTTAACCTGTTTCTAAACTTGAATCTTTTCTGAGAACTTGTTTAAATACTTTACTTTGTACATAATCGTTCCGTAGAACGTGGTAAGAAAACCTATCTGTACTAGATAGATAGATAGATAGATAAAATATTTATTTGGCACACATAACATTTCAACACAGACACAAAAACAAAGACAAGTAACAAGTATGTAGGCGCACAGGTAAAAACAAACTAGAAAAGAAAAAAAAGAAATACACCTAAAACTAGTAGTCTGGCACCTACATAGGTGGGTGCAACAGTGGTCTGTGTGCTGTAGTGAGCCAAAAAGGTCCAGTCTCAGCTTATTGTTACTCCATGCCCGAAGGTACACAGTAACGCTGATTTTCAGACTGGACCTGAGAAAAAGTGATATCACGAACAGAAAATAGCACAAAAAGTATGAACAAAAAAATAAATACGTAAGATATAAAATTGAAACTTATAAAATTAAATACGAAGCTATTATTTTTTATAAATTTTGACAGCAGTGACAAGTTTGACAGTGACAGAGATATTGACAGAACTGAAATTACTACGTAAAGAATGGTCACTCCTCACTCCGCAACCAACCTCCCTCCTTCCCGCAATCTTCAGGTAGTGTCACGAGTTCTTTCAAACCACTGTGTTGAAAAGATTATATGTGCATCTCAAAATATCTCCTTTTATGCTAAGAGCGATGCGCATTAACGTAACTAAATATGCACGGGTTCTCTGCTGATGATGGTAGGTAATTAATAAAACTAGGTATATAATGATCTGGTGTATTTTAAAATATAAACACTAATATTTCGCAGCAGGATCTATTTGAATATTAAATGTCAATAAACACATATTCAACGGAGTCTCCAAACAGGAATGTACAGTTACAACTGTCACAGTCAGCGCTAATGGATCCTATTTCTAGACTGAATAATAAACAATATTCGATACCTATTCTTTTTATTCTGAGAATTTAAATATATAGATTCTAAGATAATCAGAAGCATGTCCGTGTAAAATGTGGCCATGTGCCAAAATGTATTGCATTTTTGAACATGGCAACATTTTACAGAAGTTAGCAGTGCATACGTGACAGGTTGCTAGCCCAGCGTCAGGACATCCCAGTTCTTTAGCTGTATTGTAACAAATCAATTGGTATATACTTAGCACAATGTTTAGGGTCAGTCAGGGGCTCATAAATACATTAGTCATGCATTTCTCACAAATAAACAATAAAATAAAATCAAATTTTAAAAAGTAGGTGTCGCGCGTGCATAAATAATTTACAATAATTACAACATTAATTTTATTTCCGCAAGAAATGGCATCATCCTAACGGTCACTGTTTCTCCAATATGTAAGGCTGTACACTCCTACGCAAGTTAGTCACCCCACCTGTAATGTAAAGCTGGTGTGAAGTTCGTAAGTAAGTGGCCAACTCTGGTGACAGAGTCATGGTTTCACGACTTAAAAGACGGAACGTGCCCTCCGAAGCACGGAAGCGCTCCGATAAAAATGCCACTGGCGGACACCCATCCACGTACAGACAGTTTCGACGATCTATCAAGAACGACTTAGCAAGCAAGACCACGAGCGCTTCAAACTACAGTACATTCAACGGATTTGGCAATAAGTAGTACCTAGACGCTTTTTCATACAAATTTACCATACTGTATAAAACGATCAATCGTTCTTTAGCTCTCTGTAGTAGCTGCGCAGAACCCATTTTTGATGACGCCTAAAATAGTGCTATCTCGCTTACTCTACCAAACTTGCGCAATCGTCTATTGCACCTAACTTCAGAGAGCTAAAGATCCGTTGTGCTTAGTATACGTTTACTGTTTACAGAATGTTTCAGGTTTCGAATGTTACATACAAATAGCAGCCTTCACACGCACAAGCTATCGCGAGTGATACAGCCAATGGTGCGCGAAAGAACGCTTCAAAAAAATGATCACTCGCGATTGCGCGTACAGGCTTTCCCGCACGATTGAGTTTTGACAAGAACTAACGAGTAATCGCGGGCGAAAGAACGCGTAGCATCAAAATTATCACTCGCGATTGCGTGTCCAGGCTTTCCCGCGCGCAATCCTGTACGCTCAATCACTCGCGAAAGATTGTGTGTCCGCTTGTCTGATATTTTTATAATTTAGCAACTTATATGTTTATTTTGACGTCACCAATTTTCTGTTTAATCAAGTGGTCTGAGTGTCAAGCAAGGTTATTAGCATAGTCTGCGTGGTATTCTTCTACCTGTCTCTATGTACAGTCAGCGTAACCAATTGGTAACCACTTAGTAAGGCGGTTCGTACTGCAGTGGGGTTACCAGTTAATGACGTAGACCTTACAATTTTATACGATACATTTAGGTAATTATTGATTTTAAATGCAGTTTCAGAGCAACTCTAGAGTGTCAAAGAGACACGGAAGAATTTCAACTTAATCGCTCTGCATTTTTTTACGTGTTAACCTTCGATCAATAATACTAAAGATGCAGTGTGACATACAAAGTCAAAGCTATATTCTGCCCGCGTGACAAAAAAGTTTTAAGTTTATCTGAATTACACCCTATAGTCCTAGTAATAAAGTCACAAATCCTCAAAACAATATATTTTACTTACGATCATTCATCACGAAAAACATCGAAATGCTAAACACTAACGGCCTTACTAAAAAGCGTTAAGTAAAATTATACTTGAGTGTAAACTGTCAAAATGTATGGTTATTCCTATTTTATTCCGAGGAATAACTTTACACCACGTTTATTAGTAAGGCGCTAAACCCATAGTATTATAATATTGATCGAAGGTGTAAACGGTCATGTGCGACGGTCGCTCGGCCGCTAAATTGCATCGGTTTAGCAAAACAAGCCAAAATTGCATCGTGTACCTAAATGCTCTTTTTTACACTTTCAAACTTCTAGATAAACGTTTTTCGCGAAAATTTTCTTGGACGTGGAAACGCGGCTTTAGCTACTTACCTACCAGGTATACGAGTACGTAAGCAAGTTACTACCCTTGAATTGATTTACACATTCAATACAAACTTCCTTCAACCGTCAATGCATGCATTGTAGCATTATCTGTGCTAAGAGCTATAAAAGTGGGCAGTGACCTTGCCGTCTTCCGGTAAAATAGATGTTTATTTATTATCGTTTTAGTGATAATACCAGTAACTTACATAATGCACCACTTAAAGCCCCGTTTACACGAACCGAGTATGCTAAAATTTTTAACAGGAAAATTACCTATTCGAGAGAGTCGGGCATTCGTTGACAGAGTTGGGCGAGCTCTCGCGATATATGCGATATGTGTGTCTTCTTCTACTGAGCGCTAGGCCAAAATTACTGTATCGCGCTGTATGTAATTCCAACTTAGGTATGAGCTTAGCTGAGTGCATTTGGTGGGAAAGTGTCTTCGAATAAATCATCTGCAAAAAGTAGGCAATTGTCAGCCTTTTTCTTTAAGCTCGAAAGCTCTAGCTTAATTTTAAGAAATACACTTACTTTTGATGGTATTGATAGCTAATACTAATTGGTAATGTATAACAATGCATCCATTGTGAGACCAGTAAAGCACTTTAGAAGGTCAGCTGAGAATTCGATGTGGTTAGGTACACCCCGGACACTCAATAACACTCGTTCGTGTAACTAATTGCACAGACACTACAGTGTAGTATCGTATTGTACGCGCTGTCTGTGTGTAAACAAGGGCCAATGGATCTAGGCATTTGTGAAGTTAGTCGATGCACACTTGACGCTTTTTTATACAAAGTTGTCTCCTGCGCATCAACACTTCACAAATGCCTAGATCTATAGGTCGTAGTGTAACGTTCTCCTCTTTCAATTGAGAACTCGAGGGGCAGGAAGAAATATTGGTGCGGGGGGAAGAGTGTCCAATCTATACGTAGTGTTATTAGATACTCTATGATGTGGGTTTGAATAGGTGCATGTACAAGGTCGCGTACTGTTACATAAGGTCGTGTTTACAATACGGGTACTTCGCTCTATTTACGAGTGTTTCAGTGTTATCTATGCCTGTTATTATGCCCAACAAAGGCTTGATCCTTTTTCGAACCAGGACATAAAAAATAGTTTTTTATCAATGAATAATTTAATGCTCTTACCTATGAATAATAAATATTTTTTCATTTTTTCATTTTTCAATGCTTGACAAAAAGATGCTAACAAACATCACGTGATTAATGGCCGGCCTCCTACATAAAATACCGCAGTTTTACACAAATCTAGGTAAATCGTGACGATAAAAATAAAACTCTTCAGTGGGTTTTAAAAAAACGTGATAATATTTAAGGCTATAGAAACATGAAAAAAAACTTAAATTATTATGTATATTTTAAAGATACTAAACATTTTCTTCGTGACTTAAATTTTATGCCTATTGATGAGGTCAGAGAGAAAGGTTATGATAGACTACCACTCGTTTAAATTCTCATAATCGATTATTAAAAGTGCACAAAAATGGAAAGACGTGTAATCATAAGCTGTATTAACAAATCCATTGAAATTGATTTTACAAATGATGACTTCAAGCAAATTAACGAGGTACGAGCCAAATAAGAAGCCACAGTGGGTGTTACAACCAAATCTATAAAATGCAATTGCCATAAGCTTGCAACTCTAGCCTTGTCCAATTACAATCTAAATTAACTTCAAATACCTCAACGATAAGGTAGGAAATTGTACGGACGACGACACGTGTAGGCGAGGAGTTGAGATGTGATAATATTTATATTCATAAATTATTTATGCTTTTTCACATGATGGCGTGTGATAATTACTACTTGCTACCTTTCAAGTTATCGTTTGATCGAATTGTTATCTATAATTGTTTAGATTTATGACGATACGAGACACACCAAAAACAAAACAAAAAGGATCCCGAGGTGCGGTGTTCTCTCAGATCTTTGTAAGTACCTATCCTTCAACAAACTTTAATTTTTTTTTTAATGCGTCAAAGAAACGCACATAAATTTATTTATTTATTTTACTTTAACTAACACGGTAGGACCAATTACATTAATTAAAGAGAACACGAAAACATAAAAAAATAATCATATCCATTGCAAAAAAATTAAAACACACACAGTTTAAGATTAGAATTATAACAATTATTTAAAAAAGACGCTAGATAAATGTGGGACTTGAGCCCACGACCTCCAAAGATCCATTTATCTTATCAGTTAATGCAGTAAGTAGGTATAAAACTTATTGTAGTAGGTATACCTACTCGTATTACCTAACCTAAGTTTTTTTTATAATGTTGGACATTTCACACAGCGTCATCTAGCCATAAACTAAGCAAAGCTTGTACTATGGGAACCAGATAACGAATATACTACTTATATACTTTTTGTTTGTATACATAGAAAAACCCGAGACCCGAGATAAATATTTGCAGATCATACAAACATTTATCCAGCGGCGGGGATCGAACCCGCAACCTTCTGTGTCACAAGCGGGCTTTCACCCACTGTGCCACAGAGGTTGCCAAGTTAGTTTAGAAATAGTGCGGAGAAGTGGTAGGGGTCGACATCTTTTGATTAAATCCCAATAACTAATCTTAATCGTAACTTAGCTTACTTTAATTATCTATTTATAGCAGTTCATGATAACCAGTCACGATTAAAGTAAGATTTGAATATAAATTGGCTCATTACTTATAAATGTATCACGGAATACTGAACTACCGATAACAAATCCTTTATTTTAACTTTATATCGCACCTTTAATTACTCAGACAGGCAAAACCACTAAGGTCCTTTTTTAAACTTCATAAAAGTGCCAATTAGTTTCGTAAAATGAATGGAACTGCAATCGGATTAGTATGTAAATGTTTCTCGGATTCATCGAAGGCTTTCGACAGAGTTGACCACATAAGGCTTAGGTCAATGCCAGAACTGGACATATCAAAACTGGTCGTGAGTGTTTGTATCGTCATCCGAAACCTTTTTTGGGATGTCTGAGAGCGCCGCACGCCCGCCTCCACGCCGGCTAATGACTGCCTCAGGGTGACGTTATTGAGCCACTTTTATTCATATGACTGAATTTACATGGAAAACGTGGGTTGTCCGATTCGCGAAGGAACAGGAGTAGTAACATTTCGTAGTCTTTCTCAAACTCTAACTAGTATCATTTCGCTTTTTTTCTTATAGGTATATCATATAGTAGCAGGTTCCTTCAGAATGTGTACTAGTGGACAGCTGCTGGTTGCCTGCTTTCTTTTTAAAAGTGGAATGGGTGGTTTTTGGCGAAGTAATAAAATTGAATCGATCTGTAGTTCAGATAATATTGTGTTGTAATCTGGTTCAGTATTCAATTACTGCTGATAACGATTTTAATGGACAATTGTTATAATGTCAGTGTACCTGCCCACTACTAAATGGAAAAAAAACCTTAAGCGTTTTTCTAAATATTGGGATAATTAGATATGACCATGATTTTTGAGTATAAGCTCTTCTATTTAATATGATTTTATAATATTTAATATGACGTATAGTCAGGAGGCAATACAACACATGACCACAACGGGACGCTGTATTTATTGCCAGTGAAAAAAGTCATCTTTGACATCTTTAGAGGATATTATGTGATTTGATTTGAGTTAATGTCTACCGTACCGGGTTACAGTAGTGATCCTGTTCCGTTTATTCGTACACAAATAATCTTTTTCTGGTCGTTTCGAACCAGTAAGGTTTTCAACAAGGACGCTACCCACGTTTAAGGTTTTAAAGTTCTACGACATGCCGGTTTCGTCACGTTGTCAACAGTAAGGTCGTGGCAAAGTCTTGGCCATAAAACACGTGATATCCATCTTCATCAGTTGATACTGTCATCGTATTTCCTAGAACGATGCAAAATATATGAATCATAAAGACATTGCTTCCTGTTCTGAGCCTACAGTCTGCCCACGTGGATGACAGTACTTTGTTTTGACTAATACGAGTACACACAGTCAAATTGAAAATCGGATCATTTTTCGTAATCATCAAAATATTGGGTCCAGTTCTTACTCCCCCAGTTTCGTTTTCACCCGGTCCGTACTCACCCGATTAAAATAAAAAAGATATTATGTACATTCGATGTGCGAATAGCTCGTGGTCGACCTTGCTTAATTGCTTTCGATTTTGAGATCTTCAATATAAAGTCACCTTAGGTTATGAAAGCAGATGGGTGACCGCTAGTGTTATTATCAACTGAGCGCTTAGGCGGCCTAGTACCTCCGTCACTAGCGTTACTAACTCAGACGAACTTAGGTACTTTAGTCCTTTCATTCATTTATTCATCGTGTCAATGAGCTCATATGTTCTCAATATTCAATTTGCTTGTTCCAATATGAAGTCACCGCTATGGCCTATCTGAAGCCGCAACAAGGTCTTCCTGGGTGCAGCTGGTTGGGTACAAAGGGCAGGAAAGTAAATGCGACATATTTTGTGTTGGGGCTCCGCAAAGATCCTATACCCCATTTGGTTAAGATACTTTTGCATCGACCAACCTGTGTGTGGAGTTTATTAAGCGACTCTCAAATTGGCTTCCAATTCAGTCCTGAAAGACCATTTAAAATACTGCTGATTTTGTTTCAAATGGGATGATTTTGTCTTGTTGAGTGATATAATACTTAGTTCTATCTTGCTCCACATTGATTATAAAATAACGGATAACGTGAACTAATTACAAGCCATTTATAGACACGCCCATACAGTTACATAATTAACTGAATACAGTTGAAATCATTGTTGAGTCATCATCATCAAGCGGTTGATATTTTGATCAATGATAGTAGAGATTTAGTCATGCTAGGGACTCCAATGCTAAGTACTATTAGCGAACAGCATTTGAGAAAGTTACTTGCAGTATTTATTTATTTTTGGTTATAACGAATTATGTTAGTGTTAAGTCTCCTGCGACCAAAAATAACAAAACATTCTAACAAAACGTGTTTTCGGATAACATTTTGCATACAAAAAAGTTTGGCCATGCCCATATTTTGTTCGATGTTTGATGTTAGGTGTTAGAAAACACAAAAACAGTGTCGCAGGAGACCCGGCTTTAGTTATACATAAATAAACAAATGAACTATGTAGTTTTTTGTCAAAAATAAACAAAATTTTTTTTGTTAATATTTTTGAACCCGTGACTCTTGGCTTAATTTTTCCATATCTATACAAATGCGTAAGTGCCGGACCTCCCAAACGAACGCTGCTTGAACCATATGATGCCATAGATGAGTCAATCCGTTTAGATTTTCTTCTCAGAGGGCGGTCGAGAGGACTTACCACCCTGTAGGTACCTTATTCAGGCTAATTCTTAGATCTTTAGGCATTGTGGATCCTTTAATGATACCTATCTAAGAGGTAATATTATTCCATTTAACTTAATATTTTTAACTCTGTTTCGACATTTTTATTAGAAGTTATTTATTCAAATCGTTTTAAAAGGTGTCGTAAAAGAAATATGGATAACCAATTATTAGGCGCTATGGAATCCAAGCATTATTTCTGTGTTCGGATGTAGTTTTCAACCTTTAGTCTGACGCCTAGGGAATAGAAAAATATAAAAAAACACTCTTTTATTCAACATTATCTTAAAAGGATCTTGAAGACTTAAAGATCTGAGATTGTCTACCGTACTTTGAAAATACAGCGTGGTGATTCTGTTTTTTTTTTTATAATATCCTCATGACTTTATGATTTAGTCTTTCTTCGATATACATAAAAGAAATGTCTTTGCAGACTTTCATATCCATAAGACATAAACGAGTAGGTACTAGTCCAACGCAAGCGAAGCCATGGCCTTAAACTAGTTTGATTATTTATGCCAGAGCAACACCTGGCCATTGTATTGGTTCTTAAATAAGTTGTATTGATTATCACCCGTCTTCAAGACAAAAAACTGTAACAAAAACTTGATGATTTGCAGAGATTGAAACATGGATTGGCAAAGTGTCTTTGCTATGTTGTATATTACCTATTACGGTAAATAATTACCCATAATAGGTTATATTCAAATATAGGCATGTTCGTTTAAAATGCACGTGTCTAGCATACTACAAAGTACAGTAAGGAAATAAACTTTGTATGTTTATTCAATGACTGTGGCGTACGTTTTCTCGATTAATTTTTGAAAAAAATACCTTTTGATTTTTGCAACCTATAATGAATGATATTGCAATTAAAAATCTTGAAACTACTAGAAAAATAAGACTGGGACCAAAACAGAACAAAAACATTTTTACTTTTCCAAAAAATATTACGCAATAGGATTAGGTAGGTCCATTACGGGTCATCCTGTTTCATCTTATATTATTATGTATCTCTAACAGACAGGAAGTGCAGACATACCTATGGATAGGCAAAAACTTGTTGGTTTGGTCCATGGTCTAATACAATTTGTCTTTGATTTTTTGTTGGTCAGTTTTAATTTAGTTACATTTTGTTTCGCCATAGTGTAGATAAAGTCAACTTAGAATTACATGTACTTATAGGTAAGTAATCAAAAGTAATATATAAAGATAATTATAAGAAAGAATATAATTAATATAAAAAAAAACAAACGAGGGTCATTGAAAGACTTTCAGAATTCATAATTTTCAGCATTATAAAAAAAAATTGGCATAATGTACTTTAGCATTTTGTTGTCCATACGTGACAGGTTGCAAGACTTGCAAGTCCATTGCCACCTCTTCGAAAACTAGTGGTCGTGTAACGTTCTTATTGAATTTTCCGAACAATTTGATGTAAGTTGAGGATTCATCTTATAGAGAAACATTCCCAATCGACCAACGCGGCCCTATTGTGGGTGGCTGATGTGAATTAGCCTCAGCCACACCTAGCTTTAAGCACTGTGTAGGATGCAGTAAATGCCAAGAGGGTCCTTCCATTTTATCGTATAGTACCTAATCACAGGCGTGGGTCCACTATATGGGCACTATGGGCATGCCCACAACTTTCCGCGAGCAACCGAGCGTGTCTCAGTTTCGAGACTGGGCAAAAAAATATTATACTGTCTGTTCTCGCATACTACGAGTATGTCGCATTTTTTTTTTAAACTACTAGTTTAGCTACCTAGTGTTCACCCCACGGTTTTGCCCACGTGAAACTACGAGTACACTGTACAAATTCTTGGTCATATTGGTCTATTTGTAATTTACATCTTATTTGTAGGAATGCACTATAGGTACATACAGATCATGAGCGAGTTCATGTTCCGACTCGCATTTATCCGATTTTTTTTGAGGGCTGGATCCGCGCCTGCCTACTCAATTCGAAACAGATTCACTTACTACTCGTGTACATTAACATTTTCTGTGGGATTCATGTAATTCAATAAAATGTTTCTGAAATTTTCTGTGAAATTTATTTCAAGCACGTTGAAATAAATTTCACACAGCTCATATAGCCCCGAAGTTATCAGAGCTTTTATTATGGGTGTGGGTACCACCGTGGCTGTTCCTACTTTGAGACCGTGACTGTTTCTAAATCAACGTAAATTACATAGATTTTGAACAGAGGCAGCACAGCACACAACGAAGCAGATACTTACCACTATCGATATCGTTAAGTTTTTTTTTAAATACATTAGCACAACAGAAAATCACAAAATGCGGAAATACATATCTATCTACGATGGGTATATATTTCTGCCTTTTGGTGTAGAAACTTCAGGTCCATGGGGTCCAGAGGCGCGGCTCCTTTTCAGGGAATTATCCAAGAGGTTGATTGACGAGACCAATGACCAAAGGGCTGGTGCTTACCTCGGATCCTTAGAGGATAAGTAAGTATAGCCATCCAACGAAGTAATTCCGCCAGCCTTTTGGGCACATTACCTGCGGTCGGTGATTTGAACACTGTTTTTTATCTTTAGTTTAATTAAATTATGTACCTACTTATGTATTTTTATAATTATTGTTTCGTGTAAATATTTATAAATAAAAGACACATTGTAAAATTTTAAAATTAACAATATAGAATGTAAAAAGGTATTTTATGGAAGATTTTCAACAGCCACGTAATCCCGATAAGACCACAGCCTTCTTCAAGCCTTGAACCCTCGACTTTCAACACATTACTATTCACCTCGTGCCTTGCGATGACGAGTCACATCTTCTTAGGAATTTTATCTAAAGCATCTGAAGTTTATTATACTCAAAATGGTTTAATATTGTGCCTAATGGACTGCAATGCATGCTCAAAGCTTTTACCTACGCCATCATTTATGGATTGTAGATAATTCATGTCAATGAAAAGACATGTGTGGGTTTGACAGCCGGTTAAACTATTTGAATCTGCGTAAACTAATTCCATCTCAAACAATGTCCCATTGAGTGTTAGCATAGGTTGCCTTCTGACGCTGTAAAAATCACCTAGTCACAAATGTAAATGCCTAAGTTTTTATTCTACAATCATTTGTCACTTTACGCTTTGTTTTTTTCATGAAATCTTCCGTATCGACAATGGATAAGCCAAGTGCTTGCATAATATCGTCTGTATCGAGGTCACGGCAATCGTCTTCATGAATGGGAAACCTGTTAATTGATTACTAGAATTACACGCGAGATTGTCCCAAATATGATTCATTTGGTAATTTTGGCAGATGCATATAAAGTTCAGAATTAATTAAGGTGTTGAAGTTTTGAATCTTAAAACGTGGCCTTCAAGAACAAAAATTAGTGGACACATGTCATAATGTTTAACCCTTTTGAAATTATTTTTGATACCTAAATTCATCGAAAATTCATTGTTTTGAAGAAGAGAGTTAATAGGCACCTTCTGGGTAGGCTCGCTCCATCGTAGACCTCATTCTTGCCTGTGTAAGTCTCGAGGTGAAGAGCCGACCCATTCATCATAAAAAAAATACCTTCCGAATATATCAATTACTCATGAAATCATTAAATGATATTAGTTTTTGCTAAATTTTTGCATCTTGCTCTCTATTTACTTTTTTTAATAGTCTTGGATAAATCCCAATTTCGGACTATATTACTTTGTAAAATGCTGAAATAACTTTAGTAGGTTTATCATGGGATATCAGTAGTTTCTCAATCTACTAAAGCAAAGTAATTAAAACAGACAGAGAAGAGTAACACAGAAGAGAAGAGAAGACTTTTGTTACAATTAGTCGTTTTATCCCGGTTAGTTATTTTATTAGTTCTCATTCACATGTTTGTTACATGATTATTAGTTTGTTACTTATATATCTTTGTGGCTATTTTCATTAACTCATCATATATATTTTTTTATAAATCTTCCTTTTCATAGTATTTTGTAGCAAAACTTTGATACTTACCTAATTCTTTTGATTTTACAAATGCTATTTACAAAACCACTTAAAAAGTCTAATAAAAATGTTTAATCTTTTGTAACATTCTTGACACATCATTCATTTGTAATTTTTATAAAAATTTGGAGTCTAGTTAAATAGCCACTAGATAAAACATGATCATGATTCAACGAAAACTCACCGAATCGTTTCACGTGAACGTCTCTGTTAAACGAAACCGATCTGCTCTTCCCCTCTTTTTCTTTCTCTTTCTCTTTGCCCTCTTCTTTATCCTTTCTCTCTTCTATTTCTGTCTCTTTTACTTCAATAGTTTTTATGTTTTCTTTGCTTGTGTTTTTTGCTTCTTTATCTATATCGTCTTTGGTTTTAAGTGAGTCCCCAGTGTCATTCATTGGTCGGTGAGGCACCTCTAGGTACCTCTTATGTTCGGTTTGTTTATCGGTTCGTTGGGTAACATAGGGATGGTCATCTGTAACAGTTTTACAGATGTTACTCTGACAGTATTATCAAAGCAGTCAGTTAGTCTAATATTGAATAATTCTGAATATTGTGAAAAAAAACCACCCGTTTTGGAGTTTGACTGGCACGGGACCGGAAAAAGTAGCGTGAAAATGAGTATGTTTAAAAAAGTCAGCATTTGGATGTGGGCTGATTAGATTGATAGATATTACTTGCCACATTCCATTGATAATAAGAATTAGATTTTGATAATCATTTTCGGTGATTGATTTAAGTACTTACATTTTTCTTTGTATTCATTTAAATGTTATGCGTCATTGATTAAGTTGTCTTTTTATTTTAACTTTTATGAAGTTATTTTATGTGACCTTAGAATCGTTTCGTGTTTTAAAGTACCTACTGTTATATATTCTTAATTAATGTCCATATATACATAATATAAAACAATAGACTTTTACTGACTTGACAGCTGTTGTGTTGTTGTTGTATAAACTCACCTCCCCCTGTTCTCTACGAGCATTAGAACCGTATTCATCACTCCATCGTGGACTCGGTGCGTTCCCGCATCATTCATGGGAATCCTGCAAAAAATGAACAAACACTGTTTAAGACTTTGAAACAAGTTGCGAAATGACGTGAAGGGTACAGGATCGATTTTTCCTGGCATAGTAAACCTACAAGTAGCTTTCTTGTCCAGATGTGGCAAATATTTAAGAAGAACTTCAAGTAGGGAGATTTTGGACATTAAGACAGAAGGTAGTCAGAGGGAAGTTCAAACTACGAAAACGTACTTAAATGATGTGAATGAATAGGTAGAGCAGGTGCTAAGAAAGATAGATGGACGGAGAGAAAATATGGAAAAAATGATGACAGTTTCGTAACAGTTGTGTGAAAACACTTGCTACGGAGATCACACTTACAAACTGCTGTCAGACATTCCTTGTGGAAGTTTACTTGCATAAGAAACGCGGCCATTCTGTGCTTACAGTTAATAAAAACACAAATATGAAATGATTTAAGTATTGTTCAGAACATACACAAATTACAATCATTGGTCATTTTACGGTACACTGAAAGCAAATGTCATGATTTTTAAAAGATTCACACGCTTCTTCACTCAACATTTTAGCTCAATTACCCAATCCGTAATGGGGACCTACATGTTAACTTTAGTTACACGTTACTGGACATTGCTCGATTAGTCTTACGTCATGTGAGCCATTAAACTAAGCAGTGGGTGTATCTTGTATCTACTTCCCATACACTATCCCATATGCCAGGTACTACAGCATCCCGTAGAATGTAGGCATAGAAGTACCTCCTGACACTGTATAAGGGGTATTTTTTTCCATCAAAAGGTGTTTTTAGTTTACCATGTTTTGACTGTGTGGGCAAGCCTACTGCATCTCAGTCAATGTCCCAGTAGTAATGTAATAGGTTGCCTCCTGACGCTGTAAATGTAAGGACATAAGTGAAACAGGTGCTAAGTAAAGTTATTTTGTTAGGATTATCTAAAGAATTTGCAGCACAAGGTCGGTTGAGCCTTGTAACCCACGTGCTACTAATGTATGCGCGCCCACTGCTAGTGGCATATTTTGACAGGTACATCGTCTGACTGGCGCCATCTTGCAACTGTCAATTAGATTTGAATCTGGATTCCAAGTGATAGGTCATTGACATTAAAATATATGATTGTACTCATACCTACATTATTATTTTCAAATGTACCTACTATAACCCTGCAAGCTCATAATTATGAAGAAAAAAGATAGAAAAAGCGAAAGCGTTATCAGGTGTTAAATAATTCTCTTTATTAAATATTGTATTAATAAAAAAATAACAAAAGTTTGTATAAAAAAAGTACGTGAGTGTCGTGGAGCACTCGGTTGGAACGAAGCAAAGAGTACTTTTCTATACTGGGAATATAAAATTAATTGTCAATTAGGTATCCTAGAAACGCTCTTCCGTACTAACAATGTAACAATCTATGGACTGTGTCGCGGCTGCGCATTTCGCACTGTGACGATTTGACATACCTATACATGTGTCGTGACGGTAAAATGGAACATTTTTTTTCCAATCTCCGTCATTTTTCGTCGATACCGTCCGAAAGGGAACTTTGTTCCAAAAATAAACATCACCAACACAATTTAAAGGTGTTACAAAAACTAAAGAAAAACATTATAATTTTGCTGAAGTAATAAATCTGTACGACCTTGTTTAATGTCCTAAAAATAGGCTTGTTTTTGTGCCACGGGGCAAGAAACCCAACTCAATGATAAAGACCATAAATTTTATTTTTGCACTATTTTAAAAGTAATGAAAAGCTTTTGGTACTGTTGTGAATAAAATCGTTAACGAATATAACCATAGAATTACCTACTTTTGTAGCTAGGTTAGTCGCGCTTTTCAAACCAGTGCAGCGGGGTAGGTAGTGCCCATAAAAGTTTGGGCACTTGATATAATGTTTTAGATCTTTTACTTTCTACGACATGCTGATGTCCTCACATTTTACCCAACTCCTTCTCAAACAATGTCCCAGGCACTACAACGTCCCGTTGAGTATAGGCATAGGTTGTTTCCTGACGCTGTATAGATCATCTAGTTATAGATGTAAAAGGCCTTTATCATAGTGCCTGCTTATTACCAAATGCCATTTGAGTTTTGGGCATTTTGAGTTTAATCGCGGTTGTAGAAAAAATGCTTTTTGCCATGGTAAGCAGACAGCTTTGCTCTCTTAGACCACCAAGTTAGAAGACTTGTCTCCACGAGTGTACCGAACACCGGTTTGCAGATAAGCAACAATTTATGATTTCTAGGCTTTTTAATTTAAAAGTGATCATCGCAGCCGTTCGTGATAAGACCGATTTACGGCGGAATAAATCCGACGGATTTATTCGGATCGAAAGACTGAGAACTTGCGAGAAAATAGTTCGTAAGAGTTAGTTATTGGCCAACTCTGGTAAAGGAGTTTTTAAGTCTTTAAAGTCTCCGTCATGGCTGAACATGGTGAGATACTCAAGAGCCTGATCGACGGGCGAGTAAAACCAGCGGTTTTATGACTCGTCGGAAAAGCTCGCCGGTGTATCATTGCAATACCGCAGTTTTGTACCAGCGCTCGTCATGTTTGCTTAATTTTTACTCGGCTCGTCGTTCAAAACCGCGTATCGCCAGATTTGCTTTTGCATTTTGTATCTTAGGTGTTACACAATAAAAAAGGGTAATTCGTTGTACAATTCTACAGCTTTAGATTCCGAACAAGACTACGAGTATACGACAGTTTTACTCGCTCGTCGAAGCACCAACGAGCGACGAGTAAAACCGACGTTCTTTAAAACCGCATTAGGCTCATACGTCGATTACCCACTTTAGAGAGAAGAACTGTACCTAGGTACCTCGTTTTTTCTGCTTTAAGGCACAAATATGCGATAGCAGTATAGACTTTTGCAGACAAGGCCGGACACTACGTATATGGAGGTATCTGTACCAGTTAGCTTTTGCAAGACTTGGCCATTAAGTTCTTCGTTGCAAAACTCAATTTGGACACGTGCTTGCTGTTTTGGTGTCGAAAGATACCTTTCACCACATTGGTTATTAGCAAGTAGCAACGTTGTTTGCGGTAAAGCTCAAGAGGCGAGATTCTCTCGGCGGATTTATGCATTTCTGTGTTGTCTGTGTGTCAGTGTTGTGGTGGGTGGTGTCATGGTAGGTAGGTACAGTCAGCAACGAAGGTCGATTAACATGTTATGTTCACAAATCGGAATATTTTCGAAATCCGTAACATCATGACCAACATTTGACTAATATGGTTCATAATAATATCTCAAGAAAAGTTTATTTTTTCTTGGTTTTCGAAAACAAAAGCAATTTTAAACAATCCAACTGTTAATCGACTTTCGTTGCTGACTGTACTTTTAGATTCTGTTTGTAGCAACTACCTTTACCTACCTATGATGCTGTGTGAAATGTCTAGGATTATGTATTTTTTTGAAACATGTTTTCACAGCAAACAATAATAAAAATCTTCCACATTTTTTAGAAAACGATTGCATTTCATCCAATTTGGTCAAACCCGAAGCGATACTTGAACTCAGACTGAATCTTAATAAGATGACGCCATCTTAAGTAATAATTCATGAGCTCCCAAAATGGAGGCGAATTGCGAAGTTTCTACAATCAAAGAACTCAAGTTTACATTTCTTATTGACTTTTTTTTTAAAACGAGCTGCTGGGTCATTGTGACCCCATTATTAAAGAACTGATTGTTTTAGAATGTGTAATAAAAATTAATAACATGTAATAAATTATATAACAAAGAATTCTCATATTATTAAGTTAGTACCATTGAAAAGAAACGAACAACGCTATTTAATTGATTCATGTAGGAAGTACCAAACATACTTTAGTTTTCAAGAACAAAACATCCTTGCTCTTTGTCGAGTCCCGTCAGCGTCCCACGACACACGGATGTCCCATATTTGGTACACGCGAGGTCCAATGACCCATTACCCTTCCTGGGGCATATCACAGCTGCGGTACAACAGCTGGCTTACTCAGCCCACGGCATAATATCAATAGTATGAACGATTTTTTTTTAACAAAAGTCTTTCCCATTTCGAACTAAAAAATTGAACCCATGGGGAATTTAACATTCACCGATCTGTAGTAATTATAGCAGTCATATGGTACCCATAACAAACACAGCCTGCTTACCTTGGGGCCAGATGATGTTGTGTGCAATGTCCAGCATTATATATTAATAATATTGATATAATTATGAATGAATGAATGAACACTTTATTGTACACCAATTAATAACAAAACAACACATAAATAAAACAAGTTCAAAATTAGTACAATGGGCGGCCTTATCGCTGAAAGCGATTTCTTCCAGGCAACCTTTGGATGGAAAATAAACCAAAGAAGCATACAAAAAGGACGGTAGTGCACAGAAGTTTCATTTAGAGGGAAACAAGAAGGAAAAAGTATTTAAATAATCCTAATACATGCCATTAATAATATAAAAACAATATACTTATATATAGTTATAATATATAAATACCTACTAAAATGAATACTTATGTTTTAAAGTTGATAGATATAAAGAAAATTACGATGATGTTAATGCGTCTCTATCCCTAGTTTTAAAATGGTTTACGGCTAATAATCTCTTACTTAATGCCAAGAAAACGAAATGTATTAAATTCACTTTGCCTAACGTGGTTCACAAACCAACTAAAATTGAGATAAATGGAGAAACACTTAATCTTGTAGATTCAGCAATTTTCTTAGGGCTGACTGTTGATTCCAAATTGCAGTGGGGACCTCACATTGAAAGACTTGCAGGTAGACTTAGCTCCGCTGCATATGCAGTTCGTACGATTAGGAGTTTGGCTGATGAAGAGACAGCCAAGCTAGTATATTATAGTTACTTCCATAGTGTGATGTCATACGGTATCTTTCTCTGGGGTAAAGCAGCCGATATTCAAGATATTTTTGTTTTGCAAAAGCGGGCTGTCCGTGCGATTTACATGATGAAACCACGGGACTCGCTAAGACAACGTTTTAAAGAAATTAATATTCTAACAGTATTTTCACAATACATTTATGAAATCCTTTTGCACACTCATAAATATATAAATGACTTTAAGAAAAAAAGTGACGTGCATAGAATTAATACTAGAAATAAGGATAAACTTTGTGTGCCTGAATTTAGATTAGAAAAAGTGAAAGGTTCTTTCATGGGAAATACCGTACTCTTTTATAATAAACTTCCAGATAATGCCACTAAATTGCCTATTCGAAGATTTAAAAGTTACATAAAAAATAATCTTATAAAGAAAGCGTACTATTCTATTGGTGATTATATTAATGATAAATTCGCGTGGCCTGATGTCGCTCTGCCCCTCGACAGCTGATGTGTGCACAATGCCTTTGCTATCTTGCTTAGCTTCTTGAATTTTACTAACTTTACTTTTAATTTTACAACTAAGTTAGTTAAGAAATTAGCCTAAGTTTAGATCTAAGATGGATCACCTAAAAAAAGCTAGGCCCCAAACCGTGTTTGTTGCCCTGATTCTTCACGGTATTGGTCGCGAAGGAACAGGAGTAGAATCACCTAGTTTTAAGACGTTTCAAAGTGATCCCAGCGGTCCTACTGAATAAATGCTATTTGACTTTGACTTTGACTTTGACTATGAAATGCTAAAAAGAAGAAACTAAAAATTAAGACAACTGCTGAAGATAGTGTTACTTCAATTTCAATTTAAAAGAGTGTATTGAAGGAGCTTTCCTTGTACCCACAGGAAGCGCAATTATGTATTATAAAACAAGGATAGGATAGTCTATTTTGAACTAGCTTAACCCCAATAAGCTGTAGCCACCTCACCTTGCAAGACAGAGGTCGAAATGAAAAAGAAAGTCCACTTTTGTATTATTTTTGCTTCCGTCGAATTCGCAAAAAGGTTGATTATATCGACGAAAGGAAAAGTCAGTTTTTATTTTCTTTCCAGCTTAATGTATTTACGAGTATGTTCAGGGTAATGAACTGAAGCCTGTTTCAAGATTCACATAATGTCGCGTCTGGGTGTGTCTATGTATAATATGTATGTATTTACAAACAAAAAGTATATAAGTAGTTAGTTTATCAGTCATCTAGTACCCATAACACAAGCTCTGCTTACTTTGGGGCTAGATGATGCTGTGTGAAAAGTCCAGCATTATTTATTTATTTATTATTTATTTATTGTTGAATGTAAACCGAGGAACCTTGGTTTTAAATGTTTATGACACTATGTTTTTCCTGTTGTATTTTGTAGATATATGTAAATATGTAGTAGCTTAGTTTTTATAAATAAAAATATGTTTAAATTACGATCAATAATGTAAGGTCTTACAAGCCTAGTAAGTGGCATGCCTGCCATATTATTTTAAACCATTGTATTGGCCATGTTATCTATTTATTTATCTGTAACAACGTAATTTACAATAATTCCCAATTGTTTTCTCTTTGTGCCACCCAAGTAGAGACCGCAAATGTATTCTGTCAGTTTAACTGCAATTATTTGTTAAGGCCAGTTTCTATTAAAGCGTTACGTAGGTAAATGCAGACTTCTAGGTGTCACTACTATTGTTCTCAAGTTACTAATTTTATTAATAACTTTAACTACACATAGAAGTATTGTGTAATTGGCAATTTTAACCTAGAATAATTCCATGGCCACTACAACTAATTCCATCCAGTCCTACCAGTACCTAGTTCGATAGTCGAACTGATTGGATATTTTTTTTCCAAATTGTTATACTGACGGATCCTACTCTTTGGGCAGAGAGGTAGATGAGAGCAGTGGACTTCTGGCGCATCAGTGGTCACTATCCTAACATAACCTAACCAAATAGTTCGATCCGTGATTATAACAATTTAGAAAAAAAACATCCAAACAGTTCGACTATCGAACTACTGGTAGGACTGGATGGAATATACCAAAATAACAGGGTAATAAGAATAACGAGAATGACGATAAGAATGACGTATCAAATAATATTTAGCTGAGTGAGTCTCAAATAGCGTGGAATAGGACGGCGTTATAATAAAATTGCTGAACTTTAGTGTGAACTGGCCTTTACTTTGCAAAATATACTAGTTAACTAGTACCAGTAAATGTAACATAATTGTTGTGAATGCTGTCATTTTTGTGGTTGCTTTCAATGTTTGTGGTATTGTTGTAAATAGTAACGTTTTTTTTTTTTTTTTTTTTTATGATGAATGGGTCGGCTCTTGACCTCAAACTTACACAGGTAAGAGTGAGGTCTACGATGGAGCGAGCTAAATAGCGTTTATCCTAAATAGTCATCCTTGCAATGGTAGGTACTCGTAGAACTTAGAAGAGCATTTACACGATGCAATTTTCGTCTCGTTTTGCTTAGCCAATGCCTTAGCGGTCGAGCGAGCGTCGCACAGATAATATGACTTAGCATCCGATACACGTAAAAAAATCAGTCATATCGGTTGAAATTTTTACATGTAAATTAATTAATTTATTTATTCAGCAAAAATTATAACACTATTACAGACAAGCTAAAACGATTTTAAAACACAATTAAACAAATTATAATAAGAGTGTACCTACATTATAAGATAAACAAAACATGATACTTAAAATTAACCATTATGGATACAAAATCAATCAGTTACAAGAACTCAAAATTCTCCAGAAAACCTGCGCCATATCCATGAATAAATAAATGCTCTTTTAGGACTAGAACATTCTCTTCATTTTTTTTAAACAGCATTCAACAAAATTATCTGTATCATAATATCACGTACTTACTCTGCTAGCCTAGGTAATAATGATGATACTCAAATACTTTAAGCCAATTATTACATTATCTAAATGCCATCTAAGCTAACGAGCTTGTAAAATTAATTGTCATATCAGTATAATAGGTATGGTCAAGGCAAACCTCCGTATCATGCCACAATTTAACACGATTCAATGGAACCCCTAGGTGGCACAGCTCATAGAAATAGCTCTGTCAGTTTCATCAGATGAGAGCAATAAGTTATTTTGAACCAGTGTTGTGAGGTGTGCGCGTGCGATTGAAAGAGGTGTCACATTTTTTCAAACTCTTATAGGTTTTACATACGGCATGCCGGTTTCTTCGCGTTGTTTTCCTTCACCGTTTGAGAGTAGTAGAGTACTAGTAGATTCCTTAACCATTTGAGTCACTTCACCATGAAGACACTTTTCGGTTAAAAAATCATTGGTGCACGACTGGATTCGAACCCACAAGACTACCTTCAGTGCTCTCTAACTTTTGCCAAAGTGATATAGCTATGTCCAATTATCTGTGAGTGGTCTCGTGAATGAATTGAATGGTGATTGGATCTAGTCGTTCATTCGAGTTAATTACAAAGTACCAGGAGGTAATGAGGGGTCAGGAGGTGGACTGTTGACGTTTCAATGATCAATTGAAAATAGAACAAGCTGTCAAATCAGAGTAGACCTCGGGAGATTGTTCTGGGGGGTAGACAGATGGTTTATACTTAGGTTTCAGAGGTTGAGGGAAGTCTGAAAGTTGCGCCGGTGACTGAAGAGTTAAGGATCAATAGGTAAGCGTGGTATGGGCATGTAATACGGAGGGATGAATGTCATATAACTAAAAGAGTGATTGAAATGAATGTGGATGGATATGTAAGTAGAGGTAGATAAGAAAAGATGGAGGGATTATGTGAAAGAAGATATGGGTAAGAAAGGAGTGGATAAAGAAGCGCGCTATCTCGCTTACTCTACAAAACCTGCGCAATCGTTTAGTGCACCTAACTTCAGAGAGCTAAAGATGTTGGAATTGTGGCAGAGCGTGGTTAAATAATATACGATTCCTCTGATTTTCTTCAGTTTATTCCGTATTCAGTTATACAAAATGTACTAGCCGGCATGTCTTACATTGACAAGTGACATTAAAAAGTAATGAGATATGACACTGACAACTCAAAATAAACATTAAATTGGTCAGGTCTTTTAGCATAGAAGTTATATCTCTTTGGTTTACAATTAGATTTCTAACACCTTCCCATAAACCAAAAATGATATACCCACCACAAAAAGAATCCTTTCCTCTAGAATCAACAAAAAATATATATAAGTATTTATATCTAGGTACCCAGACAGAGTCTTATCTGTAATTTATAGCACAGGATACTCTTAGTATAATTGACAGTTAACATAACTATGTAGCTAAACCTTATCCTGATGTAAATAAAGTTATCATAACTTATCTACACTCTACATACATAAACTCACAACAGCTTCATTATGTAACTAACTACATAAACAATAATCACTTACAAAAGTGCTCTTTGCTTACAAACTACTAATTAATTTATCTTACCTAAGAAAAAGACTCAAATCTGTTACAAATTTTTCGAATTTCTCCCTCGACAATGGTTTTGTAAGAATATCAGCTATCATTTTATCAGTGGGGAGATACTCAACAATAATTAGTTTTCGATTTACTATATCTCTGATAAAATGATGCCTTACATCAATGTGTTTTGTACGACCATGAAACATTGAGTTTTCACATAACCTCTGTGCAGATTGGTTATCATTATACAAAGTAGTTACATAGTTTAAACCTAAGCATTCACTGAAAAAAGTATGTATAAACAAAGCTTCTTTGCATGCATCGGAAAGTGCCATATACTCTGCCTCAGTGCTGGATAAGGCAACTGTTTTTTGCTTTCGACTCTCCCAGGTGACTACTGACTTACCAATTTTATACAGAAAACCAGTGTAAGACTTTCGATCCACTTCACAGGTCGCCCAATCTGCATCTGCATAACCATGAACTTCCAAACCAGATTTTTCAAATGATAATCGATAACCAACTGTTCCCTTTAAATATCTTAACACCCGTTTAGCGGCCTTCCAATGAGTATCATTATAGCATTCATTGTACTGACTGAGGAAACTAACAGCATGTGCTATATCTGGTCTCGTACAAACTGCAACATACATAAGACACCCAATTAAATTTCTGTATTGACAGTTGTCAGATTTCTTTTCTGCTTTTGTGAGCTTAAGACCTGCTTCCATTGGAGTGCTAATCGGTTTACAATCATCCATTTTAAATCTTCTTAAAACATTCTTAATATAGTTTGACTGATCAAGAGTGATTTTTTCTTTTTCTCTACATATTCTCATTCCTAAGAACTCTTGTACAGAACCCAAATCCCTCATTTCAAACTCTTTCATTAACAGGTTTTTTATTTCTTTCATTTCATCATTTTTGCTTGTTAGTAAGAGTATATCATCTACATACAATGCAATGAATGCCAATCTGCCCTCATGGTTTCTAAAATAAACGCAAGGTTCGACAGAAGATTTTTGAAAATTCAGCTTTTCAACTAACACTCCATTTATTTTATCATACCAACATTTTGCAGCTTGTTTAAGGCCATAGATGGATTTGTTTAACTTATAAACTTTATCTTCCTTCCCCTTTATAACAAATCCTTCTGGTTGCTGCATAACTACGTCCTCTTGAAGATCTCCATTCAAAAAAGCTGTTTTGACATCAAGCTGGTCAATATTCAGGTCATATTCTACTGCTATTGCAAATAACATTCTGATAGTTGAATACCGGACCACAGGAGCAAATGTTTCTTGGTAATCTATTCCATACTTTTGTGTGAAACCTTTAGCAACAAGACGGGCCTTAAATTTTACTAATTTTTCATTGTAATCCCTTTTCTTCTTAAATACCCATTTACATTTAACGGGTTTTTGACCTTGTTTTAAATCTGTGAGAGTCCAACACTTGTTTTTATTAAATGAATTATACTCGTCTTGCATGGCATCATACCACTGATCAGCCTCACTACTACTCAGTGCCTCTTCTACCGTTGTGGGTTCATCAGCTTGACAATTCATTGCAAATGTCATATTGGCATACTCACTGGAATCACTTGCACTCATAAAGCTTGCAGTGTCAGAGTCAAGTGATGATGACCCTGGAATATAAGTTTCATCCAACACATTGTCTGGACTTTCAACAGTTAAATCTTCATCATCAGAATCATCAGATATTATGTTAATTTCATTGGGTGACTCAACATTCAGCTGGACTTCATTAGATGACTCCGATTCAGGGCTTTGTGGTTCAAATAGCTGCACTGTTTCATTACTGTCTTTAACCATAAGGGGAGTTAGATCAATGTCATTATTGCCCTCATGTGACAAACTTTTGAATGCATCCGTATACATAAATCTGTTCTCAAAGAATGTGACATCCCTGGCTTTGATACAAGTGCTGGGGCATTCTGGGTCTATTAGTCTGTAGCCTTTAGTATTCTCACAGTATCCAACAAAGATGTAGGATTTGGTTTTTGCATCTAACTTCTTCCTATTATGCACGAGAGCATGTGCTATGCATCCAAAAATTTTAAAATGACTTACATTTACCTTTTTGCCTGTCCATTTTTCCTCGGGTGTTGACCCCATGACAGCTCTTGTTGGAGTTCTATTCTTAATGTAAACAGCTGTTTGCACTGCCTCAGCCCAGAATTGTTTATTTAAGCCAGCATCTTGCAGCATACATCTAGCTTTCTCCATTATTGTTCTGTTGGCTCGTTCGCTAACACCATTCTGGGCTGGTGAATATGGGACAGTGGTTTCATGAATCACACCTTGCTCTCTGAGGAATGCCTGGAACTGAGAATTACAATATTCACCTCCATTGTCACTTCGCAATATTTTAATTTTCTTATTAGTCTGTTTTTCAACAAGTGCTTTAAAAATTTTAAATTTTTCTAGTACTTCATTTTTTGACTTAAGAAAATAAACCATAGTCTTTCTGGTGCAATCATCAATGAAGGTTAAAAAATACAACGCCCCTCCCAAAGATACATGGGACATAGGTCCGCACAAATCAGAGTGAATTAGCCCCAGAACCTCAGTTGATCTACTTTGGGATGCTTTAGGGAAAGGGAGTCTGGTTTGCTTCCCCTCAACACAAGCAACACATGTATGATAGTTTGTATCATCATAATCAATTCCTATTGCCATACCTTGCTTCATGATGCGCATACTCTTGGCATTCAGGTGTGCAAGCCTCCTATGCCATGTCTCCTGCGTAGTCTTACTGGTCTTATTCTGCGCAGAAATCACCCGTCCTGCTTCCACTTCAGGAACATCATTAGTCACCTGGGAACTAACAAGGGATTCCGAAACCAAACATGAGGGAAGTAGGCCACTTTTCAATGCAACATTACATGATAAAGCATCTAGTGTATCTAGTTGATAGACATTATTAACATGTGTGGCTGTGGCTACTGTCACACTGCCATCAATTATTTTACAACCCTTTCTGTCAAACACCACATCGAAACCTTTTTTGGTCATAGAACTAACCGACAGTAGGTTTGTTGTAAGCTTAGGCACAAAATACACACCACTTATTGTCTTTACACAGTTCTGTAACTCAACTTTTACATCACCCTGTCCTACAGCTGCAAGTTTTTCACCATTTGCTATATTCACTTCAATAGGGTTTATAGGCATGTATTTTACAAAGACACTTTTATTATTGCACATGTGATTCGTAGCTCCCGAATCGATATACCACACTTGATCATTCACAACAACGGAGAGCGCCGTCAGCAAAGCCCGATCCTCTGTCTGTTCCTTGGCTGGCAACGGCTTGCTTTCTGTACAAAACTTCATAACATGTCCCGGTTTCTTACATTTGAAACAAATCAATACTCTTTTGGTTCGAGCAGCTAAAGCGGTGGTCTCTGCAGTTTCACTATTATCACGACGACGTTGATACTCTTGGAGCAGCTTGGCTTTTACATTTTCACTTGATAATTTAATATTATTGTTCTCAAGTGTCATTATAAGCGGATCATAGTCTGGTGGTAGCCCACTTAGCATGATTACAGCCAGAAAATCATCTTCTAGTGGCGAGCCAATATCATAAAGTTGTTGGCCTATTTCAGTGATGTTGGATAAGTACTTGTCCATACCATCAACCTTGTTCAACTTCACAGTAAATAAACTCCTTAGCAGGCCCAGCCGCCGACACAAACCCTTGTCTTCATAGGCTCGCTGCAAGTTCTGCCATGCTTCGTAAGGAGTGTTTGCATTTCTGACGTGAGGATACGCAGACGATGACACTGAAAGGCATATCTTTGCCAAAGCTTTCATCTTCTTCTTATCATCAGAAGCTTTTTCATCTTGCACACAGTCCCAGAGATCTTCGTGCACTAATACCATTCGCATGATAAACTTCCAATTGTGGTAATCCGTGATGCCTTTCAGCTTCTCCGTTGATGGAAAAGGCAACGAAGAGCCCATATTTGCATCATTGGCGCCTGTCGCTAGGGCCATTTCTCAATAAACAAATGTGCCGCCAGACTCAGTACAATTTGCGCAGTGGAAGTGACCTGGGCCCATAACCTGTTGGAATTGTGGCAGAGCGTGGTTAAATAATATACGATTCCTCTGATTTTCTTCAGTTTATTCCGTATTCAGTTATACAAAATGTACTAGCCGGCATGTCTTACATTGACAAGTGACATTAAAAAGTAATGAGATATGACACTGACAACTCAAAATAAACATTAAATTGGTCAGGTCTTTTAGCATAGAAGTTATATCTCTTTGGTTTACAATTAGATTTCTAACAAAAGATTGGTTGTGCGTACTGTACCTACGGGTAAATCCAAGTGCTCAGTTTTTGTAATAAAATGCTCAGTTTATCACAAGATCTAAATAAGAGCTTCGTTTAATTTTAATAAAGGTACTATAAGAAATAAACTGCCGGCGTGTAAACAGGCAATTACGTGCTTGATAGCTGTTTTGGTTTTGCAAGAAGTAAATAAGTACCTAAATAACGCTGGACTTTTTCACAGCATCATCTAGCTCCAAAGTCAGCAGAGCTTGTGTTAGGCAGATTGACATTGAGTCAGTAACTGACGTCAGTCCACTGCTGAGTCAGTGCTGACCTGGCACTGCCATCGTGTAAATTGATTTACTGACGTAAATTGACTACTGAACTCACGAAATACTGACTGCGTATAATACCTGAGATTAAGCAAAGAATTCGTACAAAAACGCATCCAAACTGCGGTCGGCCATACATAGGAACTATGAAAGCTTCTAAAATTTGAGCGGGCAATTTTAAGCTAGCCTCCCTTGCATGGAAATAAATAAATTACCTAATAATAGCGAATTATTCGTCCATTCGCGGTAACTGCGAGAATGTATGGAAATGGCTTGGCGAGTCGCCACACGAACGCTTGGTAATGATACTGTTTGCAATGTACCTACTATGGGAGTATAGAGAGTATAGAAGGCTTATAGATCGTCGAAGTCAAGCAACGTTCGACGCAGTGAAATGGTTGACCGCTTGTTATGATAACAAAGCGCTTAGCTTCGTAAAGCTTGAACTCTTATTTAGTGGAACTTGGCACCATAGCCTTAAAAATTCAACTACTGTAGCGTCGATTGCCTATAGCTCAGTTGGGAGAGCGATGTGATGGTTCAAATCCCTGAATGGGTACAAAAGGATGCATTTTTTTTATCTGATACTTATAATGATTCGTGATCCTGTTACGTTTTTTGTAAAATAACGTGAAGGAGTTTTTTAAAAACCGGAGCTCGCAAAGTAGTTCAAAAGATTGAAATCTCTTCCTTGTACGATGTTTTTACAATGTATTTATGCATTCATTCTTTGTTATAATGAATCTATTAGGCTATCTAGTTATCTTGTACGCATGTAGAATTCATAGCAGACATACTGGTAATAATAATTAATTGATACGATTAGAACATATACGTCCAGACAAGAACATAATCTATTAGCAGTGGTCTTATTTTTTCATGTCTACGTAAAAGATGGATATTGAAATATACGTAGTTATAATATTTGACGTGTCTGTGTATTATCGAGGGTGTTCTTTTATGAATCATGAAAATCAGTTCAGCCGTCCGTCTTCTAGATGCAGGAGTTTCTACGTAGATATTTATAAATTTTACCATAAAAGGTTCTTTCATATCTTTTTATTTGTCAGACAGATCTTGCCATGCACTCTATCTACCATCTACCATGTTTCCAAAACTTACCTTGAAGGATAAACGCAAGTAAAACCGCATGAAGACCCCTGTACAGTTATAAGTGGAGTAAAAGGCACCAGACGGCCTTGCCGTAAAATATTGTGTCTGTAATCTTACGTTTGCATCAAATTTTACACCATAAACTGTATTTAAGAATGCTAAAACTACTACTTGGATAGATCGTCGTACGTTCGGATGGGTGACCGATAGTGGCATTATCCGTCTTCTTCGATTATTATCCGATTGGGCGCAAGGTGGCCTAAAAACTCCGTCACCAGAGATAGCCACTAATTCATACGAACTTACTTTTTACTTTTGCAAATTGTGGACACAATAATGTATTAGGACGTGCCTCTGACTACTCCTTCGTTTTCTAAGGTACCATGCGAATCCCTTCTGTGAACTCTGGATTCGTTAATTAGACCAAAACATCCGATTCTTCCAACACGTCCACCTAAGCAGCGTTCTATAATGAACTTAAGTATGTACTTATATTTTTTTAAAGTTAATAAGTACTTTTTTTATTTCGTGCCACTGCTGGGCAAAAGCCTCCCCCATATCCTTCCAACCATCTCTCTCCTTAAGAGGAAAGACCCAGCTTTTCATCGGTTCTTTCTCCATACAAACGTAGTCGACTTTTTTTACACATTTTTGTATAAAACCTTTAACTACAATGTCATGTTTTTTTTTAATTCTAATTATCATAGAAACGGGAGTCTTCAAAAACTAGAATTAAAAAAAACAAGATATGAGGGGATAGGGGCAGGTTTTATGGTAAGTACAAAAATATTTGCAGTGTAATGACACTAGACACTCTATATAAACGTAGTCGACTGTCTGGATAATGATCCAGACAGTCGACTACAGTTTGTATAGAGAAAGAGCCGGTATACTTTCTTTTCCTCCAACCACTCTATCTCAAAGAAAAAAATGGCGTTGCAAGGTCTTAATAATTCCATGTAACTAGAATTAGTAAATGTATTAATTAAACCAGTAAGGTGTGCAAATCTTACATTAATTGGGCATGTAATGGATTAATTATGTATCTGGTTGTGTTGAGTAAGTATTGGTAAGACTTCGTACATTAACAAATATTGATTAAAAAAGATACAATTAAGATTCATTTGATCTGAGAAAATGTCTACAGCGCCTTGGGGATCGTGATAATGTTTTTTTGTTTCATAAATTGAAATGTCTCACTGGGTTATTTTGGCGCGGCAGACCACGAAAGCGATGGCGCGACGAGCTGGACACCTTCAGCGACTATCAGTGGAAGGCCATGGCCTGCCACTGATAGTCGCTGAAGGTGTTTTTGTTAGACCGGAAAGCTTGGAAAACTGGAGGGGAGGCCTTTGCCCAGCAGTGGGATAGTACCTACAGGCTAAAAATAATAACAACAACAACAATAAAAAATGGCGAAAAGCTATAACTTTTAAAAGACTTCAACCAAATCGACTATTGTGTATTGGCGCAGAGCGTTCTCACCGGATCGACAATGTTTTTTTGTAGGATACATACAATGTATTTTAAAACTTTTTAATTTCATCAATATTTAAAGCACATTAAAGCAAGCTACACACTTCACAATATTAGTTGGAAAGATTGTTGCCTGACCTATTCAATAAATGTAGGTACAGGGTGCAATAAGACTGCAGTAGAAAACTGAAACTGCGTTTAGACAATGACCAGGTATTTATCTGACACATTGAAGTCAGTCCGCAAGTTAAAATCTATATTTTAATGCAATTGAAGAACGACAGGTATAGCCTGTCGGTAAGTACTCAGCTAAGGTGCAAGAGGTGTGGGGGTCAAGACTATGTTACATGTTGGCTGTTGGTTGTTTTTATTAGAAAGAAAGAAAGATTTATTTATTTGCCACCAAGAGAAATAAACATGTTTTACACACAAAAAATACTGAACAGTAAAATAAAGCATTCAAAAGAAAAAGTATATCAAATAGTGGTGGCGAAATTGGCCGTAAGCTCAGCATAATGCTGCAGCATGTCGCCAAGCTGCAACGCTGGTCTTCCGCTACGGCCAGGGGCCATATTATTACTATTAGCGTTACGCAGTGTTACCCACCTTTACATCTTTAATAGATGATTTATACAGCGTCAGGAGGCAGCCTATGCCTACACTTAACGGGACGCTGCAATGCTTGGGACATTGTTTGAGATGGAATAGGCTTGCCCAGCACCTAAACCATCCTCTCAGCTTAATGAGCCTGGCACACAGGAAAGACAACGTCAATACGTCGTAGGAAACCCGCAGCTTAATCTCCACATGTATTGACGTTAGGAATAAAATACCATACTAATTATTGGTTAATCCATCATACATCCATAAAATAAAATTCCTTCATAACCATTCAGCTGTGAAGGAGCCATCATTTTATTCAAACTTTTCGTAGTAGTCTTTTTACACCCAATACAATAAAACTACGTTTATGTAACAACATGCCGACCGGTCTGTTTGTCCTTTGCAACGTTTCCTGGTTTCATTCGACAGCTCTATTTAAATACCTAGGAGATTTTAAATTAAATACGTTTTGCTTAACATTTGCTTCGAGTGAACTTTTGATAATTTGTAAAAAATACGTCTTGACAAGGTCACTGCGTTGGTTTCATCATTTTGCAGATTAAGGATGACAAATACCTACCTAAAACCAATCATAGAATATACACAAAATGTAGCTTTTTCAACAATTTAATGTCTAAAGGGATAACCTAGCTCATAAGGCTATGATCCCAGTGGTGAATTAAACATGACTTCCGAGTTGCCGCAATTAGCGGTCACCCATACACTTTGTGACAGCACAAAACATGACCTTAGACCTCAGATGTAAATGCCACTGGCGGTCACCCATCCACTTACAGACCGATTCGAACATTACTTAACTTCAACGAACTATCAAGAACGACTGAGCAAGTAAGACTACGAGCGCTACTCAAAATACACTCGTTTGCCTAACATAACCTCACTAAAAAGCTTAACTTGTTGCAAAACATTACATAAATTGTCTTTAAATCTCGAAATAATCGAACTGTTACAATTCGACCAAATTACTCCAGTGAATGTCACTCAAGGCTTGGCCAGCGTGTCAGCCATTTTGACACGGTTCCAATACAAATGTAAAAGGATATCTGAATTTAAGTTCGTCATTTTTGGGCATGTTAGCGTTAAGGCCAGAATTGGATACTAGCCAGCCATACCTATTAATACTTAAATGATATGTTAGAACTGGTAGTAGCTAGCTACTCTCCGGGTAAGATGTCAGGGGTATATCATACCTACTTCATTATTCCAGGATAAAAATAGCCTAGGTAGATATAATAATATATAGGGTCTTTCATTTTAAACTACACAAACTGACAGGGCCTCATTTTTGGGTTGTAAATAGACGTTTGACCGTATCAATTTAATTCCTTAGCCCAGTTTTCACTTCAAAAATAAATTTTTTAGAATTGTTGCATAATGATTTTCAAGGAGAACAGATGTTCCACCAATCACAGCGCAGCTACATCACGAATGGGCTAGTTATACAAGAGGCAACAATCAATTGAAAGGATAGTTTTTATCGATTTTTTCGGGATTTTCATAACAAAACAAAAACAAATCATTACACAATTTTTTTTTTTTTTGAACCCAACTCCTGAATTAAGTTAGTATAAAATGAAAGACACTATATGCAATGCCAGGCTAATTAAATATTTTATCTGTTAGCTAAAGTGATTACATCTTACAATAAAAAATTATGAATAATCCATAGAGCACGGCCGGGATTCGATCCCACGGCCTTCAGATCGAGACCCAAAGTTACTACAATCGAACCTCATTTGTTACCTATTTGAACGTGATCACGCGTGTTCAATCTTATATTCTATAGCTTCTTACGTCAAGTTGACATAACCTTGACACTTGATCCAGTTCGATTGACAGCGTCACGTATAAACAATTAATATCACATTGATACCTCATGGCAAGGTTACTGCGTGTGGTCTTAGATTGTCAACATTTATTAGCTAGATGAAAGTGTAATTTGTTTAGTATTTTGACGATGTTTAGGTAGGTTTATAAAAAAAAACTTTACATCTATATTAGATGATTTATACAGCGTCAGGAGGCAACCTACGCCTTCACTTAACGGGACACTGTAGTGCCTGGGACATTGTTTGAGATGGATGGCTTGCCCAGCACCTAAACCATCTTCTCAGCTTAATCAGCCGCCCACAGGAAAGACGACGTCAATATACGTGTGGAGCTGACTAAGCTGTGGGTTTCCCCATGATGTTTTCCTTCACCGTTAAGAGCTCGTGTTAAAGCGCATAAAAAATTTTCGAAATGAAAAATCTAGTGATGCACGGTCGGGATTCGAACCCACGCCCTTCGGAATAAAAGTCGAGGCACAACCCCATTTGACCAACACGGCTCTTTATGTTACATAAACCGTTCATTAATAAAGATTTAACATATGAAATCTTTATTAAGGAACCGATTAAAGTAACATTTGACGACCTCTGTGGCGCAGTGGGCAAAGGTCCGCCTGCGACGCAGAAGGTTGCGGGTTCGATCCCCGCCGTAGGTCATACAAACAAATGTTTGTATGACCTACAGATATTTGTCTCGGGTCTGGGTGTTTCTATGTATAATATGTATGTATTTACAAACAAAAAGTATATATGTAGTATATCAGTTATCTGGTTCCCGTAGTACAAGCTTTGCTTAGTTTGGGGCTAGATGATGCTGTGTGAAATGTCCAGCATTATAAAACAAAAAAAAAAAAAAAAAAAAAACATTAATGAGTTATGTTGGTATTTAAATATAACTCCATAGATCATTATATAGGAATCATTCGAAACGGTATAGGTTACTGTCAACTAGTTTACTTACGTAAGTATGCAACGTGAGCGACTCGAATTAATTGTCAAGCACGAGTCACATCATACATTACAATGAGGCTCTAATTATGCCAAGTGGACCTAGGGCCCGGACGCTCTGAGTTCCATTCAATTGCACTTACAAGCCCGTAGACCCTGATACGAAGAAACCCGCCACTTCGCGAAAAATTAGACGTAGCAGTTAATCAGATCCCCTCATCAAGCTGATGATCTTCAAACGGCTGATCAGGTCATGGTTACCTTACCATTTACTTTCAATATCATTGAAGTAACACGGCATAACATCAATGTAACAATCTATGGACTGCTTCGCGGCTGCGCACTTAGCACTGTGACGTTTTGACATAATATAAAAAAACTTTTTTCATCTAGCCCCCCATCCGATACCGTCCGAAAAGGAACTTCGTTCCAAAAAAATAGTAGGCAACTTTGGTGAAGGAGGTCTCAGTCGTGGATTAACGACTAAATAGCCTCCTACCATAAATGGTAGTAAACTTAACTCCGAAGTTATCTGGTTCCCATAGTACAAGCTTTGCTTAGTTTGGGGCTAGATGATGCTGTGTGAAAATGTCCAGCATTATTTATTTATTTATTTATTTAAGTACGGAAGCCCTCATCTATTTACCTATTGCTTTTTTTTTTACCTATTATTATTATTTACTGTTGTGTATGATGTGGCGAAAATAAAACTTTATTCTATTCTATTTATTGGAAAACTATTTTAACAAAAGCTATCATTTTAAATGTAGAGTAGGAACATAATCTTTACTAAGTAGCAAAAACAAATAACACTGTTACGTTATGGTGGCACATTTTCTATAAAATAAAGCAATAACCACAGGGTGTCTAAGAACAACAACAGTGTTTTTAATAAATAGATATCAGTTGATCAATTCGTTTTTTATAAGAACTGCAGAGCGATTTAACGAACTGGATGACTTACCGGAAATTATCATGTGCAACTCATCTTGTAAGAATATTAGAAATACCATTTCAAACATATTTTATGGTTTGGTGTGGATCCCTAACGGTCATTTTCAACCGACTTCAAAAAAGGAGGAGGTTCTCAATTCGTCTGTATGTTTTTTTTTTTTTTTTTTTTTATCTTGTTACGCGATTGTTCCGCCATTTGTTGACCGATTTGCAAAATTCTTTTTATGTTTGAAAGGGTATACTCCAGAGGTGGTCCCATATAAATTTTATTCCTGAGGGATTGATAGTTTCCCCGTAAAACACTAAACACCTTCCCTCCTAGCCATGTCACAAATAGAAATCGAATCGACAGCTTGACGCCCTGAGTCACACCGCGTTTCGAGTCAAACATTGAAGTCGGTTTTCTTTTTAGTATTAAAACGTAATTTATATGTTATAGGTTTTTCAATCAATCAACTTAATTACCCAACTGCTTAGAATATTGAATTAGTTTTTTTTTTCATCTACATAAAATTACGAGTGCATACCAAGACCGAATACAAAATTCGGTAAATCTTAGCCCATAACCATACAAGTATCTGTTAGAACTTCGTCACCAAAATATCCCACTTGCTTGTCACTAGGTACTCTATACAAACTGACTGATTCATACATTATCATACAAACTTACTGACTCATACAATCTCATACAAACTTACTTACAGCGCTGAGACACCTTGTAAGGCCGTGCAGGTGGTGACGTCATTAGGTCACCTTGCGCCCACGCAGGTAATTTCACTATTTACTTGACAATATTTACATTGTAATAAAAACTGCTAGAGTTAATAATTGTTTCTCAATGGAAGTATTTCATCAATATAGCACTGATCATCATCATCTTCCTGTCTTTGCCCCACTGGATGTTCAATTCAATTCAATTCAATTCATTTATTTATTGCGTGATATGTAACAGATGTTTAGTTATATACAGATGCAGTTCAACCATAATCAGCATCAAGCGCAATATTAAAAATAGCTAAGGTTACAACACAAAAAAAATAAAATGCAGCACCTATGTACTTATACAAAAAAAAGTCAGGAAAAGAAATGAAATTTTAGTGCTACAAACGTGGTCTCAGATGAAGTCATTTAGGGATTGCAATCCGTAAAACCGGATCCGGGATCCGGCATCATTTTACACCTACCGGATTAAAAACGAACCCGGATTGCAATCCCTAGTCATAATATTTCTTAAATAATAATGTTCTGCACATTTCGCTTAAGCTTTATTAAGTGTCAGTACCTACTTATCTCGAAGTATGGACTCCATTTTTATCTATCCTTCATGATTTTCCTTTAAGTAGGTATCAACCGTCATCTCACTCTCTTTTTTCTTACTCGGTAGGTGAATAGAATGAATGCTGGTCGAAGCGACACGTGATCCGAGAGCTGGCACCTTTTTGGCTCAAAGGATCAGCATTGCCATCCAGGGTGGCCAGTGTTTTGCGCACGCTTCCGACTGACAGTGACCTGGATCAGTTGAGCTATCTATAAATCGTTTCTAACGATCCTTAGATAGCTTGACTAATCCTGTTGTATTTTGTAAATATATGTAAATAAATATGTAGTAGCATAGAATGAATAGAATGTCATATAATGTAAAAATGAAACGATGCCTGCAAGGGCTAAAGATTTTAGTAAAAGCTAAATTTTTAGGCAAAAAGTTAAAGATAAAGTAAAATAATATTAAATACCTACCTCTTGGCGCTACAAATCATTAAAATGACATAACGAACCGAAAACTGTTACACAAATGAAGTTAATATATTTTTCCCATAATTCATTCACATCCGGCCTACACAAATCAGCAAAAAGCATTTACTTACAAAAAATCGAAGCAAATAACTGCGCGTAGGCACGAGCCAAGGTGACATATTTTAATTCAGAATACGTAGAAATGAAACTCCCACACCAAAAACGCAATTCTACGATGTCATTGATCCATGGTCACTATTCATCTTTAGAGATATATTTTATTACAGGATTTTATCGCGTATTACCTTTATTATTTCCCGACATTTCGGCTGTATTGCAAAAACCATGGTCGAAACGTCGGGAAATAATAAAGGTAATACGCGATAAAATCCTGTAATAAAATATATCTCTAAAGATGAATTGTGATTGCGAAAGTTTAAGAAAGACCATAGTCACTATCCAAGGAAAATGAGAGCAACTTATACACCTAATCCTAGAGCGTTCGTCATATTGATTGCCACCACGTTTTTCCTTAGATTATTTATTTTTTATATGGCTAGCAGTCCCAGTTGCATCAGCTTGTTATTCTTAATTTTATTTGCGTTAGGAAGGGGATAGATTTAGTACGAGTTGTTTTTAGAAGTACAAAACACAATCAATAAATTTTATTTTTACTGAGGTAGGTAGGTACATACCTACGAAGAGGAAGAACTAGCACCTCCAGCATGTACGCAATACAGGATTGAGTCGCGTCCACATAAAAACGGAGTACCGTATCTATATCCTATCTTTATTATCTCATCTAGTATTTGACACCGTGGACCAATCAAGTGAAACTGACGTCACCTGCGCCCGCGCATTTACAGATTAATCAACAGTTAGTTCGACAAAGCCTTTGGTAATGTTTGCTAGATCTTATTATTTGAATAACTTGAATGTAAATATTATAAAAACCTTGGAAGGTGGCAAAAATAATAAAATTTTAAAGTGAAAATACCTTTTAGTATTTTTGCACTTTGGGCCCCAAGGGGCAAGGTCTCCTTAATCCCAATAAAATAGAGAAAATAAATTTTTGTTGTATTTTTTAGAAAACGATGTTGAAAAATATAGAATTACAGCAGTTGCTAGTATGTTGCAGTAACATCAGGTTTTAGGACAAACAGACATTTACTGGTTTAAGAAACGCAAAGGTCAAAGCTATTAAGCTTCGAAGATTTATGTTTTATATTCCGAAAAAAAAAAAAAACTTTGTTTTAATTAAACGGGCGTTTAGTATCAGATGAAGATTTTCATTGAGTGAAAATATTTAGGGGACTGAGGACTTAGCTAAGGGTTTGGCTCTGCTAGTAGAGATCATATGACTTTTATAGTTACATGCTTGCTTAGTCGACATTCGTTCTTATGTCGTTGAGGTGAAGCAACGTCCTAAACGGTCCGTAAGTGGATGGGTGACCGCCAGTGGCATTTTTATCTGAGCGGTAAAAATGCAAATTCTATTCTATTCTATTCAGGTAGGTCACTTATAAGGTTTTTTTTTACTAATAAGTACCAATAATACCTAGAACATCAAAATGATAAGGAGATTACTAAATATTACTATCACGTAGGTAGACGATACACGATGTAGGCCTCACGTTGAATGAAAATTAATTTCTCAGAAATGACCATTTTGGACACAGTAGCTGATTGCGAGAGGAATACATAAACAATAGCATATTATAGATACAAACTTAGATATTTATTTGACAACACACACAGACGGGAGTTTGTTTATTATCCCAAGCACAAACACTAATTTTGATTTACATACACTAGTTGCGACCATACAAATCCATTGGAATGTTGGCCACATTCATACGAACTCTACTTTCGAGAACATCAAGACTTCATTTCAGCTCTAACTTATAGACACGGTAGTCAAGTCAATACCTTTCGAGTCACAAGTGACCACTATTGACACATCAACCTGTCATTCAAAGAATCTTGTCCACAATCGATTGCCTAGCTTCATGCGTCCACCTGCATCACGAAGGTCACGTGACGCAAGGTACAACTTTATTTGTTCTACTTAGCATTGTGCAAGGTATTCGACAGATTTACGATAAAAATTGAAAGGTAATAAAAGCATAAGGCATTTTATTTATTTACAAAATCATGACATTAATTTATTTGTTGAACCGAATTCCTGAATTAAAGACCCTATGAGAAGTGAGTTAGGCTTCTTTTGGCAGAGTTTTTAGGCCGCCCTAAGGCCAGTCATGGCATAACAGGCCCTGCATTCTGATCCTAAGGTCGTGGGTTTGATACGCGTCGTGCACCACCGAGTGACTGAAAAAATGATGCACTAAGCCATGCAGGAAACCTGTTGTCAAGTGCACGAAAGGAGCCTCTATAGGGCGCACTTATAATCTTTTCACCACACTGTTTTGAAGGAACTAGTGACACAATAAGAAGAGTCGTGTCGTGAGTCTGTTTTTTTTAATATTACCTACTCATACATCCCAAATAGCTGCGAGTCAGGTCTGCGGGACTGGACGTAGAAAGTAGATTGCCTTGGAAGCCGCTGCGCGTATTTTGTACATAACTCGTTTAAAGTTTTTTTCGTGAAACCGATGCTGAATTAGGTATTTAAGATCTGTTCAAGTTAAAGAGCTTAAAGACAATGGTGACATAGAGAGGGAACGCAGAGCTCTAGCCGTCCGAGGAAACATGCTGATCCGTAGGTTTGCCCGATGTTCCGAAGAAGTCAAGCTGACACTTTTTAAAGCCTACTGCCAAAGCTTCTACACGGGTAACCTATGGGTCAACTACACTAAAAAGCCCTTGGAGCGACTCCGTGTCCAGTATAATAATATTTTCAGGATGATGTTGGGGCTGCCCCGCTTCTGTAGTGCGTCAGGGATGTTTGCGGAATACCAGACGGATGCTTTCGAAGCCATTCTGCGTAAGAAAACTCCCTGATTCGCAGAGTGCGGGACAGCCAAAACAGCATCCTGAGAACTATATCGGTTAGATTCACCTCTCCGATCTGGAAAGGTTTTGTGCGGCGAGTGGTTTGAGCCTAAAATACTGCCGTTCATACCTATGTTTTTTCTTTAGTTTTAAGATTAGTGTTTTAAGATTCTATTTTTGAGATTTATTTATTTATTTGTTTTTGTAAATTATTATGGATTTTAAGTATCTGAAATAAAATGAATTTGAATTTGAATTTAAAGCCTTAAGTTCCTAAACGTTATAAAACCTTAGGCCTCTGCATTTTTACTACGTAGATAGTTTTATACAGCGCCAGACGCTGTAGTGCCTGGGACATTGAGATGCAGGCTTGCCCAGCACCTAAACCATCCTCTCAGCTTAATCAGCCTAGCCCACAGGAAAGACATCAATACGTGTGGAGCTGACTACGTTGCGGGTATCATCACGATGTTTTGACTCGTGTAGAAAAGTACAAAAAGAAAATTTGTGGAGTCTCGTTTAAGTCTTTTGTATGGAGCTACGAAGCATCAATCTAACTTCATAGTTTTAAGGGTTTATATATTTGAAATCAAAATTATTATTAAAAGGCATCACACTTTTAGATCGAGTCCCCAATACCGAAATTCGCAAGCAGACAAAAGTCCAAGATGTCAGCAAGCGAATATTGGGGCTCAAATGGAGTTGGGCAGGACACGTGGCCAGGCGTGATGATGACAGGTGGAGCAAAGTGCTTACTGAGTGGTGGCCTAGAGATGGAAAAAGGAGTGTCGGTCGTCCACCTACAAGATGGGTCGACGACATCGTGAAATCCGCAGGTCGTACATGGGCAAGACTGGCTCAGGATAGAGGCGAATGGCGAAAGCGAAGAGAGGCCTATACCCAGCAGTGGGATGACAAAGGCTGATGATGATGATGATATATTTGAACCATTTGGGGTTGAGACCCTAGGTCCGTGGGTTTCTGGAGCCCTTCGGGTTTTCAAAATTCTTTCAGGGCGTCTGATCGAAGCGACGCGTGATCCGAGAGCTGGCACATTTTTGGCTCAAAGGATCAGCATTGCCATCCAGCTTGGTAATGCCGCCAGTGTTTTGGGCACGCTTCCGACTGACTGTGACCTGGATCAGTTGAGCTATCTATAGATCCTTTCTAACGATCCTCAATAAATAATGCTGGACATTTTCACACAGCATCATCTAGCCCCAAACTAAGCAAAGCATGTACTATGGGAAACAGATGGATGGATGTCTATTTCTACACACTAAAAGGGTTTGGATGAAATTGTGTAAAGGGAGGATCTACCAATGCTTTAGGTAAACCAGAGCACCCGGATTAATGCACGCGGGATTTTAATCCCTGAAATGCGAATTATTACCCGCGGGTATGCGAAGTAAAGCTAGACCTAGGAGTTAGCAAGAGATAATTAGGTACTTAACTACAATTTGTTTGTTTGTCATCATCATCCTAGTAAGCGTTAGTTTGTTATGAATACCTAATTACTTATCTAAAACTTCGGATCCGATTCTGAAAATTGAAATGCGCGTTGCAAACTTTAAAAATTCATCCATTTTCGATATGGTAGCCATATTTGGTCACCAAGGAATGATTCGTTATTTTAAAGGACTTCTGTTTCACTAGAGTTGTTTTTGTACGTGACGTCATCGGACACGCTCGGCCAGACGCCCACGCTACTCCTGCGCGAAGCGGTTTTTGTTGAGCGCACGCGGTTATAGTGACAGCGGAGAGCGATTTATTCATACGACACACTATTTTTTTAATCAATGAATGAATTAATAATAATAATAATAATAATGCTGGACTTTTCACACAGCATCATCTAGCCCCAAAGTAAGCAGAGCTTGTGTTATGGGTACTAGAATGACTGATAAACTACTTATATACTTTTAATGAATGAACACTTTATTGTACACCAATTAATAACAAAACAACACATAAATAAAAAAAAGTTCAAAATTAGTACAATGGGCGGCCTTATCGCAGAAAGCGATTTCTTCCAGGCAACCTTTGGAATGGATGGGATGGATTGAATTTAAATGTGAAGTTTAGATACTTATTGTGGAGGTAGGTATACCTGGGCTAGTACCCATATTTTTACAAAACCTATGTTACAATTTCTGAATTTATCTACTTTTAGGTAATAAAAAAGGTCCTACTTCCTTGAGTAACATCTATTATTATTTTATCTAGGGTGGCATTCAAGACTTCGTTATCAGAAATATCACATTTTATGTAATTAAAAAAAAATGACATACAAACGATTTAAAACTGTGAAACTAGTTTAGTTAAAAAATCTTATTATTTATTTTGTTTTGTGTAATTATTTAGCCTACATAAGTGTCTGAAAAATATATAGGTTTTTTTAGGTTACCTAAATATCTAATTGAGTATTTTAGTAGGTTCCTGTATGCAATGTTTAATAGTTTAGATCAGTATAAACAGAGCTTTTATACGCAATAACTTGAATTGTGTAATGAAATGTCTTTATGTGAAAGTTTTGCATTTATCTGATTAGTTATGCGCACGCGCTTGCATTCCAAAGTTCACAGGCTATCAACGATGCTGTACAGAGAACTGTTTACATAATTTTAAATCAAACAATCATCGGTGCACATGTTAAAACCGTTAGGTAATTGCATATTTTGATGCTTACATAACGACGAGTACGTATATGAATAGGTAGGTACCTATATCGTATGAACATTTTATTCTATTCTATTCTAACATATTTTTTACTTATTAGTCAATCATATCAATACCTACAGCTATAGCTTTAAGTAAACCTATGTTACGTAGTTATATCAAGAGCGACTTATGAGTTTCTAGAACTAACCCAATCAAAAATATCTCGCTATTCCAGACCGAGAGGAGGCAGGTCGAAAATGTTTTTAAAGAAAGTCCTAATAAACATTGAATAAAGTTACTGAAAGCTCATCTAAGCTTGCTTGGGTCTTGGTCCCGATACGAGCTGAAAACCTACCTGAAACCGCCAGCACTATGACCACGCCCCATACCAAATAAAACGCAGTAGGTAACAGTAAGTAATTAGCATTGTCTGATATCCGCGCGTTTTTTACAAGATTTTACCCAAAGAATCATCAATGTCAAGTTCATCAAATCGCTCGAGATAGCGCTACTAATCGATATTTAAGTGGAGCGATTGCCTAACCTATAGCTGGACCCTAAACCGTGTTTGTTGGTTCCTTAGCACGGTATAATACGGACAATCGTTCTTTAGCTCTCTGAAGTAGCTGCGCAGAACCCATTTTTGATGACGCCTAAAATCGTGCTATCTCGCTTATTCTACCAAACCTGCGCAATCGTCAATTGCACCTAACTTCAGAGAACTAAAGATCTGATGCGCTTAGTATACCTACCTATTGGTTGCGAAGGAACAGGAGAGGTATTAGGTATACAGGGTGTAAAAAAACTACTACCGAAAACTGAGGGGCTGCAATCAGACCATGATTCTAAACACATTTAGCGACAAAAAAACGCAAACAATTTTTTGACTCAGCTACGTCATTTTATATTTTTACCGGTTATTTACTACTAGTACAACATAATAAGACCATACCTGCCTAATAATTTCATTTATAAAAGAAAAAAAAAACAGTTAAAACTCAAAATCCAGCAATCTACGTAAAACAACGCGCCCAGTACATACGCAAACAGTAATCTTCAAACGCTGTTTTCTACGGATATAATGTTTTTTTCGGAAAATCCTTTTGGATTTGGTTGTGTGTTGGGATTCTGTACCTACCCCTTTCGGCTTCGGTAGACGTCTTTTTACACTCTGTATACCTACCAGTAGGTAGGTATGTATGTAGGCTACATAGGTAGGTACTGGCATACCTACGGCAGATTCTGCTCTAGGTAGGTAGGTACCTTAGTACTCTCAAACAGTGAATGATCGGTCGTAAGTAGGCATGCTTATAGTAGGTATTGTGCCTATCCTGGCTACTTTACAGTATACCTAGCAAGCCAGATGGACGGAAGGGATTTCCGGTCAGAATACTCCGTCACCACACCAGAGATGGCTACAACTTATTAACTGTGATTAATTAACTGTGATGATCAATGTGACAATTGACAATTTATTAACTGTGATGATCTGGAATGTCTGTAATGTCATAGTTAAGTTTCTAATAAATAAATAAATAATAAATAAATAATAAACAACTCATGAGAACGAATGATGATTTAGACGTGGTCAAAACGGTGGAGGAAAACATCAAGAGATGTCTTCATCCCTTCATCCTATTGTCCTGGTTTTTCTGTGTACCAACATATGAAGTAAATATTGAAAGGGGGTAGGTACTGACTCACAGTCGAGATTAAAACCTACGACCTTCTGATCGAAAGTACCCAGAGCCAAGTAGTAGTAGTAGTAGCCAGTTTGCCAATATGGTTATCAAAGTTAGCTTAGACACTAACGGCCTTACTAATAAACGTGGCGTAAAGTTATTCCTCGGAATAAAATAGGAATAACCATACATTTTGATAGTTTACATTACACTCAGGAATAACTTTATACCACGTTTATTAGTAAGGCCGTAAGTAAGTAAGTTCGTATGAGTCAGTGGCCAACACTGGTGACGGAGTTTTTTGGCCGCCTTAACGCCTCCGTCATGGCTTAACGACTGCCGGGACCGACAATTTAACGTGCCCTCCGAAGCACGGAAGCGCTCAGATGAAAATGCCTCAGGCGGTCACCCATCCACGACTGACCACGAGCGCTTCGCTTAGACACTTAATAATGCATATTAGTCATTCATGATAATCTAAGTAACAGGTTTTATAGATTTAGACCAATGATTTTCCTCACGACATTTTCCTCTACCAACCATTGTAAAGTAGAATAGAATAGAATAGAATAGAATAGAATAATTTTTATTAAAGTAGGTACCTACTAACTAATACAATACCTACCTATATCTACTGCGCACAATTTTCTACCGGATTTAAATGATGCACAATCTGGAGTCAACCAAGGTAGGAAACTAACTCTTTTTTGCAGCGGAAAAAATATTTAATGTAGGTAAGTAAACCTACCTAGATAGAAGACGAATATTACCTAATGTGTTGTTTGTAGGTAAGTACAAATATTAAGATTGTTCAAGTTGTTCAAAATAACTTTGAAATAAAACTTAGACTTACCAAAAAATGTCCTTTCGGCGCAAGCTGCAAACCGGAATAGATAAACAACACGGACACTTATCACAGTCTGAAATCTAGACCTAACAAGGAAACACTAAAAACTCACGTAAAATAACCACAATGAAATCACTTAGCACTGGCAATATTAAAAAAAACACAAAGCACTTTCGGCGCGAATTCGTTATTTAAAATTAAAAAGCAAGATGGCGTAGGGACCGCTCGATTGCAAGAACCGAGGTCGACTGAGTAAAGTCGAGAAGGCTTCGACGCGAATTATTCCGTAGGAGGCTGTTTGCAAGGAAAACAACTTGTCGTTTTATTTTTCACATTATTTCTTAATCGGAGTGTGTTCGTTGTGATGTCATCTAACGGCACTGTTGGGTTCCTTGCCAAAATGATTTTTTAATTAGGTAAGTACCTACTATGAGTAGAAATAATTCCTATTCAAAATATGATGTAACTCTGAGCGGTCAGCAAAGGAATGGATGACCGCTGGTGGCATATCTTGCGGTTCCGCCTCACATGCAAAGTTTATTAAGTAACCTATTAATTTCGCACATAGATAACATCATGATACATAGAGTGGTGAACTTACCTACAGTTCGCCTAACGGATCTAGGCATTCGTGAAGTTAGACGTTTGTCTGCGCAGTTAACGCTTTTTCATACAAAATTGTGTTCTGCGCAGACAAACGGCTAACTTCACGAATGCCTAGATCCGTTGGGCGAACTGTACATATGTACATTTAAGAGCTGCCCTAAAAGTTATGGGCAAAAATAGCTATGTACACTTACCTTTTTATAAATTCTCGATGATCGCATTTTTTTTAGTGAAAATGTTCAGGAGATTTACACGCAAAGGGGAGATAATGATGATATAGCTCAAATTGAACTATATCATCATCATTTACCTGCTGCGAATATTCCACTGATGGTTGAAGGCTTCCAAGTAATTCAAGCTTTCAATAAAATAAAAATCCTGAAAATTTTCTGAATGTTATTGGTTGGATGAGCATTATATTCATCCAACCAATAACAACGATCTAGGAGTATATGATCTGGGGAGATACCTAGATATCGTTCCTCTCTGTATTCTGTGATATAGTTGTTCATTATGAACACGTAGCGACATCTCGTGGAGAGTAGAAGCAACTGCAGAAAGGTTTATGAACCCTGTGGTTCTTAAAAAAAATAATTAAGTAAGAATCAGAGAAATGATAAACTATTAACATTTCTTAATAGTACTTTTCTCTATCGTAAAAATAGGGTTCATTCATGCAAATAATACTTCAGTTTGATAAAAATGTTTAGAGCGACTCCACCCTTAATCATATTAAAACCTAGTATGGCTGACCTAACTTGAATATTTCTAAAAGCAAAAGAAAGATGAATAAAATAAAAAGCTTGGTAAATTGTATTTATTTAATAAAAACAAGAAAATGCCTACTTCCTACCTAAATTCTATAACAATTTCAATGTATACAGGAACTTTGGTCGGAATTGAGTCAAATAAATAAAAATATTAACCTAATGGAAAGAATCACACGTAAAACTAGACACAGTAGGTACTTAAATAATAATCTAGCATAGAAAAATGGAAACACCATTACTTACAACGATGTCTTTTAAAAAAACTTAAAAATTAATTTCTAGAAATTACCTACTACCGTAAATTAAAAAAACTTCCACAAAACATTTGCACCTTACTTAGACATAGTAAGAAAACTGGGATAATGCCTAGGTGCATCTGAATCAGATTTGTTCTTGAGGAAACTTTTTGCTTAGAAAGTGAACCAAGTATTCTCAAAAGCCACCACAACCAAACACAAAAAAATATCAAGGCACGGTTTACATTCTTCAGATTTAGATTAGTCAACTATAAGTACCTATGTAGATCTGAGCAATATTAAATGAAGGGCTCTATTATATGAAGCTAGGAATAAGCTTAGTCAAGTCATTCTTACTAAATCCTAACTTCCAATACTTATTCTACTTCTCTGTGTATGTTTAAAAAAAAATATAAATAAAAAAAAACGAGCACACCACATTCCTAGACCTAAACAATCTAAGGATGTTGGAGAGGTATTCAGAAATTCGAAGTTTTCGAACACAAGCTAGGAACCTCTGAACTACATATTGGTCTGACTACATAGCGTGACTGACGTCACGGAAGACCAGCGTTATAGTAGCTTATTTACATAGACTGCTATAACAATATGCTGAGTGGCGGCCAATTTTGTTGCTATCTATATTGAAAGTACCTACGCAAATATTACTAGCTATATTAAGCTTTTTGTAACTACATTCTGTGTATTTTTTTGTTGTGGCACAAAATAAACTATTTTATCTTATCTTATCTATCATATTATTTTACAATAATCCTTAATTAAACTACTGTCTCAATTGAATAAATAAAATAAGCTACCGCCAGCAGTGCACATAAAACAGCCAGAATTATCATCCAGTGTCGATGAACCCAGTTACGTTCATCCTTATTGATCAAAACTTTCTTCTCTTTGTATTTCTTCTTTTTCCCACTCAGTTTCCACTCGTATTCAGCCAATTCCTTCTTATTCCTTTCCTCTTCTAGCGTCTTAAGTCTCTGTTGTTCTTTTTCACTTTCTAGCTTAGCTGTTGTCTTTTTTTCTTCACAGGATGCATCACACATGACTTTGGCTTCTCCATTCTTAACAGCATTACAAGGAGCATCTTTTTTCAAATTCCCACAGGGGCAGTGTATCTTAGTTTTCTTTGTACAGACTTGGTTACTACAGGGTCCAGAATGACAGGTATTTTTGCAGCGATGTCCACATCCTAAGTTCTTTGGGCATTGTTGTTTGCAAGACAACATTTCTTCTGTTGCAGTGCTATTATCTTTACATCTTAAGTACAGCTCGGTTACACCGCAATGGCATGGAATGCGTTCAAAGACTTCACACTGAGAGCAAGGTCCAGGATGACAAGCTTTTAGGGAACACTTGTGTGCACATTTTGCAGGACGGGGCTTAAGACACTCTTGATTGCAGGGCTTGCATTTAAAGGGTACATTTGGGTGGTCCGGATCAGGGCTGTACAGGTGACAGAGTAGAGTACAGTTATGGTTTCCACAAGCCAAGGGTTTTCCACATTCCCTTCCACATGGTCTCCGAGAGGCAGTGTGACATGGCTGGCTGTCAGTCTCATGTTCTCCAAAACAGATTACAGTGACTGGGGTGTTACATGGAGGGCATTCTAAAGTCATGATCTTTGTCTTCGGAGGCTGGACTTCCCAAGGAGTTGCAGGTTTCTCAATCTGTTTGAAGACCACAGCTTTGTACTCATGGCATATTGCTTTACATTCATGGCCACATTTATAGATTTTGTAGCAGATTGCTTTGCATGGAGGACAGTCTCCGAAATGGCAGGAATGTTTATTCTCATCCACATGACCACATTTATACTTCAGCTTGCATGGGAGTAGGCATTTTGGAGGTTTAGTGAACCTCTCTCTACCACAAGGAACTGTCACATAAGTTTCCTTACATCTGCAGCTGATTTTGGATTCCATCGGGCAGGGGTAGCAAGGCCCATGATGGCAGATTGTAGTGCATTTATGCCGGCCACACTGTAAGGGCTTATCGCATGCCTTTTCACATGGAGGGCAGTTTCCATTGCAGCATTTTCTAGCACAGCCATGTTTACCGCAAGGCCGAGTACCTCTACATTTTGTGTCGCACTTAAACTCCTTACTGCAAGGAAGGGATCTGGTATGTGTGGTGCATTGGCATTTCTTTTGTATCAATACTTGGCAAGGTGGGCATGCGCCTTTATGGCATTTTTCTGGGCAGCTATGTTCACAGTCAGCATGCTTTCTTCCGCAGGTCCCCAGACATGTTTCCATGGTGTCAGGGCATTGGACGTAGCGCTGATTGGCTCCACATGGACAGGATCTCGTGCCAGAGTTGGGGCAATCTCCACATCTACCCGAGTGACAAACTTTCTCACATTTATGGTATCCACAGGAGAATGGTTTGTTGCAAGTCTTCTTGCAATGCCAGCAGGGGTCATCACAGGGTCTTTTAATCTTCTCAGCTCCACATTGGCAAGGCTGGGTGCTGGTGTAAGTGCATGGCGAGCAATCTCCTTCATGGCATAAAAGTTCACACTTATGTGTCTGACATAGCAAGGTTTTTTTACACTGCTGGCCACAGGACCATTTCGCTGAACTGCATCTGACTTTCTTACGCTCCTTTTCACAGTAGCATATTCCGTTTACTGTCTGTGGACAAGGGGGGCATGGGCCAGGGTGGCACAGAAGCAAACATAAGTGTTTACAGTTATCTCCGGTAGACAGCCGCTTCTCACACACCTCCCCGCATGTATGAGGTATAAGCCAGGGGTGAACAGGCGGATTATCAGTTTTACCACAAAAACACCTGTATTTCCTAGGGATTTCATCTTTGCTATACGAATTACGGCATTTTGGGCAGCACCATTCAATTTTCTGAGGCTTGTAAACGCTTATCGAAGCCTGGGGCTCGATACTGCGCAAGTTTATACTATCGTTAGCCCACTTTTGAATACAGGAGAGATGGAAGTACGAGTAGCAGTGATCGCATGTCCACACAGCGTGGTTCCGCTTAATGGAACTGATGCAGATGAGACAAGCTACCGACCGGCCACTGATGGCTTCTTCGAGAAGATTCTTGGTTCTATTCAACATCTGGGTGTCTCCGCCTCCGCGCCAGTAGCTCTGGAACATTCCTTCGATGACGCTGGACTCGTAGGGCTCCTCATCTTCGGAAGAAGACAAATCCTTCATGTCCTTGAGGTGCTTCTGCACGTTTTGTTGCAGCTTCGCGGCTGCATCTTTGTAACGACGTGCCATTTTCAAGGTTTGAGTTCTTAATCGAACGAACTTTTTCTTGTTGTTTCAAGGCTCATAATATTCAAGATTTTTCATAGGTTCACTTCTGTCTGTCAGCACTTCAGCAGATTCAGCTATGCTCATAGAAAAAAAATTACTGGCTGACCTGGCTGTGCTTGCTTTTCCCCTGTATATTACTCACATCCTAATAGTTTGTGATAGCTTTGGCTGGCTTGCTTTGATGAAGGAGAAGGAAGGAAGGAAGTTAAGTTAAAAAACTTTCGAGAAAACCTTCTCATCAAAAAGGTACCATGCTAAATCTATGTTCTCAACTCCTACTGTTTTGCTTTTGACAGTGACTTTGTTATCAAATTGTCTGAAATTGTCCAAGTTGGCTGACGTACGCCTGACATGCACCTGACATTTGGATGCCTATTTGGCTTAGTTGGCATGTACCAAAAAGGTACCATGCTAAATCTATGGTTGGCATCATAGAGATATATAGTTGGCATCAAGTTGGCATGTTTTTGTGTCTAGATGTGAATTAAGTGTCACTTTGCTCAAATAAAAACCCCTGAATTTTTGCACTATTTTGTTCACAATAATTAGGTACGGTAGGTATGGTAAAGCACAGCACAAGTGCTGCAAGGAAAAGATATCTAAAGCGGGATACACATCATGTGCAAGCAATATAGCCCGCAGCGCAAACGAAAACGCACGTCGAATAATGTCGTCAAATTACCAATGCTTACTTTATCAGACCTCTCTAGATCAGAGACAGTTACTTACGTTATGCTAGGATAGTGAACAACTACGCTCGAGGCAAGGCAAGCTACGCGGCCGTCGATGCGCCAGAAATCTATTAAAACTATCTAAAACGCCTTAATAAATGAATAGCCTAGGCATCCAGCCCGCCATGCAGTTCATTGAATGGTTGTATTTATTTTATCTTTTTAGTCCAGAATTATTTATTTATTATTTATTTAACCAGACTGCTGAATATCATTCAGGCCGCTACTTGAATGGCGCCGTTTAATCAAATGGCAAATGACTAGGCGTTTAATTAAACGGCGGAATAAATCAGTTGGCTTCGACTACCTTTAGGCTAGAATTATATTAGACCGGGCCGAGTGCGGGCCGGGGCGTGGCTGGAACGGGGCCCGTCCGTGCTACACGTTTATACTACACCGAGTGTTAAGCGGGCTATAAGCCGCCACGGTCACTTCAATACGGCGTAGTGATGTGAATATTCCCAATTATCGAAATTTAATAATAATGGAGTTTTCTTTACTGGAGATGGCTGCTATTGCGGTAGCTCTAGATGAAGAGGAAGCAGAAGCAAGAACTAAGAAGAACCAGGTTAAACGGAAATGGAGCGTGCATCCGCTTTGGAGAAGGCGTCAATTTGACGGAGAATTTAATACTCTATGTAGATACTTACCAGACAATGAAGAAAAATTCTTTAGATATTTTAGAATGTCCAAGGAAAACTTTGACATTTTACTAAATGAGCTAAAGCCCGCCCTTACAAGACAGCAGACAAGATTCAAGACACCGATAGAACCTCAACAACGATTGGCAGTGTGTCTCAGGTAATTACTATAAAATAAAAAAATGCTTCGTTTTGTTTGCACTTTACTTTAGACTTTAATCAATCAATCAATCGCATATTGTACAATTGCGACAGCAAAATTAAAGTTTACAGGCGGGAGAGTGTAAACAAAAGGTACATATACAAGGTAATAATAACAAAATTAAAGACATACTCAAAAACATTTTCATTATATTTATTATGACATTTAATTTATGATTCTTCAACCGTCGAATTGTCGGGATTGCTACTGGAGGGGTTATACTCCCTCAAAAATGTTGATAGGTCTGTGTCTATAGAATTATCTTCTTGTTGTGTCGACAGTGGTGGCGGCGGAGGGGTTGGAGTAGATGTTGATGGTGATGATAAAGGTGATGGTGATGTATAAGTTTGAGGATCAGTGCTCAACCGTTCCCATTCTAAATCCTGAACAACTTGGAATATTCTTCCTTTTGCTATATGTTGATAATAAGGCACCGGCCGGACATTTTAATAATACAACCTAAGAAGAATAATAATAAGAACCTATAGGTATGTGTATTTTATATTTAACTAGTTTTTCCCGCGAACTTCGTTTCGCCTTAGCTCCTGTTTATCCTGTTCCAGTGGGATAAAAAGTAGCCTATGTCCATCTCCTGGCTCTAAGCTACCTCCCTACCAATTTTCAGCCGAATCTGTTCTGCCGTTCTTGAGTTATAAGTGGTGTAACTAACACGACTTTCTTTTATATATATAGATTACATAATAATAAATGATTATAATATTTTACTCACCTGTTTCATTTAATGCATTTCCAATTAAAGTCCATATGGATGTTTTGAACTTTGTATCCATGTATTTTTGATGGGTGTCCATGTCATAAAGCTCGGGATACTTTCGGACATGTTCAATTAATTTTTCGTCGTCCATGGTTGCAAAGTCATGCAGAAAGAATCGTTTTCGTAAGATGAGCTTCAGAGCGTGCGTGCTCCCTCACTAAACATTCGTCGGTCACTGCCCGTACGCAGCACGGAAGTGTGTTCGTATTACGACGGGACGTGGAGGGGGCGGGGCGGAACCGTGCAACACGATGACGTAGACGAGCGTCGTCCGGGCCCGGACGGGACACGGATCATGCACGGTGTAATATAAACTGGTCCATATAAAATGTATGTAACGTTTCAAATCCGTGCCCCGTCCGGGCCACGTGTGCGGCCCGGCCCGGTGTAATATAAATCATCCCTAACGGTAACGTGTCAACGTGGCTTTATTCGTCTCGCTTGCACGGACGCTAGATTGGCAAGGTATAGAGATATTTATAGCCGCACCATAGACGTACAGTACACTCCGTTCAACTGACAATTGACATTGACAAGATGAGTTTTATTGATTTGTTTTGTTTGTTTACATGTACAGTTTTGTACTGTACTACATGTAGAAAAATATTTTAGAGTTTAGAGTTTAGAGAGATCCTTTGTGAGAAAATAGCTAGAAATAGAACAGAAAAACAATATCTCTCCCTACAAAACAACATAGTGACCGACTATCGGCACCAGGAGGAAACTATTTCTTAATTACCTAACCCAACGGGTTGTTCAATCGCTAGGTAATCTAGCACCGATAAGGGCTCCTTTAAGATAAGCTTGGAATAACCTAATGACTCATCAGCTATGCTGCAAGCAATAGGTAAGCTCTCTTTATTCAGTATGCACGATGGCGCGCGTTGCAACGTACGTTTTTATCGATTTAGAAACAACCGGCCTTCCCTCCGAAGAGTGTAATAGGACAAAAATCACTGAGCTCAGCATGGTGGCTGTGAAAAGGAACCATTTATTAGATACTAGGCCGGGCTCCACACCGCGCGTGCTGCATAAATTAACTCTGTGCCTGAACCCTGGAAGAATTATATCATGTATTGCTACTGACACCACAGGCCTGTGTAACTACCTTCTTGAAAATGAACCAGTTTTTAACCGCGACGTTTTTAACATGATCAACACGTTTGTCAGCGTTTTAAGTAAGCCCGTGTGCTTGATAGCCCAGAATGGACTTGGTTTCGACTACCCCATACTGAAGAATCATTTGGTGAAATTAAATGTGAGTTTTTCTGAAGATTTGCTGTGTGCTGATTGCTATCATGGGTTCTATGATATCTTGGAGAAGAATAAGCAGGATTTGAAGGTTTTTATTCAGGATACAAAAATAGACCTCAATCATCCTGGTCAACTGTCAGAAGTCAGTGAAATTGACTCTTCAACTGTTAATTTTTCACCAAGTAATGCGACAAGCTCTTCATCAAATGGAGAAAATTCATCAAGGAATGGAGAAAATTCATCAACAAACGGAAAAAATTCATCAACAAATGGAGAAAATTCACCAAACAATGAAACACCAATGAAGAAAACAAATTCACCAAAAAATGGAGCAAAATCTCCAAGTTCTGAAGTTTGTGAATCACCTTCATCCAGCAAAACGTCCGTTGATGATTTCTACACGGCCAACACAGAAATTCAAGCTATCAACGAAACCACTCCGAAACGAAAGATAACTGAACCATCTATGACCAAGATTTCTAAAGTACGTCGAAGAATGCCGTGGGGCCTTGGACCAAAGCCCACGGAATCCTACAAACTAAAAAACATATATGAAAGGGTGCTTCAAAGGCCTTCTTTGGAAGCTCATCGTGCTGAAATTGACTGTATTATGGCTCTACAGGTATCTGCAGCTTTGTCAAAGAAGTTTGTAGACTGGGTCGACGAAAATCATGTAAAATTTTCTGATATAAAGCCTATGACTATAGGGGAGCGTTTGTGATTTACATTTTTTATTATTTTATGCCCAGCTGTGGGCAACTATGCTGTCCGCAAAGGCTAGAAAAAATCTATAAAGCATGTATAGTTTAAGTCAAGTTTTCACTAATGTCTACACTTATCAAGTCCACTTATATAAGCAGATTGTCTTGGTTCTCCATGGTATTGTTCCCGTGAGTCTTTTTAAACTTGTTTCACAAAAATACTTACAAAATACGAAGCCATAAAATTACAAAAGAAAGGAAGATAAAAAGATATCTAAAAATTTATTAATTAGTTAAAAAATTAATTCTTTTTTTTTTATTAATATTTTTTAGTCCTTGGGCATTTTTGATTAGTATAAAAGCTTATAGCGATACAAAAATAAAGTTAATTTTTAGGAAATAAAATAACAAAGTATGTAAATTAGGAGTAGATAAAGATCCATTCTTCGCATTTATAGCTAAAATAGGTATATGTTTCCAAGAGACTGAAGATAGATTAAATAAATAGTAGTTCAAAATTCCTAAAATATTCTCATATTAGTGTAATATATATGCATGCTTAAATATTTGTGTACTTAGTACACAGCTTTATTTTGACTTTATTTTTAGGTTGTGTTTGTTAGTTTACTAAAAACTTTAAATTTTATATCAGTTTTTCATGGTGTTGTATTTTAATACGTAGTTTTTCTGTAAGTACCTAATTTCGTGATGCATTTATTAATTTTAGTAAAACTGAATTGTATTTTATCTAAACTTTTATTATATTAATTTTATTTACTACAACTTGCTTTTTCGGAATAAAAAGTAGGTTTGTTCCTAACTTAATAGATACCTACTTTTTGATACGAAAAATACATTATTAATTAGTGTAATAATTATTAGTGTAATGTAAGTAATTAAATACCTATTATTATACATTACTTATGTGTTTTAATATCCCCAAATGCCTTGCACATTCCTTGCACGTTTTTCGTGTCAATGAAAACTCCTTATGGACCAAAAGGTCTAGTTTTCTTGAGTCAGCAGGTGATATCCCAGTCTCACTCCCTCTCACATCATGAGGAAACCAGTTTGGAGCCTATTACGTATGAAATGCCTGCATGTTGATGCATATGCTTAATGTGGGCATGTACCAAAAATGTAGGTACTTTACTTGAACATGCCTCTGACTACCCCCTTAGATATCTTCAAAGGATCTGCATAGCGATTCATACTTTCAGCGGAACGCATCCGCGACGTAACCGTTCCGTGAAATTCGTCCAAAGTGCCGTTATCAGCTAAAAAATATGCGCAAAGTGAGATATCTCGTGCACAAAGAATTTTGTAGATTTAGCCTGCTACACTGCGATTGGTAGCGATCGGTTGAACAGCAGAATCGTCAAGGATACGATCCGCTGAACTGAAGTAGGCATAAATCGCTATGCTGGAATACATAAGAAGATCTGAGACAATGCTATTCTCGGAGTTACAGTCGCTCCTAATCAGGTTTTTTTTCGCTAGCGTTTTCACATTATCCGATATCGGTATCAGACGAATGTATGAACAAGATAGATCTGATAACGGGCCGGACAATATGAAAGACAGGCGTATCCATACGTACGCTTGGCAACGCTCCATTGACAAATGAGTGCTCAGCATCACTTAGCAGGTAAGTAAGTGATGCTGAGCGCCACCTGATATATGATGTGATGCTAAGTATTTATGTAGTTTGTGTAGGTACACACACATAATTAGAATCAACCCGCCTTAGTGAGATAAGAAGATCAACTATACCTAGCTCCAAATAATCTGATAACCATCATAATTGCAGGACTGCTAACCCTCACGGGTCTGCTATGGGGTTGCACGAACCCTTTCATCAGACAGGGGACGAAAGGCCTCAGGGACGTGAAAGCGAAGGGGCTGGCTGGGCAGGCCTGGGCTGAAGTTACCTTCCTTATGGGGAATTGGCGGGTATGATAATTTTTTACCTACTTAGGTAGGTCTTCTTGTTGTATCAATAGTTATATCGAATCGGTGCCGATGCCATTGTGGTGAAAGGATGAGGTACCTATATAATATATAGCCTCTTTGAGGCACATATTATGTGCCTCTGTAGAGGCTCTGTTGTGCTCTCAATACAATGGTTTAGAATGGTTTCCTTATTTATATAAATAACTTACCACAAATAACAAAACAAGTATGTGTCATGTTTGCAGATGATGCAACCATTTTTATACCTCAAAATAGTAATGATATTTGTAAATTCGAGTCAGAAATAAAAAAAAATTCTAAGCATCCATTTTTGCAAACATTTTGCAAAGAAAAAGTCATGGCGCACGGCCGGATTCGATCCCACGACTTCAGGAACGGAAGCCGGGGCCTCAAAACACAATCCTAAACAGACATGCTCATATTCTTCATGCCGATATCATTTAGCTGCCGAGCGAGCTTACTTACCTACTAGCCTTTTAGCAGCCGATGACCGTTTACACGTAAAAAAGTGCAGTGCGATACGACATCGTATCCGTTGAAATTCTTCCGCGTTTGTGCAGTACGTGGTTCCATGGCTGATAAACCAAACCGGCTCTCTATCGTATTTGCTGGCGGTGCGTCGCGCGCCGCTGTCGCTGGCGGTGCCGGCTGCTAACGGCCTCGCGTTCGCCGCCAGCGCGCTGGCCGGAGCGCTTAGCGGGTTGGAGGAGCCGCTGCATAGAGGTCAGTCGATTATACAGGGTGTAAAAAGACTTCTACCGAAGCCGAAAGGGGTAGGTACAGCATCCCAACACACAACTAAATCTAAAAGGATTTGCCGAAAAAATTATTATACTGGAGAAAACAGCGTTTGAAGATTACTGTTTTCGTATGTATTGGGAGCGTTGTTTTACGCAGATTGCTGGATTTTAAGTTTTAATTGTTTTTATCCTTTATTAATGAAATTATCAGGTAGGTATGGTCTTATTATGTTGTCCTAGTAGTAAACAACTGAAAATAGCATAAAACGATGTAGCTAAGTCAATATTTTTTTTCGCTATGTTTAGAATCATGGTCTGCTTGCAACCTCAGTTTTCGGTAGTAGTCTTTTTACACCCTGTATTTTACTACTAGCTGACCCGACAAACGTTGTAGTATGTACAAGATCGATCGCTCCCTTTATGATCACAATGCCTACGACGCGAAACGACTTTGAAGGATTACTAACTCAGATTTAAAACACCTACAAAGCAAAATGCCTCAAATCGATATCTCTAACGTGGTTTGCCAAATTTGCAATACGCCTGCATTCTTTCTTGTCTCGGCGGCAAAACGTCTCAAAATCAAAATGACTTTAAAGCATAGTACATAACACGCCATAGGACTAAGAATCATAATTAGTTGCAATCAAAACGGCTATAAATCAAATTGCCTCAAATTAATATTATACCTATAAAGCAACATATGCATATACATGGCATAGAAACTCTATGTGAATTCCCTATTTTCAGATTAGATACTAGCCACTTTAATTTGAATTTATTGTTATCTATTACAAACTTCACTGTCTATATGTCAATCGTTTATTTGTTCAATTCATTTGTGTCGCAAACGAAGAATCGTGGAAGTAATTTTTTTTCTTTACGAAGAATTTTCTGATGAAAATGGCTGAAAAGCCGGAAGAGCTGATTTTTATCAAAAATCAAAAGGGAGGGCAATCTTTGATGTGGTCTGGTTATAGATTTACAAAAAATCACGACAACGCTAGTGATGGAACAACCTCTTGGAGGTGTGTTGATAAAAACTGTAATGCTTCACTAAAACTAAATGCAGATAAAAATACAATTTTGAAAAAAAGCGTTCATGCTTGTTGGCCTAATTTTACTAAAAACAAAATATCTGCGGTGATTGAAAACTGCAAAGAAGAAGTTTGCAAAACATTTAAACCAGTGCAACAAGTTTTTGAAAATGTCTACACAAAAAGTAACATTACATCAGATGACGAAGATATGCTGCCTATATTTAAGTCTAAAAAAGATGCTCTTCTACGGGCCAGAAGACGTTTTCTAAAAGCTCCAAAGTTAGTCTTTAAGAATTTAAATGACGTAAAAGTACCAGAAATGTTCAATGAGTTTCTTGTGTGTGATGAAGGTAATGACAATGACAAAATTTTAATTTTTGCAACTCCGTTTGGGAAAAAGGTCCTTCAGAACATGGCCGGTAAATCACCCCAGCTGTTCGCAGATGGGACGTTTAAGCGAACGCCAACTCCGTTTTTCCAGCTATATTCAATACATATGGATATAGCCAGCGGTGAGGAAATGACTAACGTTGTGCCATTGATCTATGCCTTACTTCCCAACAAGACACAGGAAACGTATGTTAGATTATTTCTTCTCATAAAAGAACACTTAAATATCGAATTTCATAAAATGAAATGCGATTATGAATTGGCCCAAGTAAACGCTTTACAGAAAGTGTTCCCTAACATTCATATAAGTGGATGTTATTACCACTATAATAAGGCTGTTTGGAAGCAAGCTGACAAACTCAAGATGTTGGAATCAAAAGAAGGCCGGCATACAACCGCTCTGATAGCAAATTTGCCTCTTCTACCAACACAACATATTATGGATGGATGGTTGGCAATTGTGCAAGATCACATCGAAAATAGCGATGCTATTAAAAATTTCACGACATATTTTGAAAGACAGTGGTTGAAATTAGTGCCAAAAGTTCTAAGCTGTGCTTCAGAAACGAACCGCACGAATAACGGATTGGAAGGATGGCACCGTAGAATAAATGCTCGCATACCACCAAATGCAACATTTTTACTTTTTCTCGATAAGTTGTTGGTCGAAGCAAAATGGCAAAACGTGAAAATAAAGGCAGCTTTGTTTGAAAAAAATAATAGAAAGAAAATTTACATTCAATTTAATAAGGAACACAAAAGAGAACTGAAGAAACTAGATGAGTGCAGTATAACACCACTCACATTTATGAAAAATATACTTAAGATAAAAAGGCAAATTTTTAAGAATTAAGCATGAGTGTAAAATAAGGACCTACCTTATAGTGTTAAATTTGACAATAAAATGAAAAAAATATTGTATTATTAAATGTTCTTTTGTCTTTTTAAGATGTGGAGTTACAATTATTTTTACAGCACCCTATAGGGCGTACCTAACTGAAAAACTGCTGGACATAGGCCTAATGATCGCCATTGCGCCCGACCTATAGCATAGGTTGCGAGGAGCGAAGCGACGAATGGTTAGGTGTATAATGAACAACCACGCGCACGAGCCGAGCGAAGCGTGCCGCGGTAGCGGCCGGCGAGTGCCAGATCCCCGTGGTTTTTGTGTTCAGTAGGAGCATATACCTATATACAGGAGGATAAATACGTTACTGAGCATAGGAATAGGACATCGAGAAACAGTTCTCCCTTGTGGTCCCATTAATGGGACAAAATCCTGGGACCACGAGAAAACAGCTGGATTTACTGGCCGCTAGTCTTAGTCCGGGTGCAGTTGACGAAACTGAACTGCCATTTAGCAGCTGGGTTGTAGTTCAAATTCGGTCTGTCTGTACCGGCCCAAGAAGGCCTGTTTTACAATCGAGTGCTTTTATACATTAACCTGACCTGATGGTCGGGTTAATAACTTTAATTAACAATAACTATGCTTGTAACTCAAACTTGATTTGATTTGTTGTATTTTGGAGCATTTTGATGTTTAGGACCTAAAACTAATTAGTTGTTTTGCATTTGAGATATTTTGTGTCTCGAAGCATCTTCACATACAGTTATTTTACTACTGAGAGCTTTTACGTTAAAGTCACATTGCATTGGTAGCCATTCTGATGTTTAGAAATTTTACTATAAAGTCCGTTTGCATTAGAGGTACAGTAATAATAAGTCGTTTTGATTTGAGGCATTTTGCTTTGTAGGTGTTTTAAATGTGAGTTATTTTGCGACTAAGTCGTTTCGCGTCGTAGGCATTGTGAGCATAAAGGGTTTTTTTGAGTGCAGTGGGACTAACATTGGCTAAATTGGAAGGGAAATCACCTCTTATTTCGTGATAATTTATGTAATCTTTATGATTTATCATTTAATGCATATTTTTTTGAGTGGAGATTATAGATTTAGATAGTAGTTATTACCAGGTACCTACCTACAGGGTGGTCCAAACAGTGACGTCAGAAGAAAAATAATTATTTCCTCCGACCCCTATCATAAAGATCCAGGTTCGGTTTCAATTTCTGTTGTCTGTGTTTCGGTAGATAATGTATTTTTTTTCTTTCGTAGGTTCGATTCTCGGCATAGCGTTCATAGTAGCGGGCACCGCGCTGTGTTGCTATGACAAAGCAAGCTGATTATAGTCTGAAAAAAAAATTGAAAATTGTGTAGTACCTACCACTGTATTTTTGAATTAATATACAGGGTGTGTTGTATTTAATTTTAATTATCTCTAAAACATTTGTAATTTTGTTCATAGGCAAATTCATGTTTATTATAGGTAGGTAAAAAGAATATTCTTTATGATAACAATAAAGTCGCATAATTATCAATAAAGTGTAATTTTAAGATTGTTGATGTTTCTTAAAGTTTATAATAATGATTAGAATGCATTTTGTCAAAAGTAATTTTGATCCTTAAAATATAAATCAGAAACAAAGTTTGGTATTTTATTGAAAAAACCTTTATTAGGTACTTAATCTAATTCTAAATTCTATTCTAAAATATTGCACATTTATTATGTATAAAAAAATGAAAATTAACAATTTCTTACCAAAAAATATTTATAAAATCAGGCACCGACAAGTAATTAATTTTTCAAATTATATTACGAGTATGTAGAACTTTCAGAAATGTAATTACACACATTGAAATAATGGTTATTTTATTTATATATTTTATACTTTAACAAATAGGTAAATGTGTGGGTATCTACTCTGGGTAAGTTAAGCACATTATTGTAACTAAACACATTTTTATTCAATTATGGCCTTTATTAAAATTATTAAATAATAATCTCTCTATCATAATAATAATCATCAATAGAAGTCCACTGACGGACATAGACCTCAATATAGGTACTTTAAAAACAAATAATTTCTTGCCAATAACATCCGATTTTGAATTGAATTGAATTGAATTGAATTGACCTTACAATGTCATCGGTCCACAGGTGATGTTACATCCTAGATTCAGGCAACAAAAGTGGGCACTGGAAAAGGGCGTCAAATAAGAGTCGCTAACAGAATCGAAAGTCGAGGCAGGCCGCCCCGACTTTGCTGTTAGCGACCTGCCTAATATGGCAACATCAAAATTACTATTTAGAAAGCATGGCACAGCTAGTAAATTAACAAAGATAGTTAATTAATTACCTGGTAACTTCATTAATTAATTAGGTACTTATACACCATTAATAATAAGCACCTACTTAGGTAAGCACAGGATTTATTTTTTCCTCTAGAGGATCGCGAAGCCCTGAGCGGGCCCAAATATCTGAGATACAGTTCGTCCAACGGATCTAGGCATTCGTGAAGTTAGCCGTTTGTCTGCGCAGAACACAATTTTGTATGAAAAAGCGTTCATTGCGTAAACAAACGGCTAACTTCACGAATGCCTAGATTCGTTGAGCGAACTGTACTATGTCGTCCGGGATCGCGAGGCCAGCTCCGGGCCAGACCGCTCAAACCAATTCAAACCTTATTTTAAAGTGATAGAGGTCACTATGGCTCATAATCTATATCTCATTCGATTCTATATGAACATACAATTATTTGACTATATAATACTATATGACTATCGGCTTGCCAAGATTTAGAATAATTACGTTTTAAAACACGTTTACGTTTAACATAAAAAGATCTGAGAGAATGTCTACCGCACGTTGGGGATACAGTCGTGAACCTGTTTACGTTTTTTTTTTTACGTTTTAATACTAAAAAGAAAACCGACTTCAATGTTTGACTCGAAACGCAGTGTGACTCAGGGCGTCAAGGTGTCGATTCGATTTCTATTTGTGACATGGAGGGAAGGTGTTTAGAGTTTTACGGGGAAACTATCAATCCCTCAGGAATAAAATTTATATGGGACCACCTCTGGAGTATAGGTACCCTTTCAAACATAAAAAGAATTTTGCAAATCGGTCAACAAATGGCGGAACAATCGCGTAACAAGATAAAAAAAAACATACAGACGACTTGAGAACCTCCTCTTTTTTGAAGTCGGTTGAAAATAGGTTTGAAGTTGAAAGCAAAATCATGCAATTAGCCGAATTAATTGAACAAAATCAAAATCAAACTATCCTTAGATAGCTTGACTAATCCTGTTGTATTTTGTAAATATGTAGTAGCTTAATTTCTGTAAATAAAGTATATCACAAAATCTTCTAATTCTAAAAAAATGTAGTAATTTTGCCACACCCTGTATAGGTTGAATAGTTGTAAAACATCCTATAGTCATTACATTTTACTCAGTTGTTCAACCTACTTGAGTTAGCCGCCACTCGCCAGTGCCAACTTTCTTTTGCCAGACTATTTCGTTAACCCAATAAAAATGACAAAATATAATATTTACAATATCTTAACCTAAATAGATTATTGCACAAAAATAGTTATAAAGACATACCTAATCTTTATACATGAAGAATAAATACTAATTTACGATTTTAAATCGTAATTCGTAATCTAGAAATCTAGTAACTAATTTTATTACAAAATTAATTCCTTTTCTATAGCTACCTTAAGAATTTGTTATCTAAATGCCTATTTAATTTATTTAGTGACTAGATTATAGCGGTTGAATTAAGCAATGCGCCCATTACATCTAGGCGTTCTCTTGTAAAGTCAAGGATAAATAGGTATATATAAACCTATTTTAAATTGACGTTACATAGGTACCTAAGCTACTCGCTTTGTGTGATACACATACATCCATGTGAGATACGACTTTGGTTAGTTTTTATTAAATATCAAAAAGCTCCAAAAGATAATGTATACTCGTAGATAATCTCATATACAACATTTTTAATTATAAAACCTAATGAAGTTAAATGATTTTTATAATTTCACATTCAATTCAATAAAAAGTAGGTACCTACATACTTACATATTTTTTAACATAACTGTCCACATTTAGTTTTATTTGTGCCAACCTATGCATTTTAAATTCTGGGCACTAGAGTGTCTCATTAAGTTTAGATGACACAGTAAAAAGTATCTTTTAAAGATTCAAATGCCTGAGTTTTATACAATACTACTAGCTATGATCTCTTTATAGCTTCTATAGCCCTGTTAAGTCGTTCTAAAGATGCTTTTAAATTCGCCTCCTCTCCCGCCAAAAGCTGGCGCTCAGCCAATAACGCGCGTGCGCGGTCGGAGTCACGTGACGCAGTGCGAGTAACGTGCGCAGACTCAACGCGCAGGCGCGTCTGGCTGCGTTGTAGTTCATCCATCTCTTTCTTGCGAGCTGGGGAGGAGAGAGACATAAAAATAAAAACAGAAAATTTTATTTAAGGAAGGTACAATGAAATGAAACGGGCAGCGGCCAAATATTGCTAACTGGAATCTGATTGCCCCTTTCCTCGCGGGCTACTATAAGGTTTAAATGCCCATAATGCTATCCCAAACCAGAATGTAACCTATACCAAGTTTCATCCAAGTCGATCTTCTTGTTGAAGCTATGACTTGTCACCCTAAACCGCCTTTACGAGTTTTCTTCACGTAAGCACATGAGTCCGCTCAGCTGTAGTAGGGACACGTCTTTATATTGAATGAAACATACCTATTTCATATTTCCTGTAATTTCTGATAAACTCATCCATAACGTCAGTGACTCCTTGCCACGGGACTTGCTCATCAGCCTGGCATGCAACCTCCGACGTCATCACCTTCCCGCAACTCGCCGAGTTCACAGGCTCGTCCATAGATGTCGCTTGCGTCGACGTTATAGAACTTGATTCTTGGTCCGTTTTCAATGCAATTATCTTAGTAATACTAGGAATATTTAGCTTAGGGAATTCCTTCGGTTCTATTTTAAACTTTTTTATATTCTCACTGTCGAAACCAGGATTTAGATCCCGCTTTTTCGGGTCCTTCCCGCTAAAAAGTTTGACACTTCTATCCGCCATCTTGGATAGTCTGTTTAGCTCTGAAAAGTTCTTTTCAGCCAGTATTCTTATATCGGAGTTTTCAACGCAAATTGAGTCTAATCTCCTTTTGATTAGGTCGTTATTCTCATTGACGGATTTGTTGATTTCAGTGAGTATTTGCAGTTGGCTGTCTGGGTCAAAAGGCTCGGGGTTAGGGATGCCATAGCGACGATTTCTTTCACGAATTATTTCGCGCCATGACTTTTCGTAATCTGAAATGGACAAAAATCATGTAGGTATTTTGGTTGAAGTCAAGATATGTACCTACATAATGATGATAATGATACAACCGTTATGTGGTGACAAATGTCAATTCACTCAAGTTACTTTGTAGACGTTGGGGTATTCAAATGCAAGTCCAAATAAATAGGCACATGCCCTCTAAATCTAAATAAACTTATTCTTCTTTTGATTTAAGAGATCGTCTCTTGTCGGCATAACTGATGCATCCTTTTGCATCTATTTATATCCAGGGCAAGAAAGAAAGAAAGAAAATATTTTTATTTGCTTAGACACTACTAACACAAACACACTAAGCTTAAAGATATGCCTAAAATTACGATTAAAATTAAAGTTGTGCGCAGCAGAGTCAAAGCAAACAGGCCCCAACTCAGCATTGTGCTGGATAGGTACACACTGGTGCGCCTACCCAGCGCTGATTTTCAGTTGGTAGCCAGAGGAGCCACGTCACGACCAGCACTATCATGTACAACCGAGTCATGTATCATATTATATATATTTTATTATATATTACATACATATCACGTAAGGTACTTATACTAAATATATTAATATTTTGAGTTCACTACCTACTGTAATAAAATTAAATTCAAATACCTACTATTGTGTCTGCAAAGATATTATACGCAATGGTACCCGAATCTGTTTTATATGTACTTAAGTATTTATTTATCTGTTTGTCTGTCGTCTGTCCGTCTGTCTGTCTGTCACGCCTACCCACCTAAATAACGGAAATATCATTAATGCGACTTTGATTCATTTTCTGCGCGTTAAGGAGAACCTGTTTTCTGGGCAGCCTCCTTGACCTCTATACGACATGACAGCCACCTTAATAAACAAATTGGATAAATAAGCAATATCCTCACCAGCCTTGTAAGACGGAGAGACTTTGATCAGCTGGAATTGCGTGAGGAACTGCTGTTTCCTCTGCAACGTCGCCTTGTCCTCCTCAAGAACCGCCGTCAAAACCGGCTCAGGGGAGGATGGCTCGTCAGATAGGGAGTCCAGGCGGCCTGCTGCGATGTACGCGGTGGCTATTGCGTCGAATTTGAGAGTGCGTTCGTGTCTTTCTAGCTGCTTTTCTGAAACGTGACGTCATAGGTTTACCATCACTGTTGATGCAGTCTGCGACTAGTTTTGAAGAAAATCGTCATACTTTTTTTAAGAAAAATCGATGCTTATTTATAAATGTGAAACTCTGTTTCGTCTTTACTTTTTACGCACAAACTGTAGATTATAGCGTGGAATTTAGCATTGTCATGAGTCATTTCTTAGGTATCATCGTAAAAATAAAGGTAACTTACCTCTGAATACTTCCCTTGTCGCCAAACTGAACTCAGCAAGAAAATCTGCTTTAGCATTCTCATTGTAATTCGGACCAAACCTCTCTATAATGTCATTGTATTCATCCAGTTCATCTTCATCTGAATCACTCTCACTCTCGCTGCTAACTGCCTCTCTCTTCTCTTTTGTTTGCGCAAATTCTTTGAAAATCTCCGCTCTCATATTACTAGGCGTAATTATGTTGATTGAAGGCTTGCTGAGAACCTTTTTAGCTATTGGGCTTGCATCCTTTGGCACCTCTTTGTTCGATGAAAGATACTTCAGTCTTCGAAGACGCTTTTTATTTTCATATAAGTCTAACATACTAACTTCTTCTAGGACTTTAGGACTAGTAGCTTTTGGGCGTAGATTTGTTATGACAACCTTTGGTAACTTTGCGTCTAATTGGCATGTTATGATCATTTTATCAGATTTGACTTCAAGTTTAGGTTCTTTTTTCTGTGTTGCTAATTTTGATTCCTTTATAAATTGTTCCTTAATCTCAGCTTCGGCCATAATGGTAGGCACTTGGTATATTACTTGTGGTGTAACAATGACTTTTTGATTCGTTTGAAAAACTACATCCGTTTTATTGTTGTTGTTCGACAGAGTTTGTAGCACATTGTTGCTGGATTTGAGCACGTGGACTTCTTTGTTAATATTCACGCTATGTGGTTTAGGATTCTTAATTGTATTGGTGTCGATATTATTGTTATTTACAGCTACATCAGTAGTTCTGTTCTCGTTTGGACTCACTTTCATCTTGATAGAGTCCGTTGTCTGACATATTTTGGAATTATTCTTAATCATCATCAGGTTACCAGGAAACTGTACATTACTTAGATAAACAAAATTTGGTTGCAGTACTACACTTTTACTTTCAGGCGGCTTATCTACTTTTATATCTATCTTGAGTTTCTTTTTCCAGTGTTCTTCTGTATACTTCTCAACTTTCACTTTGTTCTTCCACTCTTCTTGCGTTGTCTGCGACTTCTCCTTCACGACTATCTTGTTTCCGTAAATCTGATTCTCAGTGATCAGATTCTCGAAATCGTTTTCATCACAGTTGTCTTGATGTAGCCTCTTTAAAGCAACCACTTTGGACGAAGTGTCCGCGATCACTTCATTCTTTTTGCTTTGGCTTGACAACCGTGAAGGAGCTTGCAAGTTTTTTGACTCGAAATTCGTTCGTTGCAATAAAACTTGCGGGTTTGGCTGGATGGCCAGCAGCATTTTGGGATTCTTTTGAGTTTGCAGAAACATCAGGTTCTTCTGTTCATTATAGCCTCCGTCAGGAGGCTTATTGGGAAAATTCGGCTTCGATTCTGTACTTACTGGGTTGAACACAGGCCTCTGAATTGCTTGAGTCACCTTGCTTGTTTCTGCGTTTACTGGATTGAAGATTGAACGCTGAACTGACGCTGGAGTCAAACTCTTGCTTGTTTCAACAGTCACTGGGTTAAAAATTGAGCGTGGAACTGTTAACGGTGGAGTTGAACTGGTCTTGCTCGCTTCACTCACTGAGCTGAAGTTTGGCCGTTGATTTGATCCTTGAGTTGAATTTAGTTTGCTTCCTTCAACACTCGTTGGATTAAAAATCGACCTTTGGATTCCAGAAGATTGAGCCGAATTCGTTTTGTTTGCTTCTGGGTTAAATACTGGTCGTTGTTGTACTTGTGTTGGTTGAGCTGAACTTGTCTTATTTGTTTCTACACTTATCGGATTAAAAATTGATCTTTGATTTGAAGATTGTATCGAATTCGGTTTGCTTGCTTCTGAATTTATTGGGTTAAATATTGGTCTTTGATTCGGTGAAGCTTGTGCTGAGTTCTGTTTACTTGTTTCAGTGTTCACCGGATTGAAAAAGTGTTTAGTTCCTGACTGTTGAGAAGTTGCTGATACATCTTTTGGTATGAACCTTGTCACTGTTGATTGACTCACTGGGGGATCTTTCGTTTCTTTCGGAACGTCTTTCGGTTCAGGTACTCTAAACTGGTTATCGTTCTTGTTGATAGCCTCAGCTGCATTTATTAGTGTACTGATATTATTCTGGGCTGCTGGAGGATTTAACGGTATATTGTGTCTTTGATTTTCTCTCTCTGGGGCTATAGTTTTCTCTTTCACATCTGTCTCTTTGTTAAGCGTTGCTGTTTTGATGACAATATTGCTGTGTATTTCTACTTTCGGTCTTTCAACTTCTTTTTGAAATGCGGGATTGAAAACAGGTTTCTTGATAGCGTTCTGGAAGGCTGTATCAACGGGGCTGCTAACGCACTTCATATCAATTTTACTGATCGGAATACTGGTTTTCAAGCTGTACCTTTCTGTTTTCTTTTTAATATCTTTATTTATTTGTGAAGGTATTGCAACAGAGCCTCCTGAGCCTTGTGCTAAAGACGTAATACTCATTTTCGATTCCACCATATGTTTACTACCATCAGACTTAGAAGTGGGTGGTATAATCTTCATTGTGAAATTGTCTTCGAAATCTTGCTGTTTCGGAGTTTCAACCTCTTTCTCCATTTCAGTGTCTTCTCTCCGCGTGCTTTCTTCTCTTCTTTCGAATTTCTCGTCTGGTTCTTTCACTTCTCTTGAGCCTGTGATCGTAAATGGCTTGAAGTCTTTTGGTGCTTCAGTGTGCATGGATTGATGGTTATTGGAGTAGTTGACTGGCTGAAAGGCGGAATATCCTGGAATGTTGTAGAGAAACCCTGTGTAATTGGGGTAGCCGGTCTCCATATTCGCTGTGACGCTAGGGTTGGGGTTGGGGATGGATGAGGGGGATATTTTCGGGGGGTGGGGGATTGGTTTGGTTGGGAGGAAGGGTTTCTCGAAAGGCTCGTCAGATTTGTACGGCTCTGGTTTCTGTATCACGGCTGGTTTTGGCTCCTCTGACGGTGGTTGAGGTCTGACTGTAAAAATAAAAATATGTTAGATTTATAAAGCTATAGAAGAAACACGGTTCGTAGGATTATCTGCTTAGTAAAATAGTTCTAGTAGGTACATTCAAGTTTTCTACAGATTTGAAATGTCTTTGGTATGCAAATGTTAAAAGTTATATTCGTATAATCTGACTGCTGGACTAACATGTGGAAAATATGGTGTAAAAAGGAAAGCAAATTAATGCATGCGACAAAAATATTATTTTTCTATGCAGCAGCGGTATACAAAGCATTGTAGTGAAGATGCCTTCACATCTATTTATCTATCTATGCAGATAGATAGATAGATAGAAGATATTTACTTTGGATTAGATTCAACATGTACCTACTCTGGTACTTAAATTGAAAATAATAATAACAGTCACACAGTTCTTGGGAAAACAACAACAATTAGAATCAATATTCCCCAGGGCACGGTAGATACCTATGTCTCAGATCCTTTTAGCGATATGGCCGCCCATTGTACAATTTGTTTATTTGTTATATTATCTGTATTATGTTCTTGTGTACAATAAAGAGTTAATCTATCTATCTATCTTTAGGTACTTTTTTTTTGTTTTGCGGATAGAAAATCTGCTTTAAGTCAAGGGAATGTAATTGTTGTGTGTGGGGTTGTCGAACATTCGACGACTTACTAAAAACTACCCGATGGCCGGCCTCTGTGCATAACGAGGGGCTCCGGGATCTCCTATACGGAATGCAGGCAGTGCCCCTCTCGCATTTTGCCTTGAGCACAATCTGTTACACTTGCCACACAGCTACTACTTATTTAAAACTACGAGGGACTTGCATAGCACCCACACCCTGACAGTAGATCATTCCAAAAATTGTCACGCCGCGAGCATCGATCACGCATCTCTTGCGTCTCGCCGATCAGCCCGCCACACGACGCCACCGAGTTCCTCAAGTGTATTAATGGGGTTTGTTAGAGACAAGTCCAATTACCTACATTTTTGGCACATGTCAGCACCTTACCCTGATATTTAGAAAATATAAAAGGATTAGGTAGGTTCGGTGGGACTTGGAGCAGTAAACGTGTAAGAGAGGATTTTTACAGTATTTCTCAGGTTTCGACCTAAAAAAATTACCCCTTTGCAAGCTGATTTGCAGATTATTACTAATTGGTGAAGGATTATAACACTCCGTATATATTTGTATCGTATGTAAAAAACCTAACTAATTACAAAAACCGCAAATATGGAGGACGCTATTCCTCCGGACCGCCCGCCCGATCCCCCTGATCCTAGCATGGATTTCACAGAATCCCGAACTACTACTAAGCCTGCTAAGCGTAGGCTAGACACATCCGTGGAGTCAAATCCATCAGCTCAAAATAAAAAAACAATCACTTCCCCAGACATGGCCGCAGCCTCGGTGCAAACAATATGGCATCATGCCATATTGACCGTTGGCGTAAAAGAATATTCGCCTACAGACAAAAGTCCGTTCGTTATCCACGTCTGCAGAGAGCAACCTGATCCATCCGCTGGTACCTCCATTCGCCCTATCAAATTCGGTCAGTTTTTAAAGAACCACAGTATACAAAATATTTGCTCAGATGGTATTAAACAAGTAGGAAGAAACAGGGTGTCAGTGGAGTTCATTTCAGCTAAAGACGCTAATAAATTCCTTGACAACACACCTCTATTAACTCAATTCAAATACACTGCCGCGATCCCTACTTTCAACATTACGCGAATGGGCCTTGTTCGCAATGTTCCCGTGGACATGTCAATGGAAGAATTTGCAACCAACGTCGTTGTTCCGGCTGGATGCGGATATGTCATCAAAGCCAGGCGCCTTAACCGCAAATCTCACGAAGATGGAAAAACTATATGGATTCCCACCCAATCGGTTGTTCTCACCTTCCGAGGACAATCTTTACCTTACTTGACTTACCTTTTACTTGAAATGATCGACGAGGCCAACCTGTGTATTATTAATGATGGATCCATTACCCGTAGAGCTCTTCCCTCTCAAGACCCTAAGAGTGCGATCGACTTGACTATTAGCTCCCCTTCACTATCCTCACTTTTATCCTGGAAAACCTTGTCTTCCTCCTACGGTAGTGATCATTTTCCAATTATTATTTCTATTTCAAATCGTTCTACCCCGCAGTTTAGCTTTAATCCTTGTTTATCATATCAGCTTAACGGAGCTGATTGGTCATCTTTCTACTCTCATTTAGAATATTCTTGCTTAGAACTTCCTGTTATACCATCAGATGACATAGATCATTTCCTACTTGCCTACTCAAAATTAGTAGAAACTATTATACAGAGTGCTAACGAAACAATCCCTCTTAAAAAGCAAGCTACATCCCATCGTAAGATTTCTTCCCCTTGGTGGGACGCAGACTGCACGCTTGCAGTGAAAAATAGAAGGATTGCCGAACTTGCTTACAATGATTCTATGACCACCGAAAATTTCATAGCATATAAACTCTCAGCAGCGAAGGCTAGAAAAGTACTCGCTCATAAGAAAAAACAAGGATGGAAAACTTTTTGCGAAAGCCTATCACCTAGAACTCCTTCTTCTATAGTTTGGAAGCAAATAAAACGTTATAGAGGATCCTACAACTCTTTGGACTCTTCTTCGAATGACCCTTTATCCTGGATTGACGCTTTTTGTGATAAATTATCTCCTCAATTTGTTCCTCACCTGGATTCTCTCCCTTCTCCTCCTCTTTTTCTTCATTCCTCAAATAACATAGACTCTCCTTTCTCCTTAAATGAACTGCAACTGGCATTGGACGGACTCACGGACACATCTCCAGGTGTTGATGGTATCCCTTATTCATTCCTTATAAAATCTCCAGATAATGTAAAGCTTTATTTTTTAATGCTTATAAACAAATTTTTAGATTATGGCGTAGTTCCTGAAGAGTGGAAGACCCAGATTATCATTCCCATCCTTAAACCAGGGAAAAAACCTTCAGACCCGAATAGCTATAGGCCTATTGCTTTATCCTCTGTCCTAGCCAAAATAATGGAACATATGATTAAATTTCGATTAGAGTGGTTTGTTGAAAACAATGGACTTCTTGCTAAATCACAGTACGGTTTTAGGAAAGGCATGAGCACGCTTGATAACTTAAGCCTAATTACCTCGGACATTCGTATAGCAATTCATAAAAAGGAGTTTGTGGCTGCAGTTTTCTTAGATATTACTGCTGCTTATGACAATGTCTTGCTTCCGGTACTCAGGAGTAAACTTCTCCAGCTGAGCATCCCTGTGAGGCTCGTTCGATTTGTCTGTAACTTGTTGATGGAACGTAAAATTCTAATCAAATCCCAAGGTTCCTTTCTTCCTTCTAGATCTATCTGGAAAGGCTTACCTCAAGGTTCAGTACTTAGCCCTCTCCTTTATAGCCTGTATACTCATGACTTGGATCAATCTTTATCCCCTCTGTGTCAGGTCTTACAGTATGCTGATGACCTTGCACTATATATTCAATCGAGCTCCATTGATGAATCTCGTGATAATCTGAATACGTCTCTTAGACTCCTTAATAATTGGTTAACTGATCATGGACTCTCTTTATCGGCTTCTAAAAGCAATAGTATTGTTTTTACTTGGAAGCGAGCTCTCCCCCCTATAAACCTTTACATTGATAATCAACTTATCCCTCAGGTTCAGTGCGCTAAATTTCTGGGCATTCGTTTGGATTCTAGAATGTCAGGTATACCTCACTTCAGTACCACTTCAGAGAAATGTGAAAAAAATATAAACATCCTACGATCACTGTCAGGTGTTTGGTGGGGCTCTCACCCATATTGCCAAAAACTGCTTTATAACGCTATTGTACGCAGTCACATGGATTATGGATCCTTTCTTTTAGACCCTTGTTCCAAACTAGCTCTTGGGAAATTAGATAAAATCCAATCAAAATGTTTAAGGATCATTATCGGTGCGATGAAATCGTCCCCTATAAACGCAATGCAAGTTGAATGTGTCGAGGCCCCTCTTTCTCTCAGGAGACAGTTCCTTTCTGATCGGTTTCTGTTTAAACTTATTCAAAACTCTGACCATCCTCTGTTATCAACGCTTAAAACCTTGTATAATATTTTTAATCCCATTTTAGATAGCGACCCAGACAGGATTCCATGTTTAATTCGAAGTTTTAGAAAATTAGTTCATTTACCATATCCTATTATTCAGAGCCCAATAAATCCTTTATTTTCTACCACGTATGCAGCTTTAATATATAAACCTAACGTAGTTCTTGACTTCGGTATCTCAAAAGGATCTGTTAGTGCTCGTGACATTTTTATTGAACAGTTGTCTACCAACTATCCTGGATGGCTACCTATCTTCACTGACGCCTCAAAGGTCCACGACTCTGATCCTGTAGGTGCTGCTGCTTGGATCCCCTCTTATAATGTTGTCCTTAACTTTAAATGCCCATCGATCACCTCTGTATTCTCTGGTGAATCAATAGCCATCTTAGAAAGCATCCTATTTGTTGAATCTCATAATCTCAACAAATCCATTATATTTACTGACTCAAAAAGCTCTCTTCAGTCCATTCTCTCCAACCCTTTTCGCTCAAAATCTAGATTTCCGATAATCCTTAGGATCCGTGACTCTTTGTTGAGATGTCACCATAAAAATATAAATATTGTCCTAGCTTGGATTCCTGGTCACTCTGGAATTCCTGGTAACGAAACTGCTGACAACTGTGCTCGGCAGGCCATTCAGACCGGTTCTCACGATTATCTCAAAATTTTGTCTCATGACCTTTGCTTAGTCCCTAAGACACATTTATTTACCTCTTGGTCTCGTTTATGGCTTTCTTCTAAGACTTTGAAAGGCAGACATTACGGCGACATTCAACCCGAAATACCTATTAAACCGTGGTTCTTTAAATTTCGTAAAGCCAATAAAACGACCACTTCTGTTATCTGTCGACTTCGTTTAGGACACGTATGTACTCCTGTCTTTCTTGCCAAAATAAGGGTCAGGGATCATTCTCTCTGTGAATGTGGATTAGACGAAGGCAATGTAGATCACCTTTTATTTTCTTGTCCCAGACTGCGGCTATCTCTGTATAATGTCACCCCTCCTGAAATCCCTCGTCCTTTCTCCTCCAAACACCTATTAACCCTAGTTTTTACTCCCTTTATAGCAAAATTATGTAAATTTATTACTGTAAATAAAATAAAACTGTAAATAATTAATCATCGATATCATCCGTGTTGTAAATACATAAGTTCTCCTTCGCCTTAAATGTGTTATATTTTTATTGTTGTATTATTTATACCCTACCCTCATAATCAGCTTGCATCGATAAAAATACTTATCGAGACTCCCTCCTTCATACCGACTATCTGCTTAAAACTTTAGTTCCTCCATCGTTTTACCGTTTTATTACCATTCGAACGCTGACATTGGCAAAATTGTGACACACACCGTCACAAACGCCAGATAAAAAAGAAGAAGAAGAAGGATTAGGTACAATTTTTAAAGAAACAAATAAACACGAACTCTGAACGACCAAGGAAAACATCATGAAATTCTGATAAGCGACTGTGGGCTTGCTACCTGTCACGTATGGAAAAAACTTAGGCCTTTACATCTATATTAGATGATTTATACAGCGTCAGGAGGCAACCTATGCCTACACTGAACAGGACGCTGCAGTGCCTGGGACATTGTTTGAGATGTAATAGGCTTGCCCAGCACCTAATCCATCCTCCCAGCCTGGCCCACAGGAAAGACGACGTCAATACGTGTGGAGCTGACTAAGCTGCGGGTTTCCTCGCGATGTTTTCCTTCTCCGCTAAGAGCTCGTGTTAACAAAACGAAAAATCTATTGATACACGGCCGGGATTTGAAACTACGACACGACCTTCGGATTGAAAGTCGAGAACCAACCCCATTCGACCAATACGGCTCACGTATCGAATACGAATCATAATTATTAGTAGTCCTAATAATAATTTGAAAGTACTGTAAGTGACCTGATTCCTTGATGTCTTTTTAAATTGTTTATTAACTAATAAGATAATTATGCAATAAGACGCGTGACGCAGCAAGTGCTGCGCCACAACGGGTAAGGCGCCACTGAAAACCAGCGCTCCAGCACTCTCGAGCTGTTCGAGCAAATGCTGAGGGGTAGCCGTATTTACACCCACATAAAATTGGATAGATTTAAGTAATAGGTACTTAACTTTGTAACTGTGTATATGTGGAGAAAATAAAACTTTATTCTATTCTATTCTATTCTTTAGTAGAGCGTTGTCATCAAATTTTAGTAAGTCATGAAAAGAGCTTCTTTGAGGTGTAGGCACCTAAAATCCTTTCACCACAGTGACAAGAAGAAGAAGTGGTAGCCAACAACCATCCGATCTTATGGTGCATGTGCTAGAATCAGTGCACCAATGAAATATGTAGGTAGGTATGTGCTGTGCACTAAATGAAAGTATTTTGTTTACGGTGAAGGGAAACATTGTTGAGAAACCAGTAGGTAGGTACACTACCTAGACAAAATACCTACCTACCTTCCAGTTTCTACAACAGCAGTAAAACTCAAAATTCTGTCGTCATTATGGGAGATGGGAGATGACCCGTGTACCCACTGGCTTGACCCACCGGTGGGTCTAGGGGTAATTCGGATCTGGCACTCGCCGGCCGCTACCGCGGCACGCTTCGCTCTAAGGTCATGGTAATTATCTGTATGAGAAACTTCGCCAACCTAATAGCAAGTACAGTAAGAGGCCAACACGAAACTTGCTGCATTACAGTAAGCACAAAACTGTGGCATTTCGGGGAAGTTTTCGCTACCAGGCAACCAAGTGCTGGAACAATATTCCCCCACCTTTGCGTTTGTTGACATCAAAGTACACTTTTAAAAAACGTTACAAATATTTTCTACTTGATGAACAAAAAACTGGGTTGTCTGGTATAAATAGTAATAGTGCGCCCTTCACTTGCTAGAGGGTAGGTAAAGTTACCTACTTACTTTTGTTTTTTTTATGTATTTATTTTTATTTATTTCAACCTTTGCTTATTTGTTATTAAATATTTATGTAAATACCGAATATTACAATTAAACCACCTTCACTTAATTTTTGTATTTACTTTTTACTTGGCAAGCATTATATTTTATTTAGTTTATGGAACACAACACTCCACATAAATACCCTCACAGGGTCTATTGGCTGACCGATGGTTTTCGACAGAATACCAGCGCCTCGCTACCTCGCTGTGGCGAGGCATTATGCTGAGTCGAAGCCCTTTTGCTGCTGTAGCACACATACATGACAGGCTTTTTGTTTTTTACGTGTATTCTCTTTTTTTTTTTTGTTTTCATTTTGTTACTGTATTTTGTGTGTGCTTGAGTGGCAAATAAATAAATGTCTATGTCTATGTCTATGTCTAATTTTTGTTAGCTCCTTTCGTTCACCACACTAGGTAGTTTACAAGAACCGGTGACGCACACAAGACCACACTGACCGTTTTCACAATACCAAGCTCGTATTGTGAAAACGGTCAGTGTGGTCTTGCGTGCGTCACCGGTTCTTGTAAACTACCTAGTGTGGTGAACGAAAGGAGCCTCCTACAGGCAAGCTTATACCTACCTTATCCTTTCGTCACACTGGTTTGAATGACCTAGTGGCACGATAAGAAGAAATGTAGTGAATTAGTTTTAGGCAACTGCTAGTAGGTACAAAGCACAGTATGATACACATTCTATCTGTTCAAGATACGTGGTGATAAGCCCATGCCTATAGTCTAAAGACGACCTCTGTAACGCAGTGGGTGAAAGCCCGCTTGGGACGCAGAAGGTTGCGGGTTCGATTCCCGCCGCGGGATAAATGCTTATAAGATATGCAGATTTTTATCTCGGATCTGGGTGTTTCTACGTATAAATATGTATGTATTTACAAACAAAAAGTATATCATCATCATCATCAGCCTTTGTCATCCCACCGCTGGGTATAGGCAAGTATATAAGTAGCAGGAATATCAGTTCCCATTGTACAGGATTTGCTTAGTTTGGGGCTAGATGATGCTCGCTTCTGAGCCACCGTACCCCCCCCCAGTGGTATGGTTGCTGTGTGAAACAGCCAACAGGTTCCCCGAAAGACGCCACTTGTACATGGTCGACATTCCCAGAGCTCGTACAAAGCGTTTTGAGTCTACATTTTTCATACGCACTGCCAAATTGTGGGACTCATAGGGGTCTTCAAATCAAGAGTAACTACTAACTAGGTTCCTTCTAGGAAAGCATGCTCCATCTTAGACCTCACCACACCACTGCTTAACATCAGGCAGAGGAGGATGGTTTCTTTAGGATGTTTTCCTTCACCGTTTACCCTCGTATTCATAAAAAAACTCTTGCTACATTTAGAGCCAGTTCGTTACTTTTTCATAATTTGGTAAAACACAGTTGCATTAGCGGGATTCGAACCCACGAGCTTTGAATGTTTAAATCGAAAGATGATGGATCTTTTGAACTGGTCCGTCTTAAGTCCTTAACAATGGTCTTTAAATACTTATCCTTTTGCTTCACGCCTCCGCGTCGTCCCAGGTCTTGCAATTGAGGTATCATGGTACCAACAGTTAGCAACGAAAGTTGACAGATTGATTTGATCCATCAGCTCAATGCCTTAGCCACACTTAATGGTCAATAGTTTTGAACTTTGAGCTGGTCTCATATTATGTTTTCCTTCACCATTATTAATTCTAAATGGAAAAGTTTGGTAGTTTACAACTAATATTAGTTGGCTTACGGCTGAATGTATTTGAATAAAATTTGTTATAGAGGCAGCTAAGTTTTAGGAACTTATAACTTGAAGGTCTAGCCAGAGATTATATATGTAGACAACCTACTAGCATGGTCACATTAAAATACAACGAAAATCACTGTTCCATCTATAATAACATATCCATACTTAAGTAGACGCGACTCCAAAGAAAAAACCTCCGGTGAACCCTACAGAAAAACAACTGTGCTTCATCAGAAAAGCCACGGTTCTCTCCATCCAAGCTTGGCTGTCCCTCGCTGCTGCTCGGATCTTGTCCCAGTTGACGTTGATGTAGCCTCCCTCGCTCGCAAAGTGCAGGATCAGAACTCCACCTCCGAGGCCAAAAGCAGCGATTTTTCCTACTCGAATGACAGTTACTCCGGTCAGCCAACCTGATGGAATACTTAGCTTAAGCCCTGACTAATCTAAGTTTTCTAAGTCTTAAATCATTTATCCAGGACCGCTGGAACCACTCAGAATAGTCTATATAGAAGATTCTACTTCTATTTGTCTAAGTAATGGTTTCTTTGATAATAATTCATACACCTTCAGGAGTCAGAAGGCAACCTACAGTGGCGTAGCTAGGTAGACAAGGGCCCTGGTGCAAAATAAACTGGGGCCCTAACTGAACGGTTTAGGTTTTATCAAGTCAAAATATGCAGAATGTGGCAAAATGTAAACGATTTTGAATTTTTGTAAAAACTCGTAATTTTTTAGGCTGACTGCAGTTAGGTACTTTTAAAAAAAAATCTAAAATGCAGTTGTTTTTATTTTTAAAATAATCATACCTAGGTATATCCTAAGAACAAAACCTTCTGGACTCTGGGGTTCTGACTCAGAGTCCGAAAGCCCCTTGAGCTTGGGGGCCCCGGTACACTGCACCGCCTAGCCCTCGGGTAGCTACGCCACTAAACAAATGCCGTCAACAGGACGCTTGTGTCTGGGACATTGTTTTGAGTTGGGATAAGCTTGCTCAGCATCTAAACCATTCTCTTATCCAACGCCTACTTCACAGGATGGTATGGTCTATTGACCATACCATCCGTATGACGCTGACTAAGCTGCGGGTTTCTGTTATTGTTTACCAAGTATGTTCACCTAAGAATCTACCGCCTTTCCCTTACAGATGTGTCATACACACGAAACGCCGTCGTCTAAAGCACACCAACTCGCACAGCCATACAATCAGCTTGCATCTTCATTATATAAGTATTTTAATTATTTTAGGGCAATTAAAGGCTAGGTAACTTGTACCCACGACACAAGGAATATGTGACTGTTGGGTGTGAAGATTTCTGACTAGCATTTAATCTACTATTTCAAGTACTTTTACTTGAAATAGTATAGATAGTAAATATCACAGAGTACTGGTGGTCTAGTGGTAATGGCCCCGCTTCCGATCGTAAGGTCGCGGGTCAATCCCGGTCGTGCACCTATGAGTTTTTCTGCAGAAAAATGTATACTATACCAGTTCTCTCAAAAGTTGAAGGAAAACATCGTGAGGAAACCGGCATGTCGCAGAACCTACAAAGTTCGAAAACATGCGTCAAGTGCACGAAAGGAGCCTCTTTGAGGCGCACTTATAAGCCTTTCACCACACTGGTTCGAAAGAACTGGTGACACGACAAGAAGTACCTGTAATCGTTCCTAAGATAAGATGTTTCGTAGATTTGTTCCTTATCGTGTCAAGAGCGAAGTCGATGATAGATTTCGATTCTTTTGGTTTGATTTCCTCGATTATTTTTTCTAAATCTTCCTGTTTTGGTATAGGTCTGGCCATAGGACATAGTTTTCTGTTGCAAGTTGTTTTGGTTTGATTTTGACATTTGCTGACAGCAGAAAAGTCTATCTTGAGACAGTTAAGGTTATTTTGTATAGAAGAACTTTTGAACAGAGGTTGAGGTTTGCTATAATGGCCTTATTTATCTACGGGAAAGATGGGCAAAACGAGTGGAATTGACTAAGGGCTTAATCACAGTGGTTTCCTTCACCGCTTTGCGTAGATACATTTTACGAAAAACCCTGTCAAGGCCGGGATTCAATAAGATTGAAAGCCAAGAGAAACCGCTAGGCCAACACGACTTTAAGCAATAGTGTTGTAGTAATATCGATAGAAGTTATCGATAGCTTGCCGCTCAAACCTACAAGCCTGAAACTTCACATAACATCACAAACTAACTACATGCGCTAACTGAAGCGACGAGGGGAGGGGTCAACAAAAAATAAAAGTAACTACACTCACGAACGCATTGCGAGGCTAGATACCCAAACCACACTTTGTTCAACACAGTGGTTTGAGGATTAAGTTTCTCGAAACGCGCTCGCGAGACTAGCATGCACATAAGTAATTTCATTGAATTGTATTTTTCAATAAAACCATATTTTTCACTTGTTAGGTATTGTCCATATCATATCTAACTATTAAATATAATATTTACACGTATTCGGACACAGAAACACTCGGATCGGCCATCCATCGCCATACGCCTAAATGCTGCTCGACAAAAAATATTTGAAAAAATATTGAACACCTATTAAAAACTAAAATTAATAATAACTATCTAACGTTAACGTATAAAGAGGTTTTTTGTTATAAAACTTCGTTCGTATTGTCTGTTCGTGCGGGGTCATTGGCCTGCGGACAGGCGGACGAAACAATACTGCAAGGAAAAATAAGTCTTATCACAAATGCAGTAGAATCAATATTGCGAAGCTGATTGCACGCGCGGCTGACGCCTAACTTAAAGCCTACTTAGTTAAACAGACCCCGTACGAGCGTAACAATTTACATCTCGATATGAATCAAATTTATCGACAGATTTATCGATGTCGATAAGTATCGATTAGTCGATGAAATATGTCGATACATTTGAGCAAGGCGCGTCACTATCCGAATAGTGGTTGTAGTAACTTTACATTGATTGCGATATTCTATAAAATATATAAATATATCGCTTTAACGCTGCACCAGGCAGCTTTACTTACATTTAATTATTTGATCAGCGACGTACAAATTGAGTTTCGATATTGGTGATATTTTTAAGCGTATTCAATAAGTTCATAGATTATTTTGGAATGTGTTGGCTGAACTGTATAAGTCTCATTAAGTACACCTTACTTTCATAGTGAAAGGCTGCCACAATCCTGTTATTAAAATGAACTATGCCTAGCCCCCTATAGCATTTAATCTAAATGCTCTGACTAGCCAAGATGGCAGCTAAATCTGTTGCCATGACACGAGAGAAGAAAAAGTTAAAGCGATGTGTGGTTAATGTCGCATAGTATTAAAAAAAATGATACTTTTATCCAAGATTTTACTTGATCCGCATTAGTGCATACATTTGCTGTTAATTAAAAAAAATTTAATTAATAATTTGCCTTGCCTAAACATTCCAAAATAAACTAAAAACTATTTTTTACTTTTTACATATTACACATAAAATGTAAAAAAATGTCAATGAAAGAATTAAGTTAAACGTTCTATGAGGTAAATGGATTAAAATATAGCTTATGATTTTATATAATTAATATTCAGTCAGAATATAATGGAGATATTTTACACATATTAAATTCAAATTCGAATTTTCAACATCTGCATACCAGTTCAGTATTTACTGAAAATTTCGAGAAAATACATAACATTTTATTTACACAATGGTTATTTGAACTCCTGACAGCAGAGCTCATTTTGTAAGTACATACGTGTCACTATATACTCGAAACAGATGCACTTTTAACTTCAGAAGTTGGTTAAAAACGTAATATAACAATGTTTAAAAAAAGTTAATATTGTAAAATAACGCGATCGAATTGCACATTCCAAGTCGTAGCCGCGCCGACAGATGGCGGTACAAAGCAAGATTTTAAGAAAATTGACAGTCGCTTAGAATGAACATAGTCATTTTTGGATACTTCATTGACGAAGTTCGTTTGAATGTGCACACGTAACATCGTCTCTTGCGCAAGCTTAGCCAATGACTAAGAGCTTTAAGCTAACGCACACAAAATAAACTTAGGCCTTTACATCTATATTAGATGATTTATACAACGTCAGGAGGCAATCTATGCGTACACTTAACGGGACGCTGTAGTGCCCGGGACATTGTTTGAGATGGAATAGGCTTGCCCAGCACCTAAAACATCCTCTCAGCTTGATCAACCGCCCACAGGGAAGACAATGTCAATACGTGTGGAGCTGACTAAGCTGCGTGTTTCCTCACGATGTTTTCCTTCACCGTTAAGAGCTCGTGTTATAGCGCATATAAATTTTATGAAACGAAAAATCCATTGATCCAACCCCATTCGACCAACACGGCTCATACGCACACAACAGACAAAGGAACTTCGTCAATCAACATCTGACTGACATACTGTCAGCTCACGAAAACTAAACTCAGTGCGTCCCCTAACTCCCTACAACTAATCGAGATTTTACAACGTGCTAGCAACACAAATGTACAAGGTACAATACTGGATCACAAAGGCAACCTGTCTCCCTCTTCCGGTCAGGCAGGCGGATCTTCCTTCTCACCTGACTTCTCCTCCGGCTCTGGTTGTGGGACCGGGGGAGTGGGGGCGGTGGGAGGGGTGGGAGTGGGGGTGGATACAGGGGCGGTCGAGGTGGGGGTCGAGACGGGTACGACCGGTGGGATTGCCTCGACAGGGTTTGATCTAGGAGGGTCGTACGGTGCTGGGTAGGGTCTGTAAGGTCGGTAGAGGAGGGGAGGGGGTAGGAGTGGACGGGGGAGGGCGTAGACCGGAGGGGGGAGGAGGTGGGAGGGGTGGTGGAGTGCGGCTAACGCTCTCTGTTCTTCTCTCAACGCTTCCCGCGCGCGCGATTCCTTCTCTCTTTGGAGGCGCTCTCTTTCTCTTTGCTCTTTCTCGCGCTGTTCCCTTTCTCTTTCCCGCTCTCGCTCCCTGGAATGAATAAAGGCTTGATTAGATTAAGTACATACTTTATCTCACACGTAATTTCAATCTTGTATTCATATCCTCGTCGAGTGCTACCACTCCATTCTGTTACATTCTCTTATTATTTAAGATCAGAGTTATCACTCATCACCACAATAGGAAGAGTAATTAATTTTCAATTATTTTTCATAGTTCGAAAACATTTTTCATGTGCACGCGGAGCCTCTCTTTCAGGCGCACTTAAAATCCTTCCACTGTGGTTCCTAAGAAATAGAGACACAACAATAAGAAGAATCGTTATTTCCACCACAAAATAGTCTTAATCTTCACCAAATTACCTTTCTCTCTCCCTCTCCCGTTCCCTCTCCCTCTGCATAGCGAGCTCCTTCTCATCATGCAGCGCGTGTTGGTGTGCGGCATGCTGCGCGTGTGCGTGTGCGTGCGCGTGTAGCTGCAGCGCGGGGGGCGGCGCGAGCGGGGGCGCGAGGGGAGGGTACAGGGCGTAAGGAGGCAGCCAGCCAACCCCGCCGCGGAACATGCGCTCTAGGTACATCTGTTCCTCTGCTGCTAGCCTGTAAAGTTAAGGGAGTTGATTAGAGAGGTATATAGATTTTTACAGTGGTTTTACGTCAAGGTTTGAGCTGTAAGCTTCAATGAAGAAGCTGTAAGTCAAGGTTTGCTTCAGAATGCATGATTTCAAAATACAGTTATAAAAATTGAAAGATTTAGCCAATGTTTCGATATGGTAATAGCTTTCGATCGAATAAATAAAGACATTTTCATGTTTAAAATAAAATACATTTTTAGAAAATAAAAATGAGCATAACATACAGAATTGTTCTGATAGGAAGTACAATAGATCCGATAACATCGAACTTTTGCACCAAAAGAGTATTTACAAAATTAGTATCAACCAGGGGCCTCGACTGGGTCCATTTTAATTAATAATGCATAAAACTAAAGTATTACCTGTATTGTAATGCTGCGCTTGAGTATAAACTTGGATGCGCGTAAGGCGAGTAAGGTGTAGGCTCCAGCAGTGGGAAAGACGCTGCCGCGGGGTGGGATAGTCTGCTGGAAATTTACATCAATCAGTTGCTTGATAAGAGATAAAGAGTATGAATCTGAACAAGCAATAAAACAATTAAAATACATTAGTTTTAATCACTTGGTATAAATGTAAACAATGTTAGCACGTTCTCTGATTTAGATAGTGGGATCCATGAAGACACATCACGCTAAGGAGATTCTCTGGTGATTTGTCCATACACTGTTTCGCCAAGGAAACGGAGTAGAAGTGATCCCAGCAGTCCTACTGAATAAATACTTTTTGATTTGACTTGAGCTGGTCTGATCATTATAAAAACTCACCTATCATCAGGTCTATAGGGTTGAAATCCGCTTGTAGGCAAATGGTGAGGTGAAGCCCGCTTCGTAGGCGCGGGCGGTGGTTTGTCCTTCGCGTCACGTTCCGAGCCGCTGGCTGCCGGCGCGCCTGGACACTCGTATCATCAAGTTCTGACCAATCACCGGCAAACGCACCTCTCTCTCGCACATTCTCCATCTCGCTTTGACTTGAGATGATGAGAGGTGAGTATGCCGGTGATGTATGGAACTTTCACATTCAAATAGTCTAGATAGATGTACTTTTAGCTCTTGATACGTTGAATCAAATTGCAGATGGTGACAAATCAATAAACAATTGATGAGCCATTGAAATAAGGTATAAATTTCAAAATATAAAAGAGATGTAGGTAGAAAAGACTAACGGAATTCTCGAAATATTCAATGATGATAATTATATGCTTACAGTAACTATTTAGAGCCAAAAGTAAATCAAAATAAAAGAACATTAAATCTAAATTAGTAAGATTACTTCCGACATAACTAGAAGTTTTACAGAGACAAGCTTTGATTGACAAGAGTGGAAAAACACCGCTTTGGTCAATCATTACAATAATATAGTTCAGACAATCAGATTGAGCGCAAAACCAAACGTATGGACAAATTCAAAACCCAACAAGTGCCTGTTGGCAGAAGGTTAGAGAAACAAAAAGAAGAAGAAGGATATAGAAGAGTTGTGAATGAATGTAGACATTGATGCACACTTAAGCAAAAATTACTATTATTGAGTTGTTTTGTATTTTCTAAATTCGTAGGTCTAAAAAGGGTACGTATTATTATATTATGTATTATTGCTGGAAGTGCTTTTTACTTTGTCCCCATTTTATATAACCAAATCCCAGTTAACCTTAGAATTACATTTTTATCATAAATTTCAACTGAATGATTTAAGTAACATCATCAGTCACTTTGGCTTTTGGAAGCAATTCTATTATATTCTTGTCTTAGTTTTCTCTTGGTTCTTCCATATCTACAACACTAAGTTTATCTGTATGATTGTGTTCATCATAATCTTCCATTCATTCACAACCGTGCGAGGCAACTACGCTACACTCACCATCTTTGCCATCGGCATTCTTTGCCAGAGTTCGGAGGGCGGCGGCGAACGGTCCCCCCTTGTTAGGGGGGATGTCGGCTCGCTTCGGGATCTTACTCGCACTCACACCTGCAAAGATAGAGAACTAGTTTAGGTATTGAACACGGGAATTTATCTAAGACTGTTCAAAGATGAAACTCTGCTTGCTGACAAGGACGAGGAGGGGCCGTCATTTATTTATTTTATTTATTTATTTATTAGAATGAATGAATGAATGAATGAATGAATGAGAATTCTTTATTTGTTTTGTTTTTTTTTGGTTTGATAAAAACCCGTTTATTCAAAAATTAATTATGTCGTCAAATCACGAAAGCTTATAAGTTTAGGCACCAATAGTTTTATTTTGTTTTTGAATTTTCGGTAAACTTACAGCTACATTTTTGAACATTTAAATAACACATGTAGGTAAGGTAACTACATGCATGCAGAATGCCGATTTATTCAGTAGGACCGCTGGGATCACTTTGAAACGTCTTAAAACTAGGTGATTCTACTCCTGTTCCGTCGCGACCAATACCGTGAAGAACCAGGGCAACAAATACGGTTTGGGGCCTAGCTTTTTTTTAGGTGATCCATCTTAGATTAGCAAGAAGAATTTGTCAGAAAGCAAGCGCCTAAGCTTGCTCGTTGACATATTAGATATGTCAACTTCAAGTTAAAGTATAACATACGTGATCCTATTTTTAATAACATACTTTAAAGGCAGGTGACCGACACGCAATAAAAAACAATCTATTATTTCCATCTGTTAAAACCCATTAGTGACAGTTGTATCTCATTGTATTTTACCGTTTATGAAAAAAACATTAATGTTTTTCAGATTCAACCCTCGCCCCATTTCAACCCTATTTGTTACCGACATATAATTATGTTCACACTTTGTTTGATAAGTATAGAAAAAAGTCAATTTAAGCGTCTGTTATGTTTTTAGCTGACGTGGTGTGTTGCGGTTTGTTGGTTTTTATGAAATAGAACGTCGCTTCAAACAGCCTTTTAACCTGCTCGCACATTTGACCGCGCCGTACACGCCGCAGTCATTTTTCTATACAAAAAATGCTGATCACTTCAGAAAATGCGGCTCGCTTCTGACGTCTCAGCATTTCTTCTATTGAATTGACAGTTCGGCGCGGATAGGTCTGACCACACTTAGATTGTATAATTGCTTTTGTGTTGTAGAGACAAGTTTTTGATTGATATAGACAAACAAGCGTTTCTTTTGATTTGTGTTGTGAGTCGCGTAATTAACGCTGCGTTCGATTTTTTTTTATTCGGATTTTGAGTCTTAAATTAAAATTATACAAAAATTATATTTGTGCAACACGACGTTCAGAATAAGTTTTAACTCAAGAGCTATTGAACATAAATTATGGTAATTTTACGCGACTTAAAACACAAAACAATACCTACGCCTGTTTCGCCACTGAAAATTACTTTACTTATTCATCATTTTTTTTAATACATATGTAGTTAAAACTACCCACTTGAAAAATGGAGATGGAAATAGGTTTCCTATTTTGCTATCTACGGAAAAACCGACTACGGAAAGAGACAGACTTTTAATCGAACCACGTTCCAAAATGATAACGTCCGCATTTTTTGTTTGTTTTCACCGCGTCATGCGGTCACGTGATCACGTCCTGTAGGGTGGAGCCAGGGGGTTGATCGCCACGCTCTACTGAATAGTCACACTACACTGGCTTTAGATAAACGAACGAAATTTTGTTTGATGTGAAGCTGATTGATGGACAAATACAGGGTGTAAAAAGACTGCTACCGAAAACTCAGTTTCAATCAGACCATGATTCTGAACATATTTAGCGCATTTTTTGACTTAGCTACGTCATTTTATTTAATTTTCTAGTCATTCACTACTAGTACAGCATAATGAGACCATACCTACCTAATAATTTCATTTATATAAGAAAAAACAATTAAAACTCAAAATCCAGCGATCTACGTATAAAAACGCGCCCAGTACATATGCTCAACCAGCTGTGCGAGGTCGGGTTTCTACGGATGTAATGATTTTTTCGGAAAATACTTTTGGATTTGGTTGTGTGTTGGGATGCTGTACTTACTCCTTTCGGCTTCATTCTCGGAATTACAAATCCCTCGAGACCACGACAACGACACCCTATCTATTAAAGAATTTTCAAAATCGGTTCACAAATACCAGAGAAATCGGTGAACATAGGTTTATAAAAAAACATACTGTCGAACACAGAAACATCCTTCCATTGAAGTTGGTTAAAATGTGTCAATCCTTGTACTAAATTTTGGCTTGATGGCTTGAACCAACTCAATTCAATTCAAAACTAAGTACCTAAGAAGTACCAAACAAGTGCCTACTGTAAAACCTTGCAAGCTGATTCGTGATTCCCCTAGAGTTAAGCCATTTATAAACAGTATCAGGGTCACACGTTGTGGTGCGGTCATTAATTGCATCTGACAAATCGCTTGTTTCCGCTCGTCGTTCCATGGGAGACTTTTGAGGGTAGATTATATCTTTCTTTATATGTTTTGTGACATTGAGCATTTCGGAAATATGTCGTTTTCGTGCGACACGCACTTACTGTAACTACACGATCAACTGATCGAGTCCTCTGTTGTGATCCTGAAATCGTTTTACGGTTTAGTTGATTGAAAGCCTAAGTGTCTTTCAAGAGGAATGAAACTTTTGAAGCGATGCGATTCGATGCGGCGCGGCGAGTCTGTCCTTCTTCTTAATCTTTTTATTAATAGCAACTAACTGATTAACAGTATAATTCTGCCAATGTCAAGTTTTAAATAAATATTCATGTCATGTCAAGTCAAGTCATGTCAAAACTCCAACGGAAATCTTTCGTCAAATGAGAAATCTTCTTGAATACTCCCCTATTCCATTTACCAAATCTCCTGTTACGTAATCCAAGGCTTCATTAGTAAAATGCCACCGAAATTACATAATAAAACCTAGTAAAACACGAGAAAAGTAAATAAAATAGCAAAGCCACAGACAGCTCCTTCAAAAATGGCGAAAGAAGGCCGCGTCTGTCCTACGTGTCCTACGTACATAGTTTACGTCAAATCATACAAAGTGTCAAAATTCGCAAACATTCTGATCGCGTTCTTTACAATTCGCGCTGCGCCGCTGCGCACCGGTGACGTGCGCACTTCAATAGTAAATCGAATGTTTGTTGTTTCCGCACCGCATCGCGCCGCTTCGTGTTCGCTTCCAGTAAGACGCAGGGTTACCATCCTACAACAAAAAATCTAAAACTTGATAAACTTAGGCCATTACATCTATATTAGATGATTTATACAGCGTCAGGAGGCAACCTATGCATACACTTAACGGGCCGCTGTAGTGCCTGGGACATTGTTTGAGATGGAATAGGCTTGACCAGCACCTAAACCATCCTCTCAGCATAATCAGCCTGGCCCACAGGAAAGACGACGTCAATACGTGTGGAGCTGACTAAGCTGCGGGTTTTCTCGCGATGTTTTCCTTCACCGTTATGAGATCGAGTTAAAGTATTAAAACGTGTTAAGCTAAGCACTAACTATAAATCAATCTCTAAATACTCATACCTATAGCGCCTTTTTTGTGGTACATAACAGCTTTTTTGACATGTCAACATGGTGTTTCAACAGATGCTTAGTTAAGCAAAAAGTTACAAAAAGTTTTTTGTAATACCGTCATACTTTTAATAATCGATAGGCTTGATCCCCGTAACGTATAGAACCTTGTGCATTGACAGTTATGCATGCCGCTGACTAACCCTTTAGTAATAAGTATGTTCCTAAGAGTTAATGGCCAATTCTGGTGACGGAGTTTTAGTTCGCTCCAAGGCATTTATGGCTTAACGAATAGATAGGCGGGACCAACAATTTAACGATAATTTCCTAAAAGATCTGAGAGAATGTCTATGCCTTGAGGATTCAGTCAAGTCAAAAAGCATTTATTCAGCAGGACCGCTGGGATCACTAGTCTTAAAACTAGGTGATTTTACTTGATTCTTCGCGACGAATATCAAGAACAGTCTTGGTCCACTCATAAAACATGGTAGAAGTAGATGTATGCTGTGTCATGTTATTTGAGTCCAGCTATGACTGTCCCCTGGCAAGTGGAGTCAAGTGGCGGGGCATCGACAATTGACCCGCGACCGACTCCGCATCAGTTGTGGGATGGTACATCGTATGTACAACTATATTATGGCTTCCCGCCGATTTCTACAATTCCATATAAGATAGAAATAAATTCTACGATGATAGATGATTGTTATTAAATAAATCATTCAAATTAGTAAGTAGTTTAGTGCCTAGTTCATAAGATATTTATACCAATAAAGAAACTTTGAAATTGAAAAAAAATTAGTCTTGAGTGTTTTTACAGGCTTAAAAAATGTTATGGCTGCACTGCAACCAATTTTTCAATGAAGTCTGTTTTCTTTTCTGTTATTTCTACGTTATCTATTGTAAAAATAAATACAGGGTGTAAAAAGACGTCTACCGAAGCCGAAAGGGGTAGGTACAGCATCCCAACACACAACCAAATCCAAAAGGATTTCCGAAAAAATCATTATATCCGGCGAAAACAGCGTTTGAAGATTACTGTTTGCGTATGTAATGGGCGCGTTCATTTACGTAGATTGCTGGATTTTGAGTTTTTTTCTTTCTTTTATAAATGAAATGATAGTAGTAGGTATGGTCTTATTATGTTGTACTAGGAGTAAATAAGCGAAAATAACATAAAATAGGGTAGCTAAGTCAAATTTTTTTTGCATTTTTTTTTGTACATGTTTCGAATCATGGTCTGATTGCAACCCCTCAGTTTTCGGTAGTAGTCTTTTTACACCCTGTATAATGCGAAAGTTGGGTCGGTGTTGATCCTTACGTTCTTCTTCACGTTGAAAGAGCTGAACGAATTTAGATGGTAACTTATCCCCAACTTAACGCAAAAGCATAGGCTACTTTTTATCCCGAAAGGAAAAGTGAAGTAATCCCTGGGTGCAGCTAGACTTATGATATCTTAGGAGTAAGTTCGCTTAGATGCCTTGTTTACTACAACCATCTCCCCGAAGTATGTCACGTAGATAATCCAGAGGGTCATTTGTCAATTGACCCCCTGATGAGAGTGCCCCCGCGTTGGCATCGCTTGGCCCCTCTGATTGAATGATGCCTAAACGAATTGTTGGCCGAGGTGAATGACTGACGAATGACACTGATTCACTAAGTTAAAAAACTGGTTAAGCGCGTATGTGCACAATCTAATGAGGGATCCATTATGTAAGCAAAAAATAAGTTGAAAAAACTTTTTTTAAAACAAAAAACAGGTTCACGACTGTATCCCCAAGGCGCGGTAGACATACCTACTCTCAGATATTTTTATGTTACTAATTCCAGATCCTTTGAAGATGTCTAAGGAGGTCTAAGTCAGAGGCATGTCCAAACACATAATATTTGATACATGCCCACATTTTGCAGAAGTTAGTATTCTATACGTGACAGGTTGCAAGCCCATCGCCGCCTATAAGAACACTAACTGATTTCCTCACGATGTTTTCCTTCACCGTTTAGAGCACGTGTTAAAGCGCATATAAATTTAATTTATGCAAAATCCATGGATGCACGGCCGGGAACCCACAACCTTCGGATTGAAAGTTGAGGTACAACCTCATTCGGCCAACACGGCTTTTTATAAAAACTTTTTATAGGTTAAAATATGCGACACAGAAAGCACCAAGAGGTCGAATGTCACATGCCCACATTTAGCAAGAGAGGAGCTTCCAAGAGACGCACTTAAAATCCTTTTATCCATCGGTTCTTAAGAACTGACTACATAAAGGAGCACTAAGGCACTTTTTTTTATTAACCTTTACTATCCCACTGCTGGGCAAAGGTCTCCCCCAATTTTTTCCATCTGTCACGGTCTTCTGCCACGTCCCACCAGTCCTCTTCAAAGGCATCCAGGTGATCACGCCAACGTTTTCTCGGCCTGCCCCCCATCTGTAGGCACCCATAGCGTGACAATCTCTGCCCGCCTATCGCTATCCATACGACTCACGTGTCCCGACTAGGCTCTTTTTAATGAATAAAGTTTATTCAGTAGTTGTGTTACGTCAGTTTGAACCCGCACTATCGAAGTTCGCGTTGCGCCGGCGCCGCCACTTGACCCCCGACGCTAAGGCGTCACCGTGCGTGATGTCATCTTGCTATCAAGGGATCGTGTACATTCGTGAAGCGCTCGTGGTCGTGCTTGATAGATTGTTGAAGTTAAGCAACGTTCGAAACGGTCTGTAAGTGGATGGGTGACCAGGCCAGTGGCATTTTGATCTGAGCGCTTCCGTGCTTCGGAGGGCACGTTAAATTGTCGGTCCCGGCTATTTAAGTCGTTAAGCCATGAAGGCGGCCTAAAAACTCCGTCACCAGAGTTGGCCTCTGACTAATACGAACTTACTTACTTTTACGGCCTTACTAATAATCGTGGTATAAAGTTATTCCTGAGTGTAAACTGTCAAAATGTATGGGTATTTTTAGTTTATTCCGAGGAATAACTTTACACCACGTTTATTAGTATGGGCCTTACTTTTTATCGTGTACACTATCGAAATGTAGCTAGCTGTTTTGAATGAATATACCCTTTCTGTCCAAATATGAAGGGATATGGAGAATTTTCCCCAGCGATGGGACGAAACAGATTATTTGAAAACCAAAAATACCGGATCCTTTGTGAAGGTAAGGTTAGCCTGCCTACTGAAGTTAATATACTCTGTTATTCCCTCTGAGTATTTATCCAATTGCTCTTTGGTTCTCCCGAATAAGATTAGGTGGTGGTAGTACAAACTGTTACTGTATAGCTTCTACTAACTTCTCCATGAACAGATATAGTTCTTACCTGTAACAAACAAAAATAATTTGTTAGAAAAAAAACTTTCAAAAAATCTGCCTTGACTACTAAAGATAAAAGCACAGAGGACGTCTTAGTACGCGTCGGACCCACCGCATTTATTTGTTGTATGAAACATAGACCATTATTATGGGCGTTTGAAATGTGCGAGCTTTCATAATAATTATTATTTCATAATTAATGTTAATAATTAGTAATAATAATTATTTAATAATCATTAGTAATAATTATTATTTCATAATAATTATTATTAACAATTCTATGTGTCTTGACAAATAATCCGTTAAGTAAAATTTTTTAAATTAAAATCGCTCTTTCAATATGCTTTGATGAAAGCATTTACAATACCTAAGCGACAACTCTAATATTATAGGGCTGTCAATGAAAACAAAAATCCCGACAATGAAACAAAACTACCTATAGGAACGAACACAATATTTTAAGATTGATCTGGATGAGCTTATCAAAAGTTGTAGTTTCAAGTTTTCTTTTCTTATTATCAAAAAGCAATATAGATCACATTAAGGTGGGTCCACACTTGATCATTTTCGCGTATCAGATCTCCGTCGCGTAGCATCGACGCGATCATGTTTGCTAGTGTGGACGCAAAATGATCGCGATCATGATACACCCCGATCGCTATTAACCGAGTATCTGATACGTGTCGTATCGGATACGCGTATCATGATCGGCAGAATGATCTAGTGTGGACGCATTTTGATACGGTGTCATGATATGGCTATGTCATTTTTTCCGTCGGTTTTTCCCCGATCATTAAAAGCGATACGCAATGCCAACATACGATTAGACAAGTTTGCATTCCCGTGTGTGCAGTTGAGGTCCATGTCTGCACTCTGAGAGTTCTTGACTGAATGAATCACGAGATCCATACGAGGATCGGCGAGAGGATACGCGTAAGATACAGTATCATAAGTGTGGACGTGGTTTTTGGCCGAACCGTGGCTCACGCGATAAAAGGTACGGTATGGTCAAAATGGGCGTCCACACTTAGGATACGCATACTCGATACGATACGCCTGATACGGATACGATTACTTGATACAAATGTGGACCCGGCTTTACAGAATCTTTTTTTACTCTAAACAAAAATGTATTCTTATGTTCATTTTAATTTTAAAAAACCCATTCCGTTTCTATTCAATGAAATTCAGCGAACTTCTAAACATGTAGTTGGCAGCCCTGAGAGAGGGTTGTCACTGAAGCGGCGAGCGGTAATTAATTCAGTCTGAAGCGCTAATTTGAGTTGCGAAGTCACCCGCGCCACCCCTAGGCCCGGCCATAGAGTAGGCGCACAGATACGATTGTCTGTATTGCACAGACGAGGTAAATTGTTGCCTTCCAAATATCAAAAAATAGCTACCTACACACGAGAGATTTAATAAATAATAAATAGGCACCTATTATAATAATCTGAATGTGGTGAATTATTTATAATAATAGTAATATTTAAGTATTATATTTTATGAAAAAAATTAATCAATTCTATGTAATACTCATGAAAATGTTGGAAGTCAATGTAACTTTTCTAAGTATAAAGCAACTACTGAGCTTCAAAACGTTTTCCAAATTCTCTTCTTCTTCTTGTCGTGTCACCGGTTCTTTCGAACCAGTGTGGTGAAAAGATTATAAGTGCGCCTCTAAGAGGCTCCTTTCGTGCGTTTACAAATAAATATCTAGATCCGAGTGTACTGTACGTTATCTGTCAATAAATATTATTAGAGATTTCCTCTATTTCGCCATATTTCAAAGTTTAATAGCATTGAGTGACGAGAAAACGTCTAAATTAAGGATACGAAGGTAACTTTAACGAGTCACTCGCCAGTAGGAAGCAAATAACATATTTTTAAGTACTACATATATTAAGTCGTAGGTAATTCTTGGAGCCAAGTTATTAACTACGCCAGTATAAGTGGTAGTTATTATGATCGTAAAGTCGAGTAGCTCGACAGTCTATCACAACTAATTCCTTGCACATCCAACTTTATCCCACTGAAATAAGGTTCAAAATAAGAATCCAAGAATTTTAAATAGAAAACACCAAGTGAAATGCGCGGGAACTGTAATTTAAGTCAAGTTAAATTAAGCTTTTGCTCACTGACTCTAAGTGTCAATTCCGTTTGAGTGAAATACAGTCATGAATGAAGCTTCTGTACTTTATCATCTGTGGATATATTTTATGTTGTAAGCGGTTTTTAATTAAAAGAGCCTTCGTCTTGAAATTGCGATGAAAATGTTTTTCTTTGACCTTTAAAGTGACGCCATGAACGCTTAAAATATTGATTTGTGAAATGTAACAATTAATATAAGTAACTAGCTGCGCTCCCGCGGTGTGACCCGCGGTCCCTCGGGATTTTTTCATTTTTTCGGGATAAAAAGAAGCCTATGTCCTTCCCTGGGATACAACCTTTAACTATGCCAAATTTCAGCTTAATCTGCCCAGCGGTTTGGGCGTGAAAGCGTAACAAACAGACAGACAGACAGACAGAGTTACTTTCACATTTATAATATTAGTATGGATCTTCAGGTGTAAATGCTGGTTGAGGATGTTGATGTGTGTGCGGTATCAAACGGTTTTTGAAAGTTATCACGTAGTTCGCAATCAAATAAAATTAATTTACTCGTTGGAATCACTCTGTATTGTTAAAAATCGTCATTTTACACCAACCATGCCTCTCTCACGATGTTTTTCACCATTCGAAAGGAGCCTCTTTGAAGCGCACTTAATCATTTTATGTACGTAAGAGTTTTAGCTATTATAGCATTAGTACTGGCAAAGTGTACACACATTTTTGTTATGCATTGTAGGTAAAAAGCTAAAATGGCTAATCTGTGCGCTCATCTATGGCTTTGTTTCTCTAGTATCAGCATCGACAGCGCTTTAATTGGACGTGCCTTGACAGCGTGTCTGGCGTTAGGGTTGCCAACGTCGCTCAGTCTACCAAGCCACCCTAAATCTACTGTAGAATAGAGAAGAATAACATTTGAGCATATTTCCTACAACCGCGATATTCGAAATCATCTGAATCCAATATTCTACTTATTGCTCTTCAAACATAGATACAGGGTCTACCATGCTACAGAAAGAGATACAGTCTCGATTTCGTTCCGCTTTTTCGCAACAAAATGAGCAAAAAGTACATTTTACACCAAATTATGTATACTTTCACTACATAGTTAGCATACGTGACAGCTAGCAAGCCGATCGCCGCTTCAACAGCATTATGTGCATTAGTACGAACTAACAACCCCACGCAATTAGTAATAGGATTAGGGGGTAAGCGAGCACTTACCCCACCCTCCCCTACTTATGCTTCAATCAGCGCTAGGGCTGTGCTGATCACTTTGAATAAATAAAGTACTCAGACAATCTAATAAGATTCAATGTTTTTGAGTTACCCCACTAGAGCTTGACTATTTAGTTTTAAGATAGAGATAAAAATAAAGATAATTTATTTGCCCAAAACATTGAGTTACATTTGCATGCAAGATTAAAGTTTTGAATATTGTAAGAACATGCTTTACCGAAACATATCGGTGTGCATATTAATATAACAGAGGCGCGTCAAAATTAAAATTTGTCATCTTAAAATTCACACCGCTATTAGCCTCATTTAGTATTAAACCTTGGTACCGTGAGCGAAGCCGGCTGGTTAGTTTCGATATAATTATGAATGGCAGTCAAACCCACCCGTTTTGTGACTGTTATTAGCTATGGATCAAGAACGAAAAATTCATTAACATCATATCATTTGTCAATTAACATTGATAAATCACCTATAAGTGCTAAAGGCCCCGTGTTTGTTGCCCTGGCTCTTCACGGTATTGGTCGCGAAGGAACAGGAGTAGAATCACCTAGTTTTAAGACGTTTCAAAGTGATCCCAGCGGTCCTACTGAATAAATGCTTTTTGACTTTGGCCCGATATCTCGGCGCAGTTCACAGCATCAATAGATTCTTTTAAGCATAATGCTGTACTATAGACCGATCTATTGTCCCTGTACTTCGAGGAGCACAGCAGAGATGAGCAGAGAATTTCAGGGCGTATTTACCGTGCCTTGTACCTATATGGTTTCTGTTTATAAACTCTACAGAAGCAACGAATAAAAACTAAAAAGAGTATATTTAGGCTCACCTCCCCCGTTACTAGAAAACTCATAAAACGATATTTTAACCGTGACGTGGGACAGCACGTGTGCACGTAAATAAATCCACATTGGGATTTTATGGCGGTTTTAAAACGATGGATTCTGTTTAACACCTCCAGTGCTCGTGGACGGGACGTGCTCTAAGGCCTTTACTAATAAACGTGGTATAAAGTTATTCCTGAGTGTAAACTGTCAAAATGTATGGTTATTTTTAGTTTATTCCGAGGAATAACTTTATACCACGTTTATTAGTAAGGCCCTAAGACTTTAACAAAACTCAATCCATTTTGAAATTGCTTAAAATTGGTAAAATGACAATTAATTCGATAACGCTTTCCCTGCTACATTAAGATACCCTCCGAAATGTATCCGAATATACGTAAGTACCCTATTATTGATAATATTTTACCCATTTTTGATTTTCGCCATGACGGAGGTGAGCTTTCATGTACCTACATGAAAGGAAAGAAGCCTCTTTGAGGCGCATTTAATTCTTGCACCACACGGTTCGAAACTAGTGACAATAAACTTGTGACTTGGACCACAAGCAGTAGCGTCTGTGGATTTTCACTGCGACGCGCCGCCATGCCACCCCGCCACCTCGCGACACAGAGTATGTGGCAGATAGAGTGAAGCTAAAAATATGCCTACGCGGTTGTGTCCTCAGAGAGGCTAGTGAGAGCTGAGTTTTGTAGTCAGCTACGGGAGAATCTAATATGCTTCTAAAAAGCTTTGAAGTTCACATTGGTTTCATTGAAAATGTTTATTTCTTACATTTAAGTAGCAGGCTTTGATGAAGTGAGTATATATTAATGTAAAATGAATCAGTTTAACAAAATAGACAAGATTAAATATTTTTTTATGATATGGGTACCTAAAGGGTAGCACCACGCAGTATTTATAAACACAACAATACTCAATAGCATGCCGTTTTCACCTACAAGTGTAGAGACACTCAGGAAGTATAGTTGTCATGTTTCTTTATTCTGAGTACAGTGTACTCTGTGTTGGGGAACTAATATATAAAATAAATAAATAAAATATCAAGGCAAACATTTTTTATAATCCCTTAGTAGTCGTACAACACAATTGGCCCAAACCATTACCCCAATCCACTTACAAACCTAAACATGAAAGCCAATAATTCAGCAACTCATCAAATTAATTCCCCATAAAGTCTTCTCTGTTCCTTGCTCTCTAGGGCAAGCCACTCTGTTACCAACATCATCAGGATCAGGCGATTACTAACAGTAATCGTATCCCCGCGCTTCGGGAGCCACGAACTCTCAACAATGACTATTTTACAACCAACGACCACCATAAAACGACCCCTGAAACCTCTATCCACACAACCAGCCCTCGATACCTCCAGAGATCAACACTAACTGGTGGGCCAACCGACTTGCGACCTTACGGTTCGGGGAGAATCAATTTCCATTTGAGCGCCTCGGGGCTTCTTTCGAAAGTGAACTCATTCACAAAGACGATAAAGTCTCATTTAGCTTAACATGAAACTGATTTTCACGGGGTTGTTTGTTGAGGCGATACGTGATTTGCGGCGTCGGCTCTTACAATCGATTTTTATGATTTTGTTCGTTATACGGAAGGTAATAAGGTGTGTTTTTGTGAGCTGGGCTAATATGCGTATTTAAAGGCGATACCAACGCGTTCATCTAATTAAAGTAGCATCTTTGTAGGCAAACGTGTGAGTGACGGGCGAGTGGCACATCTGTTAGGAGTTTAATTTGAATATCGAATTGATTGTGATTGGTGAGTCAATGATGTTATTGGATTCTATTGAGTTTATTATGATTGAAGACTTGGCGGCTGTTACAGACTATTAATTCAGCGGGTGTTTACACGCAAAGTTACGGCTGCCGGCTAAGCTAATAGGCCATGGCGGCTTTAACTGATGAAAAGTACTGCCTGTAAAGGTTGCCTGGAATAAATCGCTTTCAGCGATAAGGCCGACCATTGTACTAATTTTGAACGTGTTTTATTTATGTGTTGTTTTTTTATTAATTGGTGTACAATAAAGTGTTCAGTCATTCATTCATTCATCCATTCATTCAGTACTAGAAGAATCTTTCTGACACTTAAACACTCACCACACTGGTTCGAAAGAACTGTCACACAATTGCCATAACTGTCTAGGTACAGCAAAAGTGAAGGCTATGATAAAAAAGCCATGACGAACTTCTTGTGTGTTCGAAAGAACCAGTGTCATGAGTGGAATTTAAGTGCGCTTCAAAATGGCTCATGACGAACTAAGAATCGTTTGTTTCTTATCGTAAATCACTTAACCCACATTAACCATGGACATCCTAAATACCCGGTATAAGCGACATCGATGTACTTATCCGGATCTTGGGGGTGTAAAACACCCCACGCAGGGTGTGTAAAAACACCCCCGGGATGAAAACCGTTAAAGCGATCTCATAATGGAGATTGTGGATTCCTTGAGCATATTTTTATCAAGATTTCTTTGTAGAAACCGCTTTTACAAAAACAACGCCTTTGGTCTTTAAAGATTTATAAAGCGTGGAGATGGGCGGGGCACTTGGCCAGACGGGACGACAACCGATGGACCAAGGCGGTTACCGAGTGGTGGCCAAGAGATATGCGGCGGCCTCGGGGCAGACCACCTGCCCGATGGTCAGACGACATTGTGGGGGCGGTGGGAGAACAGTGGATCCGGCTGGCACAAGACCGCCAGAAGTGGCGTGAAAGAGAAGAGGCCTATACCCAACAGTGGGTGCTACCGGCTGAATAGATAGATAGGCAAACTGTCTACACAATACTATAGATAGATATAGATAAAAGATTTATTTGACACACATAACATTTCAACACAGACACACAAACAAAGACAAGTAACAAGTAGGTAGGTGCATAAGTAAAATCAAACTAGATAAAAGAAGAAAAAATGAACAAAATTGTTAGTCTGACTGTAGTGTCTGGGACATTGTTTGAGATGGAACAGACTTGCCCAGCATCTCTCATTCTCTCGTAACGCAGGAGACAACCTATGTCTACACTTAACGGGACGTTGTTACACTGTTTGAGATGATTTGGCTTGTAGCACCTAAATGTTCTCAGCTAATCGACCCTATCCACTGAAAAGACATAGTCAACATAAACACAAACAGACATATCATGAAAAGTCTGGCTGCTTATCATGACAACCCTCAGACAAGTGACAACCCTATGCAAAAAAGAGTAAAAATATCTTTGAGTTTAGGAGTAAAGGTTGCCTGGAAGAAATCGCTTTCAGCGATAAGGCCGCCCAATGTATCAATTTTGAACGTGTTTTTATTTGTGGTGTTTGTTATTAATTGGTGTACAATAAAGTGTTCATTCATACATTCATTCATTCATTCCAGTTTAGACAAAACCTTATTTTTTACCACCTTGTAGTCAATCAGTCTACGCTTAAATGTAATTTTATTCTTTTCTAGCGTAGTGATAGACATAACGACCTCTGTGGCGCAGTGGGCGAAGGTCCACCTGCGACGCAGAAGGTTGGGGGTCGATCCCCGCCGCGGGACAAATGTTTGTATGACCTACAGATATTTGTCTCGGGTCTGGGTGTTTCTATGTATAATATGTATGTATTTACAAACAAAAAAGTATATAAGTAGTTTATCAGTCATTCTAGTACCCATAACACAAGCTCTGCTTACTTTGGGGCTAGATGATGCTGTGTGAAAAGTCCAGCGTTATTTATTTATTTATGATATAGCTGAAGAGTAGCGAGATACTGAGTCGTGAAATGATGTAAGTATAGGCAGGTGAGTTGGAGTGAGTTGTCGAAGAGGGCTGTAATTGGCGGGCGACGGCGCGGCATACGTAGGCCAGGGCTGCCTCTGTTGAACTACTTCAAATAGTTACAAATTGGGCCACTAGATGGCGTCTTTTACAGGTGTACTCAGATGATCACCTACTTACGCTTACCATATAGCTTCATATAAACTCAACTGTAATTTGATCCTAGTATTTGATTCTTAGTTATCCTAACGGTCCCTACTGAAAAAACGCTTTTTTGACTTTGATACTTTATCTTTGTGTTTAACTAATATCTATCTATATCTACACTAGAGCCGAAGGCCTGTTGTCTTAGAAAAATACTGAAAATTATTTCGAAATGGACTAAATAAGCCGTGTACTTTACATAATAAACAAGCCACGATCCAACCATCACTTTTGTATAATGTCTGTCGAAAGCAATAAAACGATACATTTACCCACAAATTCTTGCCGTATTCCCTAGCGGGTGTTATCGTAGCATCTGCATCCAACCTTACATTGCTAAGTCGTTAATTGCCGGGGTACAAATAGCTGCGAGACAGCCCTGCTTCGTAGCCGCAAGAGAGAGCGAGTGCGAGTGTAAGCGGTTATATGGGACAAGAGGAAAATAGAATAGCAGGCAGAAAAATAAGTCAGTCAGTGATGTTGTGTTGACTGTGTCGATGCAAGCACTTTTCGGACCAATAATGAAATTATTTACAAAAAATTGATAGAAAGCTTACAGAAAAATCCAAAGCGATGAACATAACTTAAATATACCTACTCTTAAATTGATGCAACTTCCTCTACTTTGAGTATAAAGGTACCAACCACCACAGAACATTGTGGCCACTCTGGGCCACGATCTTTAGTTCTTTATTACGTACGGCATGACGGTGAATTTAATAATCTTATACCTGAAATGAATTCTTGGCCGTCCTTACTATTTACTAGGTTGTTATACATCGTCCCCTTACGACATTTTGTCTGCCCCAACGGTCGTCAGTTCTACGAGCTATGCGCTCTGTCTCATAAAACGCCCAAGCGCCAAATCGCTTGTCGCTAAGCTACTATCCCCGCTCGCAGTCCCGCCATCCCTCGACTGCGCGCGCACCCCGACACGGCGGGCATCGCCCCGGCCCGCGATGTATGCCGCGTTTACGATGCTGGCAAGCCTCAGCGAATCTTGTGCAAGCGAGAGAACATGACAGCGCCGTCACTAGTGTGCAAGCGAGAGAACATGAGGATTTTGCAGGGTTTGGCGAGCGTGTAAACGTATAAACGCGCCCGTCTCCATTCTCTCAATTAACTGGCATTATCGCCATTTTGTTTCGGGACATCCCATTTATTTGTTACAAAATGTATTCAACTATTGAGAGAAATAATTATGAGTTAATTTTGGGTAATTTTGTTTATTATCTTCTAAGTAACTTATGGTAAAATAGACTCGTATCAATTATTATCAAAGATGTATGACAGTTTGAGGGTTTTCAGGCTCTCGGCGACATTTAAAGACTGCATTTTTATCCCCGAACAACAACCGAAACATTCATTATTTTGACAAAACTACACGTCAATTGATACAAAACCTACCTAAGCTACCTGAACTTCCTTCCTAATAAAGCTTTTACAGTGAAAGTGTTAGCGATTAGAGAACAATTTATCGCAAGTTAACCCCTCGGTGTCGGCATGTCGGCGATTCGCGGTATCCGAGGTCAAGCCGACCCGCCGCCGACCCGCCGACCAGCCGACCCGTCGCGGTCTAATGAATTAATGACTCGCGGATTGATCGGTAAGTGTTCATCTTCGGTATAGATTCTACGCTTTTAGATAAAGAAGCTTCTGGAATGTCAGCCAAAGAATACCATAAACTTCTACGGCATACGAGTAATAAGGCTTAAAATTATGTTTGAGAGAGAAAAGACTCATTTCAAAGTCAAGTTTTCTAATTATTTTGCAATTTGGATTTAAAAAATAAATACTCAAACTCTAGTATGGAGTTAATTGAACAAATTCTTCTCATCAAGATGAATGCTTATTTTTTTTTACGGAAAAGCCATCGGTTTCGATATTGGAATCCATTCCGCCAGTATAACTTCGTAGAGTAGTTTCAGATGTCGAATCCGACGGCCTTTAAAATATCCCTCCAGTACAAAGTGAGTCATATCCTCAAGCCCCCATTTCCGGCGGGTCCCCCGCTCGCCGGTTAATTGAGCATCAACCTGAGGTTCACTTGATGGATCACTCGCGTTATACGTAGGTAAGTTGCGTCAACATAAGATGAACGGTGAAGTCTGCGGGTAAACGATTCAAGTGTTCTTTCAATGCGGTAAGTACGAGTTACTGGCTAATCTTGTGACGCAGTTTTTAAACCGCTTTCAGGTCTTTGAAGCTAAGAAGAAATTAGAAGTGCCCTCCGAAGCAAGGAAGCGCTCAGTTGATAATGCCACTAGCGGCCATGCCTCTTACTGAACACTCGGAACGTTGCTTTGCTTCTACAATCTATTAAAAACGACTAAACTACACCACGAGCGCTTTGCCAGTGTGGTGACTGGTATTTAAATGCGCCTCAAAAAGGATATTTTCATGATGTACCTAATAATATAGCAGTTTTAGAACTATCTAGGTTCTATGAAACTAACATTTTAAATGGTAGGGACAAACCGTATAAAGCAGTATTTCCAGAATTGCAGACTTTAAAAAAAAACGCACCCGGAAACTGAACAAAGTTAATACTGAAATAGGGATGAGCCGAAAACATTTACGGATAAAAGTTATCGATTTTTTCAGATGGATTTCATTTTTGGAAAACAACTTGTTTTCCAAGCTCTACACGATTAAGAAAACATAAAGGATTCGTCACGTATGGAATGCCAACTTATGCCAAAAGTGGCATTTGGACGTGCCTTTCTGTATCTCAAAGGATCGCCATTAGCTCATCATCAAATGAGATTTGTTGTGAGAGTCATTTTACCGGGCTCAACTGATTCTATAGAATTTTGTTAATGTATGTAAATATGTAGCTAAGTTTCTGTAAATAAAATGTAATAGTAGGTAACTATTACACTAAGTAGCATAACAATAGTTACCTGGATGAGGAAGGAACGGCGTTCCGGCGCTGACGATAGGATGCGGCGCTCGGTAATCCATATTCACAACACTAGCACATCACTAGTCACTGCCGCTGGCACAACACTAGCGCCCATGTTGCGCGCGCACTGTTAATTTTTGCTATCCCATTCAATTAATTCGAACGCAAGCTATTTTAGGGTACCGATGCTAAATGGTAACAAAACCTTATCACTACATAGTTTAAATATAAAAAACTTTCGTGATGTTATGTGTACTGGTTGGTGCCTATAATAATTACAAAGTTTTTTTATAATCTGAACAAAAACATAATCCTTTTCAGCCTCCCAATAATATTTTTTTTATAATTTTGAACAAAGTCTGAACAACGGAAAACGACTGCTTATGCCTAATATACCACAGGCTATACGTATTACGTACTAGATGATTTATACAGCTTCAGGAGGCAACCTATGACTACACTTAACGGGACATGCCTTTAAGTGCTTACCGCATAAGCATCTTATTACTTTTCGCAAGTTCAGTTCAATAAAAACATAAAATAACGGAACCATTCGCAAGTTGTACACTCGCACTATTTCATTCGAGTTTTTAAATAGTGATGTGCCGACTATCGATTCCATTGTGTATTGAATTTCATCGATGTTTTGTGATGTCAGTTTTATAATGGCGATGCCGGCCATTGGCTATTCAGCTTCAGTCTTTGGCACGTAAACGTAATTATATTTATTATATTATTTATATAAATATTTTATTTTTACTCATAAAATATTAACGTGAGCTGTGTGCGTGCGTGTTTTTAACTAATTGGCGCAAATACGCCACCGGGCTTTTCATGACAAATTAATACACAGAATATTTGTACACTCAAATTAAATATTAATTATTGTGTATGAAATGCATCTGATTCGAAATATTACGGATAAGAATCGTGCGACTATAGTTTATGATTAAACTAGCTGCGCTCCCGCGGTGTTACCCGCGGTCCCTCGGGATTTTTTTCATTTTTTCGGGATAAAAAGTAGCCTATGTCCTTCTCTGGGCTACAACCTTTAACTCTGCCAAATTTCAGCTTAATCTGTTCAGCGGTTTGGGCGTGAAAGCGTAACAAACAGACAGACAGACAGATAGACAGACAGACAGAGTTACTTTCACATTTATAATATTAGTATGGATATGGATAGTATGGATAGTATGGATAATGGTAAACCATATGAAAGTTAAACCTTGGGGAGACGATCTTGACGTCTTCTAGATTCATCATCTCCCTGACCTTATCCCACGCTAAGTGGGATCGGCACAACATGTCTTATTCTTCCACTCACTCCTATCACTCCTACGTCTTCTAGATTGTGAATCAAATACCTACTTAGAGAAGATGTGTGGGTAACACATCTTTAAAAGGTTTGGAGTGACTTGATCTGAGACAAAAATCTCTAAATCCGGTTTGGTTACAGTCGTGACTCGTGATCCTAAGTAATTGTTTTCGTATTGACTAATATAAAACTTCGAAATTATAAATAAATAAATAATGCTGGACTTTTTCACACAGCATCATCTAGCCCCAAACTAAGCAAAGCTTGTACTATGGGAACCAGATAACTGATAATTAACTTAATTTTACAACTAAGTTAGTTAAGAAATTAGCCTAAGTTTAGATCTAAGATGGATCACCTAAAAAAAGCTAGGCCCCAAACCGTGTTTGTTGCCCTGATTCTTCACGGTATTGGTCGCGAAGGAACAGGAGTAGAATCACCTAGTTTTAAGACGTTTCAAAGTGATCCCAGCGGTCCTACTGAATAAATGCTTTTTGACTTTGACTTTGACTTTGATATACTACTTATATACTTTTTGTTTGTAAATAGAAACACCCAGACCCGAGACAAATATCTGTAGGTCATACAAACATTTGTCCCGCGGCGGGGATCGAACCCGCAACCTTCTGCGTCGCAGGCGGACCTTCGCCCACTGCGCCACAGAGGTCGTCCTTATTATGTTAAAAACGATAATTAGCGCAAGGCTCATCGAGACGTTACGTCAAATTAAATACAGGAATTTCAAAAACGCGCTCAAAAAGTCAATTCGCCGGTATAATTGGAAACGAGACAGCTGCGCCCAAAAAAGTTGAAAACAGCTTTGGGGCTCCGTGTGCCAATCGGCTTTGAAGAACCCTCTTGTTTTTATTTGAAAGGCTTGCTTTTTCAGGTACAAAACAATAGGGTTTTTGGAAATACTATTCGCTTTTATTTTACTGGCTTGTTACGTTGTTTCGCAAATCTGGTGAAAGCTTCGTAGAATGATTTTGTAGTTACAACAGTCCTCCTTGCGTCGTTTCCCCAGTGCTGGGGGTCGTGACCCATCACGGAAGTATCTTCTCCCGTACGATGTTGCGCCATTTGTTTCGGTTTTCATGAGGTCGAGTGTGGTGCGGATCTGGTCTGACCAACGCATCGGGCTCCTGCCTCTTTCCTCTTCCTCTTTCCTCTTTCCCTCGACTTTACCCGTGACTATGAGCTTCTGGAGATTGTCTCCGGGTTTACGGGCTATATGGCCAAAGAGGATCCTGCGAAGGCACACAGATGACAGGCGTGACTTTTTGTCCAACTTGAGTTCCTTTAGCACCGATAGGTTGGTTCTGTGCGCAGTCCAGGGGATGCGCAACATTTTCCTCCAGCACCACATCTCGAAAGCATCCACACGTTGGCGGTCTCTTGCTTTCAGAGTCCACGTCTCAGCTCCGTATAGAAATATGGAGAAAACTAGCGTGTTGACTACAGACTACAGAGTTAAAACAGTAAGGTTTGGTTTTTCCCCGCTCTCCCCTTTATCGTCTCGGTAATGTAATCTAACTTGATTTTTCATTATTGTTTAAAGAGAATGAATTTTTGGTTGAAAACGGAAAACCCGAAAGTATTTATAACTGTACTAGATGATTTCAGTAAAATATGTTTTATGTACAGAAACTAAGCTACTAAATATTTACATATATTTACAAAATACAACAGGATTAGTCAAGCTATCTAAGGATCGTTAGATACGATCTATAGATAGCTCAAATGATCCAGGTCACTGTCAGTCGGAAGCGTGCCTAAAACACTGGCGGCATTACCACGCCGGATGGCAAATGCTGATCCTTTGAGCCAAAAATGTGCCAGCTCTAGCTTCGACTAGACGCCCTGAAAGAATTTTGAAAACCCGAATAGGGTTCTGGAGCCCTCCAGAACCCCACGGACCTAGGGTCTCAACCCCAAATGTTATATTTACTTTGACTGATAAAGAAATCGTCAAGAAAAGGTATCTTGTTTCACTCGCGACTCTCGTGGCGGAGTTCTAATATTTTCTGTCAATTCTGGTTGAAGCTGATACCAAGTGTCCGGGGTAATTCACGAAGGACACAATGGTAATTACGGCGTAAAGACTTTATTAAAATTTCAAATGGCTATCGATTGACGCAGAGTGATTTGCGGAGCTTAAGTTACTTATACAACCGTTAAGGCTTAATGGCGCTTTTGAGTTTTGATAATGTCAGGAAATTTCTGAATGCAATAAAGGTATTTTTGGGGGTAGAATGGAATTCCCCCAAGATATGACAAAGAGGGAGTACTCGCCTCACTAAGGTTTGCCCAACTGGCACACTTACTCTTAGGGCCTTTCGGCCGACAGTTATAGTCGGATAGTTCTATATAGGCTTAGTCGTCTAGTAAACTTCGTCAGCGCGATCTAGGAATTTTTCCACAGATTAGACATAGCTATTACTTTTTGCGTGTTCCTAGCGCCATCTAGTTGTACAGCTCCGAAGTACGTCGCTGTAATTGACATCTCTTGAAGTTCAGCTTATTGTTCAGCTTGTAGTTCAGGCGATGGTAGATAGAGGTCGCCACATATTTAATCATACATGACACCATACATACATATTCCTAACCCACTGTAGAACGAAGTGTACTATGTGATGGAGATGCGATCGTTCCCGAATTTAAAGATTTAGTGAGGGTAGTTAAAAATCAAGCTTTTTGGTTAACTTGTTACGGGAGAATTTAATAATTTTATAAATTGAAAAGGTTATAAAACTAAAACGTAATAAAATTAAAACGAACTGCGGAACGGATACCGCCTACGTTCGACCTGCGCCATCAATAACTGAATTGAAAAATAAATAAAAACAAGCAGAGCCCTACCATTTGCCAACAAATAATACTGAACCCAAACTGATCTGAACAATAGGACGTGGGTTCAAATCCGGTGGTGATAATGTTATATTTAGATCCAAGATGGATCACCTAAAAAAAAGCTAGGCCCCAAACAGTGTTTATTGCCCTGGTTCTTCACGGTCGCGAAGGAACAGGAGTAGAATCACCTAGTTTTAAGACGTTTCAAAGTGATCCCAGCGGTCCTACTGAATAAATGCTTTTTGACTTTGACTTTGACTTTATCTGTCCATGTGCTATGCTGAGACATTTGGTTACACTATAACATACCTACTGGTTATCTTCCTCACATACCAGCCTTGTAATACCTAGTGTGATCAAATGTGCGAGCTCAGCATGTTATATCTTTTATCACAAAAACATATGCCATAGACATAACATAGACGACCTCTGTGGCGCAGTGGGCGAAGGCCCGCCTGCGACGCAAAAGGTTGCGGGTTCGATCCCCGCGGCGGGACCAATGTTTGTATGATCTACAAATATTTGTCTCGGGTCTGGGTGTTTCTATGTATAATATGTATGTATTTACAAAACAAAAAAGTATATAAGTAGTATATCAGTCATGTAGTACCCATAACACAAGCTCTGCTTACTTTGGGGCTAGATGATGCTGTGTGGAAAGTCCAGCATTATTTTTTTTTTATTTTTTTTTATTTAAGTGAACACAAGAGCCTCTTTGAGGCGCAATTTAAATACTTTCACCACACTGACTGCTTTAAAAGAGATGTGCAAAAGATTTCGTAAAAGTAAAGTAAGTTCGTATGAGCCAGTGGCCAACTTGTGGTGATGGAGTTTTTAGGCCGACTTTAATAGTCGGGACCGACAATTTAACGTGCCCTCCGAAGCACGGAAGCGCTCAGATGAAAATGCCACTGGCTGTCACCCATCCACTTATAGACCGTTTCGAACGTTGCTTAACTTCGACGTTCTATCAAGAACGACTAAGCAAGCACGACCACGAGCGTTACATCTAAGTTTTAGCGATTTTTAGCGTGATTCGACTTCGTATGTCGTCTTCTAGTAGGGGAAAGCAAAAATGCACCTCCAATAGCCAGTCGGGACAAACAGAACAAAAACAAACAATAGTTTCATAGACATTTTAAAATTTCATCTGAAATTCTAGTATTTATTTGGTGTATGAATCAATAAAACTGATATGTACGAGCCAGCCTCGAGGCCTAAGGGTCCTGGGGCTGGATTCGCGTTCCTTTTTTCGTTCGTTTGATGAATATTCGGATCCTTCCCACCACTATTTCTGACATCAAGGGCCAATTTTTCAAACGTTAAAACATGGTCCAAACCTAGGAACAAATATTCCAAACTGAAAAATTGGCCTTTGAAGTTAGAAATTGTGGTGGGAAGCATCCGAATATTTTTTGCAAGTGATTTTCTAGTTTTAGGCCCGGTTTATGTTTGTGACGTGACCTCAAAGAGTTTTACTCAAGAAAATATCTCGATTTCTAAAAACATACTACCATACACTTGTAAAGGAAAGTAAAATTCACTATTTAATTTTAAAGTTAATATTTTTTTTGTTAATCCCATTGTAGAATGTCTTTAAACCTAATATTGAAATTCATAAATACTGGACCGCAAAAGGTAAACTAAATTGAATTGAAAAGGCACAATAAAAACTAGTAAATGAAAACATCAAAGTCTCACAAAGACCTTATTTATATTTATAAAGGCATTCAAACCGCCACATAATGAAATCTACAACTTATCTTTTATATTAGTCCGTCGTCGGACACTAAGCTATGGGCTAGGGATGTGCTCGTTCTTAGATGTCGATGAATCATCCGGTGGTTCACTTATCTTACTTAGGTAAGTTTCTTTATATGTAATCTCCAAAGCTTTTCTTCCAATACTTAGAATGCCTATAGTCTGAGTGATGGCATATGGGTCTAACTTGAAATCCATTCCCAGTTGTATGGGTCCTGACTATATTTAGCTTGAAATCCATTCCCAGTTGTCATCCCAATGGAGCTCAACCAATCACATAATAGCAAAATGACAATTGAAGTCCAGAATGGATTTCAAAAGTCAAAATGAAGCCCATGTCCATTCCCAGTTGAGTTAGACAATAAGGCTACTGATCTGACGCTGTATAAATCATCTCGCCAAGATCAATACCGCGTAGCTTTTGTAAATACGCATAGGTATAAATTTTAAGAAATGTAGCCACGAGCGGCATTCATATCTACGTTTTGATCAAAAGATCCGCTGTATTCGACCAGCACGACTCCTTACTTTTGTTACATAAACAAAAAATATTCCGTAGTGTTGGCAGCAGTTTTATTTCTTTTCGATAGCGCGTTTATAAACAAAATATCCCTAAAGAGGGTGTCGAAATTCTATCGATATAATCAGTTCTGGTTTACACCCCATCCCTACTTCACGAGTAAGTTAAGTAGTTTACGAGCAACGAGCTTTTAAATTATTCCTGCTATAATACACTTAGCTGCAGTAGAGTTGACTGAGCTAACTCTGTGTTGAACTACTGTTACCTAACCTGGGGAGCTCATGGCTACATTTTTCAAATAACTTCATTTTGGCAATGTAGCCTGCTCAGCTAAGTGTGAATGTATTTATGCAGTATTTCTTCTGAGATAATTTATTTGGTGCTGCTGTGTTGATTTGTTTTTCCTCAGAGATTTAACACACTCGTAAAATAAAGCAATATTTTGTTACATTCACCACAGCCCATCATTTTTAAAAAGAACCACCAAGTTAGAAAAGCTATAACTTATTACTCAACCACACAATGCACCTCATTTGAAACAATGCAACAGAATCCAAAATGGCTTCCCGGCGCAGCGAAATAATTTATCCTATCCACTTCCGTTTCCATTTCGCGATATGAAGCACAAAGTAAACGCAACAGGCACCCGCCGCCCCCCTGCCACCCCGGGGGAGGGGGTGACGGTAGCAAATTAACAAACATGCCGTGGCCACGCACAAAAAGCCATAAAACCATGTATCGAACGGTCCGATGGGGTCCCACCCGCTTTAGCGCAGTTCCACATTTAAATTCTGTTTGCTATACGGAAGTTTACGGAAGACTCTGTTTGCTTTACAAATATACTCTTGGCACGTTTACCGGATTTTATATAAACAAAGAATTGGAACGATAAAGTCATAAAAAAATCGAAGTTGAGACAACCAATATCTTTTGCCAAAGCAACAAAGCTAACAAATCAACTCTAGCAGTTCGTACAAGACCGCATTACCGAGATGAGCCAATCCCAGCGCACAAAAGCGCTATAATTGCTAGCTGAACAAAACTGCTCCAGCAAAACAAACTAGCGAACAAAGGCAGTGGATCGCTTGAAGCGCTGTGCCGCTTAATTGCTGTCTGCAACGTATTTACAAACACAAGTGGTAGGCAGGGGCGGATTCCGGTAGGGGAAAGATTTTATAGTCTACTCGCATTGCTGTCTCTACACGAGGCTTTCAGAGTTGGTCTTTTGTCGCGTCTAATTCTGGTGTAACATAAGTCGGATATTCGCGAGTTTATAAGGAAAGTTTCAGACGATGCTGGGAAATGAACAGCGTTATTCAAGTTCGTGAAAGCTTCTGGGGGCTTATTTTATGTTTTGAGGACAGATTTCTTAGAATCTGACAACCTTTAGGAGATCTTATTAGTTTTTTCAACATGGAGGAGAACCTGCTTCTAACATTTTAGGAAATAACATGAGGTTTTGTGAAGAATCTGAATATTGTCTAAAGCCGCGTTGACACGATCAGAGTATACTCTGACAGAGTGGACTCTGATGCCTATTAGGACGCTCTGATTGGCCGCCGCCATCAGAGTGCACTCGGATTGGGGTTGCCACGATCCAAGTAGCATCCTAGTAGGCATCAGAGTCCACTCTGTCAGAGTATACTCTGATCGCGTCAACGCGGGTTTAAAGCTCTTCCAAATCCATCTAAGCATACTTACTTTTTTATACGTGATACTGATATTATGTAGGTATGCGAAAGTAACTTTCTTTGCCTGTCACCTTTCGCATAATTGAGTCAAAACTAAACAAAAACTCTATTATCTATAGCTTGAAATAGATTCTTCTTGAGTAACGACCTTTCTACATCTCTTTTAATAACATACTGCGTAATGGAATCCTATCCTATCCTGAAGGTTGAAAGTGGCACCTATTTCTGAAAAGGTGAGGAGTGCTAGGCTATCTTGGTATGGACACGTTATGAGGAGGGATGAAAACCATGTTAAAAAAAATTTGGAATCAGCTTCCAGCGTCCGTATTTCCGCTGAGCTACGACCCTATTGTTTTTAAGAAGAGAGTTAATAGGCACCTTCTGGGTAAGCTCGCTCCATCGTAGACCTCACTCTTACCTGTGTAAGTTTGAGGTCAAGAGCCGACCCATTCTTCATTAAAAAAAAACCCAAAGAGTTATGAATATGAGTGTGGCTGGGTATGCAAGAAGAGGAAGGCCGAAAAAGAAGTGGTTGGATTGTGTGAGAGATGATATGAAAGTAAAAGGAGTGGATGCACAATTGACGAGTGATAGGAGTGAGTGGAAGAAAAAGACATGTTGTGCCGACCCCACTTAGCGTGGGATAAGGTCAGGGAGATGATGATGACTGCGTAATGGAATCCTAGAGTTCTGGAAACTCTAAAACACGTATCAACTCCCCGGAGACGCCCGGGGCTCATAGAGACGTGCAAACGAGATTTTTAAGTGCCGTAATTAATATTAATAATGCAAGAGTTGTGGCCGAGCTTTTAGGAAGCTTTGGTTGTCTCATGTCCGACCCACTCTGTCTAGTATGATACACCAAAAAGGTGAGGTTTTGAATAAAAGAACAGGTAGACTCACCTACCTCCAAAGTCTTGTGTGAATAAACGCTTTTCGGCTTTGACTTTGAATATATAAAAAATTTGTAAAATTGGGTAAAGACAAACGTAGGACCATTTATACTGACATATTTTTTAAACATCTTACCCATTCCACGCTAGATAGAAAAGAAAACATAAAAGGATGATGATTATTGATAAATGCGTGAGTTCATTAGCTTTATTATTATTATTATTATTAAATTAGTCCTCAATGTCCCACTGCTGGGTTAAGGCCTCCCCCCACTCCCTCCATTATTATTCTATATAAAATTATTTTCATTAGCTTTAAAATAGGTTAATAAAGTTAATATTAATAGCCTGTTAAAAATGGCTACTTGACAATCGAAGAGTATTCCCGAAATCAATTCACTAGATTTAATTTCCTGTTCCGCGTAAGGAAAGCTTTTTGAAGAAAACGGTTTACGGATTTTAGCATTTTGACGCGAACAGAATTATACTTCCCTAAAATAAAGCTGCCCAAAGTCGTTCGCTCGTCATAAATAAAATATAAATACATTGCGCTGTAAAGCGAATACAAAACCATTTTATATACACAAGTATCAACAGAGCTTTTACTCAAAACGCTAGTTCCATCCTACATTTAAATAAACGCATTCTCGGAAAATTTAAATGAAATGCAGACATTTCCCGGAATCGCATGGAAGCACTAGCGGCAGCGCCACCCCGCTAATGCCTCCATTATTAAAACATAAACTCGGGACCGTCCCGTTTGCACTGTCTCATTTACCTCAAGATTATATCCCTATTCTCTACATTTCACTTCAAACTATCGATAAAATCAATCACCTCATCACATCACTACTCAATAATCCGTAAACGTTATCGATATAAGCGCGTCACTACGCGACACGTGCGCACAGTAGCGCGTCCCACGGCCGACTGACACAACTCGCAGATTTACTGGGCATGCGCTGAGGAAGTGAAGGTTTCTTTTGGATTATTAACTTTGTTATGAAGATGATAGGGTTGGTTTTCGTGTGAGGTTTGTGACAGACACCTGTACGGGAAGGGGTCGGAAGTTGGCTGTGCAGTGTCATCTCCACTCTGGCACATTACTCCGCTAATAAAAATGAGATTTGCCGGCGGCGCGCGGGTAACGCGATTACCGACGGACACTGGACGCAGTAAATGTATAATAGTACCACAGCAGAGGACGTCGATCTATTGATATCAGGAAAAAATATCCTATCACTTTTTAAACTCACACGATTTAAACTCATTGTTGTTTTTAACGGGACGAGATCGCGTAATGGTTTTAGATAATATTCGAACATTACCTTTTACCGTGACCACGATCGGTGCAACCCGGTCGAAACGTCGAGGAAATCAAAGGTTCGATTATTATCTAAAACCATTACGCGATCTCGTCCCGTTAAAAACAACAATAAAATATCCTATTCTTAGTATATTTGAAGTTAGAAAATACAGACGCACACACCTACACATACACACGCCCCAAACCGTGTTGGTTGCGTTATTCACGTTGGTCGCTACTTAGGAACAGAAGTAGAATCACCTAACTCTTCAGACTTATTATGATCTCAGTGGATAATAAAGCTTTATGACATTGGCTTTTAACATTAAGGCCCCTTAAATGACGTTTGTCGAAACGAAATCCAATATCTCCCTATCTAAAATTGCGAGCGACGGATTAACATTACGCTAGAATGATGAAGCGAACCATCATCATCTCCCTGACCTTATCCCACGCTAAGTGGGGTCGGCACAACATGTCTTCTCCCACTCACTCCTATCACTTGTCAACTGTGCATCCACTCATTTTTAACCGACTTCAAAAAAAGAAGGAGGTTCTATGTTCGGCTGTATGTATGTTTTTTTTTTTTAATGTATGTACAGCGATATTTCCGTCAGTTGTGGACCGATTTCCAAAATTTTTTTTTTGTTTGAAAGGGTATACTCTCAAGGTGGTCCCATATAAATTTTATTCCTGTGGGTTTGATACTTTTCCCGTAAAACTAAAAAAAGCACTGAACTTTAAGAAAATTGTGGACCGATTTCCAAAATTTTTTTTTTGTTAGAAAGAGGTATACTCTCAAGGTGGCGCCATATAATTTTTTTTCCTGAGGGATTGACAGTTTTCCCGTAACATTCAAAAAACCTCATTCTCACTACACAACACACCCTGACTCACAATCAGAGTCAAACATTAAATAGTTTGAAAGGGTATTACACCCGAGGTGGTCCAAAATATTTTCTTTTCCTGAGGGATTGATAGTTTTCCCCCTTGCTGAACTCCGGTGTGTCCTTTAGTAGGCCTGCCCATTACTTCTCTTATCCTTTCCTACTTAAACTACGATAAGCAGGGTCTTAATGTAGCTTACTATATTATTTACACTCACACTTTTATTTTCACAGTATTTATTTACTTACACTAAAAAGTGAAAAATAAAAATTTTTTGAAAAAAAAAATTGAACCGACTTCACAGAACACAAACAGACGAACCTTCTACACACTAAAAAGAGAAAAATAAGAATATAATTTGAAGTCGGTGCCAAGTGAATACGATTAGGTACCTATAAAAAAAAGAAATCGAGCGATAGCGTACCAGGATACAATTTTGCACCCAAGTTCTTTTGAATTTCTTAGATGTAAATGAATAGTTGGCACCGACTTCAAATTATATTCTTATTTTTCTCTTTTTAGTGTGTAGAAGGTTCGTCTGTTTGTGTTCTGTGAAGTCGGTTCAATTTTTTTTTTCAAAAATTTTTTACATTCAATGAATGATGAAGCGAATAATTATAACAAACCAACAGTGACTAATAAAATAGGTACACTTTCGTTATGAAAAGCCGAGTTGGCCTAGTAGGATGTACTCTAGACTTTCAATATTGAAAGCTTATCGTTTAGGGAAAACGAGGTCTCGTCTCGGTGAAAGAAAACATCGATATGAAACCAGTAAGTTTTCTAATAGCCAGCAATGACCTTGCGAACTGACAAGAAATGGTAATTTTTGACGGCTTAAGCCTCTGACATCTCATAAAGATATGAGAGAATGCCATCTGTTTCTTCTTTTCATTTCATTATGAAACGGAGAATGGAACAAAGTCACAACTATAAATAGTAAGGATGCTTTAAAAGGTTGACATTTTGGCACAGTATAGGGATAGCAGTAACACAAGTTAAGTTTGCATGTGTCAAAAATGACGGCCAATTCAAGAAGAACCCGAAATAAAATTTAAAATTTATTTTCCTTTTATACAGGGTGTAAAAAGACTGCTACCGAAAACTGAGGGGTTTTAATCAGACCACGATTCTGAACATATTTACCGACAAAATACGCAAAAATAAAATTATGTACTTTTATTAAACATAAAAGTAATCAGATCATAGGTTGGAGAGATAGAGATATAATAGATAATAATAATATATATAATAGATAATGGAGATTATCTTTCACAAAACGTAATTACAATATTATCTCTACAGCATAGTTCAGCGGAATTGGATTAAAATGAGGCAAATAACCGAAATCTCAATTAAAATAATGAAACATTAACAGAATATGCAACTGGAATAACCAATTGGAAGCCGATCGGTAAATAAATCATTCGGATGTCAACGAGAATGAGCTTAAACGAGAATATGTTAATTAATATTACATGAGTTAATAATGTACTAGTTAAATGTTATTGTAAATCGTGTATTGATTTTAATTTGCTGCGGAATAGTAATGACGTTAAATATGTTTATTTTAACCATAATCAACCAACACATATAAATATGTTATTGGTGATTTCCGCAATAGGCCAAGAGTCCTGAGCCTCTAGCTAGACTATGTAACAATCGATTGTCGAAAGCGAAAAGTCCAATTGTATGGAAGTAATAATTCGATGTTGTCGATATGTTGATGGAAACGAACTGTAAGTACATTATCTATCAATAATCTATTCGTTGACAACAGATCACGTGACATATTTAAGGCTCAAGTCAACCCCATACATTTTTGTACTTATCTACTTTCGCTTTCGACAATCGATTGTTACATTGTCTAATTAACAAATTCAGCACTTCTATTAATGCAGGCCATTTAGTCGAGCGAACAAATTATTGATATCCATTTAATTGGCTTCAAAGCTCAGTCAGTAAATGTAATATTTTCAAACCCTTTTTAATTTTTTACATTCATTCATAAAAATCCAGTTCTTTTGAAATCATTTTTTCAAACCCTTTTTAATTTTTTACATTCATTCATAAAAATCTAGTTCTTTTGAAATCATTAAGTACCTTAATATCAACAAACAAAAAGAAAAAGTTTTTTCTAAACTAAATCCTAGTCTTACTGACTTCTCTACCCTGTGGCACTTCTAAAATAGTGACTTCAACAAATATCGACATGCGGCTACACATCTCACGTGGTCGATACAGAATTAGTTCATGCGAGCGGCCATCGAGTTATCGATGTGATACGTCTAAATAAATAATGCAAATGGCTGTATTTTCTGAGATTTAACACATGTTGTTTCTGATTTTCGTTTGAAGAAAGAAAACATTTATTTAGCATTCGAAAACATGGATCAATTGCTGTTACTTTGAATGTATCCGAAGGACATTTTTTTTTTCAACCTATCGTGTCCCACTGCTGGGCAAAGGTCCCCCTTTAACTTCCACTTCTTGCGCTCCAAGACCACGAAGGCTACTTCATAAGGCTACTTTTTATACCGGTAAATGAAGGGTTGTTATGGAATATGTGACAGGCTGTACTTCATACTTAAGAAACCAAAGCTTCACGCGAAGGAAGTAAAAGGCAGTTTTTTTAAGAAAGTTAACTTGGAACAAGCCACAAAAAAAAACAAAAACAGAGTAAATTCGCCAATAAGCATCGAATAAATAAAATCCAATCGTTCATTCCATTTTTAAAAACCGATATCCGATACTTATACAAAGGCAGTTCCGATGGGTGTATTTGATTATATCATAAATGCGGTCGAAAATGTGAGCTAATCGAATAAGGATGGGCTGAGTATCGATAAAAATAGAAAACATCGTACGAAATCTATAAATATTAAGCCTAAAGTACTTAAGCTCCCAAGAGCCGTGTTGATCTAATGGATTGGTAATTCTCGAAGTTCAAGCGACAGAGTAAGGTTAGTCTTAACAGCGTAGAAATTAGTAAGAAATATTGATAATAATTGCTTAATATAGTAGTCAAGAGCGCATACAGTTTATATTGTAATAGAAATTACAATCTTTATATTTAAGTACTGTTCTTCTAGAAATTAATATTTTTAAAGTAATTCAACTGCCTGAAAATAGAAGTTTTTCCAGTAATTTGCGTGAAGATATAAATGGACCTAGACCGGTTTAACAAGAAGGGCAGTCTTGGAGCTAATACCAAGACTGACAAGGCAGTTTATCCCGGTCAGCCCCACTACGCCTGAAGAACTTCACGGTATTGAGCAGCAGAGCAAACAGCGCGACGGGATCCGCCCTTTATATTAAACGGGTAATTTTCCCGCCACCGCAGCGAGAACTCGATTTAATCGGTATAGTGATGTGATTTAATCGATAAATTGTATCTTGTTACTTCTTTCTCACTGAAATTTGACACTACAGGATCACACATTAAGACATTTTCTAGGAAATGATGTCTTGAGAGTTAAATAAATTATGATTCGTGATTCTGATTAGTCTTGTCTATTGAACCAGTGGGGTGAAAGAATTTAAATAATGCCTCACAGAAGCGCCTTAAAATTATTACCTGAACAACTATTTTAATCAGACGTTGAACCCCTATAATGTGAAATATATATAACCCCCCCTATATGGTTACGATAACGGCTAGTTATCGTAGTAGTAAAAACAGTTCATGAAATAGATACCTCCTTTATAGTTTTAGTTTTATAGTTAAGTAAAGTAATGGTTTCAGGTAAATTAGTATTATATATCATGAGGACATTTTTTATCAAAAGACTACAAAATAATAGCACATCACTAATACAACATCGTATTACTATTAAACTGAATACTGACATTCGCAGAACCATGTTCAATGTTGTGTTACCTAGTGTTGTAAGCATCACACTCTATTTATCGATGATTTTATTTACGAATCAATTAATACGCTAAGGAAAATATTAATATCTGTTTGATTAAAACACTATCCAGATAGAATGCATGAAACAATAACTCCGTAACAACTATTAATAACTCCAAATATTTGACATAAAATACAAATCAAAACAAGTTTCTTTATCATAATTTTCCTTGAATACCAGTGTGTGTTTTCAACAAAGCAACACAAACTTCACTATCATTTTCTTTTAACATCAAAAACATTCTTTAAAATCGAGTAAGAAACATCGACAAAGCTTACCACTAGTGCGGGGGGCATCATTCTGTAGATTCCACGCGCATGCGCTGCATACGAGCCAGTCAACCGTAAGATTTGAACAAATTAATTGCTAGAAGCGAAGCGTCTCCTCATTTATGGTCACCGGCATTTCAATGACTACCAAATCTAATTATCCCATTCCCTGAACCTCCCTAAGAGGCACCGCATATGACATCGAAATGTCAACTCCTTACGTGAGAATATTTTGACATTTGACAGTAGAACTTCACTTCTAAGAACGCTCGACTTTTTGTAGGTTACATTAATTATGCCAAATATGACTTACCAATAACAGTTATGGAAAGTAGCTTACCTGTAACAAGAAACAAAAGGTGAGAATTCATTTATATTTTACACACGAGCAAGCATCAGAACTCTATCTATAAGCTACGGTCTACAGTGGTAACACCGCGAGTAACGCAGTCCCACAGGAATACTTCACTTCTCCGGGATTAAAAGCCTTTGCGTTAATTCAGAGTAAAAGCTACCTCCAAATTTCATCTATTTTCAGCGTGAAGGAGATGGAACATCCAAATTTTCTTTACAATTTTATTGTAGGTAGTAAGACTTATTAGTCAAGAGGCATTCGAGAGGCGAGTCTCTGGTATTCGAAAGCAAAAGTTGGCCCGTGCTCTATCAAGCCGCCATTTGTCATTCTCTCGCATATCGGTGCATGGCGAGTTCAATGCTGAGGTGAAATACTGCTTCGAATGTTGCTGTGGGAATTGCGAATCTTCAGATTGTAACTTTTGTGATCGCTGTTTATATTTAAAATATATTCTATCGAATACTCTTGCCCATTTATTTACAGAAACTAAGCTACTACATATTTACAAAATACAACAGGATTAGTCAAGCTATCTAAGGATCGTTAGTTTCTACCGAATAGAAAAATAACGATGAACCAAAATGCGTCTTTTCTTTTCACTGATCATTTCTTCAATTTTTATTATAAAGACAAAGGATAATCTGGTTTAATGTTTAAAGGCAGATGTTGTACAAAAATAAATAAATCCACTCTAGCCAATCGCATAATAATAAGAGTCTCCCAAATAATAGCAGCGATAAACATCCGCAAGAAAACATGCATAAGTAGACAAACGTATGAAATGTATAAGCATATAAAGATACGTATGAAATGTATGTAAGCGCGTCGTCGGCGCGTCTGCTAATCACGGGGAAACTTTGTCCACCCCTCCCCCCCCCCCCTCTCAGGGAGGGGGTATCGATACTTTTCCGAGATACCGACTATGAAATTATTTTGAAGACTTAATGATGATTTGAAGTTAAATAAACAATTGGATGGTTTATTAAAAAATGCTGTATTAAAAGAGTTACTGGCCAACTCTGGGTTCATTGTTAATTGTGTCATGAAAGTCAAGGATTTCATGTTTACATTTTTTATTTGACATATTTGACAATCTGAATTTTACTAAATCATAATTAATTCAAATTATTTGTTTAGTATGAAGACACAAATCAGGACTGATGTATAATACTTTTAAAAATATTTTACATATCGTTAAAAAAATATTTAAGAACTCAAGTATAAAATTCCGGAAAACTCATCGACATGTCCCATCCCTAGCACTAGGTTGCACTCCATCAGAAAGTCGCCACGAATAATTCCGCACAGAGTTCCGATTCGCAACTAGAGGTGGGTACACTCTGAATAGGGGGAAACCTAATATACAGGGGTACAAATATTGTACGCAACAATCTTCGTCTTGCAAATACGAACTTTATGGTATCGATTACAAAATATATCGATAAAATGTCGATAGCATACGGAAATTAATTCCGTTTTTAATAAAATTAATGTTACGGTATGGTTAAATGTTAAAAAAACTATTCAAAGTTTTATTATAGGAGTAATAAGTTATTAACTTAGGCCTTTACATCTATATTAGATGATTTATACAGCGTCAGGAGGCAATCCATGCTTACACTTAACGGGACGCTGTAGTGCCTGGGACATTGTTTGAGATGGAATAGGCTTGCCCAGCACCTAAACCATCCTCTCAGCTTAATAAGCCGCCCATAGGAGAGACGACGAAGATAAGTTATTAAATAACCGATTATAACCGAAAAACAAAAGCACAACAACGGATATTGTTGTAACGTTTTACCCCCTCCCTGAAACTGTCGTCGGTGTCCACTGAATTAATAACGCGTGCGGGTCGCAGCGTATTTACGGGTCGCGGGGTCGGGCAGACCCGATGGGTCCCTGTGGACGTCGGACCTTAGACCTCAGGCCTCGTGCACGACACGAGGAGTCGCGTGTAGCGTTTTTCCGTAAACGCCACTTAACAACGCCATATTTATGTTTGTGGCGACCTCTAAGTACCATCGCCTGAACTACGAGAGATGTCAATTACAGCGACCTAGCTACTTCGGAGCTGTACCACTAGATGGCGCTGGGATCACAGATAAGCGGATTCCCATACAAATGATGCAAAAAGTATTGAATCCTGAATCGCGCAAACGATGTTTCTAAGCACATGTAACCTATATAGAACTATCCGACTACAACTGTCGGCCGAACAGGCCCTAAGGTGTGCCAGTTGGGCAAACCTTAACGAGGTGAGTACTCCCTCTTTACCATAGTATGGGGGAATACCATCTACCCTAAATGTTTGAATTCAGTGAGGGCCGTGCGGCATTTACCAAAACTATATAATTTATCATACTTATTAGATTTTTTTGTAGATGGCAAATAAATCACGCCACCACTATGACCATAGCCTTATACCGAAGCTCCGTAATAGCCTTTTGAAGGTTGCGGGGTAAGGGCGGGGCGCAACAATCGACAGACGAGCGGAAACGCTCCCCGGGGACCTGTGGCAACGAAATGCCTTGATTCGATTTAAAATGGTACTTTTTGATGTTTTGCATATTGGATTGAGGATTGAAATTCTTTGTGGGATAGACTAGACTTGTACTTACTGTTTACAAAAAAATGGCTACTTGAGTGCTAGCTTTAAACTACTATATCGCGTTACCGTTTTGTCGTCCTCTGTGGCACGGTACCATAGAACCACCAGCGGCAAAGGCCTGCCTGCGACGCAGAAGGTTGTAGGTTCGATTCCCGTAGCGGGACAAAATGTGTTTCTATCTGCAAATAATTTTTCAAATCTCGGGTCTAGTGTTTTTCATTGTAGGTGCAATGAAGAGTTTTAGAAGTCAAGTAGGTATAGCACAAGTTCTGCTTCCTTTGGGGCCAGATACTGATGTAATATCCAGCATTTATAAACGCAAAGACTGCATTACTTATAAATCATGACAGATCTTCACAAAATTGTAATCCCAAAGTAATTTCAAAGAACGGAAACCACAGCATTCGCAGTATTCAGAGCGTATTCATTAGGAGCGGCCGGAAAAATGAATGTAATCAGATGAACGCATAATTTGATTACCCTCGGGTCGGGGCGACCCGCCTAACCCGCCGGACTGGACGTCATTTACACGATACCATTCTGGCATACCATTCTTGCCTCTTACTTTTTCAAACTCAACGGAGCAAGAGCTATTATGCTGTGGCAAGAGGCAAGGTATCGTGTAAATGGCATTTTCACGCCGGAATGTTGCTATGATATATCTGAAAGGGGTTTTTAATTTGCCCAGATATTTCTTGTAGGATAATATATCGTACTTGTAGATTTCTTGAATTTTTTAGTGTGGTAAAATTAGACGCAGTCATAGGGGTTGGTCTTGGTATATCAATTATTTTACCTTCTTGTCCTCGCTATTTTTTATCCATGAAAGATTTTTTTGTAGATTGCCGCCGCAGGAAAAATAAGTTAAACTTAAGAGTTCCATAGGTACTTTTCATTCCCCTTCGTAAGTAAATTCTTAAGTAAGTAATCTCGTGTACTTAAGTAGCGACGAGAGGAGACTTGGGGTAGACTTGAGATTGTGAAGTGTATGATATTCTGCTAAAATGGGGTGATTTTTACACTTAGGCACCGCACTTAAAATCTATGTAATAAAAATGTTTGTATGAGATATTGTTGTGGGCGAAAACCACCACGGACACCTCTAAACGGGAAACGACCCCGCGGTAGACCACGTCGCAGATGGAGGGATGAATTGGATGCCTACATAAAGGATTGGTCCACGGTGGCCCAAAACAGAGATGAATGGAGAGAGCGAAGGAAGATCTTTGCCCTGCAGTGGGCACTACAGGATTTTGATGGGCTATCAGCGACTTTACCAGCAAGTGGTGAAACTGACCATCTACTCGATAGTTTTGATCGGATACAGGCGCGAACCTGTTTACATTTTAGTAAATAAAATCAAGGATCAAAACCTCCGGGTCGCTGTAGTCGGGGAGTGCGCCACGTAATCACAACACAGACTTGTTCGCGTAGCTATGGGTAGGCAGCGGCGAATCTAGTGGCGAGGAAGGGGGCGTGTGGGGGGAAAGTAGAGAGATGGGAGAATCTGTCAGGGGGTCTTTTTAGAAGCTGTTGACTCATTTTATATCTGGCCAAATCTTGCTAGCTGAATTTGACCCACTTCGAAATTCGCAGTGTCCGATTTATCTGAATTTCGGTACACATATGGGTTTTTGATGATTATGCAATAATATGGTAATAGCGAGCTGATCTGGTGATGTAGTCAGGAGCTGTTCAGCGAAACATCTCAGAAAATGTGAGTGAAACTCGGGATCGGTCAAATTCTGTCTGCAATTGGTATAAAATTGCCATAATAACCCCTATCGTATTGTACGCCCAGCATGGGTAAACTGTTGAAACTACCATGTTTTGTACACGGATTGACAGGAAAATGATTCTGAATGCGTCCCTGGCGCCATCTGTACAGCCATATAGTAGCAACAGAGTGGAGGCTCGCGCCCGCTCGACGGCGCATTGCCGCCGCGCACGCGCACTGCAGCGCACGTCTCCAACACAGTACGATAATCACAACTATTCACAACATTGATAAATTGTCACCAAGCACAGTATCACGACTGTATTCCCAAGATGCGATATTTGACTACACATTGGAAATCTAAGGGAATACAAACTTTGCAAAATATCACATTTCGCGACTTGAAAAAGACATACTGTTTAGAGTGTTTTATGATTTAGTTCTTAGTTCGTGTAATAGATGTCGGTAATTTTGTACCAATTCTACACCGCGCTATCGAAGCGTTTTGGTGAAACAACCGACCAAATCAGTTATTCAAATACATATCTTCCAATTTCGCAATGGTTTGTATTATTTAATTGTTTACAATCTACAAACGAACATGGTCCTTCGAGCCGGATTGCATCTTTTAAAAGATGATCTACATGATTTTAGCTGCCATCTATTATCATGGCTATCTCTAGATTTTAAACTCTCCTATCAATACATAATATCTACTTAATCATCAAAAAGGAGAAACCAAATAGTGACCATTAGATATTCCTTACTTCCAAACCGTGTTTGTTGCTGGTTCTTCACGGTGTTGGTCGCGAAGGAACAGGAGTAGAATCACCTTGCCCATAAGACTATTATAAGTGATCCTACTGAGTGAATGCTTTGACTTTGACGTCCCGTCATACCGATACGATTTCTATTTCGTCCACGATTCCCGTACGTGCAATGGAAACGTCCCGACCCGAGGATTAAGCGCTCGTAAAAACAGGCAACGGATAAGCAATAACATCTTGATACGCCCTCGGCTATTCCGAACCCGCCCTTATTACCCTCGAGATAAGGTTCACGGAGGGGTGGCTGATGATGTGGGAGCTGGCTTACATTGTTTTGGTTTTTGAAGGTTTTTGCTCGGTTTGTGAAGTATTACCGCGTTGACGACGACATTTTGAGGGCGATAGTTTACGTCTATTCTAGACAATATTCGACGACCTCTGTGGCACAGTGGGCGAAGGTCCGCCTGCGATGCAGAAGGTTGCGGGTTCGATCCCCGCCGCGGGACAAATGTTTGTATGACCTACAGATATTTGTCTCGGGTCTGGGTGTTTCTATGTATAATATGTATGTATTTACAAACAAAAAATATATAAGTAGTTTATCAGTCATCTAGTACCCATAACACAAGCTCAAGCTTACTTTGGGGCTAGATGATGCTGTGTGAAAAGTCCAGCATTATTTATTTATTTATTTATATACAACTCATGGCTTTACGCACACGTAGCTTTTAAGAGTATTTAAAAATGCTTGTGATCGTCCTACAAATATTACAAATATTAGTTTGTGATTCAATCACGCCATACAAAATTGGATAATTGCTTGGAATAGCAGTAGATTGTGGACTGGAATAGCATAAGCTACTAACAGGCCTATAAGATCCTTTTGAAGAAATTAAGAAAGTCACCCAGACCAGAGACGATCACACAAAATTTGACCACGGCAAGGATCGAACCCGCAACCTTCTGCGGCCTTCGTCGACTGCTCTTATTAAGATGAAACTCGTATACAGCGACAATCATACACTTATAGGAACGCTGTAGTGCAACAAAGTTTTGATGGAATAGGCTTGTGCCATCCACTCCGCTTAGTCGATAGGATACACGTGGATACGTGTAAAAATACGGATTTACACAAAGTTTCGAGCAAAATACTTTATCTCTATTATATAAAAATTAATCCCTATATCCCTTGGTCACGCCATCACGCGTGAACGGCTGGACCGATTTCACTACTTTTTTTTTGTTGTGTTTGTTATTATCAGAAGGTTCTTATGACAAAAAAAAATAAAAAAAATTGCGCGGAAAAAATTAATCATGCGCAGACGAAGTCGCGCGGGTCAGCTAGTTTGTTATACAAAACAGGTATAGGACAATGACTACGGAATAATCGAATACAGATCATATAGATATGTAGAGGCATTTGAGACCAGTAAAAAATGTCTGAAGGGAGTGAGTAAGTATTTAATGTCCAAATACGTCTTATTTGCTTCTTATCCAAGCATTTTGTGATAGATCGCAAGATTATCGCCCAAAAACTAACAAACAAATCTGTAACAAAAAATCCGACCGAGTTCCACTGAAACCAAAACAAGGAACCATCGTATGAACATAGTTTATTCATTTAATTTACAAAATGCAAGAAGCGGAAAGCTCCGGAAAGACACTCGGAGAAAAGGGCGGGAAACCGACACGCTGACCGTAATTACGGATTATTGCATGGCCGGATAAACACAACCCTACTGACCGGCAATTTTATACGGGCTGTGCCGAAAAAGTGTTTTTTTTTTGTTAGAAATAACATTATGTCCATACAACAAAATATGATGTTTTTTTTGTATCGACTAGCAAAATATGTTATTAATTCTGTTTATCAATGTACATATTGCTGCTTAAAAGTAATTTTGGAGACATTGTACATTGATCCCAAAATTGATACGCGGAATGTCATGTACATTCCGTTTTTCCGTTTTCAATTCCATATTAGAAATCTTAGTGATGAAGACATTAAGTAATTGATTTATTAGGTAGGTTTACAAGACGAGTTTTTATAATTTAATCGACATAGTACGTTCGCATTAATATTTTCTCCATTTCATCGACAGTGTCCCCTCCCTAGCGCCCTATGTTTGCAACACATCGCACACGCTCGTAAATACACGCGCGGACGAGCGCCGAATACATATCCTGTAGGAGCATTGGGATGGGATAGCTACTGGAGCGAGTGCACTTACAGGGCTAAGTTACTATGTGTCGTTTGAAAAAAAAACCAACGTCCATCCAACAATCACAGGGAAGTCGTTTATAGATTTGAAACATGAAAAAAAGATATTGTACTCACGCTTAGGGATCGCTATATAAACTTTTAAAACATGTAACCCTGTTTTTAATTTGGTCCAGGCCAGAAAAAAAAAATAGGTTAGACTGATTGCAATAGACAATGACATTGACATCTGACGTCCATGGGACGTTGACATTGTAAGTGTTGCAGGCTAGGTCGAATTTCCATAACGTTGAGTTGTTTCTGAATCAGTCTCGAATTAAAGTTGATTGTATTCTTCAAGTTTCATAGGTGTTAGTACACAATCGCTTGGTAGATTAATTAGGGAATGTTCTGGTGAGGTCTAAGGAGTGTTCAAACTTGTTTCTGTCGGAATAGTGGATGATATTGCTATTGCATCTCTTCCCGATGTTAGAATGGGAATGAGCAGTTCTTGAGGTGGGATCCCGAATTTGCCCTGCTACGCATTTTGAAGACGTGGCTGGGATTCTTTCCTTGGAGCACCTGAGCGTGTAAACACTTTTTACTGGTGAATTCCCAGTACTTCTAAATTCCTTCTGGAACCTCTTCAGCTGGTATGTACCTTAGTGTGTGAGATACCTGTTCGTAGCTTGGCAGTTCTGAAACTAAAGCTCTGATCTTTTTGGTTGATATAGGACCTCGTGGTCAAGTCGTGACCGGAGCCCTGTGGCATCATCACCTGCCCTCGTTGTCATCTGCACAACGGCTGCCGGGAGGACTTTCCCCTGGAAACGGAGAGCTTCGTTCAAGGTACTTTTTATACCGGCAATATTCAGTGCCACGTGTCATCCACTAGGGTTTCCTACTATGATGGATACTCTTTAACTCTATTCTCTTGTCCCCCCAGAGCGCTGGCAACGGGGTTCAGCTGAAGATTCCAATTTTCATGTTTTGTGCCGTCTCTGGGACGGCCTGTGAGAGGTCGTTCCTTGGCAGTCTGGCGCCGAAGGAGGCGGGCCCCTTCTTTTGAGCCTGGCCACTTCGGAGCGATTGCGGTGTATACTGGTACCACAGACGGACCTTGTCCGCTGTGTATTTTCTTTATTCTGTGCTGTGACTAACTAACCGACCCTTCGAACTCTGCGGTATCTGATTCTACATCTTACAAATGCTGAGCATCGTCTAGACACAACCGTAACTTTAATTTAAACTTCTTATTACTTATCTGGTTGCTAGGAAAGTTAATTGTAGGCATCCACACCCTGTTATTACCACTCGAGGCTTTACCAACTGAGCTTGTCATTTAAAACATAAGGCGCCCAATATTTGTTGTAATTTACTTTAACTTATCAATGTGTTATTTGGAATAAAATATTATTATTAACGCTAACTTTCTGTTTAATTTATTACATCTCTCACTTATGCTTGTAGGCCTCCAACTTATAATTCTAAAGCGTTACAATTGCAGGCAACCTATAATTTTAAAGCGTTACAGTGGCGCCCAACGTGGGGCAAATAACTCCTAGCAACCACAGTTACTTTTTGATTGGTATACTTTAGTTTCAAAAATTACAACATTAGGTGAAAAGCATTATTGTTAGGACAATACTTACTAACCAACAAAACAACTTTGTAAAATATAATTGTTGTGTTTTATTTCCTTCCTTTGATTGTTTTGAACCTGTGTAAATTGTATTTTTGTTGTGTGTATACTATAAGATGTTATCATTGTATGGTGCCAACTTTGATATGTGAACTATCCGGCTATTTATTGTAATTCTTAGCAACCAAATAACTTAGAAATCTAAAATTACACTTAAAATTTTAATGCCTGCATACTTACTTCTTTAGAAACTCATGCAAACGTACAGCACTTTGTTTACTCTAGCTTTTGCATTGGGATAGTGTTGTTCCGGTGTTTCATTTTCTTAAATTCAATTCTGGATAGGGTTTTCTCTACACTAATATTCTAGGAACTACTGCTGGGATGATCCTTAGCTTGATTTATTCCCAGTTAGATTCTTTGCTTAATCATAGTAATTTCTAGGATACCTGGTCTTATCTAGAATTGTAACTTTGTTTTATAGGAAACTCTAAAACTTGAATTAGCCTCTGTTGCTTTGGTAAAATAGTTTTTTCTTCTTGGATAGTTGTTGTTTAATCATAGTAATTTATAGGATACCTGGTCTTATCTAGAATTGTAACTTTGTTTTGTAGGAAACTCTTAAACTTGAAATTCACTCTGTTGCTTTAGGAAAATAGTTATTTCTTCTTGGATAGTTGTTGTCTGTGTGGTATGGACATTGATTTACTGGTAATATTGCTAAACTAACTTCACTTTACACTAAAAATCAAATACTAAATATCAACACATTGCAGTGATCAATAAACTAATTTCAAACCTTTGCTATATTCACTACTAAATACTCTTACTAATACTACATAAATAAAACAAAATACTTCAATATACTCAAAAAATAAACATTTCATCTTTGCATTTGTTGGGTTCATTTTGTTGTCTGGTTCATACTCTCCTCAGTTCAGTTTGCCTGAGAGGTTCTCACATCTGACCTGTGAAGGAGTTGAACTAGTAAAACAGCGCGACGGATGAGTAGGTAGCTACTACTACTTACTTTTTCCATGCTGTGCTGTCTGACAGGTGTGCCGTAAAGATACACCCTTTCACATACTGAAGTGAGAGGGTAGGAATCTTGGCGCGATGGCGCGTCTCAACTCGCTAAAAGTGGGTAGCTACTCCTACCTGCTTTCTTTAAAACTAAAACTTAACTCAAGCGTGTTCTAAGCTCGTTGTGAGTTGGTAGCTATTACTACCTAACTTCCTCTAAAATTAAAACTTAACTCAAGCGCGTTCTAAGCTCGTTGTGAGTTGGTAGCTATTACTACCTAACTGTCTCTAAAACTAAAACTTAGTCTATAACTAAGATCTAAAACAGTTCTGACTGGGACTGTCTGAGACTCTCAAAGTCTCAAGGGAGCCCTGGACCGTAGCCCAGGCTACGTAACACTTGTCCTGGGAGTTGGATTAAACGTGGTTTGTTGGATTGCTGGTGTCATGTTTTTATTTCTTTTGTTGGTAGGCACAGGCCCGCCACCTAGTGGAGTGTCGGGTGGTTGGTCTTCTGTAATCACCACCCTTCATTTCCGCCGGCCTGTTGCGTGGTTTGTTAGGTTAGATTGTCTATTAGATTAAGTTGCATGCTAGCATAATTAGGTTAGGCGGTAGGTAGATAGGAAGTAGGTAGGATAGGGCTTCTTTATAGGTAACTACTACCTATGGGATTTTTTCTTGTTCTGCAGTTTTTTCAACAAGGAGATGTTCCCCAATTGCCATTTAGCGGGTCGTGACTATTGAAATAAGCCAACACTGGGTATTTTGGATACACTCACTTGGTTACTATTGACAGTCTTACCATGTCTAAACAGGTAGACTGCATGATGTTAGTATGATAGTTTTCAATCACAGTATCTTCAGTTCCTAAGGAGAAACTGTGTGTGCTTGTGGAGGTATGATTGTGTGATTTGTTAGGGGGGTTTATGAAAGTGAGTTAGGGGGGTTTATGAAAGTGAAGAATAAAAGAAATAGTTTTGAATGAGAATGTAAGTGTCAAACTGCTTAGGATCTTCAATCCTAGAGAACTAATTCCCTTAAGCCAGTAAAAACCTACTACCTACCATTTGTCTATACTTTAGGATAGGTATAGTATTATATAGGTACTTTTGTTCAGGAAGTATTATACATAGTTACGTACGCTCCTAGCTACTTTTCTTACTTTTAAACTATCATGATAGGTAGCGGGACTAAACCGTCGCTTAGTCATTGCTAATAAAACTACTTAGGTACTCATAGGGTTTACTTTTAATTTAAACTAAGGTTTTCTTTGTTTGTTAATTTAACATTTCTGGTGTTTTTTTTTTTCTGCTCTGGTTTTCGGCTGGGGTCAGCCGATCGAATTTACTGCGTAAATTCTGCTGGGGTGGGGATGTACTGTAACCCTGTTTTTAATTTGGTCCAGGCCAGAAAAAAAAAATAGGTTAGACTGATTGCAATAGACAATGACATTGACATCTGACGTCCATGGGACGTTGACATTGTAAGTGTTGCAGGCTAGGTCGAATTTCCATAACGTTGAGTTGTTTCTGAATCAGTCTCGAATTAAAGTTGATTGTATTCTTCAAGTTTCATAGGTGTTAGTACACAATCGCTTGGTAGATTAATTAGGGAATGTTCTGGTGAGGTCTAAGGAGTGTTCAAACTTGTTTCTGTCGGAATAGTGGATGATATTGCTATTGCATCTCTTCCCGATGTTAGAATGGGAATGAGCAGTTCTTGAGGTGGGATCCCGAATTTGCCCTGCTACGCATTTTGAAGACGTGGCTGGGATTCTTTCCTTGGAGCACCTGAGCGTGTAAACACTTTTTACTGGTGAATTCCCAGTACTTCTAAATTCCTTCTGGAACCTCTTCAGCTGGTATGTACCTTAGTGTGTGAGATACCTGTTCGTAGCTTGGCAGTTCTGAAACTAAAGCTCTGATCTTTTTGGTTGATATAGGACCTCGTGGTCAAGTCGTGACCGGAGCCCTGTGGCATCATCACCTGCCCTCGTTGTCATCTGCACAACGGCTGCCGGGAGGACTTTCCCCTGGAAACGGAGAGCTTCGTTCAAGGTACTTTTTATACCGGCAATATTCAGTGCCACGTGTCATCCACTAGGGTTTCCTACTATGATGGATACTCTTTAACTCTATTCTCTTGTCCCCCCAGAGCGCTGGCAACGGGGTTCAGCTGAAGATTCCAATTTTCATGTTTTGTGCCGTCTCTGGGACGGCCTGTGAGAGGTCGTTCCTTGGCAGTCTGGCGCCGAAGGAGGCGGGCCCCTTCTTTTGAGCCTGGCCACTTCGGAGCGATTGCGGTGTATACTGGTACCACAGACGGACCTTGTCCGCTGTGTATTTTCTTTATTCTGTGCTGTGACTAACTAACCGACCCTTCGAACTCTGCGGTATCTGATTCTACATCTTACAAATGCTGAGCATCGTCTAGACACAACCGTAACTTTAATTTAAACTTCTTATTACTTATCTGGTTGCTAGGAAAGTTAATTGTAGGCATCCACACCCTGTTATTACCACTCGAGGCTTTACCAACTGAGCTTGTCATTTAAAACATAAGGCGCCCAATATTTGTTGTAATTTACTTTAACTTATCAATGTGTTATTTGGAATAAAATATTATTATTAACGCTAACTTTCTGTTTAATTTATTACATCTCTCACTTATGCTTGTAGGCCTCCAACTTATAATTCTAAAGCGTTACAATTGCAGGCAACCTATAATTTTAAAGCGTTACAAACATGAATAAATAATGCTGGACTTTTCCACACAGCATCATCTAGCCCCAAAGTAAGCAGAGCTTGTGTTATGGGTACTACATGACTGATATACTACTTAAATACTTTTTGTTTGTAAATACATACATATTATACATATAAACCGAGACAAATATTTGCAGATCATACAAACATTGGTCCGCGGGGATCGAACCTACAACCTTTTGCGTCGCAGGCCACTGCGCCACAGAGGTCGTCAATGTGAAATAGAACCTCTTTTGTCCGTAAAAACGATAACCTCAACTAGAAACTCTACCTATAAAGCCCACGCTACATGAGACGCTACATTAGGACTTCGAACCTAATGGATACGTCAGGAGTAGAATGATGCGGTACTCAACCTGTTGTGATTTTATGTTCGCCTGGTACTTTGCAGATAGATGCAGGGGATTTTAGACTTTGTGTTATTGTGATAATGGATAAAATTGCTTATTTATGATACCTTATTAAGGATACCTGATTTACTTTCAAATTAAGTAAAACTTATAGAAAAGGTTAATTCAATCTCAAAATATATAAAATGAGATAGGTATGTGAAGAAAATGCACTTCATAACCTAACTTACATTTTATGAGACAGCAATATACAAGATGCAATGGAAGAGTGAGACAGGTATAGTTCGTGAAGTATTGTATTCGGATCGATAGTGCTCGTATCAACAACTTGTAACATGCACCGCGGGACGTGACTGTTGCTATAATGGCGCCCGACGTGGTACACTCGACAATATATCTTGAATAAGAAATATACAACAAAATGTAAACATGATATAAATAAACATGACTGACGACTGTATCTTTAGGTATGGTAGACATATTCCAAGATCTTGAAGTATTCACAGTCCTTAAAATAACAAATTGTTATAAATAGAACTACTTGTAAAACATTTTGTTGATACTAGACCTAGCGATAGATTTAGTAACCATTCGTATGGATTCTATACGAATGGTTACTAAATATATCGCTATCTCTTTTCATTAACATGAGAGTGACAGAAACGTCTATATATTCTCGCTTATACTATACAGGGTCTTTCATTTTAAACTACACAAACTGACAGGGCCTCATTTTTAATAGACGTTTGACCGCCGATTCGAATTCCTAAGCCGATTTAAGTTTTCACTTAAAAATGTATCATCCATTGATTTTTTAGAAATGTTGCATAATGATTTTCAAGGTGTACACACGTTCCACCAATCGCAGCGCAGCCACATCACGAATGGACTAAGTTATACAAGAAGCAACAATCAATTGATAGGATAGTCTTTATCGATTTTCTCGGGACATTTTTAACAAAACAAAAAAAATATCATTACATAAATATTTTTTAATTTATTTGCTGAACCCAATTCCTGAATTAAGTTAGTTTAAATGAAAGACCCTATAGATAAAAGATTGCAATTTTCCACATTCTATTCCACTATTTTACTTCTACCTACAGCACCATAAAACCACTAAGCTCTAGTAAGACCACCAGGGGGCGCCACTTGCGATGTCGGCGATACCTTTGTCTTGTAGGCAATTTGCAACCGCCGCTGTTTACAAGACTCACGTGAGCACAAAGAACACTTCAATGTTGTACCATTTTTAGGGTTCCGTACCCAAAGAGTAAAACGGGAACCCTATTACGAAGCCTCCGCGGTCCGTCTGTCAACAGGACGTCAAGTCACGTCTCATGAACCGTGATAGTAAGACAGTTGAAATTTTCACAGATGATGTATTTCTTTTGCCACTATAACAACAAATGCTAAAAAACAAAATAAATTCATATTTATAGGGGTCCCATACAACAAGCGTGATTTTTTTGCCGTTTTTATAGATAACTAGCTGTACTCCCGCGGTGTAACCCGCGATCCCTCGGGATTTTTTCATTTTTTCGGGATAAAAGGTAGCCTATGTTCTTCCCTGGGATACAACCTTTAACTATGCCAAATTTCAGCTTAATCTGTTCAGCAGTTTGGGCGTGAAAGCGTAACAAACAGACAGACAGACAGAGTTACTTTCAGATTTATAATACGAGTATTAATATGGATGGTACGGAAACCTTCGTACGCGAGTCCGACTCGCACTTGGCAGGTTTCTTTTAGCCCCGCGGTGGGCGCCAATTATTTTCTTTCTAGGAAAGGGAATAGTGAAAAATTTTTTAGTTGCCCAACAGTGGATTATTAATGATGAATATTATGAGTGTCCAATATGGGTTACGATAAGCTGTGAATTGTGATTATGAGGAATGGACAGAATGTCATAACATTCTTCATTCTTGGTTCATTTTCTTGTCATACATCATAATGTATGACAAGAAAATGAACCGAGTTTAGACTAAGGTTACCTGGAAGAGATCGCTATTAGCGATAAGGTCGCCCATTGTACTATATTTTTGCATGTTTGTTTTTTTTATTTGTGTTATTTTTATGGTGTACAATAAAGTTGTATTCTATTCTATTCTATTCTAAGACTAACTTAAAAACTGTCCCTAGAAAAACGATATTTAAATACTCATAGAACGCTTTTTTGTGGTAAAAGCTGACACATCTCAGAACAAAACATCCGAATATTCATCAAACGAACGAAAATAAGAACGCGAATACGGGCCCAGGTTTGAATCCCGTCGGAATCGAAAAGATTTTGAATAAGACTTCATTTCTCAAAGAAAATATAAGTTTAGATCTTCAAAGTTTGTTTTTGAATAGGAAGATATAATAGAAAATGCAATTTGCAGTTCGATTGTTCAGTAACCGCACGGAGAACCCAAAATGGATTTCGTCATGTCGGACGCAGGGTGGTACTTAGGATGGAATAGGATTTATTGACATGAGAATAGGTGCTCAACAAAAGAATAGAGGACAGAGCAAACATTAAAATAAGAACAAAGTCATGGTAGACACTACTATCAGAGCTGGCCTACGAAATATGGCGAAATTGGCAGAGTTTTCAGGCCGCCTTAAAGCCGTCATGGCTTTACGACTTATTAGCCAGGTACAACAATTTAACGTGCCCTCCGAAGCACAGAAGCGCAGGTGATAACGTCACTAGCGGTTACCCATCCACTTAGTAAACGTTACTCAAGAACGCCTACACCACGAGCGCTTCAAGTGATACCATTTCATCAACTTAGTTAGTAAACTTTAGTTCATTAAACTTTAGTTCACTAAACTTAAGTTTAGTGAACGCCTACACCACGAGCGATTGATGTCATTTCATTACTTATAAGTTTAGTTTTCATTTATCTAGTCAGAAAGCTCATTTGACGAAAGATTTCCCTTGGAGTTTTGAAAAGACAAGCCGCCATGTTTTTTCAATTGACTCAAATTGACGTGACGTAATACATATTTTGAAGAAAGATTTGAAGTGAAGTAAAAAGAAGAAGAAGGAATAAAAGAAGAAGAAGAAGAAACCAATAAGTGAAGTGAAACCATAAAAAATATGAAGACCTATATGATGTTTATTACCGATTGGGCGATATAGTCGCTCAGCGACAAAGCCCTTTTTTTTTGTGAATAAATAATAATAATAGTCAGAAAGGATGTATTGAGTTCTTCCTGAATTCCCCCCTGCATTGGTATTCGGTACACAGAAATTGGATTCGGAGCTGCAAGGTGTATTGAAAATTGAAACTGTGACATGTCAATGGCTGCCGTTTTGAGGGATCGGGGACAAAGGATCGAATATAGTTATATAAATATCTAGACTGTGTTTGACTGGATCTGTACAACGTACTATCAGCCTGAGGAGTGGGTGGGATGGGTGACCAGCAAGTAGCCGTGGGTAGAAGGATGGATATGTACTTATAACTCGCAGCTCAACCGAAATCGGTATACGTCTTTCAAGTCTTGGCAAAATACTTCGGCTCAACAGATCCAATTCCGTCCCAATCCAAGGCAAGACAATATTGTATTGTGGTTTATTACAATAGCGCTAAAGTCTCTATTTGAAAAGCGAAGCTGTGACAAACTGATAATATACATCAAATACGTCCTTCTCCATCCTTCAGTCAATCAATGCTCCGAACCAAAAAGTCGTACAAGTAAAAGAAAACTCTAGACAATTCAATAATATATTGTTTCTTATTCCAATGAAGATAAAGTCTTTATTCAAAAAACCGATCTGTAACGTAAACAGTACCTGTACATCGAATCCGTCTACGTCTTTCCGATGCTCAGAACCAAAAAGTCATTAAAGTCTAACGAAACTCAAGATCATGCAATATTAAAATGTGTTTTATTTCAATGGCGTTAAAGTCTTTATTAGAAAAAATGACGTAAACAGACCCTAACAGATCAAATCCATCCTTCTCCATCAGTCCAAAAGCTCCGATACCTTTATTGTGTTTTATTTCAATACTGTTAAGGTCTTTAATCGAAAAGCTGAGTTTGACTGATTGATCTGAAGTACGACGTACGTATTTGACTGAAGAACTGACTAATATCAATTAGTAATTTCGATTTTAACTCCTAGGAATAAGGTCTATTATTGAAACTCAGGTTTGAGTTTACGACTGCTGCCGCGTCCATCTATCGTGCTGCATGGCGCTGTGTGTAGCTTCCGGGCAAACGAAATAAATAAAACGGAAGTTGCAATACAACTTCCGTTTTATTTATCTTAGTGCAAAGCGTTTAGTTTTTTTATTAAATGGTAGTAATAATTCATGTTAACGTAATTTATAAACTGGCCAATGTAATTTAATGTTTATTAAAATAAGACCAAAGCTTGACTTGAACTGTCTTTGTCATTACAACCATAGACGAGAGATGTCGGAGATCACAGACTAAAACAGCAATTATTACCATTCTCGATAGGGCTAAAAACTATATAAACCATAAACAATATATAAGGGATGCCGTACACCATCCCTTACAACTAGAAAAATATTTTGGAATAATAAACTAAAGAAACTTTATCTATAAGATGTGGATTGGTAAAGGTATTTATTTGAATATTGCAACGTAGTGTCATCAAGTGACATAATTTTTAAACCATTAAGCAAACTCCAATACTGTTGATAGAACCTTTTATTCTGTACTTTTTTTTTTTTTTTTGTCTGTACTTAGTACTTACGTTAAATCATAGATGGCGATAAAGGCTACTATTCCGTTTAAACTTTATATTGTAGGTGATGATTTTTTATATTATTTTAGCCCTGTTGGAGCTGTTGAGTTGTAATTCAGGTATACATCATGATTTAAATATACCTGAAACCTACAGATCACGATTTTTAACTGAGTTACCCATGGCTACCAGCAAGGTCTTTCAATGAGACACTCAGATACAGTAATAAAAAGATATATTCTGTACTATTGAGAGCCTGTTAATTTCACATTGCTAATTTCGCTACACCATTCGCCGTGTGTTTTCGTCAGCGCGATCTAGGAATGGGCCATTTTTAGTCGCGCCATCTAGTTATGAAATTTGGTACTATTCATTACAAAAACCCGTTCAACATAATCCTTTGGAGCTAGACAAAAGGATGGGTCATCTAGATGATGCTGTATGAAAAGTCCAGCATTATTTATTTATCTTTCAGAAAGCTGGGTGTTAAACTGTGTTATAATATTAGTATGGATGGATAGTATGGATTAGTATGGATTTTATTCTTTAAGTGTGATCCCAGCAGTCTTACCGAATAAATGCTTCTTGATTTGACGACCTCTGTGGCGCAGTGGGCGAAGGTCCGCCTGCGACGCAGAAGGTTGTGGGTTCGATCCCCGCCGCGGGACGAATGTTTGTATGACCTACAGATATTTGTCTCGGGTCTGGGTGTTTCTATACAGGGTGTAAAAGACGTCTACCGAAGCCGAAAGGGGTAGGTACAGCATCCCAACACACAACCAAATCCAAAAGGATTTTTTGAAAAAGTCATATCCGGAGAAAACCGACCTCGCACAGCTGGTCGAGCGTATGTACTGGGCGCGTTTTTATACGTAAATTGCTGGATTTTGAGTTTTAATTGTTTTTTTCTTTTATAAATGAAATGATTAGGTAGTTATGGTCTTATTATGTTGTACTAATAGTAATTATCTAAAAAATAAAATAAAATGACGTAGCTAAGTAAAAATTTTTTTTGCGTATTTTTTCGCTAAATATGTTCAGAATCATGGTCTGATTGAAACCCCTCAGTTTTCGGTAGTAGTCTTTTAACACCCTGTATAATATGTACATATGTATTTACAAACAAAATATATAAGTAGTTTATCAGTCATCTAGTACCCATAACACAAGTTCAAGCTTACTTTGGGGCTAGATGATGCTGTGTGAAAAGTCCAGCATTCAGACTCAGTCAAATGTTTTCGATGCAGGTCTTATTAGCCTGTAAACTGTTACATTTCCGACCAAGCTACGGTTATATGTCCGTCTAGAGTTGAGGAAGCAATTGGTCCAACTCTAGTTCCTCAAAGACAAAGTTTGAACGTGTAATATAATATGGAATATTCCATGCTCAGAATATAGTAGCGTAAACTTAAGATGAGAGACTAGGACGGTTCAATGCAATGAATACGTTTTTCAAGTAGTAAGTAGTAATTTGGGTAATAACATATTTGGTAACTTCTGTGTTCTTACATATACATCTACTCCCTAAAGATATGAGAGTAGTTATACCTACCATGCCTTGGTAGTATTCAAATAAAATCACACAAAAAACATATACTTAAACAACATTTCCGAAATCAAGATTAATTTTTAACAACTCGTACAATTATTGATAAAAATGGAGCCTATACATAGTCTTTCTAGTAAGCGTACGAACACAAGCGTAGTGCTTGCATATTTGCAAGCAATTTTGGATGTGTGCTTGCAACCATTATCTTTCTAGGTACGCGTCTGCTCATAATTACGATTTTATTTATTTCTACCTACCTAAATTATTGTATTCGATGTCTCAACTTTGTACTACTAAACATATTATTGTCAACGAGAACGTAGGTTTAGACAAACCTAATATAGGCTTAGAAACACTACTAAATAATGATTGTAAAGTTTTCTGAGAAATAAAGATATCTACAGTTATTCCAACGGATCTAGGCATTCGTGAAGTTAGCCGTTTGTCTGCGCAGAACACAATTTTGTATGAAAAAGCGGTCACTGCGCAGACAAACGGCTAACTTCACGAATGCCTAGATCCGTTGGAATAACTGTAGATATCTATCTATCTATTGCCAAGGCTTTAACCCAGGTAGATATGTCTTTCTCAAAAGAGTTATTGCACAAAAACTTTTTAGGCCTGCTTCAAAAACGGAATCGATAACCTCAAAAGCACATTCCCTGGGATAAAGATGTATTTAACTACAGAGAACATCTCAAGTCTAACCGCACAATCAAAGCTGGCTCCTCACCTCAGAAAGAGCTAATTTGCGCGGCAAAGCTGGATTATCGGAAAGCCATTTTGGTGCTGACACGGGAGGCTTGGCCAGAGTGATGGCGATCTCAAGATTGCGGTTATTTTCGTTTGAATTCCCAAAGGACCGAGATGCATAGCTACTCGTCCTAGATATAAATCCAACTAAATATATAAATCCGAGTTTATGTATACCTACGTGTTTGTGTATACCTAGGTGCAGTTGAGCTGGGACATTAGTCGCGAAAGCAAAGAACTAGAATAATCTAATCTAGCTCTTACAATGTAAGGTGTCTTATAAACAAATGCTTTGAGAGTATACTCTTGATTTGAGCAATGGGGTCGTTAGGACTTTTTATTCCCAACTGCCCCACTAGTGGGGATGTTAGGAATATACCCTCGCTACCACTACCGCCGCACCCAGTCGGATCAAGGTATACTGACAGTGGCGCCACCCGTCGCCCGAATCCCGAAGTAATCCCTCAGTCGAGTAATTAACACGATTGCGATAGCTACCGGGATTCCGTTGCTTAGTGACGCAGGCGGTTGCGAGTTCGACTCCCGACGTGTGATCAATTTTGATAAAGATAAATGTGCTTTACAAATTGTATGTATTTAAAAAAATACTAAAGTACCTACTTATCTATGAATTGCATGTACAGTCAGCGTCACCATGCATGGAAGTTACCAGTTGTTGATGCTGACAGTACCTAACCATCATTGGGATATTATGATACACATAGCTGCTTATTATAAAAACGTAAAACCTTGGTTGAACCCCATGTTGACACATGTCAAAACAAAACTGTTACCACAAAAAAGCGTTCCATGTACGAGTATTTAAAAATAGTTTTTCTGGGGACAGTTTTTTTGTAAGACTTGGTCTAAACTCGGCTCATTTTCTTGTAATAAGCCCCATTATATGTCAGGGTAATTAGTGGCAAATCCAATTAATATCTACCTAGACCACATTTTAAAGCGTTCAAGCGTTCCATAAATAAGCAAATGAAGATATCAGCGCAGCGTTCCAAAAACATTTTTTTGTAAACAATCTACACAATATTCAAATGTATTTATATTGAACGCGGTAGGTATAAAGAGCTTGTTTCAATAAGCCGACACAGGTACACACACACACAGGTACACACACACACAGGTACAGTTACACAGGTGTGTGTCTGTGTGAGCAATATCCGCTGAACTTCGATGACGCGGATCAATTTCGCTCCCGTACAGAGGGTTTAAGGCATCCACTTGTAGCGGTTATTCAATTATATAATTACTTCATGCATCATCCATACTTATATTATAAATGTGAAAGTAACTCTGTCTGTCTGTTTGTTACGCTTTCAAAAACCGCTGAACAGATTAAGCTGAAATTTGGCATAGTAAAAGCTTGTATCCCAGAGGACATAGGCTACTTTTTATCCCGAAAAAATTCCGAGGAACCGCGGGTCACACCGCGGGAGCGCAGCTAGTAACTTCATAAGATTATGTAAACACAAGTAGTGTCTTTAAAAATAATACCAAGTCAGTTTCGACACAAAAACGATATTAAAATCAGTTCAGTTTCACTACTTAAAGAATCAACAATCTACAAAACTTTGGAAAATTAAGAGGGATGGGACGAATTTTCCAAAGTTAAGCTTTCATTTCGTTCGACTCTTAATGAAAGCTAGGCCCAACTTGCTCTGGTTCACGGTATAGAAGTAGAATCACCATGCGATCCTAGTGGTCCTACTAAAAATACTTTTTAAATACGTTATAATTTTAAAACTTGGACCACACAAACAATCTATGCCAATCCCAATATGTTATGGTATTCAGTCTCCGATCAAACACACGCTACAACGCGCAAACATAGCATAACCAGCTCTATTACAACTACGTACGGATCAAAATAGCTTGATAAACAGACACCTTTTGGAATTCGCTTCCTTTGTTTTGTAATCAAATAGGGAATATAAGGGATAATCTAAAAGTTGTGCTTGCTAATGCTAACGCGTGTTTATTTATACGTTGCTATTGCACCCCAGCAATCCATTAAATACTTTATTTTAGGTTAATACGATAAGTAAATAGAAATCGCGATAATATGATGGAATACAACATGTTCATTTTTTCCACACATCTGGCTTTATTACAAAAAAGTTAAACCTTAGTTGAACACCATGTTGACACATGTCAAAACAAAACTGTTACCACAAGAAAGCACTGTGTACGAGTATTTAAAGATCGTTTTTCTAGAGACAGTTTTTGTCAGTGCTTCGCTAATACTCGGTTCATATTTTTTGTAATAAGTCGGATCATCTTCAAAGCTTTCGTGGTTCAGCTTGCTTAAGTAGTCGTTCTATGATCGATAAAGTTAAGCAACGTTCGAAACGGTCAGTACGTGGATGGGTGACCGCGCTTCCGTGCTTCGGAGGGCACGTTAAATTGTCGCTCCCGTCAGGTCGTTAAGCCATACGGAGATCTTAAAACACCTTCACCAGAGATAGCCACTGTTTCATATGAATTTACCTACTTACTTTTACTGAATAAATACTTCGTAAAAACGTGAACAGGATCACCACTGTATCCCCAAGGTGCGGTAGACATTCTCTCAGACATTATCAAAACCCGTCTAAGCCGTCTGCCGTCTATACCACAAAAGCTCGAGGTTGTCGAACGAAATGAAAATATCTTGAGCCAAAGAAAAACGAACAGACTGCTCGGTCAATATGAGGGTGTAAAAGATACCCTCTTGCACTTAAGAGGGTATTGAGTTACCCCTGGGGGGAAAGATGAGCGAGTACAGGTAAGGCGTTTGTTTTTTTGCCTACAATGTTGTTAAATGTGATTTTGTTTCACGAAATTCGGCCAAAAAAATCTTACTTTTGTAATGTGAGTGACATTCTTCTCGCCTTTATGCGAACCGAGTTTTGAAACCACGATTCGATGCAATAAGCCGCTCAGAAATAACTGAGCATATGCATCCCAGAAGACACAATCAAGATTATAAAAGTTATAGAAAGTTATAGATATAATAAGGAAGAAAAAATGTAGTTCTCAATTCGCCGGGATCTTTTTTACGAGACACAAAATAAAAATACGCATTGCTTACATCTCAATACACAATACCCCGTTAGAACCACTCGTTTTTTGTTCCTCATAGCGCGGCACTAAAATCCTAGACACTTAAAACTTAACTCTTTGACAAAAGGGGTTCTTCAAACCATCTACAGGTGGTTCACTATACTTAGGATTCATGACGGGGTAGCGGTTCACCGGGTATTTTACCGGTTTATTGTAAGGAGGGGTTAACATTCCGTCCGACAATTTGGTTCGAAATGTGTATTACTATGAGTTCATGCTTAGGGTTGTGTACAATGTATTTCTTTTAGACTCGGCAGCGACATTTGAGTGTAATGTCAAAACGACTTAGAATGAAGTCGATGTTTTGAGTGTTTTTAATACCAACAATAAGAACAAAGAATATCAACATTTTACATACAATACAAAAAAAATATTCGTAGTACGCTTTACCTATTCATACGCAAAATCTTAAACAGAAAGTTTACTAGGTTTATTAGTAGAGCAAAGAAAATAAGTCCTACCTGGATCTGTCATTTTGATCTTCAGAAAAACGTATATTATGTTGCTTTGTCGCGACAAGTAGGTTTTAAAACTAAATAGAGGTTCTTCGTCAAAAAAAACTAAGGCCCACCTTGACCTGTCTCCTCGATTATTTTGTCGCTACAAAAGTTTGAAAGGATTTCACATAAAACTTTTTTTGAGAGGTGTTTTCAGTGGGATAAAGGAACTAAGTCCAATCTGGATCCTGTTTAAAAAGGAAATCTTAGAGGATTCCTCAGATGAAGATATCAAATAAATAACGTACCTGGATCCGTTTTCTCGATCTTGTTGGGCAGGCGGCGCTCGGGCGGCGGCGCGGGCTGCTTCGGGCTGTTGCGCTTCGACGAGCTGCGGGACATCACCAGGGATTGTGGAATCTGGGGGGTAATGGCTGGTTAACATTTAAAATACTAGGGAATATAAACGAGAATCATAACGGATTTGTTTTATTATATTGTGTTAATCTTTGAAAAAAAAACAAGAAATAAAACTAAAATTATTGATCGACTGATTTTTCGGTTCGGAATATGACTTTAGACCACCTACTATTACTATTTTTTTTATTATCTCCACTTTATTTTTCTTTAAGACACTCTATTTATAATATTTAAAATAATTTCAAACCAAAGTTCCTCTCCCGCAAAACTCAAAAATCTCTTTTTTACCTTTAAGTTTTAAAACATAATATTTTTTCTTTCTTTCATGGGGTCACCAGTGCAACGCTGTCTATACATAAATGTGTATACCAGTTTGTCAGATCGGTCTCCGGACGGCAGGCGCGCTATGGTGACATCCGCGGAGTCCTCGGGCGGCGGCGGCTGCTGCAGCCAGTTGTACTCGCGCTTGTCGACCGGCACGCCGCGCCGCTCGTAGTCCTGGGCTTGCGTTCTGGAGGAGGTGCTAAGTAAAATGACTATGTTTCTGCGAGACACTTGCGACAACAAGCTGGGGCGCCTGGGGCTTTTTTTTTTTTTATTTAACCTATGTCATCCCACTGCTGGGCAAAGGTCTCCCCCAATTTCTTCCATCTGTCACGGTCTTCTGCCACGTCCCACCAGTGCTCTTCAAAGGCATCCAGGTCGTCACGCCAACGTTTTCTCGGCCTGCCCCGGCTTCGGCCTTATTACAAGAAAATGAGCGGAGCTTAGACCAAGTCTAACTAAAAACTGTCCCTAGAAAAACGATATTTAAATACTCGTACATAGCCTATACCTTTCGTGCGAGGACCATTTGCATTTAGGACTATTATACTTTTTCTTCACGAAAGGAGCCTCTTTGAGGCGCACTTAAAATCCTTTCACCACACTGGTTTAAAAAACTAGTGACACGATAAGAAGAAGTACTAAATACATAAGTTAAACATACCTTAAACTTTCATAACAATCTAAACACACTACAGCGTAGTCGCCATTTTCTAATAATAATGAATTCTCGTTCCGTCGCTGCGTTAAAAATGGAAATTCCTGAAACAAAAGCGAATAATAAAAGTATTTACTAAAAACTTTGTATTCTTAATTATGTGTAACACTACTAGTGATGGAGTTTTAGAGTTCTTAAAGGTTGCCTGGAAGAAATCGCTCTCAGCGATAAGAGCGTCCATTGTACTAATTTTGAACGTGTTTTATTTATGTGGTGTTTTGTTATTAATTGGTATACAATAAAGTGTTCATTCATTCATTCATTTTAAGGTCGACTTTTGCCAGCGGTTCTGAAGATTTTATCAAATCCAATGTAGTTCGAAAGCACAATCTTTTTCTTTACGAAAATACCTTATTTTTTCAATACTTATGGAAAAATTACCTTGATAGGTAGCGCCCGCACCCGCTTCCGATACGTCTTGATGCCGCACAGGTGGCAGTGGTAGTCGTGCGTGTTGTACAGGCGGCGCTCCGCGGGGCAGGACCCCGCCGACTCGTATCTATACAGATTCTATATATTACATTATATCATTTTTATATTAGACTTACAAAATATTTATAGTCACAACTGTCTGTGTTGTACTAAAAAGTAATTTTATACATTAACAGAAGAGCGAGATCCTCTAATACAGGTATTTTCTTTCTTAAAAGAGGGTCCCAAACCCATGAAATGTATTTTAGTTTAAGTCAAAGAAATAAAATATTTTGTATTTTGTATTTATTTACAAGGAGGGTTGACGTCAGGCAGGCGGCCGGTCGCAAAATATAAGCCAAAACTCGTACAACATGGATTCGAACAATTATGGAATGCGCGATAGCACAATTGACGAGTTATAGGAGTGAGTGGAAGAAGAAGACATGTTGTGCCGACCCCACTTAGCGTGGGATAAGGTCAGGGAGATGGAGATGGATGGTATTTATTTACAGAAACTAAGCTACTATATATTTACATATATTTACGAAATACAACAGGATTAGTCAAGCTATCTAAGGATCGTTAGAAACGATCTATAGATAGCTCAACTGATCTAGGTCACTGCCCAAAACACTGGCATTACCACGCTGGATGGCAATGCTGATCCTTTGAGCCAAAAATGTGCCAGCTCTCGGATCACGCGTCGCTTCGACCAGACGCCCTGAAAGAATTTTGAAAACCCGAAGGGCTCCAGAACGGATCTAGGGCCATATATATATATGTTACTAGTTTCCCGCGAATCCGTCCGTATTATCGGTATTATACAGAATGTCCCAAAAGTCGAAAACCGGAAACTGGTGACAGGCCAAGTCATAAAGTCAGATTTAAAATCAACAGTGGTTTCCGACTTGACGTCGCCTTCTGGCACACCCTGTATGACAGACTTTGTCCTTCTTGGTAGGTACCTATTTTCTATTAGTAGTAGTAGTTTATGATTAAGATTTAATTAAGTAAATATTATTAAGATGCGTAGTAAGATGGCTTACCTTCTCCATTGGTTGAGTAGTGAGTGGTAGCAGAATGTACAGACTAGAGCGGAGTTGTTGTCGCGCAATTGTTCCGCGTTTGGATGACTCTGCAACAGACGCAGGCCTATACATCTGCACTAGATGATGAACAGCGTCAGTACAGTACGCACAACCAATCTTTAGCTCCCTGAAGTAGCTGCGCAGAACCCACTTTTGATGACTTGTATATCTGCCTCGCTCACTCGCTTAGTTTGTTGCATCGCGCTATCGAAACTCTACCAAACCTGCGCAATCGTTTAGTGCATCTAACTTCAGAGAGCTAAGGATCGGCTGTGCGTGCTGTACGCTAGCGTCTGGGACATTGTTGAATAGGCCTGCCCAACACCTAATTCCTCTCAGCTTAATAGTGAAGGAAAACATCGTAAGGAAAGGCTTAGCTCCACATGAATTGACATTGTCTCCTGTAGGTTAGAGTACAGTTACACCAGCGCGATGCCAATTCTGGTGAGCCATAAGTATCCTTACTCCATTGTTTTTATTTGACGACCTCTGTGGCGCTGTGGGCGAAAGCCCGCCTGCGACGCAGAAGTTGCGGGTTCGATCCCCGCCACGGGACCAATGTTTGTATGATCTACAAATATTTGTCTCGGGTCTGGGTGTTTCTATGTATAAATGTATGTTTTTACAAACAAAAGTATATAAAGTAATATATCCGTCATCTAGTACCCATAACACAAGCTCTGCTTACTTTGGGGCTAGATGATGCTGTGTGGTAAGTCCAGGATTATTCATTTATTTATTGTAATAAAGATTATGCTTCTAAAGCACTAGCGGTCAGTCTCTATCTAGATTTAAGGACCTATTGTAACTGTCGTATATGATGAGGAAAAAATAAAACTTTATTCTATTCTATTCTATTCTCAGCTCGTTACCTGGTGTGTGAGCAGGCAGGGGAAGTAGGGCGCGTTGCCTTGTGGCTGTCCGTACAGTATCCGCGCCAGCGTGAAGTCCGAGTGCAAGCCACATAGGAAACAGTATATTGACGTACACGCTGCAAATAACAACTCATATTATTAAAATATACAAAAGATTCGAGACATACAAAGTGGAACATATTACTATGTATTTAGTCGTAGTCAATTATAAGATACACCTATGCCTACACTTAACGGGACACTAGTGCCTGGGACATTGTTTGATGCAGGCTTGCCCAGCACCTAAACCATCCTCTCAGCTTAATCAGCCGCCCACAGAAGACAATGTCAATACAATGTGGAGCTGACTAAGCTGCGGGTTTTCTCACGACGTTTTCCTTCGCCGTTCAAAGCGCAGTCGAACCAGTGTGGTGAAAGGATTTTAAGTGCGCTTCAAAGAGGCTCCTTTCGTGCACTTGATGCATGTTTTCGAACTTTGTAGATTCTACGACATGCCGGTTTCCTCACGATGTTTTCCTTCACCGTTTGAGAGTACTGTCATAGTGCACATAATTTTTTCAACAGTAAAACTCATTGGTGCACGACCGGTATTGAATCTTCGACCTCAGGTGTTATAGATTTTTAATGTGTGTCATAGCATCACGGAGCGTGTTTAATTGAACTTGATTTTATACAGGGTGTAAAAAGACGTTTACCGAAGCCGAAAGGGGTAGGTACAGCGTCTCAAAACACAACCAAATCCGAAAGGATTTTCCGAAAAAAAAATTATATCCGGAGAAAACAGCGTTTGAAGATCACTGTTTGCGTATGTACTGGGCGCGTTTTTATACGTAGATTGCTGGATTTTGAGTTTGAATTGTTTTTTTCTTTTATAAATGGAATGATTAGGTAGGTATGGTCAGATTATGTTGTACTAGAAGCAAAAAACTAGAAAATAAAATAAAATGACGTAGCTAAGTCAAAATTTTTAATGAGTTTTTTTTTCGATAAATATGTTCAGAATCATGGTCTGATTGCAATCCCTCAGTTTTCGGTAGCAGTCTTTTTACATCCTGTATAAGAACTATAATGTGTACTGTGTGTGTGCGTACTGTGTACAACCAATCTTTAGCTCTCTGAAGAAGCTGCGCAGTACCCATTTTTGATGACTCCTAAAAGACGAAGACGGCGTTGTATAACTGCCTCGCTCACTCGCTTAGTTTGTTGCATCGTGCTATCTCGCCTACTCGCGCAAACCTGCGCAATCGTTTAGTGCACCTAACTTCAGAGAGATAAAGATCGGTTGTACGTACTGTATCATACTTCATGCAAATAAATGAATTCCAATTCTAATTCTTACGATCGGGGCCACTATCACTAGTAATATTATAAGTAACTCACCACTATTACTGGCGACGGTCCGGTCCGAGGTGGTGGAGGGCGGGGTGGGGATCACTCGCTCGCCGTTCAGTGACGAGTTGGACGGCAGCGGCGAAGGAATGTTGTACCTGAGGATAGGCCTACTATTGAAATATTTCGCACGTCTAAAGCCCGGTACTGGTCATTTGCAACAAAGTCAAAAAGCATTTATTCAGTAGGACCGATACTGTTCTAAGTGATCCCAGTCACTTACTCCTGTTTGTTCGCGACCAATAACCGTGAATTTATCCACAAATCCACAGCTCTTAATACCTATTCTTAAACTTATACATATTCCATACAACCGTTAAAGAAGTAATTTAGGTAAGAAGGTACTTATTTCAACATAGTTACAAAATCACCCAAGTTTTCAACCGTTAATACGACACACAGACTATAAATTAACGAGATAGACACAAATCACTTAAAGAAAATGAGCTATTAGTTTTTATAACAATTAGGAAGGTATAAACCTCTCAATACACTGGTTTGAAAGAACCAGTGACACGACAGGAAAAGGAAGAAGTTGTGAGGTAGTACACAATCTTAGAATTTCTCGCTTGAACGCAGCCCTGCTACAATGGAAAATATCTGATGAATCAGGTAATCAAACACGGTCTGGCGGTTTCCGTATGTGTGATGTTCTCGTTTGTATGGATGATGTGTTTTTTGAACATAGTTTATGGGAGGACTGTTTTATGTGTGGTAGGCTGTTTTTACATTTGTGTGTGTATTTATGTGTACCTTCTATGCTCGAGAGGCACGCGCTCCGCGTCCATGAGCTCCCACTGGCGCGCGAGGTGCCGCACGCAGCGCGCGCAGGCCAGCACGCGCCCGCCGCCCGCGCGCCCGCCGCTGGAATATAGAGACATTATATAGACTAGCTGCGCTCCCGCGGTGTGACCCGCGGTCCCTCGGGATTTTTTCATTTTTTCGGGATAAAAGGTAGCCTATGTCCTTCCCTGGGATACAACCTTTAACTATGCCAAATTTCAGCTTAATCTGTTCAGCGGTTTGGGCGTGAAAGCGTAACAAACAGACAGACAGAGTTACGAATACTTTCACATTTATAATATTATAGTATGGATATAGACGACCTCTGTGGCGCAGTGGGCGAAGATCCGCCTGCGACGCAGAAGGTTGCGGGTTCGATCCCCGCCGCGGGACAAATGTTTGTATGACCTACAGATATTTGTCTCGAGTCTGTATCTATGTATAATATGTATGTATTTACAAACAAAGTTGCTTTGTTCTTAAAAAAGTTTTTATTCAGAAAAAAGATCGTGTTCAATAGAACAAATAAATTAATGTTCCTATTGCTTGCTCATTTCATGCAACTTCCTATTTAAATAGATAATTTTAACTCGTACAACTTTCACTCAAATATAACTTTTGTTTTCTCTGTAATAAAAGAAAACTTTAAATTCCCCATTTTGTCCGTGGCAGAATAGGCCGCAAACCCTATGCGCGGCGCGGAAATATAGTCTGTGGCCGATCGCAATGCGCGCGCATAGGAAAACTGATTCATTTTTGTCGCAATAGCGAACATTTTTCACAACTCGTTTTCACTGTTGAAAATGAGTTTTTATTGTTGTTTTATTCACAAGTGTGTTGAAAAACGTCGTATGATACACGTGTGTATTGATGATTACCGTCCTCGGTTCTATTAAGAGCTCTAAACTACTACTAGTTAAAACAACTCGGCGGTAATCACCAATGTTACACACTAGTACCATAATGTACTATTACTTAATGAACATAATATTCATAATTACCTGCTGCCTTGCGCGCCTGCGAGGCAAGGGAAGTGCATGGCGTGCGAGTTCATGTACTCCGCCGTCGTTGACAACCATTCCATGGCTGCCTGCGGGAACAGCCCGCAGCACACGTAGCACCTGGCAATCATACAATTATATTATTTATTTATTTGGAACCAACAGCTTTAAAGTAAGATAACATCTGGTGTAGATTCAGAGAGCCAAGAGTGTTTTGAAATAAGGTAGGTGTAGTAATTGTTTGTTGGTGTGATGTAAGAGAGAGAAGACTGACCGGTATAGCCCCATCCCATTCTCTCCGGCGACGAGTTGCGAGGGGCTGCCGCCGGGCGGCGCGGGCCGCTTGTTTGCCACGCTGCTCGAACTGCATTTTATCTCGTACGGTTTAAACCTGAGTAACACACCAGTCAAAAACTCTTTAAAGCCCGGTTTATACCACAGCCGCGGTTTACAATAGTAAGCAATAATTAAGCAAGAATAAACTGTATACTTGTGTTTCCACCATCAAATATTCAAGCGGAAAGGACTAGGTAAGCAGAAAAAGTTGAAATGAACTCCTTAGTAATACGGGGTAATACATTGCTTTTGTAGTGGAAATCAAAAGACAAATCTCTTGTTGGTGGAAATTAAAACCTATTTTATCAAACAAGAGTGAGTTCCGCTTAGGCATTTCATGCATTTCACCCTTTCGCGGTTAAACATTTATTGGCACAACTGATTCATCTCTTTCTAAGAAATTCTACTCAATCGTTGTATTTAAGAGGGGTTATTTAAATGTTTTTTTTCTCGTGGTCGTGCTTGCTTAGTCGTTCTTGTTAGAACGTCGAAGTTAAGCAACGTTCGAAACGGTCTGTAAGTAGATGGGTGACCGCCAGTAGCATTTTATCTGAGCGCTTCCGAGCTTCGGAGGGCACGTTAAATTGTCGGTGAAGCCATGACGGAGGCCTTAAGGCGGCCTAAAAACTCCGTCACCAGAGTTGACCACTGACTCATACGAACTTACTTAGCAGAGTTGAGTTGTGATTACGTACCTAATGTGGTTGGAGTGCGAGTTGTTGTGAGCCGGGTTGGGCTCCTGCTCGCCGAAGGACGGGTACTTCAGGGGGATAGTCTTGTTGCACGACGCACAGATCTGCACCATGCCTGGAACGGAACGCTCTTTAATTTCTCAACTCTTTACACTTGTTAGATGGCGACACACATCAAATTAGATCTCGCTATCGTTGCGTTTTGCGATGTTGTTATGACTTATCATTCTAAAATAATTTGTAGCAAGAGTCTGACAGGTTTATGCCCAACAGTGGGATAAAAAGCATGCGGCTGCAATTGATTAAATGCTCTAAGGGCTGTGTGAAGCCGTTTGAGGCACAGTAGCGCTTTTTCATGCAATTTTCCGACCGTAGTGCTGTAGTGTACGTGCCGTACGTAAAATGTGGGGTATGTATATCCGAATGCTGATGACGTCATTACGCGACTAAATTAACCTTTTTCTTTGATAGCTAAGTTAATAATTCTTGGTGAGCTCACTTAGTTCTGTTGGCTAAACTGTGTTCTGATGACATCGATAACTCGAAAGCTTCCTTATTGAATCAGAAAACTTACCTTGTGGACTAATAGGACTAGCGTCAGGATGTGGCTTCAGGTTCGTTATAAACGGATAATACGGCTCCCTCTCAGGGTTCTGACAGCAGTACACCAGCCTGAGCTGAGAACTCGCTGCGCTGACTCCACAAACATAGCAGACGAAACTCGCTGTGGGCGCGGGTTGGCTTGCCGGTCGCTCGAGGGAAGGGGAGTGCGTTTGTGTGGCTAAGGACTTGTCTCCAGAGGAAGCTAGGCTCAGGGGGGAAGGGGGGAGGAGCGAGGGGGGACGGGTGCGGAGGGTGTATACGCGCTCGTTGGCCGGTACGCCGCGCATCTGGAAGAGAGGAATGAGGTTAGAAAAGAGGTTGCAATAAGTCTGAAAAAAGAGGTTACAATAAAGTTTGTATGTTTGTCCTCCGAAAGAAATCTAGCAATGACGGACATTAGATCGCAGATTTTTCCGCACCGTACGCTCCGCAGTAATTTTTCTATACAAAAAATACTGATGATGTCAGAAAATGCGGCTGGCTTCTGACGTCTCAGTATTTTTTCTATTGAATTGACAGTTCGGCGCGGATAAGTCTGCGACTACATTTAATTCGGTTATGATCTTGCTGTGGCTTGAAAAACCATATTTGTTCTTGGATGACTTGTTAGCGGGACCTAATATCGTAGTAAACTTGGCGTCCTAGGTGTAGCGCACGAATGATCGTGAGACGGAAGAGGTGCAACTTCGATTCACGCAGGGGAAAATCTTTGCATGTTCTGCAGATAACTGATCTGGAACTGGGTGCTGATCAAGTATTCGTATTTCTTGGCTTGGGTCTAGAATGGAGTAAGCAGGAATTAAGGGTTAAAAATGAATGAAATTGGTAAGGGTTTGTTTTCCGATTATTTATCTACCATTTTTATCGCGCGGAGTAACATAATTTTCGAGAAAAAAAAAAAATTTACATCAGATTACAAGCGAAACGTAACGCAATCTGTCTAAAGTATTGTCTGTGGTATAGAATTTCGTGCAAAATCGATGCAAACGGAACGTAAAAAGTTGTCTATCAGTGTCATTATTGGCGCCACAGAACTGATATAGTTCTGTGTTTGGCGCTAACTCATTCTGTTTTTCTTTGAATTTAACTATAATTTTAATAAATGAAGATGTTTGTTGAATTATTTGTTTGTTTATATAATTTCGCGAATGTGTTTCTTGTATTACCTACTAGTAGGCTAACAGACCTATAGCATAGGTTGCGAGGAGCGAAGCGACGAGCGGTTAGGTGTGTAGTGAAAAACCACGCACTAGCCGAGCGAAGCGGCGAGTGCCAGAACCGACATAGGTGGGTACTTTCCGAGTATGATTTTTACACCATTTTGTTTGTTTGAGGTTAGATTTTATTAAGTCATTTTTCTAAAGAACGGTGCAACTCCGCGCTCTAAAAGAGGTACCAGGGGGGAGGGGGTACCTCCCCCCCCTCCCCCCTTATTTCCAGCTTACTGAATTCTAGACCTATACCTATTTATTTATTAATTAAAACTTATTTTAATATTTCTACGACACTTTAAACCATACAAGGGTCTGGCAAAATTGTGACAACAAGTCGCAGAAGCCATAAACCAAGAAGTGAAGTGAACCATACAAGGTTGGCTTGTGTCGACAGTTACAGTATGTGTGTCAAAAAGTGTTTCATTTTTCGATTAATCGCCTTGTTGTATGTACGTCATGTAAGTGTAATAATATAATGAGTGAAATAATAATTAAAATGAGTACACGAGTATTTGATTAAACATAATTCTATCTATACTATTGCGAAAGTATTCGTAATAAGATTCAAGCCATCCGATTAGACCATGTGTTATCGCTTAACAAATTACTACGAATGGCCTTGTTGACCTGACCCAAGATAACCTACGACCTACGCCACGGGATACTGTAGAAATAATATCTGTATGCACGAGGTCTTAATAAACAATATTCAATTCAACCAGCTTTCTTACGCAGCTTCTATACATACATTATGAGTGTGAGTTGAGAGACTCACATCCATATCTTTAGTCGTTTTCTAGATCTCAACTCATCTTCTACTTAACTGTTATCTCAAGGAACGTCGCGACCTGCCTTGAGATGACAGTTATTTTCTGTTCTTTTCTATGAAAATATCATAACGCAAGAATGAGTGGAGGATTTTTTTACGACAAAGCATACCAAAATGCACTTGGAAATTGAGTGGAAGTTGAGGTCGAGATTATGATTAACGACTAAAGATATGAGTGTCAGACCCTCAGCCTTATTTTCTAACTTGAAATCCATTCCCAGTTGTCATCCCAATAGAGCTCAACCAATCACATAATAGGAAAATGACAATTGAAGTCCAGAATGGGTTTCAAATGTCAAAATGACCCCTGACGACCCCTGTGGCGCAGTGGGCGAAGGTCCGCCTGCGACGCAGAAGGTTGCGGGTTCGATCCCCGCCGCGGGACAAATGTTTGTATGACCTACAGATATTTGTCTCGGGTCTGGGTGTTTCTATGTATAATATGTATGTATTTACAAACAAAAAGTATATAAGTAGTATATCAGTTATCTGGTTCCCATAGTACAAGCTTTGCTTAGTTTGGGGCTAGATGACGCTGTGTGGAAAAATGTCCAGCATTATTTATTTATTTATTTAAATGAAGTCCATGTCCAATGCCAATTATACAATAAAGAGACAAGGGCGTTCCGCTAGTGCAGTCTGTCTGTGATTTCAAAACAACTGTGTTTTCTCAAGAATTAGAAAAAGCATATACCTATATTATATACCTATATTATACATAATTTTAACCCATACGATATCGTATCGCACTGCATTTTTTACTTGTAAACGGTCTTCGGCTGCTAAAAGTCTAAAAAAACTGCATCGTGTAAATGCTCTTTCATTAATGCGATACTAAAACACAAACAAACTTTTGATCTTTTTGTCTGTCTGTCTTTCCGACAAATCTCTGTACTAGTCAGGTTTTTAGGGAGATTTTTCAACTACACTTCTCTTAAGATGGTAGTAGCCACTTTATCAGGTCTATAGAAACTAGATAAGGCTTAAGCGATATCAAGTTTTGTTTTAACAATTTTGTTGAATTTATTTATCAAGATTGAATCGCATTGACGCCACTGGCGTCATAACCAGTATAGATCATATGATCTTGGTAACTAGCGGTCCGAGCTTCCGTGCTTCGGAGGGCGCGTTAAATTGTCGGTCCCGGCTATTTAAGTCGTTAAGCCATGACGGAGGCCTTAAAACTCCGTCACCAGAGTTGGCCACTGACTCATACGAACTTACTTACTTAGCTGTCCGAAGCGCTCGTGGTATAGCTTAGCCGTTATTTATAGTTCAAAGTTCAGTTTTACAAGATTAAAAAGTTTCCTCATATTAGATTTTTTGTTTGAGCTCCCTCACGACAAACATCCCAATCAGGTCAGCTGTTTCAGCAGGAAGGAGTAACAAACACATATTATACCGACAAACTTGCTAGAAACATATTATCAAAGAATGTCTACCGCGCCATGGGATACTCGTGTTCGTTACTCTGTGCCTTCGGGCATGGAGTAACAATAAGCTGAGACTGGACCTTTTTGGCCCACTACAGCACACTGACCACCTATGTAGGTAAAAACTTAGGCCTTTACATCTATATTAGATGATTTATACAGCGTCAGGAGGCAAACTATGCCTACACTTAACGGGACGCTGTAGTGCCTGGGATATTGTTTGAGATGGAACAGGATGGCTAAACCTATGCACCTACATATCTACTTTTTACTTTTTTTGCTTTTGTGTCTGTGTTGTAATGCTGAGTCGAATAAATCATTTATCTATCTACCTATCCTGTCTCGTTTCTCTTATCAATGACTTATATTATTATCTATTTAATTCACTATCATCTTTTTATTTATGATTTTATACTTAATAAGATACTTAACTTGGATTGAATACGATAAACAGCTGTTGATATAATGCAGATAGATATATAAATAAAAGATTAGGTACAAGATATTATCTATACAATATATCAACTATGATGTGCGGAAATTGTTGCAAAGATTGAATGAAGTATAAAAAGAAAAATGGTAGTCAAATATATAAATATAAATATTGCTGAACATTTCACAGCATCATGTGGCCTCCTAAATACCTATGCGGGGCTTGTGCTGTGGTAATGTCATAATACCAACATGATGCTATGAGCGCTTCCATCTTCAATCTAAAAGGCTTCCATGCTTCGAAAAAGTCAAATTGTCCGTCGTTAGATGAAACGCAAAATCCATTGATGCACATCCAAGATTCGAACCCACGATGTTCGCGTTAAAAGTCGAGGCACAACCAGAGATGGGTAATCACCCGGGTAAAAACCCTGAGGTGGGTAATAACCTAGTTATCACCCACTTCAAACCACCCACTGGGTGGTTTGAGCGGGTGAAAACGATTTAAGTAGTAATTAATGACAATAAAGACTAATAAACGAAGTCCCTGCCTGGTTTCCTTAGTTTTATTTAATACTAGCTGACCCGCGCAACTTCGTCTGCACATTATTAGGATTCAAGTGCAGGAGTAGCTTTCAAAACTCGAAATGATCGTATCGGAGCGGAGGTCGACTCCGCTATAGTAGAAACGCCACCTAGGAGAAAAGTAAAAAGCCGTTTTGACCTCGGTGATATAGATGGCGTTCTAACCAAAGCCAAGGAAAAAGTATTTTATATCAAAAAATCTTAATTTCGGATGTATTGATGAGTGGAAATATACATGTTACATGTTTACTTATCATTAATTTAAAAATCATTTATCATGCAAAATGAGAAAAATAACAAAAAATCTGCAATGCAAAAACAGAGCAAAAAGTGGCGGTCACCCATCATCTTTATGACCTCGCCCAGGGTCGCTCAACTTTTTTCCCCATACAAAATTGCAACCCTTATTTTCACGCCCCCTTATAAATATTTAAAGAATAAAGTAGCCTATGTCCGTCCCAGGGGTATAATCTTTATCCATGCCAAATTTCAGCTTAATCTGTTCAGCGGTTTGGACGTGAAAGCGTAACAAACAGACAGACAGACAGACAGACAGACAGAGTTACTTTCAGATTTATAATATTATAGTATGGATAGTATGGATATGGAAGTATGGATATGGATGTAATCAGCGTAAGACTGCGGGCGCGCCCGCTCATGGCCTGAGAAGGAAAAAAATGGAAGGAAAGACGAACGAACGATCACAAACTATAGGATGCTAACGCGGACGACTGTGTGCATAGACACCGCGTGGATGGATGAACCTGACCGCTACTTTTTGTACCTACTCTAGATTTTTTTTATTGAATTTAATGATTGCAGATTGAAATTAATGATAAACATGTTCTTAGTAAGTACCTACCTAATTACCTATATTTCGAATTTTCGACATTTTATTTAAATTAACTATCGTTAGATTCGTCTTAATAAAATAACCAAAGTTACTCAAATTTTTTTGAAAATAAAAAAAACCAGTGGCACTTTGGAAGTGCCGACCAGAAGTGAAAACTTGAACAATTAGGTAAGTATAATACCTAGTGATTTTAATGCTGTATACTTTTTAAAACATAATATTTGAATGAATACAGTTGCATCACAAATCTGAACGAAAATTTGTTCATGCCTTATTTTGTTTGCCATTTTATTCGAAATCAGAACCAACCATCACCACCACTAAACTACTAGCTACTATATTCTACATTTCACCCGTTTAGAAAATGAGCTTTTATAAATTTAAAAATATTGCCGTAAAAGTTTACCGAGTACAGAACTAGATGGTGCTACTGGTACATTAGATCGCGTTATCGTTTTGTCAGGGTTATCACTTCAAAATCGCGCACCGTGGCGTCTGCTTGGATATTTCATTAGCTATTACCAAATTTGCAAATATTGCTATTTTTTTTTTCTTCATTTCACATGACTTAAATTGCCATTAGGATGACAAATGACAATTGATTTCAAGATATGTACTAAGCCGGTGTCGTAACAAGGCGAATCCAAGGTTTTACTCATCCAACTCGAACTGCCCAACGCAGTTAAAGAAGTTTTCACTTAAAAAAAAAAAACAAAGTGTCGGCAGGAGGCAACCTATGCCTGCACTCAATTGGACGCCCCGGCCGCGCCATAGTGCCTGGGACATTGTTCGTCCAACCATCCTCTCAGCTTAATCGACCTTATCCACAGGAAATACAACGTCAATACGTGTGGTACGGTGGTGTGACTAAGCTGCGGGTTTCCTAACGATGTTTTTCTTCACCGTTAAGAGCTCGTGTTAATGAGCATATAAATAAGCACGGCCAGGATTCGAACCTACGACTTTCGGATTGAAAATCGTGACTCAACCCCATTTGGCCAACACGTCTGTTAAAATATAACACTACTTTTACTACACATTTTATAACAAAACTCATTTTCACCCAGCAAAATGGGTGATAATGGGTTAAAACCGGGTTTAAACCCAAACAACCCGGTTATAACCCGAATGGGAAGAATGGGTTTAAACCCATTACCCATCTCTAGGCACAACCTCATTCGGCCAACACGGATCACGCATTGTATCGATGAATACCAAAATTAGCGCTCACGTGTAACGTTATCTGTGAATTGATCACGAGGTTTCACTCTTGAGGGCAGGAATATGATAAAAATACTGATCTGATAATTACCTATGCTGATTGTACCTACTTAAAAAAAAAACAACTTAAGCTACTCATTCTGTGTCCCAGTTGTAGATAATTTCATTAATAATGAGCGTACGTTTACTCATAATTACTAATCGACGGAAAAATACGACTTATCTATCACACAAATAATTGTATCGCCTAAATGCAACATGGAAAAATCTCAAAATAGGATTAGGACTGCCTCCATGGCACTATAGACATTTTCTCAGATAAAGTTTAGGGAATATATTTATATTTAAGAATTCACAAAATTCACTTAAATTCCACCATAGCGACGATTGTCCATTTAGCACAGTGGGAAGAACGCTGCCATAGATCGACAAGGTCGTGCCTCGAACCCCGCTCAGGGTCCAATTTTTGTAATCTACTTTAAAAAAATTATATCGAACTGTTGATGGATTTACGAGTTGAGGTAGGCCAAAGAAAAGATGGATGGATTGTGTAAAGGATGACATGAGTAAGAAAGGAGTGAGTGTTGAGATGACGGCTGATAGAGGAGAATGGAAGAAGAACACATGTTGTGCCGACCCCACATAATGTGGGAAAAGGGCAGGAAGATGAAGATTATGATGATGATGATATCGAACTATTTGCAACACTGCACCAACAACTTTTTGTTTTAGCAACAGATGCTTTGCTTATGTTTGCTTGTACTACAATAATAATAAAATAACTTATTAAAAGAATATTATAATCTTGTTTATAAGACATCTTGATCCCTGACCCTTCGATCACTGCCCTGAGTAAAAAACTGTTGACCGCAGATACAACGATATGACCGTTGTCTGTTTATCTATATGAGTAATAGATGACAAGACATTTTAATATTTCTTGATAATGGATGAGACCAGGAAAATATAATAATAATCATGTTTATACAGGGTGTAAAAGACGCCTACCCAAGCCGAAAGAGGTAGGTACAGCATCCTAATACAGAACTAAATTCAAAAGGATTTTCCGAAAAAATCATTATATCCGGAGAAAACAGCGTTTGAAGATTACTGTTTGGTTTGCGTACTGGCACGTTGTTTTACGTAGATTGCTGGATTTTGAGTTTTAATTGTTTTTTATCTTTTACTAATGAAATTATCAGGTTGGTCTTATTATGTTGTCCTAGTAGTAAATAACTGAAAATAACATAAAATTACGTAGCTAAGTCAAATTTTCTTTTGCGTTTTTTTTTTTCACTAAATATGTTTAGAATCATGGTCTGATTACAACCCCTCAGTTTTCGGTAGTAATCTTTTTACACCTTGTATTTAATCAATATTGCTGGACATTTCACACAGCATTATCAGCTTATTTTTTTTGTTTAATTGCTTTACCGCGACTATAATGTTATGGAACACACTGTATACAGATTAGGCACTGATTAGGCACAAGTGTGCCACGCCTTAAAGTATCCAAACAGCCGATATCAGTGAAATTATTTGATCACGGCATTCTACCATGATCATATTTGTTTTAATCATTACATAATATTATCTAACTAGTGGAACATTTCCTTCAATTTCTTCTACTCGAGCTGATTTAAAGAAATTCCTAAGTAATAAATATTATCTAGTAAATAAGGTATACTCAGCACAACGGATCTTTAGCTCTCTGAAGTTAGGTGCAATAGACGATTGCGCAGGTTTGGTAGAGTAAGCGAGATAGCACGATTTTAGGCGTCATCAAAAATGGGTTCTGCGCAGCTACTTCAGAGAGCTAAAGAACGATTTTGCGTATTATACAGTCCGCGTCTAACTGGTCAAACCTTAATGGTATTGGTCGCGAAGGAACAGGAGTAGAAACACCTAGTTTTAAGATTATCTGATCCCAGCGCGGTCCTACTGAATAAATGTTTTTTGACTTTGAACCCTTTGCACAAAAACAATGCTCAAAACGAGGATCATACATGAAATAGAGACAAAAAACGTAAACAGGTTCACGACTGTATCCCCAAGGTGCGGTAGACATTCTCTCAGATCTGATTCCAGATCCTTTAAAGATGTCTAAGGTGGGTAGTCAGAGGCATGTCCAAACACATATTTGATACATGCCCACATCTTGCAGAAGTTAGTATTCCATACGTGACAGGTTGCAAGCACATCGCCACCTATAAGAACACTAACTGGTTTCCTCACGTTTTCCTTCACCGTTTAGAGCACGTGTTAAAGCGCATATAAATTTTACGAAACGCAAAATCCATTGATGCACGGCCGGGATTCGAACCCCCAACCTTCGGATTGAAAGTTGAGGTACAACCCCATTCGGCCAACACGGCTTTAGAGATAGAGACAATTTTGTGATCATTTCGTTGACCGTTTAATATAAGTAATTATTATTTTTTATGGACTGACTCGGCACTCTACGAATGCGGTGAAGAGGACCAGACCACGGAGCACCATCATCTCACGCTGCCCTATACAATCGTACCCAGGACCCTGGACTGACCTAGTAGATTTTTAAATGTATCACAAAAGTGTGCGGTTAACACTATAAAAATATAATCTTTATTGACCTAGTAGAGGTTTGCTTGATTTGTCTCGGGTCTGGGTGTTTCTATGTAGGTATAATATGTATTTACAAACAAAAAAGTATATAAGTAGTATATCAGTCATGTAGTACCCATAACACAAGCTCTGCTTACTTTGGGGCTAGATGATGCTGTGTGGAAAGTCCAGCATTATTTATTTATTTATTTCCCCCTGAAGCTGTGTCCTGTGGTATGATGTCGCGGCGTGAGATAAGAACATTTGTCATACCGGCATTTTTATCATTTTGCGCTAATATGAGCCATGACAGAGACTATGTCACACTATCTCACAATTTGACATAACGATATGAAATAACGGGCTGCGCATGACGACAGACACAGTTATGACGATTTTTAACGAGAAAACGAGACGAGAGACTTCAGTCAAGGTGCTCATCATAGGCCCACTGGCTTGGGAATCTGAATATTTGACGTCCTTTTCACATAGGAACGGATCCGTGTCAAGACTCTTTTATGTTGATTTCTCGAATGATTAAAAAGGAAATAGACAATATCCTTTTTTATTGAAATTGTATTTTTTAATATTATCACTAGATTTCATTTATTTCAAAAATTTTCATAGTTGTACAGCGTGAAACGTAAGGGTGTTACCAGACCCATCGTTCGATGGTAGAATCGCTTAGTCGACGTCGATCGATAGTTTCTACGAGACCAATCGATCGATTGTCGATCGATCGATGGAAAAATGGATTAGTCGACGTCGATCACTACCCGCCCCTGGCCTGGTAGGTTTGCAACCGGAATATAGCCGGGGTTAATCGATCAATGTCGACCGATGCAATCGACCGGCAATCGATCGATTGGTTAGTCGACCGGTATCCGTCGATCAATTAAAGCTACCACACCAATCGATCAACTTCGACCGATGTCGATCGATTGGTGTGGTAACACCCTAAAAGTTATATGTGTCAGGGATACGTTCCTTCCTACTTGAAAAATACTAAAGTGTAATTTTTAATTTCAAGTTTAGAATTGTTTTATTTTTATTTTAGTTTTACTTTTAATATGATGTGTTAAGATGTGGGCTTTTATAGTTGATGAGGGGATCGGACTAACTTCCTTATGTCTAATTTTTCTAGAAGTAGCGTAGGTTTTTTCGTAGCAGGGTCTACGTGCTTGTATTAACAAGCGATTAATGAATACCTAACTAAAGTCATGACCCCATAAGAAAGTTCAAAAGCAAGTAACGTCAAACACATTGTTTGATAGCAGTCTGAAACTTGTGCAAGCAGACAGGGTAAATAGAATAAGATGGCCAAGTGCAAGTGGTACTCTACTGGGGGTTCTTTAAAGAAGTTTGTATGGCTCTGGAAATATTTAGACAAGAATAGGATAAAGACTATCCCCAAGGCACGGTAGATATTCTCTTAGATATAATTATATATAGGCGGCAATGATCTTGCAACCTGCCACATATCGGAGTGCTATTTAGACATATCTCTGACCAGGGATGTTACGGATGTGTAATTTCGGTTACGAATATGGATACGGATATTTACAAATTATTTTATCGGTTTCGATTACGGTTACGGATATTACATTATTTCGGATTATCCGGATAGTTTGGATAATTTCGATTTCAAATATCCGGTAATTTCGGTTACGGATATGGATATCCCTGTCTCTTGACTTCCCTTAGACAACTTTAAAGAATCTAGAATACATTAATGGTCTGAGAGAATGTTTACCGCGCCTTGAGATACAGTAGTGATCATATTTGTTTATCTTTAACTATTTTCGTAAAGAACCCTAAAATGTATTGAGAGCCTGGTAGCCACCTGAGTATACAATACATAGAAAATATTGAACTGAAAAAACTTTACATACTAAATAAATATTTCATTGTACCTATTTCGTTATACACACAGTCGTTCCTATTACACGTTATTCGCAAACAATTTCAAATTTCATAATTTTTGTTTCAAAAAGTAGGTAAGTTTGTATGGGTCAGTGACCAACTCTGGTGACAGTTTTTAGGCCGCCTTAAGGCCTCCGTCATGGCTTAAAGACTTCATGGCCGGGACCGACAATTTAACGTGCCCTCCGAATCACGGAAGCGCTTAGTTGATAGTGTCACTAGCGTGTTTGTGTTTCAACCGATTCGGATGAAACTTGGAATAGGTAATAGATCGCAGCCAGGAATAGCATATAGGCTATATAAAATGTTGGTAAGTACTACGTGAGTGAAGCTGGGGCGGAAGCTAGTCTAACTGAATTCCGATTGGAATCGCATAGAATCTATCGATATCGTTCAGTTAAGATAGGCAAATTTTGAAATTTGCGAAATTGATGAATGCAATATGAAAACTTCACGGCATTTTACGTGACAGATTGCAAGCCCATCATTGACATTTAAACTGGCTTCCTTACGAATTAACGATTTCCTTCATTTAAGAGCCTTTTAATCGTTAAATGTAATGTATGGATGGTTTGTGGCATTCTCACGCTGAAACGACTTGACAGATTTGGTTGAGAGTTAAGGAGATAGCTTTATCCCGGAAAACGAAGTGTTCACGAGGGACTACAGGTAGACAAGGCTAGTGCACTGCACATACTAAATAAATTGAACCGACCTTCGGATGAAAGTCTAGTCACTCACTACCCCACTCGACAAAGTTAGATAGATAGATTAACGCTTGATTGTACACAAGAACATAGCACAGAGAATACATAAAAATCTAAATAAAGCTCAAAATTAATCAATAGAACAATAAATAGAAAGGATCCACTTTGTGCACTTGTAATCCTCTCACCACACTGGTTCTTAGCACGGACCACAAGAAGCACATGATTCAAACTCTACCTTGCAATTCAGCGCACCGTCTTCTTTCCCAGAAATCCGAACTAATTGCATCCCTTTTTAACACTTCACCACTTCACAAACACAAAAATACACCTGCACTATTCACTTCACACGCGTCCGAAACATTATTCAATATTATCGAAGTTTATCAGATAAGCGCGGCAGACGTGCGCTCGGTCTGTGGCTTGGCACGCGACTGACGGCTTGATTTCTGGGTCAACGGTAGCTGGACTTGATGATTACATACACAAACATTCAAGTTGACTAGTTTACATATTGAGAAAGCGGGGATTGCATTTACGCGCTAACCCCACGTTCACACTAACAAGTATACCTCAGACGTCATTTACACGATGCCAATCCGGCATACCATTCTTGCAGCTAGCTTTTTCAAAGTTAGAGCAAGAGCTAATATTCTGTGACAAGAGGAAAGAATGGCATCGTGTAAACGGCGTCTAAGACTTCAAACAACATAGACCTAGGTAGTGTACTTACCTACAAACAACAAGCAGACATTTTTGATAAGTTTTCACCAATAGTAGTAATAAGTAAGTAAGTACTTATTTATACTAAATAAGTACTTACTTACTTACCTACAAACTATTCTCACAATATTTTTCCTATGCTCTTAGTAGTTACGCACTAACCGCGGGGCAAAAATTTTAGTCTAATTTTAATCACAAGCGGTTGCATATTAAAATTGTAAAAGGGGTCCGCCGCCGTCCCGCGGTTCGTGTTTTTAATAGGTAAGTATTGTAGATTGAGACAGAAATTATTAGACCTTGGTGGTGTGAAAAATACTTTAAATTCAAAGACAAAATGCACTCGCATTCCTACAAACATTCATGTAACACGATGACGCTTTGAGCTGGTATTTGGCAATTTGAATAAACGTGGGCGAAGTTTACAGACTTGTAAATGGGCTATTTACGATCGTGCCTTATAAATAATTCAATCATTTAGCTTTGTTGGCAATCGCTTGTCAATCAGCTGGGAAAACCAATGAGAGAATCTACTTTTATATCATTATCTGATGTTAATATGATACAAGCCGTTTACACGATGCCATTCTCGCATACCATTCTTGCCTCTTCCCACAGAATATTAGCTCTTGTTTGGTTGAAAAACGACATCAATATACTACGGAGAAAATTACATGCGAGGAAGTTTTTTAAAGTTAACAGGAAAATTATCAATACCTCAGGAATAAAATGTACATGGGACCTCGAGTATTACTTTAGAGTATTTTAAACCAAAACTAGTTCAAAATCGTTTTACAATTATTGACGGAACTAATAAGGAAATATATTTTGTAACAGGATTTTATCGCGTATTACCTTTATTATTTCCCGACGTTTCGGCTGTATTGCAACAACCGTGGTCGCGGGCGAACTGGAGGTAGGTCAGCGGAGCCGACGAAAAGTGGCGGTAGTTATATAGAACTACCCTCCACTAATCTTCAGAAATAAGATCGGCCGCACGTCCACCACGGCACACTACACTAACAGTATCTTCACACCGAAAAGTCACATTACGACGCGCCTTGCACCTACTAATCACGGGATTCCACGCAGTTGGGAGCTTGAAACCATCCTCACGATTGAAATTTGGCCGTGATGGACGTGCGGCCGATCTTATTTCTGAAGATTAGTGGAGGGTAGTTCTATATAACTACCGCCACTTTTCGTCGGCTCCGCTGACCTACCTCCAGTTCGCCCGCGACCACGGTTGTTGCAATACAGCCGAAACGTCGGGAAATAATAAAGGTAATACGCGATAAAATCCTGTTACAAAATATATCTCTAAAGATGAATTGTGATCGCGAAAGTTTAAGAAAGACTAATAAGGAAAATACTACAGCCGAATAAAGGAACCCTCCTTTTTTGATGTCGGTTAAAAATTCGAAAATTCATGCCCTAAGAAATGCCCTAAAAAGTTGTGATCATATTTCTTTTTCAACTGGTTAACGGCCGGGATTCGAACCCACGATTTAAGGGCCATCCTTGATAGTGAACTAACGTCGTTTACACGATGCAATTCTAGCATTCCATTCTTGCTCTCGCTTTCTCAAACTCACACACAGCAGAAAGCAAAAATGGTATGCCAGAATGGCATCGTGTAAGCGGCGTGTAACACGACATCTCTTGTGGTAGGTAATACACAGTAGTATGTAGTAAATGATAAGAGTTACAAAGTAAATAGCGAGATAACAATATATCAGTCTAAGATAAATGCTAGGTCATTAGATATTGACAGGAAAACCATGGTTATGTTTAGTTCAACATTTGATGCGCAGTAGTCAATTTTGCATGAATTAAAATAAATAATAAGCTAGGCCGTAAACCGTGTTTGTTGCCCTGGTTCTTCACGGAATTGGTCACGAACGAACAGGAGTAGAATCACCTAGTTTTGCGGTCCTACTGAATAAATTCTCTTTGACTTTGCTCGTTGAAAGGTTTGGTCAGACACACCACAATATCTACGTATCAAGTAAAGATTTTGCAAGTAATATATAAAAAATCGATAACATCTAAATGGATACAGCAAACGATGTGCGATAATAACATAGATCAGCTTGATAAAACTCATATCAACATAATTGTCTGTGACGTGGTTTCTGAGATATTGAATCTTATAATACGAGTATAGACCCGCTAAGACAAGCCTTCGTGTGAAGCGCTCGTGGTTTAGCATGCAGTCGTGATAGATCGTCGAAGTTAAGCAACGATCTATGCGGTCAGTATTAGACGGGTGACCGCCAGTGGCATCAAACTGAGCGATTCCGTGCTTCGGACGGCAAATTGTCGGTCCCGGACGGAGGCTTAACTTCATCACCAGAACTGGCTACTAACTCATACAAACTTGTGTAAGTAGTGGGGAAAAAATGTATGTAAATGTATGTATGTATGTGTGGTATAAAGCAGGGATGTTACGGATGTGTAATCTCGGTTACGGATATGGATACGGATATTTACAAATTATTATACCGGATTCGGATACGGTTACGGATATTTATTTATTTCGGATATGGATATGGATGTCCCTAACATCCCTGGTATAAAGCATGCTTACCTAGAAGGAACCTATTTTATATTGTGCGCGTTTGTTCGCTCCTACATTTATATTGTGATAACAACGTTTTATGTGAACCATTGTGTGAGACAAATAAACATTATTATATTTACTCTCGATTTGAAGACCCCTACCCCCTTCTTTGTGTGTGAGAAGCTTACCTGATAGGTATTCCATTGTTGTAATAAATGGTGGTGACACGCAGCGCATGCCCTGACGGTGCCCTGCGCGTCCTTAGGCCGCGACCTAGGCGGCCTGGGGTGCTGCTCGCCGAAGATTGGGAAGTAGGGCTGTTTGTTCTGTAAAAATACATTACATTTACTACAATACTGAAAACGAAAATGAGACTGTCATTTTCAGATAATTAATTTTGAAATTTTTTAAAGAAAACAGTATTCATTCATATCAAGCTTTTAAAGATAACGGTCTACTTAGTTTCAAAAATCAACTCCAGTGTCATTTTTTAATTCTGTATATTTAATAGCATTATAGACAATTTTATCTGATAAGATAAAACTGCATACTTTACACATTATGAGTGAATGGTTGTCTGATAAAGGCATTTTATAGGTATTTGTTGCGCAACGCGGTTTTATTACGAATAAATAGTCATACTTTTCGAATTTTGTAATAGGCTTAGGTCATGCACCATTGATAGGCATTAAGTAATTGGTTAAGAAACTAGGAAATAAGTTTTGTATGTACAATACAGTACAGGGTTTACGTTTGAAACAATGTATATTACACTTACCTCACTAACAACATAAGTGCAATAAATATTTCTATTTCTATTACTGTAAAAAATACTTTTCTTTTCATAGATAAAAAGATATCTCGGGAACAAAATTTCGTACAAATCCGTTCAGTCGTTTCCATGTGAAAGACATCCATCCAAAATTTCGCGAAAGTTTAAAATGTGTAATAACATAACAGATAAGTACAGTAGGCACAACGAATCTTTAGCTCTCTGAAGTTATGTGCTCTAAACGATTGCGCAGGTTTGTACATGAAGTACATTCCGTCTGTACAAGCGAGAACGATGCAACAAACAAAGCGAGTGTTCGTCTTATAAGTTCTTTTATTATGCGCACTGCAAAAATTTGGTATCAGCTTCCAGCGTCCGTATTTCCGCTGAGCTACGACCCTATTGTTTTTAAGAAGAGAGTTAATAGGCACCTTCTGGGTAAGCTCGCTCCATCGTAGACCTCACTCTTACCTGTGTAAGTTTGAGGTCAAGAGCCGACCCATTCATCATAAAAAAAAAATAAAAAAAATATGGGTCATCAAAAATGGGTTCTGCGCAGCTACTTCGGAGGGATAAAGATTCGTTGTGATTACTGTAAATAACTTTAAATTGTAAATATATCTACTTATTTCAATATTTGTTCGGTCTCGTCTCAAATAGAGAATTCTAAATTCATCATTAGCAATGTCAATCGAGTGTAATCTTTATCACAACAACACAAGATGTATTTTCGTTTGACCTCTGACCTGTACTATAAATCAGTAGATATTAACAAAGACATGCACTCAGTGGCCATCACCTCTGGATGATAAACAAAGGGACTGAACAACGGTATTTTAACCGACTTAAAATAAAAGAGGTTTGCAATTTGTACGACCCCTTTGACCATCCATACTAATATTATAAATGTGAAAGTAACTCTGTCTGTCTGGTTGTTACGCTTTCACGCCCAAACCGCTGAACAGATTAAGCTGAAATATATTTTTATTACAGGATTTTATCGCGTATTACCTTTATTATTTCCCGACGTTTCGGGACTGTATTGCAACAACCGTTCTCTAAAGATGAATTGTGATCGCGAAAGTTTAAGAAAGACTAGATTAAGCTGAAATTTGGCATAGTTAAACTAAGCAAAGCTTGTACTATGGGAACCAGATACCTGATAGAATACTTATAAATACATACTTTATTTTGTAAATACATACAAATTATACATAGAAACCCCAGAACCTAGACCCGAGATAAATATTTGCAGATCATACAAACATATCCCACGGCGGGAATCGAACCTGCAACTTCTGCGTCACAGGCTTCCGTCCACTGCGCCACAGAGGTCGTCAAAAAATATTAGAGAAAGTCGCAACTCAATAAATTATTCCAGGTGGATTCATAAAATCATAATCGGACATTTGACCCATTACAGACGATACTAAAAAATATCGTTAAAAAATCGATAAGAATAAAATGATACACGTCATAAGCTGACATTTCCTAATAGATTATTTCATCATGCAGTACCTAGTTATCTACTGAGATAAAAAGCGGAGATGGGCTTGCCGCCTGTGCGTGATAACTCACGTCACAAGTTCGTACCTACATACTAAATAATAACATTAATTATCAGTTAAACGCGGTATCAGGGTACGAATATCACACTGGATAACGTTTCAGGAAACATGCATTTTAACATGAGCACTAAATGGTGAAGTAAAACATTGAGGAAACCAGCTAAGAAGCGAGGAGCTTACTACAATATTATCTACATAATTACGTTTTTATACTAAAAAGAAAACCGACTTCAATGTTTGACTCGAAACGCGGTGTGACTCAGGGCGTCAAGCTGTCGATTCGATTTCTATTTGTGACATAGCTAGGAGGGAAGGTGTTTAGAGTTTTACGGGGAAACTATCAATCCCTCAGGAATAAAATTTATATGGGACCACCTCTGAAGTATACCCTTTCAAACATGAAAAGAATTTTGCAAATCGGTCAACAAATGGCGGAGCAATCGCGTAACAAGATACAAAAAAAAAAAACAAAAAAAAAAAAAAAGTGCATGCTCACTGGGAATGGTACCTACATTGCACCTCGTGACGCCGCGGCGCCGGTCATGTGGAATCAGACGGTTTTGTTTATTTTCACTCGAAATAAAAATTGAAACAAATAAAGCATTGGAGTGAAGCGTTCATTCGAGTGAACCGTCTGACCTTAACCACATTTAGGTTGAGTGGTAGGCCTATGAGTAAAGTAGTGCCTGTTTTTTTTCCCTCCATCGTCCCTATCCGTGTCGGATAACCCGAGGGCAGGTCGCAAGGTCGCCGATGTTTTCCATCCGATAGCCGCTGCCCTCCGACCTTTGATATCGTTTCAATTTATTGCTGTTTGCCGCAGACGAGCGTGACGTCATTATTATAAATAAATAAGGGTTATCCACGTTCAATCCTGTTGAAGTTGCCAACTAGGGTTAAAATACGGCTTATTTATTCAATCCTACATATAATCCTCCTCATCGATTTCGACGACGGCGACCTTGACTTTAATAGTAGTAGTTTTTTTTATTATTATATAATATATCTTTAGTATTATAATAATATAATATAAGTAATTTGCAATTTTTTGATGAAATGTAAAGTACCTAAACTACCTTTTGTAAATGATAGGCATTAATACATACGATGCATTCCTTAACACAGTATTTAAACCGGAATTTATTTCTTACTTATTATCATTATCAATTTATCGCAAAAAAAAAAAAACTTTCTACTTTTTAATAGCCCTGACCATTACCACCAACTTTGTACTTTGTTTTCAACACAATTTACCGAAAAATAATAATAATAATAATAATAATTAACAAGACTTTTTTTTTCACATCTGAACCAAAGATATTTAAAAAATATCCGAACAAACAAAACTCACATGACTATTTCTGACCTAAATCGACTGACCAATTCTGACCCGCACATGGTCGTTGTTCTAAAAAACCGGTAAAACCTAGATATTTATTTATAGTTATTTGTTGGTAGTTGTTCTCGATGATGTCGCGAGGGCAAGGTTCCGGATGCTGTGCACGATAACTGTGGTTATATCGCGCGTTTACTTATAAATTATATTTAATTTTCTATAAAAAAGAACGGAAAAAATATATTTAGTTTTACAAAATTTAAGATCCCAAAACCTAACCTACCTAAGTTTATTTTTTATGTATAGGTCTTATTTGGAAAATGAAATATCCCTAAAAACAAGCTCTATACCTGATTTGAACCTGCAACCTTGCAAACGTGGCAACGCATTTTAACTAAGCCACTGGGTGATCGACGCGGTTTATGTGGTGATAGTAAGTATACGTCAGAAAGCAGTAGGTATCGTTACATCATTTCATCAGTTCAATTCAAATCAAACGTTAATTTTAATCCAATTTGTACAATAGTCGCTGAAAAACATTTCAATACAAGGTCGAGTTAAGACAAGTCAAGAAATTGTAGGCAATGTCATATAAGAAATTGTAGGCAATGTCATATTAATCATTATCATCTGAAGATTATCGCATACGATAGCATTCGACTTCTCACCCCGAAAACGTGCGATAAACTCTCTACATGTACACAGTACTCAACGGAAATTCATTCGAGAAGTTAGTTTCGATGCGCAATACGCTTTTTCATACAAAATTGACTACTGCGCATCACGGCTAGCTTCACGATTGCATAGATTCATTGACCATAAGGTAATTGCTCTTTGAGCTAAGCATATATTGTCAAATATGGGATGTTGACTATTTCAAAATGTACGCGTGGTGTGCCAGATTAAGAAATGTGCTCTCAATTCTGTGCTTTGCTAATCGAAAATTGAAAACAAGTAACGCCATCTATGAGAATTAATTACACACAGATCAGACAACAAAATAATCAATTTTGCTGTCTGTCTCATTAATTCTACTAATTTTAATGCGCGCCTATGACAATAGATGGCGTTAATTAGTAACATCTTATTATAATTTCACAACAAAAATTTATTATTATTTTTAGTTCAAAAAAGAACGTATACCATTCATCTAGAAAAACTCGGTAAGTATTACTCGTAGTATGTGTAACCGAGCTGTCCTTATAGGGTTATTTTAATATGCCGCATGTATTAGTTAGTATACAATTACCGACCTCTATCTAATCTACCATCGCCTGAACTACAAGAGATGTCAATTACAGCGACGTAGCTACTTCGGAGCTGTACCACTAGATGGCGCTGGGATCACAGATAAGCGGATTCCCATACAAATGATGCAAAAAGTAAAAAACCCAAAAGTTAATATACTCATAGAATTGGTACAGGATGTTACCGATCTATCCACATAGGCGCATTCTATGAAGCCGCGGGTATTAGTATAGAATCATGTATAGGGTGTTACCGATTTATCCTTAGGCTCCTTCGTGTGCAGGTTATACAGGGTGCCCCGTTTGTACTCGTCGCCGCAGACGTAGCAGACCTCAGTCATGGAGTTCTTGTCCGGCATCGAGAGGTCCAGGATATCGCGGTCTGATGAGGAGTTGGAGTTGCCGCTGTACACTGATACTGTTGATCTGAAAGCGAAATCAGTGAGTCAGGCAAGAAGACCAACTAAAAAACTGTTCCTAGAAAAACGATCTTTAAATACTCGTACATAGAACGCTTTTTTGTAGTAACAGTTTTGTTTTGACATGTGTCAACATGGGGTTCAACTAAGGTTTAACGTTTTTGTAATAAGCAGCAATGAGTCTGATGCGGCACCTAAACCTGTAAATTTCAGCTTCCTAGCAACATATGGACCGACGCGACGCTATGACGATTATAGTGCTTTTCTGAACATGCATGGATTTCATGGCGATAGCTAAAGTGTGCACTTCATTTTTTGGTCAAAAAACTTGTTCTTTTAGAACCGACGTCCTTAGGATATATCATTAACGGACAACATCATTAACGTCGTAGGCCGACAGTGGAGGCCTATACCCAGCAGTGGGTAAAATCGGGCTGCAGATGATGATGATGTCCTAAGGATCGGTAGACGATGCTGCTAGGTAGTCTAGGTACCTACCACTAGAACACCAGTGCTCTCTTTACATTGTAATAGTGCTTATACGGACTCTTACTTTTCAATTCTACTTATTTTATGTTATCCCATATTGTCCCACAGCTAAGTTCTCAATTAAAATTAAATTTAGATTGAAAATTAAATTGAGAAAATACAATTTTAAAATTCTAAATTTTTTGACGACCTCTGTGGCGCAGTGGGTGAAAGCCCCCTTGGGACGCAGAAGGTTGCGGGTTCGATCACCGCCGCGGGATAAATGTTTGTATAATCTGCAAATATTTATCTCGGGTCTGGGTGTTTCTATGTATAATATTTAAGTATTCACAAAAAAAGTATATAAGTAGTATATCAGTTACTGGTTCCCATAGTACAAGCTTTGCTTAGTTTGGGGATGCTGTGTGAAATTGAAAAAAATGAAAAAACGGAAGACCAGCGTTGTAGTAGTCAATGGCTATATAATAATTATGCTGAGTTGGACGCCATTTCGTAGTTTTAGGGTATGTGTGTAGTTTTATGTAGTACTTACTTATGTAGTATTTATCCTTAGGTACCTACACCATCGTTGCTTTATTTTTTAAGGAACTACGAATAAGATGATGAATCATGGCGGTTTGAATATCCTCACCTGACAGCGTCGAGGTACCCCGCAGGTTCAGACGCGCCCGAGTGCTGCGAGCCCACGGATATGACGGAGGGCTCGCGCGCCCGCAAGTCCAGCACCCCTTCCTCCTCGTTACCGAACCGGGACTGGAATATTACAATTGTTGATAATAGATGGCGACACAGAGAAAATAAGATGCGCTATCATTGCGTTTTGCGTTGTAGACTTGATTTTTTGTAAATGTCTCTTTATTCTATTCTCATGCGGAATTAGAAAAACAATTGACGACCTCTGTGGCGCAGTGGGCGAAGGTCCGCCTGCGATGCAGAAGGTTGCGGGTTCGATCCCCGCCGCGGGACAAATGTTGGTATGACCTACAGATATTTGTCTCGGGTCTGGGTGTTTCTACGTATAATATTGTATTTACAAACAAAAAGTATATAAGTAGTTTATCAGTCATCTAGTACCCATAACACAAGCTCAAGCTTACTTTGGGGCTAGATGATGATGTGTGAAAAGTCCAGCATTGATTGAATTTTGTTAACCTAAACTTACAACGTAAAAAAGGCTAGCGCTGGGATAGTGGTGCGAAATGGGTTCTATCCCTTCATTAAGTACCTACATGATTTTAATAAGTACCTATTCTTTTATTTCTTTAATAATTTGCTCTTCTATTTGTTAGTTTGTCATTTATCCATCCACAAGTTGTATGGTAAAAAATTGTTTTTAGCAATAAGACTACCAATTGTTGTATCATGTTCAAGTGCCGTAAAGTAGGTATCTATTACCCACACATTTGGCTAAGCCCACATTGTAGAAGTTAGCACATTTCTACAATAATGTAAATCCTTGGCGACTAGCCCCGCCAAAAGTGACGTAGCAATACATAACGGATTTCCCAAACTATATTGACACTTCAAATCATCACATAATATGTGCTCAGAGATTTTGGCTTCTAATTTGTATACCTACATAGATAAATCATGCTAATGTGTGTAAAGCGATGTTAATCGTGCTAGATTTTCATCGTGGAAGAGGTGTGTCTAAGTACAGTTCGCCCAACGATCTAGTCATTCGTGAAGTTAGCCGTTTGTCTGCGCAGAACACAATTTTGTATGAAAAAGTGTTCACTGCGCAGACAAACGGCTAACTTCACGAATGCCTAGATCCGTTGGGCGAACAGTAACATAACAAGTCTTTGACAGAAATCGAATGCCAACGTTTTGTATGGCTCTGGGTAAATTATAAACTTACATTATTGAATTTATTATTGACATGGTTGTTGGTTTCCTTCTCTTCTTTCCTATAGGGGGAGGAGGTGGGGGGCGCGGTAACCTGGAAGGAATTATACATTTATTTTAATACATATGTAAAAAATTAAACACAGGTATTCCATGGCCATAATTTCGTGCCCAAGCTAACAGCTACCGCCCGTTCTACTCATACCCAACTTATTGAACTTATCTAAGCTACATTGCAAATACGGTCGGCGACAAAAGTTCATGATCATCTGATGTTTTTCTTTTATTTCTAAGAAATAAGTTGTTTTGTAACTAAAACTTAATCCTATAATGGATGCTTTGCTTCGCACTATTAGAACGTGTGAAAAAATACACAATTTTCCACAAATCATGATAAAAATGAAGCTCACTACTGCTTAACATCAGGCAGAGGGAGGTCAAATGCTGACCTATTTAATGTAATAAAAAAAAAAGCTTTAAAATATCCAATTGTTCATGATCTTATGTCGGTGAAACTTGACTGGTACAGAGTCAAGTTTTATTCACGCTCTGACCAATGGGAGCTTGAGTGCAAGTTTTTCCACACCAAACTTATTCATGACCATGATAAGCAACTTAGCTACCCATTCTACTAACATTATTAATCATGTCCTACGACCATACTGGCCAATACTCACATTATTAAACTTATTATTAACATGATTATCCTTCTCCTCCTTCCTATAGGGACTGGCGGCAGGCGCGGGCTCGGGGGGGAAGGGTCGCGAGGCGGGGCGGGGGGAGGCGGGAGGATCCTCCCGGGTACCTTCGCCTGTAAGACCCAGGACCTGGGCAGCGTACTCGCCTTGGAAGGTCATGTCAGCTCCTGGAAGGAAATGAGGGAATTTTAATACTTAGGCCAACAATTTTACATAGGTACACTGTTTCTGTATTGGGATGAAAGGAGTATCTCTACATTGTTTTGACATGAAATGGGATAAACTTATCGGGACTGTTTAAAATACAATGCTGCTTATTATAATAACGTAAAACCTTGGTTGGGTTGAACCCCATGTTGACACATGTCAAAACAAAACTGTTACCACAAAAAAGCGTTCTATGTACGAGTATTTAAAAATCGTTTTTCTAGGGACAGTTTTTTAGTTAGACTAGGTCTAAACTCGGCTCATTTTCTTGTAATAAGCCCCACTGTGTTTCACATTTCTGATTGGGATGAAAGAAGTACAATATGTTTTGGGATGAAATGGTTAAACACCTACCTATTGGGAAAAAAATTCTGTAAAATGAAACCGGAAGGACCCATTCACTGTATTATTTAATTTTTATTTGCAACAATAAGGACACAGCACGAAATACAAGAATGGTTGCTGCAAACCGCGCTGATCTTCCGCTAGTAGGAACAATTCTGTTCAGTCAAAGTTTAGTATTTTCTGTTCCAAGGCTTTAAATCTTTACTCAATAAATAAATAAATAACGCTGGACTTTTCACACAGCATCATCTAGCCCCAAAGTAAGCTTGAGCTTGTGTGACGGGTTACTGTCGTTTGGGACACAAAAGTTTAGGACACTTTGTCCCTATTGACACTTTTGATTTTAAATATTTTTTTCACTGTCATTTGGGACACCAATAGAAAAAGCTGTTTTGTACAGTCAGGCAAAAAACCTCTAACGTTATAGTTTTTGAAACCATCGTGGTTAGGAACATAATTAATGTTATCTACGAGATAATTATCATGATTTTTGAGTTAAACCTCTAACGATACTCTACTCTTTTGTTCCTAAAGGGTTCACTTGTTCTTTTTGCTCGGACGCACGGCCATTAATTAGTCTACCTGAGTCATGGTCAGTGGTTAAGTAAAAAAATAGTCATGTGGCGGTTTGTGTTGTTGTTCATGTTTTTTGGAGGTAAGTTAACTATCATTTACGTAGCATTTTTTTATTGGTATTATACGCTTTTAGGTACTTAATTACTTTAAACTTAGATCTAAACTGATAAAAAATTGTGTGTATTGTAAGAGATATTTAATTTCATTCATAATCGTAGTCATTATATTCGATGCATCAATTTATGGTTTTGTTAGATACACTGTTAGGTACAGATATTCTTGTGAAATGTTCATAAAGTAGCATATTTGTTTTTTTCAGGAGATCCACCAGCATCGTCAAGTCAAAATCAAAATGGAATCGAAATAGTAACGTCGAAGCGCGGAAAACCGATACTTCTACGTGCTGGCTATAGATACCATAAAAGATAAGAATTCTAAGAATAATGTGCCAAATATTGTAAAAATACTGTGATTTCTTAGGTTATTTTTTATCTTTAGGTTATCTTTTGATTTGTTTGATATTTTAGCTTTAGTAGAGTATTGTGCCAAATGCTGTGAATATACTGTGATTTTTGTAGGTTATTTTTTTTTAAAGATTTTTATGTATACACAAAAGATTTTAATAATAAGTAGGTAATGTTATGACATTATTATTGTTAATTAGGTAATATAAACCTATATTTTGAAGATGTGGACTTTACAACGTAGTAAATAAATATACATTTTAAATGAATTTTTGTAGTTTTTTAAGTCGAAAAAGACTTACAAATTATTTAATTACAATGATCTGATACCTATACCTACACGTCGCCACCATGTCTAGTCCCTTTAAGCTACTTTAAAATAATCGTATTATAATTATTTAAAAACTTTTTGATCTAACTGTACAAAACAGCTTCAATATTTTGATAGTGTCCCAAATGACAGTGAAAAAAACATTTAAAATCAAAAGTGTCAATAGGGACAAAGTGTCCCAAACGTTTGTGTCCCAAACGACAGTAACCCTGTGTGACTACTGATATACTTTTTGTTTGTAAATACATATTATACATAGAAACACCCAGACCCGAGACAAATATCTGTAGGTCATACAAAGATTTGTCCCGCGGCGGAATGGTTGTTTGGATGTCACTAGTTCTCAGAACCAGTGTGATGATAAAATCCTATCATCACCCAAGCGCTCAAAGAGGCTCCTTTCGACACTCGCGGCGAGATTCAAAGCATTTGGCAGCCTATCGCTAAATCTTACGGAGACAGCACATTTGTCAGCATCATTCGCATCACACGTACGTGAAAATGGATGAGATTGGCACAAAGCTGGATGTGGTAAGAGCAAAAAAAAAACTTAGGCCTTTACATCTATACTAGATGATTTATACAGCGTCAAGAGGCAACCTTTGAAGAAGCTGGACTCTGTGGCACGTGGGGCTCTCTTGGAAAAGTACCCAGGCATTATCAATGCTCACAGGGAGTTGGCTCAAGAAGGTCAAACTAACACTCCGGGGGCCAATGATGTGGTAATCCATCATTTCATAACTCTCATTCACAAGGATGGTGCTCTGTATGAGTTGGATGGCCGCAAAGCATTCCCCATCAACCATGGCCCAACTACTGAAGACAGCCTGCTTGAAGATGCTGCTAAAGTATGCAAGGAGTTTATGGCTCGCGATCCTTCTGAAGTTCGTTTCACTGTGATGGCTTTGACTGCATCAGACTGAATTTTCTATTTTTTTATCTAGTCACTACTTACTGCTAACCAAAAAATATGGACCGTAGTGGATCTCTCTAGAGGCAGAGCTTTATCGATTCAAGCTTATAAAGTATTTTGTATGTCATTATCAGTCAAAAGAAGTGCAATGCAAGCTTTTGTGATATTAAAATAAATTTATTTATTTATTTATTTGCCTAAATTTAATGGGACGCTGTAGTGGCTGGGACATTATTTGAGATGGAATAGGCTTGCCCAGCACCTAAACCATCCTCTCAGCTTAATCAGCCTGGCCCACAGGAAAGACGACGTCAATACGTGTGGAGCTGACCAAGCTGCGGGTTTCCTCACGATGTTTTCCTTCACCGTTATGAGCTCGTGTTAAAGCGCATATAAATTTTTCCAAACGAAAAATCCTGTGATGCACGGCCAGGATTCGAACCCACAACCTTCGGATTGAAAGTCGAGGCACAACCCCATTTGACCAACACGGCTCTTGGTAAGGTAAGAGCAAAAAGAGGTATTCAGCATGTCCTGTCTTCATGGGTGAAGACAGACTGTGAATGTAGACGATACGCACCGCACCGCAAACGCTGGCCGCTTTGAGAATTTGTCGTATGAAAGCTCGCACATATCATCCGCATTGTATTTAATGAAATGCGTCAGGTGTAAGAATGCTGATGACGACATATTTATGTGTGCGGCACGTACGATGCTGGCTAATGTGCCTTCACCTTTATTTCAATAATCTCAGGTCAAAGATGAGGACCTTTGGATGGCCATTGATTAGAAATATTGTTTGACAGTATACGAGAAGGCATGTTGTGCGATTGACCTACTTAACACACAAAGAGCTGGTTCATATAAAATACATGTTCAGAGACGAGTGGGATCGAGCCTCGGCTTTCGATACGTTCGGTTAATAGGTCCTGGCTTCGAATCTCCAAATCATTATAACTAACTTCTCGTCATATCACTAGTTCTTCCGAACCAGTGTGGTGAGAGGACCTCCTTCAAACAAACTTTACTGATTAGTGGTACTCTGTAGATAACGTAATAACGCAACAAAACTCACGTTGAAACTATTGCGTAATCTGTGTCTTAAGGCTTACTTCAGTGTAGTGCCACCAATCTATCTGTTTAGTTGATGTTTACGTTTTTACTGATTTTACAGCAGCAAGAGGCAATTTATGTCTACTGGGACGCTGTAGTGCCTGGGACATTGTTTGAGATTGAATAGGCTTGCAGCACCTAAACCATCCTCTCAGCTTAATCACCTATGGATCAATGTAAGGTCTGATATAAACAATTTATTTTTTATTTTTTTAATCAGCCTTATTCAATAGAAGACAGTGCCTACTAAAGTTATGTGGAAATTACATACTAATCTTGCAGAAAACTTGCCAGCAAAATCTGTTGAACACATGTTTTAATAACTGTTACTAAGATCACATAGCATATCTACATAGCTCGTAGAACTGACGGCCGTTTGGGCAGAAAAATTCTCGAGTGGAGGCCACGCACCGGAAACCGCAGTAGAGGAAGGCCCCCCACTAGATGGAAAGACGATCTGGTAAAGGTTGCTGGGAGCCGTTGGGTGCGGGCTGCACAAGATCGATCGCTGTGGAAATCGATGGGGGAGGCCTATGTTCAGCAGTGGACACTAGATGGCTGACATGATGATGATGACTACGATAAAACGTTTTACGAGTATTTAGAGATAGAAACGACTTAGATAATATTTATATGTTTTTTTTTATGATGAATGGGTCGGCTCTTGGCCTCAGACTTACACAGGCAAGAGTGAGGTCTACGATGGAGCGAGCTTACCCAGAAGGTGCCTATTAACTCTCTTCTTAAAAACAATAGGGTCGTAGCTCAGCGGAAACACAGACGCTGGAAGCTGATTCCAAATTTTTGCATATGTTGAGTTAAACAGTTGCTGTGAGAGTATTTTGAAGATCTAAAGTACAATTTGTTGTTCAACGAACCTCGATTGTCAAGAATTTCAAACCGAACAAGTTACTTGCACTAGCTGTGACGTGCAACTGTTACGAACACCGGCTCTCAATGAACTTAGTTGAACTAGTTGTAGGTTTCATTCATAAAGGTTGTAAGGGAAAGTGCATAAGAGGTCAAATGTAGAGCATGCGCCTTGAGCACTTAATTGCTAAGCAAGTTTTAATTAATGCGATGTCTACGACTTGCCTCTCTACGGTATGTGATGTAAATGTCGCAGGCAACTGGTTTAACAGCCGTTCAATTAAACACCTAGCTATTTCATTAAATGGCGCCGTCAGCGACCGATGCGCCAGAAATTGAATTAGGTTAAGTAGTTAGGCTAGTCGTTTAATTAAACGGCTGATAAACCAGTTGCCTGCGACATATATGTATACCACTGCTAGCTCATCTCTTAGATCTCTTAGGTAGATATTTAAAATGACAATAGATAGTTTGCAAGCCCATCGCAGCCTTAGAATGAAAACTGGATTTCTTTCTAACAAGTCGTTGCGTAGGTCGCAGTTATTTTTTAGAAGCACATAGTCCTGACCCCACACTAGGAGACCTTGCGTCTTGGGTATCAGAAAATACGAGTAACATGGTATGTACCACACCGGGAACAAATACCTTGCATCTCAACCGAGCTTCCACCACCCCAGGTCATCAAATTCGAAGTCAAAAACCATTTATTCAATACCGTGAAGAGCCAGGGTAACAAACACGATTTGGGTCCTAGTTTTCGTTTAGGTGATTCATCTTAAATCTAAATATTCAAGCTATAGTGGAGAGCCAGTGCCCAATAGTCACATTGCATAATAAACATAGACTTCATTCACATCGACCTCGAGCCAGTGAAAGTGTGGCCTCGACCTACTCGTAAGGTCAATATAAAGGTCACGAGGTCACTGTCAGGAAAGGGCAGAAATGGTTGCGTTAATTGTCAAGAGAAAATCACTTACAAGAAGTCAAAAACGACCTACTAGTGGGGTACGTATATCTTCCATTTCAAAATGGCGATGAGTTGTACCCTAGACTTTGAGCGTAGAGAAAAAATCCTCATATCTATGGTACAACCTGACGAATGGAATGTCTCTGCGAAATATTACTTTGTCAGTGTTACCATAATATACGACATCACAATCAAAAGGAAAGTGGAAAAAAGGAGAGGAAAACTGAGGATTCGTTACATCAGACAAGTGAAGAAGGTTGCTGTCATGTCAAGAAGTCAAGGAGACCGCCTTGGATAAAACTTAGGCACCTTCAAGAAAAGAGCCTATTCCTACCTCAAAGGCCGGCAACGCATCTGCAGTGCTTCTTGATGCTGCAGTTGTCTGTGGGCGTTGGTAATCACTTACCATCAGGTGTGCCACTGGCTCGTTTGCCCCCTCTTCCATAAAAAAAAAAAGATATGCAACTTCTTTTTTTTATTGCAAGAATTGGACGGATAATTCCGTACCTATTGTTTTTTATCAAGTTCTACGAGTACATGCTGTTATTGGGTATTGAGTCACAATATTGAGCAATTAAAGTTCAATTCAGATTACAAGTGATACTGTACTGGGCGGCCATTCATATACTACCTAATTTTGATATCAATCGTTCTAATATGAGGTCAATTTTCGTTATTAATATTATTTTGAACATTGGTGGCATAGCGATTGCATGCCTCAAGCCTTTTTGAGGCGCATTTTTACTTGAGCACTTGAAACCCAGGGTTCGAACAAACTAGAGACAGGAATGGTCTTCTGCCGTTGACAGTATCCAATAACAGATGACGTCACGATGATGACAGATGACGTACAGACACAAACAGTCGATTGTTATGTAAATAGTGCAGGACGGGCGAGTGAGTGGCCACATCACTTTTATTTGTGGACTTCGTAGGGCTGGTCAAGTGGTCAGTTTTCAATGAGTTTATACGGAGAATCTATTCAACTATACGTAAACAGGTTCACGACTGTATCCCCAAGGCGCGGTAGACATTCTCTCAGATCTTTTTATGTTACTTATTCCAGATCCTTTGAAGATGTCTAAGGTGGGTAGTCAGAGGAATGTCCAAATACATATTTGATACAAGCCCACATCTTGCAGAAGTTAGTATTCCATACGTAACAGTTTGCAAGCCCATCGCCGCCTATAAGAACACTAACTGGTTTCCTCACTTCTATACAACGTATCTAATAATAATCTCAGCTAGTAAGGATGTATGAATATTGAATGGATGTTTGTTACTGTCACGCAAAGACTACTGAATGTATTTGGATGAGCAGCACACAGGCGATGCGATGATACTATAGATGACATAGATTAGATGAGATAGATTGTAGTCTTAGCTAAAAGTGAAGAGCCTCATTTCGTGCACTTGACGCAAGTATTCGAAATTTACTGGATCTACGTCATCCCGTCTCCTCACGATGTTTTCCATCACCGTTTGACTGACAAATTATGACATAAACTGTCACCAAAAATCATTGGTGCACGACCTTCGGATAGAAAGGCAGGCTGCTTACACTGACTAGACCAACCAGTGCTCTCAAAAGGTCATGATGTAAAAAACATTTAAAAGAAAAAATCTAAGATAGCCTCGTATCATACGCCAATAAGCCAGAAGTATGTGTGCAAAGGCGCGGGCAGAAGTTAGCGTAATACGTGCAGCCCTGCGTCGGCGCATTCCCGGTCGGCTCACGGTATTTATAACATCAAAGCGTTGCTGGGTCGTGGTCGTGACGGTAACGTTGCCTTCGTCAACTCCTAGATTGTTCTCAGAAGCGCTGGATGCTTCTAGACGCTGCGCGTAACTGTTCTATTGTCTCTGTAGTTTCTTCTTCTTGGCGTTTTACTAGTTCTTTCGGACCGGTGCGGTGAAAGGATTATGTGCGCCTCAAGGAGGCTTCTTTCGTGCACTTGACACATATTTCACCTACCATATACCAGTTTCCTCACGATGTTTCTCTTCACCATTTGAGTGTACTGGCATGTCTCGCATAGCACACATAATATTGGTGCACGACCGGAATTGAAGCCACGACCTTAGGATCGGAAGGCGGGGCCGCTACCACAGACCACCAGTGCTCTTAGTTTTCGTATGAGTTAGTAACCAACTCTGGTGGAATTTTTCGACCTCAATTCCTCATAATCTTAATGACTGTAGAGCCGATTTATCAAGAACAACTTTGCGAGCTACACCACGAGATCTTTAGTAGTTACAGTAGGGACAAGATAATAGGTCACTTTTGACATTTCATCAAAATTCAACAACGTGACCTTGTAACGGCGGGCATAAAATAAGAACTGCACAATTGCTTAACTTTTTTCAATTACGTTTACATATTTATTGTAATAATGACCGATACGAGTAATTTTACGATTTGCTTTCACTAATAAACCATTCTAAACATAATAAACAATTTCTGATCTAAAGAACTGAACGTCGTTACAATGTTGCGTCAGTCAACCCTTTTTCTTTTTAAACACTAGGGATGTGACTCTAAAAATCGAAAGCTGATAGGATTGTAAGTTGAATCGAATGCAATGATTACTTGTGAAGAAAAATCACCATAAATTTATAACCACGTTGTGATTATAGTAAAACCTAATTATACATATTTATTATTCTTTTAACTAACTATAAAAATACAAAAAAATAACTAAATAGAAAGGTCATTGATGTTGGGTGCAATTTAGGTGGATGTTGCTGGTAACACCAGTGCCTGTCGATGACGCATGTCATGTCGCCATAACATGATGATGACACAGTCTTTTGTTGTTGTGCGAAGTGACTGTGCGTTTTTGGTGTGCTCTCTGTTATTTTCTTCTGATCCGGCTTTTTCATTGAACTGATCTTACTGACTACGTTTACCTGGCTATAAATTGGACTCCGATTGCTTAACGATTATTAAACAAGAAAAACATTACAGTCTTACTATGTCGAAACGGGGGAAAACTCTAAACAGTCAATCTCGCGAACTAGTGCTGAAATTGTACAATTATTTTGGACGTGAATCAGTTAACGATGGGCCTCTTTTACCATTGAAACCACCGAGAGAACGCGTTGCCGAAGCATTGGGAATAGGGAAGAAGACAGTAACTCAAATTCTGAAAGAGAAATACGGACCATCAGGCTCAGAAGATAATACTTTACGTACACCGAAAAAACGAAAGAGGGACAAGAAAATTGTTGACGTTGATAATTTTGATGCTACTGCAATTCGCAACCACATTTATGGATATTACTCGAGAAAAGAATATCCTACACGGGAAAAGCTATTGAGTTCGTTAAAAGGCGCAGGTTTATTTTTTGGAGGCAAATCGTCTCTAGCAAAGGTTTTGAAATCGATTGGCTTTAGATTTAAAAAATCCGACAAGCGGAAAATCCTGCTAGAACGCTACGATATTATTTTGAAGAGAATAACATTCTTACGTGAGGTAAATAAAATTACGGATTGGGACAATGTCGTGTTTATTGACGAAACATGGTTGAATGCGAACCATACGGTTGCGCGGACATGGACCGATGATACAGCGGCCTCCACCTCAAAAGTTCCATCGGGAAAAGGAGCCCGACTTATTATATGTCACGCGGGATCAGCTTCTCAAGGTTTTATTCCAAACTGCCTCCTCGCATTCGCCTCTAAAACTACAACAGATTACCATGAGGAAATGAACTTTGATGTTTTTAAAGAGTGGTTTGAGAAGCTGCTAGTCAGCTTAGAAAACCCATCGAAAATTATAATGGACAATGCTCCGTATCATTCTGTACAAGTTGATAAACCACCAACTCAAGCAAATAAAAAGCAAGAAATTGTCTCGTGGCTGGTAAGAAATGGTGTGGAGGCAAGTCCAACTTTATTAAAAGTTGAGTTGTTAAATCTGGTAAAAGCAACTAAGCCGTCCAAGCTCCGCTATGTAATCGATGCACTAGCCCTAGAGCATGGACACGAAGTTATTCGATTGCCTCCCACCATTGCCAGTATAACGCCATCGAGCTTATTTGGGCACAAATAAAGGGTCATGCAGCGCGGAACAATACTGAACCACCCTTCAGTACTGCTAAAATGATGACTCTGCTACAAACTGCATGTGCAGAAGTCACTACAGAAGACTGGCGAAAAGTCGTGGAGAAGACAAAGAAAATAATTTTACAAGATTTTGAACGAGATGTGAGAATAGACAATATTATTGAAAATGAATTAATAATATCTCTGAGTGCTGACAGCAGTGATGAGAGAGCAGTTCCGATAGTTCAAGTGAATAAAAGCAATTTTTTTGTTAAATTACGTAGGTACTTGTCTTATTTTGCTCCTTTAATTTATGAAAGAAAAAATAATAATGGGACAGGGATTCGCATGATCATTTTTAAAATTCACATATGTTTCAAGTCTGTATCGATTCATTCGATTCATTCATTTAATCGATGTTTTTAAGCAGGTCACCTCACTATGAATATAAAACTGACATCTGTCAAAAGTGACCTATTATCTTGTTTTAGTTACTAACCGATTCATCATTTTCCTGCCCTTATCCCGCTTATGCGGGGTCGGCACAACATGTTCTCTTCTAGCACTCTCCCCTATCACTCGTCATCTCCGTATCCACTCCTTTCTGACCCATATCTTCTTTCACACAATCCATCCATCTTTTCTTTGGTCTACCTCTACTCTTATATCCATCCACATTCATTTCCCGATGGTACACTAACCGATTGTACCATCGATAATAGGTATCTAGGTATAGGTAGTTCCGAGGTCAAGAGCCGACCCATTCATCATAAAAAAGGTAGTTCTTCTCTCTCTTACACTTTCCTCTGGTAAATACAACAACCTCTCCTTGTCCGTTGTCGGGTAACCAACACTGTCCTTGTTTCTTCAAAACAATGTCGAATTACACGGTGTGTTACCACATAATGGACTCTACACGTAACAAAACAGAGTCTATTGTTGTAGCGTAACAAACGAGACAATGAACTGCCTTATAATGAATAAACGAGCAACTTTTTGTTGCCCAATTGCAGCACAATTTGTAAACAAATACCTAAAGTAGCATTTACACGGAAGAATTTCAACCGATACGATTTAGTATCGCACTGCCGTATTTTACGTGTCGCTCATCGGATGCTAAATTATTGCTAGGCTTGCTATGGTGTGAAAACAATCTAAAAGTAGATTTGTAGCTTATGATCGAGGGGTAACAAGATGACGAACGTGTCTGTGGCACAGTGGGAGAAAGCCCGCTTGAGATGCAGAAGGTTGCGGGTTCGATCCCCGCCGCGGGATAAATATTTGAATGATCTGCAAATATTTATCTTGGGTCTCTGGATGTTTCTATGTATAATTAATTATGTATGTAGTTACAAACAAAAAAAGTATATTAAGTAGTATATCAGTTATCTGGTTCCCATAGCTTATATACAGGTTGTAAAAAGACGTCTACCGAAGCCGAAAGGGGTAGGTACAGCATCCCAACACACAACCAAATCCAAAAGGATTTTCCGAAAAAATAATAATTTTCCGAGAAAACAGCGTTTGAAGATTTTTATTTATTTCGTCAGCCAGCAATGTACGCTACGCATTCCGAACCCCACGCGATAACTTCGGCAGTGCCTACCTACTATGTGCGTAGCGTAGAAATTTAATTGAGAGGTAAGTAGGTACTTAGACTTACCTAATTCCACTGTAACCTCAAACTGAGCATCTGCTAAACAAGCACAGCTGAGCCTGCCTGGCTGTAGGTACTCAAGCGTTTCTCCCAAAAAGAATCAAGACCTGCTCTTCTACTTGCAGATCAGAGCCTCCAGATCAGTGTTGATTCGGGTAACTACCCGAATAGGGTAACAACCCTACCTATTTTGTGGGCCTATCGCATTACGCGCTAGGCCCATAACACAACGCATTTTCACTCACGATCACAACAAGCACTTTTGACCGAACACACTCGCACTAAACAGACACTCACTGTTCTCTTCTTAACAAATGTAGGCAGGTACCTACTAGGTAGGTAGATACGATAATTAACTATCTAAGTAGGTACTAAATTATCCTCTAATAAAACCATAAAACTCATTCGCGACAGTAGTACCGGTAATGCAATTTGTATGCGCTGCGCGAGTGTCCAATACGTACGAATATTGAACTTCAACTAATTAATAAATAATAAAATCAAACAAAACGAGTCGAGAAATTAGAAAGAAAATGTAGCGAAATAGAAATTTGAACCTTATTTCAATAGTATTAGAAGACAATTTCTTAATATCTTTGACAAAAGCCGCCAGTGTCAACTGAAAAATGCCTAGCAAGGCATGTTTCACACTACTCAAGAGTTGAAAACTGATGATTTATTCACTGATCATTCACTACATTGTTGTACCTAGTGATATTTGATAGAATAAACTGATAATCTTATCAACCATTAATCTTATTATTTGTTTACTTAAGCAGGTACTTACTTACTTATTATTTGTTTATGTAGTGAACAGTTGATCTAGTGCTGCTGTTAGTATAAACTTTGACATAATGAATGTGTATCCCAATCGAGGTTAAAGATAAAGTGCTGGTCAAACACTTCGAGAACTCGGTCTTAGACGAATTCTTCGTCAAGCATAAAATTCGCAAACACTGTAGACGCAGCTTTATACCGACCGGCTTTTACAAAGGATTCAGTCTTAGTCTTAGCGAAATAGAAATCTGAACCTTATTTCAATCAAGTTAGAAGATTTTGATAGAACCCTTTGACTCTGCCGCCGACACGTGCAGCGTTCAATCTTAATAGTTTTCTAATACGCTTGAAATACGGTTGAGTTTTGAATTTCAGTAATTTTTTTTTTGAGATGAAGCTTAATTTCGCTGCACACAGTAAACTCATGATAGCCGAGCTAGAACAGTCTAGGATTTGAGTGCATGAGCCCAGTGTTCAAATCCTAGAGTCGGAGAATAACTATTTTAATTTTTTTTTTGTACTATTATTTTTTGTTTATAACCGTTACTGAAACTTCGTTCAAGTTTTCCTTACTAACGATTTTATGAACTCAATAGTGAAACATTTTATTTATGTAACTAATAATAGCTGAAATAATGCCAAGTTAGGTACTTATGTTTAATTTTTCTAGTTTACGTAACTAAGATTTTGTTTATAGCACTGGTGGAACTGCATAGGTGCAGTAGACACGCGACGCGAGAGCGGGGCGGGAGCGATGCCCGGCCGGCCGCGGCGGTCGTCGGCCGCGCGCGCGTGCGCTGACCTCGCTCAGCTGCTCGCGCGCTCTTACTAGTCGCGTTGTTTTACGTAGATTGCAAGATTTTGATTTTTAATTGTTTTTTTCTTTGATAAATGAAATGATTAGGTAGGTATGGTCTTACTATGTTGTACTAGTAGTAAATAATCGGAAAATAACGTAAAATGAAGCAGCAAATTCTTTTTTTTTTTTTTGCGTTTTTTTTTTTCGCTAAATATGTTTAGAATCATGGTCTGATTGCAACCCCTCAGTTTTCGGTAGTAGTCTTTTTACACCCTGTATAGCTTTGCTTAGTTTGGGGCTAGATGACGCTGTGTGAAATGTCCAGCTTTATTTATTACTAGCTGTCCGCCCCGGCTTCGCACGGGTTTATTATAGGTATTTAACAAAAATTTAATAACAACATGGCGATCCCGGAGCGGGATGTATGATCCTTTAAAGTTTAGAGGTTAATATGTAGGTAAGGTCTAAGGTAGGTAAGGGAGTATTGGGCAGTAAGGCAGGTTTGGACACCACCGGCAAATCCCCGTGTTATGCCTGCCATACACCATCATGCCAATCCACCATTCATTAGTCATGCCAATCCACCCCCATACATGGTCAATTCTAACTGATCAAATTCCGATTTGACGATAGGCATGATGGTTTATGGCCGACATGACACGGGGGTGTCCAAACCTCCCTACTGCCCAATGCTCCCCTACCTCCCATATAATTATATTTCATTGATATATTACCACTCCCTTCCATTCATTCCATAGTTCCCAGACACTTTTTAAACTATCATGGTTTTCAACATTTTTAACACAGTTAACGGTAAATTTACCATGATTTAATGTTTTTTGAGTTTCCCGATATTTCGGCGCAGTTGCATACGCCATGATCAATAGTATCTATGGTATTAATCATAGTTAATATCCCGTTACCTGTGTTAAAAATCCCAGACACTTGTCCTACCGTACTAACTGATATTTATTCTGTGGTCGCGATGTATCTTACATTTTTAAACTCATGATAACTTTTGAATAAAATGTCCAATTTCAATCATTCAAAAAGTAATCGACGGGTACTGAAATAGCCTTTACTACGAAGGAATTTATTTGGATAAGAATAAATACCAAAATAAGAATAACGTGGTCTGCTTTTGGTCGTCATTTTTATTCACTTTTTAAATTATAAAAGTTGTTATTCTGACACAACCACAATAGTTGGACATATGCTATCGCTGACTTTTTTGTAGATATTGATACGTTCTTTAATATTGTAGAACATTTTTTTGTTCTATCATCAATAGTTTTCGCAGCGCACGCGATATGAAGAATTTTATGTTCAAAATTTTTACACCTTTGGTTACATTATTGCAATTTTCATAAGGATCTCTAATTTTTTTGAAAATAATTTATAGCCTATGTTCATCACAGATAATGTAGGATTCTAATAGTGAAAGAATTTTTCAAATCGGTCCAGTAGTTTCGGAGCCTATTCAATTCAAACAAACAAACAAACAAACAAACAAACAAATGTTTCCTCTTTATAATATTAGTGTAGATGTAGATTAAAAAAGTTGCCAGTCTACCACCAAAATACATTGCGAATTCGACGTGGATTGACAAGCCCCAGGGCTCCAGTCCCTTACTGACTGAAAAGGACAGAAGACAAAGGCAAAAGGCAAGATTGCAGATTTATATCGGCAAATTTCAAATCGTTCGATATATTTCTCTACGACTGATGTTTCCATCGACATTAAAACCTTTTTAAACTCAATCAATAACAGACTTCGATCATTATATCTCTTTTAAATGAGGATATGGATTCCTATACCTGGATTCAAATTTCTAACCCACGACGAGGATTGAAAGGCGAGGCCGCATCCACTGAGGATCATTTTAATGTCCCGCTTTTGACCAAAGGCCACTTTTGAGCCGTGTTGGTCGAATGGGGTTGAACCTCTACTTTCAATCCGAAGGTCGTGGGTTCGAATCCCGGCCGTGCATCAATGGATTTTTCGTTTCGTAAAATGTATATGCGCTTTAACACGAGCTTTTAACGGTGAAGGAAAACATCGTGAGGAAACCCGCAGCTTAGTCAGCTCCACACGTATTGACGTTGTCTTTCCCGTGGGCGGCTGATTAAGCTGAGAGGATTGTTTAGGTGCTGGGCAAGCCTATTCCATCTTAAACAATGTCCCAGGCACTGCAGCGCCCCGTTAAGTATTCCGTTAAGCAAAGGTTGCCTCCTGACGCTGTATAAATCATCTATTAAAGATGTAAAGGCCTAAGTTTTTTTGACCAAAGAACCTTTTTTACTCAAAATATTTTGAATCTCGCATTTCACGAACTGCTGGCCCTAAAAGATACAGTTGTGTATTTACGTTTTAAATCAACAAAAATGTAAAATAACAGCATAAAAACAAATTGTTAAACCAAAGTAAAAACACAATTTGAATGGCAACAAAGGGGCCCTACACGAATATAAATATAAAAGATAAACGAGCGGTCTGTCCGTCATACCGCAGAGACAATGGGGGAGGGGGAGGGGGGGGATTACTGGATTATCCGAGGTTTGGCAGTTGGAATAATATTTGATAAAACAAAGCCTGTGCTAGCTGGCTAATAATATTTTGTCTGGTATTTAGAACCTTTTGAGACAAGGGAATACTCAAGTACAGTTTAAAACTCAAATCACTATACTGCCTGAGTTTCGAAACTTTTGTAAAAAAAAAGAATAAATAAATAAAGCTGGACTTTTCACACAACGTCATCTAGTCCCAAACTAAGCAAAGCTTGTACTATGGATACCAGGTAATACATACATATATTATATTATACATAGAAACACCCATACCCGAAATATTTGCAGATCATACAAACATTTATCCCGTGGCGGGGATCGAACCCGCAACCTTCTGCGTCCCAAGCGGACTTTCACCCACTGCACCACAGAGGTCGTCAAATAGTGTAATATTGAATTAAACTTGGATATTGATTGATAAGTTAATTTTGAAGATGATTTGCGTTCGAGAAACCTGCCGTACCTCTCCGCATAAAATGTCCGACAGTTTCATGCATAACTTGCTACGGAGTATCTACTGTCGGACAGATTGTAGGACAACGCGTCTTGTAGGTGGAAAATGTGGCCTTTTCAGTTCGAACCAATCAACGTGGTAAAAAATTTAAGTGAGTTCTGGGCATCACCCAATTGTTATGTCTGCTCTTCTATTGAGGATGTACAGCATGTGTTGATGGAATGTGTTCGGAATGCTGAGGATAGATTTCATTTGTTTGGTGTACTATATTTTTATAGTTATGACATTGGTCGTTTAAATAGCGCTTTGGCGATGCCTTTGTCCGAAGATGCTAAGTTATTTTATATTTTATTTAATAAGTTTGTTAGAAGGTCTTAGTTTTTTTTTGTTTCTCTTTTTGTAACCTAGTTCTAAATATTTAACTACTTATTTTAATTAGTTACTAAGCTAAGATGTTACTGATTGGGCGGTGTAGTCGCTCAGCGACAAAGCCCTTTTTTTTGTTCATGTAAATTAAAAAAAAAAAAAAGTGGGTTCAAAGAGGTATGTTTCGTGCAAATATAGTCTACTACATATTAGCGTGGTTTAAACCTCAATCTGATACGAAAATTCGGATTTAATTTGAGCTGTGATCCGTTTTTTTTTATTCCACAGTAGGTTACTTGGGAGTTCAGAGATTTACTCTGAATAAACTCCCAAGTAGCGATGTGTATATCCGGAGTGATTAGTCCAATTGGACTACTTCTTTTGCGTATAGTTCATCTATCTCTAGTTCAATTTCAATCCAATCATATCTTCTTATCCGTCTTCTTATCCGTAGTTCAGAGCGAGAATGATAGAAAGAAGCAGACAAGAGACAAGATAGGTGATATGTGATATATTCCAATCTTATCAATCTTATAGTTCAGTAGTTCTCGTTCAGCGAGCGAGTCGAATGCATCCAATCAATCTCTAGTTCCGTAGTTCAGTCTGAGCGAGAACGATAGAAACATTCTTATCAATCTAGTTCCGTAGTTCAGCGAGCGAGTCGGAACTAAAAGATAGATACTTCCCAACGGTGAAAAGATATGTATATATCTTTTCAATTAGGAGATATGTTTTGCACATGGCTACTCCCACGTAAGCTACTTCTTATTTAATTTGAAACACAGTTTACAACAAGTTCGAGAGCCTATTATTATATGAATTCAATAAAAACATGTACCTAATTGAACACTTTATTATGGCAATAAAACATTTTTATTTGAATTACTTTAAAAAAGTAACAGGTATCACGCGATTTTCACTAATACTATATTAATACTAATTAGCTGTCACTATTTCAACTAATAAAGATATTAGAGTAAATAAAATTCAACACGTTCAGTGCCAGTGTCTTACGTACGGATAACAAACCTATCAGTACATTCAGCACTCATTAAATTAATTTAGAATTATATAAAAAAGATAATAAATGATTTGTGTTTCACAATTTTGTGTAACGACGAAAAATAGCATCAAAACTGATTTCAATTTCAAAGAATTTATATTTTATCAATCGGAAATCAATCAATCAGTTGAATCAATAATTGTCTTTTTTATTTAATACTCGTAGTTGAGTTTATGCTGCAATATATTTTTTTTTTATAATAAATGTGATAGTTTTTACATTTTTTATTTAAGTATACGCTGTCAGGAAGAAACATAAGTGCCTGGAGAATTGTTTGAGATGGAATTGGTGCGATAATTTTACTTTGAAAATCTGATTGGTGAGACTCAATAAATCTTTGAAATACGAACTTATTTTATTATTTTATCTAGCGAACTGTCCCCTGAACCCTCCGGGCAAATCCCTCCATTTAATATTTAAGTAAGTACCTCCCACTCTCATTTATTTGATTAATTCTCATATTCCCGGTTCCCGGAATGAAACCATTGTAAGCCCTCGATTTAATAATAATTCTACGAAGGCCTTTCATATCGATAATTACATAGAAACCTAACCATTTTTAATTAAAAGTTATTTTTAATCATGCAAACTCGGAAAATTAATGATTATTGCTACAAAATGTTCTTGATACGAGAACCAATTAGATTAAAATAGAATAGAGTTTGCATCAAAATCCTAACATGAAAAGCGTTTGAACGCTTCAAATTTCGAATTCATAGGCAAATGTTTTTACTTTTAAAACGTTCCTATTTCAAAAATATCGCAGCCCGTGCATTCTACCAGCAAATTCAATTTTTCGTATTTGGAATAAAATCATCAGCATTCTGCGTCACATGCGCAAAATGTTTCGACGTTCTTTTTTTGAATAAAATAAAAGATTCTATTTTCAATTTTGTTGTAGGTCCGCAAACAGTACACAATTCTTTTAGCAGAACATACATACAGCGAATTCAATAGAATTTGAAACACAGAATTTGTTGGGCCGTGCTTCGATTTATTTCGTTTCATTTTTTTGTTTCTGTCTATCGATCGTTGGAACACGAGATTTACGAAACAGAAAGTAAAAGTTCAACTTTTTAAATAACTATTGGCCTTATTACAAAAAAGTTAAACCTTAGTTGAACACCATGTTGACACATTCATGTCAAAACAAAACTGTTACCACAAAAAAGCGTTCTAAGTACGAGTATTTAAATATCGTTTTTCTAGAGACAGTTTTTTAGCTTCGCTATACTCGGTTCATATTTCAGACGGTCTGTGTCTAACTAAGTAGTTGTTATATCTCGACTTAAACTCATCATCATTCCCTTACCTTATCCCACGCTAAGTGGTGTCGGCACAGCATGTATTCTTCCTCCAGTCATTCCTATCACTTGTCAACTGTTCATCCACTCTGTTCATATGTCAAGTTAAACTAAAATTAAAAAATCATCTTTGTTTGAGATGAAAAAATCTCGATACAATTTAATACTGGGATTGATACTTTTCCCATACTACTACATAAAAAAACCTTCATTTGAAATTTTCTTTCTAGTGTTCATAGTAGAACATTGAAGTACGTAGTTATTTCAAATATTTAAATAATCCCACGCTAAATAGATCTATGATAACAAAAGTCATGACTATACCGAGCTAGATAGGATGGTTGCTCTAATTCAACTATTCCCTATTTGGGCACGGTGCATGACAGCGCATGACGTGTGTCAGAGACAATGCGACATCACGATTTATGGCACATCTATATTTTGTCTATGGTCTAAAAATAGCAAGCATTGTTTTGTGCAAAAGGTTAAGCGCGTATTAAAAGAGCATTATTTGTATTAAAGTTTCAATTTTATTCATCTTCATATAATATTTGACAAAAATCAACATTAAAACAATAGAGCCGCGGGCTAAAACTATTATGATAAAGTATTGGCTATACACCCGAGCGATGTCAAAGGAGGTTATTAAATAAGTTTGGTTTTTCATTGGCTTCTAGCAAAAAAAAAACAAAATGCCTGCTCTTAGCCTGCTCGTTTTAGTAAAAAATAAAAGATCAACTTCACTGGTATTGAAAGCATGTCTAGCCGAAGGCTGTATTGAAAAAATGTTTATGAAAAGCATTTCGTTTGTTTTCCTAACATCATGTCCACCCGTATTTCTGGGAGAACACGACCCGTCCATGTTATCGTAACCACAGCTCGACACAACTTAGAGCTGCTGAAAGTATCACAAATATTTGCCTACCCTGACGGCTGACCTGACCACCCGTCACCCGGCCTAGTATCAGTAGTCCGATATGAAGTACAATATAACGGTCTTTAAATCAAGAGTAAATAGGTTCCTTCTAGGAAAGCATGCTCCATCTTAGACCTCACTACTGCTTAACATCAGGCAGAGGGAGGTCAAATGCTGACCTATTTAATAAAAAAATAATTCGTTTGATGAATATTGTAATGCTATTTTCCCTAGCCTGATAGGGGTAGATAGGGGAAAGGGTAGGTCATACAAAAATAAAGAATAGTTCACAAAAACGAACCTAACTTTATTACATACATTAAGTACACCAGAACATTATGTTATACAAGAATCTCCACGCTAACAAACAATAGAGAGATTATAATAAAATAAATACCTAATGATGTGATGTCGACAAAATATAACTTCTTTTAGACCTACTCTTACATAGATAAAGGTAATTTATAGGGTTGGTGATCTGCCTTGACCTTTGCCGAGGTAGCAATAGATACAGATGAAAACTTGTCCGAACACTTTTCACACTCCGGGACGGGATATGGTTAAAACGTCACGGTGGAATTCCTTGGATAGAGTCAATTTTGGTTAGTAGGAAAATCTTCGCACGCACCCTAGGTTAAATGCTTTTCCCATACATATAACTCACAGTACTCTCAAATTCACAAGGGTAGACGGTAAGCGAATGCGTCCGCAAGCGAGTCCAGGCGAACAGAGGAAGGAAAGACAACATGCCTGATCGCATCACTACCTATGATCGAAATCTCAGACCCCGAATCTAACAAACCTCTGAATTTCAGGTCATACACTGAAATTGTTAAAAATGGACGTTTATCCATCCCTTGGCTCTCCTCTTGAGCCGGCGGCGTAGACGCAGAACAAGATTTTGGATTTCCTGCAAAGAAACCCTTGATAAACCTCAACCAAGATTGCCAATCGTCTTCATCACGACTGGGTCTAACGGATGCCACCACAACATCAGAACGCTGTTTCTCACTACTGCGTCCTTTCGCAACATTATATTCAAGAGTTTTGCAAGAAGAGCACTTTGGACAATTCTTCAAAGTTACCCCTTTATCCCCACAACGGTAGCAAATCAATATGAAAGGAGCCCTACAACGACTGAGACTGTGACCATTTACTCTACAACGGACACAGAAATCATCATTACCACCCGGTTTAACGGAGGCTACCCGTGGACCGGAGCGGTTGGAGGCAGCGTTTTTGTAGCAGAGGTCAGGAGCAACGCAAGCATTGGTGGACTTCTGAGGCTCAGAAAACAAATCAGACCGCTGCTTGGCACTTTCCAGCAGCCTACACTTCTTCTTCAAGTCAGACCAAGATTCTGCTGGATTCAGTGCTAATTGTGTTGTGTAAAACGGCCTAATGTTATAAAGAACAATGCTAAGTTTCTCATCATCAGAAATAGGTTTAGCCAGACGTGAAAAATAGTTTTGCATTATACTAAGGTAATTTATAATACTCTCATCATGACCCTGGGTGCGTGTCCTAATTTCTTGCAATAACCTGTGATCATAATCAAACGGTAAGTATTCCTCGAGCAATAAACTCTTTAAACCTGCCCAATCTTTTATTTCATCCCTAACACCACGATACCAACAAAGAGCTTCATCAGAGAATAACTCTGCAGCTGAATTGAACAGCTTAGTATCTGAAATCCCTCTGGATAAGGTTAGCTCCTCTAATCTTTGGATAAAAGCTTTTACACAAGATTTTCCATTGAATTTTAGATTCAAAGTATGAATGGCTGCATGTTTATTGCAGCTAGGCTGGTTAGAATCCTGCCTATCATGGTTATCTAGCTTAGCCCCAGGCTCTGTGTTAGTAGTATCATCATCAGCTAGAGCAATACTACTCTTGAAGTTACAAAATATCCTATCTAGCCTTCTCAACAATCTGTCTAGACGTTCCTGTATGTTAGTATAGTTAGAATATAGTTCATCAGCTTCTTTGGGCGGAACAAGCCGACCAAATCTATGGAAAAGATGATGACCTAAGGCTTGAACCCTATTTAAGATTTTTAAAGAGCAAGGTTTCTGAGCAGCCCCAGAAACGAGATCAGACAGACTATCTAACTTAGCTTTCACTATCTCAAGTTCTGAAGTAACCTCAAACTCAACCGAATCAATCTCATCAGAGGGAATCTCTTTATTGAGAGTCCTAACCTGACTTCTAAGAGCAGTGACGGTGTCAGCAGCAGGCTTGGCACCGCGAATCCTAATCTCATACTCTAATTCATCCCTAGCAAGAACATTAAACGCTATAGGCCTTTCTTCTAACATAGTGTCCGAGGAGTGGTAAGGAAAATCAAAAAAGGTTAAAATATAGCAAAATTATGATTAAAATAAAGAGAAAATAAACTCCCCTTATTCCCCAGGCAGTGAAGTATCAAGGCAAATCAACTTTACAATCAAAATCTTAAATCTGATATAGAAATAATAAAAAACTAAGTTTTCATATAAGCCAACAAAACTTACAATAAAATATGACTTTTTTCTCAAAAATCAAACTAAAATAAAACCTAGAGGTCCCTATTAGGTCCTAGAACACATAAAATGCTAATTTTTAAATGATAAACAAGAGTTACTACCAAAATAAATTGAAATTAAGTTTTCATCTGGCCTCGGCTAGAGTCAACATTCACTGAGCAATTTTGACCAGAAAATAGACAAAATATTACCTTTATAAGTCGGCAGATCACCAGTCCTCTGTTTCGGGCGCCAATGTAAATGCTATGTTCCCTAATAATACAGTGTTGCTAGACTTAAAAATTTATTATATTATAACCTATCTCGCTGCCGCCAAGGTTTGAATCTGGCAGAGGACAGGACAAATCAAAAATGGACCGATTCACAATACCATTGTTAAAATCGGACGTTACAATATTCGCATGTTTCTTACTACGATTTCCGACTTCAAGGGGCAATTTTTCGGTTTGGAATATTTGGTCCTTGGTTAGGACCGTGTTTTATCGTTGATCTTATCGACTGAATACAATGTAGCTCGTAGTAAGAAGCATCCGAATATTCATCGCACGAATGAAAAAACGAACGCGAATAACACCCTGTTTGTTTACCCTGACGGCTGACCTGACCACCCGGCCTAGTATCAGTGTCCGATGATGCTGATCAATACAGATCCACCCTACTGTATTTATAAGACAGAATAGGTAAAATGACAATTAAGGGAAACGCATCTTTTCTACAAACGCGAACTCAAATATCATTTTCCTCCTTGACTCAATTGTCGACTTAAAAGTCTTAATTCTTTTTAGGTACAGTTCGCAAAATCGTTCTTTAGCTCTCTGAAGTAGCTGCGCAGAACCTATTTTTGATGACGCCTAAAATCGTGCTATCTCGCTTACTCTACCAAACCTGCGCAATCGTCTATTGCACCTAACTTCAGAGAGCTAATGATCCGCTGTACTTAGTATACGTACCTACTTTAATTTTCCGTAGAAAAAGGGGCTTGGTAAGCAGACAGAAGTAAGTTTATGTTGGACTTTAGTGGAATTCCAGCCCTTGGTCTTTAAACGTTTTGTAGTATCCGAGTTGGTATTACCGAAGCGTCTTCAACATTGAGTTGTACTGTACCAATACTAAGCTATGTTTATTTGGTACACGCAAACAATATTATGTTTATTCTTCTTGAGCATGGGATTCGGTTGAAATGTAGTTTTTAAAAGAACGGCGTTCATAAGGTGGTCGCACAGTCCAGCCGAGCCGAACACGCCGAACTGTCAATTCAATAGAGAAAATGCTGCTGACGTCAGAAGTGAGCTGCATTTTCTGACGTCATCAGCATTTTTTGTATAGAAAAATGACATCGGTGCGTACGGCGCGGATGAGTGTGGGATCAGGTCTATAACTCCTTGTATTTCATTTGTTTCTGTGTTCGTAAGCGATACTCTACGATGTGCATCGCCACTTGCCACGGATCGCATGTGCTATGGAATGCACAAAAGTTATGGACATCTTAAGAATAAATAGGCCCTTACAACTATTTTAGATGATTTATACAGCGTCAGGAGGCAATCCATGCCTACACTTAACGGGACGCTGTAGTTCCTGGGACATTGTTTGAGATGGAATAGGCTTGCCCAGCACCTAAACCATCCTCTCAGCTTAATCAGCCGCCCACAGGAGAGACGACGTCAATACGTGTGGAGCTGACTAAGCTGCGGGTTTCCTCACGATGTTTTCCTTCACCGTTAAAATTTTACGAAACGAAATATCCATTGATGCACGGCTGAAATTCGAACCCACGACCTTCAGATTGAAAGTCGAGGCACAACCCCATTCGACCAACACGGCATTGCTTCTTAATAACGTATGTAATATGATGGTTCTCGTTTCCCGAGCTAGCAAGCGAATAATATTAAAACAATGGCGGTCGATACTCGGGGTATTGACATCTCTTATTCATCAAATTTTGCGGGCGCTTCGTAGTCCGGATTTGAAACTGTTTCATATTTCCATATTGAGATACATACATACATACAGTCTTCTTCTTATCGTGTCACTAGTTATTTCGAACCAGTGTGGTGAAAGGATTTAAAGTGCGCCTCAAAGAGGCTCCTTTCGTGCACTTGACACATGTTTTCGAACTTTGTAGGTTCTACGACATACCGGTTTCCTCACGATGTTTTCCTTCACCGTTTGAGAGTACTGGCATAGTGCACATAAGTTTTTCGGCAGAAAAACTCATTGCTGCACGACCGGGATTGAACCCACGACCTTACGATCGGAAGGCGGGACCACTAGACCACCAGTGCTCTAAATATGTAATACAGTAAACCAACTCTAGTGATGAAGGTTTTAGGAAACCTTAGCGCCTATAAATTAGGCGATCGGTGCCGGACTGCTCACGGTCTATGATTTTTCATACAAAAGGACGGGCTGATCGTGCGATACCCGGACTGCAGCCGTCCGGTGCGTAAAGATAAGATAAAAAAATTACGCAAAACAGTGAGTTACATTTGCATGCAAGATCAAAAGTTTTAAATATTGTAGCAACATGCTTTACCGAAACATCATCATCATCATGTCAGACATCTAGTGTTCACTGCTGAACACAGGCCTCCCCCGTCGATTTCCACAGCGATCGATCTTGTGCCGCCTGCACCCAACGGCTCCCAGCAACCTTTACCAGATCGTACCGAAACATCGGTGTGCAAATAACAGAGGCGCGTCAAAATTAAAATTTGTCATCTAAAAATCTACCGCTATCAGCCTCGTTTAGAATTAAACCTTGGTACCGTGAGCGAAGCCGGCTGGTTAGTTACTATATAATCCTATTCCACTCTGATTCACATAGTAAGTAAGTTCGTTTGAGTCAGTGGCCAACTCTGGAGACGAAGTTTTTAGGCCTCCGTCATGGCTCAACAACTTAAATAGTCAGGACCGACAATTTAACGTGCCCTCCGAAGCACGGAAGCGCTCAGATTAAATGTCACTGGCGGTCCCCCATCCATTTACAGACCGTTAAGAACGTTGCTTAACTTCGACGATTTATCAAGAATGCTACAAGCAATTGATTTTTTCACAGCTTAAAGGGACCGTAGACTTGAGTGCACGGTTTCAATTTCAACTCGATACCTCCACGCGTTCCCGAGATAAAGGGCAGACAGACAGACAGACAGACGGACAACAAAGTGATCCTATAAGGGTTCCGTTTTTTCCTTTTGAGGTACGGATCCCTAAAAACGAAGATCACCTTCAAATAAACAGAAAAGTCATCATATTCAGCTAACAAGAAATGTATCACGTTTGTGCTAAGTCTATGTTGATTACAAAATTGATAAGAACGAATTTTGACAACAGCGCGATAACGCTTGCGTGACAATATAGCTTAAGGAAGGCCTATAGATACAAAATGTTTTAAATTGTAGGGTCAGCTCAAAGACGCAATAATTTCAATCTTAATAATAATGCTAGAGATTCCGATATTTTGAAATACGTCACGTAGGACCACAGAAATGTCAGCAACGACCTGTCACTGTCAGTGTTAGCCGAGTAAATTGTTAGTTGCCATTAATAAAAAGAAGAAGAAGATTTCCATCTTTGTAAATTAAAAATCCACTAGGACTTCAACTTGCTAATCCTGGGCTACGTCTGTGACTTTAGTACGTCTACGGATCACTTCATTTCTGATTCGATCTCACAGAGAAACACCAAACGTAACCTAAGCATTAGTAGGATTTATTAAAATATATTTTTATTTAGTTGAGTGTGCAGGAGCGATTTGCTTGAAAGCTGTGCGGTGCCGGCGGCGAATAGTACCAACCCATTTCATCCCGTGGGTGTCGTAAAAGGCGACTAAGGGAATAAAGGAACACAGAAGACGGGCAGCAGCGTCTCTGAACCGTTTGACATCTTACTGCGATCGCCAACCCGCCTGCCAAGCGTGGCGATTATGGCAATTCCTCCCAAATGTTTGGGAGAGGCCCTTGCCCAGCAGTGGGCAATCCCTACGGGCTACTAAAAAAAAAAAAAAAAGAGTGTGCAGGAGCGATTTAAGCAATTTTGTAGTTATTTTTCTCAGAATCTGTGAAAGCTACAACCTTCATATTTAGAAGTGATACTTCGAACTTATATTGGATTACGTGTTTTAAAAACACGATTGGTGAAAGTTTTCTAGTTAATATATTTTTTTGAAAAATACATGTTTTGTACACATTTTGCTATTTATCTCAGGAACAGCACACTTTTTTGGTGGTTTTTTGTTTTGTCAAGAAACCTACAAGTATTTGTTTAGTTGTCTTTTTATTTTACGACTGGTTGTTTAATTTATTTGTAATTAGGTAAAAAGTGTTTTGGCGCTCTAAATGACGTTGCGATCTATAGCTCTGTACTTCTCACACGCCGAACAAATCACACTCGCTGCCCCGCTTACAAAATGGCGGCTCCTGCACACTCTTAATCGCGTAAATGATTTAAAATGTACCGAAAAGACTCACCAATAAAAGGTTTCCCATCCAGCCGTTTCATCCAATAGAAACGCTGGCTGTGAGGCTTGTTCTCGCGGTCGTACTGCTCCCACTGCTGGCGGAGGAAGGTGTAGCAGACGCAGCAGGCCAGCACGCGGCCGTCGTCGCCGTCGCCGCGGTAGCCAGCTGGTGGTGCGTGACCGCCCAGAAAGGGAAAGTATGGCTCGTTGCTCTACAAAGATGAGGAAATACTTTATACTTAATGGATTGCTTCTTATCATGTATTCTTTCGAACCAGTGTGGTGAAAAGATTATATGAACGACTTAACGTTTATTCCATCCTGTGATTCCATGGCAAACAATGTCCTACCCAGGCACCACAGTGTCCCGTTGAGTGTAGACATATTATGACCAGAAGCTGTTTAAATCATCTACATTATTGAAAGGGTTCAAAGAGGCTACTTTCGTAGGTACTTTATTCGGATCCAGAATACCGATTAAGCAGATCTTCGAAAGCATCCGACATTCGGAAAGTTGTTTTCTCAATAACAAGTCTCAAGCGAAGTTGTTGTGCACATTTACAACAAAACATTAGTTCCGTGACAACAAAAACATAAATCTAGATTTCCTTCGCAAAAACCTGGAAAAGCTACATTGTATCATGACCCCGTTACGCCATTAATGTACACCATTAACAATCTATGGGAAAATATTATGGGAAAACTGTCGTCACACCTACATGTGACGTTGACTGGCTTTCTAGAAACTACGACAGACAGACTATGTATGTATTTAAAACAATAACAAGTATGACTGCTGATGAGAACCATAGTGTATAATGTCTAGCAGCAAGTGTTCAAAGAAGTTAAAGATTCTTGATTCCACCACAAATATCATGGTACTAGCTGCGCTTCCGCGGTGTGACCCGCGGTCCCTCGGGATTTTTTAATTTTTTTCGGGATAAAAGTAGCCTATGTCCTTCCCTGGGATACAACCTTTAACTATGCCAAATTTCAGCTTAATCTGTTTAGCGGATTGGGCGTGAAAGCGTAACAAACAGACAGACAGACAGAGTTACTTTCACATTTATAATATTAGTACGGATGTATTTGTGTCAGGCTGTACTGTAAAAAAAAATAGGTTAGCATTTTGTACTCTAACTAGACATCTATTAGATTTTGTATTCTTTTACGCGTTCTCTGCCACCCTTTGCTGTGCTCTTCGAAGGAACCTCAGCTTCACCATATTATATAATTATAATCATTTATTCGCAGGAATGTAGGTACAGGTGTTGCTAAATAGATTATTATGTCTACCATGCTTGAGGATACAGTCGTGTTCCTGTTTTTCTTTATGGTCGCTATTTCACGTTCGTCGATACAAAGAAAATTTTTAAACTATTGTAAGTATGAGAAAATAGACCACAATGCATTGTGTATGTAACTTGTAAGCAGTGCTCAAGTGAGTAATGAGATCATTCGAAACTGGCCAAGCGTGAGTCGGGTTAGAAACAATCACACTAATAAACTTAGGTGACCGCGAAGTATCACTTAAGCACACAGAAACAAATCTACACACACATTAAGACCAATTCGGCTTCGTCAGATAGAGCAACTGTACCTACCTATTACCTAGAAATATCTTATCTACTTTATGTAGTGACACATACGATTGTATGTAACAAGAATGATTGATTCAATGACACTTAACAACGTAAATAGTCCCAAATCAAAACAAATCAATTTATTTGACTGCTAAATTTCTTATGAAAATATGAGCGTGGGCGGGCTAAGCAACACGAATTTCGAACCAGTGTGGTGAAAACATTATAAGTGCGACTCAAAAAGGCTTTATTTCTCTACATTTTCATTGTATTTTCTATCTATAACACACAAAAGTCTTTACTTCAATAGGTACCTATTGTAAACTACCAGATATTTATACTGCGTCAAGAAGCAACCTATGCATATGTCGCAGCCAACTGGTTAAATCCGCCGTCTGACTGAGCGCCTTGCCATTTGATTAAACGGCGCCGTTCAACTAGCGGCCTGAATGATATTCAGCCGTCTGGTTAATTAAAAGAATTTAATGAACTGGCTGGCTGGATGCCTAGGCTATTCATTTATTATGGAATTTTAGATAGATTTAATAGATTTATGGCGCATCGGCGCCCGGCGGCCGCGTAGCTAGCCTCGCGTGTAGTTTTTCACTATCCTAACATAACCTAACCAACTGACTTTGATCTACAGAGGTCTGATAAAGTAAGCATTGGTAATTTTAATTTGACGACATTATACACCGTGCGTTTTCGTCAGCGAGATCTAAGAACTGGTAATTCTGAGTCGTGCCATCTAGTAAATAAATTGGGTACTAATTGCTACACAAACCCGCTCAACATTACTTAGAAATGACTTGGCTAGGCAAGTAGTTAAACGTAATAGCTCCAAGCCATTTGCCTAATATCATTCAGGCCGCTAGTTGAACGGCGCCGTTTAGTTGGCTGCGACACATACAGCCTACGATTAAAATAAAGTGTGAATCGCCCAACTAATTTCTCGTCACTCAGTCCGTTTGCAAGCGCGTGTCAAATGTCAAATGGATTGAATTGGCAACCAGGCGGAAACCGGTTCAGTTTCGACAATACCGTACAATGAAATACCTACGTGGTTTAGTTACTTTTTAAATGATTACAGTATTCATTTGATAAGTAATCAGAAACAGGAATCAGACAGAACATTAAACTTGGAATACTTGGTCCTCATTGGTAGAATGACAGATTTGACCACTGGTTAATTAATTTTGAAGATGATTATTTATGATTTTTTATGATTATTATTTTTGACTTACTTTATTCTAAAACTGTCTTTTTATGTCTTGTTATTAATGTTGTGTCTCGTCAAATACGTGACGTCCTCGCCGTGGTTCCAACGGAAGACCAGCGTTGTACGAGTAGTAGTCAATGGCTATTACGAGTATAACAATTATGCTGAGTTGGACGCCATTTCGTAGTTTTAAGGTGCCAATAGTTTTATGTACCAACGTTACTGTATTATTTAAAAAAAAAAAAACTACGAATAAAGTTATTCTTATTCTTATTCTTATGATTTGCATATTTTTCATTTCATTTCATTTCATTTCATTTCATGAGAAACTGGCCGTACCTAAATGGCTTAGCAAAACGAGCCAAAAATTGCATCGTGTAAATGCCTGTTTGTTAAGTGGTCGTTATACCCAGTGTATGAAATGGATGATGCGTACCTGAGGGTCCTGCTTGACCCTGATGGTGTACTGGTCGTTGAAGCCGGCGCCGCCACATACAAAGCAGACCCGCAGCTCCTCTTTGCTGGCGGGCGACGCCGGCTTGCTGAGAGCACTCTTTATGTACGCCTTCGCCTTCTCCATGGCCTGGAAGAAGGAACATTGGTTAAAACAACGAACCAACCGTGTTTACGGAATGGGATTGTACAATACGCTTGCTTCTTTAGCTCTCTGAAGTAACTGCGCAGAACCCATTTTTGATGACGAATAAAATTGTGCTATCTCGCTTACTCTACCGAACCTGCGCAATCGTCTATTGCATCTAACTTCAGGGAGCTAAAGATCCGTTGTGCTTACTATTTCACTTTCAATCCGAAGGATGTGTTTGAAGCTGTGCATCAATGGATTTTGAGACGGTAAGTCATAACGGTGAAGGAAAACGTCGTGAAAACTAAAGTCAAAAAGCATTTATTCAGTAGGACCGCAGCTGGTATCACTAGAATAGTCTTAAAACTAGCGAATTAGTATTCTTATATGCGGCGATGGGCTTGCAACCTGTCATCAGTGTGTATTATAAGTGCAATACGTAGATAGAATACCACAAAGTTTATAAGTATCGCTAGTTAGCATACGTTTGTTATTGTAAAAAATAACAGGTTCATGACTGTATCCCCAACGCGCGGTAGACATTCTCTCAGATCTTTTTTTTATGTTTCTTTTTCCAGATCCTTTGAAATGTCTAAGGGGGGTAGTCAGAGGCTGTCCTCATCTTGCAGAAGTTAGTATTCTATTCGTGACAGTTTGCAAGCCCATCTGTTTGTTATTGTATTGTAACGTTTACTGTAGGTACCTTAGTACAAAACTAACGTCCTTCTAATAAACGTGGTACAAAGTTATTCCTGAGTGTAAACTGTCAAAATGTATGGTTATTTCGTTTATTCCGAGGAATAACTTTACACCACGTTTATTAGTAAGGGCCTAGGTTTTTAAATACCTAGTAGGTAGGTCCCCATTCGCACCTAAGCAAAGGCTATTATTAACACAGCGTGAGTCACATTACGAAAGCGACAACACAACTGTTTAATGCATTTTTAATTGGCCAAGTCGTGAGGTCAACGCAGGGCTGCCACTGGCTGAACTAGATGGCGACACTCAACAAATTAAATCGTAGCGTTTTCACTTTTTACTTGACTGTCAAAGGAAGGGTTATGTTTTTCGCGCGTATCTTGTATGTATGTAATGCGTTAATCTTTGTTCCCTCGTATCTTCCAAACGACTGGATGGATTTCGACATTTATTTATATACATCCGAATATTCATCAAACGAACGTAAATAAGAACCGGAATACGGGATCTGAACCCGTATCGTATTTCGTATCCTTTGGCACTAACCTACATTTTGTTGAAGTAATTATGGAACCATCAAGTTTAATATCAACTTTTTTTATGATAACAGTAAAATAACGTCCGTTGATTCAGCTGCTACCCTTCGTAACCCTTTTAATTAAAACAACCCTCGTATGCCTGATAATGCCCATCTCCCCTAGTTGGGGGGAGATAGCACTATCTACCTACCTTAGAGTACATCTAGCTAGATTCTATAAACCATAGACCTATCTATCAATAGCATAATAGATGTGTGGATGTAACTACTGAATAAAACGTAAACAGGTTCACGATTGTATCCCCAAGGTGCGGTAGACATTCTCTCAGATCTTTATATCTTTTTTTTTTACTGAATAAATAAATAATAGATAAAAAAACGTCGGTCATCTCCAAACAAACTGTGACCTGGCAAAAAAAAAAATTCGTTTCCAGAATTGATCTACAGCCTGATTTATTGCCTACAAAGCCACTTACCGTATGCAATTCATTATCTGTTTTTAACAATCCGAAAAATAATAATTACTGTATTCATTTACCCCCAAAATGTACTGAATTTGGTATATTTTTTACGTGGAAAATTTGAGGTTCGATCTTGCCATGAGTCTTTAGTACAGAGATTATATAGTCAGGAAAAATACATAGGCTATCGTTTAAAAATGTCGTCGCATTGCTCAATGTATGAGACCATTCAGAGAACAATAGATTTCGCATTGCTGGAACTAACTTTTATCCCAGAAAAGTGAAGACCAACATCCCCGTCTAAGCTCTGGAGTTGAGTTTTGTCGCGGTCATAGAAGATATTCTTTGTCTAAACTCAAATGAAGTTACTCTATTCTAACCTAGAGATCTATCTCTAGAATAGAAAGAAAGATGGACTTAATATTCCATGAATCGGGTTTTGACTTAGAGCATTCAACGGGTTTTGAACACAGAACCTTCGAATCAAGTCTGAATAATATACTTGGCCAAACCAATTCATGTCATCGAACGTACATACATCTTTCCCGAAGGGGTAGGCAGAGACCACGGATCTCCACTTGCTACGATCCTGACACACAACTTTTGCCTCATTCACTCGTACTTACGTTTGATGATATGTAAAAATCTACAGTTATATCTATCAAAATGAATGAAAGCCTAACAGAATACAACCACACGTTTTATCCAATTCATTGACCACGTATTAAACCTATTAAACTACCCAGTACCTTCAATAATTAACTGTATTTTAATGTAGTAAGGTATAGATTAGCAGCGACGGAGCTGGCGATATCTACGACCTCTAGGCCTTTGACTAGGCCTAAGGTCTTAGGGCAAAGTCTGTCTGCAAGTATCAATAAGGCGTTGGATACCTCTAATCTAAGGTTTAGATAAAATGCTGATTAGATATTTATTTGCGATTTTAGGTATATTATTGCCGTAATTCGACTGACCAACAATTTGATAACCGCAGAAAAAAAAAGAAAAAAAAACATAAGTACATTCAAGAGATCCATTGAAATGTTCAATTTTCTGAAATTAGCGTTACGTGTCAGGGGTGCTGAAACGCAGAATTCTCGAAACGTATTGTACAGTCAGCATCAAAAGTTGATTAACATTTGAAGTTTCCAAAATCAGAATATTTCCGTAATCCGTAACACCATGACCAAAATTTTTATAAATAGTTGATGATTAAAATTTTGATAATTAGCTAATTTGTTTTGTCTAATTTTAGTTTATTTTGCCTGCTTCTGCTCTATAGATTGTTTATTATTTTGTTGCTTTTATATTCAAAATTATATAATAGGTATACTTATGTACACATTTATCGTTCAGTTAGTATAGCCTGAGTATTTATTTCTATATAATGTAAATACCTAGGTACTGATATGTATAAATGTATGATAGGGAAGGCCGAATTGTATCCTGCCGTAACACAGAATTTTTCTAGCACGGAGGGTACGGTTTTGCACATAACTATAATTACATAGAAACTGTCCTACCTTACTTGTAAAAATAGTGCAAAGAATGTGTACCTTATATGTTTTGAAATAAAATTATTCTTATTCTCATTCTCCAGTAAGCAAAGTATATTTTTTCTTAGCAATCAAAAAGAAATGGCGCTATAAAAAAAAACAAACTGTTAATCAACTTTTGTTGCTAACTGTACAATACAACCTATACGTCATCATCGCCGAAAATCGCAAACATATATCACATCTGACAGACAGACAGTCCGATCGATCCGCAGATATATTTATAACATAGACAGCATCCGATCCGATTTTATCTATAACTAGCTACGCCCCGCGGTGTTACCCGCGGTCATTGGGAATACTTTATTTTTCCGGGATAAAGATAAGTCTCTCTGAGGATTTAAGGCCTCCGTCACGACTAACCGACCGGACAATTTAACGTGCCCTCTGAAGCACAGAAGCGCTCAGATGAAAATGCCACTAGCGGTCACCCAGTCACCCATCTACTTGAGAACCGTTTAGAACGTTGCAAGAACGACTAAGCAAGCACGATGCACGACCACGTGCGCTGCTTACCAAGCTGAAATGATGATATCGTTGAGTGTAAATGTCGTGTGATGTACATTTGCATTGTCCACCCTTTGTTGTACTCAACGATAGATGCGTACATAGATGTAGACATAGGTATATGTAGATGGGGTGTCTGCCTCGGACAGCTCTGCTCAAATTATACAATTCAAATATACAAGTAGATACAATACAATCTAGATAGTTAAGCAGTCAGGTATAATGCAGTATTGTTTTCATAGACACAATACATTTTGCATTTTGTAAAATGTAAGTGAGCTGTGAAGGACAGCATCGTAATGAAAATTCTTATAGGTAATAAGTACACAACAGCAAAAAATATGCTATTAAGGGTTGTTTGTGTATAGTCAGCGTCATCAACTTAACCTCTAATGGGGCAAGGGCTTATGTTGTACCAGTTAGTGATTGTACCTAGATATGAGAATCTTTAAGTTTCAAACACTTGATTTTTAAAGTGAAATATTCTTTAGCCGCATTAGGCATTTTTCAGATGGGGAAAAATATCAAACTCAGTCACGTGACTGTTACCGTGTTACGACCCCATCCTCTTACTAATACGTACGTACCTTAACTTCGTCATTATATTGTATTTGACAGTGGTCTTTTTGTGAGAGTTTCCGCCTGGGTGAGACTGCCCCGAGTTCGAATCCCAGTGGGATAGTAACTTTATGCACCTTATTTTTTTTTACTTCTTTTAAATTTTAGAACCCTTACCAAAACCTCGTTCAAGTTTTCACTTCTATTGGCACTCCCGGAGTGCCACAATTTTTCGCTTCTATTCTACGTGCGCACGAAAGGCGCTCCTTTCACTACACTGCTTCGAAAGCACTAGCGACACGACAAGAATTAAAACATCCAGTTTGTTAATTTGTGAAATTCTGAGAAACCGCTCAAAAACACCAGCTTAAATCCCATTTGATTCGGAAAGTTTGTAAAGTAGGTTTCTCGCAACTTAGAGTAAACTTGGTCAATTCAATGCTAGCGGGCTGTTGGCTGATCGGACTGTTCGTAAATTTTGAAGCCTTCAAATTCTGAAATGAAAAATTATAAAATACCAAAACGCAGCTTGGCTTTCGCGAAGTAGATAGATCTAGGTACCAACATTATAAATTAGTTGCCATTTTGTCATTCAACATTAGTGCAGTTACGGAGATTACCAACATGCATGTTACCATTTTGATAATAAGTATGTAAGGTAAGGTACCTAATAGATGGTGGATTAATTGGTCTGTTACCTTATTTTAGCCACGAACAAATATGTTGAAGTACTAAATTGTAACCTGACTTAACTGATCGAAATCTCCAGCTGTTATTGCAAAATGATGATGATATCATGGAACTTAAACATATTATCCAACAAATCACATTGCGAACCATGAAGGAACCTTACTTACACAGGCACGAGTACCTATTCTTAATTTTCGTTTCTCGGAAAAAGTTACGATTTCTCTATGCTTCTTAGTACCGTAAAGTTTCGAACTTCGCAATTTTATTTAACGTGAAGGTGAACCTTTAATTACGTAATGGATTGGAAATCTTTCAGTGTCCAATAATTTACAGTAGCACCACTATTATTGTGCGCATCGGCATACCTCCAAGGGACCAAGTGTCTGTGGACCAAGGAAATGCGAAATCACTAAAACTATTTTTACGCCGCGTTTACGGACAGGCGACGCTGCTTGCGACGCGTCAGGCGTGGCTTCGTGCGATAAGCATTTTAGAAGCGACGGCTGCTGCGGCACGCGTCAATACAAATGTATAGCAATGTACGGTGACTGTACGTGGCTGCCATCGCGGCTGCGGTATGCAGTGGTATGGGATTCACGAGTTTATTTGACATTACCAAGTGGTCGCCGTCGCGTGAAACGCCGCGGCCGCCACCGCCGAAGCGACGGCGATCGCACGGCAATGTCAAATAAACGCATGCAAAATCGTCTCTCCGTAAACACACAGGAACATCGCCATTGACTTTAACGTGCCGCGTCCGTAAACGAGCACTAACTCCGTCACCAGAGTTTGCCACTATCTCATACGAACTTATCGCGTTCGTATTTCAGAAGTAAGACGATGGCCGAGGCGTTGTGGTAAAGTAAATGTTTATTTTTAACAAACTTCAAAGCAAAAGTTTCTTGGAATCTTGGAAGTTTCAACGTGAAAAACTTTGGGGCTGCCATGTGGTTTGGTCTTTTGTCTGGAAATCGGTAAATATTTGTAAAAAATGTCACGTTGCAAACATTATGACGAACCGACGAACGTAAGCTCAAGATATGGGCATGTGCCTTATAACTTACTAGCTGCGCTCCCGCGGTGTGACCCGCGGTCCCTCGGGATTTTTTTCATTTTTCGGGATAAAAGGTAGCCTATGTCCTTCCCTGGGATACAACTTTTAACTATGCCAAATTTCAGCTTAATCTGTTCAGCGGATTGGGCGTGAAAGTGTAACAAACAAACAGACAGACAGACAAAAGACAGAGAGTTACTTTCAGATTTATAATATTAGTATGGATAGTATGGATGTATTTGGTTTGGACTATTCTCATCAGTGTCTTTTTTTTCTTGTATGTTTTTTACGTGTGGTATGCATAAAGAATTATCTATCTATCAAACATTTTACAGTAGAACCAGTTTTTCTTAAAATCGTCTATTAGCTAGGTGATACATATATTGTCTGTCTGTTCTGTGGTGATACACACATATTCCTTCGCGACCAATAATGTTAAGAACCAGGGCAACATCGGTTCCTTTTTCTGTCGATGATCGATCGTAAGAGTCTAGAGTTTTTAGCATCTACTCGTAAGTAGCCAAGCATTTATAAATAGCAAAGTGAGGCTCAGGAGCGTCTAAGGGGATTAGTCAGAGGCATGACGTGTAAATTTCAGAATGTGACAGGATGCAAGCCCATCACCGTTTATAAATGAAAATATTTTTGAAGCTTTGTTTTGTTAATCAGAATGCTGTTTGTATTTGCCAATAATCCAATATGGAGGCGTTATCGCAAACAGATAACAATGTCTAAAATAAATCCAATATCCAATCTGCAATCCCGAGCAGCCAGGCACTACACTAGAGGGGTAATAGTGGGGCAAGATTACCCCCTGAGGGTCAACTTTTAATAAAAAAAATCACACAGCATCTAGAATCCCACGGTAAGTGCAGCTTGTGGTATAGAAAAGAAAATATACATGAATGTTATATTTATGAAACCCCCTGGGGTCTTTTTTCTTTTTTTTTATTAACCTATGTCATCCCACTGCTGGGCAAAGGTCTCCCCCAATTTCTTCCATCTGTCACGGTCTTCTGCCACGTCCCACCAGTGCTCTTCAAAGGCATCCAGGTCGTCACGCCAACGTTTTCTCGGCCTGCCCCGGCTTCGCCGCCCATCTGTAGGCACCCATGGCGTGACAATCCCTGCCCACCTATCGCTATCCATACGACTCACGTGTCCCGCCCAGCACCATTTTAATTTTGCAGTTTTTTCTCCAACGTCTGCAATCCCGGTCTTCGCCCGAAGAGTAGAGTTTCTGACTCTGTCGGTTCTCTTCACACCTAGCACGCTGCGTTCCATCGCTCTTTGGCAGATCTTGAGTTTGGACTTCTGCGCCTCGGTTAAAGACCATGTTTGGGCACCATAGGTAAGGACAGGCAGAATACACATATCGATGAGTTTTCGCTTAAGGCACAGTGGAAGGTTTCCCTTCATTAGCGTTTTCATGGACCAGAAGCTCCTCCAGGCGTTTTCGACGCGACGGTCTATTTCTTTATCCTGCCTGTTATTGAAGGAGACAATCTGGCCCAGATAGATGTATTCATCGACATATCGTAATTCTTGCCCGTCCATCTCGATCTTGGATTTGGTGCTGTTAGTCATGGTCTGTGTCTTTAACCGATTCATCTGAAGTCCAACCTGAAGGCCCGCCGTGTTCAGCTCTACGAGCATGTTCTGGAGCTCTTTTGCAGTTGGGGCGAAAAGGACAATGTCATCGGCGAAGCGCAAGTGGGTCCCTGGGGTCTAAATCGATAAAAACATTTGCATATCATAAACTTAGGCCTTTACATCTATATCAGATGATTTATATAGCGTCAAGAGGCAATCCATGCCTACACTTAACGGGACGCTGCAGTGCCTGGGACATTGTTTGAGATGGAATAGGCTTGCCCAGCACCTAAACCATCCTCTCAGCTTAATCAGCCTGGCCCCTAGGACTCAGGTCATCAATATTTTACCCTTTGATACATCCCTGGTCAGCAGAATAAAACTGAAATGGTTTTATTTAAATCGATAGCGGGGTGCGGGGAGGTGGGCCAAATTGGATAAAAACGTCACTGAATTTAAATGCCTTTGATCGATGCGGCGTTGGGCTTGCAAACTGTCATGTATGGAATGCTTTTGAAAATGTACCAAGTATGTATTAGAACGTGCCTCTGACTAAGTACCCTAAAATGATCATTCCCTATAGATCTGAGAGAAATGTCTATCGCGCCTTGGGGATAGTCGTAAAGCCCTTTTTTTGACACTAGGTATTGAATAATGATAAAATATATTCATGGATTTAATTTTGTTCGTGTGGCTACCCACTGGAGCTTGATGGATCACCTAAAAGTGCGGCTAGGCCCCAAACCGTATTTGTTGCCCTTCTTCACGGTCATCATCAAAAAGAGCTCAGCTCTTGTCGGTGCAATGATGCAACTTCCTCCACCTCTCCCTTTCCAATGTGGTCTCCTTTACTTCTTTATACGACATGACAGCGATCTCTTTTATCTGACTCATGAAATTTATTCTAGGCCTTCCTCTTCCTCGTCTTCCTTCCACTTTTCCTTCTATGATGTTCTTGATAAAGCTGTCATATCACTTACTACTAAACTTCACAGTATTGGTTGCAAAATAACAGGAAGAATCACTTAGTAAGACTATTCGTGATGATCCCAGCGATCCTACCTCAATAATACTTTTTAACCGACTTCAAAAAAAGGAGGAGGTTATATGTTCGGCTTCGACTTCAAATTATATTCTTCTTTTTCTCTTTTTAGTGTGTAGAAGGTTCTTCTGTTTGTGTTCTGTGAAGTCGGTTCAATTTTTTTTTTTCAAAAATGTTTTATTGATTTTACCTTCCGACAAAAACATAGTCAAACATCCTTTTAATAATGTAGTTATTTAGTATTATTTAAATCGAATGCAAGAAACGTCAAAATTCGGATCAATTCCTGCAATGTGATTGGTTGCTGTCGGTCGATTCCGAACCGAATGCATTCGGCTGTATTATGAATCAGTGCCCAGGACGCACGCGCATGTCGTACAGTGAGTCGTACGCGGTAAAAAGGACCGTTTTTTATTTTCCTTTAGTTTACGGGAATTTAATTACTCGTAAACCGCATAATAAACAATAAACAACAAAATATGAGCTTTACGATTTTCGCATTTTACGATTCTTAGGTACTAACCTTAAATTACTGTAGGTACCATGACGCGACATCAGTTGCTGTATTTTTATGACGTTGCCATCGTGTCGTGTCCACCATAATTAAGTTACATATAAAAATGGTGTCCACACTTTACAGTTTGCCTATCTATCACTGTCTCGCTCTCTGTGGGCAGACCCTCTCTGTCTATATATTACGCACAATCTATCGCGAGGGATACATCCAATCAAAAAAACAATCACTCGAGATTGCGCGTACAGGCTCTCCCGCACGATAGCGTTTTGACAAGAACTAACGAGTAAACACGCGTGAAAGAACGCGTAGCATCAAAATTATCACTCGCGATTGCGTGCAGGATGTCCCGCGCGCAATCCTGTACGTTCAATCACTCGCGAAAGATTCTGCGTCTAAAATAAATAAATAAATAAATTAATTGTCCCGCAGCGAGAATTAAACCACTTGCATTTCAGCCGAGAAATCGTTCGTAACGCCATTCCAGAATTTCAAAATGATGTTTTGACGACCCGACTTATTAGTTAGTAGAATATTTAGTACTATTATTATTTAATTTTAACGTTATTATGATAAACTCTAACGAAACGTCAGTTAAAAGTCCTAACAGAACATCGACCTAATTAAAAGTTAATTACCCACTTAATAGTTAATAATTGGCAGGTAAATTAACGAGTAAAACATACCTTTTCCATCGATATTGTAATTAGTCCGTCCAAACGTCATTAATAAAATTTTATTGGTTAAGTGCGAGTACGCTTTTATCGCTAAGGTTCTGTACAACAATTTTTATATACCTAATTCGTTTTCTGTTTTCCAATTCCAATTCCAATTGAAAATGTCCCTTGGAACAGGGATATGGTAACAAAGACCTTGTTTTTATATTTTTGTGATAGATTAGATGCACAACTCACGAGTATGCAGGTCCTAATATTGATCAACTTCATCACGGCAGCAGGACCAAATTAAATGTTAAGTACAGTACGCACAACCGATCTTTAGCTCTCTAAAGTTAGGTGTACAACCATTGCGCAGGTTTGCGCGAGTAGGCAAGAAATAATGCAACAAACTAAGCGAGTGAGCGAGGCAGCTATACAAAGCTGTCTTCGTCTTTTAGGCGTCATCGAAAATGGGTTCTGCGCAGCTACTTCAGAGAGCTAAAGATTGGTTGTACGTAGGTAATGTACTTCGTTTTGGCAAACGTTTGATCCAGACTGTCCAGACGTAAGAAAATTAGTAAAAAAAGCAACTAAAAAACCAACCTCCGCCAACAGAACAAAAAAGGTCGCACAAACACTTCTAAGGTTTTGCTAATTTACTTTTACATACGAAACCCCAAAAAATATTCATTTCATTCCGTCGCGAATTCGCAGAAATAAAATAGGAAAATTCCGAAAGAACGTTAACATCCGAATATTTTTCAAATTTTGAACGTAACTTCAAAGCTTACTTTTCAAAGAAAATATTATGTTTTAAGCTTTTGGGAGGGATTTTACCCCACTTCACCCCTAAATATGACCCTAATAAAAACAGGCTGCTTTTCCATAGAAACGTGTATATCAGCGTGATTTCATAGTAACGTGTATAGTCAGCAAGTCAGCTAGTGTTGGAATGTAGTTCCTTTTCGGACGTTATCGAGGATGGAGGCTAGAGAAAAAAGCGATCGATTTTACAGTCACGACATATCGCTGTCTCCAGGGAATAAAAGGATAACTGCAAAAACACAACTTTACAGGAGAAGAAAAAAACATGTCGTTCGTTGATACCTTCACAAATTGTGCAAAATGGTGCGCATGGTAGTGCGCAAAAAAGATGCGCAGAGCGCGAAAAGTGGCGCACAGGGTGCGCAAAATGTCAAAAATGTCAAATGTACAAACTTCGTTCCCACCGAGTGTTCCACGACATTCACGTAATTTTTTTTTAAGAAGAATACTGATCCTTAATTTCCACGTCATAAGGCACACGTTGGTCTTATCGGGAGAGTCATTAGGAAAACCACAAGGTTTTGAAAACAAACAATAGTATACTTAGTCTACGTCTTCTTGTCGCGTCACTTGTTCTTTGTCACCAGTGTGGTGAAAGGAAAAGCCTTAAACTGAAATGCTGTTGGTGAATATATTGTAAGCAGAGTGTTTATCACATTTTAAAGAAAGGTAGGGTCTAAAAATACTCTAAATTACTCTAGACCTGTGAATTTGTATTAAGAAAAAAAATAATGTGTGAAAAGTGTGTCAGAATAGTAGCAAGTGGAAATCTGTGGTCTCTATCTACTCCTACATGAAAGAGGTGTATCTCTATATAAAAATGAATCCCTATCCATTGGTCACGCCATAACGCATGAACGGCTGGACCGATTTCTCTATAATTTTTTTGTTGTGTTTGTTATTGTCAGAAGGTTCTTATGACAGAAAAAAATTTAAAAAAAATTGCACGGAAAAAATTAATTCCTATATCCCTTGGTCACGCCATCACGCGTGAACGGCTGTCGCGCGGGTCAGCTAGTGTAGGTACTATAAAGTTTCATGATATTATGACGCGTATTGCGCTGTCGTCGTTTACACCTAGATGGCTATATATTACAGCATTTACCCTAATTCGATGGAATCAGCCCTAAAACGTCGATTTTATGGTAACAGCCCGTAGGGTGGCGCTTACATGAGTTTACTTTATAACTAGCTATTGTCCACAGCTTCGCTCGATATACAAGTACTTACACGATTTTTTTGTCATAAAAGCATACACGCTGAGTCTACTTTAGTGAGTTTTTAGACCAATGCAGGCTATTTGAATGTTTTATTATTAATTCTTCGTCGGATCAGATACTTATAAATTTTAAATCTTTTATAGGCTTGCTTGCGTTTAGCATTTTTTGATCGATAGCGCTTTTTTATTAAGTTTTACTTTTTTAGTATCAATCCCGGAAGTTTTCAGTAGTATTTTTTTGTCGAGATTGCAAATTCTCCTTGATTAACTTATTATACGATTTAGCAAATTGTAAGTCATGATTTTTGTCACGTCTCAAAAATTAGCACGAGTCACACCCCTCAAGGTCAGGCAAATGATGATGACACCTAAATTAGCACGGGCGACATTCAAATTAGCATGGGCCACACCCTAGTCCCATTCTATCACGTTCTGGTCTAGACTTCGTCGAATGGCTTTCAGACTTCACCTGAGTATGAGTGCACTTCGTTCAACGGATCTAGGCATTTGTGAAGTTAGCCGTTTGTCTGCGCATCGAAACGGCTAAACTTCACGAATGCCTAGATCCGTTGGGCGAACTGTAGGAATATTGTCGGGTGTGGCCACGAATATGGAGTAAGCGAGTAAGCTAGGTTAATCGTATTTATTTGGATGATTTAATTTTTTTAAATGACACTTTAATGTCATGCAATTTTAGCCTTTATTGTGAGCGAAATAAGAACGTTCCAGTATTAGTTTTAAGTTAGTCAGTAAACAGATAGGTATAGTCAAATTAAATAGAATCAACAATTTTTTTAGAATTTTAAGAATGAATGAATGAACACTATTGTACACCACTTAATAACCAAAACACAACATAAATAAAACACGTTCGAAATTTGTACAATGGGCGGCCTTATTGCTGAAAGCGATTTCTTCCAGGCTTAAAATCACACCTGTGTTTTTACCGTTTTTAACACGTCACCGGCGGCACCATTAGCATTATATGCATCAGCGGCACGCAATGTGTTGTGCTAACGCGTTCTGTAGCTTAGCTACTGTACGGAACCGTCAATCAGTCAGTGTCAACATTTGATGAATCGCCCGCCCGCGCTGCATTAGCCGCAGATAACGATAGATATATAATAAAACAGGAAATAATGCTGACTAAGGGTTTCTACACGAGCTTGGGCAACCCCGAAAACAAAACCCTGAGGGCGGCTAACACGGAGACGCAAAACAGCGCGAACTTTTATATAGTACCTGTAGTGTTTGTATTCTATCCAGTAGAATACCATACATTGTCTCACACACATAAGCAGTATGTCACAGTGACATGAGTAATGTCAGTGTCAGATGGATGTCACGGCTGAAAAGGCGGGAAGCGAATCTATCTTTTACAAACAAGCTGGGTGTGATGGTGAGCCTATGTTATCGATCTTTCTAATACGAGTAGGTGTAAGTATATTAACTGTAATATACTTAGATAAGTGAGAACCTATTTACCTACTAATAAATTAAAACATTATCTAGAGCATTCACGATTTTTGGCACGTTTTGCTAGCCCGATGCAATTTAGTGTCCGAACAAACACATAAACATTTGAATATTTTCATAAACTTAAACCCGCAATTACTCAGAATCAGAATGTGTAATTTTGAAATGTTTCCGACGACCGACCGAAGAATTGGTGCAGTAGGATCCCGACCGTGCACCAATGGATAATATCGTTTCATCGTGAAAATATACTGTGTAGAATCAAGGAAAAAAACACGGTTAGGTAGACCTAGACACAAAAGTCGGAGCTAAGCTAACACTGCCTTAGTCATTCATAAACCAACACCTAATTAGGAGCTAATCAAATATACCTCGTACCTCGTTAGGTACAAGAACTGGTTAGTACCGAACTGGGTATACTTCTTACGATGACACTCCTGTGTAGCAGGTAAGGAATTAGGGATGAACCAAAAAACGTCAAATTCACGATAAATTCAAATTTTCTCGTTCACGAATGAAGTCTTTAACTTTACAAAACCTAAGTTTAGAGAAATCCTACCAATTTCGCCTGGTATGAAATTCTAAGTTTAAATTTCAAACAAACACCTACGAGTACCTTTAAAATATTTGCCATCAAAGGCTAGAATAGAAACATTCCAACCCTAAACGTGTATCGGAAATAGAAAGCTCTTGAAAAAACATCGGCTAAGTGCGGCCGCATCAGAGGGTCGCCAGGTGTACGGGCAGGTGGCTTTTCAATAACTTATCAATTATTATATTTGAAGACGATTATGTTTTGGTTCTAGCTTGTACACTCGCATTCACAAGTAACCAGGACATTCAGAGAGGCTGTCCATTGTACGAACAGCGAGAAAAGTTCATGAACATTTCATCCTACTTGCGAATGTTGGTATCCTACTAGCGAACGTAGGTATGCGAGGTGACGATGGATGTAGTAACTCAATCACACTAAAACCGCTGAACAGATCTGAATGAAACTTGGCATACTGGAATAGAACATCCTATAGGCTACTTTTTTATCCCGGAACATCGGAGTTTGCCTTGAACTGGTCTGGTATGTTTTATGACATTCAGGAAAACTGAAGCTTTCATACTAATGCTACGTAATGTTTACAACTTTGATTGTATGGGGTAATCTAGGGTACTGACTGATCTGATTGTACCTACCACGGATGAAGGAATGTCTCTGGTACCTAGATCGTTTTATATAGGAAGCTGCATTATCATGTAGTCATAATTAGTACCACCGTACCACGTCAATGAAGGCACGGTTACATAGTTATAGGTAAATTCGCAATTCCTCTATTATCAGTTACTACATCCATAAGTACCATTATTATTATTATTACATTAAAATTCGGCGAGACAAAGGTCAAATTTGCGTGTAACAGAACGCGGCTACGGATGCCGGGTCAGGGGTCGGAACCCACGACCTATTCGCTAATTTATTTATAGGTTAACTAAATACCTACCGTTTATTTTATGTGCAAGGATTATCAAGTAACCAAGCGACTTAAGTTTGTATTGAGCTAGTGATAAGGGTACGAGAGTTTTTGAAGCTGACGAACATAAAACCACTTGAAACACTAAACGCCTTACTAATAAACGTGGTGTAAAGTTATTCCTCGGAATAAAATAGGAATAACCATACATTTTGACAGTTTACACTCAGGAATAACTTTATACCACGTTTATTAGTAAGGCCGTTAGAATAGTTCTTATTCAAGCTCCGTAGCCTAGTAGAGCCGATTTGGTCGAATGGGGTTGTACCTCGACTTTCAATCCGAAGGTCGTGGGTTCGAATCCCGGCCGTGCATCACTGGATTTTACGTTTCGAAAAAATTATATGCGCTTTAACACGAGCTCAAAACGGTGAAGGAAAACATCGTGAGGAAACCCGCAGCTTAGTCAGCTCCACACGTATTGACGTCGTCTCTCCTGTGGGCGGCTGATTAAGCTGAGAGGATGGTTTAGGTGCTGAGCAAGCCTATTCCATCTCAAACAATATGTCCCAGGCACTACAGAGCGTCCCGTTAAGTGCAGGCATAGGTTGCCTCCTGATGCTGTATAAATCATCTAATATGGATGTAAAGGCCTAAGTTTTTAAGCCTAGTAGATCCAGATAAGTAAAGAAACTTAGCGACGTTCAGCAAAGTTGTGTAGGTGACTGACATTGCCATTTACAGTTTAGCATTTCCGTTGGAGGGCACGATAAATTGGTCCCAGCTTCGTTAAACCATGACGGTGACCTTTCGATGTCCTAAAACTCCATCACGTGATATACAATTTATGGTTGTTCTATTTTACGAAGGCAGGTTGGTCTTAATTGTGTGTAGATTTGTCTCTGTGTGCGTAAGCGATACTGAGCGCTGATTCGACCATGGAGCGTTCCCGAGATTACGCACACAGAAACAACGTGCATGTGCATCTAAACGACCAACCCGTCTCTGTGAGATGATAAAAGTAAAGCATACACAAACTTTGCATAAAAAATCGTACCTACCTACTCGACTCACTCAGCTTTTACAAGTAAACTTAGTTGCAATTTTACAGTTAACAAAAGCACCCACAAAAATCAGGGCATTGTTCGAAATCTTTTTATTCGCCAATTAAAATGCTTTAGGTAATAAAGAGTACAGTTAGCACATAAATGCTGTCGTAATTGTCGAATTGCGAATATTCTACATGTGAACGGTTGAAAAGCGATACTTTTATTAGAAAGCTCCATACCGTGTTTGTTGTCCTGGTTCTTCACGGTATTGGCCGCGAAGGAACAGGGGGGGTTATTCGCGTTCGTTTGATGAATATTCGGATGCTTCTTACTACGAGCTACATTGTATTCAGTCGATAAGATTAACGTTAAAACACGGTCCTAACCTAGAACGAAATATTCCAAACCTAAAAATTGGCCCTTGAAGTCAGAAATCGTAGTAAGAAACATCCGAATATTCTTAAAACAAACGAAAATAAATACGGGAATACGGCCCCAGGAGTAGAATCACTTAGTTTTAAGACTATTTTAAGTGATGGCATCACTTAAAAACTTTGAATAAAATGATTTTTGAATTTGACTTTATTCTAGCGATCCTGACTTCATCTGGACTACTTAATACCTAGCCCATTTGATAATACTAGCTTTCCCGCGGCTTAGCTCGCGTTAATGTAGAATGTGGTTTTCCCTCGATAGAAGTATTTTTTTCTGAATGAAAGCTACTGCTCTATTATATCCTTTTGTGCCAGGGTACAAAACATACAAGAGGTTCCCTCCTAATAGTAAATCTTTCATGGACTGTTTCATTTCTCTTCTCACCCTTCTATTGCCCCTTCCCTCTTCCTGTCCCCCACATTCGACAACTCCTGCATTCACTCACACACCAACACACATAAAAGAAGTAAATTTTTAATGTAACCTATTTGTTATTCTCTTTTATAATATTATCTCTTTTAGTATATTAAGTAACTACTCTTGCCTTTGTTCAATTAATTTTCTTATGTTTATTTGTCCTGTCATGTGGTATAACTTACTGGCAAATATTTTGTTCCAGGCCTCCTGCGACACAGGCTTGCCTAGTGCGGGCACCATTAGTAACTGTCTGATGTACCAACATTTATAAATGTTATAATTTTGTATGGTAAATAAACTATTTTGATTTGTATTTTGTTTATAGCAGAGTACATACATACATACATAAAATCACGCCTCTTTCCCGAAGGGGTAGGCAGAGACACACACAGAGGCACACACACAGAGGCAGAGGGTATGTTTTACTAACATAAAACATACCCTTCCTATTGCAGTCAGGTAAAAAACAAGTAATGTACAAAGCAAACTTAAAAAGGAAGGTTGCTAAGTTTAGGGTTCATTGGTTCGGGATAGGATATGGGATCAGGATCTTCCAGGAACAGGTTGGGTTTGGCTGGAACAGAAAAAGTAAGATTAGAAGACCTGGCTCGGGCTAGCAACATTCCTATCACTGATGTAGATGGGTACAGGTGTTAGTAGTTTTCAGTGCCTTTTACCCTATCTTCTCTGATATAAAAGTATTATTCCTGGTCTTCAACTATGTGCTATGTTCAAAGGTCATCCCATACACAATGGAGATGGTAGGACAAATTAGAACTCCATTGTAACATTGTATTGTAAAATATTGTCTGGTAGATACCAGACTGGCCAATTATAGCTAAGGACAGAAGAGTGAAGAATGTAGAAGGCATTTGACCTGCAGTGTGACGATATGGGCTTCTTATTCTTCTCGTGTCACTAGTTCTTGTGAACAAGTGCGGAGAAAGTATTTAAGTGCGCCTCAAAGAGACTTCACTAGCACAAGATTTTGGCTAAATTAAACGATATTTTGTCTTATATTTGAACCATTTAGGGTGGAGAGGGGTACCAGGTCCAATCATATTGATATTGAGCATGAATGAAAAACGTATGTGACCATAAGTTACTTTTTGGTGTAAATAAATAGAGCTCTGTAAAACTGTACCAATGTCAACATTTTTTTTTCAACCGACTTCAAAAAAGGAGGAGGTTCTCAATTTGTCTGTATGTTTTTTTATAGAAAAGCTAGTATGTTTATAAAGAGGTTAGTTACTATATGTTAATAAAGAGTGGAAAAAGTGATCAGAACCAAAATAGTTTCACAAAGAAAATAACTATTTTGATTGGATACTTGGGAGTCAGTTTTATGAAGTAATTCTTTACACCCAATATTAGGTATTTTGCACTTATTTTATTAGACAAAGCTAGCTAACTATTAAATCAAGAATTGATTATGGACACGATACTCAATTACGAAGTCGCAACTTGTTTCAAAGTTGTTTCGTCGCACACTATAGGCAAGGCGTAAAACCAAATATTGAATCGTCATACGAGACGGTATTGAACAAACACATTACAAAGCGCTAATGTAATCACGACTCGCCACGAACGATAAATAAAACATCTGGTGTTGATAACGAACGCTCCGTAGTTTCTAACTTCGTTTTGCTTCTAAACTTGCGATGTTGACGAGATAAAGGCACAAATACCGTGAGAACGGAACAGCTGTGGCCTAACCGCGGGCCCTAGGGTCGCCGGCACCCCGGCGCCTCTCAAACAAACCGCCACGCCACTGACGAAGCCCGATTTATCATTTAGGTTACAGTGACGAAATTCTTTCACACAACTTTTGACCTAAAAACTTACAACGAACAAAAAATTAAAATATACTTACACGAAATTACAACTATCATCCAACCACGAGCGTCATAGCGATCCAGAAAGATGTATCACTGCATAAATAATCACAATTCAACGGAGAACATTTTTTATCCATCCGATCATAGGATAGCACAAACTACTTTGTAACCACAAAAACTTAACAGATATTGCACGTAAACTATAACAAACACGCACACTGAACGTTGGGTATATTTAAAAAGTTATGTATCACAATACAAAACGGAATATCACAAATGGATAACACTTTTCTGCTTGTCCTTGCGTTCACACAAATTGAGCGGCCATCTTGCGTTCGTGCGGGCAGGGGGACAGTGTTGCTAGCACTGAAAATTTATATTCCCCAAAAACTGAAATGTTCCCATAATATTTTTAAAATTTACACTATTTGGAAAATATATTGTATATCGCATGACAGTCATACTGTTACCGAGAACAAGACAGTAAATTATTGTAGGTGGGTATGCAATGATATAAATTGAGTTAAATAGTTAAGATAAAAAAAAAATTGGTTGTCTGTAAAGTCGGTTTTCTGACGATAGTTGAACGTGACAACGTCTACGCATCGCTCACTCAAGTAGGAGAGAGACGGATGTCGAACGCTGCCGAACGCAAAGGCCGATTGTGCTTCTTTGTCGCTCTTTCCGCGCTCTCGCTTGCACTTCAAGCCTTACATGGAACGCCTCAGAGCGAGGTAACGCCGCATGACGTCATGTTTTTTCGTCAGAAAACGTGTCCAAAAACACCTCGTTTCGTTTTGCCCCTACCCTTCACCTTAAGCGGCTGTTACACAAGGAGAGTTTCTCGCACGCCTTGGTACCTTACCTACCTACTAAACAAAATAAAATGGGCAATAGATAAACGATCAGAGAGAATGAAAATACCTACCAAGCCTCGGGAAAACAGTCGTGATCCTGTTTGTTTGTTCTGGTAAGTAGGAAGCTTTTTTTGAATGTCGCCCTAAGTACCCGCTCTATGTGTACGTATATAATCAATCAAATTTAGTAATTGCCCAAATTCTGGTATCGAGCTATTTTTGGCAACATTGAACTGAACATACCATAGATAATCAAACCAGTCACAAAAATGACGTTACCTAGTTCGGCTCATAGGTTCCTTTTAATGTCAAACTCAGGTTTTTTTATTTTAAGTTAGGTACCTATTTAATTTATTACAACTCTTCAATACATAATTTAATAAATATGATATTTTACAGCATTACAAATTTCAGCGATGCAATTTTTGCATTACGTATGAAGCGCCATCTAGATCCTGTTTTTCTTAACGTATGAGTAATAGTGGGGTAAGACAAAAATAGTTTTTCGAACATGAACATAGATGTCTCTGATAGCGTCTCATGTGATTGAACCCAACGAGCTATTGTATTGTAGTACTGGGGTAGTACCTATTGACTTATTTTGTTCTTGCCTTCGTACCCCAGACAATATTTAAATTTAATTTAAACTACATCGTACCAATACACCTACATTTTTGTTTTGAATTATCATCATCACTCGCAGCCTGACTTCGCCTAGGCCTGTCCGTGTTGCCTTTACGGTATCTATGTAGCTCAACGGTAAATCGTACTTATCCTATGAAAGGATTAATTAAACCCAGAACCTGATATTTTAAATTTGATAAATATGTACCTACCTGAGGTACTTACGTCTTGCTCTTCTTATTAGTTTATTTTCTTACTAACTAAGCCTAGGGAGTTGGAACAGTTAAATAAAATAAATAAATAAATAAATAAATAATGCTGGACTTTTCACACAGCATCATCTAGCCCCAAAGTAAGCTGAGCTTGTGTTATGGGTACTAGAATGACTGATAAACTACTTATATACTTTTTGTTTGTAAATACATACATATTATACATAGAAACACCCAGACCCGAGACAAATATCTGTAGGTCATACAAACATTTGTCCCGCGGCGGGGATCGAACCCGCAACCTTCTGCGTCGCAGGCGGACCTTCGCCCACTGCGCCACAGAGGTCGTCAGTTGGAAGATACATTAGTCAATTTATTGTCAGCACTAAATATTGCTAAGTGGCAACTGTTTTTCAGTAGGTACTTATGAAAGTAAATAAAATAAAACAACAAAATGTTTATAATTCGAGTTTAATCTTTCTTTTTCTTTGTGTTAACTTAACTGAACTTATAGACCATAGGTCTTACAAAAATATCTTAGTTACAAAATAGGTAGGCATTTATCTTCAAACTTAGTTATGAGTAGTATGTAGGTATCTTGGAAAAACAGAATCAAACTAAATTATTTAAGACAATTGTTTTATAAGTAATAAGAAAATATTGCTTAAAATCGGTTATATTTTATCTTCTAACAGTTAAAAAAATGCTGGACCTTTTAAATTTTGCTCAAACTTACAAAATGTTTTAACCTATTCATAAATCTACGGCCTTCTAAAACGAAGGAAATCCTTACCGCATAGTTAGGTTAGCTTATTTTAAGTTAAATCATCACTTAACTAAGAATAAGTAAGTACTTAAATTTAAATCTTTCATACATAATTAGAAATGCATTTTTATCCAAGTCAAAGACTAGACCTCTCACATTTAGGGCCATATTTCAAAGGCCCAAAAAGCCAAAAAGGCCAAAGTACTAAATTTGAAAACTTTTGAGCACTCTATACAACGATCCAAAAAGTCTACAACCTTTTTAGTAAATATACCACAAGTTTGAATTTCGAATGCAAAAAATCCGTTTCAATTCTACTTCTTGCGACAAATCAACGATTCATTCATACAATCGGGCGATTGGCAGTCAAATTCAGCGATCAAGCAGTGTTGTATTCATTTAATTATAAGGCCTTGGTTCCTTTCGTATTCCACTGGCAGGAATATGTGCATTCGCTTTTCTATTTCACAACGGCAGAGTGGACAGCGATTGCATCTGAAACAATAAACATTTTGGTTAATAATGCAAGAATTCAAAAATGTTCAGAACAATACACAACAAATAATCAAGAGATGGCAGCACTTGTTCTTGCGTTCAAAATGGCGGATTCTTTGTCCGCTCCGTGCTTGATGGCGGAGCGAGCGTCAGATTGGAATTTTTATTCAAACCTATGTAAAATTATTGTGATTTAATTTACTGTTTCTAAAGCTGTTGGAGTTTTGTACATTGATACAACTACTTCACCTTAAAAATGAATTTATAGACGCCTTCTTGCCTCTTGCCACAGAATTAGCTCTTGCAAGAGGTGGCAAGAGGCAAGAATGGTAGGTATGCCAGTAGCCAAGAACGAACGGTTCCTATCGTGTAGGTAAATGGCGTTTTAGGCGCAGAACGCAACCAAAACCGTGAAGAGCACAACAAAAAAGGTTAGAGGCCTTTCTTGTAGTCAATCTTCTAAGTCTAATAATTAACTTTCCCGAAGGGGTAGGCAGAGACCACAGATCTCCACTTGCTACGATCCTGATACACAACTTTCACTCTCATTACATGCTTCATACATGCTCGCCGGTTTAGGGTACTTTTGACCTGGCCCTTCTCCAAAATGTCGCTAATTTGATCCAAGAAGGTTCGCCTAGACCTTCCCCTTCCAGCTGTCCCATACACACTTGCCTCATACTTTAATAATATAATTGAGTAATTACCTCGGGGCACAATCATTACAGCACACGACATGTCGACAGGGGAGGAACAGCGTGTCCATCCCGGCGTCCATACACACGCGGCAGGCCAGCGCATCGCCGCCTGCGCTTCGGGACCGGGATCGGGACTCCTGAGGACAAAGAAAACGTCAGGTTAGTTATACAATATTGTCTTTGGTTATACTATAGGTACTGGTGGTACGATATAAATTCTGCCTGATCTTCTTTATGATTTTTTTTTTCTTTTTTTTTTTAGTAAATAATCTTATCTTATCCTTAGTCGATTGCGCGCGTGGTACCAACATTTTGAGTAGCCTATTGCTGTTCCAGGTCACTATCTACGCCTATTCCAAGTTTCATCCAAATCGATTCACTAAACATACTCACAAACTTTCAGCTTTATTATATTAGTGTAGAATAGTAGGAAGTAGGATAGGATTGTCCATCTTTTCATTGTGACTGTGTGCTATGTTGTTCATAAATATGTTCGTATGTAAGATTAACCCTAATACTACTTTTATTTTTATTTTTATTATTTCTGTGTTGATTTTGAGTCTATTTGCTATGGATGAAAAAATTGGTCTGAAATAAAATATTTTTATTTTAAATCTCTGTATGTCAATAAAGTTTCTTTCTATATATGTTATAGTTTTAAGAACAAAGGATTTTGTTTCTCGGTAAAAGGAAAAAAAATGCAAAGATACCAAAATAAGTATTTATTGGTTTTCCTCAATCTCTCTTGAGGTTAAATTAAACTGATAGCGAGTTTAAAATACCCATCTGTGTCATCAAAAACTGGTAATTTTAAATTGAAGTGTAGTAGGTAAATAACTCGCGCAAGATTTTATTCATAAATGGGTACCTACCTACCTACTTAGTTCCCCTTTGTAACGAACTTTGTAGAGGTAGGTACACTTCGTTCAAGGACTAGGCATTCGTGAAGTTAGCCGTTGGTTTGTCTGCGCAGTGACCGCTTTTTCATACAAAATTGTGTTTTGCGTAGACAAACTGCTACTTTACGAATGCCTAGATCCGTTGAACGAAGTGTAGGTATTGTAATTCTAATGTCGAACTAGAACCCGTTTAAAGGGAACGTGGTATGATCGATGCATTCTGATTCAAGCCGCGTTGCTACGATCAGAGTATACTCTGTCAGAGTAGCTTCATACGAGTGTACTGGGATACCTAGCTGTTGACACCATCATAGTTGACTCTGATCATTTTCTTTGTACTCTGATTGACTTGGACTATTTTTTTTTATTGTTCTATGCAGACGCCATTTTGTTTGCCTACTCGTACGAGCCAGCTCTGATGAGCAAAACACGGTCCTAGTCAACTCTGATGGGCCGCCGTCATCAGAGTACGCTCGGATTGGGATCGCCACGATCCAAGTAGCGTCCTAGTAGGCATCAGAGTCCACTCTGACAGAGTATAGGTACTCTGATCGCGTCAACGCGGCTCCACTGTGTCTGCGGCTGGTGCAGGTGCCATATTCTCAAAGGATGCTCACCTTCCGTTCCGCCCCCGAGTGCCGGCGGTGGTGCTGCGCCCGGCGAGCGCGGTCGTGCACCTCGCGACATGTCCGCACAATGTCGAACACGTAGCGACGCCCCAATGTCGACGAGTCTTTGAAGATAGACGCTATTGTGCCCTGGAACAAAATAATGGTAATTTAGAATTTGAACTTAGAACTTCATTGGAATCGGAGCCATTGGAGGCAAGAAACGAGATAACCTAAAATCTTTTGTTTTTCGGGACTACCGCGACACAGTGCTGTTTTTACGAAATAAATTATCTTATCTTTTTTGTTGGCTTGCTTGACCCTTGCCACGAAATATATTCTTACGGGAGAGCTACCGTGTGATATGTAGATGAAACTGCATTATACAGGGTCTTTTATTTTAAACTACACAAACTGACAGGGCCTCATTTTTGGGTTGTAAATAGACGTTTGATCGTATCAATTTAATTCCTAAGCCGATTTAAGTTTTCACTTCAAAATTAATCATTTATTGATTTTTTTGAAATGTTGCATAATGATTTTCAAGGAACTAACGATCCACCAATTGCAGAGCAGCTACATCACGAAGCAAATAAAATAAAAGCTACTAAGTTATACAAGAAGCAACAATCAATTTAAAGGATAGTTTTTATCGATTTTCTCGGGATTTTCATAACAAAACAAAAAAAAACTTTTTCCACACATCCCTATCTCTGGCGACCTCCCACCAACAACAAGTTCTTAAAGATTCTAAATGACTTTACTGTTTAGTTCAATAATTAAAAATCTGGGTTGATGGAATAAATAACCAAGGTCCCTAGTCCTAATAATATCTAATTTAATTTGTTATTTAAATTTTCGCAGTTCTATACCTACGTAGTAGGTTAAAGTTATCGATACGAGTTGTTGATGAAAATAGCCGCAACGCACCTATATGAATTTCCATTAAATTATCCGAAATTATCATAAATTATTTCACCCACCACGCCCCTCGAAGTCTAAAGTCCAAAATAACTTACGTAGGTACTAAGTCAGTTATTCTGAATATTTAATGAATATTTTCCTAAGAACACAGTTACCTCATTTACTTCTAAATACTCGTACTTAGGATCATCAAACTGCACACTTTAAATTTAGAACGTTTTTGCGCCGTCTGTCAAAAACAATTTGGAATTTCTGTCTGTCCTAAACGTCAATGAAATGACTAAGCGATTGTCCGTCGCTGCTTTTTTCTTTACTCAATTATATTTAATGGGTGAACCGAATCTCATGATAATTAGAGATAAACCAATGATCATTTTAATCGTTAGGTACTGTGTTCATTTATCACTGTTAAAGCAGAAGGAAGCCATTTTGTTTTTTTTATCCAACCTGCCTAAAGTTAGAAAATCTAATTTTAATTAGGTACAGGTACTATATAATAAACTTTTTTGTATGCTAAGTTTCGCTGAGATACCTGCTTACTTATACAAGAAATTTATTGTCAGGTCACAATACAATGTGGAAAAAAGAATGAAGAGTCTGAGGATTTTTACCAGAAACTTCGTAACACTATTCGGATTAGTTACCTACTGGAAACTGTAGGTACTTATTTTAAAATTAAAAAAGCTCACCTTCAGATCCCTAATAAACTGCTCAGTGACGTCACTCCTAACGGTTTCGCAGCAGTAGAAGGCGTGCTTCTCGGTGACAGCGCGGTACAACGCCGCGGCCTGGCCTGACGTCGCCATCTTGACGTGTAGGGGAGCCTCGTTGCCCTCACCCGTGACGTATGTCATTTGGAAGAGGCGACGGACGGACTGCGCGCGGTGGATAGCTGTGTAGGGAATGCTGGAGACAAAGATGTAACTGGTTAGAAAGTTGAACGGAGGATAGCTCAAGGGGACTAAGAAAGAACTGATCAGGGAAGATAGAATAAATCGGGATTCGCAAAATGATGACTGGGGATAACCAAGATGCAGACGTCATCTCAGATCTTTTAATTCATTCAAGATCCTGTGTAGATATAGTACGTGTAGGAAATAAACTAGACGTGGATAAAGATTGTACTGAGATGTTGTAGATAAATCTAAGAATTTAGGAGATTCGAGAAATAGCACAAACACGAAGCAGAATCAATATTTGGTAACAAAACAAAAGAAAACAGGAGGTCTCGTGACTCATGTTTATAAGTAAATCAGTAAGTATTGATATTCTCGAGGATTCCATGACATTTAGTGTGCTAAGGTGAACATCACAAAGTATTGTATACATAGTTTTTGAGTACATGACAACAGTGCCTTAGTGCTGATATTTACTTATGTAAGTAACAAATTAACAATCTGTCGGAGCATTGTTTGGTTATTCATTATGGCTTAGCCCGATATAGCAATGCAAATTGACGCAAATCTAAGCTAAGTACATTGATAAGATAGTTTTAGACTTTAGTGATTTAAAATGCTTGTTTTTAACTAACAGGAAAACCAATGGTCTGAATGTTCTCCCTGAGGCACTCCGCTTGTTTGTAAACACAATTCACCTATTACAAATAACAAAGGTCACGCACAAAAATATATTACTTATAGTTTATACTTATACTTTGTGATTGTTTTTCACCTCTACATTATCTTGTCAAGTAAATACAGTTAAGAAAAACAATGGGCTGTTAGGCAGTCGTATCATGAAATATACGAATGACACATATCTATAAATAACTCCTACAATACGGGTAATATTGAATTCAGAAAATTCAAATTTTGAAAGAACTAGAAACTACTTGGCCTTGAATTAATAAAGTCTGAAAAATTTCTCATTTAAAGTAATCATAACTTTTGTATACGATGAAAATGTAGGTGTGTGCTACATAACTAAAGTACATAATAGAAACAATAACAAACTTATCTAACTAGGACGTAATGAGGTAAACGCGTTAAGAGTTCTATTATTTACCTACTCCAAATCAATAACATGGTCATTGTTAGATCTAAAATCATTACTATCGATTCTGCTGTTTTGAGTGCTTATCACACTTAGATAAAAGTCAATATCTAACGAAAATAACTGTAGAATTTTGTTCAATGCTAACAAAATACTAACCTTCCTAATACTAAAGAACACGCTTTTAGAATATTCGATATAGATACCAGACAGGAAAACAACAAGGTCTTTAGTTCGCATTTCCGGGTAGATTCTAGGGTCAAAATCTTTTGTTAATATTACCTTTGTTTTTCCACTCCGATGTCCTGGTCTCCGTTGCACGCCGGCCGGTATACCACCAGCCCGTGGGGTCCCACTCCTACGCATGTACTGAGTCTGCAACCACAGCCTCCAACGTTCTGCCCTGTGGCTAAGCACCCTACAGTTGCACTACCATCAATTTCCTGCTCATCTCTCGCTCTAGGTTCTTCAGCTTGTTGCATATGGTAGAGCAGATGGCTGTACAGATTGTGGGCATTGTTGCTTTGTGTAATAGGTTTACAGAAGAATAGTTCTTCACCAAAGGACTCTAGCTTTGAGATCTCTTTGAGTAGTCTGTACTCGGCTTGCGAAGCCCTCATCCCTGCTATTTCACAATGGTATTCAATGATCTTGTCAACGTGGTCTTCGGGTTTTTCTCCCTGTGGTCCAATTTTGTCGCATTCGTCATAGATGTGCTGTGGTGGTTCTTCCGAATCGCAATCACCGGTCTCGGCTTGCGCTATGTAAGCAATGATTCTACGAGCTACTTCTAAGTCGGCTACGACCAATCTGCCTTCAGTAAGATCTAGTTTCGCGTGCAAGTAGAATTGGTGGCGGGTCGGTTCGTTGATTAGTAGGTGGGGAGGGACCCAGAATTTGACGCGCAGGTCGAGACGACCTCCAGGGATTCTGTGCGGATCGAGGGGGTTCCTCAAGTTGAGCCACCTTGAGGGTCCTGATCCGGGGGATACGCGGAGGCCGAAGTAGTCCGCTTCCGCGCCTATTTCCAGCTTCTCGCATATCTGGAACAATGGAATAAAACATAAACATAATTATGGTAAACAAAAAAATTCAATGCTTTTAACCTGTAATTTTATGTATGATACTCAATTTGTTTTGGGAATTACATTGCGGCAAAAAACAGCAATTTGGGTTTCACTAAATTACTATGACCCCCAAAATGGCCTAACCTCTGGACGATTACATACATACTCAAAAAACTACGAAAGTTAAATGACGGTCGTCGTTATACCTAAACGAGTATACTAAGCAGAACGGTTCTTTAGCTCTCTGAAGTAGCTGCGCAGAACCAATTTTTGATGACGCCTAAAATACTATCTCGCTTACTCTACTAAACCTGCGCACCTAACTTCAGAGAGCTAAAGATCCGTTGTGCTTAGTATACCTACTACTGGCAAAATAAAAGCAATTCAAACACTTCTTGAGTTTTTGAGACCAACGTATGTAGCTGAGAAACAATACTTGAATCATTATTTTTGGTAACACAGTCATGACTAGATTACAGATCTGTTTGATAGTTCTCGTGGCTTCGTTATTCTAGAAAACGCATAACAGAATATTCCATACAGATTAACAGATTACATGCTATAAAAATCAAGATTGATATTCTAGCCTTGGGTCTGTGCAACCTGTTAGATAATTATAGGTGGGAAAAAATGGCGATTTGTTTCAAGAGAAAGTTGTATGTTTGGCTGTTACGCTGATAGTATTACTTAAAATAATTATAGGTTTACTAGATTAGACGATGGTTGATCTAATTTAAATCAGGCTAGTTGCAGGAAATCCAACTAAAATAATTTATCGTAAGGTAAAAGAGACACTTTGGCCGTTATTAATAAAACGTGGAGTAAAGTTACGCCGGGTGTAACGTAGGAGTAACCATACAATTTTTGGAGCCTAGACCTGGGCGTAGCTTAATTCCACGTTTAATAATAACGGCCTTGTGCATGTTTGAATTTGAAAATAGAACAAATATACCGGATGTAGATCTTTTGAATATAATATTATAAACAATATTATAAACAATATAATATTCCCTTGATTTTAGTGGAAGTTTCAAGGTGCGGCAAAAACAAAGCTAATTTGTAATTTTTGAACCAAGCACCAAGGTTTAGAAAGCCTTGGTGTGAACGAAACTGATAATCAGCTTGTATGAGAGGGGTTTCACAATTTGGCAGAAAAACGACTACTTTTAATAAGCAGTTTTCTAGAAACTTCAACGTATAATTTTTGTTAAAACAGTCTGAAGAAGCATATTAATGCTATTTCCAAAAACACGTACCTACTTTAGAGATAATATTTTAGATAGTCTAGTATTCGATGATTTATACAGCGTCAGGAGGCAACCTACTCGTATGCCGGGACGCTGTAGTGCCTGGGACATTGTTTGAGATGGAATAGGCTTGCCCAGCACCTAAACAATCCTCTCAGCTTAATCAGCCGCCTACAGGAGAGACGACGTCAATACGTGTGGAGCTGACTAAGCTGCGGTATACTTATCAAGATTATATTGTTATTTACTATAATCCCACGACTATGACCTTAGTTGACTTGGTAGATAAACGGATCAAATGACAAATATTTACGGGACTGTTTGTCTGTCTGTAACATAACGCGAATGGATAACGTGTCAATGAGAGATCGTGTTGCATCAACATGACTGCTACATTGTTGTGGAATAACTCGTGGACATAAGCGAACAGGTATATATAATGTATAACATAAAATACAGTCTAATCAAGAAAACAACTATACTTATAGATCGTTTCTAACGATCCTTAGATAGCTTGACTAATCCTGTTGTATTTTGTAAATATATGTAAATATATAGTAGCTTAGTTTCTGTAAATATAGAAAGCAACTATATAAATATAATATATAGTGTCACATTTTAAAACTATCCACCTTTAATGGTAAAGATAGATAGAGTTTTAGAATGTGACACTTGCTTCATAATTGATATATTTTTTTTTTTCCATGCTAATAACGGATTTCACTTGGTAGTTTTTGAATTCAGAACGACTGACGATTTTATAAGATAACTAATTCATGCTAGGTGGACTTTGAGTTGGGTAATAAAATTTAATTTTGCTGCATTCGTTGGGTTTTATTTAATTCATTCAAATGATTCAAACTTGGTCATAAGGTTGATTCCATTTAAATGAATAACAACGTTAAGTCAGGGTAATTACTAATTACCCTTTTTGATCATTACGGCATAGTTCTTCTTTATTATTTAATTACAAATAAACACACAATAATAACATACTAACATCATATATAATTTTCGAAAGACCATTTCATTTCGATTCCTATGAATAAAATAATCTCTGCCTGGGAAATTATTATGGGCTGAGAATCAATTTTTAAATTGGACAAAATATTGGTCATGATGCTACGGATTTCGGAAGTATTCAGATTTGTAAAACATCGAATGTTAATTGAATTTCGTTGCTGACTGTACAAAGGCGAGCTTAACCCTACAAAGAGTTTTCTTCCAGCAAATCTAATATAGGCGCTTACAAACACTACTAACTAAAGATTGTTAACTTTTCTGAGAAATAAAACATCTATATATCTATCTATCTTTGAGGCTAGAGAGATGTAAAAAAAATAGATAGTGGGTACATGTCATGTACAAAGAAAGAAGAAAGAAAGAAAATATTTTTAAAGAGAAGTTTTTATACGTAACACTTGGATATTTTAGTCCCAAGTGTTGTATTCTTGTGAAATTCTTGTTTCATTGCTTTGCACGACAAAGATGGCGACTGCTGTCCTATAGGTACCATAACCTGCGTCACCTAAGTGTGTTATGTTAGGTACCTTTGAGACTACCTACTTCAATATTGTGACGATTCTGACGACCTCTGTAGCGCAGTGGGCGAAAGCCCGGCTGCGACGCAGAAGGTTGCGGGTTCGATCCCCGCCGAGGGACAAGTGTTTGTATGATCTACAAATATTTGTCTCGGGTCTGGGTGTTTCTATGTATAATATGTATGTATTTACGAACAAAAAGTATATAAGTAGTATATCAGTCATGTAGTACCCATAACACAAGCTCTGCTTACTTTGGGGCTAGATGATGCTGTGTGAAAAGTCCAGCATTATTTATTATTTATTATTATTTATTAATAATATCATAGATAGGTCTCGGCCCCTCATCATCCCATCTATCTAGAGATAGGTTGCATGTCAATTTGTGTGACAACTTGTGTGCTTCATTATACAAAAATGGATTAAGTGATTAGGAGCACTGATGGCTTTCCACTTTTGCTCTTTTCGCATTATATTTTATAATTTTATATTATACGAGTATTATTTTTTAGCCTAAGGCAAAAAACCATTCACGTTTAAACAAATTATTCTTCGTTAGAATCACATCCTAGATGCGTGACAGCTAATTTTATACAACAATTAACTCTGATGACTTTAGTAATGCAGGGCATGAATAGTTGACCATCTATATCCACGTGTAAAAACAATTTTATTAATAGAACCTATTTTAATGATTCACATGAACGAGCTCTGGTAAAGGTAGGTATATAACAATGGTATTTTAGACTATAGGAAGGCAGGTAGGTAGGTACCTACCCACCTATATAAGTATATAGGTACCTACTTACAAACAGATAAACGTAAACTCTAGTTTTAAGATGACTTCAAGTCAGCGAAAGTGTCTCGACCATAATAATTATTAATGATCTTCCTTTGAACCACCTACACTAATCGGTTAAAACTAACTGCCATTTCACAGATCTATAGAAAATCGACTTAATACTACCTATCTTGTAAAATCAAGATGGCGCCTTTCAGAGAAAACACTTAAAAGAAAATTACTGCAGAGCTTCTTCCACACGAGACACGACACTACCAGGAACGCAGAAGGTAATTGTAGGTGGCAAGCAAATTGCTTCCAGGCATGATAATGTAGGTGATGGCGGCACACACAATAGTCCGAAGTAAATCTCTATCTATAGAAATGAACCCTTGGTCACGGCATCACGCGTGAACGGTTGGACTGATTTCACAATTTTTTTTTGTTGTGTTTGTTATTATCAGGAGAAGGTTCTTATGACAGAAAAATGGTATACAAGGTGGTCCAGTTTATATGGAAAATTTTATTCCTTGACGAAACAATGTGCAGACGAAGGCGCGCGCGGGTCAGCTAGTCATAATATACAAATTAGAATACATTTCCTACCTAAGTAAAATTATGAACATGTAAAAATCAAAGATGAGAACTATTCGCACATTTATTTACTTACACAAAGCTACTAATTTTATTATATGTTACTAAATGCAAGAACGTACAGAAATAGAATGACAACAATCTAGTTTTTTTTACAGACTGAAGAATGACAGAGCGCATCTATTTACGAAGCTTTACATGAAGCTGTGATAAATATGACGTTGACAGATGGCACAAGACCAAATGTCAACTTTCATTTGAACTTCGGCGGTTTCCAAAGAGTATGTAGATCTCTTTTGAGAAAGCTACGTGTGCCCTATGTTCGCAAGTCGTGTCCCAGAACAGGCCTCAGGTCATCGACCCAGCCCATTATGGGACCTCTGTACGACTCGTTCAACTTTATAGAACGCAAAAAAGCACACGGTTTCCTTTGTAGGGATCATCGGGAAATAAACAAAGAACTAAGAATGTGGTATTTTACTCACAACAAAAGTGTAGGTAATGTTTTTAATACCTATAGATAGGTAAACTAGGTTTGTAGGTAGGTATAGGTACTAAATGGGCACGTTTTTATTTTGCAAAATGTATTGCATGATAAGCATTATCTTTGTTTGTTTATAAAAGTGTTGATCTAAGCGAGGACCTACTTATTTTGTGTCCATTCGTTGACATTATGAATCTAGAAAGATTACTTACGGCGTCAGCAATGCACCTACCTACTAGTCTAAAATTAGAAAATCTTCATTCTGAAGGCAATGATTTTGTTGGTTTGGTAGTACCTAAACGAGTTTCTTGTAAGCTGGGCACCGAACATTAAAATAACGTCAATTTCAAGGGCATATTGCATTATGACAGAACCTATCGTTGCCAAAAGTGCATTTATTAAGATTCCCTGTGGATTCAACTATGTTCAATGCTCTCAGATTGTTTTGTTAAAATAGAACAGCTGTAAAAAACGATTAAATCACAACCACACGCAACTCGCATGCAGATGTTTTCTCTCCATCTCTTTCCCACCTCGGCTCTCTCAGTCACGACTGTATCACGCAGTAACCGCGTGCTAAGCCACGCTCGATCAGTCGACCGACCAGTCTGTAGATCGGTTTGTGCAAACGCTAGACTTTCAACGAACCGTGGGCTTTGTCGGGGAGATACTTTGTATGATGCTGGAGACAGATATTGTGTTTCGTTCGAAGTTGTAGGTTTAAAGACAAATCAAAAAGAGTTGAAAATAAGAACATGATCTTACCTACTTTGAAATAACATGTCCGCTCTAACTGATAAAATAAATATTTCCCGTCCCACACCTCGCCATTGAAGGTGAAACAGGACATAGACATGACGCAAATACAAACCCACCATTTTATTAGCCTGACAAATTGGTAGTTCATTCGTAAAAGTTAGAAACGAATTAAAATTATGAGGAATAAGCATCTAGTCAGGATGAGGCACCTATTATAAACGAAAGAGTTAAAGCGGAGTAAAACAAGGATGTTCACTTTCACCCTTATTATTTAACATCTGCATAGACGCATTTAAAAAAAATATTTGAAGCTTCAAGAGATTTAAGAGATGTTCGAAATGTGGTTGAAAAGGATTAGGTGGGCGAAAGATAAAGGAAACTACTAACGAGAAAGTGAGAAGTTGAGGAAACAATAATTTTTATCAACATCATCGAAAATAGACGAGAAAGATCTGATCTGACATCATAGCTTTATAAAAAACAGAAGGCAGACGACCAAGAGAAAGACCAATAATGCTTACATGAGTCAGATTAATGTAGCTATCATGTCGTATAAAGAAGTTAAAGGGACTGCTGCATTAGAAAGAGATAATAGAGGAAATATCATCATTACGACACCAAGCTCTTAATTACTGCAAAGTGCTCAGGCACTTCTACCTACCTACGAGTATGTAGATAAAACAAAAGTCATAGAACAAGTGTCTATCTAGAAACGTGTTGTGATGCTTGTCTCTATTTGTCTAAAACAACACTTATTATCAAGTAATTATTTATTTATTTATTTATTTATTATTATTAGGAAAACCAACAGCTAAATTAACTTAATTAGTTGAATTTATATAAACAGAAAGCCAATTATAGGTTCTCACGTTTAGAGTCACGTTTAGTTTATTTTATTTACGTTTAGTTTTTTCACGTTTAGTTTATTTAGGTAACTTAGACCTTCTTAGGTCACACATTTTTATTTTATGTTGCTTTGATAACGTTAAAAACACTGCGCAGTTGAGTCGTGTAATCTAAGCTAAGCTACCTATACTGATAGAATAGAATAACATGTTATTTTCACCACCAACAAACATAACATAGGTACTCGTAAATCAAGTACCTACCTACAAGTCAGGACGAAGCTGACCAAGACAGGTGGAAGCAAAAGTCATGAAACAGTAATCAGGTAAAATTAATCAAGGGGCATGAAAGTACTCCTATCAATATTTGGTCCAAAGAACCTGTTGGAAGACAAAATACTCTAACCTACACGCGGTAGGTAGTAGTACCTTAATACCCACTTGCTGTAGGCATGAAAGACATGGATAAATTGGACATTTTAACAGTGGACACCAAGAATCACATTGAATTTAGGATTTGTCATCATACATTTTTAGGTTATTAAATTGTAATTGGGATAAAATTCAAAATAAAATTGTAAAATATTAAGAATAGCAATCATTAAGTTTATACTTATAACTTTTATGTAGCGAATCATTTACGTTTTAGCTCATTATGAATACAATGCGCAAATTATAATAATAATATGTGAGCGGATGAGCTCCTAGAATTAATATAAGTATCAACTAACCTAATGTAGGTACCTAATGCAATAAAGAGCGATCAAATATTAAGTAGGTAAGTATTTTATTTAAGTGACATTAGAAGACACGCACTATGCATTACTTTGTAGCAAGTCCTAAGTTAGAATACCTACAATGTATGTGAGAAAATACAGGTAGGTAGCTAACAAAGATAAATATTGAGTATTGAGTTCAGACATTTTAGATTGAACAAGTTTAAAGTGTACCTTACGTCGTACGCATTACTACTACGCATTATAAATTGATTTCTATTGCACGTATTACAGTATTTTACGATTATAACTTGTTTTTTTAATATCGCGATGTCCTTGTATTGAGGATTAAAATGCGCATTAGAAATTCGCGCGCAAAAAGACGCCATCTTTGACTTGATTGATTTGTCTTTTTTTATCCAAACTGGTTCTTCTGGAAGTGTAATTTAAGACGCGTATCTAGTACCTGCCTAGATGAAAACGATGCTAATTTTAAGAATTGTGACAAAGTCAAAAAACATTATTATGCTTTTTGACACCACATGATCCCACAGTCCTACTGAATTATTCAGTAGGACTGTGGGATCATGTGGTGTCAAATATTTGAGTATAGATAACCTTAACCATAACCTTACCTATTATAAAATCCTACTGCTAATTCTGTTTTTTTTTGCCATTGACATGTGTCACACCTCAAATTCACAATATTATTCAATGGAATTCAAAAGTGAATAGGTTAAAACTTAAAACCTATTACATAAACAAAGTAAGTTAACAAGTAAGTACTACTACTACAAATATTAACTTACATTATTATTATTATTATTGAAATAGATTCAGGAATTTCTATGTCAAAAACAGTAGATTGGTAGTATTGGTTAGTATGTCTCCGAAATGACATTTCCCAGTTCATAAATGTAGCTTAGAGGTTTAGACGTCATGGCCGATAGGAGTTATCTATGAACTCGTAGCATTGTTAGGTATCTATACTTAAGTTGGATTAAATTAATCTGGAGTAACCAAGGGTAAAATTTTACCTTTGGATTTGTGTTTTACGATTACGGTAAGCTTACCTTATTCTCTTTAGACATTCATTTTTATTGCGATGATTATTCATAAAAATAACAAAGCTATAAAAATTAAGGTTTATTATTCTGTTGTGTGAATGTAACATTATATTAGTATTATGGACAATACTAACGTTTGCACTGCAAACATTTAGAATCAGCTTCCAGCGTCTGTATTTATTGTTTTTAAGAAGAGTTAATAGACACCTTCAGGGTAGGCTCGCTCCATCGTAGACCTCATTCTTACCTATGTAAGTTTCGAGGTCAAGAGCCAACCCATTGATAAAAAAAAAAAGTTTATATTCTAATGAAATTGTTCTCAGAAAAAAACTAGGTCTTGTTCGGATAATTTTACTGTTTTTTTTAGTTTTGTCTCTCACTCAAGACAAGCAATAGGTACTGTCATTTTGAACATTGAGCTATCATCATTCCCTTGCCCTTATCCCACGCTAAGTGGGGTCGGCACAACATGTATTTTTCCTCCATTCACTCCTATCACTCGTCAAATCTGTATCCACTCCTTTCGCATTCATATCATCATCTCTCACACAATCCAACCACTTCTTTTTCGGCCTTCCTCTACTTGCATAATCTCCAGCCACACTCATATTCATCACTCTCTGGGTAACATGGTTTTCATCCCTCCTCATAACGTGTCCATACCAAGCCAGCCTAGCACTCCTTACCTTTTCATATGATGTTGAATAGGTTTATTATAATATGTATTGTCTTTACAAACAAAAAGTAAATATAAAGTAGTAAGTTCAGTTATCTAGTTCCCATAGTACCTAGGTACCTACTTACAAGCTTTACTTAGTTTTTGGGGCTAGATGATGCTGTGTGAAATGTCCAGCATTATTTATTTATTTTATTATTGTTATTAGGGATTAGAATAATTATATTCTACATTACTAGATATATACTTAATAATAATATTATATATGTATATCAAAGAAAAAGTGGAATAACCAACAAAAAGTTATATTGAGACATGAAGTAGGTCCTGGCCAATGACATTGCCGAGGTGTAGGTACTTTTGGACAAGTTCCAAAACACGATGTTGACACGTGACACTTCAAAAGCTCGTCTCTTCCAAAAGTGGGATTTTATAAGTTTGCTTTTTTGATAAATTTTATTTTTATGAAAGTTTCAAGACTTCCTTTACTGTATTATTATACCCTAAAATACCTCCTGAAGTTACCTTTAGCTATGTTTTTCATACTGATTTCTCTTTACGTGTAGCATGGTTCTGAGATAGGTTTCATGCAGGTTAGATTCACAAATATGTTAAACAAAAAACACGTTTCGATGGGCACGTCAAATGGTAGGTATACCAAATAGGTTGGGCACCATGGGCACTAACTCATTGGAACTTGAGTATTTAGGTACTTTCCTATAACGACCAATCGACCCAAATGGTGTATAATAGACGTAGCTATTAGTGACTTAAATTTTTCAACTCATTAATAAGATAAATCGTTCTGGTGTTGAGGTCAAAGACCTAGGAGTTTATAATGAGTAATAACAATGAGGTTACTCATGATGTAAATTAAAATTATGAGTAAGTAAAGTCAGAAGGTAAGGCCTGTTTTGTTGTTTAATTGAAAGTTTTAGGGAAAACCCCATTATAAACCATAAACCACGTTTGGCACATTCCCACAAACGCTAGCAAAAACGCTAGCAAAAATAAAACTTTTCTCAGAAACAATTTATTTTGGAAATATCGTAACCTTCAGTCGGTCGTTGATTGGAATTTAGCGCTGTGTAAAGGAAATAAGATCACTTCTATCTATCTCCAAGGCATGGTAGACATTCTGACAACCATGCTTTTACTTTTTACTTGGTCTCAATGTTGCTGTCATGAATTCCCCGATTCGTAAAACCCTTACAGTTGCAATGATTTTATTTTTATGTTATGAATCATGGAAGTAACAAAGAAATCGATGCTTTATGTATTAATGAATAAGGTCGTTAGATTTTTCCACTGCTTTCGTGAGTAGGTAAACCTAGAAGCGGGTACGTGACCCGTGCAGCGTGCAACGTAGCGGTAAATTACCTTAGGGAGTACTTCAAGGTCCGCGCCTTAGTCCGCTATTGTTTAACCTTTATAAATGCACATAATTGTTTAAGTACAGTTGAATATATTTCTTGAATATATAAACGCATTTATTGCTGTTGTTTGTAACTTATACGTCTGTAAAGTTAAATATTTATATTAATAGTGGTTAGCATATTCAATTACCTTATTTAAATGAGTATTATAAGTATTGCCTCTATCCCAGTGATAATAACGACCATAAAGAGGTATATGTTATATAGGCATTAAAGCAATTTATTTTCAAGACGCTAATACTCATAATAAAATATATAAATAAGCCATGACATTCACATTCAGGTCACATTGTTTTATCCGGTTCTTATCATGTTTTTGCATTAAATCAATACCTAATTAGGGTAAATTCAATTATTATGGTCCTAAGTACAAAACATACAAGTATTATTTTGTTATGTTGGTAATACATGGTAATACTTATACGATTATTATCTCCCGATGAAAGAGAATAATATGATAGGTATCTATAATTTTCTATAATATGAGTACGTAGGTAGAGTATGTATTTAATTTACACAATTAGTGTTATGACCTCACGATTGCAAAGTTTTAGAAGCGCCATTTCGACTCCATTACCAAAACTAACACTTAAAATGTCAGTACTTAGTCCTAAGGCATTTTTTGTCTAAGCAACGGGAACTAGTTTGACCGGCTTTTAAGATCAGTATAGAATAAAGTCATTAAGAGTTCTTTTTTTTTTAGGTTTTGTTACAACTTGTATTTTTATGGTTCCGCCAGATTCATTATCTCAGAAAATAAATAGTGCACTGACATGGGTTAGCAAATTCGTGTTCACGTCCACCGAAACCCTTGCGGAATTACACAGAACTTACGTAAATGCTTTTATATTACAATTTATATTTCCACGTAGAAATAGGACATTAGTTTGAAATCTGGGCTAGCTGTTAATAAATTACCCAGAAACCATTTACTACTAATAAAATAAAATAAATAAATAAATAATGCTGGACATTTTTCACACAGCATCATCTAGCCCCAAACTAAGCAAAGCTTGTACTATGGGAACCAGATAACTGATATACTAGCTATTGCAATTCGTGTGATGCAAAAGGTATGTTTGATTGAACTACCGGGTAAAAACGTACAAGGTTTAAAGTTATCTAAGTTTAAGTTCAGGGATCATCTGATAGAACTTAACACATCATTGACAAGAGAGCAAAAATTATCAGTTTTTACGATAGCATTGCCATCTTGGGAAATAAGGTTATCAGGGTTCATAGCAAATTGTTTTAAGTAACACTCATCAGCTTGGGAGTTATCAGAAAAGGCGTCACTGTTACGGGAGTTAATATCCCTACTTTATTGTGTAACAACTACCACGTCGTTGTGTTTTTTACTTTTATATGTATCTCTCTCTCTAAGGCATCGATGTCGTTTAGCCAAAAATGGCACACGGTCTACATCAACGAGTCGTCATTCGTTGAGGTAGTTGTGTTATCTTGAAAAGGTGACTATTTCAATCCGTTTCTATAATAATCTATTCTTTACAGATATCCGGTTGGTTTTTAGAGTATTAATTTATATTACTTAGATAAGATAAAGACGGTTCAAAGTTCTCAAGAAATAGATAAGATTAAATTGGGTATTATTAACTAAGATTCACTGCCTATCAGTGATTTGGGTTTTTTTGGTTCGTTAGTAACAATTTAGATAACTTTTAAAGTATAAGTACCTACTTAGTAGACATTTCGTCATTTTGTAATTGAATCCACGTGAATCTTATGTAATTTTATCAGAAGGCTATCTGAAGTGTTAGGCTTGGTTGGATTTAATCTAAGGTGTCGTAAGTGCCAATTAATTCGCAAATAAATACATATCTACCAAGTAAACCAATTATAATTATAACTTGCCTAAAAAAATGGTAAAAAATTGGTTGTCTGTAAAGTCGGTTTACTGACGATAGTTGAACGTGACAACGCAAAGACCGATTGTGCTTCTTTATCGCTCGTTCCGCGCTCTGGCTTGTCCTTCAAGCCTTACATGGAACGCCTCAGAGCGAGGTAACGCCGCATGACGTCATGTTTTTTCGTGCGTGCAGCCGGCTCTATCGAATTATAAGACGTAGTCACGTCAAAAATGGTGTTGGATGCCTAAATAAATGGTTATTATTTATTTATGATTTAATTGCTGCATTACCTACCTACATTCGAAGCCTAGTTCTTTGTTCTAGATCAGAAACATATTAGATATTCTCTGACAGTGCCGCGGAAGGTGTTAAGGCACAAGAAACTAAGGTAAAGCTACACTAAGGCTGTGCGAAATAATACCTACAATGTGAGCCAAGGTTCCGATCACTGCATAAAGTCACGTAGATACAATACAACACAATTATAATAAAATTTTGAGAAACACACTTAAAAAATTCTTTTTAAAATGTTTTTTATCTGTGGAAGTTGGCGCTTACGCTAGATAGAAGAGTGTTCTCAATTCAAAATAAAAAAATAAATAAATAAAAGCTTTTTGCATGTCACAATTTTTTTGTGACATGGTGTGGAAGGTGGACGCTTGCGCAGAAGTGTTCTCAATTTCAAAAAATATTGTAGGTACATACAGGAGACTCAGGAGAGTGGTGGTATCATGGTGTTATCCGTGCTCTTTGGCAAAATTTGGCAACACCTTGTTTTGTGCTCACTAGTTGGCGCCACTGGCAAGACTATGTTCACTATTCATATTGTCATTATATGTCATTATTGTCAAGATATACAAGTAGAAAAGTTTTAGTAAAAGAAAATAACATAAGCATAATCAACAAAAATTTAGATTTCATCCTTTCGTTTTTTTTTTTTTTAGTTTGTTTTTTTAGTAACGTAGATCATGTTCAAGATCATACTCACCTAATAAAAAATGTTTCCTTGGACGCCATAATCTAGTCATTTTATACAGGCAAGCAAGTCTCTTAGATGTGGTTTGATCGAACCCTTCAAGCTGATGGGAGATTTCAAAAAAAAACATGGCGCCAAGAAAAAAATGACCGTTTTTTCTTGCACTTTAGAAAATGATGTATTTTGAGTAAAATAATAAATGCATGATTTTTTGGATTCTACCTCAATAATGACACTGAAATTTCCAATTGGAATCATATTCTAATAAGATTCTTTCTTCAACAGTTTTACGAGAATCCAGTAACAAACACGCGCTACAGAGAAAAGCGGACCAAGTCGAAGAAATTCATTGTTTATTTTAGATACAGGCATAACAGGCTTATAGAACAAACGTACTTATATGATAAAATATATTATTTACCTAAATAAATAACTCGTTTTATTTACCCAGACCAATATTTTTGGCTAATTCGAAACTAAAAGTACGGCAAAGTTCAATGACATTTTGCTCGCCGCAAATATTTTCATATGAAATTATTGAACACTTTTGATAATGTATTAGATCAAATTTGTAGATAAGATGACAGGTAATTTATCTAACTCCCTTATTCAATAAGTGGAACACACCATGGTCGTTGTTTATTTAGCTAAATACAACAAAATGTAAAACACTAACCTCAAAAGCAAGCCCCAACTTTCAGGTCTTTTTCCCACGAAACAGAAAGCACTTCACATTAGTTCTTATCACAACATTCATGTTTATATCCTCAATAACACTAACAAAACACTCTAGCACCATTATCACATAAACAAACCGAGTATAACACAAATAACAAAGCACAACATTGTCATACAAACTCGGCACTGAACTAGTGACGGGACTAGGTGTAGAGCCGCTATCGATAGATTGGGGTGGGATCGTGCCGGACCGCTTGAAATAAGATGGGTGATAGAGCAACAATATTTTTATGGTTGTGTTTTATGAAGTAGTAATTGTTGTAGCACCTAATCTAAAATATTCGTCTTTCTACGAAGTAAAACTATATTTATGTACGCAAATAAAAACATCTTTCAAGATGATAAATACCTGATGAATACCTGATGATAAATAAGGTACTTATTTGCAGGTAGGTACCTACCTTACCTATATAGTATGGAATACCTACCTAGTTCCATAATTTTGTAGATTGTACCTACCTAGTAAGCTTGATCTGAATAAAAGTTTTTGTTTATTTATTATTACTACCTAATATGGAATATCTACCTAATTATGAAATAAGGTACTTATTTGCAGGTAGGTACCTACCTTACCTATATAGTATGGAATACCTACCTAGTTCCATAATTTTGTAGATTGTACCTACCTAGTAAGCTTGATCTGAATAAAAGTTTTTGTTTATTTATTATTACTACCTAATATGGAATATCTACCTAATTATGAAATAAGGTACTTATTTGCAGGTAGGTACCTACCTTACCTATATAGTATGGAATACCTACCTAGTTCCATAATTTTGTAGATTGTACCTACCTAGTAAGCTTGATCTGAATAAAAGTTTTTGTTTATTTATTATTACTACCTAATATGGAATATCTACCTAATTATGAAATAAGGTACTTATTTGCAGGTAGGTACCTACCTTACCTATATAGTATGGAATACCTACCTAGTTCCATAATTTTGTAGATTGTACCTACCTAGTAAGCTTGATCTGAATAAAAGTTTTTGTTTATTTATTATTACTATCGTCCTATGTATTTCTTTATTCCTACAAAAATAATATATTTCGACTTCATGTTAGGTAGTTAGTAAACTATTTCTATTATTTGATTATTTAAATAATATAATAATAAAAGTAATAATAGTTTTTATAGTATTATTACTATTTTTATATTATTTTAATAAAATAATAATAGTACTATTATTATTTATCATCAGCCTATGACAGTCCACTGCTGGACATGTAACATATGATTAATTAATTTCATAAATAATAATTATATTACAATTATTATTCATGAAATTAATTTATCATAATAATAATAATTAAGAAATGAAAAACAGAAACATTACCATGTTCAGAATTTATTACACTACATGAAACAACAATCAAAAAAATTACAAATTATTATTATTTATTCAGAAAACATGACCCAGTTTACACACACACACAATGTCAATTTAAACACAAATTATACCTAATTACAATAGGTGAATTCTGAATTTATAGAAAATTTATTGTATTGTATATTCAAGGTATTTTTAATAATAAATAGGTAAATTCGGAATTGATAGAAGAGTTATGTACACAAAATTTATGCCAGGCCAGCCCTACAATACCGGTTCTACCGGCCGCAGCGGGCAGAGGTTTGGCAAACTGGAACCGCGTGCAGCACCGACGCGAAGGGGGCCAACCTCAGGAACGCCTTGCCTGAAATTTAGAAAATAAAATAACTAACTTGTACAATCAAGACAATACAATACAATATTAATAAGTACACTACCACCCCACCCCATAGCCCGGTAATTAATTTTCCATATCCTCAATAGTTCTGCACGAACCGGAGACTTTTCTTGATTGCATTTCTAGTGATAAGGGATGCCGGTCTCCATCACACAAGATCAAAATTGTCAAAAAGGCCTCCGTATGTTGGCTTCGGCCCCAAGCATGCCTATCAAGGGTCCGGGATGCTAATCCCCACAACGGTAACAAATCAATGTGAAAGGAGCCCTACAACAGCTGAGTTGTGACCATTCACTGTACAACGGACACAAAAATCATCATTACCCGGTTTAACCGAGGCCGCAGCGGGCAGAGGTTTGGCAAACTGGAACCGCGTGCAGCACCGACGCGAAGGGGGCTATCCTCAGGAACGCCTTGCCTGAAATTTAGAAAATAAAATAACTAACTTGTACAATCAAGACAATACAATATTAATAAGTACACTACCACCCCACCCCATAGCCCGGTAATTAATTTTCCATATCCTCAATAGTTCTGCACGAACCGGAGACTTTTCTTGATTGCATTTCTAGTGATAAGGGATGCCGGTCTCCATCACACAAGATCAAAATTGTCAAAAAGGCCTCCGTATGTTGGCTTCGGCCCCAAGCATGCCTATCAAGGGTCCGGGATGCTAATCCCCACAACGGTAACAAATCAATGTGAAAGGAGCCCTACAACAGCTGAGTTGTGACCATTCACTGTACAACGGACACAAAAATCATCATTACCCGGTTTAACCGAGGCTACTTTTGTAGGCAAGGTCCGTACTACGGACGTTTTGTTAAACTTTGACAATCAAACTAATTATTTAATTTTAGTCATTATATACTCACAGTGGATATAAAGCCCCGCTTGGATTCTGACTGAATATCGGCATGTCCTCGATATTCATGTCCTCATAGTCTGATGCTATATCTGCATCCACCACCATCTCCCCTTCATCCGAGTCGTAGCACTCAATTTCACTCCCCTCATCCTCATCCTCATCGAGCAGTGGGGCAGTAGCCTTGAGGGGGAGCTTTTTGAGCATTCCATGACATCTACAATATGTAACACAAATATTTTGAAAATGACCAAAGATTTTTTTTTATTTGGCTTCCCAGCACTTGAAACCAGGATGTGAAATACATTGAAACGACCATACGTATTGCAATTCAATATTACTCATCATCGACAAAACATCGATAGTGGTTTATCGATATACCACTGCAAACTTGGCATTCTTTCGCATTTCGCGGTATTTTTCAAATGATGCGTGGCTGACGTTTATTTTGTTTTGCACATTTTCAACTAAAATCAACATTGACATCACAGATTTCACTTAGATAACGAGTAATATTGATTGCACGGAAGGATAATCAACATTTCATGCCTCCAAATGATAAAAAACACTAAAAATAGCTAACGAAAATCTCACGATGGATTAGTCAATAACTTGAACTCGAGTAAAATTACATTTACAATGCTTGCATTACGTAACCTTTACGTAAAATCAATGAATTATATGTTATAGTAAAGAATTACTTACATTTTCGGTCACGAAACAGCTTTTTACTAATTTTTATCCAAAATTACTACATTCACAACAGCAGCCGAAAACTAGAAAATGGCGTCGCAATAAAAAATAAATTTTGAGTGAAAATATCTTTTAGGACCATAGAGTGTCGTATATCATTCGAAAGGTGTGCGTTCACACTACGTTGACAATGACAGATAATAAAGCATCGAACCGCCATATTGCTCTAGTTTGTTTTTTTTTGTTGGTAAAATTCCCATACCAATATTGGGTTTCGACAGATCAACGGAACGTCCGCCATACCAAAGTTGGTATTTCTCCGCGTCGGAGGTACATTATTTCCTCAATTAGAACCCGTTTTTGTGACGTTGCACCTTTGTGTGATTTGCTGACATGAATGGGAACAAATGCTTCGTTTGTAATATTAGAGTTTTGTTTTTTTGTATTATGTAGATAGTAAGGTATACTAAGCACAACGGATCTTTAGTTCTCTGAAGTCAGGTGCAATAGAAGGTTGCGCAGTTTGGTAGAGTAAGCGAGATAGAGATTTTAGGTGTTATCAAAAATGGGTTCTGCGCAGCTACTTCAGAGAGCTAAAGAATGATTGTGCGTATCTATTATGCGAAGGAAGTTAGGTACCCACTCGAAATATTTTTTCTTATTTTAAGATTTGAATCAGAATGATGACAGTTGCTAAATCTACGTCATTTATTGATTAGATTAACGGTCTCTACCCAAAATTTCAGTTCGTAGGTAAGTTAGGTAAGATAAGTAGGTTTTGAGTACTTATATGTAGAAAAATCTTTTGATTTTTTAAATCTGATAAGTACCTAAGACTTCTATCTAAGGATTATTGAAACTCAGTTGATGCCAACAACACACAACAAACAACACGTGAGGCAGTTTTGAAAGTGCTGTCCGAATTAACTAGAGAAAGTTGTGAGAAGCCATGGTAAGGATATTACCAAAGTTCATATTAATTTATCGCAAGTAGGTATCTTGATTATCTTTTTAAAACAGCTTTAGTCTTTGTTCAAGTGAAAAACATTATCCTTTAAAGGAGGTTGCACGATTTTGGCCTAAAAGTTTTGCCTCAAAAACTGTGCTGTTTTTTTTTGACAGAATCTCATTCTAGTAGGTTGGTTTATAGTTCTATGCTTAAAGTAAAGGTTATTGTTTAAACAAAACAATAGAAGAAGCTATTGTATGTTATGTTGATCGCTATTATGATGATAAATAAGACGACGTGCTCAGCGTGCAGATGTTGGAAAGCTAAAGACGATTTGTGACTAAACTAATGATTTACCGAGACCATCGCAAAACAATAGCGATGACGGTACAGTACAAAGTCCACTGTCAATTGGAAAGTTCAAGAGTACAGTTTCAGAGCTATTAAACCAATTGTGCCGAAATTTAGGCACTGTTGTTTGGAACTAGTACGATTGGCAGTCCAAAGTTCAGACAGCGAATCGATGCGTGAAAATTTCGCAAACAGAACTATTGTTTTGATGACTAGATACTTAGGTAAGTACATGTTTGTATGAGGACTTACCTATGTTTTGACACTTAGCATTTAATTTTTATCTAGGACGAATGGAGTGATGATTGGATTAAATAAACTATTGGGTAATATTAAGAAATTGCACGTGCACCAGTTGAATAAGCGCTGAGTATGTAATATGAAGTGTTATGTTAAATTAACCGCACCCCAAAGATTTGGAGACATAATTATAACAGATGCTAGGTTTTAAGTTTCTAAATAATGTTTGTCTGGTTTGACTGAATCTATAGAACAGCTATATCGAGGTCTGGAAAACTGGCATTACAGGCTAGATATTTAAATGTTAGGACGAGCCAAGCATACTGCTGATTGGTGGAAATGGAAACCTTTGTAATAAACGCAACTTGTGTAAGTGAACTTCCAACAGATAAAAAATGCATTATTTCAACATAATTTTCTGTCTGTGGCAACCAGATAATAAAAGTGTCTACCAGATATGCAGTTTTAAAGGCGGCTGGTAAAAATACCGATGATCCCATTAGCCTCGATGCAATAAAGGAGGCATGTGCTCTATAACTAGAGCTAAATATACCTTGGACTTTGGACTCACGCATGATTTGGACGCATGTTTATTTTACGACGACGCCAACGTACGAAAAGAGGTGAATCTTACTTAGGTAGGTATTGTTGTTTCTATAACACAAGCTTAGGTAAGCTGATGAATTGATGATGCTGTGTGAAATGTCCAACATTAATTTAATTACCTATTTCTATTATTGATTTTTTTTCCTTTTATTATCTAGGTACCTTATCTATATGGTTTCGAAAAATACCTACTTTTGACTACTACTCATGACGGTATCGATTGATGTCTTCTATCGTTCTACTACCTCTAACATACAAAAAGTACCAGAAAAAAAAAATCATAAAACTTGAATGCTACGATCAAAAACATATAAAACAGCTGTAAATCGAAATCAGACGTGAAATTTCGGCTGCAGTTCCAAATACGACGCGGAAAACTCAAATAACAACCTTAATGTGTCAGATATAAGGTTGATATTTCATTGGAGGTGGCCTATCGATCACGCAGAGCGCACGTGCTTACGCGCACGGTAGAGAGTCAACGCTAGGGTGTCCATAACAGCGTGTACAAACTACCTAATTTAACCATTTTTATAAGGTGAGTGAAAAAAAAAGAGATACCAATTTAAAAAATACTCATAATTATGGTGGTTAATACATAGTATAAGTAAGATGTTGTGATAAAACGATTGATGTTAAGATTTTTTAAGCAGGTAGTTAAGTAAGTAGGTTTTTTAATTTTTGTGAAATACGTGTTCCATTCATTAATGAAAGCAGGTCTACCAACAAAGGTAAGAATATTGTGTAGTAAAACATTACAAGTTCTTTGTAGTAAATAGCCTTGTCATCGTATATTACGAAACGGATCAAGTTTTATCCTAAAAAATGCTATTGTTTGGCCAGCCTTACCACAGCTGTTGTAGAACTGTTGGACTTTGGACCCATAGACAATCACCGGTGTTACGAGGCGCGAATAACGACCAAAACTCCTTGGTTCGGGTACGGGTATTTTATCCGTTTGACTCATACATTATTTTTTTATGTTTCGTCAGCACTAGCAATGATTATCCACTTACAATATTTGAATAATGACCATGAAATATGAATACGCAGTAGGTTACCCATTTATTCAAATAAAAAAACCGGTTTAGTACATAAGGTATATTCTTGGTACCAAACCGGTTTTTTTATGGCGGGTACTGGCACTGGGTAGGTTACCTTGTGAAAATTGCATCTTCCTATCCATATTAATGAACAAACTAAACTTAGATGAATTTTAGATGAAAACTGTGAGAGGTCTATCTACTGAGTAAGTAGATATCTAAAATTAGATGTACCGTCCATGGGCCAGTTCTGAGTTGAAAATGGTCAATGTTCTTTATATCAAAATTTAAAAGAGATGGGGGGGGGGGGGTATTGATTTTCTAGGTAGAATAAAGTGTTCGAACGTTAGCCAAGATGGCCAAATAAAGAAAGAAAGAAATAAACATTTAGTTGTTGAGTTGACACTAAAGATAATTAAAAAAAAACGTAAAAAAATTGAATGAAATAAAAGTTTTAAAACCAAACTGCTTCATATAAGGAAATATGAATATTATATAATATTCATAATATTCATATTATATTCAATATTATATAATATTCATATTTCCTTCAGCTTTTAGTTCAGACAATTCACCGTTTACCTACCTACATATTTTAGATTGTCCCAAATGCTACCTAAAACACAGTAGATAGATAGGTATTATTAGGATTTACTGGAATCAAGCCAAAATATCTAAGAAGCGTCTCAAAAACTTTGGCGCCCGGCGCGGGCGAATCTTTACGAATCTTCTATTTCTTCGAAAACTCAGCTACGTAACAGGGGACAAGTTCTTCCAACAGATCTGATCTAGGCTTACGTGAAGTTTGTCTGCGCAGTGACAGCTTTTTCATACAAAATTGTGTTCTGCGCAAATCTCTAACTTCACGAATGCCCTAGATCCGTTGGAAGAACTGTAGGTACTTAGGTTGATTTCTGTTGGCCTTTCAGAATCACTGCCAATCTCATTTCCTTCATCCGTATACCTTAAACCTTTGGTAAGTCTGCCTTCTACCTTCTTTCTTTGGTACCTACTACCTACCTACTAACTAATGTGTAGCGGAGGTAGGTACCTACCTAAAGTGAGTTACCTGGGTAGATAACTACAAGAAGGAAGAATGTTGAACTGATTTATAAAAAAAACTAGCTGGTACTTGAAAACCTCTAAATAGAACTTTAAAATCTTCTGAAACTTTTAAAAATGCAATAATAGCGCCATCTTGGCTTCAGCCATAGGTAAGCAACGCCATCTGTTTGCCCTTAACCGGAACTTCCAACTCCCCATGCAAACTTTCAACCCTTATTTCACGCCCTCCATGATTAGTGATGAAGTAGTCTATTCGTCCCTGGGACATCATCTTTATCCATGACATATTTCAGCATAATCTGTTAAGTGGTTTAGGCGTGAAAAGGTAACTAACAGACAAACAGATACATTTTACTACATAATAGATGGCGACACAGGAAAAATTAGATCGCGCTATCGTTGCGTTTTGGGCTGTGTAACATATAAACTCGCTAATTCTCTAATTTTCAGCTTAATATTAATAGTGAGGATTAGTAAGGATAAGGATAGTTAGAAGTAAGGATTAGTACCTATGGATTAAACACGAAGTTAGAGCGTGTCTAGAATGCCATGCCGTTTGCCGGTCCAAAGTCCGTGAGGTAAACTGACGTAGGCTACGTGTCGTGGACAATGCATTTGTTATTTTATATTGCACCTGATTGCGTTATACCTAATTAAATCCGTTTTTTAAACAATTTTGTTAAACAAAAATAAAATCCATCAGCAGCTAAATATCATGGCTTCGCTAGTTATCATCTATCTAGGTACTGTTTTCAAAAAAAATTGGTTTGGAAACATACTGGTTAGGTAGGTAGTCTACATACGGTTAGCTTACTTTGTAGTTTCTATTTATCTACCTACAGTCCATGCTATTTCACAATACATACCTACTACATTATTATTAGTTATTTAGTTGGAGCTTGGATAGAAACTTGAGGTAGGAACTTAGGAAGGTAATCTTACCTTCTCCAGACAATCCTGTCCAATGGCATTGGGATCTGCCTTGATTTCCAGAATCACTGAATTCGGCTGACTGACTAACCACATTTTGTTTATCATTATTTTAAAAGGTTATATCGAAAAGAGGTCGCGCGTTTGTCTCACTATCGCGGCGGACACTGTTTACTAATGTTTAGAACACTCGCGTTATTTATTTGTATAGTCTTTTTAAATTCGCTCTGCGTAAAGTCTATCGCGTATTCTTTGTGGAAGTAAAACTGTGAATACTTCCATACGACGGCCATACTACGTTAAGTTTGCCTCCGAAATGATAAAGACGTGACGTGACGGTTGGCGGACGCGGGGAGCGGTTTGGACTCTGCCCCCGACCGACAGCTACTCAAACCACACCGCCGGCGTCACTCCGTCAGCGTCGGTCGCGTTCTACGCATACATTGATGGCTGATTAGCAACTTTGATCTTGCAACCACAGGGAAATACTCGATGTACTACGATCAACTTTATATTTGCTGATCGTTCGTTAGCTGAGTAACATACGGATTTGAGCTCTTTTTCCTTTCTAACGTGGTTTAACGAAAGAGACAACAATTTTACAATGATGATGTCATAATAATGTTCTTACACTGACTGGGGTAGGTTGCTACCTATTTATCTGTTTTTAGTTGGTTTTTAGACAATTGATTTAAGTAGGTAAATACGACTTTGCCAGTAAAAGCTTGGTATTCTGTGGTAAAAGTAAGTACACACCTACCTAAGTACCTACCTACTTACCTAGATGAAGTGTTTTATTCATAGCAATAACATAATATCAATGCACGAAAAGAGCCAGGGTAACTCCAAAAATTGTATGGTTACTCCTAAGTTACACCCAGCGTAACTTTACACCACGTTTATTAATAAGGGCCTAGAAGATCATCTTGTCTTGTAGCATTAACTTATTATAATAGAATAGAATAAAGTTTTATTTTCTCCACATATACACAGTTACAAAATAGGTACTTAGATCTACACAATTTTATGTGGGTGAAAATACGGCTACCCCTCAGCATTTGCTCGAACAGCTCGAGAGTGCTGGAGCGCTGGTTTTCAGTGGCGCCATACCCGTTGTGGCGCAGCACTTGTGGCGAAAATGGCAAAAATATTAAGGAGTATAATAACTACCTACCTACGTAATAAGTAACATCGGCCTACGTTTTCGGCACCAATTTCTTAGGGCTCATCCATATTTAATTGGCAGCGACGCGACGATCATCATAACATAAACCTAATACGTACCTACATAATAATACTTTTAACTGTTTTTCAAAAGTCCCGCGATTTTATTCCGAATAAATAGCACGGCACACAGTTTTTGTTTGCCATTTCCAATATGAAAACATTTTACACAATGTAGGTAAAAAATAAGAAATAGCACAGTAAAACTACTTACATAAAAAATAAATCTTATAAGATGTAGGTACATGTTTCCTTGGGTCAAAACTAATGGGTAAAACGTAAAACCCATGTAAAACCTGTGGTAAAATTGAAATTTACTTCAGCTCCATCTATGAGTGACAATCAAAACTTTCCTACGTACACCCCAATTCACGTAGAACTGGAAAGTTACGAATAATTTATATGATTCCAAACTATAACTATACATGACTGAACCTAATTCTAGTTTAAATAGTTTTTTCTTAAATATTTTTATTACTTTATTGCCTAGATTGATATTAGTCTATTGGCTTTAGACCCAAGCAACTCAAATCGTTTTGTAGACAGTAATCAGTATCGTCTCAATCCACGCAGAAGCAACACCCCACGAGCCGTTGACAGCGCCAATTGTGACAACACGGTGGAACTAAATTAATCATATGACTTTCGTCACGAACTTCTTCTGCGCCTATCGATTTGTGTGTCGGTCTTGGTTCTCGTGCGTAGTTTTTGTGTAACAGAAAATGGCGAGCCAGACACAGGGAATCCAGCAACTGCTGGCCGCTGAAAAGCGTGCTGCCGAGAAAGTCTCAGAGGCGAGGAAGCGTGAGTAAAAAGCAATTTACGTTTTAGAAAATTTGTCACCACCCATTTTAGCCAACATCATAAGTAGCCTTGTAATTCGCTAAATCGTCTGGATCTCGTCTTCATGTAGGACTTTACGGCCATATAATCGGTAAATTAGGTGTATCCATCCATTGTACAAGCCTACCATCGCATTTCGAAAGCTAGAATTTACATGAACCAGTCACATGATATTGTCTTGAATCTTCATCACTTTGATCTAATCTTGTTCATCTCAATTTATTTGTTCTCTTTAGCAATTCTTCCTCAAAGTTCTATGATTTTCTTCCAATCAGAATGTCAGCTGATTATGTCTTAGTGGAATATTCCAAAGTGATGAACCAATTCCTATAAAATTTTCAGGAAAAGCGAAACGCCTAAAGCAGGCCAAGGAGGAGGCTCAAGATGAGGTAGAGAAGTACAGACAGGAACGCGAGAGGCAGTTCAAAGAGTTTGAGGCCAAGGTATATACTTTCATGATTAATGCTGGACTTTCCATACAGCATATCTAGCCCCAAAGTAAGCTTGTGTAATGTTATGTGTACTAGATGACTGATATACTACTTATATACTTTTTGTTTGTAAATACATACATATTATACATAGAAACACCCAGACCCGAAACAAATATTTGTGGATCATACAAACTTTGGTCCCGCAACCTTCTGCGTCGCAGGCGGGCCTTCACTCACTGCTCTACAGAGGTCGTCGAGACAATTATTCAGTTTGTTAGTTGTAAACTCTGATGTGGTTATCATCGAAGCTAGACAATATTCTACATCATCAGAGATTGGTGGCCACCAAAAGCAATAACAACTCATTGCTTCCATTCTTTGGAGGACATCAAATTGATGCTTGGGCTACAAAACCCCATGGCTTACATTCAGTTGCCTATAAACTCTACCACCAAAGATTTATTTCTCCAACATCTGTTGCCAGCCAATTGCTGTGTAACCACCAAACAACTTGTTAATAAAGCTGACCAGGAGCCTTACTTTGAAGCATTGAATCCAAACTTTCGATGAATATTCGAATGTTTTATTACGATTTCTGACTTCAAGGACCAATTTTTTGGTTCGGAATATTTGGTCCTAGGTTAAAACAGAGTTTATAGGTTGATCTTATCGACCGAATACAATGTAGCTCGTAGTAGGAAGCATCCGAATATTCATCGAAGTTTCGGATTCAACTCTTCAAAGTAAGGCCCCTGCACTGCAGTTCATACTTCTCATTTGCAACGAAACCGTTCCTTGCAATTTGCTGCAGTTTGTTGGTTGAACAGAGGAAGGTTTCGTCACAGATGTGTTCCGCTGAAGTATGAATTGCTATGCTGGACCTGTTTATATTTTAGGTCAATGTCATGATTAGTGGATCAGAGTGGAATAGGGCTTATGTACGAGACTTACAGCTGGTTTCTCAAATGCTAATCATCTTCAAAATTAACTAATCATTGGTCAAATCTATCATTCGACCAATGACGACCAAGTAGTCCAAGTTTAGTCAGTGTGTCGATTTGAAAAGCTTTTGAAAAACCAGCTGATCTTCAATAGAATCCACAGATAGCTATAGCCACATATTGACTACTTGTTTTGTTTTCAGCACATGGGCTCACGAGAAGGTGTGGCTGCTAAGATCGATGCTGAGACTAGAGTCAAGATCGAGGAAATGAACAAGATGGTTAAGGCACAGCAGGAGCTTGTAAGTACCTCTCACCACACTTGTCCTGTTACTCTGTAACTAATCTGCCATGTTAAAATAATGACAAAAGATAATCCTGTTTTTAAGCCATGTCAAAAGTGGTAGTTCTGATCTGACAATCTTCTATATCTTCTCTATATATAAAAATGAATCCCTATATCCCTTGGTCACGCTATCACGCGTGAACTTCTGGACCTATTTCACTATTTTCTTTTTTGTTGTATTTGTTATCGTAAGAAGGTTCTTATGCCAGAAATATCTGTATATTAATCATGGAGGGCGTGAAATAAGGGTTGAAAGTTTGTATGGGGAGTTGGAAGTTCTAGTTAAAGGCAACTAGATGGCGTTGCTAACCTATGGCAGAGGTCGAGATGGCGTTATTGCATTTTTAAAAGCTTCAGAAGATTCTTGCAGATTTCAGATCTATTTAGATGTTTTGCAAGTATGTTATTTTGCTGACGAAGTCGCGGGTACCAGTTAGTATATTATGAATTTAAAATGAAGTTAATTTAAACCACACATAATATTCACATAGATCATAGTCCTTGGCTAAATGTTATCCATGGAATTTCTTTTTCTAGGTAATCAAGGACATTCTCAGCTTGGTATACGACATCAAGCCGGAGCTGCACGTTAACTACCGCTTAGATTAAGCGAAACATTTTTACTTCATAACTTATCGCTAAATTATATCTCTGCGAACCATAGTTGTTATCTTATGTGTAGGCGGCAGAATGAGCAAATGCTTGTTGCAGGAAAAAAAAAACAAAATGACATTGACATAAAAAGCTGTAAATTTTCAGCGGGAAAATGTGAAAACGTGTTCATCTGCCAGTTTGCTGTAAATAATAATAAAATGCTTTGTTTGCCATAAATTAATATATTTTATGGATAATCAGCTCGGTATCATTCCAAACGTTAAGATCCGCTAAAGAACAACAGTGTTTAATCATGTTATTCAATGTTATTGTGTTGAATATAAATATAAATGTTTGAAAAGTAAGGTTAACAGTTTTTCTTGTCGTTGGGCGCAGTTAGTGTGGGCGTCTGTATATTTATTAGAAAAATATAAGTATTATTGATTGTAAAATTATTGTTTTATTAAAAAATATTAGGACTTCACACTTTTATTGCTGTATTTCTGAAACAAAAGTTAGTTTTAGTTAAAAGTTATTAAGAAATATCGTATTACGACCTCTGTGGCGCAGTGGGTGCCCGCTTGTGACGCTGAAGGTTACAGGTTCGTTCCCCGCCGCGGGATAAATGATTTTATGATCTGCAAATATTTATCTCGGGTCTGATGTTTCTATGTATAATATGTATGTATTTACGTAGTATATCAGTTATCTGGTTCCCATAGTACAAGCTTTGCTTAGTTAGGGGTGGTTCGGGGCTAGATAATTCTGTGAAAAAGTCCAGCATTAATATCTACAGTCAGTACCTACAGTAGCTAGTAGGTAGGTCTACGTACTTGGTCTGGGGTACTACGCACATTCATCATTAGATAGGACGATGCAACAAACTAAGCGAGTGAGGGAGGCAGCCATACTAACGCTGTCTTCGTCTTTTAGGCGTCATCAAAAATGGGTTCTGCGCAGCTACTTCTACAGACACTACTTTCTACAGCTCTCTACAGAGAGCTAAAGATTGATTGTGCGTACTGTACCTAAGCACTGTTATATACAGTTCGCCCAACGGATCTAGGCATTCGTGAAGTTAGCCGTTTGTCTGCGCAGAACTCAATTTTGTATGAAAAAGCGTTCACTGCGAAGAAGAACGGTTAGATCCGTTGGGCGAAGTGTACCTACTGCAAAATTAGTTGGTTCAGATACAATAATTAATAAAGTTATAGTAATGAGGATATGTATTAGGGCATACCTCTGACTACCCCCTTTTCAAGGTTTCATCTTCAAAGGATTTGGAATACTTAAAAGATCTGAGAGAATGTCTACCTCGCCTTGGTGATACAGTCGTGACCCTGTCTGTTATATGAGGGTTATGAAAGTCTACCTGAGCTGAACCTTCTGCGAGTCTTCTCCCACGTTCTCCAGCCAGGGCGCCACGGCCCCCACAGCCGAGAACACGGCCGGCTGGTCCGGCTGGTCGCATCTCTTCGATGAGAACGACAAGATCCCGATCAGGACGCCGTCCATTATAGCAGGACCACCAGCGTCGTGCTGAAACAGACCTCTTTAGTGCCATCCTGAGCGCGTCGTAGAATAAATTTTAGTAGGTAAGTACTTGTCAATTGGGTTTGCAGTTCTCTTCTCTTTTAGGTAGGTAGGACGGACGAGTCGGTCGATTAATAGGCTTAGTAGGTACTTACGTTACAGACATTTTTTGGCAATGTGATGAAGCCGGCACAGAAGTTGTTGCGGGTCACTAAATCCCTGAAAACGATGAATAACTTACCAAATTGCAGATAAGATGAATATGTAAATGAGCAAACTTGCGATATCATTCTACAATGTTACATTGTCACTTACCGACCATACACTTGTTGGCAGTCAGCTGAATCGTAAACAGGCAGGTCTACCTTCTGCAGAAGAACTTTACCTCCGATGCCAGCGGGACCCTGAAATCATTAAAATTGTAGGGTTTTATAAGTTACCTACATAGGTACTTAACTACATCATGTCTCTTTCCGTAGGGATAAGCAGAAACCATGATAGGGGACATGGATGAGACTAGCTTGTAATCGGAGCGAATGGCATTTATGGATAAGGTCTATACCCAATTATTGTGGACGGACACGGCCCACGGCGGGCTGAGCATGATGATGATAACTTGACACAACTTTCGTTCTTTCACTATATTCTCATCTCGGGGTATTTTAATCTGAAGTGTTTTAAAACTGTTGCATTTAGTTCTCACCAGCACTGACCCCCATCCCAAAAACGTGATGATATTATCGACAGGGACGATTTTATCCCGCGCGTACTCTATGGGTTCCACCTTCAGCTGTTCCTTCCCAAAGGTAATGTTCTTGTTGAGGCGAAGCAGCGCAAAGTTGAACTCCAAGGTCTGGGGCTTGTAGTTCGGGTGGAAGAAGATCTCCGTGACCCGTAGGACTTCGCCCCCCGAGGTCGCGTTGGTGGAGCCTACTCGGACGGTCAGCATCTTGGTGTATTCTCGGTAGAAACGGTTGTTGTATTGTCTGAAACAACAGATGCTTTGGTCCGGCCTTCGCTGAACACCGACAGCTTAGCGTGCATGGATGCTCTCAATTATTCTTGCCACTTGCGGTCACACTTAATATGTTCCTACATATTAACATAAGTAGGTACATATAACTTACATATAATACAATAAGATCTATCTACTAACATGAAGCAATTAACGTTTTGAATTGAATATATGTATTATGGTGATTTTTACAGTTAATTTATGAGGTCCTACTTGGGACCTAATTCAAATGTAGGTAGGTATTCGTATTAGCCCACACAGTATTGGCCTATATTAGGATGAGAACCTACACTAATATAACCTGACGGTAAAAAAAGCAGGCACTCCCCGGGAGTGCCAGCAGAAGTGAAAACTTGAACAATTAGTACAGTTCTTCCAACGGATCTAGGCATTCGTGAAGTTAGCCGTTTGTCTGCGCAGAACACAATTTTGTCCTACTAAGCTAAACTACGCTTCAAGGCTTAAAAGATCTTACAGCTGGAGACAGTGCGCGGCAGTCAGCACCTTATCCCTGGCCAGCACCACGGCTCCGCACCAGAGCTCCCTGTTCACCAGCAAGGCTGCCATGAAAGGGAAATTCTGGATGGAAGCCGTCTCGTCGGGGCTGTAGATGCGCCGGTAGCGACGGTCCATTGGCGGTGATGCTTGTGTTGTTATGGCTGGAAGAGGACTAGGTATTTTTGGTCGAAATTGTGATCGAAAAGTACGTACTTATCACAGAATCTAAGAGAATAATTTGGATTTTAAAAACGATATTTTTTCATGGTTCTGTTCTTCAGTCACAGTCTAAAAGCATGAGCATATGGCCACTGGGATTACATCTCTGATGATCACATAGAATGGTCGAGGAAAAACGAGGTGATTCTAATTCTGTTCCATCCAAAAAAATAACAAAAAAATACGGCAATAAACATTATATAAGTTCATATGAGTTAATGGCCAACTCGTGGTTGAGTTTTTTAGGCAGTTTTTTACCTAAATACAAACCGAACCAATTATTTATTTTAGACGAAGACTCACTGGTACTGGTGGTACTCTTGGTGGTAGTCCTGGTGACAGCTACAGGATATCTCCTGTACGGGAACTCAATGGGCAGCCCTTCGTACTGCCACTCCTTACCACCTATCTGCCTTCTGCTGAACATTTCGCGTTCCACTGTTGAATTTATGGATGAATATCATTTACTATTATGTGAGAGCTAAGTGTCTATCTGGGTGCACGGAAGTGGTACTACTACATACCACCACTACTTTTTTCTCATTGACTTTCATAGTTTCTAGCTGCTTCATAGCTGCTAGAAAGCTGAAACTTTTAAGTTCTCCTGATAGTTTCAAAAGTGTTCTCGCTCGGTAGATTACCAATCTATTCAGTCGGTAACACCCGCTGTTGGTTTGGGTCTGTTGTTCTGTTGCTTAGGTCAAGAGGCCTCAAAACCGCCAGGAGTTGCGTGATAGAAAAGACTATCACGCCGCTTTTTTTTTTACCTATTTATTCTGTTTCTATGGAGCTTTGAGCGCACTTACTGCCATCCGATAGTTCCTCCGAGGTAGAGACATGAGCAGATACTTTACTCACGCCTACCACACACATCCATATTACCAACATCTTGTGACTATTCCCTTCCAACATTTCGACACAAAATAAAGACATTAAAATCTAAAACAATAAACACAGTCATAAAATAAAACAAATTATTGAGTTCAGATTTTATATACATAAACAGAAATACTATAAAAGAAACATGAGTTACAGGACCGTCAGACGAAAAGGGCTAGATTAGTGCCACCCCTTCCCGTAGCCGAGGCCACCCCAGCCTAGACCAGCGTTGCCCCAGCCTAGCCCGCCGTAGCCTCCGTATCCCAGACCTCCGTAGCCCAGACCTCCCCATCCGTATCCGTATCCAGGGTATCCGATGCTCAGAGGGGCGGTTAGAACGGGGGTCTTGATGATGGGGACAGTCTTCACGATGGGGACGGTGATGGGGGAGATAACGGGGGCGATGACCTTGCCGTAGCCATGGTTGATGATGCTGGAGCTGACTGCGGCGGCTGATGGCAGCAATGGGGGAGCAGCTGGGGAGAAATGATAGATCAGTTGCTGGATCTAGCTAGAATGCTATTTTATTACAGAAACCATTTTTTCCGTTAGTTGCCTGAATGTTTAGTGCCTGATGATGTTCATGAGAGCAATGCTGAGTGGCAGAGAAACCCAAGCATATTTATCGATTTTATTTTTCAAATACCTAGGTACATACTCAAATCTTACTGAATGGATGAACGGATTTGGATGAAATTTAGCTTTACCTATCCTTTTTATCCTGGAAAAGCGAAGTATTCCCGAGGAAACACGGAGCGAAGTTACCTACCTACTAAAGAGGAACGTGTTTTACCTAGTGTGTGATGAGTTTCCTCATAGATGCCGCTGCGTGGCGCCCACGGCGTCCTAAATATGGCATGGCACTCAATGACTCAAGTATCCGATACTTATCAATTAAAATCTTAAATAGTGGATCATCTAGGACTAATTTTCTTCGAAGACTAAAATGGTCCACTCTATTGGGTATTTTTACTTTTGTTTCACTCAAATCCATTCCTCAAGGTGATCACCGCTAGGAATATCCTCAAAGAACGGAATACATTCTCCAGGATCAAGTAGGTAGGTAGTCAATCCTTCGAAGATGTGCTTTGGACGTGTAGGTATCAAAAATTTACTAAAAGGTACCTACTTAGTACCCGTTAGTTCCTTCACCGTTTTAGACCCTGCTATTCAAATGATTGATGTTGAATTCAAATGATAAGTGGTAGTTAGCTTACCCCATGAAAGCCCGCTTAGGGGTGCAACAGGGTTGGCGGCCACCACCCCGATGAGAGCCAGGACTATTGCCACCTGAGTGAGGACAAACAAAATCAAGGGTAAGTATAAATCAATAGGTACCTACAGCCTACATTTTATGAATGCGTTCAATTGCTAAGAACATATCTAAGTAATTCCAAAAAAATTTCTTAACGACATGTACATTTAGTTCCATATAGGGGAGACTGGGGAACCTAGAGTTTATTTTTGACTCGCAATAAAGATAAAAAAAATCTACAAATTAATAGAATAAAAAATTACTTACAGCACACTTCATGTTTCCAGTTTAAGTGAACCGAAATATAATTGTATGGATAATTAGTTCGGTTATATACGATGCGCGCGCTACGGTCCAGTGCGCACATCCTTCGGAAACCCTGACCCGTCAGGGTTTCTCCTTATGATTGATGGAAATAAGTCTTCAGGGAAGTAATATAGTACATTGTACCACAAGAGAGCAAAATCAGTTTTTGTTGCGAGTGCTGAGTTTGAATCCCGAACAAGCGAAGGATTCTTTAATTGAGTTAGAATCCTGCTGAGTGTGTCACAGACATAATCCGTGGTGTAGATTCAAAAGCACAAGCAACAAATTATTTTGCTCTCGTGTGATACATATTATACAACTTTTCACCTACAAAGATACAAAATGTAAGGAAAACTACGCTAAAAAGTATGGGTCTCCATAAAAACTAAAAAAAAATAAGATCCTACTTTGTTTATCTTTAGTTTATGTCATCATCATCATCATCAATAACTTATGAATACCCACTGCTGGGCGTAGGCCTCCTCTCTAACCCGCCACTCCTCTCGGTTCCGTGCTATTTTCTTCCATTGTCGTTAGTTTTAGTGCCATTCAATTAGATTTAGAGTTATTAGTTAGACGTAGGCTGGACGTTGCGTTGGTAATTAGACGACTGTGTTAGTCCCGGCGAGCATGCATGAAGAATGTAATGAGAGTGAATGAGGCAAAAGCTGTGTGTCAGGATCGTAGCAAGTGGAGATCCGTGGTCTCTGCCTACCCCTTCGGGAAAGAGGCGTGATTTTATGTATGTATGTATGTATGTTAGTCCCGATAGAAAACGAAATGTTATCCCTTAGCAATTTCACAAGGAGTTTTTATACACTTGCATAGAAACTTTTTACAAACGCCTCAAACTGAAGTTCGAATCTCGAAACGTTGTCAAACGCCACGTCGCGATTGACGGCGTCCGTCACAACACAAAATCAAAAATGTCCCTTTTACCAATAAAATCTATAGGTATTTTAACGTATACAAATGTACGTGCTATTCACAACCGTTGTAGAATCGGTTGCAGGGACTGGGTGGGCCATGGTGTTAATGGCATGGCCAACTACAAAGACGATGCACACTTCCCCTGTCCAGCAGTGAGGTTCAAGGAAAACACAAGGGATATATGCGTAAGTACTATTTGCCTCAGCTTAGTCAGCTCCTACATTTGACCATGTCTCTCCTGTGAATAAGGGGCCTCCGTCAGCATAATTGGTTAACTCATGCGAACTTATTTCCTGAATTGGCAGATTATGTTGAGAGTATGGTTGAGGGTCTGTGCAAGTCTGCTCCTTAAGTAAGTCTTTGTTTGAGTTTGTGCATGAGTACGCATATATTATTCAAGTAGGTGGTCCAGTTTGTGGACACATCCAAGAAGTCACGGGACAGATTGACCAATGTTGGTGAAGTTTTAAAAAATCTCAAAACCATGAGAAATGACGCAAGCCTACTAGATTACTTCTCGCAGTTGCAACTGTTATGTTGAATAATGCATAACGCCAGTGAAGAAAATTAAATGATGATTGACTTTATGAGGCCATATACACTGATTTATTCCATTGATTTTTCCACTATTTTGTATTCATATGCTCTCGGGGAAGGCAAATCTTCGAAGCGGTCGTGGTGTAGCTTGCTAGTCGTTCTTGATAGATCGTCGAAGTTCAGCAACGTGCTGTCTAGTTAATATGCAGATGGTTGACCGCCTAGTGGCATTATCTTTTATGCTTCTTCGTGCTTCGGAGGGCACTTTAACTTTCGTCCTGGCTATTAAGTCGTTAAGCCATGGCAGAGCGTTATAATCCGTCACCAACGAACTTACAGGCTCTTAGGGAGAAAGAACGAGGAGACTGGAAGCTGCTCTGCTGCGAGGAGAAGAAGGCCCTGTACCGCGCTTCCTTCTGCCAGACCTTCGCGGAGTTCCAGCACCCCACGGGCCATTGGAAGTTTGTCATGGGATTCGTGCTGATCTGTCTCACCTACCCTCTTTGGGCGATGATGTTCAACCATTACTATGGTACAAGAATTACCTAATTTATACTCATTAATGTGTCGCAGTTTAAGTGTGAGCTAGCGTAATTCTCACATACCAGCGGCCGATGGCTCAAGGCATTAGTGAAGTCAGCCGTTTCGATGCTTGGTATGCTTAGCGAATTTAGGATGATAAACTGGCGCTTGTCAAACAGTTTCACGAATGCCTAGAATGGCATCACTCACTGTTGGGCCTATGCCCAATATTGAATGTCAAACGTTTCGGTCCTGAAGTGCTTGCCTGATACATTTTTGCCCGTTAATTTTAATATTATCGACCCAACGTGATTTTTGACAATTATGTATCCTCTCAGCTTGGCGATAATTTATCTCCAGTGACCATCCCCACGTCTAGTCAGGTGTCTTGCCTAACTCCGAAAAATAAAAGATGCTGGACATCATCTCCCAAAGTAAGAGGTTGTTATGGCTCGCAATGTGTTTTTGTGGTGTAGTGTACGAGCCCTTGCCGGCCAGTCTGTCGAAGGAGTCGCAGAAGGCGCAGCTGCGTCGCATGCTCGAGCTTCGCGTCAACCCCATCGACGGCCTCTCCTCCAAGTGGGACTACGACAACGACCGGTGGAAGGTAACTTTATAGTACATCTCGAATGAATCTCATGTTCATTTACACCAACCAGGGGCCTTATTGTGTAATTCAACTGGCAATGGACATGGACTTCATTTTGACATTTAAGTAAAACTTTTAAAAATTCAATAATAGCGCCATCTCGACCTCAGCCATACATAGGTTAGCAACGTGTATTATAACGTATCTAGTTGCCTTTAACTGGAACTTCACTTCAAGTCCCCATACAAAATTTCAACTCTTATTTCACGCCCTCCATGAATATTTTCGAAAAAAAAGTAGCCTATGTCCGTCCCTGGGATATAATCTTTATCCATGTCACATTTCAGCATAATCTGTTCAGTGGTTTAGTGAAAAGGTAACAAACAGACAGACAGAGACATGAAACATTAGATCGCGCTATCGTTGCGTTTTGGGCTGTGTAACATATAAACTCGCTAATCTACTAATTTTCAGCTTTATAATATTAGTGTGGATGTGTTAATTACATACTAGGGGTTCTAGGAAATACTTTCGTTCGACTTTAGTTAATCACAATTTTATTTTGTTTCAGAAGTGAACTATGGCGGATTGGTCTGATGCCTGCGTGTTTTTTGTAAGATGGTGACATTTCGCTATATCAAGTTATTTCCATACATTTTCCTGTTTGACTCATGAATTAAGGTACATTGTGTATATTAATTTATTTATTATTAGATTTTTTTTATTAAAATTCTGTATTTCATTATGTAGAATAGATCAGAGGTCTTTTTAGAACCTCTACGTGTTATCGCTACGCCGTAGAGTGTGCTACGTGCCTTTATATACGCAGAACATTTTTAAACAAGTGGTTTTCTTTAGTACCTAGCTACTCAGTATACAGTAATATAATACATAACTATACATGTTGTAATGGGTAGGTAAGTTCTGGAAACAGTTCAGGGGGTTATTCACGTTAGTTTTTTCGTTCGTTTGATGAATATTCGGATGCTCTTACTAAGAGCTACATTGTAATCGGTCGATAAGATCAACGTTTAAACACGGTCCTAACCTAGGACCAAATATTCCAAACCGAAAAAGTCGGAAATCGTAGTAAGAAACATCCGAATATTCATTAAACGAACGAAAATAAGAACGGGAATACGGCTCCAGGTTTTTTCATAACCGCTATTTTTTCAAAGTACAGTAACACGCCGCGTAAAATTCGAATACAACACTGCTCCCCCTGCTTGCCACAGATAATCTCGCATTTTTTTTACCTGTTAGCGACACCATGTATGAACATAGTTGGTAAAAAGAGATTGGAACAATCTTACTTCGATGGAAGGACCTTTATTTTCGCAAAAGTAATCGATTTAGTAGGGTACCTATCCTGTTGCTATCTAAGAGCCGTGTTGGCCCGACCCCGCCTCGACGCCGCCTCGACTTTGCTGTTAGCGACCTGCCTAATAATATACTACGAGTATACCTACCTCACCTACCTTCTTTATCTTTTATGTTGGTAATTTTTAGGGATTTTATATGTATTCGGAGCAGATTCTGAATAAATTAATATTGATTGACTGATTTATTCAAGGGCTTTTAGATTACTTACATAAACTCTAGCCAGATTGCTTGACTGTTTGATTGAATGTTTAAGATGTTGCCCTCAACTGTGATAAAACTGAAATTAGGCACATATTATTGATTCTGAATAACATGCCATTGGCATTACAATATTCTGGTGACTGATCCTATGATAAGTAGGTACCTATAGTCACTTAATAAATAATAAAATGTATATGCGCTTTAACACGAGCTCATAACGGTGAAGGAAAACATCGTGAGGAAACCCGCAGCTTAGTCAGCTCCACACGTATTGACGTCGTCTTTCCTGTGGGCGGCTGATTAAGTTGAGAGGATGGTTTAGGTGCTGGGCAAGCCTATTCCATCTCAAACAATGTCCCAGGCACTACAGCGTCCCGTTAAGTGTAGGCATAGGTTGCCTCCTGACGCTGTATAAATCATCTAATATAGATGTAAAGGCCTAAGTTTTTATAGTCACTTAACCAGTGATACGTTCATGAAAACTCTCCAGTTAATAGCAGTATAATGGACCGTTTTGTATCATTTTAATCAGTTCGCAGTTAGCTGATGTTATGTAGGTACATCGTAAGCTTTTTACTAAATATTTTTTCGTAACCTTAGATCTTTGTTCTGACTCTTTGTAAAGGGCAGGTGAAGTCACAGACAGGATCTAGCATAGTAGCTGACTCATCAGCGTTGAAACACGCACCTTGTAAGTTGTATCGAACAGTTTAATACACAAAATATGGTAGGTACTTACCTACTTATTTTTCAATCAAGAATTAGTATGCTTTCCGGCAATTATTAGGTCCCTATTTGTTTGTTTTCGCGCAGATTTTTCGATTTTCTGATTTAAAAAGCCTTTATTTCAGCTTGAAAATTATTATACTATCACCATTAACAATAATGTTTTTTCATTGTCACTCTAATCAATGAAAAGAGAGAGGGAATAGGCTTAGCAACCAAGACGAATGGAAAAGATTAGCTGGACGGAGAAAGTAGCAAATGAGGAAGTGCTAAGAAGAGTTGAGGAGAAGAGGATTTTGATGACCACCAATTAGAATGATTGGACATCTTTTACGACATGACATTTATAAGGAACATTATTGAAGGAAAAGTTGAAGGAAGACGAGGACGGGGAAAACCAAGAAAAATCTACATCAGTCACATTAAGGTTAAGGTCGCTGTCATGTCATATTAATGGTGTTTGCCGACTATCCCGTATCATACCATGACCGTAATAAAACCGGAACGTATCCGACAAAAAAATATTATGTACGAGTACTCGTATTTGTATTGAAAAGTATGAGACCATACCTACAAGACCGTTCCGTCAGGGGCCTTATTCCCGTTTTTGTTTTCGTTTGTTTTATGATAACTTCGGGTGTTTTTTACTACGATTTCTGACTTCAAGGGCCAATTTTTCGGTTGAAATATTTGATCCTAGGTTAGGACCGTGTCTTAACGTTGATCTTATCGACTGAATACAATGTAGTTCGTAGTAAGAAGCATCCAAATATTCATAAAACGAACGAAAAAACAAACGCGAATAACCCCCCTGCACTGTCGCGTGTCATGCTACTGACACGCTAAGTGCAGGGTAGTATGACCGTAGTGAACGCCTTGTAGCCGCGTTGCTAGTTGCTAAACGCTAAGGCTGTCATTAATAAACACGAACTAGGGTGGTATTAGCGCTAATCCAAAGCATAAGGCTGTAGTAGGTCAATTCAGTATTAATAAACAAAGACCAAGGAAGAACTAAGCTAATTCGACTCTACTCTCGGAGTAAGAGTTACTCCTAGGCGCCACCTAGTATAGAGATGGAGTAGGCAGACGTAACACCAAAAAGTTTTAGAAGAATAAAACCTCTTTGAATAAAACATATTGTCAAATACAAATTATTGTCTATCTCTGTCATTCATATAATTAATGACAGAGATAGACAATATTTTGAATGATAATATCATTCGTTCATTCACTCTTTTTCTACTAATCCCGATGTAAGGAATGTATTACTCATTCGAGGCTATTACCAGTTTATTAATAACATCAAAATATTCAAGTTGTTCCTTCGCTACTAAAGAAGTAACAAGTCTGAGAGTAGTCTCGTATTAAGCTAGAATTAGGGTAATCTAATTAATAAGGCCGTTATAGTTGTTCAGGAATGAACCGGTATTACTGCACGCTACTGAACTGATGCCTGCCATACATACGGGCATCATACGGGGTACAAACGTGTATAGAACGCTGTCGATACGTTTTCGTGGACGTATGATAGTGGAGCGTTTCGTGTTATTTTCCGTGCCTGACACGTTCATAATACGGTCAAGGTATGATACGGTATAGTCGGCAGAGAACTACAATAGATCGCATTGGAAAGAGTCAGATGCAAAGAGTTGCATCATTGCGCCAACAAGAGCTAAGCTCGAAGATTGATTGAAGAAACCAGGCACCAACTGAATGCTGCAAAACAATCAAAGAATTTGACTCTGTAATTATTCAGACTTTCTGTCATTATAACTTCGAAAGCGCCAAAATATTGATTGGTTTGTATTGTCTTTGCTTCTCATGTTATTAGTGTACTCTGCCATCTCCATTTTCCTATCGTAATACTCAGAATCTTCGTCAGATATCGCCATAGTTCTTCCTAGAGGCATACTATCGTTATTTTCTGTCGTTTCTTCATAGCTATTTTGTCCAATAACTTTAATATGTTCATTAATTTTTCTAATGGTGCTTTCATTGCTTATTTTACGATAATTTTCTAAACTGATAGCATGTTTTTCTTTTTCTTTTCCTCGGTCTCCTTTAAAATGATTCACACTAGAAGCATTTTTTTTGGAATTGTCCATTTGAACACTTTTGCTAGATGTACTTTTTGCCGTTGTAACACTCTCTCTTTTTTTATCTGTTAAATCTGCATCACTTTCTACTCTCATATTTTCGGAATCTTCTTCTTGAGTCAATGGTTCTATAACATTTTTGAATTGGTTAGTGTTTTTATCTTCAGCTGAAAATGTTTCTTTATCAAGTCTTATGACACCCCGGCTTTCTCTCACTGGGTTAAGTTTAAAAATTATATTTTTGTAATCTTCAAGATTTATCCTGTGGAAACTTGTAGTAACTTTTGGGACATGGTATTGGTGAGTTCTTTCTGTTTTTTCTACTGCAGCTTCTGTAATGTCCTCTATAGTAATCCCGGCACTGTCTTCTTCGTAATAACTGATTGAATCACTTGCCTCGCTTGGGGAATTATTGGTTTGTTTCACAATTTTGACGACCTTGTTGATAATTCTTTGTTTGTCTTTCGCATCAAACCTAGGCTTGATAGTTATCGGTGTATAATCGAAAGAAGGAATCTCAACCAAAGACTCTAGTATTCTGATTCCTGTATCCATTTCATCGTAACTGCTTGACTCAGCTGCACTGATTTGGGCGTCATCTAACATTCTTAACGGTGTTTTAATCCTCGGATGTTGCCTACTCAATAATTCCATCAAAAACATGTTTTTGTTTACATTACGCGGATGAGGATGTATTACTTTTGGTGTTACTTTTTGTGTTACTTTTGGTGTTACTTTCTGTGTTACTTTTGGTGTTACGTTTGGTGTTACTTTTTGTGTTACTTTTGGTGTTACTTTCTGTGTTACTTTTGGTGTTACTTTCTGTTTGACTTTCACAGATGTAATTTGTATCTTAGCTTTCTCATGGTAATTATCTCCGTCTCCATAGAGAATGTAGTCTATGATACTATTATTAGATAATACAACTTGTTGAAGTATTTCTTGCAATATTATCATCTCTTCCGGATATACCTGTTCTGTGGTTCTAAAAGACGGCTTTGAAGATGCTTTCACTGAGTTAAAATGTGATGTTGTTAAAATTGGAACAGGATAGGACCTTAAAGGTTTGAGTGGCATTCTAGATTTTCTTAGTTGGTGCATCAGTGGTTTCTAAAACATAAATAAATATAAATTACAAATATCGACGCAGTTCTACAGTTATAATAGTCTAGGTACTTCTTAGCCACAGATAAAATTATTAACAGAAACGGCTTAGGAGTATAAAAGAACCTTCTCTTTTCATTGACATGAGTAATAAGGTGAAAACATTCGCCAAGGACTTAAAATAATTATCGGGCCTCCAAATTATTATGTTACCTAGGTACTAGGTACTTATATAAATCATCATAAAATGAAGCATCTATTAATCAACTACCGTTTTGATGACGTCATCGATCCACTCAGCGTCGAAGCTTATCTGGGCAAAGACAGTGGGTGCGTCGGCCATGCCACAGGTCAGAGGGCCAAAGCTGATGATCCCGACCAGATTATCAGAGACAATAGCTGGACCACCAACGTCTCCCTGAAAGGCAATACTCACAAATTACAGAAACAAAGATAAGCTAAGATGAAGATGATAATATAGTATGATACAGTGTATGAAATGGATGAAAATTACATAGAATTTGGAGTGAAAGTAAGAAAATTAGCTATTTGATAGACAAGAGGTATAGATATAGATGAAAATGAAGTTATACCTATTTTATGCCGGTATGAATGAATTTTGTTATAATGAGATAGATTTACATTCATTTCATTTCAAATCATTTCATTTCATTTACATTCGGTTTTTTGTGTGGGAAATAGGTTCAATCAGATGGAGAACTAAATAAATTATATAGATAAGAAGATAATAGAGTGGGTTCTCACGTTACAAGCTCCACCGCCCTTGGAGACGAAGCCAGCACAGAAGTTTTTGTCAGTGACGTAATATCTTAAAAATAATTATTAAGATCAGAAAATCTAATCTAAATAATCTTAGTAGGCTATTTGAGCCAAAAAACTCGACATTCTTATATTAATTGAATATTACCGTGAATAAATTTCACTACATTCATCCTTGTCATAAAGATTCAGATGAGCTTCTGCCACTCTGGTATTCTGATTTAATTCGCGACTTGGCTGAAATGAAATGTGAAGTACTTAAGAAAGTAGGAAAAAGTTTTGTATGTAATGATAATATAGCGCCCATAGCGAAATATTGCTGTGCCTCAACAGGATTTATGTTTGAAACAATGTATATAACAACATAAGTGCAATAAATATTTTCCATTTCTATTTCTTATTGTCACAAATATAATAATTTATGAATTATCTCTATCACCTGAACATACTTTTCAAGATTTATTTACTCACACCTTTGGCTCCCCATCCCAAAATAAGAACACTCATAGCATCATCAGCAAAACTCCCATCCCTGTCATACTGTATTCTTTGGATCTTCCGTTTCCTCGAATACTTGATCCTCTTCATCATTCTGATGATAGCTACGTTGCTGTTCAAGGAGACTGGGTCGTAGCGGGGGTGGAAGTAGATTTGAATGATGGGGATCAGCTCGCCGTAACGTTTGACGTAGTCACTGCCGACGCGGACGAAGATAGTGCGTCTGATGTCACGATTGAGGCTATTGTTGTAGGCACTGTAAGAGACTTAAATTAGGGTCCTAGATTTTGCGTAAAAAGAAGAGGCAGGTGGTATAGTTTAAATGTAGATAAGTTACGTACATCTGCAAGCAGGAAGCAGCGGTGATCACCAGTTCCTTGCTGATGATAGAGCCGGCGCACGTGAACTTGTTCATGACGTGGATGCTCACTAGGAACGGATACTTCTTGATGCGCGTCTTCCTGCCTTTGTATATTCTTCTGGTATCATCTGCGACATCTTCTTCGGATTTTGATGGATCTTAAATAGTTTGAACATTTACATTACCTACCTTATGTTTAATTTTCCGTACGTTGCCAACAGGGTCAACTATTATCTCCTTTATCCTGTCGTCTTTCTTTCTGCTTTAGGTCACTTTTTGTCACATTATTTGTCAGTCACGTTATACTTACGCCAAGCTTTGATTTCTCGATATTTCGGCGGTGATGCACCAAATTTCCTCGCATTGAGTTTTATCTGAGTATCATTCGTAACTGTCGCTAGATCTTCTAGAGTGAGTTTACTAATTGATCCATAAAGTTCATTCACAAAATGAAACTCGTGATGTAACGTAATATTACTAAGTGCTATCGAAGAACTCTTGTCATCAACATTCCGGTGTTGATCTATTTCTTCATTGATTATTTCTTGGAAGAACTTATCAAGTTCCGTTGTATTCTTATATTTTGAACTTGTCATATTTTGAATTTCATCACAAGCACTGCTGTGAAACTCTGATATTCTATTAAGATCACTATGCGTTATCAAAAGACTTTGAATTTTAGCATTGCTCGCAAATTCTTGACCCAACTCTAGGGAACTAAATAATTTGTTTGTCAAAATATGAAGTTGCGAGTTTATTTTATAGAAAAAGTTATTTTCTGACACAAGTATATTCACAAGAGGGTTGGACTGAAGGCATGTGATATGAATAGATATAAGAAATATGCTTGCTAGCTTTCCTTGCATTGTTTCTAGGCTTGTGCAGAGTTGAATCGATAATATTTTTATTGCTTTAAAGTTACTGTTCTAGAAATAGTTTGATAACAATGTTTATAGATTTAAATTCAAAGTCACCATGTTTGTTGTGTTTGTAACTTTAAAAAAATATTACTTTGAAACGATGACGAAGTAACACTAACAACTAAATAGATAATCGTGATCTCGTAGAACATGAAAGTGAAATATGTTTTTTATTTTGTATTCCTTTATGTTGTTCAATCAATAGGACTTGAAATACACCAATCGGTTACAGATAATAATATTCTCGAGACAGCATCTGCAATAAAAAATGTGACCAATGAAATATTTCTTGCTTTTAAATTAAAAGGTGCTAAAAAGAATGAAAAACTAAAACAATACTCTTTAATTCATAACTTTTTCTCTAAAATAACTTCAAAAGATCACACCACCTTGAAGCTTGTAGCTAAGGTATCTAGATTTGATACGAATGATGTCAGCAATGAAACACATAGTCTAATAGATGCCATTAACGAAGTATTAAACGAAGACCCAACGAAAACCATAGATGAATCTAATAAAGATAATCTTAATGATTATGTTGATGAATTTCTTACAAAACTAGAGTATTTGAAGGACAGCAATGGCGTCAATGACAATAACCTTGATATAAATAATCAGCTTTTAAATATTCTGAGTAAAGAACGACATAATGTTACTAAAGGATATTCTGAAGAAGATGACAGTCTACTCAGTGATAATGAATTTTGGGGTAAGCATTAGAAATATTGAAATATTGTTCAAAACCAACAATTTTTTATGCGCTGATTGAAATATCGACATAAGCACTTCTACTATATGTACCTACTACTATTCTAAGTCAGAGTGTTCTTCAGTTCCAGAAGATAAGAGTGGCAGACGCATCTACCAAGGTGATAGAACCAAGATCAAGAAATTTCCGTTCATGGCCAGCGTTCAGATCTTCAACAGCTTTCAGTGTAGTGGCAGCATCATCAAGTCCGATTTAGTCATCACTGCTGCTTCTTGTGTTCAACTGTTGGTCTTATTTATAAGTTTTTTAAAGAGTAATTCAATTTGTATATCCCTGCTACCTGCTTGCTCTAGTTTTTTTTCTTTCATCAGTTGGTTCTAGCATTCTTAGAGGATTTTTTTTCTTTTGAGAAGTTTAACAAACAATAGGTTTCTTCGTCGTTTCAATGCCTGTTTCTTATGCACCCCCAGAGCATGGAATAATCGCTTTTTCCGCGAAAACCCAGCCTTCCTCTCGGTGCGTGTCGGCAGCAACTTCTATAAGGGTGGCGGGGAGTCGATACCGGTCCTAGAAGTCTACTTCTACCCTGATTACAACCCTAAGACCTTGAAAAACAATATCTGCCTGCTTCGTCTGGTCAGAAGAATTAAGTTCAGGAAGAAGAGCAAGATTAAGAAGATCGATTTTGATAGGATTTCGTCAAATTTGCCGATGGATACCGATGGTATTACTATTGTGGGTTGGGGGGCTAAGGGGGTGAGTAAATTTTACTTTCAATCTTTTCATTGATTAATTTAAGTACGTAGTTCTTCCATTTTTTAGTCAGTAGGTACTCATGATTAAAAAATACCCCTGACTAGAGTTTAGTTTCAGTAACAACTAATTAAATGTTGTAATTCCAATTCATTCGAATTATTCCTTCCTACAGATAATTTGTTGAAACATAAACCTTAATAATTGCGTAATCACAACTTGTTTCATTTACATCTATCAGTCAGTACCTACTGTCACCCTTTACACATTTCGTTTTGTTTCAGAGTAGCAACATAATCCAAGACCCTTGGAGGAACCAACTATCCTTCGCAGTACTAGACATCTATCCGGTGCGAGAATGCCAGGATATCTACTCCAAGTTAGCCATCATCATTATTGATAACTTCTTCATCAGTCTAATCTACTTGAACTCATCATTATTGATAACTTTTTCATCAGTCTAATCTACTTGAACTACAGTGTCTCGTCCTGTTTAGTAGTTTATAAGTTCATAATCTATTTGAGAATTTGTTTCTTTTTCAGACAATACGTTACTCAGAAGAATTTCTGTGCCGGTTTCTTCTCAAAAGGCGGCGGAGCTTGTAATGTAATTCTCTTAAGTTATCACATTTATCCTTAATTTAATTTTTTGTAAAAATAGTTAACACATAAAGCAATCTTTGGGTGCCAATGGGTGTTTCAAAGTTTTTGCAAAGGCTGCTCGTTCGCCTGTTCTTAGTAGATAAGTATTAGGTATTAGCCTTCTGCCTGCCATAGGCTAAATATATACTTACTTACCTACCCTGTATTTTAGTAATTAGTTAGAGCATTTGCTAATACTAATTTATTTTAAAATTTTATCATCAGGGCGATGTCGGTGGTCCTGGCATCGTCAACGGGATCCTGGTCGGCATCGTCAGCTTCGGTTCTCCTGTCTGCGGCACCCCTGACGCGCCAACTGTCTTCACCAAGCTGGGCTACTATACCGACTGGATCGAAGGCATCATGGAACAGGTGCATCTCTTCTCTTTTTATCCTTACCTTTCCATCCTCCTCTTTCTATTTCCACTTTGAAATGGTCCACTATCTTCACCAAGGCTTACCTACTTAGGTTCTTTGCAAACGGAATCAAAGACTAGGTACCTACTACATGAAACAGGTTGAACTCTTTTATAATAGGTGAGACTTCAGAAAATAAACTTAGGTAGGTACTTACGGTAAATTACACGAGGTAGGTAGTAGGTATTTCCTACTTAATTGGTAACCAAATATATTTTTTTCAGGACGTCCCGAACATCGGGTACAGAACTACCCTGAAAACAAGCCCAGCACCAGTCACCCTGCCAGAGCATAACACCATGTTACCAACCACCTTCGTCTTGGAACCCGTAGACGCCAATTGGAAACCTCCGTTCATCAATGCTATCGAGATGCAAGCTCCTACATCCCTGAGGTTACTGGAAGATGAAGATCTCTTCAAAGAGTTTTTATCCACCTTCTTTGGCAGCAAAGAGGCGAAAGAGTACGAAGAACTCCTTGCTGATACCACCGAGAAAGAAATCAAAAGACAAAAAAAAGTTAAGTCAACAAAGGTTAAGCTGAGAAAGCCTAAAGCTGAAGAAAAGGTTGAAGGAATAGAATTTGTAACTAAAACCTTTGATCATACAACTCCATATTCTAGATTTACAGCTTTAGATGAGATTATGTCTCAGGAAGTCAGGAAGTCTCAGGAAGAAAGTAGAGAAGCTTCGTCTGAAGACGATGCTGAAATAGAGAGGAATATCCTCAAACTGATTGAAAATATCGACATTTCTGATAATGAGGAGGCGCAAGAATCCAATAACATTGACAGCAAAAATGCAAAAGAAATTAGAAAAGGTTTTTCAGAAAACGATGTACTAGAACTTTTACTGAACGCTGATGACAACAACAATCAAAAGAAAGTAAAAGGAATGACGGATATAACTGAGGACGAAGCATTTGAAATTCTTCTCGATGGTGACACTATCCCAAGAGAGAAGGAACCAGCAATAGAAGATGTTTCAGTAAAAGATTCCTTAGATCTTGTACTGGATTATGAAGATAATAAAGACGGAAATTTTATGAGGGATATTGACGATTCTATTCTTACTTTGCTATATATTTCTGATAACGAGACAGATAACAAACCTTTAGAGGCACTAAACAATGTCATTGAGGACTTTGATGAAAATGTAGACGAAGGCTTGAGTATTGCGTTGGACGGTTTCAAAGATTTGACTTTCCGGAATAATGGTACTGGGTCTGTGTATAATGTTTTGCCAAAAGACGAAATGTATGAGTTACTCGCTGAAGCCATTGATGATGTTACAAAAAATAAAAAATAATTTGGTAACTGAGCAGACAATTGTTTTGATTCATCTGCATCAGTGTTAGTCTCCATTTTACAATATTTTTGTTGGTCAGTTTAGTGTTTGGGCTAGATTTTCCTTTTTATTTATTCTAGTTTATTGATCAAAGTTACAGTCATTTATTTTTAGTCATTTATTTATTTATTTATTTATTTATTTACAACTTAAGCTAACATTACAGATATTTTCATTACAGATATTTCTAAGGCGTTAAATAAGTCAAAGTCAAAAAGCATTTATTCATTAGGACGGCTGGGATCACTTATATGTAATGGAACGTAAAATGGATGTCAGTAGATGTAGATGTCCGTGTGTCAGATGGCGCTAGAGTCACCAAAATCGATACCATTATTGTGTTTCCAACTTTTAAAATTTCCTGCTATTTGATGAATTTGATTTCTTACCTTGCCTAAGTAAAAACCAGAAAATATGTAAGGATATATTGTCTGTGACCACAGACAATATATACTAGGTAAAGTAGATTAAGGTATAACTCATCTGTATAGATTATCTACTATTAAAAACAGCGCATACGAGAAGATATCAACCTACCTATTATCATCAAATATTTTAGGAAAACTGAGAAAGATTGATGAGTTGATCATTGACGGAATAAACGAATAAGAATTCCGTAGTACCTACATAATTTGAAATAGTTTAGGTTTTTTATGTCATTTTGATGAAATTGAATTGATATTAATTAGATTTGACAAACATAAAGTTATGTCATAAAATGTGTTAGATAAGTATATTGTGATATTAAATTTAGGTACTTTATTGAATTACGTAGAGTAAACGGTAGTATGGCAGAAGGCAGATAATAATTGGGAAAATATTTTTTATAGCAGTTGGCACCACCGACCGTATAGTTTTTCACAGAAATTAGGGTGGTGAATTGGTGATTTTCAAAGGAAATCACACAATTATAAGGTAAATTATCATAATTATGTAACACTTGATGTGTATGCTGTTTTATTACGTTATAAAATCACTCAATTAACTGTTCGTAGATAAAATAATCCATACGTAAGTGGCAAAGATAACCAAACTTTCGTGTTTCAAAATTGAATTTTTATTCTCAAAAGCTTAGTTCCTTTGTTTCTATTATATCTGCGGTAAGAAGTTCTTATTATTCGTAGTTTAGCGCTCATAAAATCATTTAGCCGGCTTCAGGATAGAATTTTCATGTTATGTAACTCGCCAGAATCGATGGCTATTGGAAAACTAACCTTATTGTATATACCTTATCAGAAACTTATCATTTTACATGATTTCCAGACTATCGTGTCTTACGTATTGTAATGATAGTTAGCTTAGACAAGTTGCGTATGTTGTATGATGAATCAAAATCATCTAAATGTTATGTTGTTGTAAAATCAGCTGCTTGCTTGACAATCTGAAGGAACTTCCTAGGTCCTCCTAGTCTTACTAATATTAAATTTGGTAGCAAAAAAGTACTTCAATCAAGTAGGTTTTGTATTGATTTCAGAACATCATCACAATTGAGTTACTTACTGATTTTTTTTTAAATTTTCCTTTATTAGATACAGGTACAGTGAGATCCAATTTTATTAGTATTAAGTAGGAATAAGTATACAAATTACTTGTAACATCTTTCACACATAAATTTTCTGAGACAGCTTGATACAATTGATGATTAAAATACAAAATACTTTATTTACCATACCAAAATGATAACATTTATAAATGTTGGTACATCAGACAGTTACTAATGTTCCCCGCCTGTGTCGCGGGAGACGGGGAACAAAATATTTGCCAGCAAGTTAAACTACGTGACAAAAATATCATAATAATCATATAATTTCCCATTATATGCCCGTGGCAAATCTATAACTGTATGTATTTCAGCAACATGGCCAACTTATTAATGCGTCGCGCTCTGCTGAACGCGATCCGAGTGCCGGTCGCCACTCGCTCCACATCCTCCAACATCGGAGAGTTCGACAAGGTCGGTACCTAATACTTTCCTAGAAGTTCAACTTTTCTATAACATACTAGCTGACCCGTGGCAAATGTTGTTTTGCCATTATAAGTAGGTCCTAACCTACTTATAAAGGTACTGATATCGCTATAAAAAAATATTTATGGGTTGCTTTTGAAAATTTAGGGTTGGGTGGGTTATTTTTTAATGCCGAATCTTAAAACATTTTTTTTAATAAAATAAAATATTTTTGGGTGGACCACCCTTATACAGGGGGATGAAAAATAGTTAACATCCGATTCTCAAACCTAATTAAAAATTTCAATAGAATCGGTGGAGCCATTTCGGAAATTAATTTTATTTTATTTATAAAAGGTACAAGTATATTTTAATATTTTTTTTGTTGCTCGATTATCTACGATCAGTCCTAGGACTATGACTAGGTGTGCGGTGGTTCTGGTTTCAAATTAAAAACTCTGTAGCAAACAGAGTTTTTTATTTACAGTTGTAAAACGTAAACAGGTTCACGACTGTATCCCCAAGGTGCGGTAGACATTATCTCAGATCTTTTTATGTTACTTATTCCAGATCCTATGAAGATGTCTAAGGGGGGTAGTCACAGGCATGTCCAAACACATATTATTTGATACATTCCCACATCTTGCAAAGTTAGTATTCCATACGTGACAGGTTGCAAGCCCATCGCCGCCTATAAGAACACTAACTGGTTTCCTCACGATGTTTTCCTTCACAGTTTTGAGCTCGTGCTAAAGCGCATATAAATTTTTCGAAACGAAAAATCCAGTGATGCACGGCCGGGATTCGAACCCACGACCTTCGGATTGAAAGTCGAGGCACAACCCCATTCGACCAACACGGCTCCATTTACAGTTGTTCAGCTTATAATTTTATTAATAAAAAATTTAATAAATAAATAAATTATCAAAATGGGGTCAAGTTGCTAAATTTAAAGCATGGTGCTTGTTATACATTCATACGACATGGATACTGCAGCGTTGCATTAACCTGAATACATTGCACGCGGCCCCATCGCAACGCCGAGATGCCGACGCAGCGCAACGTGACTTCGTGCGTCAATGCCTCCGCCGGACATTGGATGCCCGGCCTCGTGTTTCCGTCACTTCGGATTCTCACATCGACCGATTTAGACTTAACTCTAGTTATAAAATTAATTGTAATTCTTTTACTTAATAAATAATTTTTGTCTTTGAAAGTTGCATTTTTTTGCAACTCCTGGCCACGACTCTCATAATTGGCGCAGCCTTACGGATTCCTGTACCCGCGCGCGATTACGTCACAGGAATCACGCGCGTTTCGTCACGGGAACCACGAACCTATACTCTACTACACGGGAGCCGCCGTCCAGGAGTGATCCAGAAATCGATCTCGCAATACCAAGATGTGCATGTGAGTACTTTAGTTTCTATCTAGAGTTGCTTCCTTTCATTGTTCCTATAAGTGTTAATTTTAAAATCCCAAGATTTTCCATCCAAGGCAATCGAGGACCCCTAGGTTAGACAATCTCAGTCGTAATAATTTGCAAGACGCACAAAGAGATTTAGGAGATTTAGAAAATAGTTTTAGTGATAAATTTGATCAAACATATATAATAATGACTGAACCTACAATTGAGCATGTGTTTAAAGCCCTACGCATGGTGCCCGAATTTGACGGGAACCCCCATGTGCTCACAAGATTTATTCGTTTGTGCGATCAATTAGTGAATAGTTTTGTTAAGAATGAGATTGGTTATGAGCTAACTAACTTAGCCCTTATTAACGGGATTTTGAACAAAGTTGTAGGGTCCGCCGCCCGTCTCATTAACGCAAACGGTATTCCGGATAGTTGGGAAGGCATTCGATCTGCCTTGATTAATAATTTCGCCGATCAGCGAGATGAAACGTCGCTGTACAATGATCTTGTGTTACTGAGCCAAGGGTCACAAAGCCCTCAAGAATTTTATGAACAATGTCAGAGTCTGTTTAGCACTATTATGACGTATATTAGTTTGCATGAAACGGTAGCGAGTACGATTGAATCAAAAAGATCCTTGTATAAGAAGTTAACCCTTCAATCATACGTACGCGGTCTCCGTGACCCGCTGGGATCTCGTATCCGTTGCATGCGACCTGATACTATTGAGAAAGCCCTAGAGTTTGTGCACGAGGAGGTTAACACCTTATACCTGCAGCAGCGTAACGAGCATCTTCCTCAAAGAAAGGTGCTGCCGCAATACCAGGTTAGTAACTCTAAATTTAATTACGGCTTTACACCTTCGCCGGTCGCTACGCCGCCCCAGGCCTCGCGACAATTCCCTATGCAGCCTCCACGTCCGTTCAATGTGCCTGGACCGTCACAGCAGACATCCGCACAGCCTCCGAGACCAATGCCGATCTGGAAACCGCAGAATCCACAGTACAGAGGACCAACACGGACGCAGCAGATGTTTGGTGCGCCCCCACCAAATTACAGACCTCAGAGTAACGTTTTTAGGTCTCCTAGGAATGCTGCTGGAGCTGGTGCTGAGCCGATGAGTGGTGTCAGTCACTATGTGGCTAAGCCATTCCCTGCGCGTCAACCTCACGATTGGAGTAAATTTGGTAATCCACCACCCTCGAACTATTTCAAAACTAGGGAGATGAACTTTAACGAATTGTATGATTCCCAATCCTATGATGAATTCCAGGACGATTATCATTACGAATATTACCAAGACTATAACGAATACCCTAACTATACTTGTACGTACTCACATGACCAACCCCAGTACTTAGATAGCTACTGCGTAGAAGAGATACAAGAGGATGTCCCTACGCCTGAAAATGAAAATTTTCAGAAAACTCCCAAATCAGACAAGTTAAAATAGAAGTTAACTTACAAACTCAGAGACAATTACCGTACATTCAGATATCAGATCCCCCTCTTAGATTTCTTATTGATACTGGTGCAACTTCATCCTTTATAAGCCCAGAAGCAGTAAAACGCTTTTATCCAAATGTACCGTTGAATTTCGATCCCTATGAAATAAGAAATATTCATGCTACTACCCGAAGCGATCATTCTATCACAATCCCATGCTTCTATGAGATCAAAGAACAGGAAAAGATCACCATGTATGTTTACAAGTTTCATAATTTCTTTGACGGACTAATTGGACTTAACTTACTAGAGAAATGGGAATCTAATATCGACTTAAAGACTAAAACTTTAAATACAAGACACTCGACTACCCCGCTATTAGTGTATGACTCGCGTAACTGTAACTTTTATGAAGAGATCATACCGGCCAAGTCTACCAAATTAGTTAGAGTTCCTATTAATTTTCATGACGGTGAAGTATTTGTCCCTGAGCAGAAAATATCAAACTGTGTGATAGGTAGCTGTGTTACTACGATAAGAAATTCTCGTGGTATCATAGAGATTGAAAACCCGACTCGACACGACGTAGTCTTTTCGATGGACCGTCCCGTTAGCGCTGAATTGTTTAATGTTCAGTGCTCGCGCACTAAACAGCCAACGGACCGCGCGCAAAAAGTTATATCGCGATTGCGCACGGACCATTTAAATCCGGAAGAACGGGCTAACCTAGAAGCGCTTTGCTCAAGGTATGCCGATGTATTCTATATAGAAGGCGAACCTTTAACCTTTACCAATCAGATCAAGCATAGCATTCGTACAACCGACGAAGTACCGGTGTACACTAAAAGTTATAGGTACCCTTTCATTCATAGACAAGAGGTTCAAGATCAGATCTCAAAAATGCTAGACCAGGGAATAATTCGCCCTTCGCAGTCGGCTTGGAACTCTCCGATCTGGGTTGTTCCAAAGAAAGTAGATGCATCTGGGAAGACTAAGTGGCGTTTAGTGGTAGACTTTAGGAAGTTGAACGATAAGACTATTGACGACAAGTATCCCATACCTAACATCGCTGACGTACTCGACAAATTAGGGAACTGTCACTACTTTACAACCCTTGACCTTGCTAGCGGCTTCTACCAAGTCGAGATGAACCCCGACGATATCCCCAAGACAGGATTCAACGTTGAACACGGCCATTTTGAGTTTCTTAGGATGCCTATGGGGCTCAAAAATTCACCCTCTACATTCCAAAGGGTTATGGACAATGTTCTCAGGGACCTCCAGAACGTAGTGTGCCTAGTTTACCTTGATGATATCATTGTTTTCAGTGTGTCTTTGCAAGAACATATGGTTAATTTAGAAAAAGTATTTCAAAGATTACGAGAGTCCAACTTTAAGATCCAAATGGACAAGTCCGAATTTCTTAAATTAGAAACAGCATATCTCGGTCACATTATCAGCAAAGATGGTATAAAACCTAACCCAGATAAGATCAGGGCCATTGAGAAGTTTCCCATACCCAAAACCGCTACTGAAATCAAAAGATTTCTTGGTTTGCTGGGCTATTATCGTAAATTCATACCGGACTTTGCCCGTATAACAAAGCCGATGACTCAATGTCTTAAGAAGGGATCTAGGATAACTATCAATGACGCGGACTATCGTAACTGTTTCGAAAAATGTAAAACCCTCTTGACTAACCAACTAACCCAATCTTGCAGTACCCTGACTTCAACAAAGAATTTATACTGACAACTGACGCTTCTAACTTTGCCATAGGAGCCGTCCTTTCACAAGGACCAATAGGTAACGATCGACCTATAGCTTACGCATCTAGGACTTTAAATACGAGTGAGATCAATTATAGTACCATCGAAAAGGAACTGTTAGCGATAGTGTGGGGAACGAAATATTTTCGCCCTTATTTGTTCGGTAGGAAATTTAAAGTCCTGACAGATCATAAGCCCCTTCAATGGATGATGAATCTCAAAGAACCCGGTTCAAGATTAACACGATGGAGGTTAAAGTTAAGCGAATATAATTACACCCCCATCTATAAACAGGGTAAGCTCAATACTAATGCAGATGCATTGTCTCGAATAGAATTAAATAACGAAGAGACAAGCTCTATCGCTGTTAATGCTCCTGAGACTGTAAGACAACCTTCAGTTGCCGGCTCATCTACAGTCACAGTTCACACTAGTGCTGAAAATCCCATCTTAGAGATCCCCATTTCAGACGAGCCTCTGAATAAATTCAGCCGACAAATATCCTTTGTAGTGGTAGGGGACATTAAAAAACGACCAACTGTGACAAAACCCTTTGAAACCCATACTAAGACGACTATACAACTGACTGAATCGAACTTAGAGAACGATGTAGTAAATGCTATTAAAGAATATGTAAATCCTAAAGTAAAGACAGGAATTATCATCAGTCCACCCTTGGCTATGTATAAAATCATCCCGATTATTCAAGATAAATTCAAAAGTTCAGCCATGAATTTAGTCTTAACTAAGACCGAGGTAGAGAATGTTAAGGAATATTTACGCCAACAAGAAATCATTAAAAATTATCACGAGGGTAAAACCAACCACCGTGGTATAACTGAGTGTTTCCTAGCTCTATCCCACAGATATTACTGGCCCAAGATGAAAGATTCCGTCACAAAGTACATCAATGAATGTAGTGTTTGTGGCCAAGCTAAATATGATCGTAACCCCATAAAGCAAAGGTTTTCGGTAGTACCACCACCTACAAAACCCTTTGAGATCCTTCATCTTGATCTTTTCACAGCCCAGTCAGAGAAATTCCTTACACTCGTTGATTCCTTCTCTAAATATGCTCAGGCATATCATTTAAGAGACGGCACAGCCCTAAGTGTCATTCAAGCTCTCCTTACGTTTTGCACTCATCATGGCATTCCTTTGACTATTGTCACCGACCAAGGACCTGAATTCACCAACGCACTGTTCTCTGAGTTCACTAAACTTCATAAGATACAGCATCATAAAATCCTTGCTCACAGTCCTAATGATAACGGAATCGTGGAACGCTTTCATTCAACTATCCTTGAACATCTTAGAATTTTGAAACTTGAAAAGAAAAACGAGCCTGCCATCAATCTTATGCCTTATGCAGTTTTGGCTTATAATAGTTCTATTCATAGTTTCACAAAATGCCGACCAATTGACCTTATAACAGGACATTTTGACCCACGAGACCCGGTAGATATAGACCTTACTGAACACCTACTTCAACAATACTTAGTTGACCATAAAAATCGAATGACTCAGGTTTATGACGTAATTAACGAGACCTCTTTACATAATAGGACTGTATTGACTGAAAACAGGAATAAAGACCGTGAACCTGAAAAGGACTACACGCCTGACCAACAAGTGTTCGTAAAGAATCCTTTAGCGAACAGACAAAAACTTGCACCACGTTTCACACAAGACACAGTCTTAGCTGACCTTCCTATTCACATCTATACTAAAAAGAAACGAGGTCCTGTTGCCAAATCGCGACTCAAGCGTAGTCCTAAGGATCCTGTTTTGTTACAGAATACTACTCTTCCTTCTGCTTCAACTGACTCGAGGACAAGATGTTTCGATTGACTCACTACAAGACGGACCAGGAGTTCTCCCATTTAAACTAGGACCCACTAAAGTGATATCCCACTATCATTCCTTTTTAAACTATATCAATCTCGATGAAGTTCACTCACAAATTCAATTAATTAAGTCTCAATTATCTGAATCTAGACCCCAACTAAATAATAAGACCTTATACCTTTATGAGCCTCATATTGATTATCTTAGTGCCAAATTAGAACGAATTTCTGACCAACTGAAAACTTTCGAACCTAATCGTAAAAAGAGAGCGCTCATTGATGGACTTGGTTCAGTAATTAAGAGCATTTCCGGAAACTTAGATTATACAGACGCAATTAAATATAACGACGCTATCAAAATTCTTCAGAGTAACCAACATAAGTTAGAGTCTGAAATTAATAATCATATTAGTTTAAATCAAGAATGGACAGCGGAAAATTCAAAACTTTTAAAAAACATTACGTTGAATCAAGAAAAGATAGAGGGAATTCTTAGTAAAATAATGCAAAGCGACAGTACTCAAGAAACGGAATTAGTTAAATACGCCCATCTGGCACAACACCTTATAATACTAGGCGATAACATCGATAGATTGTCGGAAGAACTTTACAAATTAGAAAACACTCTAGCTTTTATCAGGGTTTCGGGCGCTCCGCATTCAATATTAAATATTGCAGATTTGAAGGTGATTTTAGATAAGTTAAGGATTTTATACCATAAGGATGAAATCCTTTCAGTAGAACTTAGGTACTTTTATGATATAATTAAGTTAGGATATTTCTATATAGATAGCCAGATAGTTTTAGTTTATAAGGTACCGATTGCCTCTCCCTCAACCTACGATTTATATAAACTTTCCCTTATCCCTAACAAATTTAACCAAATCCTTATACCCTACCTACCCTATATAGCAATCTCTGGACTTGATTCTATGTACATGGAGACAGAATGTCCGAAGGTAGAGACATGGTATTTATGCGAGCGGAAGTCCAACTACAAGCTCCGAGGTGATCCTGACTGCATTCATCAGCTGATCCTTAAGCAAGAAATACAACCATCCTGTAAGCTGATTTCGATTATCCTGACGAGCGAAGCAGTGGAGCAGCTAGACGGCAAACACTATACCGTGAGTTTCCCAAACCAGACCAAGGTCAAGACATCCTGTGGACAGGAGCAGTATAGAATCCTGCAAGGAAGCTACCTGATTGCCATCCCAAGCGGTTGCTATCTCAAGACGCCCGTCTTCACTATAACCAACTCGGATGATCGTATCAAGGGTCACCCACTCAAAATCATGGAATTACCGGCATACAAAGTAAAGGTACGTGCCGAAGACCCACCTATCATCCTGAACTCTATGGATCTTGAAAACCTACATTCCATCAACGAGAAAATATCACTACAGACTCCAACAAGGTTAGATGAAATCTCGGACCAAAGCTTATACCATACTACGATTCCAATCTACACCATCTTATCGAGTGCAGCTGTACTGACTATCATCGTCATCGCATATCGAACCTTTAGAGGAAAATTGAACGGTAAAAATCCAACAGATGATACAGCCACCTCTTCTAACCCTAATGGAACCTATGCTGAGATACCAGAGAGGAAATGTCTTCCACATCAGATCAGAGTTGATCACAGCATCAATTCAGCAACTCTGTCGAAAAACATTTCGAAATAGTCGCTGAAGTACGGGGGGAGGTGTTATACATTCATACGACATGGATACTGCAGCGTTGCATTAACCTGAATACATTGCACGCGGCCCCATCGCAACGCCGAGATGCCGACGCAGCGCAACGTGACTTCGTGCGTCAATGCCTCCGCCGGACATTGGATGCCCGGCCTCGTGTTTCCGTCACTTCGGATTCTCACATCGACCGATTTAGACTTAACTCTAGTTATAAAATTAATTGTAATTCTTTTACTTAATAAATAATTTTTGTCTTTGAAAGTTGCATTTTTTTGCAACTCCTGGCCACGACTCTCATAATTTGCTAATAATTTATTTATTTAATATTAGGTATTAGGAAAACCAACAGCTAAATCAACTTAATTAGGTGAATTTATATAAACAGAAAGCCAATTATAGGTTCTCTCTCACGTTTAGAGGTAGCTTAGCGAAAGAAAGGTAGGAACAGAATGAAAGTTAACTAAAATTTGGAATAGGTACATACAACAGAGAAATACAAAAAGAAAAAACTAATAATAACACAACCACTTAAAGAAAACGAAAACTAAACAACCTACACTACTTGCATACTTGATACTACACTCATGACTCACTCATTTTTCTCATGTTAAGCCTGTAAATTTGTGTTTCAGATCGGCAAGCGTGAGTGGGTTGGTTTTGGCTACAACGGCATGCCCAACTACGTGGACCGCGCGGACTTCCCCCTGCCCGCCGTGCGCTTCCGTGAGGAAACGTCAGATATCAAGGTATAACAAATATGCTACCTCGCTTCATTTGAAGTCTCTGTGGCGCAGTGGGCGAAGGTCCGCCTGTCAAAGTCAAAGTCAAAAAGCATTTATTCAGTAGGACCGCTGGGATCACTTTGAAACGATCTGAACTGTGACGCAGAAGGTTGTGGATTCGATCCCCGCCGCGGGACAAATGTTTGTATGACCTACAGATATTTGTCTCAGGTCTGGGTGTTTCTATGTATAATATGTATGTATTTAGAAACAAAAAAGTATATAAGTAGTATATCAGTCATCTGGTACCCATAACACAAGCTCTGCTTACTTTGGGGCTAGATGATGCTGTGTGGAAAGTCCAGCATTATTTTATTTAGTTAATTAAGAATTAGGATCTAGTTACACAAGATAGGTATTATTATTTATTTATTATTTACTACTGGCCCCGGGCGCGACTTCGTCTGCGCATTGTTCCGTCATACAAACTTTAGAAATAGAACTACCTTGTTCCAATCCAATCCATGAAAATACTGAATTCATTTTTGATTTGCTGTCTTTGATAAATATAAATAAGTACCCATCTAAGGGGTTGGGTAGTTTTGAAAAAAAAAACTTATTTACATTTAGGCATCACAACCCTACAAATAGTCTTTTAATTTAAGTAACAAAAATTGTGCAAAGCACAGTAGAACGAAATGACATCGCCATTTTGAAAAGTCAAAAGTTATTGGTTGTCATGGCAACCTTAGAGCAGTGCTCTTTGTGTCAAACAGATTACTGCTAAAGTTTTTGTGCAATATTCCCGTTGTCCTTTTACATATTTTTTGCTTTTCAGGAACGTATTTCGGGATAAAAAGTAGTCTATATGCTATTCTAGAGTTATACCTTTCACCTTACCAAATTTCATTGTAAACTGTTTCGTCGTTTGAGCCTGATCCATACACAAACATCCAAACATCTTAACAAACTCACAAACTTTAAGCTTTATTATATGAGTGGGATTTATTTGGTAAACCAACAGCTTTAAAGTAAGCAGTATCTCAAAACAATGTCCCAGGCACTACAGCGTCCCTTAGAGTGTAGGCATAGGTTGCCTCCTGACGCTGTATAAATCATCTAATAGAGATGTTAAGGCCTCTGTTATCACCATACTCTAACCTCAAAAATATTGACACATTTGAACAGTAGCTTAACCTAACTTCCAGGTTCTCCGTGAAAAGGAAAAGGGAGACTGGCGCAAGTTGACCGTAGAAGAGAAGAAAGCTCTCTACCGTGCTTCCTTCTGTCAGACCTTCGCGGAGTTCCAGGCGCCGACGGGGGAGTGGAAGGGGGTGGTGGGCTGGGGGCTCGCTATAGCCTCGCTTTCCATCTGGATCTACATGGCTATGAAGGTTTGGGGTATGTGAACCTTTGTTGTACACAATGCTGCTTATTATAAAAACGTTAAACCTCGGTTGAACCCCATGTTGACACATGTCAAAACAAAACTGTTACCACAAAAAAGCGTTTTATGTACGAGTATTTAAATATCGTTTTTCTAGGGACAGTTTTTAGTTAGACTTGGTCTAAACTCAGCTCATTTTCTTGTAATAAGCCCCAATAAGGCTAACAATCTGTCCACCACAAGTCGGTTGACGACCTCTGTGACGCAGTGGACAAAGGCCCGCTTGTGACCTAGAAGATTGCGGGTTCGATTCCCGTAGTGGGACAAACTTGTATGATCTACAAATATTTGTCTTGGTATGTAATGATGTAGGTACATATTTATCAGTCATTTGAAACTACACACACACAGTTGCTTGTTTAGTTTGGGGCTAGATAGCGCCATGTCCAGCTTTATTTATTGTTTTCTTTATGGTGGACCCATACGGAAGCTTTATGTGCAAGGAAAAATATTATTTACTAGCTGGTACCCGCGACTTCGTCAGCAAAATAACATACTTAATAAAACAGAACTGAAAACTGCTGTTCAGAAGATTCTCTTCAGATACTTTAAAAAATAAAAATGCAATAATAGCGCCATCTCGACTTCAGCACACCATCGCAACGCCATCTAGTGGCCTTCAACTGGAACTTCACTTTAAATTTCCATACAAAATATCAACCCTTATTTCACGCTCTTCATGATTAGTTTTGAAAAAAAAAAAAGTAGCCTATGTCCGTCCCTGGAACATAATCTTTATCCATGTCATATTTCAGCATCATCTGTTCAGTGGTTTAGGCGTGAAAAGGTAACAAACAGACAGACAGACAGACACAATTTACTACATAATAGATGGCGCCACAGGAAAAATTAGATCGCGCTATCGTTGCGTTTTGGGGAACCTAACATATAAACTCGCTAATCCTCTACTTTTCAGCTTTATGATATTAGTATGGATTTGATAGGACCATTTTTTTTTATTACACAATGCATGTAATAAAAAAAAACTGTGGCACTGTTATGTTCCGTTGCTTGGTGTAGTGAAGCACTGATAGGCATATTTAATTCCTCAGATATCTGGTCTGACCATCTTTTGGGACTTCTGCCTCTGGGTCTTTTGCCGTGAAACTCTAAAGTATGTTCTAATTGCAGTGTACAGTCCGATCCCGGAGTCTCTGAGCGACGAGCGGCAGAAGGCGCAGCTCAAGCGGATGTTGGACCTCAAGGTCAACCCTGTGGACGGGCTCGCTTCCAAGTGGGACTACGAGAACAACCGCTGGAAGTAAACTGTAAGTTGGTGCACCACATTTTGTCAAACCGGCTCCACAATGGAGTACTTTAATATGGATCATCTTAAAGTGCGTCTCCAAATAGTGTTTGTTGCTGGTTCTTCACGGTAGTGGTCGTGAAGGAACAGAAGAATCACATAGTTTTAAGACTTTTCTAAGTGATCCCAGCGGTCCTACTGAATAAAAAAAGTTATTTCTGACCCTTTTTCTGGTCCATAGACTCAAATTAATCTTACAGGTTACAGGTTAAGGGCTAGTTTCACCAAACTTTATCTAACAGAGTTAATTTGACATCTAGTAAGAGGAATAACAACGGATTAAATACTTAACAGACCGTTACAATTGCTTTGTGCTCCATCATGCTCTAACAAAGGAATATCTTCATTAACAGGCCGCTAAATCTAATCGCTGGTCGGCGCCCGTTAGCTCACTAGCAGTTGACATCGTAGAACATTAAAAATATGTCACAACAACCAAAAATCCGAGAGTGACAGAGAGCCGCTTGTCTGCGCAGAACACAATTTTGTATGAAAAAGCGTTCACTGCGCAGACAAACCGCTAACGGACGATTTATTAACCAGCTGTTAAACTTGACTTTGGTGAAACTGGCCTAAATGCCTTTTAACTTTGACTTTGAAAGTCGTTGAATGATGTTTCGCAAATCTGAATATTTCTATGACATTGATCCAAACCCGTTCATTGGGCACAACTATTTAAATTTAAAACACCTAGGCCCTTATTAATAAACGTGGTGTAAAGTTACGCTAGGCTTTAACTCCAAAAATTGTATGGTTACTCCTAAGCTACACCCGGCGTAACTTTACACCACGTTCATTAATAAGGTCGTAAGAGGATAGCTAGGTCCCAAATCGTATGTTGCCCTAAAATCACTATTCTTTTAGGATGACTGATGTAAGCGGCTCAGTCTTCCAATCCTATGGTCGTGGGTTCGAATCCAGTCATAACCATGAGTATTTCTATTTGACTTTGAAGGACAGCATCATTTAACTGAGCTTATTTGTCAGCAGATTTCGTACGGGGCTTCGCTTCGCAACGCTTAACTGGTATAGAATAGAATCAACTGTTATTTAAGAGAAAGTATGTAAGATACATAAAATGTGATGATTCCAAACAATATGGTTTTTATTGAACCTTTTTACCTAACTTATTTAGTCCCACTGCTGGGCAAAAAGTCTCTGAAGTCTTTAGTGGTTTTCCACAAATGGAGACACGTATGTCTTCGAACTTGCCCCTGACTAATCTCTAAGAAATCTTCAAATGATTTTGTATGACTAGATCTAAGACAAAATAAATAAGAAAAATTTGAGTATTGACAAACCCCTAATTCGTAATCTTATAGGCAGTCGATACGTAAATTCGGTATACATACGAGTATATTCGGAAAAGTAACATAAAAATATCAGAGAGAATGTCTACCGCACCTTGGGGATACAGCCGTGAACCTGTTTACGTTTTACTTGTTTTTTTTTTTTTTTATTTATAATGCTGGACTTTTTCACATAGCATTATCTAGCCCCAAAGTAAGCAGAGCTTGTGTTATGGGTACTAGAATGACTGATAAACTACTTATATACTTTACTTTTTGTTTGTAAATAAGTACATCCATACTAATATTATGTAAATAAGTTATAATAATAATATTGTAAATAAGTACATCCATACTAGAATTAGCGAGTTTATATGTTACGTTGCCCAAAACGCAACGATAGCGCGATCTAATTTTTCCTGTGGCGCCATCTATTATGTAGTAAAATGTGTCTGTCTGTCTGTCTGTTTGTTACCTTTTCACGCCTAAACCACTGAACAGATGATGCTGAAATATGACATGGATAAAGATTATGTCCCAGGGACACGGACATAGGCTACTTTTTTTTTTCAAAACTAATCATGAAGGGCGTGAAATAAGGGTTGAAATTTTGTATGGGGACTTAAAGTGAAGTTCCAGTTGAAGGTCACTAGATGGCGTTGCTGTTCTATGGCTGAGGTCGAGATGACGCTATTATTGCATTTTTATTTTTAAAAGTATCAGAAGAGAATCTTGTGAACAGCAGTTTTCAGTTCTGTTTTTATTAAGTATGTTATTTTGCTGACGAAGTCGCGGGTACCAGCTAGTACATATTATACATAGAAACACCCAGACCCGAGACAAATATCTGTAGGTCATACAAACATTTGTCCCGCGGCGGGGATCGAACCCGCAACCTTCTGCGTCGCAGGCGGACCTTCGCCCACTGCGCCACAGAGGTCGTCTAAAAAGATTCGGCTTTAACTTCACGTGGCCGGTTAACTTGTTATACCGAAATTAGGGTATCTAATACCCCGCCATTTTTTCGTATGGAGAACTATTAATCATTTTGCATAAAAATTTGGAGTAGGTATCTTAAACCACCAATCTTTTGGTAAAACAACAGGAAGGGGTTGTATAAATAGAAATAAAATAAGTTGCGTAAATCTGGGAACACATTTTATTCTATAATATTAAAAAAATCATTTCAACGTAAATTACACAGAGCTCCTTAGAAAAATGTTGTAAATAATCATTGGCTTTACCAGCTTTACCTTATCTCCTAGTTTTAACTGACTTCAAAAGAGGAGGTTTTCAATTCGACTATAACCTCTTTGTTTATAAATGAGATCTTTTTTTTGTTGGATATTGGATACCTCAAAGATGGTCCCACAATTATCCTATTTTTCAATGAAGTCAGTTTTGTTTTCAGTTTTTTAAACGTTATTACATTTAGACTCGGGTATTTACCAACATGGAATCACTACGTGCATTCGTCCATACTCATTTCATATTTTCCATTAAATCATATATATTTTACTGACCAAATAGTTACAAGTACCCTTATTTAGAAAAAAAAACAACAATTAAATCGATTAATTTATTATAGTTCTTAGACTGAATGAGATTAGTATCTTGTAACTATCGCATCATAATTTTATCCTATTTTACAAAAATACTGTTGGACAAACGTAGGAATATCCCTACATTTAAATAATTTTATCCACCAAACATACACCGTTACAATAATACAATAAATTCATTATTATAATCATATAAATTATTATTTAAACACCTATCACAATATTATTCAAGTCTCAACATCGATTGAACGTTTAATTTAACAAAGAAATATTAACATTTAATTAAATAGGGAAGAATTTGGGAAATATATACAGTATTTATATAATTTTGTCTGATATTATCAGGATATAATAATAATATTTATAGTTAGGAAGGAAAATAAATAGTTTTGACTACTTTTAGTGGTCATAGAGACTGACTAAGTCTAAGCTAGGAATAGTCGAACTAAAGTACCTATTTGATAGACAAATTCTAGATTAAGCAACTAGATAGAGCGACATCGAAAGCGACATAGAAATATAGGTGAGAGTTTACACTAAAATAGTATTATTTTCCTTAATTAATCATAAGAAATCTGAGGTTCAACAGACCCCTAATACTTAGCTTGTGAACATTTAAACAAAATATGCAATAGATTTTGACATTATATCCAGAAAATTTGAATTCCACGTTATCTATCTACATTTTTATTAAATTATATTACTTTTAATTCTTTAGAATAAACAATGATTATTTTGTAGTTAGGCTACTACTGTATCTACAAATTATGCACCATTTTTAGCTTGTCTCATTTTAAACCCCGACACAACAAAAATATTTTTTTTGATGAAACTTTTTCTCTCAAATGGATGAACCGATTTTGATTGGGTTTTTTCTTTGTGGTGTTCTTATCTTAGCTATGATTCTAGAAAATCTTTTCAGCCGTTTGAATGTGTCGGGGTTTTTGATTTTACATTATTACCTATGGTAATATATGGAAATGTCTACATAATTATTTCAATAAAGTAAATACTTACTAGTAGTTATGGCTTCCATAAATATAAGATTCTAGTAAATAAATTGACTAGAAAAGTTGCTAAATCATCACAAACTCATATGGCTAATCATTGACAACAAAATTAAATACGTTTATGTTAAAAAAAGTTAACCCATACAAATATTACTTCTGGGTATTCTACACCCGACTTCAGAGTTGAACCAACCATGTAAAAATTGGTATTTATTTTCTGCATTATTTTGGCAACTAGAGCCATTTTAGGGTTCCAAAACCGGATGGTAGTAGTGAAACCTTTTAATCATGTATTTTTAATTTATGAAGTTTTTGATCTCGATGATAAGTAGTTTTTAATCGTTTCCATTATTTTAAAATAATTTGATGAATTCTTGTTTTAGATAGGAAGGTATACCCAATATTCAAATATGAATGAACATTTTCAAGGTTGCTATTTCTTGGTCAATATTTCACACGTAGACTAGTAAGTAACTCTTGATATCGACCAGCAAATGCGTCCTGACATGGTAATTCAAAGAGGCCTGCCTCTAGTCGCGGAAAGGGAAGAGACCCCCTACACCCTGGGCGTCCCAGTCAGCCACTTCTACGGGCCCGAAACATTCGTCGAAGAACTGCTCCATGGTGCGATGGAGATGGATCGTGGAGCGCTCGAAGTTATGGCCTTCATCCGGGTATACCTGATGGAAGAGATAAGGTTTGAGTTGAGTTTAAAGTGATGCTCAGAGTATTAATGACGGTTGAGTGGGGAAGTTCTTCGTCTATCGATCCGCAGATCGTAAGATCAAACTCGTTCGCGAATCAATGGATTTTGGTTATGTGGTCATGCTTGCTTAGTCGTTCTTGATAGATCGTCGAAGTTAAGCAACGTTCGAAACGGTCTGTAAGTGGATGGGTGACCGCCAGTGGCATTTTCATTTGAGCGCTTCCGTGCTTCGGAGGGCACGTTAAATTGTCGGTCCCGGCTATTTAGGTCGTTAAAGTCATGACGGAGGCCTTAAGGTGGTCTAAAAACTCAGTGACCAGAGTTGGCCACTGACACATACGAACTTATTTTACCTTTGATTATGAATAATACGATAACGTAGTAAGTACATCGTTACATGCAACCTCGCCTCGCCTCGAGCGACTTTGTTTTTTGCGCCCGAGTTGAGGGGCTCAAGGCGTCCTTGCAAAGTTACACGAGTGTGTAGAAAGACACTTCGGGACTTCGGTCAACTTAAGTCGAGCAATTCCTCAGATGTGTTGAGGTGGCTTATAGCCACTGGTAGGTACCTGGTGTGTGTATAACGCTCCAGCCTTAATCAGCGCCCTCGCCAACGCAAGCGCGTGTGTAGGATGCGCTCTCAGATCAGCCGCGGCGTGCGCGAGCAGCAGGCGGCGCGGCGGCAGGTTGCCGGCGCGCCGCCACGCCGCGCCCGCGCCGAGCGCGCCCGCCCACGCCGCGCCCCAGCCGCCGTAACGCTCCGTCCAGAACGAGTCTACAGGCACGTGAAGTTAGTATGAAAATTGGAGGACATGGTCACCATACCCTAAGCTGAACTCGCTTAGTTTCCGTTGCCCTTATTGATAAACGTGGTGTAAAGTTACGCCAGGTTTAAACTACAAAAATTGTATGGTTACTCTCAAGTTACACCCGGCGTAGCTCTACACCACGTTTATTAATAAGGGCCCGTGTCCATTGGCTGGCCTGATTGGCTTTGCCAAAATATTGTATCAGTCTATTCTGAACGACTTGAGAAACGGTACCTCCGTCACCCGACGGAGGTACCGTTTCTCGTCGTTCAGATTATTATTATATATTATTATATTATTAGATACTCCGTACACCGGGGTATCATACCCCACGCTTCGCACAGAATTCATTCAAATATTTTTTGCAAGTTAAAACAGAATAGATTTGGTATAATAAAAATGAAAAATAATTTTATGTCCCTACAATACAAAAAACATAACGAATGAAGTAAAAAAGGAGCTACCTCTCAGCTTTATGTTGTATGATCTCAGCTTTTCCAGCTATGGGATTAGTAACGCAGGGCCTGGAAGAATGGCATAAGCAAAAGGAATACCTAGAATAACGAAGTTTTTCGTCTAAGTCTGATGGTACTCACTATGATGCGTGAGGTCAGTGAGCGGCGCGACGGCGGCGACACAGCGCGTGACGTTACGCGCGTCGTCGGCCGCTAGCGCCGCCGCAGCGCCGCCGCCATACCCGTGCCCCCACACGCCCACGCGGGAACCATCCACCATCTTTAAGTTGTCTCGGAGGTAGCTGAAGATAGGTATAACAATCAGAAAAAATAATTCAAGATTCAGAATTAACTGGAATCTCGTTGTAATCTAGACAACAATCACAGCTTTAGATTGGTTCCCTTTACGTCGAGTCCCTCTACGTCGAGCGGTGAGAGTCACCACATTTTTATTACCTCAATGTCGATTAATGAGTTCTTCCTCGCTTTCATTCCCTTAACGTCGAGTCAAGACAGTGCCGAAAGTACAGTCACATAGTAAAATGAAAAGCTATAGAAAGGGGCAAAGTTTTTACAGATTTGATATGATGATGTGATTGTATAATAATTGTATATTGTAGTAATATTTCATAAATAAATAAAGTAAATTTGTTGTTTTTACGATACAATGTCACTTAAACAATACTATACATAAAACCAACGTGATTATCAAATTTAACCCTTTTCATAAATTAGTCAGGTAAATTTTAGAAGCCGTCTCTTTTACACATATACCTGTCTTCTTACACCTATTGTTCTTATCGTATCGCTGCACTACTTGTTTTCAAATGGGATGACTTTGTTAGTATCAGTTTTGACTTGGAAAGTGTATGTACAAGTGTGTATAACGTTAAAGTATTAATTTATAATAACAACATGTGAAATATTATAGAAATTAAATCGGACACTGCGAGAAATGTAAGTAGACTACTGTACCTATATTAAAAAATAGAGAGATTTTATCAATTTATTTCCAAGATTTTTATAAAATATATATTATTTATCTATTCTACTATCATAACCATGTTGTGTAGGTACATTTTAAAATGTATGTCTAGTAGAACTAATTGTTTATGAATTCGTCAATATATTATTAGGTATCATTACAATAGTATGACTTATAATAAGTATTTGAAAAAATTTTAAGTTAATACACATGACGAACCGATGCGATGGCATAACGAATAACAAAACAAAATGGCGGTCGCCTGGTGGCCGTGCATCCTCATGCATCGTTCAAAAATATTGCTTAAAACTTACTACTTATTAATTAAACTTATTACTTGAATAATACTTTAATGGTTATTATACCATTCTAATATTTGACTATTTGTTCTAGGAATAATTGAAGTACTAACTCAATCTAATTGGATGATATGGATTTGGTTAATTTTTGTGTTACATTATTTTTTAGTACCTACCTATTTTATTGTAGACACGATGTCCTTAACTGTGTGCTTGATTACAATATTTTTAGTCTATGTTACCAATGACACTAATACTTAGTCTGAAATGTTAAACTATTGTGATTTTTATTAAAACGGACTGATTATTATTTTTTGTTTCAATTGTACCTTTCCAAAATCGATGTAAAGGGAATAGGAAGCGTAAACAGTAATATTTAACATAACAATAGTCTTTCAGACTCGACGTAACGGGACTCGACGTAAAGGGAACCAATCAGCTTTATAGGTATCAACAATGTTATGGAATACTAGATTATGAAGCTACAAGATAGCGCTATTGGTGACTTTAACCAGTTGTGAAAAAGCAGTTGTGAAAACGAACCAAACGACTTTGGGCTGTGAAAGTCTTGTCGGCTCAAAGATACTCACGAGAGAACAGCGATCTGATCTTCAACATCCACTGAAAGTAGTTGATGGTAGATTTCCGTTCTTAATTCTTCTCCCTGGAAAAAAAACAAGCACAATGGGATATTTTCGTATGGGCATCAAAACTACCATTCCATTGAGTGGTTTTGACGCCAGCCATCTTACCAACTGTATCCACTCCACTCGAATCAATATCTACAAACCAAGGCACAATTTCTCTTTAAGCCTGTCTTCTTCTATTCTTCGTTTTATAACCTACAGATGTTTATAAACCTCAATCTCTGAGTTGGTTACCTGTCCGCCGGAGCCCCTTGCGTCGATCTCAGCCACGATGAAGTTCCTGGCGGCGGCGAGGTACCAGCCCCAGCCGGGCTGCCAGCGCTCCGTCACCAGCTGCCCGCCTGGCTCCGCTGACCTGAACATATTTGACTATGAATGCGAGGGTTTAGATAAAATGAAATAGAAACTTCTTATTTATGACATCATCATTTCAGCCCGATGACCACGTCCACCACTGAACATAAGTCTCCTCCATAGATTTCCAGAGCGAGTAATCTTGTGCGGAGTTGTGAGGCCTGCACCCCGTCTCCCAACAACCTGTACGTTTATTTACCACACACCTAATTTAGAATAATAAAATATTATGGCCCTTACTAATAAACTTGACATAAAGTTATGTCATGCATAAACTAAAAATTTGTATGGTTATTCATAGGTTATGCATGACATAACTTTATGTCAAGTTTATTAGTAAGGGCCTATAAGTACTACCTAAAACATCGATGGTAGTTGGTCCTTTACGTTGACTGTGTTATGGGGTAGCTTATACCCCGAATAACGCATAGCGGGTATAATATACCCTGGACCGCGGGAAGCACATTAGGTTGATTTAATTTCACCTGTAGCAAAACTAGTTTTTTTTGCATCTTCATGAGAATGAGACGAGATAGCAACAGATTTTGAAAACAATATCCTTTCACCCAACAATAAACACGAGGTTTTTGCTTTTGCTATCTACGTAAATCTCTAAGTACCTACCTATACCTAGAACATTGTAATTGACTGTTAGACTTACACGTGCAGAACCAGAGGCAGAGGTAGGTCATCCGTCTCCCTAAAGCCGGGGGGAAGGAGTAGACGCACTCGGGCCTCCCTGTTCGCTTGCACCTATAATAGAAGAAAAAATAATGATGTTCTGTCTATAATTAATTAAGCCAGTCGTAGATAAAGTCCATCATAGATGAAGTCTCTCATAGATGAAGTCTATCATAGATAAAGTCTCAGTGATTAAGTCTGTCCGAACAGTTTCTTGTAAATCCATGACCGTTATTGAAAGCCCACCTCAACCCTGAAGACTTTTTGCTGCGGATGCTTGAGCGCCGCGAACTTGGTCCGCAGCGCGTGTCCGTCCCACAGCACGGAGATACGGGCACCGCTCGCTGAGCATAAGAACACGGCGGGTGGGCCTGGGCCCAGGCATTCCTGGAAACCAGAAAATCATGATAAAGTTTTTCCATTTCACTAAGGCGGGTTGGTCTTCGTTGTGGGTAAGATGCACGTGTTTCTGTGTGCGTAAGGTCGGAAACGCTATATTATGACAAATGGTGCAATATTCCTTCCTACTTCAGAGAGCTAAAGAACGATTGTTCGTATTGTATTCCCGAGGGACCGTGTAATCTGACATGCTCCTCACATGCACATAATAGCTGAAGTTCTTGCTGAACATGACTCGGTTGTAGAGGCACTCGGCGGGCAGCGTGTCGCTCTCCGCGGCCACGTGCGGCAGCACCGTCGACGTCGGCCACGACGGCAGCGCTGACGTGCTGTTGTCGAACTCCTGGGGAGAAGGAAAGTTCGTAGTTTAGTGGCTGGTGACGGAGTTTTTATCTATCTATCTAAACAGCAAGATTAACACTCATAAATCTATTAATCAGAGTGGCAGTGATGCAGTAGTACCTGCCGGTAGTGCCACGTAGTAGCTAGGTACAGATGCCGCTCGCCATGCAGCCTTCTTCGGAGCTTTTCCTAATAATGTGTTCCTTACAGATTGTGTGTAGATAGCTATGGTGACTGCTTATGATGCATGGGGAAAGTACCTATTGGGTTACTAACCGGATCATCAGTAGGTGCCTGCGTGGTGGGCTCCAGCAGCTGCACACCAGCCCCGGGGCAGGTGAGGCAGGCGGGGGGCGCGGGCCAGGCGCCCTCTGCCGGTAGCGCCACGCGGTAGAGATGCCGCTCGCCTGCCTTGTCTGGGGCTGTTCCTATCAGGTAGCTGGAAGTGTGGAATACTTTTTAGTTATTTAATAGGTATTAGTTTTGACTGGCACTGAACAGGACCGGAAAAGTGGCGTAAATGAGGAGGCCTATACTAAACACTCTGTGGATGTGGGCTTATTAGATAGATAGGTTAGCGTTTAACCTAGTTTTGCTTGATGTAAGGCAGCCCTGAGGTCTAAAGTGGAGCAAGCTTATCTAGGATCCTAACCTACCCTCGATTTTTTGTAGGTACATACAATACCAGTTCTATGACTATATATGATGGAAGGCGGGGCCGTTTCCACTCGTAATCTTAGTATTGAAGAATCTACTCACAGCAACTGCCGCCTTTCATCCCAGCCCACCAGCTGCGTAATCTCATAGTTTCCCTGAGTCAGCGTGACCCTGGCCTCAGCCGTGAGCCTCAAAGCATGTCTCCAGGCAGCTCCACGTGGTGCTTCATTAACTGGCGCGGTGGTGAAGACTGCACCTTTCGCACCCAGTAGGGCTCCGCCCCCGCAGTAACCACAGTCGGGTTCCGCGGGCTCTGCTCCGAGACCTGACCAGCGGGAGCCGTCGGTCTCATCGCGGTATATCTGCAAGTAATAAAAAAGTCAAAAATCATTTATTCAGTAGGACAGCTGAGATCTCTAAAAGTCTTAAAACTGATTGGGTGTTTCCTGTTCCTTTGCGACCAATATACCTAATTTAGAACCAGGGCAACAAACACGGTTTGAGGCCTAGGCTATAGAAAACAAAACAAAGATCTGACAGAACATCTACCGCGCCTTGGATACAGTCGTGATGATGTTTGTTTTGGCCCCATCGCGTTTTCTAAATAATTTCAATCAATGCGTGGGCCAAGACCAAGCGCATATCCAGATATGCTTACATCCTGGCAGTTGTAATGCTGTGCGCTGCAGACGCTGATGATGGAAAGGTTCTGGGGCCGATTCAGCAGCAGCACCGCCACCTGCTTCTCCGACATCCAGCTGCTCCAGCGCACGTACCAGGCTGTAAGGAGGGATATTATTGGCGGGTAATGGATCAGTCAATAATTAAGAGTCCGATTTCTGGAATATTTAATGAAAACAATCTCAGTGGACTGTCTAAGGCATTTTCTAGACTAGTACATTAGTTAATGAGCATAGCAGCACGTCACGTCAGTCAGAAGTCCATCATCAGATCGATTGATTGACTGGAAAAGTTAAAGTGAACTTGTTTTCAAGGGTCGAACTTACTTTTATCAACCTGCGAGGAAAACTGCAGTGGGTGAGGGAAGAGGTACTTGGGAGTCTTCAGGCTGACCACGTTTACCGTCACCACTGGGTTGTTGGTGTTTAGCTGGAATTAAAACAGGTACTTAAAACAGGACGACCTCTGTGGCGCAGTGGGCGAAGGTCCGCCTGCGACGCAGAAGGTTGCGGGTTCGATCCCCGCCGCGGGACAAATGTTTGTATGACCTACAGATATTTGTCTCGGGTCTGGGTGTTTCTATGTATAATATGTATGTATTTACAAACAAAAAGTATATAAGTAGTATATCAGTTATCTGCTTCCCATAGTACAAGCTTTGCTTAGTTTGGGGCTAGATGATGCTGTGTGAAAATGTCCAGCATTATTTTAAAAAATTTTAAAATTTTAAAATTTTAAACTTAGTTGTGTAGCAAGCACAGACATCATATTAGGTACCTACTCAATTGAAAGAAAACAGTATAAGATAAATTCTTTACCGGCTGGCAAAAGATTTCTGGATCAAATAGATTTAACATCAGTGTGAATATAAGTAGGTAGGTACACACATAAATACAAAAACACACAAACACAATTAACAATAGACATGCATACTCCTACTTTGGCGTCAGGAGGCTATAAGAAGGATTATGGGTTCAGATTGAATGCATGAAGATTCTGCTTTATGTAGGTACCTACTTACCTACTTCATCGCGTCGGAAGCTAGAAGACCGAGCTGTTAGTTCATTCAAAACAACGCGTGAAGATTTATTTTCAACTTACCTTCGGATACCTCAAGGCCCGTATCTGCGGGTACGCAGGCGGCTCCGTCTCATCAAGTCCATACCACGGGTACTGGTGCTGGGACACCAGGCTCGCGTTGTACGTCACAAACATCAGACTCTGGGCGTCAGGGCTGAACCATAGCGCTCGCTCCAGTCTCAGCACTTCAGTCTCGTAGAGGAAGTCTGGTACTCCGTTGAAGATTACTCCTGGGACGCCTGGGAAAGAAGCATGGTCAAACAATGCGGAAATACAGCGTCCTATTGTGTGCAGAATGCAGGCATGGTCTTCTGATGCTGAAGGCATTAATGAGGTGGTGGGCAAGCCTACCGTCCGTGCCATCGTCAGAGTACCTCGGGAAGCCTCTGCCCGCCCGTACTTCAGGGTACTAAAAATACTGACTTTGCCCTCCCTAGTAATATTTCAGGTCGCTGAGTACGTAAGATCAAACCTGGCCCACTTTGACAAACTTGGTGATACCCATAGGTACAACACACGACGCGCTGGGCAACTATCAGCCGTGCATTGCTCGTTGGCAAAGTCCGCCAAATTAACTCATGTCATGGGTCCGATTGTTTATAACCGGATTCCGAAGACGGTTACGCAGGCCACTAGCCTGAACATGTTTAAATCCCGCCTAAAGCGCTGGCTGATCGAGCAGACGTTCTACTCGTTCGATGAGTTTGCCAGCCTAAATGTAAGCGAGTAGACGTTAGGTATATTATTATTATTCTTGATGTATTTGTGTTTTTTTTTAATTATATTTTAATGTTGATGCTATATTGTAATTTATTATTATCTTTAACTGACATGTACCAATAGTATGCAATAAATGAATCTGAATCTGAATCTATTCTCAGATAATATCCCAAGTAGGTAGGTACTACAGGTTCCGTTGAGTGTAGGCAAAGGCAATCAAGTCGTCACCTATCATTAACAATTCCACCATTTTGAGCATCTCCGGGCTCCCATTCTCTAGTCGCTGTAGTTCATTTTCCGTCTTTCTGTCCAGCTTTTGCCCTGCCCGTCCCTACTTTGAACAAAATATAACAAAGAATAAAACGAATATGAAATAAAAACTATAAAATGCAGTGATAATCACATTTCATGTCGCACAAACGATGCTCTTCACTAGTTTAGGAGCTAAGTGCCGTTTACGTACCTACTAAACGGCTCGTAATTTCGCTAAATATGGCCCACAGAGTATTGCAGATTCAAGCTGCATTATAGAGATGGTCCGGGTACGTACGTAATGATTTTCCGGCTTTTAAAATCTTTAGCACTAAAATTATTGATATCCCAAAAATTTTTTATCCCACAGATACCTCAGAGATAATTAAATAAGAATGATTCAGAATCTTGACCCAGAAAAAAGGTTCAGCAAACATTTGTCTCAACTCCAACTGCGAAAGCCATAGACATTTGCACCTTTAAAGTATCAGTCAAGCACTCGCCCACCGGCCCATGTGCACACATGATTAGATTTTTCGTCTATTATTCCCGCCATGTTTGTTGTCCTAGTTCCTCACAATATTGGTCGCAAAGGAACAGGAGTAGAATCACCTAATTCTAGACTCTTCTAAGTGTAATACGTAATACGTACGAACGGTCCTACTGAATAATTAATGCTTTTTGATTTACATCGTTTTCCGTCTTTTATCGCCTTATCACACCCCTAAGCCGTCTCCAACTGTGCAAAATAACATGGCATTTGTACGAGCTCAACTTTATGAAATTGCTCCATTATTTAGACACCTATTAACATCGAGTTTAAGCTCCAAAATGTAGAGCTAATTTTAATTTGCATTTTACATTCGTTCAGCGAGTTAGCGGTTTAAATGAATTCAGAGCGATAGAAACAGTTTAACTAGAACGTTTAAACTAGTTTAACTTTGCTAGAGCGATTGTCCTTTTAAAACCTGATAGAAACGAATGAGACTCGCTAATTCAGGGTATTACGAGTATCCAATATTTTAGTGATTTTAGCACTGTCGAATATTTTGATCGATTACCGACTATTCGGGTTTGAGGAGGAAACTTTCAAGCAATTATGGGGTAGGGGCATTTAAAGTTTCACTGGAAAAGTAACAATCTTTTTTTGGAAGTTGACAAAGGGTGATTTTTGTACAGTCTTATCTACTTACTGCTTCGGCGCAGAGATCTAAAATGAGTCTTGGTCTCCTTAGTTAGCCTCATATACAAGAACTCGCATATACAGTCTTAGAAGCAATAAATCTAGGACAAAAGTTACCATTATTAGTGATCCGGCAGATGAGCCGCTTCAGCACCCAGGGTTTGTAGTAAATATCGTTGTCGTGCACGAAGACCAGCGTGGAGCCGACTGGCGACCACTCCGCCAGCTGCAGCAGTGGTGCTGACCGGTCCTCCTCCACTGGAGACACTGGTATCTTGTTCCTGAAACAGAGGAATCATCAACCATAACCTCAAAGTCAAAAACCATTCAGTAGAACCGCTGGGATCACTTAGAAAAGTCTTAAAACTATGTGATTCTTACCAAACCAGCAACAAACACGATTTGGGGCCTTTTAACCACTTTTAAGTAGGTAATCTAAAGCTAATGGTCAAGCTCCAGTTTCCGGGCTCAGCTCCAGGCTCCAATCTTCCCTCTTTATTTAAGTATTTCTTGTTATTCTTTATAATGTTAACCGCGCGTGATGTCACCCTGTAAGGCCCAGTCTGAAAATCAGCGCTGTCTCCCTCTCCTGGGAGCAGCACTAAAGCTGAGACTGGACCTTTTTGGCACCACATAAAAATAGGTACGTTTGTTTTTTTTTTTTTAATTCTGTTACTTTGTACCTACGCGTGTTGTCTAAATGTTTGATGTTCTTAATTTCATTGTATCGTGTTGTGTGTGTCAAAAAAATAAAAAAAATAAAAAAAAAAGGAAAGGGAAAGAAAGGGAGTTCCTATTCCCGTTGTCCCCACTAACCAACAAAGCGGTTGCGTTCATCTAAAAAAAGCCCCAATCGCCCTTTTGCGTGTATTAATTAATATGCGCCATTACTCAACGTCCCTTTTGGCGGGAATAAGACGAAAACATCCAAATATGGGTCAGCTAGAGTATTCTACCACTACATCGATGCAACTCGTGATTCTGTTATCCATTAGATTTTGAATGTTTTTCAACTTTGTCATTTTCAAATCCATCCGTTTAACTGTTGAGTTTTCGGGTCGTCTTTTAATGCTTGGCCTGGAATGCTTAGATACTTCTGCAAAAAGTTGTCTCGAGCCAAATATCTGCTTGGAGGTGCCTCTGAGTACCCCCTCAGACATCTAAAAATAACCTTGGACTTGATCTAAGAGAATGTGTACGTTACCTTGAGGATGAAGTCGCGATGTTGTTTGTTTTTATCTGTGCCTGTTAAGACATGCATTCTTGCCTTTATTTACCACTTATTGCATAATATAATAAAAAAAACGCAAAAAAAAAATTCTTCGCCAAGTTATTGCATCCCGTGGTACAAGCACTGTGTTCAGAGTCAAATACCGCTCCAGAGTTTTATAACGATGATCTTCAGAAGATATTCAAACTGTTAGGTCATTGTGAAATTACTCACTAGCTGCGCTTCGCGGTGTTACCCGCGATTACCACTGAAAACCAGCCACTGGGCGCCACTGAAAACCAGCGCTCAAACACTCTCAAGCTGTTGGAGCAAATGCGGAGGGGTAGCCGTATTTTCACCTACATAAAATTGTGTAGATTTAAGTTCCTATTGTAACTGTTGTATATGATGTGGAGAAAATAAAACTTTATTCTATTCTATTCTATTAATCGGGAATACTTTTTTTTCGGAATAAAATGTGTGTGCTATTTCATACTATAGGTAATCTGTGTGCTCTTCATCTAAATTAATTCAGTTGTTTATGTACGAAAGACTTAACGAACATCCATAGGGAAGGATTTCACTGCAGCTTGTGACAAGATCACGTGCAGAATGCCTCCCCGGGGCCAAACATTAACTTACTCTGAATAATGGCGGACGTTAATTCCGGAATATCCTGGATCATTTACAGTAACTGAGGAAATGCGAGATATTTTCTGTAACTTTGCCGTTGTAAGCATCTGTTAACTTCGGGCTTAACACGTGGTTAACATGATAATATGTATTTACAAACAAAAAGTATATCAGTCATCTAGTACCCAAAACACAAGCTCCGTTTACTTTGGGGCTAGATGGTGCTGTGTGAAAAAGTCCAGCGTTATTATTATTACCACATTGGCCCGAAACAATTTTGGAATGGATGTGGTTAAAGGATTTTAAATGAGTCTCAAAGAGGTGATTTATACAGCCTAAGGCAACATATTACACTGTAGCCTGGAACAATTTTTGAGATAAAGTAGGCTTACTCAGTACGTAAACCTTCGACTCAGATTAATCAATCAGACTTATCCAGACTAACCACGGTCAAGTGAGTATAGGCGGAATGCCCATATAGGTGGCCCAAAATGTGGGTATGAGCCAAATATTTGGACTTGTCTCTTCTTCAAAGGACCTTGAATGCATTTAGCTCTGAATGCTACCACATATTGTGGCATGAGTCGTGAGTCTGATGACATACTGACGCTCAGTATTGATCCATACATTACTAGGCACTTGACCTTACATGGAACGTGATGGAACACAGTAATGCAATTAGTAGCTATGAGGGTTAAAAGACGGCTTTAAATGACCTCGGCATTATAATGCACTTACTTAGATAGAATAGAATAGAATAAAGTTTTATTTTCTCCACAATACTCCACATCATATACTTACAACAGTTACAATAGGTACTTAAATCTACATAATTTTATGTGGGTGAAAATACGGCTACCCCTCAGCATTTGCTCCAACAGCTCGAGAGTGTTGGAGCGTTGGTTTTCAGTGGCGCCATACCCGTTATGGCGCAACACTTGCTGCGATAGATAGGTAGGTACATTCGCCATAAGTAGGTAAATATTCCATTATTGGTAACAAAATGTAAGTAACCAGGAAACATATCCATCTTACTTTAGATGCGTTAATATGCGCATTTAACGTAAAGAAAAATCCATTAGCAGCCTTCACACGCACAATCTATCGCGAGTGATACAGACAATCGCGCGTGAAAGAACGCGTAGCTTCAAGCTTCAAAAAAAAAAAAATATCACTCGCGATTGCGCGTACAGGCTTTACCTCGCGCAATCTTGTAGATACGCTCATTCACTCGCGAAAGATTGTGCGTGTGAAGGCCACTATTGATGCACGGCCAGGATTCGACCTTGCAATCTTCGGATAAATAGTCGAGCATACCCCCAGGGAAAGCGTAAGTAAACCAGGCGGCTATTTTCGTATGAGTCAGTGGCAAACTCGGGAGTTTTTAGGCTGCCTTGAAGCCTCTGTCATGGCTGAACGAATCAATAGCCAGGACCGACAATTTAACAAGCCCTTAAGGGCATTCCACTGGAGGTCACCCATCCATTAACCGACCGTTTAGAATATTGCTTACGATCTATCAAGAACGACTTAAGCCAACTACAGCACGCACGAGCGCTTCTGCGGTACAAGCATGATAGGTACTAGATAAGATAAGATAAGATAATGGCCTAATACCATGCTTAAGACATCCTTGTAGCGCAACAGACTAGGTACCTAATATAATCTAATAACAGGCTTAATGATGCCATTATTATTGAAGAACGGTTTTGTGGTTGAGCCGCAACCATATTTCAGCTTTAAATGTGGTTAAATAGCTATGTTTGATAATTCAACAACAGATATTCCAAGCCATGTTTATCCAATCCACATCAAACGATTTACCGAGGTTTATTTGGGTTGAATTATTTTATCAACACACCAAATCTACGACTTCTAAGTTAATTTATATACTAGAGTTATTTGAACAAGTTTTTGGCACTCAGGAAGGCATTTAAAAAAAAAAAAACATCTGCACCCTCGCTCGTTTATCGTTGACAGCCCTGGCGCAGACTAATAGAGTTGAGGTGTATAGCTCAATAGAACTGAACTAATAGTTCCATGAATTATATAGTTATTATAGTTGAAATCTTATAAAAAAGTAACTTGCAGTGTCTTTTCTAGTTTACATAGAGTTTATTGGGATAAAGTCGTGTTTTTGGACTAACCTGTTAATGATATCGTACACGTGGTACCGTGCGAGCCGCGCGTGGCGCCACCCCGGCCGCACGTCGGAGATCAGCAACACGAACCTCAGGTCCGCAGACACCTTGAAGTCCACTGCGTTCAGCTCCCTCTGTGGACAAACGGATTCTATCAGAAACTTAGCCACAATGTGGAGTTAGCACGACTTGTAATCTGATCCCAACGACCCCAGTAAGCTCCCCATTAGTCCTCAAAGAGGCTCCTTTCGTGCACCCCATCAGTGGGGTAGTTGGGAATAAAATTCTCAACGACCCCACTACTCAAGTAAGTTATTTTTATTAATGAATTTAAATGGGGTCGTCGAGAATATACATTCTAAACGAAAAGGTTAGTGGTGACCAACCTCCCAATTCCATCGACCGTCATCTCAGCACACACTTCTTACTCATTTCGTCTTTCACATAGGTACAGTTCGCCCAACGGATCTAGGCATTCGTGAAGTTAGCCGTTTGTCTGCGCAGTGACCGCTTTTTCATAATAAATTATGTTCTGCGCAGACAAACGGCTAACTTCTTCGGCCTCTACTTACTTGTAAATCTATCCACATTTATACCAGTATGTAAGTACCTCTTCAAATATAGGATCTATCAGTAAAAATACCACTAGGTATAAAAAGTACCCTTTTCCGATCCGTGGCAATGCTCTACTTATTTCTATCATTTTAAATTGAGTAAACTTCGGTAGACACAATTCGGAATTGACGATAGGATCAAAAGTACAATAAAACTCCGACAAGAACAAATTGTCAGATAATAAAAACGTCAAAACCAGTCGTTTTCACGCGAATTAGTTTTAGTAACATGTCACTGGAAGCGCTTTTTCAAATTAAAACATAACCCCGAAATCGAAAAATCACGGACTATTTGCCGGCCATATTGTTTTGTGACACAGTGCTGGCCAGCTGGTAGCTGGGTCGTTCTTTAGGTAAATCTAGGTAAAGTCGTAGCCAACAGGTTAAAAAAAAAAATGTGGGATTTTCTGTAGTAGATTGAGTAAGTAGTGTTGAATTCGAATTTTACGCGGCGTGTTACTGTACCTACTTTGGAAAATAGAGCTTATGAAAAAACAGAATTGCTTCAAGAATTTTATTTCCAGCCTACCTATTCATGACAGTCGTTCTATCTGACGAAGGCGGGTTGGTCTTAATTGTGTGTGTAAATGCACAAGCACGTTGTTTCTGTGTGCGTAAGCTGCTGAACACTCCACGGATGAATAAGCGGTCAGTATCCCTTACGCGCACATAAATAAAGGCGCACTTTAATCCTTTCCCCACACTGCACTGATTCAGATAGAATAAATCAATGGTTAAACTATATAGGCAGCCAACCATCGGAATGTATGTTTCCCGTCTGGACCCTACTACCACCAAAGATTGTATTCTCCGGTACGTGGACAAAAGGGGCAGTTGTCGCAGGGAGCCGCGGCCCCGTAGTACTCGTGCGTAGCTTGAAATTGTTGGAGCAGAACAGGGAGACCAACTTCAAGTCGTAGGTACGTGCTCCGAGTGACTGTCAAGTACGTGTTCCTCGCTCCGGACTCCTGGACAGCAGAAATCGTCTACTGACGGTATTGGGAACCACCGCCCACGAAAAAAGCGCCCTGAGTTTCAGTTTTCATCCTGTAAGCTTGTGTCGCGGTAGTCCCGAGTAACAGTTTTCATAAAATACAACTTTTGAATAAATATAAAAATAGTCTTGAGTGTAATAGGTACTTATAAATACCAGCTTCTATTAGCGGCTTTGTTCGTGCGACTTGCATTAACTTTATCCTGCTATCTTTAAGGTATCTTGAAGATCAGTAATGTCTACCGTGCCTCGGGGATGCAGTCGTGATCCTGTTTAATCTTTCATTTAATATTTTGCGATTCCAGTACCTACTTACATTTACTTTGTAGCTATCTATAGATCGTTTCTAACGATCCTTAGATAGCTTGACTAATCCTGTTGTATTTTGTAAATATATGTAAATATGTAGTAGCTTAGTTTCTGCAAATAAATCTTTGTAGCTGACTGTACGTACACTGCAAATTAAGTTTAAATATCATACGTAACACTGAATTTCGTACAATTTTTGTACTTTAAATTAAACAAAAATGTGAAAGCTGTCGCTGGCTCCTGCTCCTCACGTGTCGCAAAGTGTCAGTTAAATGTACCGTACGTGATTCAAGTTTCTCGTTTATTTTTGTTAAAAACATCACGAAAACACACTTTGAATCGCCTCTTAAATTGACATTGTTTCAGAAAGTAATCTGGTTTTTAAACGAAGTCAGTTGCGAGTGTTTGATAAGTATAGGTACCAAATAAGTTTTTAAAAGTAGCAGAGCGTATGAAATATCTAGCATTACTTTTTAGCTCTTATCATGACTTACCTTATCTTCTCTATCAGTAGCGTAGGAAAAATTACCTACATTTGAGTTTTTGAGTTTAGATAGAAGCATATTATTTTCTACGATGATAAAAATCAGCGTTACATAAATTTTAATATACACATTTGGCCGCGACGTACGCGCAGCAGTCATTTTTCTATACAAAAAATACTGATGACGTCAGAAAATGCGGCTGGCTTCTGACGTCTCAGCATTTCTTTTATTGTAATGACAGTGATAAGGTGTCATGGTAAGCAAACAGTAAGTTTGTATGAGTTAGTAGCCAACTCTGGTGATGGAGATTTTAGCCGCAAGGGCCTCCACGGGATCGGCAAATTAACGTGCCCGCCAAAGCACAGAAGTGGTCAGTTGATAATGCCACTAGCGGTCACCCATCGACTTACCGACCGCTCGGAACGTGGTTTCACTCTAAGCACGACGACTAAGCAAGCGCTTCTTGGGCGCCCTCTTCTAGGTAAGCATATAAATAAAAGAAATAACCCCCAGCTCCTGCTCTATTCGTACGTGCGACACACATTTCTCTTTGTTCCAACGTGGTATAAAGCTAATATACTTTGTAAGTAATGTCGTGACTTGTTACTTCAAGATCGTGTTTCTGTACCTAGTCTTTTAATTAACTAAGAGATCCTATGTTCCACAGGAGTGGATCAAGAAGTGAGCCTTGTGGAACGCCGTAGGTCATAATTATGAATGATTACCGTCTGCCCCCACGCGGTGGCAGACGGTTACACTTGGCTATCCACCCCCACGAACATATGAAAAATGGGGGCACACAAAAATACAATATTACCGTCTGCCACTGCGTATGGCGTTGGTTCTATCCTCCCCGACTTCGGAACGTTAAAATATTTCGTTCAGATTAATCGAAATTTAATGGCGCGCACTAGGGGAGGCCTATGTCCAGCAGTGGACTGCCATAGGCTGATGATGATGATGATGATGATGAATCGAAATTTAAAACACAACAAGAATGCGTCATTTAGAATGCGCGATTCGTGTCACAGCTGCGACGCTGCAGCGTAGCAAGCCAGCAATGTACATTGCACAATTAGATCGCGCCAGCTGGCTTTGGATAAAGTAGGAAAATTCTTTCATTTCACGGATTCACTCAGAATATTTTGTCAGGGGTAAAATTTTAATTGGATTTTTGAAACCTGTCTGTTTCATAGGATTTAGAGATTATAAAAGTTATATTTTGCAAGCTGTGTTGACTGAAAAAGAAACTGCAAAAGTGAGCATCTGCCAAATATATTTATGTAAGGTACCTAGACCTACCTATACTTAGGTATTTCAAAGTGTCTGAATAACATAAAAGATCTGAAAGAATGTCTACCGCACCTTTGGGACACAGTCGTGATCACTTTAATTAAATGTGTTTGTAAGTAATCTGGATGCGTCGAGCTGAGGACAGGGCGCAATGGCGCGCACTAGGGGAGGCCTATGTCCAGCAGTGGACTGCCATAGGCTGATGATGATGTAAGTAATCTACATTCAATGCTAAGGTTGTGGGTTCAAATCTCGTGATTTTTCTATGCACATGCACATTAAAATAAGAAGAGATTATATAAATTGTTATGTTAGGAATTTATTAATGATTTTGGGAATAAAGGCTTTATTTATTTATTATGCACATGCACACTTAACACAAGCTCTCTAAGTAGGTTACCTTTACCTGAAATAACATAAAGTTTATGATTGAAACGTGGTTTAACAAAGGCCTGAATATTTTTATTTTCGTAGTTAAACCATGCCCGGCCTAAGATGCTATCAATGCTACTCAAATAAAGTGCTTTTGACAGATCAATCATCTATCCCTCTTGCCTTTGTCCGACAAAGGAGCCTCATAGGTTATTTAGAAGGGATTTCTGAAGAGGATGATAAAGGATAGGTTTGAATGGCATGATATCAGGCTACATTGAAAAGAAACGTGCCTAGATTATTTTTTTCAGTAAATATTGAATATCTATCTAAAGGCAGGTACTAGATATACTTCATGATAAAAAACTCTTGCATGTGTTATTATAATATTATAGTAGGTAAGTAATATTATTTCTAAACGCTTTATTTTGATTTTTTTTTTGCACTTTTTGCGTCACTGTATATCTAGATTCAGAATTCATTTAGCTTAAATTAGTTTTATCTTCGAATGCATTCGATTCAGAAACTTCTATAAAAAGTAACGTTTCTTTGTACTACTTTTGTCACATAATCTTGCCAGAACAGCTGGTGTTTCCCGGAAAGTCGACGGATAACTTCCGTCAAAGATGCTAAATGAATCGCTATGCTGAGGCCCAGACCATGCTGAGGTCAGGGTAGCTTGTTTGAATTAAAGTGTGCCATCGTGGGCCACAAAAAGTCAATCCGGGTTTGTTTTTATTTGGGTCAATCAAGTACGCTTACGGCAACGTAACCCCCATTTTATTGGCCACCATGACAGTGACTGACGGATTCAAATTCAGGGAAAATGAATGAGGGAGATGGAAGATAGAAAGGAGACGGATTGAAAGAGGTTGTTTATTTCAGCAAAAGAGCCATCTCATTTTATTTTTATGTGCAGGAAACATAAAAGTTTTATGAGTTTCAAAATTAAATGGGGATAATGGAAATGATAGAAAATTGTAATGGATGAATGGATGATGACATTTTCTAAGGATCTTTACTTAATAACTGAGATTTGCGACGGTAAGAGACATTGGTGATCCTGTTTATCCTACTTAGTTATTATTTTAGTTCTTGTCGCGTCACGACTTCTTAAAAGTTCATTAGATTGCCTTTGGGACACAACAGGCCAGTAAAAAAGTAGACGGCAGATTTGCAATTCTAGAGTCAGGTTTGTCCAAATCCCTGCTATGCACCAATTTTATTGAGTTTTAGACAGATTATCTTGAATTTTTGCCAGGTTAGCTTCCACTATTGTGTAGAACCAGTGCAGCGTAAGCGTTGGCATTTCGCCATTTATGGGTCACCGTGCATCCTGTATGTAACTTTATCCCACTAATATTATAAATGTGGAGCCGTGTTGGCTTGGATTACTATCGACTTTCAATTCGCGAGTTTGAATCCCGGCCTTGCATCAATGGATCATCATCCACAGCCCGATTGAGCCCACACGGGTTGGGCCTCTGTTTGTGCCATCCAACACGATCTAGCAATGGATATTGAATTTTTAAAATTAATATGCGCAATAACACAAACTCTAAACGTAAGGAAAAGATAAAATAATATAATGAAAAATTGTGTCACGTGTATTAATAGAGCTTATTTGAAGCGCATTTTCACCATACTGGTCCAAAAGAACAATGGATTTAAACACCATTTACACGATACCATTCTGGCATACAATTACTGCCTCTTGCTTTCTCAAACACAAATTGCAAGAGGCAAGAATGGTATCGTATTAATGGCGATTTATTCATTCAATGGTACGAAAGCGTATTTCTATGGCAGGTGAATAAAGCGTAGGTATTTCGGAATGCGATCCGACTCGCAACAAAGTTCTTTGTCATTGTCTCCTGTTCTTTTCAGTGTCACAGTGGAGTTAGGATAGCTGCTGCAAGGGATTTTAACCACCTCTTTTTAGCTCAATGTTTTCTTTATACCTACTATACTTAAAGGAGTAGGTTGAGTCTCAAGAGCTGAGAGAAGTGTAGCAATTGAGTTGCCATAATAACTAAAATAAACTTTATAACTACCTATCTAGTAGGTTACCTAAGGAAACTGAAAACTGTTTAGGATCGGAGTTTCTCACGGATGAAGGAAAGAGTTTCCGTTTTCATTTACTACTTACTCTAAACCAGCCTGTTTCATCATCATCATTATCATCAGCCTATGGCATTCCACTGCTGGACAAAGGCCTCCCCTAGTGCGCGCCATTGCGCCCTGTCCTCAGCTCGACGCATCCAGCTTCTGCCGGCAGCCTTTCGCAGATCGTCACTCCACCTGGCCGGAGGGCGTCCTACACTACACGGTTTACCATATCTAGAATGACTGTCTATAGACATAGTCATAGACTGTCATATAAAAGCATAATTTTCTACAATCGCTGTAAAACTCATGTATTTTTTTTTACTCCATTCTACCATCGAGACAAGTCATGGTAGGCTGGAAAATCCGAAGTCCTAACAAAATTATGTTACTTATTGATAAACAGGACCAGCTATTCTCAAGGTGCTGTGACTCCCCCCGGGGGAAGTTGGTGAAATGAAGGATTTTATTAGTGAGCTTTTGTCTTATCCTACGACCGAGTTCTATTCCTACCTATTTAGGTAGGAATAGAACTCGGTCCTTAATCCGACTCACGCAGGGGAAATTGAAGCCTTAATAGATAAATTGCAAAGTGGCAAAGCCCCAGGAATAGACGGTCTTGATAACTCCTTGTTAAAACACATTAAACAACATATAGTTGAACCTCTCGCATATATTTTAAATTTGAGCTTGTCAAGCGGAGTCTTTCCGCAAAGGTGGAAACTCGCCTCTGTTTGCCCTATACATAAAGGAGGCTCTAAAGACTCCCTGAGCAACTACAGGCCTATCTCCCTACTGGTAGCGTTTTCAAAGCTGCTTGAAAAACTTGTAAACAAACGTTTAGTAGATTTTCTGGAAACCCGTAAACTTATCTCGCAAAGACAATTTGGCTTCCGCAGAGGAAAAAGTACAGAGGACGCAGTCCACTTATTAACGTCTGAAATATCATCACAGCTAGATACAGGTAAACATTGTGTGGGAGTATTTCTAGACTTGGCAAAAGCCTTTGACACTGTCTCCGTTCCGATACTAATCAAGAAGTTAGATAGCTTGGGAATTCGAGGTACAGCCGCAGATTGGTTTAAAAGCTATTTATCGGAACGGAGACAGTGTGTCAGGATTCTGCAGACAGTTAGTGGCCCTCAAAGTGTATCCTTTGGCGTGCCTCAGGGCAGCATTTTGGGTCCCACACTATTTAATCTATACATTAATGATATGCATGACTTGTCAATAAAAAACGCTGAAATCATCTGTTACGCTGATGACACCGCGATTATCTTCCACGGCGAAAATTGGCAAGAAGCTTTTTCTCTTGCTCAACTAGGAATGTCACAAATAAGTAATTGGCTTTGTCAGAACCTGCTTACTTTAAATACGTCTAAAACAATGTACATCTGCTTCCATAAAACCAGAGCGTCAGCTCCACCACTTAATAGTAGCGTCCTTAAAATAAAGATACATAATCCTGCTTGCTCAAATCATGGCTCATGCTCTTGTGCTTGTCTAGCAAGAACTAAATTTATTAAATATCTGGGAGTTTTCATTGATGAAAATCTTAACTTTCAAAAGCATATTGAAGGGCTCTCTGGCCGTATTAGAAAAGTTATAAGTAAACATTATGTGCTGTCTCCGAAATATAACAAGTAAAGAAACGCTTATGTCTGTATACATGGCTATGTGCCAGTCACTAATTCTTTACTGCATTACTAGCTGGGGAAGCGCAGCGAAAACCTCCTTTATACAAGCTGAGCGTGCACAGCGTTCTGTACTAAAGGTCATGCACAAAAAACACTATAGGTACCCGACTACTGAGCTCTATAAGGAGTGCGGCGTTTTAACCGTTCGTCAGCTTTTTATTCACAGAATATCCATAGCTGCACACAGAGAGCTACTTCTCTCGGAAAATTGCTCAAAATTATTAAACAAAAGAACTTATAAAATTCCAATCCCTACAGTAAACACTTCATTTGGTCAACGTTTTGGACAGTTTGTTAAAGCACACGTTTATAATCAAATAGTTAAATCCTGTAATATAAAAAACAAATCCATTCAAGAAGCTAAACGTATAGTTTACAAATGGTTACTGACTCTAACATATGAAGACACTGAGAATATCCTCCAAATCACTACATAAGAAGTAATTTATAATTTAATCTAATAATTAGATATTTACCTTCATTATCTATAAATACCTACAAGTATAATTCTCACTACCTTTATCTATTTAATTGTATACTTACTTACTTATTATATGTACAATATTATTTGTATATTATTATTTGTATATTATATGTATATTTAATATCGTCTAAGTATCTTGTTATATTTTTTATTTAAGTACTTTTTTATTTAAGAATTTATTTTTAGTTAAGTCACTACCTTTTTTGAAGCTAAATGTAGTCACACCGAGACGTAATTCTTACTCTGTAAATCGTCAGCTTGGCCCTCACGATACAGGCTCAGCCTAGTGTGAGGTCCGTCGTTAACACATAAGAATTTTGTTGTCAGCATTATGTAGGTACATCTTTCCTAACGTCTATCAATTTGTTATCCTCAATGTCTATGTTTTGCTTGAAATAAATATTTTTTACTTTTTACTTTTTTTTTACCTATGCCTCGCTATACATATGAGCTGTATGAGATTTGAATAAAACCTAATGAATTGTAAAGTTTTGTTACCAGAATACTAATCATTTAAGTATTATCATTTCTTTGCGCTTATCACCTAAAAGAAAGGTCGGCCCCAAACCGTGTTTGTTGCCCTGTATTTGTGTCTGTTGCGTTTTGTAGCTGAATCTACTGCTTATATGTTTCATATATGATTTGTCTCAAAGGATCAGCATTGCCATCCAGCGTGGTAATGCTGCCAGTGTTTTGGGCACGCTTCCGACTGACAGTGATGACCTGGATCAGTTGAGCTACCTATAGGTCGTTTCTAACGATCCTTAGATAGCTTGACAAATCCTGTTGTATTTGTAAATATATGTAAATACTGTATCTTCAATTAAGTATATATAATTAGTAATCGGAAGTAGTTGTTGTGTAGGCTAGTGGTGGCTACTTACAAAGGTGGAGTTGTTCATCAGCAGACGCGTGGTGAAGTTCTTCACGTTGAAGAGCGTGAGGCCGCCCCACCGGTCCCGGAACACCAGCTCCTCATCTAGGACAAGATAATGACTAGTTAATATCAATGAAAGTAAATGAATTAAGTATTATAAATGTGAAAATACCTGACTCTTTTTATCCGACTGTCAAAGGAAGGGTTTTATGTTTTTGACTTTGTGTTACCTTTTCACGCCTCAATAAAATTGGCATGGATAAAATATGGTAAGTACTAAATGTACGATGTTTTTCAAATTATAATTACATAACTAAAGCGTAAAATATCTACGTGATAAAAGTTGGTTGGAAAAACGTAATAACAGTGTTTGTAAGTTTTTTTTTTTTTTTTTTTTTTTTTTTTTTTTTTTTAATTAAATAGGTCAGCATTTGACCTCCCTCTGCCTGATGTTAAGCAGTAGTGAGGTCTAAGATGGAGCATGCTTTCCTAGAAGGAACCTATTTACTCTTGATTTAAAGACCCCTATATTGTACTTTTCGGGAAATACGGTACCCGGCAATGAGTTCCACAGTTTGGCAGTGCGTATGAAAAAAGTGGACTCAAAACGCTTTGTACGAACTCTGGGAATATCAACCATGTACAAGTGTGTTGTAGGTAAGTATTATCAATGAAAAAATGGTCGTGGGAATGTTTACTTGTAAACCAGTAAAAAAACTCACTAAATACTACGTAGTTCAGTGATAGTGAGGCTATTGGAAGTCAAACAAAATAAACCCATTTCTCCCTTTGACCAACACGCCATCAATGTTGCACTCAATGCCCGAATCGACCATTCAATTACTCCTATGTAAGAGGTACCTACTGGTTCTTTTATTGACACTACGGCACATAACGAACTCTAGAAACGGTAACAAGTGTATTTCGTTTATTCATGGTAAAACTACACAAAACGAACATAGTATCTAGCGATAACATCCGTTGTGCTGCGATTATTACGCATTATTATCTGAAAGAAATGGTTATTCCAAATCTATGTCAAAGTTTATAGGATAGTCTACAGTTTTAATGTATGTTTGTATGTTAATAAAGCTTTTTTTTTAATTAATGCTGGACATTTTCACACGGCATCATCTAGCCCCAAACTAAGCAAAGCTTGTACTATGGAAACCAGATAACTTTACTGATAAACTAATTATATACTTTTTGTTTGTAAAAACATACATTAATAAACGTAGAAATACCCAGACCCGAGATAAATATTTGCTCATACAAACATTTATCCCGCGGCGGGGATCGAACCCGCAACCTTCTGTGTCCCAAGCGGGCTTTCACCCACTACGCCACAGAGGTCGTCAAGCTTTATTCCGTAAATCCGTAAATATTTTAATTTTTTATTATTTTTATTTACTATTGCATGTTGAATTTAAATTGTGACATGATTAAATTTGAAGATTTATTTAGTATGTAAGACTAAGAATTTGTATACCGTGTTAATGCGGTGGAGAATGTGACACTTACTTTATATCTAAAATCTTTATATAACCATTCTTCTGACAAATAAATTCATTTCATTTCATTTCATTTAATCGTAGAAATTCTTCAGTCCAGCCAGTGTCTTCACTAGTTAGAAGCCATTTGAGTACCTATCTAATTACATTTCTACTTTATTTAGTTCTCATAGAATAGAAATCGAAGCAGACAAAATACCAGTAACAAAAATGCTTTTTTAATAAAATTGAGTGGTCAACTATATCAATAATTCATAAACTATTTCATAGTCGCGCAGTGTAATTGACTTCCGGCGCGGGCCACATCCGGCGCCGGAAGCGTCGCCATATTGGGCGCGGTTCATTACTTTCAATCGAGCTTTTGTAATAGAACCTGATTGTGGTTTGTCTCGTAGCATGTCTCTTTGTAATAATAGTATAATGTTTACGAGTATAAACTCGCTCGTAATCATCATCCACAGTTTAGGCCTCCCTTCGTTACATTCAACACGATCCTGAGATAGTCCATACCATCTACGACCCTACTACCTGATTCACACACACAACAGTAAGTGACCTAGGCATCTATAGATAATTTTTGATAATCCTTAGATGTTTTGTTTCAACAAAAAATATAAATTAAATAATAATTACCTACGTGGGTCTGGGACCACTTTGTCACATAATAAAGACACATTGATTGCATGAACTTCCACTTGACTCCAATATGAAAGTCGGTTTCATTTTAAATTAAAACGAATATTGCAAAATAATATCGTATTCTAGCAACAATCGTTAATTTCCCGTCTTATTACCTGTGGCGTAGAATCCAACAACGAAATACCTTATCAAAGAAGGTCAAAGCGTTGTCTTGGCTCATCTCGCAGGAATGTTGGATAATATACGTACCTTTGATGTTTTCTTTGTGTTAGATCGACATTTTAATATCTACTTTTGTGTTAATAAAGTCAAAGTCAAAATCATTTATCCAGTAGGACCGCTAGGATCACTTAGAGTAGTCTTAGAAATAATTTTACTTCTGTTCGTTCGCGACCAATACCGTGAAGAATCAGAAGCCCACTATGAGCTCTTATTGACGACCTCTGTGGTGCAGTGGGCGAAAGCCCGGCTGCGACGCAGAAGGTTGCGGGTTCAATCCCCGCCGCGGGACAAGTGTTTGTATGATCTACAAGTATTTGTCTCGGGTCTGGGTGTTTCTATGTATAATATGTATGTATTTACGAACAAAAGTATATAAGTAGTATATCAGTCATCAGTACCCATAACACAAGCTCTGCTTACTTTGGGGCTAGATGATGCTGTGTGAAAAGTCCAGCATTATTTATTTATTTATTCTTAAAGCGATCCAGTTTAGGTCCTAAATTGAACTGCTTCGCTATAACGTCCCATGACCTATGATAACAAAAGTTACTAATAAAAAAAATTACTAGACTTGTAGTAAAAACTGAATCGTTTTGCAATACTTGTAACACAAGTAAAACAATTTTCTGCTTAAAACGTCACGTTGTCACGGTTCGAAAACTTTGCGATTCAGATTAGGAACTTAAACTGGATAGCACCCAAACTGAGTTGTAGGTCATACAACACCTGGGCAACAATAATAAATGTTTAAGAGGAGAACGGTGGAATCATCTTGAACCCATGGCGAGATAACGTGGCGTGCCTTGAGAATAAAGTCGTGATTTTGAACTCTGCCTTGCACAACCCCTAGGGGTAGTTTTTTAATTTATACCGGGTTTAGAGTGAATCGAACCAAGGAATAAAATTTTCTTATATATAAACTTTACCACACTGTAAACCAGGTATACCACATATACCTATACCACGCTTAATGCTACATACCTGTTCGTAGAATTTATTTAGATGTACCTTCGACTCATTCTCCTTAGACATCAGCTCTTTGAGTCACTTGATCTATGGAGAATGTCTACTATGCCATAGTATGTCATGATTTAATTTCGCAGTTTGACTTTAAGCGAATGAAAAGGCGCATATAACTCAAAATGAAAAATCCACAAGCACAGTCGAGACATGAACCTACGCCCATTTTCCAACACAATCCACTACGCCATGGGATCCCAGACGGTAGGCATAACACTTCCTATTTACATCCCCAACCATTATTATCCACATACACATAGACATACATAATCGCAGGTGCGTCCAATGTTACCCACATTAGGCATGTTACCTGTTTGTTACCTTTAAGTTACATTAACTGGGTGTAAAAAGTGTACTCGAGATACTCAATACCGTGGTAAGTTCGTATGAGATAGAGTGAAAGAGTTTTTAGGCCGCCTTACTAATGGCTTCACGATTAAATAGCCGAGACCGATATTTTACCGTGGTTATATTTGTACATAGCCAGGACGGACACCACGTCGAGCAGCTGTTGGTTACAGGCAATATCGATGGCAAACGTCCGAGAGGTCGTAGTCCACTCAGGTGGTCGGACCAATTCTGCTCTACACTAAACGCAAAGCTGCATGATACGCTCCACGATGCCAAATGACAGGAACAGGTGGCGCGAAATAATCAGGAAAAGTATCACGCCATATCCAGGGGGTCACGACCCACAGCAATGAGGAAAACGATGCGAGGAGGAGGATATTTGCACTTATACATAGAAAATCAATCAAAATCAAAATACACTTAGGGAAAAACAGAAAAAAGAAAAATCTACAAATTCTGCTTGACTAAGAGGATTCGAGTGCACGATCTTCGAACCTTAAGATAAGGTTTTTTATAAAGGTTTGTTCCATTTGAGTTCTTGCTAGTAGTGTTGTACACCCGGTACCGTATCGTAATGAAGAAATAAGCGTCAGCAGTCGACCACCGTGTTCGGGAAGGGTTGGTACAGTACAGTCGATAAAGAAAACTTTGTTCAATGCTCTAATAAAATTTATACTAGGCACCTTTAAAACTCTCTAATATTGTGAGTTCGAATCCAGTCGTGCACCACATTGAGCTTTTCTATCCTTAAAGTGTATTACATGCACTATGCCGATTATTCTGAAACTGTGAAAGGAAAAATCGTGAGACATGTCGTAGAACTTTAAAAAAATGTTTTACCAGTGTGTGCACGAAAAAAGCCTCTTCAAGGCACATGATCCTTTCATCAACAAAGCTCTCTTTGAGGTCCTTCTTGTATGGCTGACTGTACCACGTTGGGTACCCGAGGGTCTTTATCGATGACCCCATGAAGAGGGTCTGACTGCGCTGAATAACGGGTTGTGAGTTCGGAACTTTATAATTATAACAAGCTGATAGATCTGTACTGTAAGTGGTAAAACTTGTTTGAGAGTTTTGAAAAACAAAAAAGAACTCAGTATCTCTAAAGCGCGGTAGACGTTCTCTCAGATTAGGCTTCTGCCCGTGGCTATGCTCACGTGCTACGGTGACAAGTGTACGAGTTGTGGCCAACTCTGGTGACGGAGCTTTGGCCTCCGTCATGGCTCGACTTCAGCCGGGTACATTTTACGTGCCTTGCGAATCAACAATCAACGAAGCATTTCCGTAAACGCTTCGTTGATTGTGTCACTAGCAATTTCAGTGAAAATAAATGTGTTTACACAGTTGTTCAAACGAAAAGAGAAGATTATAAAAAGAATTTAATAAATTACCTACTTAGTTTGGACTTCTAACTTGGGAGGTCTGCCCAGCAGTGGGACATTTGTGTCCAGACTAGAAATACAAAATTAATGATTTAGAAGTGGGATAAGGGCAGTGATGATAGCATGTTTAGAACCTAAAAATAGGGCGGAGCATGGAACTGGCAGTGAGCAAGTGGGTCACGCAGATTACGTTCACTCAAGTGGGAGATGGCTGTTCATTTGAGGCTATTTTTAGTGAAAATTCAGTTAAAAATAAGACAATCTGATTAAAATAAAATAAATGTAGAATAACTAAAATGGCATTCGGTTTTACCAATAATAATGTCACGTCTCGGGTAGCGCATGTTTCTGATATTTTTCTTCTTCTTCTTCTTATTTAAGGATTTACTCCTTGTCGGCACAACTGATGAATCCCGCTCCATGTATCTCTTTCCAGGGCTGCTTCCTTGACCTCTTTATACGACATGACAGCTACCTTCTCCTTCACTTGGCTCATGTAGCTTATCCTCGGTCTTCCCCTTCCTCTTCTTCCTTCCACTTTCCCTTCTATAATGTTCTTAATGAAACTGTCGTGTCGTAGGTATAAGATGGCCGACCATCTTTCCCCTTCTGTTCTGATATTTTTAACAAATATAAAATCTTTTACCCCATGACACTACACTGCTGCTTGAGACAGTCTGAAACCGCGTTTAGACACATACAAACGCAGTACAAAGGCAAGGATAGACTGTTTGGCATGAGTTTAAATGCGACATGGCTTGAACACTGAAAGTTTAAGGATGTGATCAAAGTTCTCATCTTTTAAAAGGTTCCTTTTCCAATCGCATGTTACCGTGAATCAGCGCTAAATGGTGTTGAAACTACCGCATTGCTCGGCTTAGGGGAAATAAAGTCATACTTACCTGCAATATCACTTGTGGAATTGTATGAACGGATAATATTACCGGCACTTGTGTTAAAACTGGCTAGAGCTGAGTGAAGTACATTTCATTAATAGAGAATGTTACTAGTTAAGCGTTGGTCATTTAGGTACGGCCTACAGCTTAGCTACAGAGTGTGTTCGATGCCCAACAAGAAAAAACTTTTGTCTAATAGGAATGGGAATAAAAATGGGAATAATGCTGGACATTTTTCACACAGCATCATCTAGCCCCGAACTAAGCAAAGCTTGTAAGCTTATTCCCATAGGGGAACCAGATAACTGATATACTTCTAATATACTTTTTGTTTGTAAATACATACATAATTATACATAAAAATACCCAGACCTGAAATAAATATTTGCAAACATACCCCGCGGCGGGTATCGAACCGGCAACTTTCTGCGTCTCAAGCGGGCTTTCACCCACTGAACAGTTTGTTTGTTTCACGAAGTTCCTTTTCAGACGGTATCGAGGATGGAGACTAAAATAAAGCGATCGATTTTACCGTCACGACATGTCGCTGTCTCCGGGGAATAAAAGGATAACTGCAAAAACACAGCTTTACAGGAGAAGCAAAAAACATGTTTTCGTTGATAACTTCACAAATTGTGCAAAATCGTGCGCATAGTAGTGCGCAAAAAAAAGATGCTCAGAGTGTAAAAAGTGGTGCACAAGTGGCGCAAAATGTCAATAATGACAAATGTGCAAACTTCGTTCCAACCGAGTGTTCCAAGACACTTACGTACTTTATGTTCTGTCTGTCTGTAGGTAGTGGTTCCAAAAATGAATAGGTATCTGGGCGAATCAACTTTTAAGCCACACCTTTGACGACATTATTTACAGAAAATATTTTTTTAAAAATTGTTGAAATTACATGAATTTGTACTGTTAACATTTGCACTATTTATCCTATTTTTAGGTTTTGAAGCGGGCCACGAGATCTAAGCTAGTTTTAACGAGATTTTTTAGAAAAACTGACGATGTGTCTCATAAATATCCATTGCGTTACTAATATTGTAAATACTAAAACTACAAATAAAACAACGAAATTAGAAAAATCAACTAAGGTATCATTTATTTATTCTTTGATTCAGTCTTTGTAACTTAATAATAGTAATTTTTTATCATTCATCTATGAAATAGAGACAATAACAGCTCCACAGCGTTACTTTATTACATTTTAAATGCCTAACTTTAAGATAAATGGCCACATAGGATAGTCAGACTTATATTTCTTATTTCTATATGATGCACGAGTCTTGGAGACTTTCATTCAAGCATGTTTTCTGAACAAAATCAACTACCGTGAAAGTTATCTTCAAAAGACATAATAAATATTTAGGGACAAATGAGTAACGCTTGAGCAAAAAAAGTAACACATGAGAATTAAAAAGTAACGCCTGAGAATTTGGAACCATTTCTCATTATCTTGTTTAAGTTTTGTGTTTTCTCTATACACCCGTGACATGTTTGCTTTAACTTTCTTTCTTCCTGCTTTATTTAAAGATGAGAGGAGTGGAGTATCTGGTGCTCATGGTGGAGTAGCTAGTGCTCTAGCTTTTTTTTTGTTCTAATGATGAATGGGTCGGCTCTTGACCTCGAAACTTACACAGGCAAGAGTGAGGTCTACGGTCAGCGAAAGCTCGCTCCATCGTAGACCTCACTCTTGCCTGTGTAAGTTTCGAGGTCAAGAGCCGACTGGGTGGTCTGGGTAAGCACCCAGAAGGTGCCTATTAACTCTCTTCTCTTCTCTTTAAAAACAACAGTGTCGTAGCTCAGCGGAAATACAGACGTTGGAAGCTAATTCAAAATTTTTAGCTGATTCCAAACTTAGCAGAACCATCACAAATGTGGCTGCAATACTCCATACAAGATCGAACTTGAGCCTTATATAAAGTCAAAAGATGACCAGGTGTGAAATATCGCTTGACTTTATTTAGGATGCCCAGCTTTTTGGTCGCAGTTTGTGCTTATGACTCGTTGGAGGTGCCAAAGTTGAGGCTAGCGTTAGAGGTGTCAAAGAAGTAGGTAGGGATCGGGGCGTCGTAGCTGATGTGTATCTGTTGCACGGGGCGGTAGGTCTTTAGGTTGCCTAGTTTGGTATCTTGATTTAGCTGGTTTTCTTGATCGTGGATGTCTTAATCGTATTGTTTGGTCTGTGGCTGTAAATGTTGGTGTCGGGACTCCCAAAAGTGGTGGATCTTTTGCGTGCTGCGACGTATCCCCATCTTGCGTTGGTTCATCTCTGGCTCGCGGTGGCGTGTTTGGTGGAGAAGTAGCATGTGGAGGCGTCGGTGGTGGAGTTCCATGTAACTCTTCAAAATATCCTAATCTGAAGTCAGATCTAGGCGAGTTAGGGGGCGTTTGTTGTAACACACTCTCAATAGCCAATTTCCTTGCTTTGTCTGTCGTTTTCGTAGTCTCCATATGACGTTTGCGTTGTGTTTTTCTTTTGAAGTTCAATCTTTTACTATTTTTTTGTTTTTATGGTACCGGACTCGGTTTTTTTTTCTTCGCTTCTTCATACTTTTCTATGTTATTTTTGAGTTTATCTCTATATCGCTTCAGTTTTTCTGCTGCACTAAGTGGCTTTTCGGAATATGATGCACAAACCTTAAACAAATGAAACTTATAATACTATCTTAAACCTCTGAATTATTAAACCTCTGAACCTCGCAGTGTCATTTTGCCTTACATTCTCTGGCGTTACCGGTAACGCATGAGAAAAATTATCTAGCGTTACTGGTAACGCTGGGGAAAATTTTGAATTAAAATATCATAAATAATTCTACGGTCAAAAATGACCAAATATTTTTATATGACCTTGAAATCAGATGTTTTAGGCAACTTATTAACCTATTTATAATTAAATTTGTTAAAAACTTACCAATATTCCCGCGGTAACGCTGTTGAATGACAATAAACCTACGCGCACCGGTTGAGAGCTTGCCGCAGACTGAGGGGCGGGTAAAGCGAGGTAGATCTTGTCAGACCATACCAACAAAATTTTAGACAATAATCGCCTTAGGTGATGCCAAGTTAGACGCCAACTATTGTAACGATCGTGAAATTTTATCGGTAACGCAGTATAGCTGTCTTTTTCGTCAAAGTTGGGGACAAACGTTTAGGTGCATAAAAAACTAATAATTTAAGTCAATATCTGAAAAATGTTAACATTAAACGTAAGCAAATCTTTTTCTTTTTAATAATAATAAATAAAATAGCATGTATTCATACATTTTTTTTAAGAAAAGCCGTGCATTGTTTCGTTACCTAGGCCTGGGGACACATATTTTTTGTATGGGGAGTGTTTATTTTCTGCTGAGTTACCATTAGAAAATTAAAATTTTGCAATAATCAATCAAATATCTTATACCAGATATGTTGGAATAGGATCTTATTTTACGTTAACATCAAAACAAACATATTTTTATGTAAAATACAAATTTTACTACAACTTTTATGCCGGGGACACGAAAAGAGTGGCTTAAAAGTTGATTGACCCATCTAACTACGGGAGTTCGGCGTTAACGAAGAGATTACCATGGAGCTTACAAAGTAATAGATTGCAATTTTTTATATGACTGACACTTAATAACTCTACAATGCCATTTTGTGTTTTGCTGATATTAGCCAGACTTTTTTATCTAGCCATTTCCAGAAAGCCGGACCAGGTAATAGTTTTCCGACTTTTTAGAGAAAGCCGGATGCTACCATCCCTTCCGGCTATTATCATAAAGATAACCGGTCGTTTTAGTAACAGCATCACCTGCTGCTAACGAGCGTTTAAACTGTTTCATATAATGGGCATGGGTCTCATTTTAGTCGTTGAGTGTCGATTATTTCTTTGTTTAAGATATATAACTTACTAGCTGCGCTCCCGCGGTGTGACCCGCGGCCCTCTGGATTTTTTTATTTTTTTCGGTATAAAAAGTAGCCTATGTTCTTCCCTGGGATACAACCTTTAACTATGCCAATCTTCAGCTTAATCTGTTCAGCGGTTTAGACGTGAAATCGTAACAAACAGACAGACAGACAGACAGAGTTACTTTCACATTTATAATATTTATAATATATAATATTAGTATATAGTATAAGTATGGATTCAACTATCCATCCATATACATATTATATTACTATGTATATACTATCCATACTATCCATATCCATACTATAAATGTGTAATGTGTAATAATATTATAAATGTGAAAGTAACTCTGTCTGTCTGTCTGTCTGTTTGTTACGCTTTCACGCCCAAACCGCTGAACAGATTAAGCTGAAGTTTGGCATAGTTATAGGTTGTATCCCAGGGAAGGACATAGGCTACTTTTTATACCGAAAAAAATTAAAAAATCCCGAGGGAACGCGGGTCACACCGCGGGAGCGCAGCTAGTTAGGAATAAAAGCTCTTTTAACGGAAATATTTGATTAAATTCTTCTACACGTTCATACCAGCAAAGAAGTCGTAACTATACCTTGGAACTAAAAAAAACACCATATTTATAACTTAATGTGAACAACGGATTTCAAATTCTTTTAAAACAGACATTTACGCTATCAGCAGCACTTCATTCCATTGCTTCTCGATAATCGCTATCTCGTCGCAATAACGCTCCGTCTATTAACGCCTTTAAAGGCGTAATAAAAAAGCTTCAAGTTGTATTTTACACGAAGCTATCTCTATCTGGAATAAGTAACAAAAAGATCTGAGAGAATGTTTACCGCACCTTGGGGGCGCCTGTATATTCGTGAACCTGTTTACGTTTTCTATCTCTACGAGTGTTGAGTTCTAATTAAATGGAGGAACTTTTTAGAGGCGATAAGTATATTAAAAAATAAAACCGCCAAGTGCAAGGCAACGACTCGCACACGAAGGGTTCCATACATGTAAACATAATTAATTTTTTTGCATCTTCGGAGACCCCCCTTATATTTTCAACTTTTCTTTATTTTTTTCTTTACCTCCCTCTTGCCTGTGTAAGTCTGAGGTCAAGAGCCGACCCATTCATCTTAAAAAAAGAAAAATCAAAACTCAAAGAAAACATTCCTTTATTTTTGAAAAGAATGAAAATTGCATTCAAAAATTTGCTTGCCACACCCGTGAATCGAACCGACTGAAATCTGTAAAAATTACACCCTGTACTTTTTATTGCATTGATTGTAATAAAATTTTAAGGATGACATCTCTCCAAAAATAGAAAACCGAAATGGTGGTTATTCAGTGTAATGTTGGTGTGATACAATAAAATATATCTCTTATGATAATAGAGGTAATTAAAATAATATAGTACATAAATCACGAGTTGATACAAGACGTGGATGGAGCTCATACAAATCTGGCCAGTCTCCTTTGAATATTTTTTTTTAAACAAACAATACTAGTTCCTCCATTACTCTGCACGGTAGCAATCGCAACCCTTTACCACGCACGCACTGATGACTTTTATGCGATCATGCGAAAAAGAACGGCGTCCCTGGTGCGTCGGTTGCGTGGCGCCTCCAATGGACTTCTAACCATTGTTGCGGAAGATCTGTGCTCGACCTACATGAGACACTGGCTGGCAATACTGAAGCCAGTCACTTGTTTAGTGTCTCAATAATTTTGTAATTGTGATGAGATTATTGTTGTTTTTTAGGTTAAGCTAATACTAATCTAGTTTATAAGAGTAAAAATACTAACAAACCTATGGATCAATGTAAGGTCTGAAATAAACAATTTTTATTTTTATTTTTTATTTTTTTTATTTACCACAATGGCTGTTGCGAATATTTTAACTTGCAGCCTGATTGTCTAATTTGAAACCCAAGCCCAGTGAAATTAAAGTCCATTGCAATTCGTCATCCCAGTAAGAATGTTTTCGGTATTGTCTAAGCTATTCAACTGGTAATCGGTATCGAAGTCCAGAATAGGTTTCAAATGTTAAAAATGAAACCGATGTTGAGCCCAGTTGAGTTAGACAATAAGGCTGCTGGTCTCTGAAAATGGTAATTTAGCTGGAATACACAGCATTACAACACATCAGCCTAAGATTGGTAGGTGTAACTGCCACATAAAAAAATAAACGTAACTATAAAATACGTACTAAACTGTTAGTTCGACTGTACAAAAACTTTTGTTTTAGGTGTAGGATAAGATAAGATAATGTATTTCATAAAAATGTACACAGGACCCGCAGTAAGCAAAGATGGTGTCGCGATCGTCCCGAGAAACAGTTTTCATAAAAATACAACTCGTAAATAAATATAAAATAGCATTTTGGTCTATTTCTAATATACATAGGTACTAAAGTAAGTATGTTCGTATAAGTCAGTGGCCAACCTTGGTGATGGAGTTCTTTAGGCCGCCTTGAGGCCTCCGTCATGGTACATATATAGGTACTTAAAAGTAAATATAAGCTGTGGTATGAAACAACTAACACACTTGTGCAAATAGTGTGTGACCATACAAAAGTATCTGCGTAACATATATTTGATTTAAGAACCAGTTCTTAATAATATCGACCAAGTATTAATATCGAAATTAGATTTTTATCCTACTAATAATCTAAATGAGAAATTATGTTTGTATGTGTGTGCGAATGTTAGTTAACACGTACCTATCTCCGTGGTGACTTGATTGTGATTAAAGGAATGCAGATTGCAATGGTACCTACTGGAGTAACAATTAGGGGCTTATCTTAATTTGGAAAATCAACCCCGGCAACCCCTAAGGGTAAACACCCCTAAGGGTGTTAAACAGGTTGTTGTAAAGATTTTGAAATGCATCCCAAAAATTTGCATTTAAAAATCTTTAAATATCCTCAAGTGTGTGGTAAACACAAAAAAATATATAATCCTTAGGGTGTCGTAATTTATATGGATTTTTTTTCGATTTAGTTAAGTAGGTACTCAAAACTCTATGCAATTAAACTTTATCATAAGTACATTATAAAACACGTTACAATTTTTTTATTCTTGCAAAACTACCCTAAGGATGGAAGGGAGTTCAAAAGTTTGTATGACGAAACAATTCGCAGACAAAGTCGTGCGCTACTTCCACTAGTTAATATAAATCTACTAGCTGGTACCCGCGACTTCGTCAGCAAAATAACATACTTGAAAACCTCTAAATAGAACTGAAAACTGCAAGAATCTTCTGAAACTTTTAAAAATGCAATAATAGCGCCATCTTGGCCGCAGCCATAGGTTATCAACGCCATCTAGTTGCCCTTAACTGGAACTTCCAACTCCCTATACAAACTTTGAACCCTTATTTCACGCCCTCCATGATTATTTTTGAAAAAAAAGTAGCCTGTGTCCGTCTCTGGGACATAATCTATAACCATGTCATATTTCAGCATAATCTGTTCAGTGATTTAGGCGTGAAAAGGTAACAAACAGACAGATAGACTGAGACATTTAACTACATAATAGATGTCGACACAGAAAAAATTAGATCGCGCTATCGTTGCGTTTGGGCCGTGTAACATATAAACTCGCTAATCTTCTAATTTTCAGCTTTATTATATTATAAATAAATAAATAATTAAATAATGCTGGACTTTACACACAGCATCATCTAGCCCCAAAGTTAGCAGAGCTTGTGTTATGGGTACTACATGACTGATATACTTTTTGTTTATTTTATAAATCCGAGACCCGAGACAAATATTTGTAGATCATACAAACATTGGTCCCGCCGCGGAGATCGAACCCGCAACCTTTTGCGTCGCAGGCGGGCCTTCGTCCACTGCGCTACAGACGTCATCAAAATATTATATTATTATATTAGTATGGAAGTATAGATATATTGTTTTAGTTTTAGCTGTAAGATAAGATAATTTTCAACACACTTGCTCATAAAGTGGCTTTATGGTCACCGCAATTAGGCACATAATGACACCCATAATCAAACTGTGACTTTTTCATTACTATAACTCACTAGTGAGTAATAGATTTTTTTTTTAATTTTATTGATTGAGTTGCTTTGTTCTTAAAAAAGTTTTTATTCAGAAAAAAGATCGTGTTCAACAGAACAAATAAATTAATGTTCCTATTGCTTGCTCATTTTATGCAACTTCTTATTTAAATAGATAATTTTAAGTCGTACGTGTTTAATAAATAAAACTTTCACTCAAATATAACTTTTGTTTTCTCTGTAATAAAAGAAAACTTTAAATTCCCCATTTTGTACGTGGCAGAATAGGCGCAAACCTGTGCGCGGCGCGGAAATATAGTCTGTGGCCGATCGCAATGCGCGCGCATAGGAAAACTGATTAATTTTTCCCGCAATAGCGAAACATTTTTCACAACTCGTTTTCACTGTTTGAAATTAGTTTTTATTGTTATTTTATTCACAAGTGTGTTGAAAAACGTCGTATGATACACGTGTGTATTGATGATTACCTTCCTCGGCTATATTAAGACCCTCGCCGATGGCTCGGGTCTTAATTATTTGCCTCGGCGGTAATCACCAATATTACACACTAGTACCATAATGTACTATTAATTCATTAAAATCCACAGGACCCCGCACTAAGCAATGCTTGTGTCGCGATAGTCCAGAGTAACAGTTTTCATAAAAATACAACTTACAAATAAATATAAAATAATAATAAATAATAATATAGTCGTCCGGCGGCTAGATGGGTCGACGATATTTTAAAAACAGCAGGTCGTACATGGGTCACACTGGCGCAGGATAGGGAAGGTTGGCACAAGCGAAGAGAGGCCTATGCCCAGCAGTAGGATGAAAAAGGCTGCGGATGATGATGATGATGATAAAACAACATTCTGGTCTATTTCTAATATACTTAAAAGTAGGTACGTGGTATGAAACAGAAGTAACACACTTGTGCAAATAGTGTGTGACTATACAAAATCACCTAACTGCGTATATTGATCGAAGAATGTTCTTGAAGATTAATAAATATTGATCAAGTATAATATCGAAATTAGATTTTTATCCTACTAATAATCTAAATTAGAAAGTCTGTCTGTGTGTGTGCAAATGTTTGTTACCACGTACCTATCTCCGTGACGACCCGATTGTGATGAAATTGATTGTTTATTTATAGGCTTATCTTAATTTGGAAAAGCAACCCTTAAGCTCAGCTTTAAGGGTGTTAAACAGGTTGTAATTTTATGTTTTTTTTTCTATTCACTCAAAAATCATCGCAATTAATTAAATATTTTATATTCTTGCAAAACTACCCCTGGGGGACCACCCCCAGGGGCAGTTTTGCACCAGCAAGGCAGTTCAAAAGTTTGTATGACGAAACAATGCGCAGACGAAGTCGTGCGCTACATCCATTATTATTAGCGTTATTTAAAAAGTAAAAAGTAGCCTATTTGCTAACTCAGACGAGAACAAGTAGGTATTACAATAAAAAAATAAAAAAACCCGACTGCAACAAATATAGATTTTCATTCTTGCCAAGAATGTCAACTTTTGAGATTTTGCAACGCGTTAAACTATTTGGATGCATTAATTGCCAATTTGTCGTACAAAACTAAGTTGAAACATATGGCTTGTATATATTTTTGTAAGCGTAAACACGTTAACGACTGTATCCCCAAGGCGCGGTAGACATTCTCTTAGATCTTTTTATGTTACTTATTCCAGATCCATTGAGATATATTGTTTTAATCTTCATTTAATTTCGTTCATTTTGATACCCCACTCGATATGATTGGCCATTTTTTTTCTTAACTCGTTACAATTTCGCGCATAAGATCCGCCATTTTGTTTTTTTCCTATGACACTCTCGTATCTGACGATACCCTAAATATCGAAATCCATCCAGTCGTTCGGAAGATACGAGGGAACAAAGAAATTTAACGCATTACATACATACATACATACAAGATACGCGCGAAAAACATAACCCTTCCTGTAATTGACAGTCGGGTTAATGCGGGCGAAGCCGCGCGCAGTAGCTAGTTCATAATACGAGTGTAAAATTTGTATCTAAGTACCTACTTCGCAAAATAAATTTTGATTGTTTGGTCAGGTGGTTCCAGTGGTATATAGGCAGGTGGACAGGATTAGACGGTGTCTTTCCGCACTGAACCGACACAACAACATGAAGCTTATTTTAGTCCTCTTCATTGTTGCCTTTGTAAGTACTTACCTACCTAATAGTATATTTTTAGTACCTACTTATTTGTTTTTCTTAAACTTTCGCGATCACAATTCATCTTTAGAGATATATTTTATAACAGGATTTTATCGCGTATTACCTTTATTATTTCCCGACGTTTCGGCTGTATTGCAACAACCGTGGTCGCGGGCGAACTGGAGGTAGGTCAGCGGAGCCGACGAAAAGTGGCGGTAGTTATATAGAACTACCCTCCACTAATCTTCAGAAATAAGATCGGCCGCACGTCCACCACGGCACACTACACTAACAGTATCTTCAGACCGAAAAGTCACATTACGACGCGCCTTGCACCTACTAATCACGGGATTCCACGCAGTTGGGAGCTTGAAACCATCCTCACGATTGAAATTTGGGTACTTCTTGATTTCAATTGCCTCACGAATCACTCGCTTGTAATCATTCATTGCATGATCCGAAGATTCTTGCCAACGAAAGACAATATTACATTAAAAGGGGTTACCGATTGGTGACGCTGACTGTACCTGTCTAATTTTATTATTTTTATTTTCAGATGGCAGTACAAATATACGCGTCACCTTCCGGAGGTAAGTACTCGTACCTACCTCTGTAAGGTGCATACCTAAATGCAAGCACTAGGAGCCGGGTCAAGTCGAGAGCTAAACTCGCGGCACAAACCAGAGCTGAAGGGCTTGGCTCTACCAGTAGAGATCTCATTACTCTTTTTACAGTAAAGTGGCTTCTTGGCAACCAATTTTAGATGAAATGTTTTGTTGGGATTTCATTTAATTTTGACAGTACAAAATAGATTACAAGTTGATCGCCGCCATTTGAAAACTAGAGAAGTAATCAGAGGGAGTAGTCAGAGGCACGTCCGTTCCCTACATTGCTAGTAATACATTCACTTCACACAATACCTACAGATGGTTCAAATAACATAAATCCGGTACTTACATGTTGAAAGACCACAAGGTACATTATTTTAATACTAAGGGGTAATTAGAGGCACGTCCATCTGTTACATAAGTAACTATTTGATAATTTTTTTACATTTTGTTGATTGAGAACTTCTTTTGCATACATTTCTTTACGTAAAATTTGCACCCCATAAACAAGGGGTTGCAGGGAATAGTTTAGATTTTTGTAAATTTTGTTTGTAGCAGCTTTGTAGGACTTCAGCAAGTACCCTAGAGGTTTTGATGACGATCAGAAGCGGCTGTTTCTATTCTTATCAGCTTACTGTTACCAACAAACTTGTATTAAAAAAGTAGGTACCTATAACAAAACCTTTCTTTGTAACAGGTGGATTAAAGGGCATCTTGAATAGCGGTGGTGTAGGTGGACTTGATGGAAGTTCCGGTGGTCTTCCGGTGGTAGGCAAGGAGGCTGACAGCGCTGACCCTAGGTGGGGGGATCGGCGGTAGTCGGGGGATCGGATGGTACGGCCAGCACTTCTTAACAAGAATCCTCAGCACCATTAATTAAACTTATTTATAGCTAATTGTTTTTATATAGCTGTAGAAAATTATAAAGTATATTAATCTAACTTATGTGTTTTTACAAAACAGTGTCCACAGATTAAACAATAATTTGATGTAGATAACCATTTCCTGGTTTAAGCTACGATAAAAATAGCTTTTACACTGTATGTACCTACCAATGCTATGCTACGAGTACCTAGCACTAAAAGCAAATAAAGCATTAACCTATCCCCGGGTCATTTGTTTACATCAAATAATTTTATGAATATAAGCATGTTTTAGTTACACTTTAGTTAGATGGTAGAAAAACTAAATTGTAATCAAAATGTGGCACTAAAGATCATGATGTTAAATAAAGTGTACCAACCCAGGCTTTTATTTTTTTATGTTAAAAATTGCGTGAAATAATTGCTACCATTATTTGTAAAAACAAAAGACAGCCGATTTTTGTATGGTCTATTTTTGGACTTCGTTTATTGTGAGCCTAAGTACCTACCTATAGAATTTTGAGAAATAAAGTTATATTTGCAATGTATTTAAATCGCAATGTTTTTTTTAAAACACCAACAATCCCACTAATTCTAAGTAAGTAGGTATAATGTAGATACTTAACTACTACTAAAAATACAGAAATACAAGTGTTTTCAGACGTGCGCTTTGTTTACGCACTTTTCCAGCCTCACCTTTTTTGATAAGCAAGTTGGGCTTTTTAGATTTATTTAGGTATATACAGGGTGTAAAAAGACGTCTATCGAAGCCGAAAGGGGTGGGTACAGCTCAGCATCCCAACATACAACTAAATCCGAAAGGATTTTCAGAAAATATCATTATATTTGGAGAAAACAGCGTTTGAAGATGACTGTTTGCGTATGTACTGGGCGCGTTGTTTTACGTAAAAAAAAAACTGTTTTTTTCTTTTATTAATGAAATTATCAGGTAGGTATGGTCTTTTTTATGTTGTACTAGTAGTAAATAACCGAAAATAACATAAAATGACGTAGCCAAGTCATAATTTTTTTTTTTGCGTTTTTTTTTTTTCGCTAAATATTAGAAACATGGTCTGATTGCAACCACTCAAACTCAAACTCAAAATTAGTTTATTCATTGAAATCACTTTGGATTGTTTAGAATCGTCACTTTTCAATTTGTATATAATTATAATACATTTTTATCTTAATTATGTTAAAACGAGTTGGAGCATATTCAGTCCCAAGCTTTTTTGTCATCCAAATAATCTGATATTTTATAGTAGGCTTTTTTGCAGAGATGACGTTTAATTGTATTTTTAAATTTAGTGATTGATAAGTTTTGCAATTCACTTGGGTCTTTGTTATAGAAGCGTACACATTGCCCTTTAAATGATTTCATTACTTTATCTAATCTAGTCGTGGGAACAGCGAGTTTATCCCTATTTCTAGTGTTTACATCATGAGTATCGCTTTTTTTCTTAAATGATTTAATATTTTTACGAACATGCATCAGATTTTCATATATGTACTGACAGGGTACTGTCATTATGAATATTTCTTTAAATTTATTTCTAAGCGAATCTCTGGGACCCATATTATAAATTGCTCGGACAGCCCTCTTCTGCAACACAAACACGGTGTTAATGTCTGCAGCAGTCCCCCACAACAAAATGCCGTAAGACATAATGCTGTGAAAGTAGCTGAAGTAGACTAATCTGGCAGTATCTACGTCCGTGTAATGACGTATCTTTTTAACTGCGTATGCTGCAGAAGCAAGTCTCTTCGACAATCCATCTATGTGTGGGCCCCATTGTAGCTTATTATCTAAGGTTATACCTAAAAATGTAGTGGTGTCCACAAGATATATCTGTTCATTTTTTATTATTACATTGGTTTTTATTGGTTTTACATTTGGTAGTATGAAGCGGATACATTTAGTTTTATTTTCGTTTAATAGTAAATTATTAACATTGAACCAATTTACAACCTTAGAGATTGCATTGTTCACTTCGTCAAAGTTAACCTGTTTACGTTTCAACTTAAATAAGAGTGAAGTGTCATCTGCAAACAGCACAATCTCGTGGTTGTCTTTTACAAGTTTTGGTAGGTCATTGATGTAAATTAAAAAGAGGAATGGACCTAATATTGATCCTTGTGGTACTCCCATTGTCACCACTGACCCCTGAGAACGCTTCCCATTAACATCAACTCTTTGTATTCTGTCACTTAGGTAGGAGGTGAAGAGGTTAAGAGCAACATCCCTAACACCATAGTGGTGGAGTTTCCTAATTAATGTTTCATGATGTACACAATCAAATGCTTTAGATAAATCACAAAAAATACCAAGCGCATCATGATAGTCTTCCCAAGAATTAAAAATATGAAATATTAAATCGACAGCGGCATCAGTTGTTGATCGACCCCTTGTAAATCCAAATTGTTTGCTGTCAAGTAAATTGTTTATATGAAAATGTCTTTGTAATTTATTTACAGAAACTAAGCTACTACATATTTACATATATTTACAAAATACAACAGGATTAGTCAAGCTATCTAAGGATCGTTAGAAACGATCTATAGATAGCTCAACTGATCCAGGTCACTGTCAGTAATTGAATGAGTATAAGTTTTTCAAAGATTTTACTAAAAGTTGGTAAACTGATATTGGTCGGAAATTGCTAGGATCAGAGTGACTGGCCAGATTTAAAAAGAGGCGAAATATTAGATAGGGAAGGATGGCACAAGCGAAGAGAGGCTTATCCAGCTGTGGGATGAAAAAGGCTGCGGATGATGATGATGATGATGATAAAACAACATTCTGGTCTATTTCTAATATACTTAAAAGTAGGTACGTGGTATGAAACAGAAGTAACACACTTGTGCAAATAGTGTGTGACTATACAAAATCACCTAACTGCGTATATTGATCGAAGAATGTTCTTGAAGATTAATAAATATTGATCAAGTATAATATCGAAATTAGATTTTTATCCTACTAATAATCTAAATTAGAAAGTCTGTCTGTGTGTGTGCAAATGTTTGTTACCACGTACCTATCTCCGTGACGACCCGATTGTGATGAAATTGATTGTTTATTTATAGGCTTATCTTAATTTGGAAAAGCAACCCTTAAGCTCAGCTTTAAGGGTGTTAAACAGGTTGTAATTTTATGTTTTTTTTTCTATTCACTCAAAAATCATCGCAATTAATTAAATATTTTATATTCTTGCAAAACTACCCCTGGGGGACCACCCCCAGGGGCAGTTTTGCACCAGCAAGGCAGTTCAAAAGTTTGTATGACGAAACAATGCGCAGACGAAGTCGTGCGCTACATCCATTATTATTAGCGTTATTTAAAAAGTAAAAAGTAGCCTATTTGCTAACTCAGACGAGAACAAGTAGGTATTACAATAAAAAAATAAAAAAACCCGACTGCAACAAATATAGATTTTCATTCTTGCCAAGAATGTCAACTTTTGAGATTTTGCAACGCGTTAAACTATTTGGATGCATTAATTGCCAATTTGTCGTACAAAACTAAGTTGAAACATATGGCTTGTATATATTTTTGTAAGCGTAAACACGTTAACGACTGTATCCCCAAGGCGCGGTAGACATTCTCTTAGATCTTTTTATGTTACTTATTCCAGATCCATTGAGATATATTGTTTTAATATTCATTTAATTTCGTTCATTTTGATACCCCACTCGATATGATTGGCCATTTTTTTTCTTAACTCGTTACAATTTCGCGCATAAGATCCGCCATTTTGTTTTTTTCCTATGACACTCTCGTATCTAACGATACCCTAAATATCGAAATCCATCCAGTCGTTCGGAAGATACGAGGGAACAAAGAAATTTAACGCATTACATACATACATACATACAAGATACGCGCGAAAAACATAACCCTTCCTGTAATTGACAGTCGGGTTAATGCGGGCGAAGCCGCGCGCAGTAGCTAGTTCATAATACGAGTGTAAACTTTGTATCTAAGTACCTACTTCGCAAAATAAATTTTGATTGTTTGGTCAGGTGGTTCCAGTGGTATATAGGCAGGTGGACAGGATTAGACGGTGTCTTTCCGCACTGAACCGACACAACAACATGAAGCTTATTTTAGTCCTCTTCATTGTTGCCTTTGTAAGTACCTACCTAATAGTATATTTTTAGTACCTACTTATTAGTCTTTCTTAAACTTTCGCGATCACAATTCATCTTTAGAGATATATTTTGTAACAGGATTTTATCGCGTATTACCTTTATTATTTCCCGACGTTTCGGCTGTATTGCAACAACCGTGGTCGCGGGCGAACTGGAGGTAGGTCAGCGGAGCCGACGAAAAGTGGCGGTAGTTATATAGAACTACCCTCCACTAATCTTCAGAAATAAGATCGGCCGCACGTCCACCACGGCACACTACACTAACAGTATCTTCAGACCGAAAAGTCACATTACGACGCGCCTTGCACCTACTAATCACGGGATTCCACGCAGTTGGGAGCTTGAAACCATCCTCACGATTGAAATTTGGGTACTTCTTGATTTCAATTGCCTCACGAATCACTCGCTTGTAATCATTCATTGCATGATCCGAAGATTCTTGCCAACGAAAGACAATATTACATTAAAAGGGGTTACCGATTGGTGACGCTGACTGTGCCTGTCTAATTTTATTATTTTTATTTTCAGATGGCAGTACAAATATACGCGTCACCTTTCGGAAGTAAGTACTCGTACCTACCTCTGTAAGGTGCATACCTATAGTTCGCGTCACGTAAAAAGAACGCTGGTTGTTATGGGGCATTTACACGACACGGTCTGAGCGAGCACGTACGATTTAGCATCGCATGCCAATTTTTCACGCGTAAACGCATTTAGCGTACGGTGATGTCTTAGTAAGTGCGACGGTAAACCACGCTGCGCCATGGGCGATTTATGGGTCCATTTGACGGTACGAAGTGCGGCGCGGGGCGCGGGGCGTTACGTTTTATTTACGGTTTTACATAAAAAATTGTATATGACTTATAAAAAGAGAGGCTGATTGCATTTGATATTATAAAACAATGTATGAAACGGACCGCTAAGGCAACAAAACGTTCCGAGTCTACACAAGCAAACTGTAAAAGGTTCAAAAGATTCGGAATCCCACTACGACTAAGTGGAAGGAGTACCTATTAAGTAATTGTATTTTAATTAGATTAAACATTCTATAAGGAATTAAATATGTTTTTAATTATATTTAATGATAATCAGATCTAGTAGATTAGAATATACCTACCAATAACAAAAACAGGAAGCCGCAAGCGGAATGCTAGGTTAAAAATAAAACAATAGGCTTAGTACTTTCGCGCGCGATTGTACCCATGCGCAAACATACCCCCACCACTTTTTTTCAGAGTTCTTTTTACGTGACGATGACAGCGCGAATGAGTGATCAGCTTTCACAATCACAACTATCGCAAATTTTACATAATAAAGCGGCTGTTTCTATTCCTACCAGCTTACAGTAACCAACAATTTTGTGTTAAAAAAGTACGTACCTATAACAAAACCTTCTTTGTAACAGGTAGATTCGGGGGCATCATTGGTGGAGCGACTCGCAGAGGTGGACTTAGAGAAAATTCCGATGATATTGTAGGCGTGCGGGGAGATTCTGACAGCGCTGACCCTAAGTAGGGGGATCGGCGGTAGTCGGGGGATCGGATGGTACGGCCAGCACTTCTTAACAAGATTCCTCAGCACCATTAATTAAACTTATTAATAGCTAATTGGTTCTTATACAGCTGTAGAAAAGTATTAAGTTACGTGTATTACTCCAAAAAATATTTTAATCTAACTTATGTGTTTTTCACAAAACAGTGTCCACAGATTAAACAATAATTTGATGTAGATAACCATTTCCTGGTTTAAGCTACGATAAAAATAGCTTTTACACTGTATGTAATGTACCTACCAATGCTATGTTACGAGTACCTAGCACTAAAAGCAAATAAAGCATTAACCTATCCCCGGGTCATTTGTTTACATCAAATAATTTTATGAATTTAAGCATGTTTTAGTTACACTTTAGTTAGATGGTAGAAAAACTAAATTGTAATCAAAAATATGTAGCACTAAAGATCATGATGTTAAATAAAGTGTACCAGGCTTTTATTTTTTTTATGTTAAAAATTGCGCGAAATAATTGCTACCATTATTTGTAAAAACTAAAGACAGTAGATTTTTTATGGTCTATTTTTGGACTTTATTTATTGTGAGCCTATGTACCTACCTATAGAATTTTGAGAAATAAAGTAATATTTGCAATGTATTTAAAATCGCAATGTTTTTTTCAAAACACCAACAATCCCACTAATTCTAAGTAAGTAGGTATAATGTAGATACTTAACTACTACTAAAAATACAGGAACACAATGTGTTTTCAGACGTGCGCTTTGTTTACGCATTTTTCCAGCCTCACCTTTGCACTCACCTTTTTTTAAAGAAAGTTAGGCTTTTTAGATTTAATTAGGTAAATATATGTATGATTTCCGAAAAAGTTAGCATGTTTGTTGCCCAAGGGGGATATTCGCGTTCATTTTTTCGTTCGTTTGATGAATATTTGGATTCTTCTTACTACGAGCTACATTGTATTCGGTGGATAAGATCAACGGTAAAACGCAGTCCCTACCTAGGACCAAATATTCCAAACCGAAAAATTGGCGCTTGAAGTCAGAAATCGTAGTAAGAAACATCCGAATATTCATCAAACGAACGAAAATAAGAACGAGAATACGGTTCTTTACTATATAGGCAAAGGAATTGGAATAGAATCATCAAATTTTGAAAATGATTTGAAGTCATCAGATCAGATTTATCATATATTTTTTTTAAACTTTAATTTTATCAGTAGGTACGATCTTTAATCAGCCGTCCCCAGTACCCATAGCCTTGGATAGGAACAGCGGCTGATAAATAGAACGAATTAAATAAATAAATAAATCTTTATTCAACACCTTAGGGCTACAAATGTTACCTAAGTATAATTACATGTTATACAATTAAACATGGGTAACAGTACTTATACAAAAAATTATAAGGATTGATGTGATAGAGAAAAGTGTAATATATAATGGTGAGATGTAGCAAGATGTTGTAGGTAGGTACTTGTAAAAATAATAAGCTTAACTTGCAGCTGCAGATTTATATCGACAGATAATGTTTGTCAAAAAATAAAAACAATTTTAGTAGGTTCTGAAAACATAGAGACAGACTCAGTGTGAGTAAAGGTTGGAATGCACATGCTACTAAAAAAAGTACGCTTGTTTGCTACTAGATAGTATGCTCATTTATAGCATGCTCTCCGAGTGTGTACATTTGCTCGTGAAAGCACAGACCTCAAAAGCATACCTACTTATTACGAGCATAGGTACTTATTTCTAGCACGTCTGAGATACACATGATCATTAATGGAGATTTCTTTGAGAAATCGATTCTGATATGCTTTTACGCATTTTCCCGAAATTTTTTTTTGAGCGTACATTCCAAAAACATTCATAGTTTTGGTAAAGAAATATAAAATTTAAAGTTTTTTCATCGCCCCCAACAAATCAAAGTAGCGCTCGCATAGAACATGTTTACACAATATGCTTTGGAGACACCCCCCTCTCACCCGCACCTTACACCGAGTGCTAATTAAATTAATGCTAATTAATAAAAATTACCGGCTTGTGATTAAGTAGCGTGCTTATTCACAAGCATGCTCATAATCATAATCATTTATTCATAATTCCAGGTACATACAAAGATTTTAAATAAATCTATTTTCCTAACCGGAACCTGCCCTTACAAGCGTATGAATAGGACATTTACTAATATTATAAATTCAAATAAAATAAAAACAAACACATACAATTACTCTTCTCCAATTAAATAAAATAAAAATGTCAAAAGTAGGTACTAGATTTGTAGTCAAATATTTTTCAATGAGCCATCGTGTCTGTTGCTCTTTTCGTATACACGTGCTCATTGTATGCTACTTAGTAGCATCTGCTCAATAGAATAGAATAGAATAAAGTTTTATTTTCTCCACATCATATACAACAGTTACATAATAGGTACTTAAATCTACACAATTTTATGTGGGTGAAAATACGGCATGCTTATGTGCTACTACGTTTTACTAAAACACAGCTTCTTGGTAATTAACTTTTATTTGGTATCACTTTAGTTCTGTGGCGACCTCTATCTACCATCGCCTGAACTACAAGCTGAACTACAAGCTGAACCTCAAGAGATGTTCGGAAGCGCCTGACAGATTTCGCTCTGCAAAAGCTGCGCCTCGATTCTTGCATTTAATTTTAAGTAGGTTAAGTTGAGTTCCAATATACGTCTACAAGAAAAGCTCATCTCATTGATTTTTATTCCCGAAAAATAAACCAGCCTGAAATAGACAGATCCCGGTACATGGTCCTTCGAGCCGGGTGTCAGGATAACAGCAAGGATAAAAGGGAAGTGATCAGTGGTGATATTCATCCTTTGATTGTATGACCGGTACTTACATAACCTCTAAACTACTACATCACATTTCACAACGATTTGCACTAAGTTATACCAAAAAACAAGTGTTTTGGCTATTTATTGTATTATATTCCTAAATCATATTTACCCTGGTACCTATTGTTTTATGTATTTTGAAACCTTATTGCGATTTGAACCAATTTGTTAAAATTTTAACTTGTTGTTTTCATTGTGAAACTTCAACTTTTTCTTTGAATTTTTGATCTTTTTCTTTGAATTAAATTGTAAATAGTTGTTAAAATTATAAACTACAGCTATCGTTTGCCCTTATTGTAACTATATCTAAGTAATAATTGATCTCTAAAGCTAATTATTTCTCAATTGTAACTTGTATCAAAACTCTGTTGTGGTTCATCATTTCATTTTGTATTTGTCAATTCCAGGTTAACCAGGCCGCTCTCAAAGGTTTCCTATAATGAGTGAGAAAGATGAGAAGGACCTTATTAAGAAAAGAGCCAGTTTCAAAGGCCGATTGACCACCTTCGTCAGATACTTGAATGAATTGGGTAGTACTTTGACCCAACAACAGGTAAACGAACTGCAGCTAAGAATAGGTAAAGTTGAGGTTTTGTATAATCAATATGATGAGGTGCAACTAAAGATTGAGTGTCTTAGTGATGATATACAGTGTCAAATTTCTGAAAGAGAAGACTTTGAGTCAGTATATTATCAGTCGCTTTCCAAAGCTCAGGGCATTTTGTCTCAAAATTCTAAGTCTCAAAAGTGTGAAGATGTAGAAAGTTCTCGAGTAGGTACTCATAATCACAAGCTAGTTAAGTTACCTACAATAAACTTACCGAAATTTCAGGGTTCGTATGATAACTGGCTTGAATTTCATGACACGTTTTCTAGTCTTATACATTCGAACGACGGAATAGACGAAATAAATAAGTTCCATTATCTCCGGTCTTCATTAGAAGGCTCTGCGGCTGTAGTCATACAGTCAATCGAGTTCTCAGCGAGTAATTATACTGTGGCTTGGCAGTTATTGTGTGACAGATATAATAACAAACGTTTACTCATACAAAACCATGTTTCTAACTTGTTTAATGTAGATTCAATTAAAAGTGAGTCTTCCATTAGCCTAAAGCGGTTGATCGATCAGCTCAATAAGAGCCTACGTGCCCTGGAATCCCTAGGTGAGCCTACCACGTACTGGGACACCCTACTCATTCACATCATCACTCGAAAACTAGATCACAAAACGTTCCGTGAATGGGAGGAGTGCAAAGGTCGTCTGGACAAGGATAAGGCTATTACACTGGCGGTATTTCTCGAATTTATTCGTAACCGAGCTGACCTCTTGGAAACGTTAGAACTGTCTCGCGGTAACTCTTCAAGTCAGCCACCTAAACCTGTAAGTAAACTCAAAACTATGGTATCATTGGCAAGCGCGCAGCCGCACTCAGTGTATGAAAATAATAACAATACTAATGGTTCGTCTTCAATCAAACCGTGTCTGAAATGTAATGGTGATCATCTTTTAAAAAATTGTTCACAGTTTCTGAGCCTCACTAATGAGCAAAGGTTGGAGCTGCTCCCGCAGTACAAGGTGTGCTACAACTGCTTCAGTGCTGGGCACTACTCAAACCGCTGCAAAAAGTATGGTTGCAAATTATGCAAACGTAGGCACAACACCTTGGTACATGTATCGGATCCTAAAGGGTCGAGCAATCCCTCTCAGGCTGACACTGACGGCGGCGACGGCGTCAAGTGTAACTCGACTCCTCAGTCTTCACAAACACCCAGCCTTACTCTCACTACGTATTGTATGGATTCGCCCTCAGAAATGCAACAAGATGTTTTGTTGTCGACTGCCTTAATAAAAGTAGTCGACGCGGATGGTCGCGAGCGCATTATTCGCGCCTTACTAGATTGTGCAAGTTCTTCTTGTATCATTACTGAGAGAATGTGTCAAGCATTAAATCTAAACTCTGTAGGTATTGATAAGCCGATATACGGTATTAATAAAACTCAAACTAACACGACAAAGATGTGCCGTGTCTCAATTAATTCGTTGAATGAGAACTACTCAAAAAATATACTCTGCTACGTGCTGCCGTCTATAACCGATGACGTGCCTTGCCATTCAATTAATGTTTCGCATTTACATATACCTGACGACATTACCCTGGCCGATCCTAAATTTTATAAGGCGTCTGAAATAGACATGATAATCGGTAGTAATGTATTTTGGGAATTACTCGGGTCGCGAAAGATTAGTTTAGGAGCTAATAAACCGATTCTCTGGGAAACTCGACTAGGTTGGTTGGTTTCCGGTCCCATCAATGGGGGCCAAGGATCATATCCTCTTATGTGCAACTTCACGAAAGTAGGTACTTCTCTTAGTTCTTACAATGAGTCAGGAAATGATGACGTTCAAACCATGCTATCGCGGTTCTGGCAACTTGAGGAAGTTGGCCCTAAGTCGTCATATTCCGAAGAAGAACGAATGTGTGAAGAACACTTCGTCAAAAATACGACTCGTCTTACAGACGGTCGCTTTTGTGTCCGAATTCCGCTAAAACAATCTCATAATGTTTTGGGTGATTCGTTGCAGCGAGCGAAGCGATGCCTTTTCTCATTAGAGCGCAGGTTCAAAGGTCAGCCTCCCTTTCAAGATAGGTATGCGAGCTTCATGTCGGAGTACCTCTCGCTTGGTCATATGTCACAATGTGACTCTGATCCTACGTCAGCTCCGTACTATATCCCACATCATGGAGTATTGAATGAGAATAGTACTACCACCAAGTTAAGAGTCGTGTTTAACGCCAGCAGTCCTACAACTACAGGCATATCTCTTAATCAAATTCAGATGGTAGGACCAACAGTTCAAGATGATCTTCTTTCAATTCTTCTCCGTTTCAGGCTTCACAAGTACGTCCTGGTTGCTGACGTAGAAAAAATGTACAGGCAGGTATCCGTACATCCCGCAGATAGGCATCTGCAACAGATTCTTTGGCGTGACCCTGCTGACCCCAAGATTAAAACCTACCAACTTAACACTGTCACTTATGGCTGCGCTAGTGCTAGTTACCTAGCTACTAGGTGCCTCAAGCAAGTAGGGCTTGAATGCAGTGATAAGAAGGTCTCTGAGATTATCGTTCACGATTTTTACGTGGATGACTTATTAACGGGTTCAGATTCAACTCAGGAGGCTCTGGAGATAAAGGAAAGAGTGACGGCTGAGCTTGCTTCAGCTGGAATGCCTTTACGTAAGTGGAAATCCAATAACCCTCAACTTATTATCCCATCTGCATCTAGTACGTCTTTAGATTTGAATATCGGGTCTATTGAACCAAGTAAGACACTAGGCATAGGATGGCTAACAGAATCAGATGAGTTCTGCATTAATATAGATCCAAATATTTCTGGCGAACCAACAAAACGAGGACTTCTCTCAGTAATTGCGCAAATATTTGACCCCATGGGTCTGGTATCCCCTTGCATTATCCCTATGAAGATACTGATGCAAAAATTGTGGGTGTATAAATTGTCATGGGATGAACCATTGCCGTCGGACATTGCTCATGCTTGGCTTGGTATAATTAAAAATCTCCCAGCTTTGAATGATTTGCGCATTCCTCGACTCGTCGTCTGCGATCCTCGTATCGCATTGGATCTTCATATTTTCTGTGATGCGTCACAGAGTGCTTACGGCGCCTGCTTGTATGTGAGGAGTGTTAAGGAAGGTGGTAAAGCCTCTGTGAAATTGCTTTTGGCTAAAAGTAAGGTTGCTCCCTTAAAACCAACAACAATTCCCAGGCTTGAGCTCTGCGGAGCCCTGGTTGGAGTACGCTTGTTCGAAAAGGCAATTTCATCACTTCGTGTAGATATTAGGCAAAGCACTTTTTGGACTGACTCCACGATAGTTTTAGGATGGCTTAGGATGTTGCCCAGTAAATTACAGCCCTTCGTTCGCAACCGTGTTGTTGAGATTTTAGAAAAATCTGAGAATTGCGCCTGGAGACATGTCCCTACAGATGAAAACCCTGCTGATCATATTACTCGTGGTGTTGATCTCAGCGAGATACAGGGTCTTGATCTGTGGTGGTCAGGTCCACAATTCTTAAATCAAGATGAAACTCAGTGGCCTCCTAATCCAGTCAGCATAAAGGAACTCCCCGAAGTTCGTCCTGCCGTATCGCTGCACTTAACTCTCTCATGCACTGATAATAACCTAATAGAATTTGATAGGTTCTCAAATATTTCAAGACTGAAACGCGCTATTGCCTATGCACTTAGATTTATTAATTTATGTAAAAGACTTACCCCAAAGACTGATTACCTAAGTAGCGATGAATTACAGAATGCATCAAATTTGATCATTAAAGTGTCACAGCGAGAGTCATTTGCTGAATATAATGATCTCCTCAAAAAGAAATCCGTAGCTGCTAAGAGTAAGTTGATCAAATTTAATGTATTCTTAGATGATAATAATTTAATGCGCGTTGGAGGTCGTTTGGCTAATGTGTCAACATTTTGTTATGATAAAAAGTTTCCTATAGTACTACAGTCCACTCATCAGTTTACAAAACTTTTATTCAGATCTGAGCATATCAGGCTTATGCATGCTGGTCCTCAATCGTTGCTGGCCTCAATAAGAGAAACTTATTGGCCTATTGGAGGCCGTAACTTAGCGAAGTCTACGTACTATCAATGTGTAAGGTGTACCCGTATGAAAGGAAAGGTTGTATCTCCCCTTATGGGAAACTTGCCGCCACAGCGTCTTATTCCAAATCGTCCGTTCGAATGTGTAGGAATAGACTATGCTGGACCTATCTCATCTGCGAGTCGCCAAGGTCGAGGTTGTAAAATAGTTAAAGTTTATATAGCTATATTTGTTTGCTTTACAACTAAAGCCATTCACATTGAACTTGTAGGTGACTTAACTAGTCACTCTTTTATTTCTGCCTTACGCAGATTCATTGCCCGCAGAGGTAAACCGTCAGATATCTACTCAGATAATGGCACTTCGTTTGTCGGTGCTTATAATGAAATAGGTAAATTCTTAAAGGATAACTGCAGTTCGTTGCCTGAAAGTCTGGCGAACGATAGCATTAATTTTCATCTATGTCCGCCCTATTCTCCTCACTTCGGAGGCCTTTGGGAAGCGGGAGTAAAATCTATAAAATACCATTTGTATAGAGTATTGGGTCATTGCAATCTCACGTACGAAGAACTGATCACTGTCCTAACTCAGATTGAAGCAATCCTGAACTCAAGGCCGCTTACTCCCCTTTCAAGCGATTCAAATGACCTGACGCCGCTTACGCCTGGACACTTCCTCATTGGACAACCCATGACCGCCCTTCCAGTTCCTGACCTTCAGAATAATCCCATGGATCGATTAACAAGATTTCAAAGGCTTGAACAACTCCGTCAACATTTCTGGACAAGATGGTCCAAGGAGTACGTCAGTGAACTGCAACAGCGTGTCAAATGGAGCTCAAGCAAATCAGCGTTAGAACCCCACAGCCTGGTTGTTATCAAGGAAGACAACCTTCCCCCATTAAAGTGGAAGCTTGGTCGCATTGTTGCAGTCTACCCAGGAACTGATGGCATCAATCGGGTCGCTGATGTTCGCGTCGCCAATGGAGGAATAATCCGAAGATCGTTCAGCAAAATTTGCCCTTTGTTGAAGATTTCTGGTTGAAAGCAAGCTCTCAACATCCGGGGGCATGTTCGGAAGCGCCTGACAGATTTCGCTCTGCAAAAGCTGCGCCTCGATTCTTGCATTTAATTTTAAGTAGGTTAAGTTGAGTTCCAATATACGTCTACAAGAAAAGCTCATCTCATTGATTTTTATTCCCGAAAAATAAACCAGCCTGAAATAGACAGATCCCGGTACAAGAGATGTCAATTACAGCGACGTACTTCGGAGCTGTACCACTAAATGGCAATAGGAACACGCAAAAAGTATAGAAAGTTCTGAATCGCGCTTACGCAGTTTTCTGGCCGCTTTAGCCTATATAGAACTATCCGACTATAACTGTGTAAGGTAGCGAGGCGAGTACTCCCTCTTTGCCATAGATTGGGGGAATACCATCTACCCCCAAAGTTCTAAACTTATATATGCCACAATAGGGTACAAGTAGGTAGGTAATAATTTTAACTTTCAGGCACAACCTTTAGGCTCTCATTAATAAACACGAACTAGGGTGGTATTAGCGCTAATCCAAAGCATAAGGCTGTAGTAGGTCAATTCAGTATTAATAAACAAAGACCAAGGAAGAACTAAGCTAATTCGACTCTACTCTCGGAGTAAGAGTTACTCCTAGGTGCCACCTAGTATAGAGATGGAGTAGGCAGACGTAACACCAAAAAGTTTTAGAAGAATAAAACCTCTTTGAATAAAACAGATTGTCAAATACAAATTATTATCTATCTCTGTCATTCATATAATTAATGACAGAGATAGACAATATTTTGAATGATAATATCATTCGTTCATTCACTCTTTTTCTACTAATCCCGATGTAAGGAATGTATTACTCATTCGAGGCTACTACCAGTTTATTAATAACATCAAAATATTCAAGTTGCTCCTTCGATACTAAAGAAGTAACAAGTCTGAGAGTAGTCTCGTATTAAGCTAGAATTAGGGTAATCTAATTAATAAGGCCGTTAGAGTATAGCGCTCACAATTCTCTCTTTAAACATTATATCCCCTCTTTAATTTTAGCCCCGCCTCAAAGGCAACGCTTTTCCGATGGTCAAGATCGAGTCTGAGTGCTTGACAGATGATGAAAGTGACATTGAAAGAAGGAAATCATAACATACGTAGCATGTGTATTCCAGCCTTTAAGGGTAACAAACAATTACATTCGCATACCTTACTAGGTATGCGAAAAATGAAGCCGATGTCCATTCCCAGTTGAACTAGACAATAAGGCTACTGAACGCATGGCTACTTGAAATAGGCTATAGAACTACAGAATACCATAGAGTTTTCGCCAGCGGAGCGCACCAGCGGCCGTACCACGAAACAAACGTAGTGTTAAGAGCATTGTTCACTATACAGTCCATTGCGCCATTTGTAGTTTGGATTCTGACTCGTCTTAACATACACACAGCAATGTATTGCAAACATTGATCAAAGTGATCCCTCCTCCTCAACAACCGGCAGTGGCGTAGCTAGGTAGCCAAGGGCCTTGGTGCAAAATAAACCGGGGCCCTAACTGAACAGTTTAGGTTTTATCAAGTCAAAATAATATATGCAGGGTGGGGCAAAATGTAAACGTATTTGATTTTTTTGTAAAAACTTACGATTTGATTAATCATTTTCTGGGTAACTATTTAAAAAATCTAATAACGCAGTTGTTTTTATTTTCAAAATAATCATACCTATAGTTTCCTAAGAACAAAACCTTCCGGACTCTCGGGACTCAAGAGTCCGAGGGCCCCTTGAGCTTGGGGGCCCCGGTGCACTGCACCGCCTAGCCCTTCGGTAGCTACGCCACTGACAACCGGCCTGACTGCATAGGTGACGCACATGTACTTGTGTATGCAGACGATGTTGCTGCTGTAGTCAAAGCACCCACTGTGGACGTCTTGGAGAGAAGGTTGAACATGGTAGCAGAAAAGCTGCATAAAGTAGTTACATCATAACGGTTTCCTTTGAACGTAGTCAAAACCAACTTCGTGCACTTTAGCCTAGCAGGCCGTACCTATAGTCCCTTAAATGTATCCCTCGGGGGTACCGCAATCACGCAAGTCAAGCATACCCTTTTTTTAGGATTTGTGATAAATGAGGGCTTAAAGTGGGACTTGCATATTGATAGACTGTGCGAGAGGGTAGGCAGGACCTGCTTCGCTTTATGGCATCTCTCGGCGACTCTTGAGGCGGGGATGACCAGAAGCTGCTACTTCGCATCCGTTCACTTGCTCCTTCAATACGGCGTGGAGCGAGCTTTCAGGATGCAGAAGAATTCGAGCTATTAAGAGGGCATCCCGAGACACATCTGCTCGCCCCTTCTTCAAAGAACTCAATATAATGACAGTACCCGCCCTTGTCATCTTTAACGCATCCACTTGACCGAGTTTGCAAGACTCGGTGACATCCATAGATACCCGACCCGGCACGCCCAAAGACTACGTGTTGAACGGCAGCGGCTCGTTAAATCGACTAAGCTTGTTCACATGATGGGCCCGGCCGTCTACAACCGCCTTCCGGTATGTGTTCAGTTCAGTTTCTTGGTTTATGGCTTCTGCGACTTGCTGTCACAATTCTGCCAGTGTCCGTGTCAAGATAGTTTCGTAAACTGTAGATGGCGGGTAAAAATTTAATGCTATTGGCCGGTGGTCGGTATGTGTTACAGCTACAAAATCAACGCCACAATCTAACAATGTCAAGTTTTAAATAAGTATTCATGTCAATTTGGTTTTGAAAAAAAACATGTTGGCTTGTCATTTCAAAACTCCAACGTTTTCATTTAGTTGCCATTAATAAAAAGAAGAAGAGGAAGAAGGAATAAAGGGAGGAAGAAGGAATAAAGAGAAGAAGAAGCCGGGGAATGAAGTGAAACTAGAAGAAACCAAGAAGTGAAGTGAGAGAGAAGAAGAAGAAGACTGAGCCAAGATGTTACTGATTGGGCGGTATAGTCGCTCAGCGACAAAGCCCTTTTCTTTTTTGTTCATATAAATAAATAAATAATAAATAAATAAAACTCCACCGGAAATCTTTCGTCAAATGAGAAATCTTCTTGAATACTCCCCCATTACATAAACAAATCTCCTGTTACGTATCCAAGGCTTCATTAGTAAAATGCCACCGAAATTACATAATACCTAGTAAAACACGAGAAAAGTAAATAAAATAGCAAAATGCTTTTTGACTTTGACATTAGCACCGGTATTCACAAACATTACTTTCTTTTAATTTTGAGTTAATTGCTAAATACATGAAGCACGTCTCGTGCCCAATTTCGACCGATGAAGCTTTAAGCTCCAGGCTGAGCACAGCTTGTTTCAAATGCATTATTATACATAGAAACACCCAGACCCGAGATAAATATTTGCAGATCATACAAACATTTATCCCGCGGCGGGAATCGAACCCGCAACCTTCTGCGTCACAAGCGAGCTTCCGCCCACTGTGCCACAGATGTCGTCACTCTAGGTAGATAAGTAATTATTACTTAATTTAAAGCTATAGCTGAGTTTTCAAGCTTTAGGAATTTTATGATTTTTTAAAACTTTTTTGAACTTTAAAAAGTTTGAAAACTGTCGCATACTCAAACCCTTTTTGGATGTTAACCATCGATATCGAAGCCGAAATTTATTTACAGAAACTAAGCTACTACATATTTACATATATTTACAAAATACAACAGGATTACTCAAGCTATCTAAGGATCGTTAGAAACGATTTATAGATAGCTCAACTCATCCAGGTCACTGTCAGTCGGAAGCGTGACAAAACACTGGCGGCATTATTAATTGTTATACTTAGGTACCTAGGGAACCGATATTTTTTTCAAACAATACATTAATAAAAAACAATATATGTAATTAAAAATGCATACAAAAGCCAATATACCTAATTACCTATTTCACCACGTATTCATATTTTTTATATTTGAAGCCCACTTGTACTAATAGTGTCTCGCTATACAAAAGTATCTGCATAACGTATATTTGATCTAAATGCAGTTGTTCTTAAAATTATTCACCAAGTATGAATATCAAAATTTGAGTATAAGCACGCGGTGTGACTCAGGGCACAATAAGCCAACCATACAAATCGAAATAAGAATAGAAATCAAATCAACAAATAACGCTTAGGCTCCACATACGTCTAAAGGCACTAATTACCAAAACTGCATACATTTCATGTGAAGTTTTACGGCACGTGAGTTCCTGGCATTAGTAAATCGACAGTTTGACGCAATGCTAGGAACTCACGCGCCGCGGTAATACATAAATAAATAAATAAAATAAGCTTTATTTCCACACTTAAGTAAACGTACATAAAAAAAGTAAAAAAAATGTGCATGCTAATCTAAGTATGGGCCGCCTGTGGCGGTGAAAGCCTCCTCCCGAGAGCACCATTCTTCTCTGTCTCTTGCGATTCTTGGCCATGGTTTCCCAATATTTTGTACGATATCATGGTGCCAGCCACGCGCCGCGGTACTTGACGTAAAATGTATGAAATTTTGGCAAATTAATAATGTAATTCAAAGCAGATGGAGTCTTAGCCTTTTCTGTCGATACGATTTGTAATTGCAAGGGAAGGTTTTCAGAGTTTTACGGGAAAACGATCAATCTCTCAGGAATAACATTTATATGGGACCACCTCCGGAGTATAACCCTTTCAAACAAACAAAGAACTTTAAGAATCGGTCCACAATTGTCGGAATAATCGCGTAACAAGATACAAAAAAAAACATACAGACGAGAACCTCCGACTTTTTTGAAGTCGGTTAAAAATTCGAGCACTATCCTACTAATAATCTAAATGTGAAAGTCTGTGTGTGTATGTGCGCGAATGTTTGACTGCACCTCTGAAGTTAGAAAGATTTTTATTTCAACACGCCGCTAGCTTCAAAAAGACATATAGTTCGACAAGCGTTTGTTTCGACGGAACATAACTTCGACATAAGTAAATAAGTACCTACTGCTCTAAAATAACGTAATGCTGGATACTTCACATCACACAGCGTTATCAAGTCCATCCATATTCCTTAGCGTTATTTAAAAAGTAAAATGTAGTACTATACTACTGAGACGATAAAAATGTAAGCCTGCCTAATCTATCCCTGAGCCTTTTATTTTACCCAAGCTCACGCCAGCACCAACAGTCAGCACTTTTTGCGTGCAAGAGTACCTAACAACTAACCACAAACTTTTGCATTCATAATATAATCCTTCTTTCACTGAGTTTCTCTCCATCCAAAGGTTGCCTGGAAGAGATCGCTTATTAGCGATAAGGCCGCCCGTTGTACATTGTCATTATTTGTTATACTTATTATTTTGTTTCATAGTTTAAGGTGTACAATAAAGAGTTCTCATTCATTCATTCATTCATTATACTAGGCTTCGCTCGCGTAGTACCAACATTTCGAATAGCCTATCTATATACTATTTCAAATCACTATCTACGTCTATTCTGTTCCATCCAAATCGGTTCGACTGGTTTATGCGTGATTGAAACAAACATACTCACAAACTTTCAGCTTTATTAAGTATATTACCTAAAGTAGGAAGTAGAACTTATAAATTAAAAAATGTAAGATAAGTATTTACTTCGAAAGTTAATTTCGATTATTTGGTCAGGTGATTCAAGTGGTATATAGGCAGGTGGACGGGATTAAACGGTGTCTTTCTGCACTCAACCACTAATCGACGCAACAACATGAAGCTTACAGTCACCCTCATTGCTGCCTTTGTAAGTACCTACCATTTATATTTTTGAAAAAAATATTGCCCTAATTCTGATGAGCCCAAACACGGGTACTTTTAACCGATTAAAAAAACGCAGAAGGCTACAAAATAGTTTGACTACGTGGAAGAACCCCTCTATGTCCGGCTGTGTAGGTAGCTTTGTGTGTTTTTTTTAATTATATTTAAGTATTTTTTTTGTCAAGAGAACCTAGAGTCTGGCAAATGAAAGTAAACCCTGAAAAATCGCGGCAAATTCAAAAAATATAAGCGTGGCAACCCATTAAATTTAAATTACAATCCTTGAGAGTACTCAAGGATTGTAATTTATCCCGCCTGTTGGTAGACTACAACAATAATACTAAATTATTGTGTACAATAAATAGGTTTTCATTCATTCATTCATTTGTTGTTAAAGCAGGAATAGAAATGCACATTCTGTGAAAGTTTCAACTGTCTACCGTATACGGACTGACGGACGGACAGTGAAGGCTCAGTACCTAATCGGGTTCCCTTTTCACTAAGGAAAATATTGATATCATGTGTATGACTAAAACACATTTAAAGATTAGTCATTTGTCAGTCTTTACAGTTGAGAATTTTAAGAAAGCCTCTGCATGTTGTCGCACTACAATGACTCGGGGTAGCTGTGGGGTAGTATCACGTGATGGCATAAAGTTTAAAAAAAGGATATGAAAATGAAAATGAAAATATTTATTCAAAAAAGGTCTTAAATAGTAACAATGTTTTTAGCTGCCTATGTAGTTTTACAAGTTGTAGGACAAGATATAGGTACTAAAAGTAGACTCTATATATTAATAAAATGTCAATAGAACAACATTTTGAGGCTTGTTGCATAGAACCCCAGACCATAAATATAGAACTAAGCAATGTTATAGTTACTGTAGTATACAGGTCGCCATCAGCCGACTCTTACTGTGGCTGATGCTGATGGGGTATTTGTACTGCAAAAGCAAGCAGTAAGATATATAATATATCTAAAGCAGATGTACTCCTGCAGGGAACGTTTCAAAGAACTAAAGTTTGGTTGTCCCGATGACACGACTTACGAATGTTGCAAAAAGCTATTAAAGTCAAAGCCAAAAAGCATTTATTCAGTAAGACCGCTAGGATCACTTTGAAACGTCTTAAAACTAGGTGATTCTACTCCTGTTCCTTCGCTTATTACTGTACAGCAATTAGATTATTCAATCAAATACCAATCGATATTAAAACATGTCAGATATTACTTTTAAATCCTGCATAAGGGAACGATTAATAGAAACAAGTTATTATAGAATTGACGAAGCGTTTGCAGATAGTAAAATGTTTAAATCTGACTTAAATTTAAATTTAATTAAATTTAATTAATTTAATTAACTGAAATTAAATTTTTAACTTAAACTTAAACTTTAAATCTGAGCCCATGTTATGTTAAATGGTAACATTCAAAAGTCAAAAGTCAAAAAGTCAAAAAGCATTTATTCAGTAGGACCGCTGGGATCACTTTGAAACGTCTTAAAACTAGGTGATTCTACTCCTGTTCCTTCGCGACCAATTAATTACATTAACATTAATATTTTATTTTATAATAATCAATGTTTTAATATAACCAGTTATTATTTCGTATTTTTGTACAGAACACCCTGTAGTTTAGTTATACCATTATGACGATGCTTTGGCTGAAATTGTAACTTAAAGTTTACCTAATTCACCTCTATTAATTTGCTGTTTTAAAATTATTGTTAATGTGACTTGTCTAAGAACATGTAAATATGTCTATGGATAAATAACTACAATACAATACTCTTCGGGTAGGGAACCCTAAAAACTACATCCAGACTTGTTTTCGCCCTAGAATTCGGTTTTACTTTTAGTTCTTAAAACGTAGGCCTTACCTAACCTGGCTAATATTTTTATTTTCAGTTGGCAGTACAAATATACGCTTCACCTTCAGGTAAGTACTCTGTAAGGTGGTGTAAGGCTCTGACCGAATACCTAAGTGCAAGCACTAGGAGCCGGTCATGTCGAGGGCTAAGCTCGCAGCACAAACCGGAGCTCAGCTAGGGGTCTACTAGTAGAGATCTCATAACTTTTTTACAGTACCTTTATATGAAATGTTTTTCGTGGGATTTCATTTATTTTTGACAGGCATCCTAGATTTATGAATTTAAGATAGTGAAAAACAGATTACAAGTTAATCGCCGCCATTTGAAAACTAGAGTAGTAGTCAGAGGCACGTCCAGTCCCAACATTACTAGTGACACATTCACACAACACAGATTGTTCTCATAAAAAAAATACATAAACAGGTTCACGGCTGTATCCCCAAGGTGCAGTAGACCTTCTCTCAGATCTTATTGTTCTCATAACAGGAACATATTCAGGAAGTACCCTAGAGGTTGTACTGTAGGTAGGTGCTTTATGTTTTAATAATTTACTGAGGAGATCTTATCCTGAAAGTTATTTTACTATTATGTACCTACCTATCATACATAAAAAGATTCGAAGATAGCTTGTAGTCAGCTGCTCTCTCAACTTGTTGCCGGGCACTAGTTCCGCTATTTAAAAACAGCTTTCGCAATCACAACTGTCGCAAATACATACATAATCAGGCATTTGTTTCATAATTAATTCAAACAGGGTGTAAAAAGACTACTACCGAAAACTGAGGGGTTGCAATCAGACCATAATTCTAAACATACACAAAAATTTTTGACTAAGGTTCATAATTTTATGTTATTTCCGGTTATTTACTACTAGTACAACATAATAAGACCATACCTACCTAATAATTTCATTTATAAAAGAAAAAACAGTTATAACTCGAAATCCAGCAATCTACGTAAAACAACGCGCCCAGTACAACCCAGTACGCAAGCAGTAATCTTCAAACGCTGTTTTCTCCGGATATAATGATTTTTTCGGAAAATCCTTTTGGATTTTGTTGTATGTTGGGATGCTGTACCTACCCCTTTCGGCTTCGGTAGACGTTTTTTTTACACCCTGTATATGAGCTTACGGTAACCCAACAATTGTGTATTAAAAAGTATAACTAAACCTTCCTTGTAACAGGTGACCGTGGAGGATTGGCTGACGGCTTGAATGGAGTGATTGGCGGTGTTAAAGGACTGCTTGTGCATACGGTTGACGGTGTTGGAGGATTGTTAAGTGGTATTGGAGGCGCACTCGGAGGCGGAAAAGGCGGAGGTTCCGGTGGTGTTACAGGCGGACAAGGCGGAGGTTCCGGTGGTGTTACAGGCGGACAAGGCGGAGGTTACGGTGGTGTTACAGGCGGACAAGGCGGAGGTTCCGGTGGTGTTACAGGCGGACAAGGCGGAGGTTCCGGTGGTGTTACAGGCGGACAAGGCGGAGGTTCCGGTGGTGTTACAGGCGGACAAGGCGGAGGTTACGGTGGTGTTACAGGCGGACAAGGCGGAGGTTCCGGTGGTGTTACAGGCGGACAAGGCGGAGGTTCCGGTAGTGTTACAGGCGGACAAGGCGGAGGTTCCGGTGGTGTTGCAGGCGGACAAGGCGGAGATTCTGACAGCGCTGACCTTAGGTGGGGGGATCGGCGGTAGTCGGGGGATCGGATGGTACGGCTAGCACTTCTTAACAAGAATCCTCAGCACCATTAATTAAACTTATTTATAGCTAATTGTTTTTTATATAGCTGTAGAAAATTATAAAGTATATTAATCTAACTTATGTGTTTTTCACAAAACAGTGTCCACAGATTAAACAATAATTTGATGTAGATAACCATTTCCTGGTTTAAGCTACGATAAAAATAGCTTTTACACTGTATGTACCTACCAATGCTATGCTACGAGTACCTAGCACTAAAAGCAAATAAAGCATTAACCTATCCCCGGGTCATTTGTTTACATCAAACAATTTTATAAATTTAAGCATGTTTTAGTTACACATTAGTTAGATGGTAGAAAAACTAAATTGTAATCAAAAATATGTAGCACTAAAGATCATGATGTTAAATAAAGTGTACCAACCCAGGCTTTTATTTTTTTTATGTTAAAAACTGCGTGAATTGCTACCATTATTTGTAAAAACTAAAGACAGCCGGTTTTTTAATGGTTTATTTTTGGACTTCGTTTATTGTGAGCCTATGTACCTACCTATAGATTTTTGAGAAATAAAGTTATATTTGCAATGTATTTAAAATCGCAATGTTTTTTTAAAACACCAACAATCCCACTAATTCTAGTAGGTATAATGTAGATACTAAACTGGAACGAAGTTCCTTTTAGGACGGTATCGAGGATGGATGCTAGGCTAGAAAAAAAAAAGCGTTCCTTTTTACCGTCACGACATATCGATGTCTCCGGGGAATAAAAGGATAACTGAATAAACATAACTTTACAGGAGAAGAAAAAAACATGAGTTTTCGTTGAAACTTCACAAAAGGTGCGCAAAAAAAAAAAGATACCCAGAGTGCGAAAAGTGGTGCACAAGGTGCGCAAATTGCCAAATGTACAAACTTCGTTCCAACCGAGTGTTCCAGGACACTCCGTACTTTTTTTATTTTAATTTTACTTATTGATTTGGATATCGATGGTTAACATTATTATTTTATTATAGGGATTTGGGGGAGACCTTTGCCCAGCAGTGGGACGAAATAGGTTAATTAAAAAAAAAAAACTTATTAAGGATAACAAACAACATTCGGATTGTATAGCTAGTATTAGGTTCCATGAATATAACCACTAACCAGCCCCGTTATCCACAAATTAACATGATTTGAAGTCAAAAGATTATCATACAATTTTTTTTACTTTAATTTTATTCATACGATCTTTAATCAGCCGTCCACAGCCTTGGGTAGGAACAGAGGCAGAAAATTCCTTGATGATTAGGAAGATGTTCTAATGTATCATGGTGAGATGTAGGTAGGTACCTTTTGTTTTAAAAGAAGTTGTACTATCCCAGAAAAATAATAAGCTTAGCGTGCCGAAGCAGATTTAAATAGACTGAGATAATTTTGGGACAAAAAATTGAAGCAATTTTAGTAGGTTCTGAAAACATAGAGACTGACTGAACAATCTAGGTTGGGGTAAACGAGTTCTTGAGTGGAGACCGCGACTCGGCAAACGTAGTGTAGGACGCCCTCCGGCCAGGTGGAGTGACGATCTGCGAAAGGCTGCCGGCAGAAACTGGATGCGTCGAGCTGAGGACAGGGCGCAATGGCGCGCACTAGGGGAGGCCTATGTCCAGCAGTGGACTGCCATAGGCTGATGATGATGATGATGAACAATCTAGTGGCTACGTCACCGTCACCCAACCATACACAAGGTTTGACCCGCCCTGTTGGTCAAATGGGGATCAATGTTTCGTTTCGTTAAATTTATATGCGCTATAACACGAGCTCTTAACGGTGAAGGAAAACATCGTGAGGAAACCCGCAGCTTAGTCAGCTCAACACCTATTGACGTCGTCTTTCCTCTGGACCAGGCTGATTAAGCTGAGAGAATGGTTTAGATGCTGGGTAAGCTTATTAATTATCTCAAACAATGTCCCAGGCACTGCAGCGTTCCGTTAAGTGTAGGCATGGATTGCCTCCAGACGCTGTATAAATCATCTAATATAGATGTGGGTAAAGTTTTTTTTTAAGGTGAAACTATAGAATAGACTACATTATAGGTACCTACCAAAGTCATTTTTGCCCAAACCTAGGTACTGCTGATTTTGTTTATATTACATAATAGGTTTTATTCATTGGACCGTCATCGAAGATCCGATGACGGTCCGACGGTCCGACGGTCCGACGGTCTGCCTGTGGATGAGGCCAATAATTATAAGCTGGGAGGCTTAGGTTCTGGGCAAGCCTATTCCATCTCAAACAACACCTCAGACACTTTAGCGTCCCGTTGCGTGTAGTTAGAGGTAACGTATTACAATTTCCTTGTAGGTATGTGGAATTTTAAAAACCACTTGTAACATTTTGCCCTACTTCATGTACCTAATGCTATTTTTCCTATAAAATGCTAATGGCAGTTATACAATGAGGCGTACAGTGATTCTGAAGAGGAGCTGTGGCTTATGACATTTTTCCTGTTTGGAAAAATAATACCTTTGCTTGCGGATAAGTGACGGTTAAAGGTGATTTCTACTAATAAATAAATAAATAATGCTGGACCACTAGACATCAGAAATAAGGAGACTGGCTATTTGATAATAATTATAATACTTACCTAAAATGAAATATATTATGAAACTCACGCAATAGACACACTGAACTTCAGCCTTATTGACTAACTTGAAATCCATTTCCAGTTGTCATCTCAATAGAGCTCAAACAAACACACAATACGAATATAACAATTGAAGTTCAGAATAGGTTTCAAATGTCAAAATGAAGCCGATGTCCATTCCCAGTTGAGTTAGACAATAAGGCTACTGAACGCATGGCTACTTGAAAAAGGCTATAGATCTACAGAATACCATAGAGTTCCCCCTCGCGGCGGAGCGCACCAGCGGCCATACCACGCAACACACGTAGTGTTAAGAGCATTGTTCACTATACAGTCCATTGCGCCATTTGTTGTTTGGATTCTGACTCGTCTTAAGATACACACAGCAATGTATTGCAAACATTGATCAAAGTTATCCCAGCGGCCCTACTGAATAAATGCTTTTTGACTTTGACATTAACACCGGTATTCACAAACATTACTTTCTTTTCATTTTGAGTAAATTGGTAAATGCATGAAGCGCGTCGTTCGCGTTCATTTTTTCATTCGTTCGATGAATATTCGGATGCTTCTTACTACGAGCTACATTGTATTTAGTCAATAAGATCAACGTTAAAACACGGTCCTAACCTAGGAGCAAATATTCCAATCCGAAAAATTGACCCTTGAAGTCGGATATTGTAGTAAGAAACATCCGAATATTCATCGAACGAAAGAGAATAAGAACGCGAATGTGGCCCAAGGCTGAGCGCAGCTAGTTGTAAATACATTATTATACATAGAAACCCGAGATAAATATTTGCAGATCATACAAACATTTATCCCGCGGCGGGAATCGAACCCGCAACCTTCTGCGTCACAAGCGAGCTTCCACCCACTGTGCCACAGAGGTCGTCACTCTAGGTAGATAAGTAATTATTACTTAATTTAAAACTATAGCTGAGTTTTCAAGCTTTAGGAATTTTATGATTTTTTAAAACTTTTTTGAACTTTAAAAAGTTTGAAAACTGTCGCATACTCAAACCCTTTTTGGATGTTAACCATCGATATCTAAGCCGAAATTTATTTACAGAAACTAAGCTACTACATATTTACATATATTTACAAAATACAACAGGATTACTCAAGCTATCTAAAGGATCATTAGAAACGATCTAAAGATGGCTCAACTGATCCAGGTCACTGTCAGTCGGAAGCGTGACAATACACTGGCGGCATTATTAATTGTTATACTTAGGTACCTAGGGAACCGAATTTTTTTTCAAACAATATAATTAAAAATGCATACAAAAGCCAATATACCTAATTACCTATTTCACCACGTATTCATACTTTTTATATTTTAAGCCCACTTGTACTAATAGTGTCTCGCTATACAAAAGTATCTGCATAACGTATATTTGATCTATGTGCAGGTGTTCAAAAAATATCAAAATTCGAGCACTTATGTAGGTACCTACCTATTCTACTAAAAAATATAATGCGAAAGTATGTGTGTGTTTGTGCGAATGTTTGACTGCACCTCTGAACTTCGAAAGATCTTTATTTCGACACGCCGCTAACTTCGAAAATACATAAGTAGGTATAGTTCGACAAGCGTTTGTTTCGACGGAACATTACTTCGACAACACAATCTTCGAAAGACCACTACTTCGACAGACTCTATTTCGACAACAACATACCTTCGACATAAGTAATACATACTGCTCTAAAATACATAACGAATGCTGGATACTTCACACAGCGTCATCTAGCCCATCCATATTCTAACTCAGACGATAAAAAGAAGCCTTTAGGTTTCTTCCTTTTAGAAAATAAAACCATTCTAATGTGATTAAACTTGTTTCTCTATTACACAAAAATACAAACATCCAAACATCTAAACATACAAACTTTCAGCTTTATTATATTATCTATAGAAGGATGTAGAACTAATAAATAAAAATAAATATAAATAATGCTGGACTTTTCACACAGCATCATCTAGCCCCAAAGTAAGCAGAGCTTGTGTTATGGGTACTAGATGACTGATAAACTACTTATATACTTTTTGTTTTTAAATACATACATATTATACATAGAAACACCCAGACCCGGGACAGATATCTGTAGGTCATACAAACATTTGTTCCGCGGCGGGGATCGAACCCGCAACCTTCTGTATCGCAGGCGGACCTTCGCCCACTGCGCCACAGAGGTCTTAATAAATATAATAAATACAATTTTGTATACTTACTTCAAAAATTAATTTCGATTGTTTGGTCAGGTGATTCAAGTGGTATATAGGCAGGTGGACGGGATGAAACGGCGTCTTCCGCACTTAACCGACACAACATGAAGCTTGTAGTCTTCCTCATTGCTGCCATTGTAAGTACCTACCTAATAACTACTATCTAAGCTTTTTTGAAAGAACATTGGCTCTGATTCAGATGAGCCCAAACACGGGTACCTACTTTTACCCGATTTGGAAAAAATGAGGACGTTTTATGTTCGTCTGTGTAGGTACTTAGGTACTTTTGTGCGTTTATTTTCAAAATATATTTATTTCACCAACAATATCCGTTAATTATTGTAAACAGATTTTCAAAACTTTTTTGTTATAGGTAGGTACTATTTTAAACTTACCCTACTCTCAGGGATTAATGGATTGTATTTTTAACGCCAAACTTAATAAAAACCGCCAAGCGCGAGACAACGACTCGCACACGAAGGGTTCCGTACCGTATCTACCATCAACGGTTTTTCTTAAAAATATCATTTTTGATGTTCTTTGGACACCCCCTTAAATTTTCAACTTATTATTAGTATTACTTATTGACTGAGCGAGCGAAGCGTCTCCCGTTTCGAGGTTGGCCAAAAATGCTTTTGTCCTTCTGCCGATCAGTCAGTCAGTCTGTCTATTCTCGTCAACAGGCTGCATTTTTAAAACGATTTTGATGAAAATTAGCACACAGGTTCCTTGACTTATGATTTTTTTTGTCGATCGCGATTTATTGGGGGAGAAGTTTGCTGTAGCGTTATTTATCGACAGATTTTAACCAAATTCGAAAGGCACACTAAGGAGTTCATTCTACACAAGATGTAATGAAAAAAATCCAAAAGGGGACGGGAGGGGGACAGGAGGGGAACGGGGAGAAAGCGGCGGCAAAGTTTTAGTGTTATATATGATTTTTTTCGTAAAATGTATACCTACCTACTCCATATACCAATCAGACTACGCAGTCCTCTCCGCCTTTACAACCTTCCTGTAGATACCAGATTCAGAGACCTTCAGATGACACGAAACCGGGTGTTGGCAGTGATTAATTATGAATGGATTTTTTAAGTAGGAATGGGAGTGGTAGTGAGAATGGGAGTGGGATTGATGAATTTATGGGTTTATGGATTTATGGATAGATGGATTTATGGATAGATGGATTTATGGATAGATGGATTTATGGATTTATGGATTTGTGCATCTGTGCTGTGGATATGGAAAATTTTATTCCTTGGTCCGATTCACTCCAAACTCAGTATACTTACATAAACTTTGAAATAAATAATGAAACACGTATTTTTAATAAAGTATTGCATAACTACCCTTAGGGGTTGTGTAAGGCAGTTCCAAAGATCGTATGACGAAACAATGCGCAGACGAAGGCGCGCGCGGGTCAGCTAGTATATATATAATAATATATATGTGTTACTTATAAAATGTAAATCCGTTATTGGCTGTATGGAATATGCATAAGTTTAAGCATAGATATTAAGAGCTGTGGATTTTGTTGATAATAAAATAAAATAAAATAAAAAATACAAAGCACATGAAATTCAATTGACTTTGAATTTGACTTTGATATGTATTTACAAGCAAATAAGTAGTTTATCAGCCATCTAGTACCCATAAAACAAGCTCTGCTTACATTGGGGCTAGATGATGCTGTGCTAAAAGTCCAGCATTATTTATTTCTTTCTTTCTTAATCGGTTTCTGTTTGCACTCTTCGGGTACGGAACCCAAAAAATTACATCCTCACTTATAATTTTTGCCCTAGTCCAACATTGTATTCGGTTTTACTTTTAGTAGGTACTTACCTAATTTTATTATTTTATTTTCAGTTGGCGGTACAAATATACGCGTTACCTTCATTAGGTAAGTACTTTGTAAGGTGGTGTAAAGGCTAGCTTGTGTAAAAGCTAAACTAGGAGTCGGGTCAAGTCGAAGGCTAAGCTCGCAGCACAAACCGGAGCTCAGCTATTTATTAGCCAATTTTCAGAATTCAAATAATCTAAAACCTTTGATAAGGTAGATAGAACTGATGATGCTTAGTATGTTCAAAGTTGTTTTACTATATCCTACTAAAAAGATTTGAAGATAGCTTGTAGTCAGTTGCTCTCTCAACTTGTCACCCGGGCGCTAGTAACTTTCGCAATCACAACTGTGGCAAATACATACATAATCAGGCGGCTGTTTCTATTTTTTATCAGCTTACGATAACCAAACACTTTGTATTAAAAAAGTATAATATAACCTTCTTTGTAACAGGTGGAAAATTGAAGGGCGCTTTCGGTGCACTTACTGGAACAGTGGTTGGCACTGTTGAAGGAGTGGTTGATACTACTGGAAAAGTGGTTGGCGTTGTTGGAGAAGCGGTTGATACTACTGGAAAAGCTATTGGCACTGTTGGAGAAAAGCTTAGCGATGTTGGACAATTAGTTGGTGGTAAAGAAGATGGAAAAGGCGGAGGTGCCGATAGTGTTGGAGACGGACAAGGCGGGGGTGCCGATAGTGTTGGAGACGGACAAGGCGGGGGTGCCGATAGTGTTGGAGATGGACAAGGCGGGGGTGCCTATAGTGTTGGAGACGGACAAGGCGGAGGTGCCGATAGTGTTGGAGACGGACAAGGCGGGGGTGCCGATAGTGTTGGAGATGGACAAGGCGGGGGAGCCGAGAGTGTTGGAGACGGACAAGGCGAGGGTGCCGATAGTGTTGGAGACGGACAAGGCGGGGGTGCCTATAGTGTTGGAGACGGACAAGGCGGGGGAGCCGATAGTGTTGGAGACGGACTCGAAGAATGTCCTGCGTTCTGACGGCCACCAGGATAGTTTAGGATCCGGTATTGCGGCAGTCTCGGCGATGGCAGTGACATCAGCTTGGGATCCGGTATTATTATTATTATTATTATTATTATTATATCCAGCATTATTTATTCATTTATTGTGAACCTTCTATTGTTTGCGCGTGGGTAAGTACTACGTTAGCCCAGCGTTGTTTTTGTTGAGTAATATGTAGGCACCTACTTACCAACCTAAAGAATTTTGAGAAATAAAGTTATATTTGTAAATTATTTAAAATCGCATTGTTATTTTCAGAACACCTACAATCCTAATTTTAAGTAGGTATCTTTACTACTGTATTACTAAAAATGCACGTACACATTGGGCATTTTCTAACGCGCGTTTTGAGAATCAGGAGTTCCATTGGAGTTTGCATTGTTCCACAAGATTACGCTACACTACAGGCGCGCCTCTGGCCAACGCGAGCGCAAAAATTATTAGGTAGGTATACTTACAAAAAAATTACGAATCAAAAAATCTATTGATGCACGGCCGGGATTCGACCGTCGTAGGTTCTAGGCGTCTTAGGATTGAAAGTCGAGGCACAGCCCCATTCGGCTAGCACGGCTAAGGTATACGATGAGAAGGGGAAAAGTTTTTTTAAAAATTTTCGTCTAATATCAAGTACTTAGTACATACATCACCTTGGGGATACAATCGTGAACCTGTTTACGATTACGTTTTACATACATCATAAAACTAATTAAAAATCGGTACGTATAAGCTTGTGCCAATGACGGCCTACGATACCCTACTTCAAAACAATCTTACAAGGGTTCCGTTTTTTTACCTTTTGAGGTACAGAACCTTATGAAACGGTTTAAAGCCGTGGGAATCTGAGCGGGATAGTGAATTAGTTTGCTCGTGAGAGAGGACAAAGAGATAATCACATTATTCGATCTGATATCGGTATCGGACTCCGATACGATATCGGAAGCAAGTAAAATGTATCAAATATGTACCTGTCTTTCACATTATCCGATCCAATATCTGATCGGATTATGTGAAAACGTTCTGACGCATTTATAACTGAAAATTAGTTAAGTCTATCGAAATTTAAATAGAGTTCTATTTATTATCATTTATTATTGTATTTATATATATACGAGTATATTAATATATAATAACGACCACACTTAAGTGCTGTGGTTGGGAATAGACTCCTGTAACTAGCACTACTCTGCTCAGCCAACAAGGCCTTTTTTTAAAGAATGCTGGACATTTCACACAGCATCACTAGCCTCAAACTTAGCAGAGCTTGTACTATGGGAACTAGTAACTGATATACTACTTAAATACTTTTTGTTTGTAAATATATACGTACGTCATATTATACATAGAAACATCCTGACCAGAGATAAATATTTGTAGATCGTACAAACATTTATCAACCGGCGGGGATCGAACCCGCAACCTTTTGCGTCCCAAGCGGGCTTTCACCAACTGCGCCACAGAGGTCGTCGTTGTTTTATAGTAATGTTTTACAAAATACATTATTCTAAATGAAAAGCCCTCATCAAAGTGATTCAAGCGCTTCGAAATATATCCCGTTTGTTCAGTGCAAAGGTTTTAAAGCGCTTTGAAAGCACCTAGTTCAAGTTTCCTATTTTACTGTAATCACTGTCTCAGCGATAATTAGCGCGACTATGAACATTACGATGGAACGTACGAATTACCAGTTGTATTCTGTGTTACCAGTTACGATGCCATTCTGGCATACCATTGTTGCATCTTGCTATCTCAAACTCAAGGAGCAAGAGCTAATATTCTGTGGCAAGAGGCAAGAATGGTATGCCAGAATGGTATCATGTAAATGGCGTCTTAATTTGTTTTCTAGTCAACAGGTGGTTTCGGCGCTTTTGAATAATTATGAGGAAGTACTTAATTAGAAACGACGATTATTATGGTCCTTGGTGTAGGGTACATACATACACACTTGATAGAACATCATAAAAACCATTATAGACCATTCCGAAGAGCTCATCGGACTATCCACCCGTGCCGGTTCGCAGTCCCCCAGTTTCGTTTTCACCCGCAGCCTTATTGTCTAACTTAATATCTATTCCCATCTGTTATCCAAATAGAGCTCAACCAATCACATAATAGGAAAATGACAATTGAAGTCCAGAATGGGTTTCAAATGTCAAAATGAAGCCCATGTCCATTGCCAGTAGAATTACACAATAATGCCCAGGTCCGTACTTACCCGACTTACTTTATGTATAACTACTACTTTGACAGTTACTACTACTAGTACTAACTGTCAATTCAATAGAGGAAAATGCTGAAACGCTAAAATCAAGACGTACGCCGTCTTGATTTTAGCCGTCAGTATTTTTTCTATAGAAAAATTACTGCGGCTGCGGCGCGTACGGCGCGGACATTATGCGATCAGCTTTATACGGAAGAATTTCAACCAATGCGACATCGTATCGCACTGTAACTTTGTATACGTGTACCTAAACTGTCATCGGCTGTTAGTAGTTGTAGTACGTGCGACGCTCGCTCGGCCGCTAAATGGCATCAGCTTAGCAGAACGAGCCAAAAATGCATCATTTTCTAACTCTTTTCTTGTACTTTGAAGAGCCTCATTAGGTGGTCGCACGATCCAGCCGCGCCGAACGCGCCGAACTGTCAATTCAATAGAAGAATCAAGGCGGTAAACGTCAGAAGAGAGTCGCATTTTCTGACGTCATCAGTATTTTTTGTATAGAAAAATGACTGCGGCGAGTACGGCGCGGACAAATGTGCGATCAGCTATTTTGTTTGATACACAAAGCCTAGCTGTTGTTGGTGCGCAAGTATCCACTAAACATAACATAACAATCTGGACTTGCAGAGTGAAAAGTTGGAAGTTATTGGCTAGTTGTCTGGCTAGCCGCCAGGGGGCGCAGGTACAGCACAAACTAGACGTGTTGTTATGGAAGATTGTGTAACAATCGGTACAGTCAGCTAACTATTTGTGTGACTTTAGTGTATTTTTTTTTTCATAAGAGTATAATAAATCGTTTTGTCGCTAACTGTGCTTAATAATTTTGGCATGCGGGACGAATATGGACAAGGATTATCGTGTGAGACGAAAGAAGACTTTTTAACCGCGTGGGCGGAAACACCGGGACGAATATGGCATAAATAAAAAAAAGAGTAGGTATCACGACCGTATCCTCGAGGCGCGGCAGACAATTCTCTCAAATCTTTTTAATATTATCGATACCTAGCCTATAAAAAAATCTTAAAGTGAATGGTTGAATTGAAAGTCCACCTGCTGGAATACTAAATGGTTTCCTCATAGCAACATGTAGGTACTTAGACATTAAAAAAAGTACGTGAGTGTCCGGTTGGAAGAAAAAAGAACTTTTCTATAGGTACTTTTTTTATATTTTTTTATTTAACCTATACTGTCCCACTGCTGGGTCTCCTCTATATATATAGGTACTGGCAATATAAAAAATAATTGTCAATTATGTATCCTAGAAACGCTCTTCCGTACTAATAATGTAACAATCTATGGATTGTCTCGCGGCTGCGCATTTCGCACTGTGACGCTTTGACATATACATGTGTCGTGACGGTAAAATGAAACAACCTTTTTTTCTAGCCTCAGTCTTTTTTTCGATACCGTCCAAAAAGGAACTTCGTTCCAAAAAAACCGTGCACGGCCCGGATCCAAACCCACAACCTTCGATAATGTCGACGCACAGCCCATTCCGCCGACTCGGAGTTATGGCGAGTCATCATCAATAAGTGGAGTCAACACAACTGTACTATTCCATCATCTCACACAACACTCTCTCTTACTCAACTCACTCATCTTTCACAATCCATCCACCTTCTTCGACTTAGTCGCAAAATAACTCACATCTAAAACACCTACAAAGCAAAATGCCTCAAATCGATATCTCTAACGTGGTTTGCCAAATTTGCAATACGCCTGTATTCTTTCTTGTCTCGGCGGCAAAACGTCTCAAAATTAAAATTACTTTAAAGGATAGTACATCACACGCCATAAGACTAAGAATCATAATTAATTGCAATCAAAAACGGCTATAAATCAAATTGCCTCTAATTAATATTATACCTATTAATCATTATGCAAATGGCATAGAAACTCTATGTGAATTCCCTATTTTCAAATTAGATACTGACCACTTTAATTTAAATTTATTGTTAGGTATCTATTACATTAAAACTTCACTGTCTTATATCAATCGCGGCGTAGGCATTGTGAGCATAAAGGCCTTCTTCGGCTTACTAAAAGTATAGTAAGTTTGATCGCTGACTGTACAATAAATGCATAGATACAGTTTTCGACAAGTGGGTCAAACTATGGGACTGCATTTTGTAAGTAGGTATTATATCGCTGTGACATCTCCGTAGGTGGCTTTGAAGTTGAAGTGAATAACAAATTGACTTTGTGTATGTTTTGCAGTTTGTGTACCTTTGAGATTATAGATACGAAATACTTTTCGTGATAATGTTGCTTTTAGACGACCTCTGGTAGCGCAGTGGGCGAAGGCACGCCTGCGACGCAAAAGGTTGCGGGTTCGATCCCCGCGACGGGACCAATGTTTGTATGATCTACAAATATTTGTCTCTTTCTATGTATAATATGTATGTATTTACAATCAAAAAGTAATAGTAGTATATCTGTCATGTACCCTAAACACAAGCTCTGCTTACATTGGGGCTAGATGATGCTGTGTGAAAGTTCAGCATTATTATTTACAAGACTAATGTTCAATTATGAAAAATTACAAACGGTCTAAAAATGGCCATTCATAATAATGTCCAATCATAATAATGTTCTATTGTTGCTTTGGCCCAGTATTGCAACAATAGTAAGAGAAATAAAAATTATCTTACGTTTTACTTATCGTCAAATGAAATAGATCATTGAATGACATGGCACAGTCTCTTCTAGCTTGTATTATGGGACCCAGATAGCTGATAGAATAGTAATAAGTAGTAGTAATAGTAAATTTAATTTATTTTCCAATAGTAGGTACTTATCATATAATACACAGGTGCAATGCACTCCACACTAGGTGGTTATTCCCGTTCGTTTTTTCATTCGTTTGATGAATATTCGGATGTTTCTTACGTAGGGTAAGTAAAGAGTAGTAGAAGGGCCAATTTTTTAAATGTTAAAACACGAATCTAACCTAAGATCAAATATTTCAAACCGAAAAATTGGCCCTTGAAGTCAGATATCGGGAAGCTTCCGAATATTCATCAAATGAACGAAAAAAGGAACGCGAATAAAACAAGGCATAAAACCATTTCAGTACCTATTCTATAATTTTATCAATTCATCATTGAAGATATTTCACCTTTATGCTAGAATCATGTCCTAAGTTATACCCAAATAACTCAGACCTCTGTAAACCCCAACTTTTAAAACTTTTCTTACAAAGCTCAGCATATTCAAGGCTCTTCTAAAACTGGTTAAAATCTGCAGTAACTTGGTAATTGGATTCAAAAAGTTTAAATTGATGGTTTCTAAGTTTTTCGGCTGCGACTGCGAGCCGCTGTTTTGGTTGCTAAGTTTAAATGAACTGAAATTTAACACCTTTGTTTTTGTTAGAGCGTCATCATCAGCCTATGGCAGTCCACTGCTGGACATAGGCCTCCCCTAGTGCGCGCCATTGCACCCTGTCCTCAGCTCGACGCATCCAGCTTTTGCCGGCAGCCTTTCGCAGATCGTCACTCCACCTGGCCGGAGGGCGTCCTACACTACGTTTGCCGAGTCGCGGTCTCCACTCAAGAACTCGTTTACCCCAACGGTTATCGGTTCTTCGGCAGATATGGCCAGCCCACTGCCACTTCAGCTTGCTGATTCTCTGAGCTAGTTTTTGTTAGAGCGTCAATACCTACATAGAAATTGTATGAGTTGGACTAGCTTTTGCTCATGATTAGAAGCTTAAAAACCTGTTCAAAATATTGGTTGAAAGAAATTTGAAATCTGATTTAACTTTAAATACATACACCATATCTCCTCCAAAACAAACTAACTTTACCTCTGTAATATGGGTAAAATTTGTTGTTTTTTTTTAATGATGAATGGGTCGGCTCTTGACCTCGAAACTTACACAGGCAAAAATGAGGTCTACGATGGAGCGAGCTTACCCAGAAGGTGCCTATTAACTCTCTTCTTAAAAACAACAGGGTCGTAGTTCAGCGGAAATACAGACGCTGGAAGCTGATTCCAAATTTTTGCAGTGCGCATAATAAAAGAACTTTCGAAGCGCTTAGTTCTAATAAGTAGAATATCAACCAGGTGACGATGATAAACAGCTTAAATAAAAGCGGTTTAAAAAAATGCGTTTTGAAAATAATAGTAAAAATCTGTTGTGCATCAACTTTTCATAGGCAATTCAAAAGTTAATTATGCAACTTTTCTTGAATCTGAAAACTCCGACGAAAACTCAGAAACTTTTCAACAGCTCCAATGAATGGGACTCTTCAACATAACCGCCGTTTCACATGCACTTGCACTTACTTGTGCACTAAAATGCAGTAAACTTCGCGCTTAGAATTTCTGGAGACTTTTTGGTGGTATCCTATCCATTGGATTGGATCGTAAACATAAAATAAGTTATCTTGATTACCTAAAACGAATTATTACCATCTGCTCCCACTAACTGCCTCCACGCAGTGGCAGACGGTAAAACTTATGGCTATCCACCCCCGCGGGGTTAGTTAGCCCATAATTATTCCCATCTGCTACCGTGGCTCTAGACGCAGTGGCAGACGGTAACTATTATGGTCTAACCACCCCCGCGGTGGCCAAATGGTGACAGATAGGAATAGTAGTGATAATTAAAAGAATTATTACCAACTAACTCTAACTTGTTAAAAGATAGGCATCGATTTTAAATCCAATGGTCGTAAATTCCATTGACACAGTTTTCTTTCCTGCGGATAAAGCCTTTGTAGCTGAGAGGGTAAGAATGAACGAACAAGTCTATTCCATCTCTGGTAATGAGACTCTTGAACTTTCCTTTAATAACTTGTACTTACCTCATAATTTAAAAAAACATATTTTACTTTACATTACTACTCCTTGAGGAGCACCTCATCATCATCATCAGCCTATGGCAGTCCACTGCTGGACATAGGCCTCCCCTAGTTCGCGCCATTGCGCCTTGTCCTCAGCTCGACGCATCCAGCTTCTGCCGGCAGAATTTCGCAGATCGTCACTCCACCTGGCCGGAGGCGCACTTAAATCCTATCAACACACTGGCACTGCTTTGAAAGAACGAGTGAATTTGTTATCCAGTAAATGTTGGTATAACAATCATACTCTGAAAAAATCCTATGTAATAAAGCTAAGGTACAATAGGAGCAAGTCGGTCCTGGCACTCGCCGGCCGCTACCGCGGCACGCTTCGCTCGGCTCGTGCGTGGTTTATCACTATGCACCTTACTTCTCGTCGCTTCGCTCCTCGCAACCTATGCTATATGTTTGTCAGCCTGGGTTTGATTTGCACGAAATTTTGTACCAAATTCAGTATTACATTATTATGGTAAAAATTACTTCTGGATTTGAAGACTTCGACTTATAGTTAGTTCTGTCAAATGAAAAAAAAAACCAAATGATAATCTTTCTTTAGTGTATCTGTCAAATGAAACATCTGCTTTGTGTAATGTCGGAATAATAAAATGATGTAAAACGTACTATCTGGATTTTGAATATCTATCAAACGTTATCTGGATTTCAAAATTCTGTATTACGTTTTTCGGAAGACAGATAGGTTACCAGGTAAAAGACAAACCTGCCCGGCCGAATGAACGTGCCCAGGGCCTGACTTTGCAAGGAATTTGCTATTTTTACATTTTCTGCCTTGAAAGGCCTGCATGTAAAATGGCCCTTCATTTTTAACATCTTAGGAAAATGAGATTCGGGTAGAATTCTCCGTCACAGTTTGCAAAGGGTTATTTAAGATGCATAGCTCAAGTTTGTGCGAGGTTTTTAAAAGCAGTTTCATATTTTCATATAAAATGTGTCATAAAAAGGTTCTAGAGTAGACACTCTACGACTATACGACTTTTATCACTTTAGGGTAGACACTCTAAAGTGATAAAAGTCGTATTTCTATTCGATAGCATTCAGATTTTCACGCAGAACATTGCAAAGTAAATCCATACTTAAATAAAATATTGTAACGAGAACACCATGCTGTGAAGGGGCGTGGCTACCTCCCGCACTCCAGGCCAGCGGAGGTTTCCAGCGATGAGCTTGCAATCATGCTTTTTCTTTTTCTCGGACGGCCGGAGCGAGCAGACGTGCTAGGGAATTGTTAGGTTGCGTAGATTTTCATGAGATTTTGTTAATTTGTTAATTTATTTAAAATCATTATAAGTATTTGCTGTGGTTGAGTTGTTTTTTTTAATAAGTCATTCTAGCTATCTATAATATCAGAAGTGGGATCAGAGCTTTGCAGCCTACCCGCTATTGGCACACCTGATTTTTTCAATTTTTGTAATTCTTTTGAGTTTGGTTTGTGATTGATTTCTTTGATCTTATTGTCTGTGAATTGTTATCTGAATTAATATTCTTGACGTATTTTTTTTTAATTGTGTCCGATAAATTAAAACGAAATGTCTAATGAGGAACGACCTTCCCGTTCTCGTAGACGCAAGCGCAATTCATGTAATGATGCGCTAGACACTATTCTGGCTAGACTAAATTCCCTTGAACAACGTTTTGCTGCTCCGCCGCCGTTCGAGATTTCTTCCCCACAGCTTCCGTCGCAACGCGACCTACCCGCGTTAGCGAATAGCACCGCCACCAACGACTCGTCGTCAACCCGGGGTAGTGGTAGTGGCGCGCCTTTACCTAGGGATAGCGCTTCCATCAGTGATGACGGAACCGGCAGAATCATTGAGGCCATCGCATCACTTGTAAAAGTAAGGTCTTCAAATTATTTCATTTCGAACTTTGATCCTAAAATTCACAATATCGATGTCTGGTGTGAGGAAGTTGATAGGGCTAAGGAAACAAACGGGTGGAATGATAATGAGTGCTTATCGCGAATAGGTAACTGTTTAAAAGGGGATGCTCGCACATGGTTGCTTGAGTGGTCTAGTTCCGATCGTTCGTGGTCAAGTTTCAAGCGCGACTTTAAAGCTTTGTGCCCACGAGACATCGATATTGCGTCTATTCTTTTTGAAGTGATGTCCACTGATTCCAAAGGTTTTGCCACCTACGCTGAATACGCTAGGCGTTCTTTGTTAAAGCTAGCCTTAGTTAAGGGTTTGTCAGACGAGCTTATCGTGGCTATAGTAGTTAGAGGTATCGTTGACCCTCACATTAAAGCTGCCGCAATAAATGCAAAATTACAACCCAACGATCTGGTACAATTTTTGTCAATGTACGTAAAGCCGAAGAGTGAGAGCAAAACTACCCGCGAATTTTCACGCGCACCCCGCACCGGTAGCCCTACCAATGCTAGGTATAACGATACTAGGCAGACAGGCAGCGTACTTAGATGTCATTTTTGTGGGAAGCTGGGGCATAAGCGTTCAGATTGTCAAAGCGCGAAGAGACAACGCCTAGACGCCGATTCTAGATCGAAAAATTCTGATGCGCCGCTATCATCGACTTCAACTAAGACGTGTACTTTTTGTAAAAAGAATGGTCACACGGTTGACAATTGTTTTGCTAAACAACGCTCAGAATCTTCGAACCAGAAATGTTAACTTTTGCAGTAGATTAGACGATAACGTCTTCAAATCAGGCAATGACGTCACAAGCGCGGTCATACAAAGCATACCGATTGATGTTCTGATAGATAGCGGTTCTTGTATATCGTTAATTTCAAAGTCAGTTTTGAATCATTTTAAAGCTACCCCCAAACCGTGAGGCGACAATGACCCTGCGAAGACAACATGTTTCATCGCTACTGGCATCTAATCAGCAGAAACAAGCCGCCTATGTAAATAAAAACCGCTCGTCACCACGAGTGTTTGAGGTTAATTATAAGGTGTTCGTAATTAAAGCTCCACAGGCAGCAGGTAAACTGGACTCGTGTATGCGCGGGCCCTGCAAGGTGGTCAAAAGTCTTCCGCACCATCGTTACTAACTACAATTACTCGTTGGTTCGTATGGGAAACAGACGGAGGCAGCCGCTGAGTACATGGTGCTGTGGGCGGGAGAATGGACTCCCGAGGCTTGCGCCGCATTTTCCTAAAGTGAGTTGCCAATTTTTCACTAAGTCTTCCCTCGTGCGACGTAGTGTAGCATACAGTGTTGCCTTGGTTCTATCACGTTGGTATCGAGTGTGATTCTCTACCACGGCAGGGCAATCACCTCATTGCGAGGTATTGTCATCACGCTGACATCGAGTGGGATTCTCTGTCATGCGGTCACGTTGGTATCGAGTGGGATTCTCTACCACGGCAGGGCAGTTCCTCTAACGAGGAGCTGTCAAGGTATACTAGTCACTGCCGGAATATTCACTGTTTAGACCAGGTTTTGTTGTGTGTGAATGGGGGCCCTCTACCCAGATTGATATGTGCGAATGTTGGAAATAAAAGACTGTACGAATTGAGAATAAGGATCGATGACGAGTAAGAAAGTTATGGAATGAAATTTTTGAAAGAAAGATTGTTTGCTTAAAAGCTTAAGTGATAAATTCTAATGCAATCAATTTTTCTGCTCATTTCAGTTGATGAAGATGGTCCCACAGACACCATGACTGAGAGTGAGGCTGGTCCTAGTCACGACAATCCCAGGGTTGCGGACGAGGCGACCGCCCGTCAGGGCTGGCCGTGTAACGAGAACACCATGCTGTGAAGGGGCGTGGCTACCTCCCGCACTCCAGGCCAGCGGAGGTTTCCAGCGATGAGCTTGCAATCATGCTTTTTCTTTTTCTCGGACGGCCGGAGCGAGCAGACGTGCTAGGGAATTGTTAGGTTGCGTAGATTTTCATGAGATTTTGTTAATTTGTTAATTTATTTAAAATCATTATAAGTATTTGCTGTGGTTGAGTTGTTTTTTTTAATAAGTCATTCTAGCTATCTATAATAATATTATAAATGTGAAAGTAATTCTGTCTGTCTGTCTGTTTGTTACGCTTTCACGCCCAAACCGCTGAACAGATTAAGCTGAAATTTGGCATAGTTAAAGGTTGTATCCCAGAGAAGGACATAGGCTAGTTTTTATCTCGAAAAAATTAAAAAGTCATGAGGGACCGCGGGTTACACCGCGGGAGCGCAGCTAGTAATATTATAAATGTTAAAGTAACTCTGTCTGTCTGTCTGTCTGTTACGCTTTCACGCCCAAACCGCTTAACAGATTAAGCTAAAATTTGGCATAGTTAAAGGTTGTACCCTAAGGAAGGACATAGGCTACTTTTTATCCCGAAAAAATGAAAAAATCCCGAGGGACCGCGGGTCACACCGCGGGAGCGCAGCTAGTTGACAAGAAATCTTTCAAATACGACTAAGCAAGCTACACCATGCACAAAATTCTAGCTACCTATATAACATTCCATGACACCATGCTTCAACTTACAAACGCATAAACTAAACCTATGCTAGAGAACAGGTAAATAGCTGAAATGGAACTAAACCCTGACTGTATTCCCAAAGACATACTAGAAAATAAGATTCATTTACTTATCCTTTGAAGATATCTTAAGGGGTAGTTAGAGGCTTGTCCGTATATATGGCACCGCATTTTGCAGAAGTTAGCGAGCTCATAGTCACTACAAGGAAACAGGTAAAGTGTCGTTTAGGAAGATACCTCATACACATACAAAGGCGTCATAAACCTTAACTTCCCTAATCTACTCCACCTGCCGATTTTAAACGAGGAGTGAAAAAACCGCGCAGTTCTTCTTAAATATCCTTAGGGTTCCGTAGAAATAATATTACAGTAAAAAAAAAACTTTGGCCTTTACATATATATTAGTTAATTATTATCTATATTATTATTTTATCTATATTATACAGCGTCAGGAGGCAACCTATGCCTACACTTAACGGGACGCTATATTGCCTGGGACATTGTTTGAGATGGAATAGGCTTGCCCAGCACCTAAACCATCCTCTCAGCTTAATCAGCCGCCCACAGGAGTGACGAATAATACAGTAAAGACATATTTAATAGCGGCGATTGGTAGAAGCAAAGAAAAGAAAATTGTATTTGTTTAGTTTCTAAGTACTAACGTACGTCCGAAGAGGGCAACCTGTTTGTACATTTTATTTGTTAACAAACCTACCATCTTTGTTAAATTCAACCATAAACACTTATCTTATCTACAGAGAGTCTCCTAAGTATGTCCCAGGCACTATAGCGTCCCGTTGATTGTAGACTCAACGGGACTCTGTAGTGGCTGGGACATACTTGCCCAGCAGTAGCTTGACCGGGATTAGAACAAGCGGGATAAAAGAGAGTACACACAGCTCCTAAAAATACATACAAACAAAACTTAATAATATGTACTTCAAATCCAAAATACTGATGTACCTGTGGGTTTGCCCTCATTACCTACAGATCTCTAAAAAATGCTCATTTCGTTACCGTGAGATTTGGGGAAAAGAAAATGAATTTATGTAATCGCGTGAGGAGCAGATTTGCATGAAGACGCTTTTGGAAGTCGCAGTTTTGAAAAGAGCGAGATGGACGGGACGAAACATATTTTTTTATATAACAATAAAATAAGCGACGCGTGATCCGAGAGCTGCTACATTTTTGTTTCAAAGGATCAGCATTGCCATCCAGCGTGGTAATGCCGCCAGTGTTTTAGGCACGCTTCCGACTGACAGTGACCTGGATCAGTTGAGCTATCTATAGATCGTTTCTAACGATCCTTAGATAGCTTGACTAATCCTGTTGTATTTTGTAAATATATGTTAATATGTAGTAGCTTAGTTTCAACAATAAATACCTATATTAAAAAAAATCTAAACTTCCCTAGGGCAGATCCCAGATCGAGTTTACAAATCATCTTTAGAAATATATTTTACTACAGGATTTTATCGCGCTTTTACCTTTATTATTTCCCGTGTTGCAACAGCTGTGGTCGCGGGCGAACTGGAGGCAAGCAGCGGAGCCGACGAGAAGTGGCAGTACTTATATAGAACTACCCTCAATTAATCTTCAGAAACAAGATCGGAATTGTGATCGCGAAAGTTTAAGAAAGACTATGTTTCTAAATGTTTACCTAGTATCTACTATAAAAGTTATATTTGTGACGGGGTATTTAGGCCACCTTATATACCTCCGGCATGGTTTAACGGCAAATAACCGAACCACGGTAGCGCTCAATTGATAATACTACTAGCGGTCACCCATCCACTTTTTGACCGCACCAAAAGTAGCTTCACTTCGTCGAACTATCAAGAATGAATAGGCAAGCTACTCACGAGCGCTTCATTCTTTTGAATTGAGTATCGTTCTCAATATCACGTTCCATCAAGTAAAATCAACTGAGTAGGTTAAGCAAACATTAATATCGTCAGTCGTGAGCTGAATCGAATACAAAAATATGTTTTTGCAGAAAAATGTTCGCAGAGAAAAACATACAATTTATTATTGTGCTCATAACATGACCGATATGCCGATTTCAGCTCTTCAGGACCATTTTCTGAAGTTCCGTTGAAGAGCTCCTAATTCTATCATCAAATCAGTTCGCTGTCACCTGATTGAACTGTCACCGAAGAATTGAAATGTGCTGAATCTCAGCTCAATAAGACACCGGGAAATGTGTCAAATTTCAGCTTAAAGATTTGACCCAGATTGAACACATTAACTTAGAAGGAAGGCTTAATTAGATTTCCTTCTACGGTAGTCTAGTTAAAAACATTTTAGTGTATCAGTGACTGTCAAGGTCAACTGACAAGGCCTCATTTTTGGGTTGTAAATAGACGTTTGACCGTATCAATTTAATTCCTAAGCCCATTTAAGTTTTCACTTCTTTATTGTTTTTTTAGAATTGTTGCAAAATGATTTTCAAGGAGAACAGACGTTCCACCAATCGCAGCTACATCACGAATGGGCTAAGTTATACAAGAAGCAACAATCAATTGAAAGGATAGTCTTTATCGATTTTCTCGGGATTTCATAACAAAATAAAAAAAAATCATAACATAAATATTTTTTTAATATATTTTTTGAACCCAATTCCTCAATTAAGTTAGTATAAAATGAAAGACTCTATATAGACGGCGATGAGCTTGCAACATGTCACTTATGGAATGCTAATGGAATGTATGTAACACATGTATCGTGGGAGCGGCCGTTTTATACGTATACCTAACCTTTGGCTGATGACATGTGATTGTTATGTTAGAATCACGCTCATATTTAGCATTTTTACTGTAACATGATTTTTAAGTCTTTTTCCGACTGACAATGACCGGGATCAGTTGAGCTATCTATAGATTGTTTTGTAACGATCCTTAGATAGCTTGACTAATCCTGTTGTATTTTGTAAATATATGTAATTATGTAGTAGCTTAGTTTCTGTTAAAAAACGTACCAATTTTTATGTTATTGTCATGTATTTTGTTCATTAGAAAAAAAACATGCTGACGACTGTATCTCCAAGGTGTGGTAGACATTCTCTTAGATCTTTTGCACATTAAATGAATAAAATATTTCACATGCCAGTCATTTACAAAATCTAGTTTTTTTTATGTTTTTCTAAATGTTTTAAATAACCTCTGTTGCGTTACGTCCAGTATGCTACGGACCCAGCAACACAGAAAGCGCTTGATGTCGAAAAAAAATATTATGGGCGAGGTGTTGCGCTGAATGTATAAATCATGAAGCGCTCAATAGCTGATTAGTGTTATGCCATTTTTATGAATTTGTATTTCGCCCACGAAATGGGGATTTATTATACTAAAAAAAATGTATCAAATATGTTATTGGACATGCCTCTGACTACCCTTCTTAGACACCTTCAAAGTATCTGAGAGAATGTCTACCGCACCTTGGGGATACAGTCGTGAACCTGTTTTTTTTATTTAAGACAATACATGGTTTATAATAAGCACATTTTAGTCTATGTGTTTATTTAACTTGATTAAGTTAAAGATAAATGAAATGAAAAGTCTTCTCAAAATTTTTGATTCCGACGGGATCCTCTTAAAGCCGGAGTGCCTTACCATTCGGCCACGGAACGTCGTCACAATCCAAATTTTCAATAAGCTCACATTCTATCGGCTAATAGCACCGACGCCATCTACATGTTTCACTCAGTGACTTTTCATTTCAATTCACGATGAAATACCTAAGACTAAAAAAAAAAAAAAGTTTAAAGATAGTTTATTTGCTTGATTGCTTAAAAGTAGTCTTGCCAGTTGGGAAATTAAAAAAATAAATAAAGATTGTTTGTGTTTGGAATAAAAACGACCCCTAACCTCGAAACTCACTCGTATTCAATACATGTTATCCAATTTAGCGGGTGGTTAGAGCCGAAGGATAAATCGACTCTTTTCGCTTCTGGCCGCCAATGTTTGTAGATAGTTGGGCTAGAATCGCTTTTAATAAATAATTATTGATGGCCTCAGTGGAGTTTGGGGCAGATGACGATGGCATCAATTCTGTTGTTCACTTGAGAAACTTAATTGAACTTGTAAGCTACAGTTTTTAAAGTAATTATATAGTTAAAATAGAGGAAATAGTCTAAAAGAGACGCCATTATTATTAATGGCGTGTCTTTTAGACAATTTCCTCTAGTTTAACTCTAATGGCATTGACAAATTTTACCCTTAAAACGTTATATCAACTAACTAACAAATGTTTGTATGACCTGCAGATATTTGTCTCGGGTCTGGGTGTTTCTATGTATAATATGTATGTATTTACAAACAAAAAAGTATATTAGTTTCTCAGTCATCTAGTACCCATAACACAAGCTCTGCTTACTTTGGGGCTAGATGATGCTGTGTGAAAAGTCCAGCATTATTTATTTATTATTATTTATTTAAGGAGGGTTAGAATAGGGCTGTGCCAATTTATTACATACCTACTTAAGTTGGATTGTAAGTTTATTTTAAGATCTATCTACTAACATGAAGCAATAAACGTTTTGAATTTGAATTAAAATTTGTTATTTTTAGGAATGCCACTGTAATTAACGAAGACACTATACTTTAAGAATGTTACATTTTTTAAACAAAGATAAATAAGTAAACAGTAGAATCGATACCAATGGCCTTCTAAGTTTCAGGTATCCATAGCCAATAATAGTCAACACGCTACCAGCAGCAAAGTACATTATACAAATTAGCTTTGCATGAAATTGACACGCGCAGTTCAAATAATTAGATTCATTTTGGCAATTCCGATATGCACTAGTGCTACGGCGTAGCTTCGTAGCTGCTACGACGTAGCGTAGTGCTACGCTTACTTATGATTCTGAGTATTAGATTTTTGTATTATTTATTATTAGCTACAGCGCGCGGCTTCGCCCGCGTGGTACCGACATTTTGAATAGCCTATATGCTATTCCAGGTCACTATCTACGCCTATTCCAAGTTTCATCCGAATCGGTTAACTGGTTTAGGCGTGATTGAAACACAAACATACAAACATCCAAACAAAATCACAAACTTTCAGCTTTATTATATTAGTGGGATAGTGGGATGATCCTGAACATTTTCACCATACAGTGATTTATTAGGATTCGCTAAACATATTTTGTGAGAAAAATATGAGATTGAAATCCGTGACCTACATTTTAAAACGGCTCAACTTCGTCAACTTTCCTCAACGAACTCGCAAATCCTTTAATAATTCGCTCCGACCGACAAACAAACAGCTTAACACGTTACAAAAACAAACAATTTCGCGCAATTATGTCAAACATAGGAGTTTCGCAAATATAATCCGCCTTCTGATTGATAGTTTCCCCGTAAAACTCTATACACCTTCCCTCCTAGCCATGTCACAAATAGAAATCGAATCGACAGCTTGACGCCCTGAGTCACACCGCGTTTCGAGTCAAACATTGAAGTCGGTTTTCTTTTTAGTATTAAACGTAATTATTCTGTACTTAGACACAGCAACTCAAAACTTAGGCCTTTTTATAATAGATGATTTATACAGCGTCAGGAGGCAATCCATGCCTACACTTAACGGGACGCTGTAGTGCCTGGGACATTGTTTGAGAATAGGCTTGCCCAGCACCTAAGCCATCCTCTCAGCTTAATCAGATGAGTAAATTGTATACTTCGTAGTGTGCTAGATTATAAAACACAAGATATAAAAAAAAGCAAACAGACGAATTGAGAACCTCCTTTTTTTGAAGTCGGTTGAAAACAAAATAAATAAAAATAAAAATAATGCTGGACTTTTTCACACAGCATCATCTAGCCCGAAAGTAAGCAGAGCTTGTGTTATGGGTACTAGAATGACTGATAAACTACTTATATACTTTTTATTTGTAAATACATACATAATATACATAGAAACACCCAGACCCATAATTAGTAAGTTTTAAGTGTGGCCAAGGCTTCAGTCATGACTTATTACTATCTCATTTACCTGCGACGCAAAAGGTTGCGGGTTCGATCCCCGCGGCGGGACCAATTTGTATGATCTACAAATATTTGTCTCGGGTTTAGGTGATGTATAATATGTATGTATTTACAAACAAAAAGTATTTAAGTAGTATATCAATCATCTAGTACCCATAACACAAGCTCTGCTTACTTTGGGGCTTGATAATGCTGTGTGAAAAGTCCAGCATTATTTAAGTATTTATTATTATATATGATTATTCATAAGTAGTATTAGAAGCATTATTAGAAGAAATAAAAGTCTTATTATTTAAGAGGTATGTGACTTTCGCCCTCCATAGAGGGAATAGCATTACACACGTCATTCAGCCGTCCACACGTGCCGCCACATGTCATACATAACTCAGTAGACGGACAACCACACGGGCGATTAATGTCTATATATGACTATGTTTTTATGTAAATTATTTATATTTGTATACAGTTGGCCTTTTTAATAACGTAGGTATAACGTGAAGTTGTGTTTCCAAGTTCAGTTTAAGATTTACAGGAATTTCAGATTCTTTGAAGCAAAACCATTGATTGGATATTGGTAAAATAATGTACCAAGTAACGAAATACATAGAACAGCACACTAAAAACTCTTAAGCATAACTCGACTTTCATTTCATTAAAAAAAACCCCGAGAGATACAAAACAAAACCGCGCACTAGAATAAAAAATATCTTCTTTTAAGTAAGTTAATTATTAATTTACTGACTTATACCAATTAAAAGTTGCCTAAAGTTGCCCGTGTATCCTCCACAGGATTATCTGAGTCCGCTATTGAATCACAAAGTTGGTGGCCTGAATTGTTTATTCTAATACAAAATGCACTGGATCTTATACCACGTAGTTGTTTTACGATTGTTCTGAATAAATCATGATTTAATACGGTCAAGCACGAGTAGCACGTAGTCTACCCGAATAGCAATTCAATTATTGCTTTGAACATTTGTATCGAATATACATATTTTTGAAAGTCAAACATTGTTCTGATCGGTCAGTAAGTAGATGGGTGACCGCTAGAGGCATTATCAACTGAGCGGTTACGTGCTTCGGAGAGCGCGTTTAAATTGTCGGACCCGGCTATTTAATCACTAAGCCATAACGGAGGCCTTAAGGCGGCCTAAAAACTCTGCCACCAGTTGTTGGCCACTGACTCATACGAACTTACTTTATGTACTAATCATAAAAACTTAAAACATATATAAGAGAGACATAGAACCATTGTGGTGAAAGGATTTTAAGTACTTAAATAAGCAGCTAGTAACTATATCTTTAAAAACAATTTTCCTTTTCTGGTAACTTCTGTCCTGTCCATACATAGGTTACCAGGAAGAGATCGCATTAAGCGATAAGGTCACCCTTTGTTACATTTTGTTATCGAGGCTTTTTATTTTTTGTTTGTGTTACTTTTTTTCTAGTACTCAAACATGAAACTGAATTGATTGGCACCAAAAATTTAGTTTTTACTTTTGGCATTTTTGTGCAATGCAGTTCAAAACTTGGGGAAGGTCTCCTAAGAGCGTTTTTCTGTAGCTACAATGGTTAAGGTACCTGCCCTCCACGGCCGATCTCAAAAATCCACTCTTTATCTATATATATTTGTACAACGCGAGAGAGAAACCTAACTGAGTACATAATAAGATCCCGAAGCCTTTGTGCCGAAGGCTGTCAGTCTGTAGCCGGCGTGTGACATCGCTATCGGCATTTACACTCAGGGCACAGAATAAATACAGTGTTCTTAATAACTGACTTCAAAATAACGTTTTAAAAACTAAAAATTACGTCAGTGTCATGGAACCCTCGTGGGATACTCGGTGGGAACGAAGTTTCAACTTGACATTTGGCATTTGTCAAATCAATTATTTAAAATCCAAGAAACGCTCTTCCGTACTAACGCTAGAAGAAAAAAAAGCGTTCTATTTTACCGTCGCGACACATACATAGGTCAAAACGTCACAGTGCGAAGTGCGCAGTCGCAAAGCAGTCCATAGACTGTAGTATTGTTAGTACGGAAGAGCGTTTCTAGGATTTTAATATTTGTCAATAATTTATTTGACAAATGTCAAAGTTGAAACTTCGTTCCAACCGAGTGTTCCACGACACTCAAGTACTTTATTTAAAATATAAAATTGACTTATTACTTCTTGCAGACGACTGTATAACAAAGCCTTCGATTCGACGCTAACAACTATAATTCTAGTTATGACAAGGCTTCTAAGGATTAGGCCTTTGTCCAATTAAAATAGCTCGACGCTCGCACTCGCGCCATTTTGTTTTGAGTACGAGTATTTATCCAGTAAAAGTGGATTAAGAATTTAAACTGAGGTCGAGTTTTTTGACTCAGATAATATAATAGAATAGAAAAACACTTTATTGTACACAAAAAAACACATAAATTCACGAAAACAAGTGAGTAGGTACAATGGGCTGCCTTATCGTTAAAAGTGGTCTCTTCCAGACAACCTTTGGATGGACTGGAAAAGTAACAGAAAAAAGGCGGTGTACAAAAGTACAAAAATACAGAAATGACTTTTCATGACATAGATACTTATAATAATAGTACATTATGGTACTAGTGTGTAACATTGGTGATTACCGCCGAGGCGTTATTTCTTAACAGAGCCGAGGCAGGTAATCATCAATACACACGTGTATCATACGACGTTTTTCAACACACTTGTGAATAAAATAACAATAAAAACTCATTTTCAACAGTGAAAACGAGTTGTGAAAAATGTTTCGCTATTGCGGGAAAAATTAATCAGTTTTCCTATGCGCGCGCATTGCGATCGGCCACAGACTATATTTCCGCGCCGCGCATAGGGTTTGCAGCCTATTCTGCCACGGACAAAATGGGGAATTTAAAGTTTTCTTTTATTATAGAGAAAACAAAAGTTATATTTGAGTGAAAGTTTTATTTATTAAACACGTACGACTTAAAATTATCTATTTAAATAAGAAGTTGCATGAAATGAGCAAGCAATAGGAACATTAATTTATTTGTTCTATTGAACACGATCTTTTTTTTGAATAAAAACTTTTTTAAGAACAAAGCAACTCAACCAATAAAATTTAAAAAAAAATCTATTACTCACTAGTGAGTTATAGTAATGAAAAAGTCACAGTTTGATTATGGGTGTCATTATGTGCCTAATTGCGGTGACCATAGAGCCACTTCATGAGCAAGTGTGTTGAAAAACTACTTTACAATCTAGTTTTTTATTGAGAATTTAAATAGGTACCTAAAAATTTAAAATTATTAAATATTATTTGTTGGCTACGTACTAAGCGTGATAAATATATTTTATAAAGGTCGTGGGTTCAAATCCCGCATGGGTGCTAATTTTTGGGATACATTTAAAAATCTTTAAAAAATATCCCTAAGTGTGCGGTTAACACTATAAAAATATAATCCTTCTCGATTAAATATATTTTAAAAAAGGTATGTGAGAAACATGTAGACATGCCTCGGACTACCCTCTATCTTCAAAGGATCTTGAATTACTTGATCTGAAAGATTGTCTACTTTGCCTAGTCGTTCCACTGTTCTTTGTAAATACAAACTTACTATATTCATACAAACACATGTCTTTATATATTTCCAACCAGTGAGGTGAAAAATACTCATTTATGAAGCCTAAAATTACTATCGCAATAAAGAATTTTCATATTATTTCGTTTTCAAGATAAAGGATAAAATAATCTACAAAAGAAAAACTTTTACAATGAAACCAACGAGAAAATTCCTTTAGGGTTGGTTTAGGATATTACATTCTTACTGAAGGGGTCGAAGGAACTAACGTGAATAATATTTGTTGAGGCCGCGCCATAGGGTATGGTGCTACTGCTAGCGTTTCAGTCGGTTGCCTGTGGTCTAATTGTCGCTCCCGGCTATAAAGTCGTGAAAACTTAGCCTAAAAACTCCAGAGAAAGGCACCAGAGTCGGTCATTACAACTAACTCTCTCGCGACAGCCTTTCTTAGCGTGGAAGGAGACGCAAAAGGTGCGAGTTTGATTCTCGCAGCGTAGCAGATCAAATAAATGACATGGTGGGCGTCAGAGGTTGAGCTATAACTATACTAAAAAGTAAAAGTGCAGGGTAATTTCAACTGATAATTTAATATCGTGCTAGAATCGCTACCCGCTCTCACTCCAACTGTATCTTATCATTTTCACATCACAATATAAAACGCCATTTACACGATACCATTCTGGCATGTCATCCTTGCCTCTTGCTTTCTCGAACTCAAGAGCTAATATCCTGTGGCAAGATGCAAAAATGTTATGCCAGAATGGTATCGTGTAAATTGAGTTGAATACTAGAATCGCTACTCGCCCTCACTGCAACTGAACCTCATTATTTTCGCTGTGCACCAATGTGAGTGCAGTGGGTAATCTTGATTTACGCCGGACAGATAGCCAGTAATGTATTCTGTGTAGGCACTTGTTTTGTGTCCGTTCTGTCGCCTTATCTATGGTAATGTTTTTGAATTTGGAATGTATATTTTGATGAGAATTATGGAGTGTTTGTTTGAAGTGCTTGAGTAATGGAGAGTTATAGCAACCTTAAGGGTCGGTTCACATCTGACGGAAGATGCGTCGCGTATTATCGGTCGCGTAACGCCAGAAAAGACAATTATATTATGAGAAAACATTCAACATTTCACACTTGACCTGATGACATGATACGCGATTATGATAACGAATACGCTCGACGCATCTTCTTAGAGCGAGAAATTTATGCTATTGTCAAATTTTTTCTATAATGTAGTGTTATAGCCAAGTAATAGTAGATAGATAGATAGATAGATAGATTAACTCTTTATTGTACACAAGAACATAATACAGATAATATAACAAATAAACAAATTGTACAATGGGCGGCCATATCGCTAAGAGCGATCTCTTCCTGGCAACCATTTGTATGGACAGGATAGTCGAATACAGAAAAAACAGCGGTGTACAAAAGTAGAGAATAGTAACAAACTAAGTACCTACCTAACTATACTTACACTACACACACAATACAACACACACAAATTACACATAGAGCAAATTACACAAAGAGCAATAAAAACAGTTAGCAGTAAACAGCCATGGAAAGATAATATTCACAGACACTGGCTTTAAAAATATGTATAGTAAATTGAAATGCTTTAAAACGACACGGAAAAGAAGAAGCAAAATATTGTTGTGCCCTAACAGGGTCTATGTTTGAAACAATGTATGTTACACTAACACCTCTCTAACAACATAAGTGCAATAAATATTTCTATTTCTATTTCAGAAAAAAATTGTTGTACCGTAGTATAGTTCGCCCAACGGATCTAGGCATTCGTGAAGTTAGCCGTTTGTCTGCGCAGAACCAATTTTGTATGAAAAAACGGTCACTGCGCAGACAAACGGCTCTTCACGAATGCCTAGATCCGTTGGGCGAACTGTACTTAGTAGAGTCGTAGCATCTACGTCGTAGCATCGTTGTCATGTTGTATCTTAGTAGAGGCTACACTAACATCAAATAATCACTAGGTAACATCATATATGTCTAGAATGCTTGAATCAGAAGTCATCATCATCTCCCTGCCCTTATCTTCAGAATACAGCCTTATCTCAATTTGTGAGGTAGGAACAGCTAGTTTCCTCTTTCACAATGCTTGAATTTAAAATGTGCGAGTGTTATTTTAATTTAATAGAAAGACAAGTTTAAAAAGTCTCATCAATGCAAAGCAAATTAAAAAAAACTACTATTAAACTTAAACTTTCTCTTCGCTCAGTGAATAAACGAGTTTTTTAACTTGCTCAAGTTAAGTTTAAGTCAAGTTGTTGGCTACTTAAGTCTTAAGTGTCGGAATTTCATGATGGGGGTAATCTGGACCTCAGGAAATTAAGCCTTAAAATGTTAAGACGTTTTTAAGAGGGACTGGAGGGTTACTTGAGTGGAATTAATGGCTTGAATATTTTGAAATGTGGTGAGGTATACCATCGAGGATCACCGAAATGACTTAACATCAGGCAGAGGGAGGTCTAATGCTGACCTATTTAATAAAAAAAAATGAAAGAATGAACCGTCGACGAGTGATAGGAGTGAATGGAGGAAGAAGGAGTTGTGCTGACCCCCTTAGCGTGGGATAAGGGCAAGACATAATGATGATGATGATAAAAATACATTTTAGTCAGCACCTTGATATTTTTCGATGATAGATAGATAGATAGATAGATAAAATCTATATTTGGCAACACACACAGACATACATTTAGCAAACAAACAAGAAAAAAGAACAAACAAAAGTAGGTAAAAATATAAGTAACACAAAACCTGAGTACACAAAGTAAAATCAAATAAAAAAAAAAGAAAATACAAAAACAAGGGGCGATGTCTGTGTAGGTGTAACCAAAAAGGAGCAATCTCAGCTTTATGCTGCTCTGCACAGAGGGTACAGAGCAACGCTGATTTTCAGATTGCTCCTGATTGAGTGACATCACGACCCAAGAAACCGTTACACAGAAGGAAGTAGGTACAACAATACAAACTTAGTACATAAAAAAATTATATTCCACTATTGTTGGGACGCAGCACGAGTTCGAGTCTTGCGACGGGACAATGTTTCGCATGTTTTGCAGATTTGTTCCTGGTATTGTGATCCAAGTACTCAAAGTTTCTAACCACGACACATGACCCTAGTATGCAATCAGGATCCCGAAGGTATGGTAGACATTCCATTAGGTTTCACAGTTTTGGTGGCGATCGCGAAGGAGCAGGAGTAGAATCACTCAGTTTTAAGATTATTCTAAGTGATCCTATCGATCCTACTGAATAAAATTAAATACTAATTTACTTCGACTTCAGATTTTTTTTGCTTATGATCCTTCGACGTGGTCTAAAGGGGTTAGTCAGACCAAAGGAGATTGTCCAAGAGACATGATGTAATATGTGACGAATTAATAAGAGACCGCACAAACACGAAGAGCGCAAATATTTGCTCGCGACGAGGTCGTGTCCTACAATATGATAAAATGGTGGATAAACTACACAGCTGTGTGCTTCAGCAATATTTATTCCAATTGGTGAGGAGAGTAGAAGATAACCATCCGCTGGGATCATTCAGAAAAGTCAACTAGGTGTTTATACTTTTGTTTCTTTGCGACCAATACCATGAAAATCCAGGTTAACACAGCTTGGAGCATTGCTTTCATTGGATTATTACCGTCTGCCCCCACCAACTGCCCCCATGCGGTGGCAGAGGGTAACACTTATGGCTATCCACCCCCGCGGGTGTGGTTAGCCCATAATAATTCCTGTCCGCCACTGCGTCTAGAGCCGCGGTGGCAGACGGGAATGATTATGTGATCCATTTTAAAACTAAATAGTCAAGCTCCGATGCTAGCTGCACTAGAGAGTCAAACAAAAGTGAGGCTCGTCAAAGTCCGTCTTATTACAAGAAAATGAACCGAGTTTAGACTAAAACTGTCCCTAGAAAAACGACCTTTATTATACTCGCATATAGAACGCTTTTTTGTGGTATCAGTTTTGTTTTGACATGTGTCAACATGGGGTTAAACTAAGGTTTAACGTTTATCCCCCTTACTAATAAACTTGACATAAAGGTATGTCATGCATAACCTATGAATAACCATACAAATTTTTAGTTTATGCATGACATAACTTTATGTCAAGTTTATTAGTAAGGGCCTAAGTAATAATCAGCAGTAATTTTAGGGTACTTGTGACAGAACAAGTGAAAACTGCAATAATGGCTTGCCTATACGATCGTAATCCTGTTTTGTTTAATTTTTATTTGCTCTTTGCCAAAGACATGCTGAATTGTATTACACCAGTCTGTAGTGAGGTTACTGAAGCTTAGATGATATATGGTGAGAATGCCTACGCGTGAAGGAAACAGCGCGTAGACAAACACCCCGGGTTCTGAAGAATTGCCAAAATATTTGCGCTCCGGAAAGCGTATTGTTTGTTCAAAAGTTTTGTCTGAAATATTTGATGTCGTTTATTTGTGAGCTGTGGTGACCTAGCTCGAATTTAAATGCGTAAACACAGCTCTTAACTGTGAAGAAAAACATCATGATGAACCCGCTTAGTCAACTCCATATTTGACGTTGTCTTTTTCTGTGGATGAGACCAATGAAGTATAAAGGATAGTTTAAGTGCTGGGCGAGCCTACCGAGGCCTACTTCACCACAGTGGTTTGAAAAAAATCTTGATACGATAAAAATGTTTCCAATTCTTATCCTTATTTTCTTATTTTTTTCTCGCTTAAAGTAATAAAAACAAGCCAAAATACCCAGTCAGCTTAATTGTACGTTTGAACAACCCTTAGTTCCGAGGGTCATTCAACCAAAATGGCGGTGACACTCAGATTTAATGCCCTGGACGTAAATATAATGTTAATGGACTCTCCAAGAAATGATTTATAGAGTGAGAGCGGAGAAAATGTCCAAATGATTGAATGTATTCTCTAAGAGCCAGTTTGTGCAATATTGAAGGGAGTAAACTTTGCTCGGCAAAAAGCTACAAGTTTTGATCAAAAGATTCAGTAATGTGATAAATTGATTGTTTATTGTTTTAAGGATTTTTACTTTTTAATGAAGAATATAGAATAGAATAGAATAGAATAGAATAGAATAAAGTTTCATTTTCTCCACATCATACAGTTACACAATAAGTACTTAAATCTACACAATTTTATGTGGGTGAAAATACGGCTACCCCTCAGCATTTGCTCCAACAGCTCGAGAGTGTTGGAGCGCTGGTTAATATGAAGAAGATCTGTGAGATGTGTGCTCGGATTCAACTCAAAAAGTGCGAGCTTTTTTGAAGCAGAACGAAATGTTTGCGTTACTTGTTTGTGGTACCTAACGGTGAGTACCTATGAGTACCTATTGGTACTCATGCTAAGGCAGCAAAGTTGATCATCGAACACATTGATCAGCATCATCAGCAGTATGGCTTAAGTAGGGCAGGACGGGCGACCCACGTTAGCCAGTGCACCAGCATCAGCCACACGAACCGCACTCATTTTAGCATTTGTCTCTGAGTTTGTACAATAAATACGTACTCTCAGAGTAAACTCAGTGGCTATCCGGGAAAAGCACAGACACTGTTCTTCTAACACATCGTACTTTCCACTCTTCGACAAAGCATATCGTACTACTCAAATAATAGCAAAAGGTCTTACCAGAGAGCCAGGTCCCATTAAACGGCGTGTAATGATTCTGGAGCAGATGATGCAGCGTGGGCCTGCGCCCGCGCACCCTCCCTCCATCACCAGCTGGAGTCAGCAGCGCGATGCTGAATACGATCAGTCCTAGCACTGCTGCGATCACCAGTAGGGCAATCAGGATGCCGCGCCAGTTGCGCTGGGTCGGTGCTGACGCTGCCAATTCCTAGAAAGAAACCATGAAGAATCACACATAAAGAATGGAACTTGTCTGTGGGTCAGATTAGTGCAGGAGTCTGTATTGGCTTTAGTCACTATGTTTGATAATTCCCCGCTGGGATATTTACTTATAAGATGGCCTAAAGAAATCAAGGCCCTAACCGCTCTGGTTTTGACCGTTAAAAAACAGGAATAAAATCACTTAGTTTTTGAGACTATTGGAATTCGGAAGTGATCGTGGTCCTACTGAATTAATGTTTTTTGACTATGACATTTGACAATCTTGGAAAGGCCTAGAAGAACAGATTAAGCGTAAATACATTTTATTTCTGAGAGTAAAACACCCAGTACAAACGTAATAAAAATTTTTGAAAAAAAAATTGAACCGCCTTCACAGAACACAAACAGACGAACCTTCTACACACTAAAAAGAGAAAAATAAGAATATAATTTGAAGTCCTCGAGAGTATACCCTTACAAACAAAAAAAAAATTCATACATACAGCCGAACATAGAACCTCCTTTTTTTGAAGTCGGTTAAAAAACTAAAAGGTCCTAGAGTAGTCATAAATTATAAATCCAATATGGCGGAAAATAGGAATCTAACTCGCCATCTGCTAGGCCAATATTAAAATCTGACATAACAAGGTCAGAGGTCAAACACATAAAACCCTTATTTGCTATTCTATCAGACCAGCCCTTATTATCAGCTTTCAATATTTATAACTTGGGGACTTTGGGCCTTCTTGGAGTTTTCTAAGGTACACTACTACTACTAGACACTTATGTACAGTACACTCCTACATGACATGATCACGACTGTTTCTTTAAGCGCCTTTAAACACCTAAAAAAATTACAGATTACAAGAATACAAGGCAACATTTTACGGTTATAATGCCTTAAGTTGAAATAAGAGCCCATTAACACCTTTTATGACCAACAAATCGGACATATGCATAGCATTAGTGTCAAAGTCAAAGTCAAAAGTCAAGTATTTTTTCAGTAGGACCGCTGGGATCACTTTGAAAGTGAATACAAAGCTTTAATAATAATCGTTAAACTAAAGTTTGATTTGCATTGAGTGTTTATTTTCCACAATTTATATGCATTGAATTAAGACCTACACATTTGAATATTGCAGCTACAACAGTTTTAGTCACGAACTACAAATACGTTGTAATTTAAACTGAAAATTAGATTTCATTAGTCCCAAGAGTAATCCTAAAGGCAATGACCTCAAATCTCATTATTTTGAATTGCTTTTTCAACAAGTCTGGGTGATTTATAGTAGATTTCAATATTATAAAGCGAATTTGTAACTTAAATTCAGGTCATGACAGTTCAATTTCATTTGACAAAATTAGGCAATAAGTAACCTAATTTTGGTATAATAGATCAAAGTAATCAATCCTGGCTCGAATAAAGCTCATTTTCTATTAAATTCAGCTTTTCCGAATTGCTTTGAACCAATTTCAATAGCAAACGTCTTGCGATCATCATGTTAAGATTCTTTAAGAATGTATACGAATGTTTTTTTTAAATCTACTTCACATTTTTACCGAACTCGCAACCCTCTGCGTAGCTGGACTTCCGACACTGCGCTGAAGCAGGTGTCGTTACAGAGGGTTAAACGCCATTTGAACGATACCCTTCTGGCATACCATTTTCGCCTTTTGCCACAGAATATTTAGCTCTTGCTCCGTTGAGTTCGAAAAAGCTAGAGGCAAGAATGGTATCGTGTAAATAGAGTCTTCGAATAAAAATCCAGAGTGTAGATATAATATGGTTTCTCTAGCTATCTGGTTCACCTTGTGCGGCGCGTGACAAAGTGATGCAATAAGTCTATGTCACGGGCGGTTATCCGACATTATACTTGTGTTCTATCTCGGTTACTATTAGTGAGAATGGATTATGGAATGGAATCTATCTGAAGATGAGTCATGTCTTAAACGACTGACAAGTAAGGACAAATAATTTCGTATTTTGTCTACAGACTTGAATAGAATAGAATAGAAAAACGTTTATTTTGTGGTACAAAAAGCTTACATTAAACTATTAGAATTACACACAAAATTGGCCACCACTCAGCATGTGCTACAGCAAATTGAAGGTGCTGCAGCGCTAGTTTTCTGTCACACCTGACGTATATCGGACTTTAATGGCTGCGACACTTGAGAGGTTATTGGTATGGATGTAGTAGCTTAGTTTATATATATACTTTATTTAAGTTTATTCAAAGTCAAAAAGTATTTTAAGGACCTATGGGTCATGAAACTAGGCAATTCTACTCCAGTTCTAATAATAATTAGTCTATCTATTTAGTAGTTCATGCGAGATTGAAATTTTAACTTGATAATTACAACAATTTTAGAACCAAGTGGCTGGTCATTTGGGTGTATGTTGCCGTCAATTTGAGACCACGGTCGCCCCATATTGGCAACAGAACTTAGTCGAAAAGTTGTAACTTTTGGCACATATGCTGGCATAAAGTACTGTATTTCAAAACTTTTGTGACATTAGATTGACTTGTTTTGCTACTCTTGAAAACATGTTTTCTTGCTGACGAAAACAAAATCTGAAATGATAGATCAAAAAATCTTTGATATTATTTTTACATACATAGCATGCGTCCACAGCTTTTCTCGCGTGATAACATTTTACATAGCTTTTATGCTGTTTCAGGCATTACCTACTCAGAGTTTCATCCAGATCCAATTAGTTGAGCTATACGAGTAGATAGTTTTTAACGTCTTGATGGCTCAACTCTAAAATTGTTTTTATGGAAAATGTTGTAGCTTTTTGTAAATAAATACCGTTATTTAGCATTTTCTTCAACGATACTAATACTTTTAAAAGCGGAAACAAAAAGCAATTCCTTGTTTTCCTTATGCTATAATTGCTTAAGCTGTTAGCAATTTTCGGAAAAAAATGTGTAAATTACACAAAACAGCCGGAACATTTTTAAAGATAATAATATTGTTTATTGTTACGTATATTTATATAAGGGTAAGAAATATTTTTTATACCTCTCTACTTTGAGTAGGTAGTAGGTAAGTATTCATTTTTTAAAGTTAAACCAGTGCGCACAAGTTTGAAATATAATAGTGGCGATTCTGATTGAGACATAACAAGCTAAAGCTAACTAAAAATCGCTAAGATTAGCTTTAATCACTTATCTTATTCCGAGGCAACAAACTAAACCTAAAGTTAGGATGACAGCTCTAAAATCTTAGCTAGTTACTCAACTTAGTCAAAAATGCCTAAACCGTATTCTCAGTGTACATTTTTAGTCAGTTTTACGCGTAAAATTCTTAATCTTAGCGAGCATGTAAATAGGTGTTGACTAAAATACCAAGTAGGATTGTGATGTGAAATGTGATTTGAAGGACCTCAAAACAAACAAAATATTATTTTTGTGCTAGTAAAATTTCCTGTTTATAAACAAAAGTTTCGAGCTATTTATCATCATCATTAACCACATACTGGTTTAATTAGGGCAAAGGAAAAATATAAAATGGAAATATTTATATGTTCTTACCCTTTATCGTTATAAACGTTGACAACAAATAGATATTTTCAAAGATCATGGGCAAAGGTCTCCTCTTCTATTGCAAACATGTTATTTAAAATCTTGATGCTCGTACAAATAAATAAATAAATAAATAAATAATGCTGGACATTTTCACACAGCATTATCTAGCCCCAAACTAAGCAAAGCTTGTACTATGGGAACCAGATAACTGATATACTACTTATAATAATACTTATAATGCGGCTATATTACAGCCTTCGTGTTCAAATTATTAATATTATTTGAAATATTGACGTCGGGTCACCGGCCGCAAGATATTTAATATCTTGCAAAGTGACCCGACACGCCACAGACTGAGCACGAGTTTCCGATATCTAGCTTAAGCGACTGATCCTGTTGCTATCTCTGTTCATCGACCTGAGAATGACAAGGACAAAAGACTTTCTAAAGGAGAATGGTCAAAAAATGTGCAGTCAGCGGCATCAATTGGTAGGTAACCCCCCTGACACCATTTACCTACCTAACCAAAGGGTGACGCTGACTGTACCAAAAAATAGTTCTAAAACAATAGGGACAATGTTCAATACAGCGTTTTCTTTGTTATGAAAGTAAACTATAAAAATAAAAATAAACTTAGACCTTTACATCTAAATTAGATGATTTATACAGCGTCAGGAGGCAATCCATGCCTACACTTAGTGGAACGCTGTAGTGCCTGGGACATTGTTTGAGATGGAATAGGCTTGCCCAGCACCTAAACCATCCTCTCTGCTTAATCAGCTGCCCACAGGAGAGACGACGTCAATACGTGTGGAGCTGACTAAGCTGCGGGTTTCCTCACGATGTTTTCCTTCACCGTTAAGAGCTCGTGTTATAACGCATATAAATTTTACGAAACTAAAAATTCATTGAGGCACGGCCGGGATTCGAACCCACGACCTTCAGATTGAAAGTCGAGGCACAACCCCATTCGACCAACACGAGCAACATACTATAAAAATAGCAGATCAAATATTGTCATGTTTTGTTAGTCTGGCGACTGTAGGCTAAATGTAATCCTATGGAATAGGTCAGTACACTCACTCAGGAAGTGGAAGTTCTAGCTATGGATAACAGCCTGTTTAAACTAATGCTAGGGGTTAAAACTGACATATCAGTATGTCTGCGTCCAATTACACACTACACAGGCTCGGCCTGCGAGACTCGGCTCTAGTCTTTGGGACGTCAAAGAGCATTTGCACGATGCAATTCGTATTCGACTCGTATTCTAAGGCATTTAGCGGCCGAGCGAGTGTCACACTTACTAAGACAGCAGCCGGTGACTGATTACACGTAAAAAAAATCCAAGGTGATACGATATGTTATCGGTTGAAATTCTCTTTTTAAACTCACACGATTTAAAGCTTACTGCGAATTAATGTCTATTTTGACTGGACCCTAATATTTACTAACAAAAAGTTAGAGATAATAGAAGATTATACACTAAATGGAGAAAATAATCGAAACCACTTTAAAGTCATTACTTTCACCATGACAGGTGGCGTTCCGTTCCACGCAAGGTATTCTGAGTGACATGTTCCATTAAGATTTATGTGGTTGCTTCGAAGTCTCGTGTTTACCGTCAAAAATATTAGATTTTACGGGCTTAAGCCACCGGACTGTAGGTATGTATCCATACTCCATGCTAATATTATAAATGTGAAAGTAACTCTGTCTGTCTGTCTGTTTTTTACGCTTTCACGCCCAAACCGCTGAACAGATTAAGCTGAAATTTGGCATAGTTAAAGGTTGTATCCCGGGAAAGGACATAGGCTACTTTTTATCCCGAAAAAAAATAAAAAATCCCGAGGGACCGCGGGTAACACCGCGGGAGCGCAGCTAGTTTATTATAAAACTGTTATCCAAGAAGTGGTGTGTTCGGTATCTGAGTAAGGTCGCAAAAACAGCGCTCCTACTGAATAAATGCTTTTGGACTTTCGACTTTTAGGCTATCATCATCCTACAATGCAAATGCTACGAAAAATACGATAGTGATGAGACGGTGATGGTTTTTAGCAAAATACAGGGTGTAAAAAGACAACTACCGAAAACTGAGGGGTTGCAATCAGACCATGTTTCTAAACTCATTTAGCGAAAAAAAAACGCAAAAAATTTTTTGACTTACTTTAGTCATTTTATGTTATTTTAATTAATTGACTACTAGTATAACATAATAAGACCATACCTACCTAATTATTTCATTTTTAAAAGAAAAAACTATATAAACTCAAAATCCAGCAATCTACGTAAAAAAACGCGCCCAGTACCTACGCAAACAGTAATCTTAAACAAGACCTTAAGCGAAATGTGCTGAACATTATTATTTTAAGAATCATTATGACAATATCTGATCTGACCACGTTTTCAGCAATAAATTAAAAAAAATATATATAATGAATTTTTCGGAAAATCCCTTTAGATTTGGTTGTGTGTTGAGATGCTGTACCTACCCCTTTCGGCTTCGGTAGACGTCTTTTTACACCCTGTATGTAGCGTTGTAGGTATCATGCCGGTTTTGATAAGTTTGCAAGTGGTCCATAAAGTACATGTGACCTTTCACCAGACTAGTTTTCTTGGTTTATGCATTGTAGCGTTCTGTGCGACACAAAGTTGTTGTACCTACATTGTTATCACAATGATGCAAGCTTTAGTATTAACAATTTGAGGGTTCCGTAGTAAACAAGGAAACCTTATAGTTTCGGCATGTTCGTCTGTATGTTTAAAAAAAAAATTCAGTATTAGAAGCTGTAATTTGGTAAGTACCTGTAAGTTTTCATAATTAGAGTAGAGGTCTTTAGCCAACAGTCTGACATGCGACAGACATGGCCTGCCCAATCCGATATATGCCCAACGACCCTACTAACCTCCCTACTAGTGGGGTAGTTGGGAATAAAGTCCTAACGACCCCACTGCTCATGTCAGTGGGGTCGTTGGGAATTTTGTTTCAAACCCAACTGCTGACTTCGTAAACTTTTGTCTGGGAACGCAACAGTGACAAGAAAAAGTAAGTGACAAGAAAAAATAATGTAACGTAAAGTGATTACTTTTCGCGTCAGCAACCTATCATTCATAAATATTGTGGATATCTCCATTTTTTTATTCAGTTTGTGAAATATTAAGCTAAGTGCTAATATAAAAATATTTATATAAGTAAAGGTAACCATTGAAATACGTGAAGGCTTCCACATGTCCTTCGGGAGAGTAATATTAGAATCCCGATCTGCACGATCGATACTTTATGTGGTCGGCTATAAATACGAACTTCTCGAAGTTTATTCTTGGTCACTCCCAACTTAATTGGAGTAATATGGGCACAAAGAGGGTACCTATTACAATAGGCACAATCGTTCTTTATCTCTCTGAAGTAGCTGCGCAGAACCCATTTTTGATGATGCTTAAAATCGTGCTATCTCGCTCACTCTACCAAACCTGCGCAATCGTCTATTGCACCTGACTTCAGAGAGCTAAAGATCCGTTGTGCTGAGTATACAAGTTTAGATTCGTAGGTAAGTGTATTGTGGTGAATAATTTTTTGAAGAATTCATTTGATAATTAGATTGTTAAACTTTTTTATCTTGTTAGATATCTTAACGGACGGTTTCTAGAACGCAAATCATCTTCAAATTTAACTAATCGACCAATGAGGATCAAGGAATCCAAGTTTAATCAGTTTGACAATTTGAAAAGCGTTCGAGAAACCGGCTGCTGGACTTTTAGTTGGTCTTCTTGAAACCGAGTTCAAAACTTTTATTTTTAAATTTTTGTACAGGCGCTGATTGGACGAAATGTCGAACATAGCCCCAATAACAACTAACTAGAGACTAGAGTAAAGCATGAAAATAATAAAAAGCTTCTGATTGGACAAAGGAAAGTGAAGCTCCCTGATTGGTTAACACGGTACCCTGTTCGTTTGTCTGATTTTGAAATCGTCAAATTAATAATCTTTTCTCTGTGGAATTGTAGTGCTTGCGCATTTGACAAGATCCTTTGAAGCAGTGGCAGGCGGTGCTGTGCACCGGGGCCCCCAAGCCCAAAGTCCAGAACCTCGGAAGGTTTTGTTCTTAGGAAACTATAGGTATGAATATTTTGAAAAAAAAAACAACTGCATTTCTAGATTTTTGAAAAAATGTAATTAAGTAACTGCAGTCAGCCCAGAAAATTGCCAAAACGGGTACGGGCGCCACTGAAAACCAGTGCCCCAACACTCTTGAGCTGATTTTCACCCACAAAAAAATATTACGTATTAAGTACCTATTCTAACTGTTGATGTGGAGAAAATAAAACTTATTCTTAAAATGACGACGATAAATTCAAATTACGTTTACATTTTGCCACATTCTGCATATTTTGACTTGATAAAACCTAAACCGTTCAGTTAGGGCCCCAGTTTATTTTGCACCAGGGCCCTTGGCTACCTAGCTACGCCACTGCTTTGAAGATGTCTACGGAGACAGTTAGCCGTATCTCCTGCGACTAAAAATAACAAAACAAACTAACAAACATGTTTTCCGTCTGCCTCGGATAACATTTTGCATACAAAAATTTAGGCCACGCCCATATTTAGTTAGATGTTTGATGTTAGGTGTTAGAAAACACAAAAACAGTGTCGCAGGAGACCCGGCTTTAGAGGCACATCCAAAAGAAGAAACCAATAAGTGAAGTGAAACCATAAAAAATATGAAGACCTATATGATGAAAACCTAGACCTAGATGATGTTTATTACCGATTGGGCGATATAGTCGCTCAGCGACAAAGCCCTTTTTTTTTGTGAATAAATAATAATAATAATAATTAAGCAAAGACATTTTGCAGAAGTAAGCGATCCATACATGACAGGTCGCAAGCAACTCAAGTCAAAATCAAAAAAGATTTAATAGGGACCAGTTTGATCACTTTAAATCGTCAATAAAACTAAGTGATTCTACTCCAGATGAATCAGAGGTTCTTCCAACGGATCTAGGCATTCGTGAAGTTAGCCGTTTTTCTGCGCAGAACACAATTTTGTATGAAAAATCGATTACTGCGCAAACGGCTAACTTCACGAATGCCTAGATCTGTTAGGCGAACTGTACTCAACACACAACACCACTCAACATATAAACTCGGTTTCGAGTCTAGCTTTTTCAGTGAACAATCTTCTTAATTCTCACAGTCGCATTCAGAGTCACTAACGGCTACTTAATTCGTTCCTTAGTAAACGTTTCCCATATGAAGTTATTAGGCAACGGATATAATATAAGTAGACGTTAGTGACTCTGAGTACCGACTTATGCAATTAAATCTAAATAACCACGTCTGAGATGGGTGACACTACACATTTACCAAAACTTTCACGTCCAAGGCAACATAACACTAATACTAAACATCGTTATAAAGGAGACTGTTCCATTACGCTCATAATTGGGTCCTCGGGGTCTAAAGGGCCTTAATAAAACCTACCTGGCGAATTGGGCCATCTTGAAAAACATCTTTATTGCAGCCCTTTATCATTATTCTGGAAAGAGGGTTGCGAAGTTACTTAGGGACCTCGACAAATGAACCGATATCTTAAATAGGTAAAGTGTTAGTTTGTTACTTTGTATTTCTGATTAATTACGTACAGTACGCACAACCGATCTTTAGCTCTCTGAAATTAGGTGCACTAAATTATTGCGCAGGTTTGGTAGAGTAGGCGAAATAGCGCGATGCAAAAAACTAAGCGAGTGAGTGAGGCAGCTATACAAGTCATCAAAAATGGGTTCTGCTACTTCAGAGAGCTAAAGATTGGTTGTGCATACTGTAATTACTTATGGCGTAATTTGAAAATATCTTAGGGACGGCTGGGAAACAGGTTCAGAATCTAAATGGCGATTGGTTTGCACTCTATCAGGTTTAGGATTTTAGCTTCTTAAAGTGTAGGTACCTCCTAAATTATGTATTTAAACATGCCTCCAAATTCTCCATATAAAATTTAAAAGAATGGCTTTCTTTGAGGATATAGTCGCGATCTTTTTTTGTTTCGTTTTAATGATCTTTCCTCAAACAAAGCCATTGCTCAACGACCAATCGGAGACGTCCCTCAGTTCATCTACTCAAGCAGTTAAAACGTTATAGGCTAATAAGGCCCGGGCCAACATAACGTGCTTTTTACGATATTAGGTGGACTAGGCTTGTAAATATTTACCTGCGGATCTACTCAAGATGGTTTTTAAGTCATGTTTGTACTTGGGAGCATAGCTTTTGTCTTATGGCAGGATTAAAAGTACCTACCAACCGGTCAATGATATAAAAAAAAAAAAATTACCATTGTGGTACTCGCTATCTCGCGTTATCATCCACGGCCCCCCAGGAATACTTCGCCTTCAGGGATAAAAAAATCCTATTATTCTAGACTACAATCTATCTCTGCTTCGAATTAGACCCTAACTCATTCCGCGGTTTTTGCGAAACACTCATGCGCCAAGTGATGTTACCCACAGTAGCTAAAACGAATTATTTATTTATTTACAAGTTAAAATAATACAGTGAAATACAACATATGTCAAAAATAATAATTACAAGCAATTAGAAAAATACAAGGGAAGAAAAATAATTAATTTAAAAATCAAATTTTAAAATTAAAGAAAAGCATGCGATAAAATCTATTAACCTACAACCACCCGTCAGATATATTATAATCTGGCAACGAACCCCCCATGCTATTCTGCCGAGTAATACCTTTTCCGCCGTCGACTCGCTATGGGATTATAATATGAGTTTTGGTGGCCGTCATATTAACAATCACCGAGTTTTCAACCTTATACCACCGTGATACGGTCCTTGTTTGTTTATTTAAACAGGTAATGTGTTTTATGTCGCTGTTGTCTTGTTATGGGATTGTATTGGATTTTGACGGTCGACCAGGACAAGTGGTTTTCAACCGTATGTCAACGGATCAAAGTTCTTTTTCATATATATTTTTTTTTTTATGATGAATGGGTCAGCTCTTGACCTCAGACTTACACAGGCAAGAGTGAGGTCTACGATGGAGCGAGCTTACCCAGAAGGTGCCTATTAACTCTCTTCTTAAAAACAATAGGGTCGTAGCTCAGCGGAAATACAGACGCTGGAAGTTGATTCCAAATTTTTGCAGTGCGCATAATAAAAGAACTTTCGAAGCGCTTAGTTCTAATAAGTGGAATATCAACCAGGTGAGGATGATAATCAGCTGTTCGTCTGAAGTCCCTGTAAAAGAACGGTGAAGGCGGAATAAGGTCGTGTAGCTCCTGGGCACACTCACCGTAGTATAATCTGTAGAACACCTACGAGCTTCTTGGCTCTGCGCTCCACCGAGTCAAGTGCAGCAAGTTGGTACTTAGCAGAACCATCCAAAAAGGTGGCTGCAATACTCCATACAAGATCGAACTTGAGCCTTATATAAAGTCAAAAGTTATTCATTTATTTGGATAAACTGTAAAAAGAGGTAAATGCTTTTATTTTTAGGTTCATTTGATAAAGTATTTGGACTCACTTCTGATATTATTTTAGACGTCTTCTTTATTAGTTAAATTGTCTTGGGTTTATAGGTGTATGCACTTTAAAATGAGTGTAAACATGAAAAAAGAGCCTCGTAGAGGCGCACTTCTTTTTACCACACTGTCTTGAAAGAACTTGTGACACAACAAGAAGAACCATGGAAAAATGGTCGTAATATACCGGTGGAAGTTTCTCAAGACTCATAAGCTTAAGTCGATTGGAGAACGGAACCCATTTGAGGTAAAATCGTATTAGGAAGTGGGTCGTGAATTTTGACATCGAAAATATTACCTTAAACAAATGGCTTTATCCAATAACAATATTATAAAAGAGACTAAAGTTTATGACGACCTCTGTGGCGCAGTGGGCGAAGGTCCGCCTGCGATGCAGAAGGTTGCGGGTTCGATCCCCGCAGCGGGACAAATGTTTGTATGACCTTCAGATATTTGTCTCGGGTCTGGGTGTTTATATGTATAATATGTATGTATTTACGAACAAAAAGTATATAAGTAATTTATCAGTCATCTAGTACCCATAACACAAGCTCTGCTTACTTCGAAGCTAGATGATGCTGTGTGAAAAGTCCAGCATTATTTAAATGTGTGTTACCCGTATAATAGATGTACCAGTTTAGCGGGATTCGAACCCACTAGAGAAAACACACACAAGATTGGTATCCTAGGGATGTGGTAGACTTCTCTTAGATCAAGTCTTTTAAAATTAAAATTAATTATAAAAACATTAATAATTACACATACAATGCAATGATTACATTCATGTCATTTAAAATCATGTGAAAATGGCTAAACTCTTTAGTCGTTTTGTCTTAGATAAGTAAGAAACGTTTTGTAGATCCACTCAACTGTCTCAAGGTACGTCGTGACCTTTACCAATAACGTCACCTACCTTGAGATAACAGTTAATTTCTGTAGTTTTCTAAGAAAATTTCATAACGCAAGAATGAGTCCAGGATTTTTTCGAAATGCACTTGGACGTCGAATGGAAGTTAGAATAGAATAGAATAAAGTTTTATCAACCAACTTCAAAAAAGGAGGAGGTTCTCAATTCGTCTGTATGTTTTTTTTTTTTTTTTTTGTATCTTGTTACGCGATTGTTCAGCCATTTGTTGACCGATTTGCAAAATTCTTTTTATGTTTGAAAGGGATATATATATACTCCAGAGGTGGTCATATACAACAGTTACAATAGGTACTTAAATCTACTTAATTTTATGTGGGTGAAAATACGGCTATCCCTCAGCATTTGCTCCAACAGCTCGAGAGTGTTGGAGCGCTGGTTTTCAGTGGCGCCATACCCGTTGTGGACACGCGTCTCATCGCATAATAAACAATTTAAGAAGATATCAAGGAATCAGGTTGAGTGTTTAGTCTTTAACTGGAATACGTAACTTTCTAAGACGTTTATAAAAGGCCATTAGTTTTTAATAGGTTTTAATATCCCTCACCAGAATTGGCCACTGGCTCATAACTAATTGGTAATTGGTACAGCAGTCTTATTGTCTAACTCAACTAGGTGGACATCGGCTTTATTGACATTTGAAATCTAGCCTGGACTTCAATTATTATATTCGTATTGTGTGATTGGTTGAGCTCTATTGGGATGACAACTGGGAATGAGTTTCAAGTAAGACAATAAAGCTGCTGGTCTCAAAATCATACTTTGACCATTCTAAATGGTGAATTCCGTATATACCATTTATTCTGTACGTTTGAGTGTAATATGCAAAGGAGTCGCTGTTGTTCTAAGCTTATCTAAACAGCTGTTCCACGAACTCAGGGTCCAACTAAATAGCTAAACGCTTCAGCACCGTTACTTTTGTAAACCATAAAATGGTTTTATTATGCTGACTAGCTTAAAACCTCGATTTTGCAAGCCGCTTTATTTAAAATAATTATATTTCTTTCTTAGCCCCCACTATCCCACTGCTGGGCAATCTCATCGATAGTGGGGGCTAAGAACAACAAAAACATATTTCTTTCTAGGCCTATGCAGCAGTTTCCAATGATGATAATGATAATTTATTTTGAATGAAATGACGGATGTTACCAGGTTAGTAGATTTACTTTTAAATTAGTCTATTAAATGCAAAAATACGAAAGTATCCCTCCCGTCCCTGTATCAGGCAATCAATCGTTGATCGATCGAGACTACCTTAAAATCCTTTCTGCACACCATGCACCAAACCAATGCTCTGGATCAAAAGAACTGACGACAAGAAGCAGGGGATGATGATTCAAGCTTGCTATTTAGATCACCCCTCGAGATAGATTCGAGTTTAAGCGAAATGTTCTGCGAATTGTTGAATTTAATTCTTAAAATACGTTCAAATGGTTTCAAATAAGGGGCCTTGTACAAAAATAAAGTATTTTTTTAAAGTCGAAGTATTTTTAATACTAAGAAAGTTAATGAACAGGTCTTTGAGAAACACCTTTGAGAAGCACTGCGAACCCAAACGGATAGTAGTCAAAGTCAAAAAGCCTTTATTCAGTAAGACTACTGGGATACGACGCCATTTACACGATACCATTCTGGCATACCATTCTTGCCACAGAATATTAGCTCTTGCTCCGTTGAATTTGAGAAAAGAGGCAAGAATGGTATGCCAGAATGGTATCGTGTAAATGGCGTCTAACTCAAAAATAGTTTTTGGAGCTACAGCTTTTGAATCTGGACAACACAGACGGTTGGGGCCTAGCTTTCATAGCTAGTAAAAGTATTTTCGTATCAGTAAGCTGGAGAGACGACCTCGACTCCTTTGATAGTGGGTGGTGGAACATATCAAAGGAGAGAGATGGTTGAAAAGAATTGGGGGAGACCTTAGCTCAGCAGTGGGACAGTATAGGTTAAATAATAAAAAAAATATCAGTAAGCTGCCAACTCAGCTACGAAGTTATATGACTGACTTTAAAGCCAGGATCAAAAAAGACGTGCTCTCTTTAAAACTTAGGCCTTTACATATTAAATGATTTATACAGCGTCAGGAGGCAATCCATGCCTACACTTAACGGGACACTGTAATGCCTGGGACATTGTTTGAGATGGATTAGGCTTGTAGCACCTAAGCCATCCTCTCAGCTTAATCAGCCGCCCACAGGAAAGACGACGTCAATACGTGTGGAGTTGACTAAGCTGCGGGTTTCCTCACGATGTTTTCCTTCACCGTTAAGAGCTCGTGTTATAGCGTATATAAAAATTTTACGAAACGAAAAATCCATTGATGCACGGCTGGGATGTGAATCCACGACCTTCGGATTGAAAGTTGAGGCACAACCCCATTCGACCAACACGGCTCTCAACGTGCTCTCTTTAAGCGATTGATAATGCTACTAGCAATATCTAGCAATCTCTAGCAATCTCCCATCGTCTGAGACCGCACTGAACGTAGCTTTACTTCCACGATCAAGGAACAGTTGGTCGAGACGCACCACAAGCGCTTCTTTTTCAATAAATATTATTCTACTAGCTGGTACCCGCGACTTCGTTAGCAAAATAGCATACTTGAAAACCTCTAAATAGAACTGAAATCTGCAAGAATCTTCTGAAACTTTTAAAAATGCAATAATAGCGCTATCTCGGCCTCAGCCATAGGTTAGCAACGCCATCTAGTTGCCTTAAACTGGAACTTCCAACTCCCCATACAAACTTTCAACCCTTATTTCACGCCCTCCATGATTAATATAGAGATTTTTTCTGTCATAAGAATTAAGAACCTTCTTACAAAAATCGGTCCAGCCGTTCACGCGTCCAAGGGATATAGGGATTCATTTTTATATATACAGATAGAAGATTCTTTTCCGAAAACGTTGGAAAAGTACAGAATAATACTTTATAATAACGAACCTAAGTGGAACCGAATCTCCAATTTATTATCATTCTTTGTTTCCCCCATGATGCAACCCTTACAAATCTCCGGCAAGATGAATGAAATAGCGGTTCATTTGTCACCGAGGTGTCGCTTGGTCCAAGGAAGGTAGCTAGTTAGCTGGCGTAGCAAGTGCTACGCTACGAGGTCAATGAACCAGCTACGATTATTTTATAATAGTATTCGTAGAGATTGTAGACTACAGTTTGTTATAGATTGATTCGTGGGGAATTACCAAGCGTACTTGAACTGACCAATCACAAGGCTCGAGCGTAGAACTCAAATCTCGAAATATCCGTTCGAGCTTTGTGGTTGGTCGAGTCAGATTTGACAAATGTATTTACGTGTTTTTGGCTATCCGCTTACTAATTTTAAAATTAGGGCCATTAAAGTAAACTCGTATGTAGTGGACAATGGACAACTCTAATGACTGAGTTTTTAGGCCGTAAAGTGAAAGTTAATACCACTAGCGGTCACCCATCTACTTTGTGACCACTCAGAACGTTGATTAACTTCAATCTAACAAAGCATGCTACACCATGAGCGCTTCCAGGTTACAAAAGTGTGCCAGCCATTTTGTTTCCCCTAAGCGCTGAAACTCGCTTACTTAGGTAAAATGGCGGCCATTGAAATAAATCGGTAAATGGGGTGTGACACTTTTGTAGCGAGATATTGCGGGCGTTATATTTCAGGGGATGAGGGAGCTGTAACTGTTTGTCAGATGTTCCTGAAATTGGACTTGGAGTTTTAATTGTGCCTTTTTTGTGTTATTTTTTTTGACATATACATATAGATAGGGTTGTTTCATTACGCTTATCGTCTATGCTTTGACTAGATTTTTTGATCCTTAGACATCTTATAAATATTGAGTGTCTTGATCTGAGAAAATGATTTTTACAATAACCCTATTCTTCTTATCATGTTTAGTTTCTAACCAGTGTGGTGAAAGGGTTTAAGCGCGTTTCAAGAAGGCTCTTCTTGTGCAGTACCTTACATATTTTAAATATTAAATATTTAAAGATATATTTTGATATCTTTTGTATTATTTACATAACCCAAAGTAAAGTACCAAATATGTAGTTTATTCTCGAAACAAAAAAAACATGAATGCTCTAATTTGAACCCACGATCCTTGGATTTAAATTGGAGGCACTCTACTCCGCCAACACAGTTCGGCGAATTTTAAATAGGATGCATGTTTTCCCTTTTACACTGACATATGGGACCCCTTTCACAAAGTCACGGACGTGGAAGATGCCTACACCCATGGACATGACGGGTGGAGGGCTGTCTTTGATCCCTCATGATACAGTAACGTTACGCACCGGTGCGTTTTAATCAAGTGATTCATTTAATCAAGGTTCTTTAGAGTAAGGTGATGAGCTATAGAAAGTTCATAGGCAGATGGAAAGGTATGAACAATAACTAGCAACTTATCGCGTATAGTAAGTTCGTATGAGTCAGTGGCCATCTTTGGTAATGGATTTTTTTGCCGCCATAAGGCCTTCGCGATAGCTGAACGACTTAACAGCTGGGAGTGACAATTTTTTTTTTACGCTGGACTTCATCTAGCCCATAAGTAAGCAGAGCTTGTGTTATGGGTACTAGAATGACTGATAAACTACTTATATACTTTTTTGTTTGTAAATATATACATATTGTACATAGAAACACCCAGACCCGGGACAAATATCTGTAGGTCATACAAACATTTGTCCCGCGGCGGGGATCGAACCATCTGCGTCGCAGGCGGATCTTCGCCCATTGCGCCACAGAGGTCGTCAATTTAACGTGTCCTCCGAAGCACGAAAGTGCTCAGTTGGTTTTGCTATAGTTGTCACTAGTTAACAGTTTAAAACGCCTTCGACGATCTATCTGAACAACTGAGCAAGCTACACCACGAGTCGCTTTGAAATTGATTTTAAATGAATAAACCTTTTGATTTTAATCGTTTAAGTTGTGATCCTGTTTCTTCTTTATTTCCTGACTAGCTGCGCTCCCGCGGTGAGACCCGCGGTCCCTCGGGATTTTTTCATTTTTTCGGGATAAAAAGAATCCTATGTCCTTCCCTGGGATACAACCTTTAACTATGCCAAATTTCAGCTTAATCTGTTCAGCGGTTTGGGCGTAGCAAACAGACAGACAGACATACAGACAGAGTTACTTTCACATTTATAATATTAGTATGGATAAAAAAAAATGCTGGACTTTTTCACACAGCATCATCTAGCCCCAAAGTAAGCAGAGCTTTTGAAACTGACTTTTCACATACACTCAAAATTCTCACTCTGTGTATATATAATACAGGGTGTATTATCAGCTCATACATGGTACTAATTAGTGTTCGTCATGTCACGTAACTTATGGAGGCTGTATTTTACGGGAAATTCATTATGTGAAGAGGTTTTTGCATGTTACAATGAGGCTTTTCATAGTAGGTATACAAGGTTTAAAAAGTGAGTACTTATACCTACAAAATGCTTCAACCATTGAGCGTAGAACCTAAAAACCTTTGACGACCTCTGTAGCGCAGTGGGCGAAACCCGCCTGCGACGCAAAAGGTTGCGGGTTCGATCCCCGCGGCGGGACCAATGTTTGTATGATCTATAAATATTTGTCTCTGGTCTGGGTGTTTCTATGTATAATATGTATGTATTTACAAACAAAAAGTATATAAGTAGAATATCAGTCATCTAGTACCAATAACACAAGCTCTGCTTACTTTGGGGCTAGGTGATGCTGTGTGGAAAGTACCCAGCATTATTATTATTATTATAAAGCATTTTTTTTAAATTTCAAATTTCAAACTCACACTGTTGTGTAAACAGTCATCGACTGTTAAAAGCCAAGAAGTGCGAATGCTCGCTCGGTCGCTAAATGACATCGAATAAAAAAAAAAAAAAAAAAAACATTCTTTATGCTCTTAATTAGAACACTGAGAGCACTGGTATTAGTGGACCGTGGTCGGTCTGGTGGAGTGGTCTAAGGTCGTGGGTTCGCATCCGGTTGCATAACAAATGAACTTTTCTGAATTCATGTAGGTATGTGCTCTCAATGTGATAATAACTACGATTAAAAACGTTAAGCTTTGATTGAAACAAACACATTGACAAACTTTCAAATTTTAACTAAGATAAAACCATGGTAATATGTGAACCCGTGGGTGGAGTGGTGGGTGGTTCGCTATTTTTATCTTAATGGCAAATAACATAGGAAAACTAATACTATTAAATTCTAATATCCAAAGTAAACAACATCACTTATCATTTCCTACATCTGCGCCTCGGGTATTGTCAAAGCTAAGGTTCATTCGTTCCTTCGTTCATTCAATCATTCGATAGCATTAGTTCTCGCATCTGGGACACAGTTGGGGACGCACGAGTAGTCGTATACACGTGACTTTCATCGGATTTCCATGACTATGTTGACTGTATTACCCACGATATTACCTATCTGACATTTGTGCCTACGATATAATGTTAACGATATAGTGAAATCCATACTAAATTATTGTGAAAGAAAAAAAAAACTTGAAAATAAGCCTTGCAGGGTATAATCATTGGTTAAGCTAAATAAATAATGTGAATCTAGCAAAGTCTTGAAGTTTATTAAAACTCAGTCTATAGAAAAGATTAAACTCGTCTTAGCCGATGTAAAACTTAAGGCAATAAGTTTCTGAATGCATTATAATAATAATAATAATAATGCTGGACATTTTTCACACAGCATCATCTAGCCCCAAACTAAGCAAAGCTTGTACTATGGGAACCAGATAACTATAAATAACAAAATAAACAATATAAGATATGTAAACAAAGTTAAAATAACTTAGTGTAGAAAATGAAAGTTAAAAACTTTAGCCGTTTCAAGGACAAAACTTGATAAATCTGCGTTTTAAATGAATGAATGAATGAATGAATGAATGACTGAACACTTTATTGTACACCAATTAATAACAAAACACAACATAAATAAACCACGTTCGAAATTAGTACAATTATCGCTTATCGCTAAAAGCGATTTCTTCCACCTGGATTTCAAAGGTTAGGTACCTACCTTACCTTTGAAATACAGATAAGCTTATGAAGAGAGTATTTCATGTCATTTGAGCCAAGAAAATCAAAATAAGCGATGCACTGCCCCTTTCACGAAGCGTTTTGTTGTATTTTTTTTCAAATTTAATTCAAATAGTGTTTTACTCCATAATTATATTGGTTTGATTTTGTCTAAAAACGCGTAAAGGAACACGAGTCTTATTTTACGAGAACTGTAAAGTTTCATAGCTAACAAAGGGTTGGCTAGGTCACTTTTAGTTTTATGATAACTGTAAAGTTGGGATTGGCTACAAAACTCCAGAGGATAGTTTATGTCACAGCAATGCGGATTGTTCTATGTCGCATATGAAGTTTTTATGCCATCTGGTTTTACAGTATTAAGGATGTGTTTCATTTGATGGATGAAAAGTTCAAGTGCAGGGAATTTGTGCGCAGTCATTACCATTTCTACCATTAGTCATGGCGTTTCATTTTTACATACATACATGCATACATCAAATCACGCCTCTTTCCCGATGGGGTAGGCAGAGACCACGGATCTCCACTTACTACGATCCTGACACATAACTTTTGCCTCATTCACTCTCATTACATTCTTCATACATGTTCATCTTTGTATAAAAAATAAAGAAAATTAATAACTCTGCTCCTTTCTTTAATTGTCAAATTGGGAATTGCATGAAGTTCACCAGCTGTTATCTCAACAGCTTGTGTATGTTACGAATCGATTTTCATCTCACGTGCCCGGATTAGTGACTATGTATAAAATGTATGTGAGTGTACCTACTTGAACTTGGCACACAATACAATTGGCACATGAGAGGTACGCTTTGATTATGAGTTACGTTAGTAGTCGCTTAGTCAGCGAGTGGTCACTTAGTCAGCGAGTGGTCGCTTAGTCAGCAAATAGTCACTTAGTCAGCGAGTGGTCGCTTAGTCAGCAAATAGTCGTTTAGTCAGCAAATAGTTGTTTAGTCAGCAAATAGTCGTTTAGTCAGCAAATAGTCACTTAGTCAGCGAGTGGTCGTTTAGTCAGCAAATAGTCGTTTAGTCAGCAAATAGTCGTTTAGTCAGCAAATAGTCGTTTAGTCAGCAAATAGTCGTTTAGTCTGCGAGTGGTCGCTTAGCCAGTGAAACCGTTTCATAACTCTATGTGCTTGTGGTTAGCGATTGGATCCCGATTGTATCCAATAAGCATATTATCGTGTAAAATGAATAGAAATTGTTACCTACCAATTGCTAATTACAATTTTTACTTAACAGAAAAGCAAACAAAAAATTTAATTATACGACAGACGAATAAACACGTCGTCTCTTTGAACCGTGTGTCGCTATTTGCAACGTGACTTTAAACATTGCGTGTGGCAACACGAATAACAAAGCGGAGAAAGGAAATGTAAATAATGTTGAGGAAAGGTCCTTATTCTGTTACAATACACAAAATACAAAATCTTACTGAACAGGCAAGATACAAACAAAATATTAGAGTTGTTTACAAATAACTGAAGAAAATATATACATAGATTCTTCGGGTTCCTTACTCAACAGGTCGAAGGTATATCCTTCTATTTATATATTCATCAGCTTGAATAATAGCACAAAGCTAGGCATAAGCGTATTCATTCTAAAAATAATTGGACTTTACATCTACTCTAGATGACCTATACAGCGTCAGGAAACCTATGCCTACACTCAACGAGACGATGTAGTGTCTGAGACAATAGCAGCCTTTAGACGCACAATCTTTCGCGAGTGATTGAGCGTACGGGATTGCGCGCGGGAAAGCCCGCACGCAATCGCGAGTGATAATTTTTAAAGCTACGCATTCTATCACGCGCGATTGGCTGTATCCCTCGCGAAAGAATGTGCGTCTAAAAGCTGCTAATGTGTTCGTCCTGTAATTTGTGGTTGCAAGTAAATATTTTTGTATTTTTCAGCTTAATCGGTCTTATCGTCTCAATATCGTTTAACGGACGATTAAGTTAGTGCACTTTTCTCTTGGCAGAGTCTCGACCACAGATTATAGAATAGCATTTGCGCGGGAAACTCTCATAAAGCGAACAATAGTCGTTCGACTGTCCAAGTGGGTTAATTGTTATTGTTGCCGACTGTACGGCGGTGGATAATCGCTTGTTAGAGTTGGATGACATGATATTGTCGTGGTAGTGGGGCTGTGTTTGTCGCCATTTTGACTTTATTGTTTGGCTATCGATCTATCTTATCAGCCCACATCTACCCACTATCTATTTTTGACTTTGATTTTTGACGACCTCTGTGGCGCAGTGTCCGCCTGCGACGCAGAAGGTTGCGGGTTCGATCCCCGCCGCGGGACAAATGTTTGTATGACCTACAGAAATTTTTCTCGGGTCTGGGTGTTTCTATGTATAATATGTATGTATTTACAAACAAAAAGTATATAAGTAGTTTATCAGTCATTCTAGTACAGTAACACAAGCTCTACTTACTTTGGGGCTAGATGATGCTGTGTGAAAAGTCCAGCATTATTTATTTATTTATCTATTATACTCAATAAATAAAATAAAATAATTAAATAATGCTGGACTTTTCGCACAGCAACATCTAGCCCCCAAGTAAGCAGAGCTTGTGTTATGGGTACTAGATGACTGATAAACTACTTATATACATAGAAACACCCAGACCTGAGACAAATATTTGTACATTGTTTGAGATGGAGTAGGCTTGCCCAGCACCTAAACCATCCTCTCAGCTTAATCAGCCGCCCACAGGAGAGACGACGTCGATACGTGTGGAGCTGACTAAGCTGCGGGTTTCCTCACGATGTTTTCCTTCACCCTCACGTCTTCTTAAAGCCATAACTCTAACGCATAAACATTAAAATAACTACCATCGCTAAATACTTAACGGTCGAATTTATGACTCTTTGAACTTGCGCTACTTTGTCTGACATATTAATAATAATAATAATAATAATAATAATGCTGGACTTTCCACACAGCATCATCTAGCCCCAAAGTAAGCAGAGCTTGTGTTATGGGTACTACATGACTGATATACTACTTATATACTTTTTTTTTTTTTTTGTAAATACATACATATTATACATAGAAACACCCAGACCCGAGACAAATATTTGTAGATCATACAAACATTGGTCCCGCCGCGGGGATCGAACCCGCAACCTTTTGCGTCGCAGGCGGGCCTTCGCCCACTGTGCCACAGAGGTCGTCAGATATTGTTATGGTATTATTGAAATAAGTGTTCTTTATAACAAACATGAATGAATGAATGAATGAGAGTTCTTTATTGTACACCTTAAACTATGAATACTTAATTAAATAAAACAAATAATGACAATGTACAATGGGCGGCCTTATCGCTAATGAGCGATCTCTTCCAGGCAACCTCTGGAAACAACAACCATAACAAAATAATAAATGATTTTTGTAATGAATGGAAGGAAGAACTTGGGAGAGACTTTTCCTAGCAATACATAACTAAATCAACATTATTTATGTTTCGCTTTTTTCCAGAAAATAATATTTAAGTACAAAAAATGTGTTGTCATAATCTATGTAAGTAAATGTCTGTATCTTGTATTGGAACTCTGAGTATGCTAAGATTTAGTGCAAAATTAGTGCCATCTGAAATGATAGTTCGTTGATGTCGTTGGCGCTTGGCGAGTGACAAGAAGTGTGAGTTCGATTCTCACGAGAATGTTTATGTTCCATTCTATACAAATTCACTTTATGACGTTTACACGATGCCATTCTGACATTCTTACTTGCTTTATTAAACAATAGAAGAGCTAATATTCTAAAAGCAAGAGGCAAGAATGGCATCGTGTAAACGGCGTCTTACTATCTATGTGTCTCGTCAGGAATCAATCCCACACATCAGTCTCATTCAATCACACTAAACGAGAATGGTCACACCACAAATCAAATACGACCTCATCCCATAAAATCCCTTTTTAGCGCCAATAAATATTCAAAGATTCTGATTCCCATAAACCTCGCAGTAAATTCAACACCGTGTCATTTTAAGACCGCAAGATTGATTTATACGATGTACATTGCGGATTTCGAGGGTAAAATGTGGTTGGGTGCTGGAGGAAATCGGCAATGGAGTGTAGATCATACTTTGTGTCGTTACTCGGAAGACAGGGAAGAAATTAATCGCGCGTGTATGACTATTGATAACTTTTCAATGTACATTGCGGGTTTGGCTGGTAGTACTAGTTAAATGGTTTAGGAAGAGCCGCAATCGATGGTTCACAAATAAATTGTGTTGATATAAACCCTACTCAGCTTTGTGTGAAATATGACATAAATAAACCGATATTCGAAACTATTTCCAATTAACTGGAAACGCAATTCGTACAATTAAATTAATGTGAAATGCTGTGAAAATATTTAATAACACAACATACCTTTTGGACTTGTCATATCAGCTTCATACTTATTATAAATGAATTTGTTGTTCTCGGCCTTACCTGTAAAAGAAAGAAATAAAGCATTTATTATTTTGACTCCTAGGTCCGTACTCAGAGAATATAACGGCTACTTAAACTCTCCCCATTGCTTAGTAAAGATTTTATAATATGAAAAACCTTCACTAAGGAACGGATTTAATAGCCTTTAACAACTCTGAGCGCGGGCGTTAGTCATTATCACATCCTATTATATATTTAAAATAAGAATTGAATGATGGTTTTTTTATTACATTCACGCTATATTCAAAACGGATTATTACCGTCTGCCCCCACGCGGTGGCAGACGGTAACACTTATGGCTAACCACCCCCGCTGGGGTGATTATCCCATAAAAATTCCTGTCTGCCACTGCTTCTAGAGCCGCGGTGGCAGACGGGAATAAAACGGACTTGACTGATTTGAATGAAGCCACAATATTAATAACAGTTTAGCACAGAGATTGGTTATAGTTTAGAAGACCTTTTATACCTGTAAAATGAAGTCTTCCCGAGGAAACGTGGAGGCGTGGCTAGTCAAATATAAGGCAATGGCTTGAAAGTAGCCATTCACGCCATATCAGAGAAACTCCGTGAGTTCCCACGGGAAATCTCGCACTTGTCTAATGAGCCTGGTATTAGCTGTGAGAACCAGCGGATGCAGGCTTGGATAGCTATTGCCGTAGTCGGATAAAATATACCTTATCCGACGACGGCGAAAGCAAGGGCTAATGATTTAGCCAATTTTGTTACACATATAGTGGAATAGTATTCACAAAATTTGTAGGTTAGTTCCACTTCTTTTTAGTCCATTCAAAGTGATTCAAATGAATTTTGACTTTGATTTTGAGTTCTTTTAAACCAGTGTGGTGAAATAATTTAAAGTGCTCCTCAAAGAGGCTCCTTTCTTGTACTTGACACATGGTTTTTAAGTTCCTCTGTCGCTTGTAAACTAATGATAGGTACAAGTTTTTGTAAAAAATACTTTGTGATTCTTGAAAAATACTTTGTGATTCTTGAAAAATACTTTGTGATTCTTGAAAAGTGCGCGATGCGTTGTTTTGCTTCTTGGTGTATTTTGATTGGAAAAAATCCTATCTCAGAAAATCTCAAAAGGCGCTAATATATAAATCTTGATAGGGTTTATATATTTGAACCATTTGAGGTTGAGACCCTAGGTCCGTGGGGTTCTGGAGCCCTTCAGGTTTTCAAAATTCTTTCAGGGCGTCTGGTCGAAGCGACGCGTGATCCGCGAGCTGGCACATTTTTGGCTCAAAGGATCAGCATTGCCATCCAGCGTGGTAATACCGCCAGTGTTTTGGGCACGCTTCCGACTGACAGTGACCTGGATCAGTTGAGCTATCTATAGATCGTTTCTAACGATCCTTAGATAGCTTAACTAATCCTGTTGTATTTTGTAAGTATATGTAAATATGTAGTAGCTTAGTTTCTGTAAATAAAGTTGAAGTTCTTATTAGTAAATAATAAATGGATATCTGTCTGAGAATCAAAGGCTCAATGTATCAAATTAGATAAAATAAAATAGTATCGCTAATAACTATAAATTACGCCCAAATGTTAGCCATTACGCTAATTTATTGGTCGATACACTATCATCACAATGTGCGTACATTTGCATACATTTCGATCCTCACATTTCATGGAAGCTGGCGGAACTATCGCCTAAATGGAATGCTTTATATATTATCAATGTAGATGGCAGTGGCTCAGTGAAAGGATTTTAAGCGATGACTCTGTTGTCGATCCTCAGAGTCACTAACGTCTACTTATATCCGTATAAAGGTTTTATGTATGGAAAAACTTTACTACGGAAGTAGCCGTTAGTGACTCTTGAGTGCGGCTGAAAGAGTCCATGTACTATTAGATCTCTAATTTTGGTAGATGGGTGACCGCTAGTGGCATTATTAACTGAGCGCTTCCGTGCTTCGCAGGGCACTTATGATGTAAGTAATGAGAAAAGCTATTTTTCCTTGTGAAAAGAAAGGAATTGCGCTAAAAAGACAAACTTTACAATCAGATACATTTTAGTCTTTGTTTTCCAAACCTTTGGTTTACAAAATCCCTTTAAGCTAGCTCATAGGTCATTGCCCTCGGGTCTAGAATCTAGAATCAGCGCCTGTAAGCCAGTTAGTGCAGATTTCCCGAGCGGGCAGCCTCTCGTCTAATGGTTCATTACACGATGAAAGTGGTCTTTGTTAGACGCTGTTTACACGATACCATTCTTGCCTCTTCCCACAGAATATTAGCTCTTGCTCCCTTGAGTTTGATAAAACAAGAGGTAAGAATGGTATGCCAGAACATACCTGGGTGTCGTGTACCTAAACGGCGTCACAGTACGTTGAAATGACGGTTTCGTATTATATACAGGGTGTAAAAAGACGTCTACCGAAGCCGAAAGGGGTAGGTACAGCATCCCAAAACACAACCAAATCCAAAAGGATTTTCCGAAAAAATCATTATATCCGGAGAAAACAGCGTTTGAAGATCACTGTTTGCGTATGTACTGGGCGCGTTTTTATACGTAGATTGCTGGATTTTGAGTTTTAATTGTTTTTTTCTTTTATAAATGAAATGATTAGGTAGGTATGGTCTGATTATGTTGTACAAGTAGCAAAAAAGTAGAAAATAAAATAAATTGACGTAGCTAAGTCAAAAAAAAATTTGAGTTTTTTTTCGATAAATATGTTTAGAATCATGGTCTGATTGCAATCCCTCAGTTTTCGGTAGCAGTCTTTTTACACCCTGTATAGATAGAATATAGATAAATAGATTAACACTTACTCTAATATAAGTACTAGGTACTTAATTATAAGGCGGGTCGGTCTTAAATTGTATATTTTTGTGTGCGTAACCGATACTGAGCACTCATTGGTCCATGGCGCGGAAGCTCACGCACACAGAAACAACGTGCAGGTTGTATTTTCTTTTCAAATCAATCAATTAATTGTTATTGAACAATAACTATCTGCTTTCAAAAACTTTCTTTATTGTATTCCCAGTCGAGACTACCTTAAATAATAAAAGCTTGGAAGAAAAACAAATGCGCCACAGGTGCTGCTTAGGACTTTGATTACGTTTTTACGACCCGGGAATCGAATGCGCACCCGTTGGTAAATAAACCGATTTTTATGCGTTTACGATCTTTACGATAGGAAATAAAACTGTGTTTGTGAATAGTAATTTTTTTTGGGGTTTTCTTGTTTTTAGATATACAGGTGGTTTTTTGAGATGGGCCATGGATGAATTTCCCTATTTTTTGAGATATTTTGAACTGCATTCACCAATTTTGGAAAAAATGTACGCAGCACGATAATTAAAAGTATTTAAGTCATTTTCAAGGAAGGGTGAGTAAAACCACGAGGCTCTAAGTAAAAATACAAAAACAACAGGATCACTATCTGTATCCTCAAGGCACAGTAGACATTCTCAGATTATGTCTCTGCTGGGGTGTTTGTCATAATAAAGTTTCAAGATTTCTATGGGTATTTCTATTTTAGGCACCAGTCTCTCTCAAAACAGGCTTTTATATCCACAACCTTTTATAATGTATTTACTTTTTAGATTCTCTACTGTGTATTTATTTTTATGTAAATTATGTTTGTGAGAGAAAATAAATAAATATTTGAATTGATATTTGATAGGCGTATGTGTTTAGATGTGGCCTACCCCCTTAATGTCTTCGAGAGATCTTAAATAATATAAAATAAGAATAAGAATAGAATAATAAAGTTTTATTTTCTCCACATCATATACAACAGTTACTTAAATCTACATGATTTTATGTGGGTGAAAATACGGCTACCCCCCAGCATTTGCTCCAACAGCTCGAGAGTGTTGGTGCGCTGGTTTTCAGGGCGCCATACCCATTGTGGCACAAAAAAACGGAAATGTCTACCGTGCCCGTAGTCATGATCCTGGTTTAGAATAAATGTTCTCTTTTCTCCGCTTACTCCTTATCTCTCATTCCAAAAGATTTTCTTTTCATTTTTACTTCGTATTTTCCTGTGAATGATTTTAATTTAATATCAGACAATCTTGTGAATACAACAAAGTATTTTATTAATATTTAACTTGAAGATTGTTTCGGAGCTGGCTTCGGGGCTTTCATAAGAATTCTCGGAAGGAGGCATGAGACATGAGTTTGCCAACAAATTATTATTATTTTATGCAATCTTATCTCACTGTTATTATTAAATTTTTAAAACTCTACGAAGACTCGCAGTAAAAGTTTTTATTTGTCTGACTAAAAACAACTTTTACCCTAATGTGTCACTATCAGGATATAATATGCCGTCCTTTGAGAATACGGTCGTGATAATTTTAGATTTTATTGAAGAGAAAGCAAATATTGTCTCCCGAAAATGATTAATAGGCATATTTCAAAAGAATTGCTTACTATGGCGACCACTCAGAGTCCTGGATAAAAGCATTGTTTCCTTTGAAACGACTACCGCCATGGTAACATAAACGAATATGATAATGTTCAATGTTATGTTATAATTTTATTGTCCTCTACCAGCCGCCATCTTCTTTTTCCTGTCATCTTTCAAACAATCCATTTATCTTTGCTTTTCCATTAAAAAAACTTAGGCATTTACATCTATATTAGATTATACTCGTGCTTCGTTCTCGAGATGAGTAACCTGTAAGAATATTTTATTAGTAATTAATAAGGTAATTTGTAGTAGTACTTCCAGTTAGCATCACTCCACTGATTTGAGGGTAGTTGTGATTTTTATTTTTAAAACAACCAGCTGCCATCGCCCACTTCGTTCGTCATTCGTAATTTCAGTGTCAATCACTCCGCACGTGTTTCGATCTAAAATTAATTTCTTTTGATTTCGAGTCAAAAATGCCTAAAAGGAAACACGATCAAGATGACAGTGTATCAAAAAAGTTACGAAAAATAGAAAAGTTGTTAAAAAAGTGTAAAAATCGACGCAGGATTTCATTTTCATTTTCATTTTCAGGAAGATGCAGGAGGCATCTCATGCCTACACCTAACGGGACGCTGTAGTGCTTGGGACATTGTTTGAGATGGAATAGGCTTGCCCAGCACCTAAACCATCCTCTCAGCTTAATCAGCCGCCCACAGGAGAGACTTTTCCATACCTCTTCTGATCTGATACATATATAAAAAAATACCGCCTGAATTATAGAAGTACTACAAATATAGTGCGCCTCAGCAAACTTCGTGCTCAAATGAAAACAGAATTAGTCCGAATACCAACCAATAGCCAGCCGCCTACCGCCGCGAGATCCGAAAGTGACAAGTGCGGCTTGATTTATCCGTTGAAATATCGCGCTAGTTCGTATTTCAAAAGCTTGACGAAGATCGCCAAGGTGCACATGTCTGTAGTATGTACGTGGTTTACCAATACTCTTTTAGAAACCGCACTCTAACATTAAGGTCTGTTCATCATAGTTTACTCAACGTATTGTATTGTAAATATTGTCATTAATATCTTATTTAATAGACCATTAGGAACAAGTAAAGATGTCGTTGTTGTCATCCATAAACTAACATTTTGCTTCAGTCGTTTGCGAAACTTAGTGGGGCTAATTACAAGAAAATGAGCCAAGTTTAGACCAAGTCTAACTATAAAACTGTCCCTAGAAAGACGATATTTAAATACTCGTACATAGAACGTTTTTTTGTGGTATCAGTTTTGTTTTGATATGTGTCAACATGGGGTCAACTAAGGTTTTACGTTTTTATAATAAGCAGCAGTGAAGTGTAGGCATAGGTTGCCTTCTGATGCTGTATAAATCATTTAATGTAGATGTAAAGGCTTAGGTAAGCCAGATGTTGTTTACAAAGGCCAAAAGCCCTTTTCTCTCTCCATATTCTGGGCTACATTTGGTATTAAGCTTTGTATATTATGGTATATTTAATATGGCTAGTTTTAGGTAAAATTTTTATTATATTTGTCCAAGAAAACTTTATAATCATAGGAACCAATCATCATGAAAGCTTTAGAGCTAGTAATAAAATGGCAATTTCACATAAAAGCCAATCGGTTGAGTAAATAGCGTGGATTGGGGGACATAGATACTTAGTTTGTAGATACCTAGGTTTATCAATAGGTACTAAATGATTTCCTTTCTTCCAAATAGCGACGTAAAAGGTCATTGTTCCGGACCGATAATTTATTCTTTGATTGCGAAACGGATAATCAGATACCATGCGTAACATAACCTACCGTATCCCAACGAGATACAATTGAAATTCCTTTGTGCATTCACAGAAATCAGATAGCCACAAACAGTGAGAAATGTAACCCTTATGGTAGTGGGGTAAGGTTGGGTTTCGCCTGCGTTTGTCAAGTAAACAGATCGTAAATCCAGTTCGATAGGTGGAGCGATAGTTATTTTGTGTTTTACGAGGCTTGCTACATTGGCTTCGGTTTTATTTGACAGTAACGTTTTTTGCAACACAAAAATATGCAAAACTGACGGAGGGCAAAAGCTTTTTCAGCAAATAGGTAAACGGGAAAAGAAAAAATGTAAACAGGTAAAAAGTATGGCAATTCTAGGTTAGGTATACTCTATTCTATACTATCCTACGTTAGATCGACGATATAGAAAGAGAAGGTCTAAAAGAGATAGCTTGGACGCGAGCACAAGGCAAAACCAACCAACGATCTCTGCTCTGATGGGATCAGCTAAAAGTGCGCTAGGCCCCAAATCATGTTTGTTGCCCTGACTCTTCACGGTAGAAGTCGCGAGGGAACAGGAGTGAAATCATTCCCAGGTTTCAACCATTGCGTCGATTGCCCATTAGCTTAGTTGGTCTAGCTAGAGCATTACAACGGATCGGTAAGGACGAGGGTTCAAATCCCGCATGAGTGCAAATTTTTAGAATAAATATTTCAAAATCTTTAGATATTCCTAAATGTGCGGTTAACACTATAAAAATATAATCTTTAAAATCATTTAGTTTTAAGACTATTCTAAGTGATTCCGCTGCCGTGACTTTGAAGGAGCTAGCGGTGGTTGATTCTGAATTGATGATGAATGCGAGAGTTAGATTGAGTGGATGTATGGATGATTGTTACCCAATCACGCTAAAACGGCTAAACGTATCTGGATGAAACTAGAAACAGATTTACATAGATCATAGCCTGAAATAGCATAGGACTATGTTGGTTTCACGCAAACAAAGCAGGGTGTGTAGGCTAGTAATAAAATAACATGATACAGGCATGCATCACTTCGATACGTGTCATTTCGTGTCCGTCACGCAAGCCTCAAACGTCAAGTTATAAAACAAAAAAACTTTGGAAAAGCCTTTTTTTAGAAGGCTGTTGTTAACCGAATACACGCTACTTGATGTTGACATGTAGATTTCTATCAGAAGGAATCTATAGCATTGGCATAGTATAGCATGAAACAGGATCACGCCTGTATCCTGAAGATAAGGCTATTAACACGTTCACTGCGCCATCATTTTCAAAAAACTTTCAGCTGGTGCTTTGGAGACCTAAAAGATCTCGAAACTAACCTACCCTTTGGTGCGTTTGAGACCTAATCAGTCTCCTAAAAATACAGTTTTGAAAATAATTTATATCTTACAAAAAACCAATGATATAATATTTTGAAGTTTTTGTGGGTCAAGAGAGGCTATTGCTCTACATTTTGCTAGGTTCGCACGCAGTTATGACATTAGAATAAACTACAAATACCAAAAAAAAATTAGGTATCGATTGTATCTCTTACCGCAACGGAAGATAGTGCAATATGTGTACTAAAGTAGTGATGGGAATAAAATAATAATCTCGTCGATTGAAAAAGCTCCAACGTAGAAAGGTTCATCTTTTTCTTTTTAGGTACGTCAAATATTTCATTATCAGAATCACTGTCACTATTAGCCAATGGGGAGAAAATTTGGACATTTTCCAAAATTGATATTTTACTGGACGAGTATACTCACAGTGTAATCACAGTACAGTATAATCCAGCGTTGAGTTTTTGTTTTTAGAAATCTCACCAAAATAAATAGATTTTTTACACTTTTTCCCTTTAGAATTACTCATTGTTTATTAACAATAATCAACACACTTTAAAATACAATTACGTAGTGATATTATCGAACCGTGCGCGCAACGTCGATGCTAGGACAACACTAAATCGATCGAGTCACGCAGCGCCCGCGCCGACCACCCTCCCTCTCTTGCGTCTACGAGGCGTACGATTTCACGAGTACCGACAAGTCTCCTAACGCAAGGAATGGAAATAATTATACTACTGTGCGTTAGGGACCTAATCCATCTCTATATATTTTTTTTATGTCCTTGAATTCACCTTTAAATAGGAAGCAAATATGTATATTTGTCTTACTCATACTTAAAGAACTTTACACGTTAGAGCCTCCCGCAAGGAGTGAAACAACACGATTATAGTCAACGCACAATACTAAAGTCCTGCAAGAGATCTGATAGATCTCGTAATGCAACGAACGTGTTAAAAAAAAAGAAGAAACAAGATTTTCGTATGACTTTTGCCTCCAAACGTTGTTCGACTTTCCAGAGCAAAAACTTCACGCCTGGCCGGGATTCGATCGCACATTGTAGTTATCGTGGTAAGTACGACAAAATGTGCATGAACAATTTAGAGAATATAATGTTTTTTTTTTATCAATGTATTGTGGGGAAATTTTTATTGTTTAACAAATACTATTGGTGCAAGGCAAAGCATCTGATATCCGCAAACATTTTGGTTACCAATAACTCAACTTGTTTTTAAAATAATTATAGAAGATTCAGATAGAAATTTGGGGAGAAATCAGAGGCACGTCCATATACCTGGCACACGCCTACTTTTAGCAGGTAGTTTCTGTAGTACGTGACCAAGCCCGTGTATAAAGTAGAATGGAGGAAGGAAGTGAGGCTTAAATGCTAGATTATTTATTCTTTTCGGCTGTATAAAATAGATGTAAATTAAAATAAAGGCTATTTTTAATTTTTAACTCACAAGAAAAGGCGGAGGTTTTATGATCGGCTCTATATTTTTAAGTATGTTCACCGCTACCTCGAAAGAACCCCCATTTTTAGTGTGGTTTAAGTTATGTAATAAAGATATACACAAAATAAATTAACACAAGCCCACAATAACTTTAATATCCGTTATTCACCAAAAAGTTTGCTTACTTACAAACCCCGTAGGTATTATTCATATTTCAAACTTCGAAGATTCACAAAATAAAATAAATCCCGAGATTCAACAAAGAGAAATTATTCTCAAAAACCTTACTGGAATTTACAAGGTTCTGTAAACTTATTCAAAAGAAACTTTTCAATACGACCCAGTGTAGGAATTATTAGTAGGAATGATTAAGACACCCACGCGGTTTTACCTATTGTGAGCTCAAAAGCTATTTTACAAACCAGATCAAAACTTTACCTATTATAATTATTTGATATTTTTATTTAATAGTTCTATGTATGACTTTAATAGGAAGATAAAGCTGGAAAGGGAAAGCCTAGGTGAACACACTTGAGTCTAAATGGTGACCTTTTGGAGAAGGGTCAGGTCAAAAACACCTTTATAATATGTTTGTAGAAAAAAAATAATGAGAGTAACTTAAATGTAATGAGTAAGTATGAATGAATGAATGAGAACTCTTTATTGTACACCTTAAACTATGAAACAAAATAATAAGTATAACAAATAATGACAATGTACAATGAGCGGCCTTATCGCTAATAAGCGATCTCTTCCAGGCAACCTTTGGATGGAGAGGAACTCAGTGAAAGAAGGATTGGTCAGGTGTATAATGAAAAGAAAATGAAAAGATCTATCTAAGCTAAAGGTCGTGGCAAGTCCGTGATCTCTGCCTACCCCTTCGAGAAAGAGGCGTGATTTGAAAATAATACCTAATACCGTTTGCAGAAAGTCTTATTCAATGGATCTGGTTTTTTGTCTGTTTGCCCCTAAGTATGGCATGTGGAAGTATCTACAGATATGTAGGTATCTAAGGGACAAAACCATTCTCAAAGGTCCTGGAGTTACAAACTTTACGCATTCATCTAAGTTGTCCATTGCCTAAGTACTTGTTAGAACTTGTAAGTTCAGATTTATGTGCAAAAAAGTTCTCAATAAGGGATTTTCGTCTTTTATTTCTCAAGACTAAGAGCGGTAGCTTTTTAGGGCTAAACCACCTAGGCTAATGTCATTCAGTAGAGTATGTAGTAGAGAAATCTACCGTGCGCTTAGACTTAGTACAATAGGTACACGTTATTTTTATATTGTTTTTAACCCCCGTCGCAAAAAGAGAGGGGTGTTAAAAGTTTAACGTGTCTGTCTGTGTATCTGTCTGTGGTATCGTAGGTCCCAAACGGATGAACCGATTTTCGTTAAGTTTTTTTGTGTCATAGATAATTTTATCCCGAGTGTTCTTAGCCATGGTTTATGAAATTTGTTTAGCTGTTTGCCAGCTCTTTTCTAGTTGATGAAGGAAGATTATCAGCTCTTTTCTAGTAGAGGGGATCTGACTAAATTCCTTATTCTAGAAGTGGGAGTTTATTCGTAGCAGGCTCTACGGGCTTGTTTTCCTACAGGTGTAGAATCACTAGTTTTAAGACGTTTCAAAGAGATCCCAGCGGTCCTACTGAATAAATGCTTTTTGACTTATGACTTTGACTTATAAATACTTGACGACCTCTGTGGCGCAGTGGGCGAAGGTCCGCCTGCGACGCAGAAGGTTGCGGGTTCGATCCCCGCCGCGGGACAAATGTTTGTATGACCTACAGATATTTGTTTCGGGTCTGGGTGTTTCTATGTATAATATGTATGTATTGTAACGCTTTAAAATTATAGGATGCCTGCAATTAACTTTCCTAGCAACCAGATAAGCAATATGAAGTTTAAATTAAAGTTACGGTTGTGTCTAGACGATGCTCAGCATTTGTAAGATGTAGGATCAGATACCGCAGAGTTCGAAGGGTCGGTTAGTTAGTCACAGCACAGAATAAAGAAAATACACAGCGGACAAGGTCCGTCTGTGGTACCAGATACGCCGCAGTTGCTCCGGAGTGGCCAGGCTCAAAAGAAGGGGCCCGCCTCCTTCGGCGCCAGACTGCCAAGGAACGACCTCTCACAGGCCGTCCCAGAGACGGCACAAAACATGAAAATTGGAATCTTCAGCTGGACCCCGTTGCCAGCGCTCTGGGGGGACAAGAGAATAAAGTTAAAGAGTATCCATCATAGTAGGAAACCCTAGTGGGTGACACGTGGCACTGAATATTGCCGGTATAAAAAGTACCTTGAACGAAGCTCTCCGTTTCCAGGGGAAAATCCTCCCGGCAGCCTTTCTGCAGATGACAACGAGGGCAGGTGATGATGCCACAGGACTCTGGTCACGACCTGACCACGAGGTCCTATATCAACCAAAAAGATCAGAGCTTTAGTTTCAGAACTGCCAAGCTACGAACAGGTATCTCACTAAGATACATACCAGCTGAAGAGGTTCCAGAAGGAATTTAGAAGTACTGGGAATTCACCAGTAAAAAGTGTTTACACGCTCAGGTGCTCCAAGGAAAGAATCCCAGCCACGTCTTCAAAATGCATAGCAGGGCAAATTCGGGATCCCACCTCAAGAACTGCTCATTCCCACTCAAACATCGGGAAGAGATGCAATAGCAATATCATCCACTATTCCGACAGAAACAAGTTTGAACACTCCTTAGACCTCACCAGAACATTCCCTAATTAATCTACCAAGCGATTGTGTACTAATACCTATGAAACTTGAAGAATACAATCAACTTTAATTCGAGACTGATTCAGAAACAACTCAATGTTATGGAAATTCGACCTAGCCTGCAACACTTACAATGTCAACGTCCCATGGACGTTAGATGTCAATGTCATTGTCTATTGCAATCAGTCAAACCTATTTTTTTTTCTGGCCTGGACCAAATTAAAAACAGGGTTACAGTATTTACAAACAAAAAGTATATAAGTAGTTTATCAGTTATCTGGTTCCCATAGTACAAGCTTTGCTTAGTTTGGGGCTAGATGATGCTGTGTGAAAATGTCCAGCATTATTATTATACTAGGCAGTGATACGGAACTAGAAAACAAAATAACAAAACCAATATATAAAGCGGTATATTTTGCGCAAAGTATAACAAATGAATACTACATTAGTATTGGTTGAAATGCCGAGCGGACATTTGGGGCGAAATAAATAAAACAGTTGAAGGCATACATACACCGGGTGACAGTAAAATAGGTACTGTTTTGTTTCGCGTTGTTTTTGGGGTTTGACCCATTGATTTATTATTTTATATAAATCATCCGTGTGTTAAATAAATAAATAAATAATGCTGGACATTTCAAACAGCATAATCCAGCCCCAAACTAAGCAAAGCTTGTACTATGGAAACCAGATAACTGATAATACTTTTTTTTTAATACAAACACATTATACATAGAAACACCCAGACCCGAGATAAATATTTGCAGATCATACAAACATTTATCCCGTGGCGGGGATCGAACCCGCAACCTTCTGCGTCCCAAGCGGGCTTTCACCCACTGCGCTACAGATAATATTGTAAGTATACTTAGTTGTGTTGATCCGTAAAGGTACAGCGTCCCGTTCAGTGTAGGCATAGCATGCCTAAAATTTTAGTACCTAAGTTGGAAGAAGTTGCTCAGAGTGATAAGACCCATTGTAATTCGCTTTAAATAAATCCCGTTACCATAATACGTAATTATGTAGTGATAGTGTTTGTATTTTGCAATGTCGTCCATGTGGTGTATAAAGCGCCATTTACACGATACCATTCTCGCATACAATCCTTGCCTTTTGGTGCGTTGAGCTGGAGTAGGTATGCAAGAAGAAAGAATGGTATGCGAAAATGGTATCGTGTAAATGACATTAGATACGAGAAAGTTTTTCTATCTATCGATGCCGGATTTACGTCCTAAATCTTGTAACTACAAAATGATAGAATTATTAGCCGCTGGAGAGTGGCTGCACTCGATTCAATCGTATTAGCGGACGAATCCGAGTGCAGGCGCTATCAAATAACTTTGTACTCCAATTTCTATGTTTGCTCACTTCCCGGATGGCACCGGTTATCTATAACGTATCGTATTACAGATTGTTGTAATTGTAAAGTTCAGTTTTAACCAAAATAAGGTATAACAGGGTTTATGAGGCGGGTGTTGTGTATGAAAAGTTGGAAGAAAGAAAGCGAATGTTCGTAAATAATATTTCACAGTATTCATGCATAGCCCAGGATGGGTAAACTGTTGATACCTAATTAGATTAATACCATCTTTGTAACACAGTTTGGACAATAAATTTTTCTTATTTCTTATTTCTTATAGTTTTAGTTTTCTTTTTTAGGCAAGGCTTGAATTTTGTTTTTACAAAAAGTTCATTTTAGAATAGGGTTAGGTCAAAAGTACCCCAAAATAGTGAGGTTTTAGAGACTGAATTGGACGAAATCTTTCTCTCTGTCTATTCACACGCTAATGTATGTAGAGATAAATCAGTTTAAAAATGCACGCCCCTCCAATGTATTTATCTCTACATGCACAATTGGTGTACAGATACATACTATTATATAATAATAGTAATAATAATAGTATGATACATACTATTATATAATAATAGTATGTATCTCAACGTATGTATGTTGTATGTCAAAGTCAAAAGTCAAAAAGCATTTATTCAGTAGGACCGCTGGGATCACTTTGAAACGTGTATGGTGTAGTCAACCATTGCAATACATTTTTCTTTTCACACATTTAAATAATCACGTTCAGTGGAGGGGCGTGCATTTTTAGACTGAATCATCTCTACCTAGGTATGTATGATACATAAATTATTGGTTCAATAAATTACGAAATTTTTGATAGTATTTCGTTGAAACTAGTGCCAGTGGCACAGAAATCAATATAAAGTTTCCGCTTTCAGCGCTTTGGCTCGTAAGTCGAGCTTTGTAAGCGAGTTCTTTAGTATTCATACTCCCTTTTATTTTAAGGCTTCTTTTCCGTCTGTGTTGACCCTTCTAGGTCTGGAAGGTTCAAATGCTGGCCGTATTTTTTAGTCTTGATTTCTAATTCATCAAAAAATTATTTCAAAAGGGTAAAACTAAATGCAACCCAAAGAAGTGAGCAAACGTTGTAACTGGATGCCCGAGAACGAAAGCCGACATCGAAGTCGAGAAGGCGATCCAAGGAATTTCCAGTATAACTAGTAAAAAATTTGGGGAGCTTTCGGGACAAAACATGCAGAGATAAAAAGACTTACCTCAGCATTAACAGTCGGCGGCATCACGATCTTCTTCTGCGGTGGACTCCTCAGCACCACATTTTCATCCCTGATGATAATCTGAGGCTCCATGGCCAGGAGTTTCTTCTTACACTCTTGCATCTGAAGGCACTCTTTGTCCTTTTTGGAGAGTACTGACTCTGAAGATGCATGCTTTGACGATGATAACGATGTATTCTTACTGGACATCTTGAAACTGTCCATGCTGGTAGCCATTTTAGAATTGTCTTTGCCGTTGGACGCCATTTTGTTTTATTGCACTTTGTCGACCAATTTTGACTTCACTGGTTTTTGTGTTTTTCTTTTGCTTTTAACATGTTTATTAAGTCTTATTTGTTTTTATTTGAACTTAGTTAAAGCAAAAACATTAGTTAGTTTAACCTATAACATAATTATAGTCTATGTATAACTGGTCAAAATATTACTTACTTCTCTTTGTACTCGAAGATCAGCAATAAAATATCAGCCTAAATCCAGTTGGAATAACAAACAAATTCCCTTGAATCCCAAAGCTTATGCGATTGTGTAAAATTCTCTTAATGCTTTGGAATACCCATTCGCAGTTACGAGGATTGCGTACTTGTTAGCTTATTTATTGAGAAATACAAGATACGGTTACTGTTCTGGCACACAGAGATACCAAAAACGTATCATATGCTGTATCTCACGTGAAGTTTTGTCAGTCAGACTGAAAGCCTTCGACAAAGCTGTAAAATGGTCGCCTGTAAAGCCCTTAAGCCATGTTAGAGGCCTTCAGGCGGCCTAAATACTCAATTATCAGATTGGGCCTATAAAGTTACTGTGTTACTGATCACATTTATGTAAGTAGTTAAAACTCAAAAAAAGAGAAAAAAAAAAATTATAACCTAAAAAGGAGACGAGACGAGTCAAACATGGATTTATACTACTGCTACTGCGGTTTTACTGACTGGGGATGATGCGAGAGCATAGTTTGAATGAGAGTCCTTACACGATTTTTGTCTGTTGTAGTACTTATTTGTACAGTTTTCATAAAATTTTGGTCCTTTTTGGTTGACTACAATCCTCGATAACTTTTTTTTTTTTTTTTTTAACCTATGTCATCCCACTGCTGGGCAAAGGTCTCCCCCAATTTCTTCCATCTGTCACGGTCTTCTGCCACGTCCCACCAGTGCTCTTCAAAGGCATCCAGGTCGTCACGCCAACGTTTTCTCGGCCTGCCCCGGCTTCGCCGCCCATCTGTAGGCACCCATGGCGTGACAATCCCTGCCCACCTATCGCTATCCATACGACTCACGTGTCCCGCCCAGCACCATTTTAATTTTGCGATAACTTTGTGATAGTTAAATTTAAAAAAAAAATCTGACCATGCCATTATCATTATCTGCATCTACTGCAACCGTCCTTAAATTTTTTTGGTAGTCATAAAATAGCGGTGTATAAGAAAGTGCCATGGTAGTCCGACAACTGTAATCCTGTTTACATTAGTTAGTCATCCAAGTTTTAGGCACTCATCGATCATCCATCAGGGCTGACGGGATAAATAATTAACATCATGAATCATATAAATAATTAGGTAATGTGATGAATTATGCTCTAATTTGATACGGATGTTCGGATAATTAGTTTGTCAGTTGATAAATAATATTATTGGAATCCCGTAATGTCACTGATAATATTTTACCAAATCCATTTATCTATTTCACACTATGGTATAACTCGTAACTTGATTAACGTCTGGAATTGGAAGATTTTTGAGAAAAACTACTGAACGTAATATAACCCCTAAATCAATGTGTTTTTGCATGGTAATCGGAAACGGCTAATCCGATTCCAATGCGGTTTTCATTGTTTTACTGTGGTGAACCTGGATCAACATGGCCTTCGTTAACAATCCGTTCACATTTGGTTTTTTATCAGAATTATTTCACAAATATAAATATAGTAAGTAGCAACATTTTCGTTCTTCCTAGGTACAGGCTATTTGGATGATACCTATTTGGACAAAGTGGCGTGCAGCCACTAGTCTTTCAATAAGACTGTGCTAACCCTGCTCACCTGCCCACAAGTGTTTACATGCGTCCATCAGCGAGAAAAGTAATGTTTTGCTCAAATTATGAGCTTCATATTGAAAGTGTAACGACTTCACTGCGTCTGTTTTCTGAAAATATCCTAATTCTGTAAACTTCTAAATTGTTTTGATCGAAATAACTAGTCTCTACACTATAAAAACATGAATCATGTTGTGCCAACGCCATTTAGGACCATAGATCATAAAGACAAGAAAATGATGATGATGATGAACATTGTCTCGGTACTTAGGGCCTAAATTAAAGATAGAGGAGACTGGCATAAAAGAAGGGAGGCCTATAGCCAGCAGTGAGTGTTACCAGGCTGAGATGATGATGATGATGACGTAGGGCCTCATGTTTAACAGTCTCATGTCATGGTTTAACAACTTTAAAGACAGCACGAATCTGACGTTCGGTCCATCCGAGCGTCGTTTAACGATGATCTAAACAATATTGCCATGGCGGCCAACCTCAAGCCTATGTTTAAAATAAATACTTCAGAAAAAAAAAACAATTAAGATCTTAAATTAAAATAAGGTGATAATATTTCAAATTTCATACTCCATTGAATTTTCAATATCCATTCAAAACATTGAAATACCTACCAAAGGAACCCAAAGGGACTACTATGAGTTTATTCAACTCGATAGCAAGTTTCTTCTAAATATGCAAATAACTTTGAAGTTTCTATGACTCGGTGACTGACCTCATAATTGAACAAATAAAACAAATAAAAAAACAACTTGATTACTATCCCCAAGATCGCGGTACACATTTTCTGAATTATTCTCTTGTGGTGGTTTTATCGGTTTTGAAGTGAAAACTTTTTAAGGCGCTTGGGCATTTTTGAGATGGGAAAAAACCATTGAACTCGTAACACTGTAACCTCTGTATACATAAAAGTATCTGCTATTACGACCTAAACGCCATAAGAGACGATAGCCTATCGGTTCTTAAATCCGCTTACGATGCGGCATGCGGTCCAGCCGCCGGTCTTATCCCACAGAGGCAATATACTTTTTGAATATTTTTTTAAGTTTACAACCTTTACCGACACCTCGTTTAAGTTTACACTTCTGTTGGCACTCCCGGAGTGCCACTGTTTTTTGAGCCTCTTTGAGGCGCACTTTCAATCCTTTCACCACACTGGTTCAAAAGAACTAGTGACACGATAAGAAGAAGAAGACTGTTTTTGTATAATTATTCCTAATCTCATCAAGAGGAATAAAATGATCTCTATATAATAGTGATACATGTCCAAATAAATTTGATACATGCTCACATTTAGCACAAGGTAGCATTCCACACGTGAGGAGCTGCAAGCCTATCGCCCCTGCTACTAAATGGTTTGCCTTTCCCGTTTAAAGCTCATGCCATCATATTGATAACATAGAAGCAAACAAAATAATTTAGTTTCTTCTTGCACGAGGTGTGTTGTGGTGCGCCTCAAAAAAGCTCCATTTAGATCCAAGACAGAAATACTCATTAGTGCACAACCGGATTCGAACCTACGTCTTTTGCATTTGACAGTGCCGCTTCTACAAAGCAACCACTTCGTAACATAATTATGTTTCAAAATAGTATATACAGATAACTATATTCTCTGAAAACCACTCGTGTGTTGACAAGATTAACCGAAGACGTGGAAACCTAGTTCGTTAGACATTTCGAAGCTATCTTAATTGACTACCCTCAGTTCAAAGGAAATGTCTGAAGATCTGAGTAAATAATGTACAAGTCTTGTCTTGATAGAATTGTTTGTCTGATTTGAACGGACTTTAAAAAAGAAGGTAGTTGGTACAATATTTGGGGCAATTGTAAAATGTCCCTGTATGTTTATCAACGTAAATAGAGCAAAAACACATTTTATTTAGTCACAGGCGAATTATTTTAATAAATAATATAATAATAATATAATAATAATAATAATATAATGACTGACAGTGACCTGGATCAGTTGAGCTATCTATAGGTCGTTTCTAACGATCCTTAGATAGCTTGACTAATCCTGTTGTATTTTGTAAATATATGTAAATATGTAGTAGCTTAGTTTCTGTAAATAAATGTTAATTTATAAATAATCTCTTTATGATATCGTGATCACAGGACATAAAAAATTATAAAAACAATTATTTTTATTCGCTCTGATATCGCTATGAGAATACAAATTTTATCGTGATCAGGGGCGAATGAAATAAGATAACGTGATCATGAGACAAAGACCAACTTTTTAAGTAGTCTGTTAGAGTTTTTTTTTAATTGTATATACATTTTGGAAAAGTTTTTTATTGTGTTGTGTGTCTATTAGCATACGAACTATTGTAAACTGTGCATGTGTTGTGCGGGCAGTCTGAATATGCATGCATACTGATTTGTATGCTATGTGGAAGTTTGGCCTCGTTAGATGAAAATAAAACAGTTATCCGCAGTAGTCAAAGCTAGCGGCCACTGTCAATATGTTGAGTTCAGGTTGGTACTGAATAAAAATTACACACAATTTGTTTACAACAGAAAAATATTTACACAGTGATGTGATGTGAAACTGAGTATGTTTGTGTTTTATTCATGCCGTAACCAGTGAACCGTTATAGATGAAATTTGGTGGTAGATTGTGGCCTGGAATATCATATAAGCTGCAGGAAGTTAATAAGGTAGTTTTCAATAGAGAAACGTGAAAAGGATGAGGTTTTTGACCTCGAGGAGAATAATAATCAGTAAATTTAGGTTTGTTTAAAACAAGTTAACGTTGACGGCTCTTTAGTCGACTGGCCCCGGAAAAAATGCCTCAATCCAATAAACAAACTCAAGACTTTCTCGGAACTTGGCGCCCGACGCGGGGCTATTATCTCAGGGCGTAATTTTAGGATTACCAGTTTGATCCCGGCTTTACTTGTTTTTCAGAAAAGTTGTTTTGGAAATTTTGAAGTAATTTCCTAATAACACACATAACTGTGATCTTTCATCCTCAATAGATACGACGTACGATTTACTGACCGTGGATTGTTATCCATTCAGTGTTTGTAGCTCGTGTATTGTTAATACAATTTCCAGAAAATAAAGTACGTGAGTGTCGTGGAACACTCGGTTGGATCGAAGCAAAGAGCACTTTTGTATACTCGGAATATAATAAATTAATTAGGTATCCTAGTAGAAACGCTCTTCCGTACTAACAATGTAACAATCTATGTTTTTTTTTTTTTCTAATATCTATATTTCGCACGGTGACGATTTGACATATACATGTGTCGTGACGGTGAAATGGAACAACATTTTTTCCAGTCTTTTGTTTCTTCGATACTGGTCGAAAAGGAACTTCGTTCCAAAAACATTGATCCCACGGCTGGATCAGGATTCAAACTCACAACCTTCGGATTGTAAGCCAAGGTCAATAGAAGGTGAGTCGGTCTTGCCTGTTTCTAGCAGTAACTAAAAATCTTACTCACGTTTACCTTATGAAAACGCCCTTATATGAATTCAACTGATACACTGAAGAAGGAATTCCTTTGTAAATTCAACATTGAAACAGTGTTTAACTTACAGTGCTCAGGTGAGCAGAAATCTACTGAAATTGGGAATCAGGGCGTTTAGCACGAGAGCACGGTCATAAGCAGCCACAGATACTCATCACTAAAAGAACGCAAGATAGAAAGGAGGCCTATATCCAGAAGTAGGTGATAATTATCATCGGGCTGAAATGGTGATGAACAAGAAGGGGCTAGTGACTCAACAAGAAGATCTCCATTAGGCTTGCCTATTTTTACACGATGCGCGTCCAGTATTATAAAAAAAATAATTAAAAAAAAATAATGAGCGTTTGGACGTGAAAAATTGTGCCATGAGTTGAATCGCACAATTCACCGTAAGTTCTGTTAGTTGCCCTGATTCAATTGTATCGTGAAAATTTTAACAACAATTTTCATTTCTCAAACTGATCCTACTGAATAAATGCTTTGACTTTGAGAAAGCTACAAGCACTAAAATAAAGGCAAGTGCGTGTTGGACATGAAAGTGCACGTCCGTCTGTCTATTTCCCCACTTGTGGGGAAGCTAGTGTTGTCGTTGGGAATAAACCATTTCGCTTAGCTTAAACGCTCGACAAGCACTAAAATAACCCTAAAAACTAGTGCTAAGGGTATGCAGAATTCTTGTTGAGCAATATACTATTTCTAGTATATTATCACGAAGTCTTTGACTTGATTAAATAGAACAACAGTTTGCGAATTCGTTAAATTTAGTGTAAGTACTTGTACTGTCAGTCAGTCGTATACTGGGTTTTAATCAGTCATTCTTGGAAACTTTAACATTCGTTTTATAACTAAATTATTCATTTTCGACGTTACTTTGATTTTAATTACTATGATTCTTCATTCTGTTGTGCAATGTGGCTCTTATCGATCGAAATTGTGATATTAATCTACTTGTTTTTTTTATGATTTAAAAAAAAAATGTATTTTTCTTTTGGTTCTTTCGAACCAAGATGAAAGGATTAAAATAAGCTTAATTGTATCTACACCAAAAATAGGTTTTCACCTTTTTTTTGGAGAGAAAACTCAATGGTGCAAGACTGGATTCGAATCCACAACCATAGAATCCGAAAGATGAAATAATAAAGGTGATTTTCCAGATTATTTGGTTTCTAAAGACTCTTTCAATATAATAAAATGCATTAAGATGATTTAAGAATCAAAGATGAGTATGGATCAAAGTACCAATGAGGTGATAAGATCTATATCTAAGGGATTTTTTAAGCAATTGAATAATTTTCACATTAATTTGCGTTGAAAAGTGCGGGTAAGGTTTCCATTTGCATTATCCTAAAACCATTCACTTTTATGTTCGTCCAGTGAAATGTGGTAATCCCTGAACTTTCATAAAAATGGTAATAATTTTTTTTCCATTTTTTTTACTACATTATTAAGTAGTTATGTATAGAAATATTGTAAGATGGTGGCTGATGAAGATGGATAATTTTAATGCCATAGTTTATCATAGTATATTTAGTTGTAAAATTTTAATTGCATTTGAAAACATAAGACGTCATTTACACGTTGCTTTTCTGGCATAGGTACCAATCTTGCTTCTTGCTTTCTCAAACTCAACTGAGCAAGAGCTAATAATTCTGTGGCAAGAGAATGGCATTGTGTAAACGAAGTCTTCTAGAAATGGGGCAAATGTTTAAGTATTGTTAAATTTTCTGATGTAAGCATAAGATGTGAAGATTTATTAGACTAGTTATCTTTGTGTATCTTCGAAGTTGTTTGCGTGGGCAAGTCTAAATATTGAATTTAGTACACAGGTACTCACAATTTTAAATTTTGGCCTAGAAATAATAAAATGCTGACTCAAAATCCATTCGTATTTTGGGAATTAAGTCGTAATTTGTTTGTTATATTTTTGTTTATTTGTATTTTAATTAGATTCAATCAGTTTTATCTAGTATTTTTGGCAATTTCAGGACAAGGCAGGGCAATGATTACTTTCTATGATCAAGTTTGTATTCATTAGTACTTGCGTTGAAACGTATTATAAAACGAAGTTCTTTATTAATGTTATGTAGGTTTTATTATATCAGGTAAAGTAAGATTTTATATGAATTAGTTTTCCATAAATTATAAAAATAAATAGTTTATTCAGTACTGCTTTCTATTCTTTGTTTATTTAAAATTATTATATTAATTTAATTATTATTAACTCTCAATGAAAATTTTCAAAGCTGTTTACACAAATCATGTTGCATTATACAACCAAACAATTCAACAATTGGAAATTTAGCTCCAAACCCAATATTATCACTTGGTAAATCTATCCCTTAATCCCTAAGGACAATTTAACCTTGTTTTGATAAATTTATCGATATTGTTACTATTAATCACCACTTTGCTCACATTAACAGTTTTTTTTCACAGCACAGAATTTTTATAAAGATTTTCAGTTTAAATCCGTGGTTCAACACGCAAATGGTGATTTCGGAGAGTGACACGACCTCTCGCAGACGCGGCTGTCGCCAGACTGACGCCTCCCGCTGGCCTGGAGGTAGTGGCCACAAAACCAGGGGTTAGTTCGGTCACTAGGAATTATTTAAATTTGGAACAATATTTTGATTTTGGTTCGATAACCTCTGTTGTATGAGCAATGTTTTATGATGAGAGCCTGAAACTTTGTTTTTCTTGAGATCAGAAGAAGTAAGTGGGCTGAATATAGCTTTGGTTTTTTTGGGGTCACAAATAGCATATTATTATCCCGATCGTGACATCTTTTCACTTCGGTTTCATTATATTGATAAACTATCAGTAAAAAACTATCTAAATATCATATTGGGTACCTAATATCTTTAATATTAACTGATTAATTTACCATTTGTAGCAATCAAATTAGAAATTATGTTACATCTCTTGATCGCGGTTTTTCAGTACTTGCCAAAAATAGTGTAGAAAAATGTGTTGTACTGAGTTTTCAACAATTTATTCGCGTATTTTGTAAAGTTAGGTAGGTATGTATCTATATCTAGTACTACGAGTAGTTGCTTAATTTGGCAACTAATTAATCAAAGCATCTCTCTGTTTTGCCGGCAGGCTGATTACGTTAAAATTTGCAGTAGCGACAGTGATAGCAAAGCGACCGCGACCGCGACGCGATTGGTTGCAAGTTGTTACTAAAAGCCGTATTATGGAAGCCTTTTGCTCGCCTGTTGCAAGGTTGTTGCTTGGATGCACATTTGCCGTGAACACTAGCGCCACCAGCGACAAGTAGCAATAAGTGGAAACAAATATAATGCAGTTTTAACGTTATCTGTGGTAAAAATTTTATTCTGTGCAGTTTTGCGCGTCTTTCTTGCTGTCAATGCTTTGTTTTGTTTGTTGACGACGAGTGTTTACTTCACAGGTTTACTTTTTCAAACAAGTAGCAGAAGCCGTATACCAAGAAGTGAACTCTGTATTCTGTGAGTGAAGTGACGAGTGTTTACATACAAAGATTTGAAAGATTTTTTTCCAAGAGGTTCTGGATAATTTGGAAAAGTAAGTTAACAATCAAGTATAATGCGTTGTTTTGTTTTCTTTCTGTCTCTATCATATTCTTGTAATTTCAGTGGAACATCGAGTTTCCGCCCAGCAAATGGACGAATTGCTGCAGCACCTCATGGCGCACTCCAGCCTTACCAAAGGCGTTGGCCTGGGAGCGAGATCAAAGGAGACCATAGATCGTGAGTGGAATGCTCTCGCTGCCAGGCTCAACGCTCACGGAGGTGCCACTAAAACTGGGCAGCGGTGGAAACGTGTATGAATTCTTGTTTCTTTTCTGTTTTCTTGTTTCGTTCTCAAATCAAATCAAATTGTTTTATTGCGTATTATGGGTAAAAAAATGTAACAGGTGTTAGTGGTACAGTAACGGTCAGCCGTAATCAACGTCTTGCGCATGCAACATGTACATTTTATATGATATTTCATTAAAATAAAATTAAACAATACAATAATAAGGTTCAAGTTAAGTTAAGGTTAAATTCAAGTTAAGTATTTCCATGTCCAAATAAAATAAGATTAAATAGCGTCAATATTCTTGTCCAATAGATATTCATTTATAGTATAGTAGGCTTTTCTCTCTCGATCTTGTCCAGTTATTAAAACAACAATGACTTTTTTTTAAATATAAGTATGCCTTAAGTTTTCAATAGCTACACTAATTTATTTTAACATTTATTTTTATAGGCTAAAGGACTAATCAATCTTGGGTCATTGAGTTGGAGCAGAGGCGAGTGGATGCTGAAAGCAAGCTAGCTGATGCCGCCTTTATATCAGCAGAGGCAGCGCGAACGTAGGCGGAGGCATCACTCTCTATAGCTAAAGCGCTACTTGAGCAAAGTATTATGTTGAATAAATTATGGGACCTTTGTCAAAAAAATAAAAAATGTTTTTTACTTGCCCACTATTCTATTTTAGACCAATGTAGATAATATACATAAGACAGTTAGATATTTATTTTATATACTAAAGACCTCCCAGAACTACACAGTAAGTATAACTAAACACAACTAAGAGTACATAAATTATCACTAAGTAATAAATAATATCAGTATTTGAAGACCTCAGTAGCGCAGTACTCCTATGCACCGTTCAACAGTGTTCCTGACCTTGCAGTGGACAGTGACAGAGTGTAGTGTTCCTCAGGAGTCTCAGCGCCAGCATTGACAATAGGGGTCAGAAACCAAGGCCTTAAGCCTGAGTCACCTGCAAAGAAAAATCAAAATATTAGTAAGCTTAAATATAATTGTCTCGGGTCTGGGTGTTTCTATGTATAATATGTATGTATTTACAAACAAAAAGTATATAAGTAGTTTATCAGTCATCTAGTACCCATAACACAAGCTCAAGCTTACTTTGGGGCTAGATGATGAATATTATACTTACTTAGATAACATAGGTACCTTGCACTCCAAGCTCACTTTTGTTTGTCTTCGCTTTGCATATGTGTGGCATATGTGGCTGGAGTTCTTGGCTCTAGAGAGCCTGTAATGGGCCTTAAACTCATTGTCAGTCAATGTAAAAGCATTGGCTTGTTCTCTGATACTTCGCCGCATACCAGACCTCTCTAGAAGTTCTTCTCTCCTATCTTCGGCATCAAGAGATTCTATGAGTATGACAGCGCGTGCCATATCTTTGAATCTAAAACAAACATTCATTTATTCTTAGGTAGGTACCAAATTAGAGCACAATTTCAAAGTACTTCATGTTTTTAGATTAATTAGGTGATTTAGAGGTTAGGTATTGAATAATATGTAAAAAACAAGGGCCACGACTGATCCCCAAGGTACTAGACATTCTCATTGATTATGTAGCTGTAATAAATTAGAAACAACAACTTACATATCACACACACAACTTTTATTTCACAAAATGCTGAAGAAGTTATCTCAGCAATCGCCAAAAAACAGGTGCTGGGGTTGTTGCTAATTGTTACTTCAAAACGCTTTGTTACCGCTGTCGTGCTGCTGTCAATATTGCTTACATAATACCAAATTGTACCAAGAATACGATCAGAATGCACTTTTTAGTTCGCCGATTGTCCGGCAGAGGGAGACCTTGTGCTCGATTGCTGTTGCTCATCGTTGCTGTTGTTGCTGCTCATAGATAATACAAAATAGACGAATGACAGCGGAAACTGCGAGATTTACGCCTGTTGCATAGCGGTCACGAAATAGGTAATCAGCTAGCCGCAATACCTTTTCCGTCTATCCATCGTGAGCGACAACTGACACTGACACAGCCTACTGACGTCTACTCAACTTTGTGGACTGTAATTATTGAAACCCTATACGTAGACTCTGTGTTTTGCCGCTGTCTCTTGCTTACGATTTTGCATTTTATTCAGAAGCCTTTTTGTCACATAATTATTCTATAGGATGGTTAATTCATCAAACAGTGAGAATGTTATTTTTATTTTATTTTTTATTATGAGCTGTTAATTTTGTTTCTTTTTGTACCTTTCTTTAAATTTAATGTAATGTAAATGTAATGTTTGTTATGTATCAATAAATTATCAAAATTAGTTAAGGTTAATTTGTAAAGTCAAAGTCAAAAAGCATTTATTCAGCAGGACCGCTGGGATCACTTTGAAACGTCTTAAAACTAGGTGATTTTACTCCTGTTCCTTCGCGACCAATACCGGGAAGAACCTAGGTAATAAAATGTATGTAATGTTAGCTTAATTGTAAATAAATAAATGACTAAATCGGCAAATAATATTTTTTTCTTTTATAAAATCTTAGTACTCGTAATCAAGATTTAATCGTATATGAATGAGCTTGCGTTTATTTATTTTAATTACAAAAAAATATACAAAATCAGTAAAAATAATAAATGAATATACTACCGTAAAGGCGTAATTTACGCGTGTAAAGTGATTTTAAACGAGCGTCGATTAATTAATGAGGCCGGTTCGCTCTCGATCGAGTGCTATTGTCCTCGAGTGCTTCGTCAACGCATTTTCGAGAAACGCACATGATAATAATGCTGTGGTGGTGGATGCGTGATGAGAATGATAATGATTTTATTATTTAGAAGCTGCGCTCCCGCGATTTTTTCATTTTTTCGGGATAAAAGGTAGCCTATAGATTTTATATACTTTACCATGATAAAACGAAACTTTTTGACGTTATGTAGATAAGTATTTGAGATAAAAAAAAATAAGATTTGTTAAAAAAAAAAGTTCTTGCTAGATCTTTGCCCAATGATATTAAATAAACTAATCATTGTCTATGTCCTTCCCTGGGATACAACCTTTAACTATGCCAAATTTCAGCTTAATCTGTTCAGCGGTTTGGGTGTGAAAGCGTAACAAACAGACAGACAGACAGAGTTACTTTCACATTTATAATATTAGTATGGAAGTATGGATATGGATGAGATTAATCGCGAAAACTATTATATTTAACGAGACATCTGCATCTACAGAGAAAGAGTAGGTACACAAACATTATTTTAACTCGAAAACAGGATTCAAATCCATGACCATACGATAAGATGCCGAGGATTTGCTACCACAAAACCAGTTCTCTATTTCTTTAGTAATTTGTGCAAAGGAACGCCAAAAGCTTATTCAATACAATTCTTTTCTAAAGAACAACGTCCAAAGTTGTGCTTGTAATATCAGTAGCCATTGAATAGCTTCTCATATCGAGTTTAAACCAAACTCTCAATAAGAAAGTGCACAAATCTCAAGTTCTCCCATTGGAGCTGCATTTTATGGCGATTCAACTTCATTGCTTTTAAGTTTAAGTTGCGTTTAAGTTATTTATTGGTTAAGTTTCATTTTCCAATCGCCAATAAAAATCTTAAGATCTTTTTGTTATTCAGGTACTTACTTACTTAACTATCGCTGATAGAGGGAAATGGAAGAAGAATACATGTCATGTTCATCATTGATTGTAAATAAATCATCATTGTTTTTTTTTTTAAATCATTTATTCAGTAGGACCGCTGGGATCACTTTGAAACGTCTTAAAACTAGGTGATTCTACTCCTGTTCCTTCGCGACCAATTACTACTTATTTATCGCGGTGATTACCTACTACCTATCCCCGACACTGCGACACTGTAGACATTTTTATCAGATCTTAATCTTCTTATCGTGTCACCAGTGATTTTTTTGAACCAGTGTGGTGAAAGGAGTTTTAGATCTTAATGTATTCCTTAACATTTAAAAATGTCTAAGAGGGTAATCAGAGGCGTGTCCAAATGCATATTTGATACTGCCCACATTTTACAGAAGGCATTCCATAAGTTCAACGACCTCTGCGACGCAGAAGGTTGCGGGTTCGATCCCCGCCGCGAGATATTTGTACAGATATTTGTCCCGGGTCTGGGTGTTTCTATGTATAATTATGTATATGTATATGTATGTATTTACCAACAAAAAGTATATGAGTAGTTTATCAGTCTTTCTAGTACCCATAACATAAGCTCTGCTTACTTTGGGGCTAGATGATGCTGTGGGGAAAGTCCAGCATTATTTAAAATAAAAAATACGTGACCATCGTGCGCGCTATATTATCGGTGTTTATAAAAAAAAAGGGCTTTCACCTTTTACAAACATCGATAATGTATCAAGCCACATCAAAAATTTAGGAAGATTAAAGTGAAGCAAACCTATTAGCTCCGGTAAACATGCATCCCGCATGTTTGTATGTACGTGTTTACACACTGGGTCACGTTTACGTAATAGTAGCCACGTTCATTACAGAGAGAATTACAAAAATTGATTTTATCGAGTCGTTTTGTTACTGCATCTGTTTTATGGTGGTCGCAGACTTATCCGCGCCGAAGCGAACTGTCAATTCAATATTTGAAATGCTGAGACGTCAGAAGCTTTGTATAGAAACATGACTGCGGCGCGTACGGCGCGGCCACATGTGCGATCAGGTTTATATCTATGTTTAAAACCTAGTATCTGTATAATCTGTTTTTATTTTTGTGATCTGAAACGGCTGAACGGATTATAATGGATACTTTTATTTTATGGTGTGTCTCATTAAAAAGTAATCTAATTTTATCTAGATTATAGTTAAATGCAATGACTCTTTAATTTCAACTTTTTCTATCTATTTATTTAGCGCGGTTGCACCCACTGGCTGAGAGGCCTCCTCTCTATTACGGCTGACTTTTTCAGACCAGTATTATATTCTAGGAGCTAGTTGTTTTCCGAAAATAAACCATTTTTTGCCAGTCAATAGGCTTGATCAAAGGCATGAACTGTTATCAAGGGCATGAACTGTTATGACATTTGAAAATAACTCAACCGTGCCCTATAAGTAGGCCGCGGCAAATATCATCCAACAGTCGCTTAGTCCTGACCTCACATTACGGTGCCCTGTCGTAATTATTAGAAGCTACGAGTACCACACTACGCCACAACACAGGAACGAAAATCATTAGCTCATGCAAGTATTTGGTTTGAGAAATTTTCAATTAAAAATAAATGAATGAATGAATGATCACTTTATTGTACACCAATTAATACGTTCAGTGCGGTGGCAAAAGATGGATATCTTAAGAGATCTTAAAGATATCCATCTTTTGCCACTGGGTGGCTGCTAGTAGCTAGTGGAAAATAGCGCTTAGTATATCATTTACGAGTTCCGAGCTAAAGTTATCAAGCCATGAAGGTGGTCGCACGATCCAGCCGAGCCGAACGCGCCGAACTCTCAATTCAATAGAAGAAATGCTGAGACGCGAGAAGCGAGCCGCATTTTCTGATGTACATTTTTTGTATAGAAAAATGACTCCGGCGAGTATGCTGAACAAGTGTGATCAGCTTAAAGCGGCCTAAAACTTTCGTCTCCAGAGTTAGACACTAACTCATACGAACCTACCTACTTGTATTTATTCTAGTTTTGTAAGTAAAAAAAATATAATTATTAAGCTTACTTTTCGCTTCAGTAGCTCCCTTACGTTCTTTCGCCCTCTCGGGATTACATTAAGGTATTTAATTGCAGACGTAAGTACCTAATGAGAGCCTAATGCTCGCCATCAGAGCACAAGATTAACTTACGTAGCTACTAATTCTTTCAAGATTAGCGTCTGAAGGTTCATTTCAAGAGGGATGAATAATTGAACTCAAAATTAATCTCAATAGACATGTTTTTAAGATCAGTTTTTACACAACTTGAAAAATTTACATACGATCACCCATACGTATGTTTCGAAAAAAAAACAGAATTACGTACCTACAAGTTTTTTATTTTTGAGTTTGAAGTAATATTTTGTGAGTATTTATTTATTTATTTATTTATTTATTTGTAGTATGTTTTAGTATGACTTTGATTGACTACCCCTTTTAGATATTTGCACAGGATCGTGAAAGTTTATGTCTGAGAGATTGAATAAGTTTGCTCCCTGGGAAGTCTTCAAATTTTTAATGAATTAATTCAATTCATTCTCATTCAATTCTTCCTCATGCTATCCGCAGTAGTCAAACGCTTAACTCTTTTAAGGCTAAGGTAAAAGAGCACTATTTGACATAAGAATCCCTTTTTCTATATATTATATTGTTATTTTATGTGTGTATTTTAATATATATATATAGTATAGATCATATTATAATAATATGTAGGTATATATTATTTATTTATATTTTGTATATTTTTTGTATAGGTATATAGTTAGTGGGTGGTATTTATTTACACCGTATTTTATAGCTTTCTTTTACACAGCGTACGTACACAGTGCATCCACATTTGTTAATGTCTTCTCCCTAGACTCAACGGTTTGCTGGTAGAAAACTCTTTTAGGGTTAAGCTCGCCTTCTAATTATTGTTTTGTAACCATTGTCTTGTGTACAATAAAGAATTACAGAATTCATTTATTAAAACTTCCATGAAATTTTGAACCTCTATTTTACTAAAATACATAAAAATAAAATAATACAAGTTTCCACTGGGTATGGTAGCGCCACCTAGATAAGCATACATAAACAATACTACAACAAGATTTCAGTAAGGTTGCAGTTTCACAAGCTTCAGGGCTTCTGCTTCAACAAGTTTCATTATTTTCCTGCTAGAGTGCGCTGTTAGTCTGAAAGTAGCGCTAGCTGACTTTTTCAGACAGAACTTTGCTTCGGTAGCAAGTGCGAAAGAAAACCAAAAGATGGCGTTGCTCGTTCTACGTCGTAGAGTACTACGATATGCTTTGGATTATGCTACGATGTGCGCTACAGCGAAAGCGTCTGGATTAATAAATAAATTGATTTGATATGATTTCATTATTTAAGTTACTAGAATTTGATACCACACAAAGACACACACGTGGTTAGAAATAACGTGAAATATATATGTATGCATAAGATCAAGTTAGTTGCCCTAGTTCCTATACTGAAATAACTTAGCTTTTACGAAAATGTATGGTGATCAATGCTTATCAACTGCTTCAGAAACGTATTCCAATTAATCGACTAGGTAATAGTACAATGCAGTAATAATCTATCCTGTATTCTTCCCAAGGACTCATAAGTTACGTAAGTACATAACTTATGTAAACCACAACCCTTACCTTTCATGATATCTATCAACATCTTGCCCCACAATTTGTCCCCTAACATCCCCGGGGACTCACCCTATTTGTCTGATTTCAACCCTTAGAGAAAGAGTTATTTTTATTCTATTCCCTTTTAAGGTGAGTCGCGTGAATCTGATTCTGTTATTGGCTCTTTGGGAAATGCTTTCAGTGATAAAAAGAAACACATGTATCGTGAATAACATCCCTATTTCGTATTATGGTGATTATTGTTATAATTATTTTAATATAGTGTGTTAATTTTTTCATTGTAATCTGTATAAATTTAAGTTTTTAATTTAATTCATTTATTCATTGTTTACGTTATAGTTCCCGTGTATAACATATACTCGTACGAAAGAACCTTAGCTTTAGCCTTCTAGCAGAATTATAACTAAATCTGTCTTTATAACTAATATGTGGATAACGTCGCGTGGACTAGATTATTATTATTCTTCGCACTTACTTATAAATGTATCTACTTATTGTAAAAATGTATTTATAATGTATCTAGTTGTTTGTTGTTCCGAATTTAATAAAAATAAAATAAAATAATTCTTCTTGTAAAAAGTATACGAAACGAAATGCTCAATCAAGAGTGTAACTAAACGGCGCAGTAAGTATTTCTCTCGAGTATTTAGGCATTAAATATTTTTTGAAGATGTAAAAGAGTAGCCTAACTACATAATTGGCACATTTCATACGAAAAAGATTGTTATAACTTATCGCCCGCATTCAAATAGGTACTAGCTGATTTTCTCACGATGTGTTTTCGTTCAAATCAAGAGTACCTATGAATTGAAGGCATCTTACTCCAAACAAATTCAGTATCGCAAGTAGATACCTACATATAAATCTTCCTAGATTAGCACGGTTCTCCAATTTAGCTGAAATTAAATAATTTATCTTAAGTTTAATTAAAGCTTTGGTGCAGCTTCAAGGGTTTATGCCCAACCACTCCACTAACCTCCCTACTAGTGGGGTAGTTGGGAATAAAAAATCCCAACGACCTCACTACGCAAACCAACAAGCACTATACAGGGTGCAATAAGACTACTACCTAGAACTGAGGGTTTGCAATCACACCATGATTCTAAACATATTTATTTAGCGAAGAAAAAACCCAAAAAAAATATTGACAATAAGACCATACCTACCTGATAATTTCATTAATAAAAGAAAAAACAATTAAAACTCAAAATCCAGCAATTTACGTAAAGCAACGCGCCCAGTACATACGCAAACAGCAATCTTCAAACGCTGTGTTCTCCAGATATAATGATTTTTTTCGGAAAATCCTTTTGGATTTAGTTGTGTGTTGGAATGCTGTACCTACCCCTTTCGGCTTCGGTAGACGTCTTTTTACACCCTGTATTATTCATGACGTCTTAGCTATTGAGACTTGGCAGAGGTTTCATTTTAGTGAAAGAATTATTACTATTTATTTTAGTACTAAGCTAGAAGTACAACAGCGAAATCACGAGACTACTTTCTCGCGCGACTTTTTTCGGTTTTTCGCACGTCGAGTTTTCGCACTTTATTTTTAAAGAGAAAGTTGTAATTGAGGCCAAAAGTGGTTCGGTAAGTTAGGGGTAGACCGAGACCACATATTTCCACTAGCTACGGATACACCTCCATAGCTAATTTTTTTAAATGCGTAGGTAACACATGCATTTATGTTGAGCAAAAATTCTTCCATAAAATATTTTATTTTTTTATGTAAGCTAGTCTGTACTAGCTTTATAAAGAAAGTTGAGTAATTGAGCTCAATAAACTATTTATTGATACATTGAATGACATTGTTTCCATTTGGGAGATCTTTTATTGTTTTCAATAAGAGAAGCAATGTTTATTTTAGTTCATAAAAAATAAGCAAATATATAAATTGTTATGGATTGTATAATTACTTACCTATATTTACACTAATAATATAAATAGATAAAAAGCCGTGTTGGCCGAATGGGGTTGTACCTCAACTTTCAATCCGAAGGTTGTGGGATTGAATTCCGGCCGTGCATCAATGGATTTTCTTATAGGCGGCGAAGGGCTTGCAACCTGTCACGTATGGAATACTAACTTCTGCGAGACGTGGGCATGTATCAAATATTATGTGTTTAGACATGCCTCTGACTACCCCAAAGGATCTGGAATAAATAACATAAAAAGATCTGAGAGAATACCGCACCTTGGGGATACAGTCGTGAACCTGTTTTTTTAATATAAAAAGATAAAGTTTCTTTGTTTCCAAAAGTTTAGTAAGTTTTAGTAATCTCTATACGATTTTAGAAATTCATTTACCATTTTTTGGAAAGGACTTTTAAGATGAAAATAGACTCGATCTTATCCCGTTTTAATAAAAAGGTTTTTTGTGGAAACGTTTCTGTAACTAAAGTCGATAAAAAATAAAATAAAGAACATGGGTACATTCGTTTTTATAGCCTGCTGAAAAAAGCCGGCGCCATTTATTTTCATTCATATTAACAGCCTATAAAATTATACATAACCATATTTCAAGTTATACATAATCTAATACACTATAACTTACCTTAATTTACTACGCTAAAGTAAAAGCTAGGATTTTCCAAAAATGAAAGTACCGTCATATACAAACTATTTTAGGTTTTGTCTCATTGTCTTAATCTGCTTGTTATGTCACTAATTAGCTCTTTCGACACATTGCTCGCAGAAACCCGGACAACCTGAAAAGCTGTTGGTATTAGGTCAGGTCGACGGCAAAAGACCCCGCGGTCGCCCACCTACCCGTTGGACAGACACAGTCAAGAAACTCACCGGCCTACCAATACCTAAAGCTCTAAAGGCTGCCGAAGACAGGGAGAAATGGAAAGGCATGATGCATCGAGTAATCAACCAGTCCAGACTAGACACGACCTTCAGCAATGAAGATAACGACTAAGAAGAAGAAGCTCTTTCGAATCAGAGTCGAGATGATAAACGGATTTTGTCCCTCATAAGAAACGTCTTTGTGAAACCGAGTAGTTATGTAAGGAACCCGTTTTGTGTACTTTTTTTCACTTATGTAAGTACATAGGTACAGCCGTCGGGTGCAGGCTGCACAAGTTCGAGCGCTGTGGAAATCGATGGGGAGGCCTATGCTCAGCAGTAGACGCTAGACGGCTGAGATGATGATGATGATGAAGTACTAATATTATATTATACTATTATACTTATTATACTTTCGACTATACTAATATTATAAACCTGAAAATAACTCTGTCTGTCTGTCTTTCTGTCTGTCTGTCTGTTATGCTTTCACGCCCAAAACGATGAACAGATTAAGCTGAAATTTGGTATAGTTAAACGTTGTATCCCAGGGAAGGACAAAGGCTACTTTTTATCCCGAAAAAAGGAAAAAATCCCGAGGGACCGCAGCTAGTGTTCAGTAAGTTTTTAAGATCTACAACATTCCGATTTCATTTCCATGTTTTCTTTTAAAACTTTTGGATAGTAACATTCACTGGTAACCGGATTCAAACCCACGACCTTTCGAACGACGAGGCCACGTCAGTAAAATGCGGCGACCGTTTATGTTGTAACCTAAGCGATGAAATAACATCAGACGTCTCAAGGTGAGTCCGCAATTTGTAAACTAAATATTCCCGCTGGTGTTTTTGTACCTGTTTTAGAGTTTTCATCTGAATTGTGTATATATAAATTATGTTGTTTTGACAGAACAAGCACCAATAAACTAAAATATTGTGTGGAAACCCGCAGCCTTTCCATAGCTTCGTCAGACGTTGTCTTTCCTGTGGATAAAGTCATTTCTGAGCGGACGATTTAGTTTTAATTCTAGCCGTGTATTGAATTTTACAATCTGTCTAAATTTTTTTTTGAAACGATGACCTCAGTATGACTCTTGAATGACCTTTAGAATCTATCTATCTATCTAATCAGCCCACATCCACCCACTGCTGAGTATAGGCCTCCTCATTTTCACGCCACTGCTTCCGGTCCTGTGCCAGTCGAACCCAATGTTTTCCCACCTTTACAATGTCATCAGACCATCTGGCTGGTGGTCTGCCTGGTGTTCTGAGACCTTCGCGTGGCCACCACTCGGCAACTGCCTTTGTCCATCTACCGTCTTCCTTTAGAAAGATAAATGATTTTGTTCAAAACATTTTACAAAGGTAAAATCATAGCGTTATAAAGTAGGTAACATTAAATGTATCTGATGCGTAACTCATCAAATATTGCGAAGCATTTTTAAAACGTATTCAAAAAGTTTTATCTCTTCCACGTACTTGCCCCACATTAAAATGTGAATGGCTGCAAGGGTTCTATGTACCTCTGAACTGAGGTTTACTGCTTACATTACAGCCACGTAAATCTTTGATAGCATGTTCTAATTTTGTAACCGTAAAGATATTAAAGTTTTCAGGGAAATAAAGTTACAATCTTGATAAAATGAAATGATTTATAGATTCCATTTCTTTAGTAGTATTTTAGAAGCGGAGATCCCTCGTGCCTACAAGTTATAACTTAGTTAGGGCGAGGAGTCAATGACTCGATCGATAGTGCAAGGTTTACTTTAACCATAATCTTATCTTGTCTCCATCACTTACTATAGGTACTACTCTAGTATAGATAAACTATTGTAAACCTTTATCTGAAATAAATCTTATCTTATCTATCTTATCTGGTTAGTAACGTTCAGGGCGTCATATTTTCAACGATCCTTATGGCTAGACCTGTTTCAGTGTTTTTGTAAGTCAAATTGTCAAGTAGTAGTTATATTTCTGTAAATACTATATACATATAATAAACCTTTCTGTACTTTTGCAGTCGGTTAACTTTAAAAGTATTTTCTTATAAAACTGATTGAAAATACAACTGATAGGTATAAGAGAACGACACGTTTCTGCCTTTTTACGTTCACATAAAATCACAATAAAAAAAAATGGTACGAATGGTAGAAAGGTTTTTCATGGACAACCGTCTGCTGTCTAAATGGTATTGTTCTGATCTCACACTAGAATTAACTATGTCGTGAGCCGGTACTAAGAGTACAGTGACAAAACAACTGCCACCTAGATCCTTAACAAATATATGCAAAACATGCAATTTTCAAAAAACCTTTTTTTTTTAAACATACCTACACTTAGGACGCTGCCGTGCCTACTGCGGCCGAGTGCACATATAAAGATAACTGTTGAACTGGTTCCAACTCTATCTAACTTTTTCCATTACCCACTGAACGGGATATCCATCAGCGCCAGAGGCCGACTGTCCCGAAGTTGTCACTGATTCAAATGTGATCTATGATAACAAATCAATGATGAGGAGAGTTTAATAACTATTTTGTATACTGAATTTACATTATGATAAGAAAAGTCAAAAAAGACTTAAATCATTTATTCAGTAGGACAGGACCACTGCTGGGATCATCTATACCGTCGCCTGTTCGAAAATGAAAATTTGAAAAAAAAAACAGTATTATGACTGATTCTCCATGTAGACTTTCTTTCAGATAATTATTGTTATCAACGGGATAATTACCATGATTTTTGAGTTTTTTTGTTAATTATCCCGCTGATAAAAATAATTATGTTCTTTCTTTCAGATTTGTTAGCATTGAAAGCAAACTAAAATAATAATTTTCATCACCAAATTATCTTATTTTAAACGTTCTTAAAATACGTTTTTTTTATCTTACACTAGCTTACCCGCGCGCGCTGTCTTGCACAACCCTTAAGGGGAGTTTTTTAATTTATACTGAATTTAGAGTGAATCGGATCAAGGAATAAAATTTTCCATATAAACTGGACCACCCTGTATACCATTTTTCTGTCATAAGAACCTTCTCCTGACAATAACAAACACAACGAAAAAAAAATAGTGAAATCGGTCCAACCGTTCACGCGTGATAGCGTGACCAAGGGATACAGGGATTCATTTTTATTCAGACAAGCTTTTCAATTGGTTATTTATATGCTAATTTTGTAGACGTAATTCTTAGAGAAGCCAAATCAAGAAAGTTACTTATAAATATTTTATACTTAATATCAACTGGACAAAACAATTTGTTCCCACAAAATACCACAAATATACTAAGAATACATATTTTATTAGGTACGTGATCCCTAACGGAATCCGTGAAAATTCCCAGATATTTTCTTTTATTTACTGGTTTAGTCAGGCTCAGCCTTAGGGCCAGCTCACACTGAGCGACGCAACACGACACGGCAAGAATAAAAATGTAGCAATGAAATGACGTCAAAAAACTCATCATCATCATCATCACCATCATGTCAGCCATCTAGTGTCCACTGCTGAACACAGGCCTCCCCCATCGATTTCCACAGCGATCGATCTTGTGCAGCCTGCACCCAACGGCTCCCAGCAACCTTTACCAGATCGTCTTTCCATATTGTGGGGGGCCGTCTTCTACTGCGGTTTCCGGTGCGTGGCCTCCACTCGAGAACCTTTCTGCCCCAACGGCCGTTAGTTCTACGAGCTATGTGCCCCGCCCACTGCCACTTCAACTTGCCAATCCTATGGGCTATGTCGGTGACTTCAAAAAACTAACCGATGATAAATATTCGAGTTCTCACTCTGTTCTAGCTAAAGTGAAATTCGCGTAACAGAAATTCATGTTAATATTTTTTTTTTCGACAGATAACAGATGATTTACCAAATCAATTTGGAAATATATTTGATACAGGAATTTATCGCGTAATTTAACTACTTACTATTAAGTAAGGTGCACTAAACGATTGCGCAGGTTTGCGCGAGTGTGAGCGAGTGAGGCAGCAATACAACGCTGGCTTCGTCTTTTAGGCGTCATCAAAATGGGTTCTGCGCAGCTACTTCAGAGAGCTAAAGATTGGTTGTGCGTACTGTACCTTATTTTGTTTTGATCAATTTTGATCGCCAAAGCTTAAGAAAAAACGTAAACAGGTTTACGAATGTATCCCCAAGGTGCTGTAGACATTCTCTCAGATATATTTTTTTATGTTACTTATCCAGATCCTTTGAAGATGTCCAAGGGGAGTAGTTAGAAGCATGTCCAAATACATATTTAATACATGCCCACATCTTGCAGAAGTTAGTATTCCATACGTGATAGGTTGCAAGCGCATCGCCGCCTATAAGAAAATATCTGGTTTCCTCACGATGTTTTCCTTCACCGTTTTCAAAGCTTAAGCAAGTCTATTTTCAATATCTAATAAAAATTAAACTTAGGCCTTTACATCTATATTAGATGATTTATACAGCGTCAGGAGGCAATCCATGCCTACACTTAACGGGACGCTGTAGTGCCTGGAACATTGTTTGAGATGGAATAGGATTGCCCAGCACCTAAACCTTCCTCTCAGCTTAATCAGCCACCCACAGGAGAGACGACGTCGATACGTGTGGAGCTGACTAAGCTGCGTAATATCTAGTACATATATATAATAATTCATAGTTTTTTGAAAATTAAAAGAGTGTTAACTGACCCTTACCAGGCACTTGGTAACGCCGCACTCAGTATAAGTGTTTTCATTTCCTGAATTAAAAGGAAAGGTAAGGAGTGAAGGTCTACTAAGCTTGTTGTTTTTTTACCGACATGTATAAAGGAATGGGGTATTTTCCCTGCTGTGGGACATAAAATACTATAGTCCTGTTTTTTACTCGCTGCATAGTGTCATAAATCATAGTGGGGCTTATTACAAGAGAATGAGTCGAGTTTAGACCAAGTCTAACTAAAAAACTGTCCCTAGAAAAACGATCTTTAAATACTTTTTTGTGGTAACAGTTTTGTTTTGACATGTGTCAACATGGGGCTCAACTAAGGTTTAACGTTTATGTAATAAGCAGCTAGTGCGGTTATTGATAAAATTAAGTAAGTCATAATAAATAAATAAATAATGCTGGACATTTTCACACAGCATCATCTAGCCCCAAACTAAGCAAAGCTAACTGATATACTACTTATATACTTTTTGTTCGTAAATACATACATATTATACATAATAATGGCACCACACCGCACCGCACATGCACTCATTTTTATTGTAGGTTGATGTTTACAATATTTTCTTTATTAAAATAATAAATAAAGAACTGATTGAGATTTTCTTTGCATTTCATTACTTACTCAAATAATAAGAACCAAATTATACACTATCGATAACGCTTATCTACAGCAATAATTCGCAACACTGCGCCTGCCTATAACACCCATGAGTGGGAGAGAGAGAAAAATCTCTCTGCACCGCTCCCACGTTCAATGACTGAATATGCAGCGAGTGAGTAACTGGATTATATTCGTAGTTAAAAAGGCCTATTGAGCCCTGTTAAGATAGCTCCTAAAATTATCTGAAGATCCTGAGTTTGAATTCCGAGCCATACCAACCTACAATAATTCATGCATTGTTTTCTACATCCATACTAATATTATAAATGTGAACTGGCTGTCTGTCTGTCTGTTTGTTACGCTTTCACGCCCAAACCGCTGACCAGATTAAGCTGAAATTTGGCATGAATAAAGGTTGTATCCCAAGGAAGGACATAGGCTACTTTTTATCCCGAAAAATGAAAAAATCCCGAGCGCACACCGCGCGGGAGCGCAGTAGGTACATAAATACACTTCACAAAGATTTCAAAATTGCTCAATATAGAAAAAATAAAGAATAATGTAGCAAAACTGTAGTATTACTGTACCGAACTTACGTACTTTATTTTTTTTTACTAGTCGTTCGTGTCCCACTGCTGGGCAAAGACCTCCCCCCATTCCCTCCACACATCCCGATCCTGAGCCGTATTTATCCACTCCGGTAAGAATTGGTCGAGCTCATCCCGCCATCTCCGTCTCGGTCTGCCGCGTCGCCTTCTCGCTGGGTCGGGGCGCCACTCAGTGGCTACCTTTGCCCACAGCTCACCTGGCATGCGACAGACATGCCAGCCCAATCCCACTTTAGCTTTGCGGCCTTCAAAGCTACGTCCGCGATTACGAGTTACGTACTTTATAGTAAGTAAAAAATATCGAAGCAACAAAAACATTCTAGTACTTACTATAAATAAGCCTTCTAAGTTACTTGTTACTTTAGTACCTAACAAAGTGCTAGGCTAAGAATATGCGATACCTTATTTGACTGACCCAAACTTTAAGTACCCATAGCACTAGTTAACGAAGTACGGTTACGGAAGGTAACGAGTTAAGAAATTAGCCTAAGTTTAGATCTAAGATGGATCACCTAAAAAAAGCTAGGCCCCAAACCGTGTTTGTTGCCCTGGTTCTTCACGGTATTGGTCGCGAAGGAACAGAAGTAGAATCACCTAGTTTTAAGACGTTTCAAAGTGATCCCAGCGGTCGAATAAATGCTTTTTGACTTTGACTTTGACTTCGAACACTAGCTATCGACCGTTTCTCCAAGGCGCATTGGTCTGAAAGTGCTCTTTGGGTCTAAGCACCGTTAGAGATATCGATTTGAGGCATTTTGCTTTGTGTTTTTTTTCTGTGTTTTAAATGTGAGTTAGTAATCCTTCAAATTCGTTAGGTATGTGATCAAAAAGAAAATCGTTGTGTGGTGGAAACCAAATTAATTTGTGTGTGAAGCCGAATGTAGCTTAACGCGACTCATAATTGAAAAACATACGCGCGTTGGGGCACACCTTGAAATATATTCACCAAGCAATGGAATAAATCTGACTGTTTGTTGAAGCCTATTATATTGCAGGTAGTAATTTTAAGTTCATAACGTTACTATTTTCATCGTCGTCTTCTTCATCATCATCATCCACAGCCTGACTTCACCCACTGCTGGGTATAGGCCTCCCTAAGCTTGTGCCATCCACCACGATCCTGCGCTAATCTGACCCATTGACGGCCAGCGACGTGTACAATATCGTCTGCCCATCTACCAGAACCCAAATCTGGGCCACCATTCAGTCACTACTCAACTCCACCTATCATCACCACGCCTCGCTATCCATCGCCATCGTCGCCACACACCAAAAACCAGTGCTGATAGCACCAAAGACGTTTTATGCGGCCAACGTTAACAAGGCCTCCGGAGGCCTCGGACTTAGGAACGTAGCAACGAAAGGTTCGTATCTTGGTCATAAAGTTTTTCCGCTGAAGTTTATTTATTAAAAAAATTGGATAAAATAAAGGGAAAGTAGCCCTTTGTTTTAACAGACATAATACAAGTATTTTTTTATGTATCCTACAGATTATAGGTATATGAGTTTATGATTTTGTGTTTCAATCACGTGTTAATTACGAACCAATTTGAATGAAACTTGATGAAGATGTACATTTATATAAATAGAGTTTATGATAGAGATAATTTAAACATCTGTTGTTTTACATACGCTTGGCCGAAAATCGAACTCGCACCCTCTGGATTGAAATTGTTCAGTCCACGCCACCAACTCGACTCGCTAAGATAAATAAAAATCCAACTGAAGCGCAGAGGGCGAAGGCCCGCCTGCGATGCAAAAGGTTGCGGGTTCGATCCCCGCCGCAGGAAAAAATGTTTGTATGATCTACAGATATTTGTCTCGAGTCTAGGTGTTTTCTATGTATAATAAATATATGTATTTACAAACAAAACGTATAAATAAGTAGTATATTATTATCAGTCATGTAATACCTACCCCATAACACAAGCTCTGCTTACTTTGGGGCTAGATGATGCTGTGTGAAAAGTCCATAATTATTTATTTATTTATTCAATCTCCTTTTCAAAGTCGTTTGAAAATAACGGCTGATTCACGCTACTCAAAGCAAACGCTAATACTCGTATACGTAATGGGTTTGGGCTGAAGGCTCTATTTCGCAGGTTTGTGGGAATTACGTCATTCTGTTGTCTCTGGGCGAAAGGTCAAAAATCAAGGCTTCATTTGTTTTCGTAGGCTCGTAGCAATTGTAGCACTTTGTAGCATTATCGTAGCAATGACGTAGCACTCAATAGTTGCTAAGGGCGGGATTACACGTACCAAGTAGATAGAGACAGCAAAATTATACAAGACTGAGAGAGTTGAGCGTGAGTCGAGTACTTGAGAGTGTACAAGCACAGTTAGAGGATTTGAAGAAGATTAGTGTTCTGTGCGAATCTTAAAAAAACATCACATTAAAGTTTCATTGTTTGACCGGATTAACTGTGGGTCAAAATAACCACTGATTGGAGCCCTGAGACAGTGAAACGACGCGGCTTGGAAAACTCGAGGGGAGGCCTTTGCCCAGCAGTGCGGGCTATATACAACAACATTATTCTTAGTAGAGTCATATTTTCCGCTCAAAATAAATCAAACGCCATCTTTGTTTCTCGAAGTTTCTGTCCAAATTCGGAGATTTCAAGAACTAGTCTGTTGTCGTAGCACACTCGTAGCTTCGTAGCGCACTCGTAGCACTCTCGTAGCCTTCGAACAATATTGTTCTAAGCTCAAGCAACCTTGTCGTAGCGCTTAACACTAAAGGTGCGTTTACACGATGCGATTTTTCGTAAAATTTGCTACCTGCCCATGAGAACGTGCCGACGAGCATCACGCTAACTATGACAAATCACAATGCGTTTACTCGTGGAAAAATTCCGTGCGATACGATATCGTATGGGCTGAAATCGCATCGTGTCGAAAATAATAAAGTATCCTCCTTAAATTATTGATGCGAAAGTTTGTATGGATGTAACTTATTCAAGCAAAAACGACTAAGTAGATTTTAATGAAATTTTGTACATAGATAGATTTTAGTTTGGAATAGTGTTTAAGTTACTTTTCAACTCGGAAAAACTAAGTATTCCCGAGGGACTGCGGGTAAGCCCGTGAAACACAGCTAGTAAGATAATGAATAAAAATGTTATTATCGTCCACGTATAGTTGAAATCAGCCAGAATTACTTTTTAATATATAATAATGTTCCAAAAAAATTGTATGTAGTTTTTAATTTTTTATAGTTCGGTTCCAACGGGATTCGAGCCCGCAACGATCAGACGACGAAAATCACTCTTTGCTTCGTTCCACGACACTCACGTGCTTTTAAAAAAAAATGAAATGGGATTGTAGGTAAACAATATTCTCATTCAACCATGTTATTTAAGATCCACTTGGCGGAACTAATGAGACAGAATAGATAATTAGTTTGAGATCGAAACGATAACATTATCTCATGCCGGTTTCAGACTTGCTTCAGATGTTTGAATACATAGTGTGTCATGAAACTTTATAGTCAAAGTCTCGTGACACACATGTGTTCAAATATTTGAAGCAAGTCTGGCGCCGGGGTTAAAATTACCAAATCAGAGGGTTTTATAAGATTAAATAATAAGCATAATAAGCATGCTTTACTTAATGAGTTTCAAAGTGATCCCAGCGGTCCTACTGAATAAATGCTTTTTGACTTTGACTTTGACTTTGATGTCAATTACGAGTATAACGAAGAGGATTACGACTGTATTCCTACATACGAAAGTATCATTAAAGATTTTTATTAAAGAATTCGATATCCTTTGTGTATAGTCAGAGGCAAGTCCATACATATTTTTTATATGCCCATATTTTGCAAATGTACCTATTTTCTATTATATCTCTATATCTATTATAAAAGAGGCGTAATTTCATACCTATGGGATGAAATTACGCCTCTTTTATAGGGTAGGCAGAAACCACGGATGCATCTTGCTACACTCTTGGCATAGAACTCAAAGAGTTCGATTATAAAAAATGTAGTGGCACTCCCCGAGAGTGCCGGCAGAAGTGAAAACTTGAACGAGGTTTCGGTAACGGTTCTAAACTTTAAAAAAATATACAAAAAAATATAAAATGTGTTACTGTACTACCGGGATTTGAACTCGGGGCCCGGGGATATCTCCCAAGATTTGCTCTGCTTTTATTGCTCATGGCAATATTGCCATCAATTCACAAGATAGCCATTTTAGTATTGTGAGATTAAAGTCAAAGTCAAAGTCAAAGTCAAAAAGCATTTATTCAGTAGGACCGCTGGGATCACTTTGAAACGTCTTAAAACTAGGTGATTCTACTCCTGTTCCTTCGCGACTAATAGCGTGAAGAATTGGAGAGAGAATTAGTTGAACTCTAAAAGGATAACAATTGATTGCAAGTCATGTAGTAAGCCGGTGTCGTAAGCGTCACAGTCACGTGACTCTCTCGACGAGAAATCAAAGTTTTTTACTCATGTCAAAACTACTAACGCGCCTAAAGAAGTTTTCACTTCAATAAAAGAAAATATGATATAGATTTTTACTTCTGTTATTTTTTCAGAGTTTCTGGAACGTTCCTTTTTATTCCTTTAAGTACTTCTTAAAACAATCCATTGCCTTATAGTAAGTTCGTATGAGTCAGTGGCCAACTCTGGTGACGGAGTATTAAGGCCGTTTTAGCCTTCCTAATTGCTTAACGACTTGATAGCCAGGACCCACAATTTAACCACCCTTCAGGATAAAAGCTATAATGAAATAAAGTGATTACATATATACATTAAAATCCAGACAAACAATAAAAATAAATAAATAATACTGGACATTTTCACACAGCATCATCTGGCCCCAAACTAAGCAAAGCTTGTACTATGGTAACCAGATAACAGATATACTACTTATATACTTTTTATACATAGAAACACCCAGACCCGAGATAAATATCTGCAGTTCATACAAACATGTTCCCGCGGACGAACCCGCAACCTTCTGCGTCCCAAGCGGGCTTTCACCCACTGAGCCACAGAGGTCGCCAAAAATGACCTAGTTATATGACGGTGAGTGCTCCTACAGAACGCCAACAGACACAGGTACTTGTAGATTTATAACGACAAGCTACCCGATAAGATGGCGAAGTTTAGTCACGTCTCCTTGTCTATTCCGGGAACACTTGTTCGAGAAGTTTAGTTTTTACTCAAGTATGACTTATACTTGTACGACCGCTGGAGATTAGCTATCAACTATTTTCTCGTTCAAAAAACTGTGAAATTAAAAAAAATAAAGGCAGAACATTAAGTCAGTAACTGACGTCAGTGATGGCGCCGAAAACTGACTCATACTATTTACACGCAGTCAGTATTTCGTCTGTAGTAAGTCAGTAGTGTTACGTCAGTAAATCAATTTACACGATGGCAGTGCCAGGCAGCTGACGTCAGTTACTGACTCAAAGTAAATATGCCTTAATAACTATATATTTTCAGAAACTAACAGAATACGCTATTTACGAGTAAGTAATTAGTATTTCAGTTCAAGTTTCAAAGTTTAAAAGTCTCAAAGCAATCAAAATAACAAGGCTTTAGCAATTAGCAGCCTTTTTACGCACAATACAGCCAATAGCGCGTGATAGAACGCGTAGCTTCAAGCTTCAAAAAAAATTATCACTCGTGATTGCGCGTACAGGCTTTCCTGTACGATAGCGTTTTGACAAGAACTATCGGATAATCGCGCGTGAAAGAACGCGTAGCATCAAAATTTTCACTCGCGATTGGATCTTCACGGTATTGGGCGCAAAGGAACAGGAGTTGAATCACTTAGTTTTAAGACTATTCTAAGTGATCCCAGCGGTTCTACTGAATAAGTAATTATTTACTTTGGCTTTGAATGTCGCTGCATTGTGGTAACTACAAAATGTCTACAAACTACAATTGGCTAGTGCTCGGTGTCGCCGGTGGTTGTGATGTGGTCGGTATACACGGCAAAATGTTGTGTGGATTAAACTATTATTTTTTACAAAAAAAGCCACGTGTTGTCGTTGTGGTGTGGTTGTGGTTATGTGTGAAATAACCCTTAGCCACAGAACAGATCTGCGCAGAATAACAACTCTTTCACGTCTCATTACACTGTGGCGGCGAAACAGATGCTGTGCCATAGAATAAGGCTGTTTGGCTCACAGTACAGGAGGTTCACTCTAAAATAATGTCCTCAATCACTGTAATTTGTTTGACCTAATGTATTTATTTATTTTTTCTTATTTAATTTAACAATGTGTTAATGAAATAAATTATCATCTTATCATACTCACATAATTGATTTTATTTAGTTATTGGTCATTTTAAGTACTTTAATGTTTTGTCCCCTCCAAAACCCTCCAATCAAACAGAAAATGATAGTACAACGAAAAAATCAAACATAAATCAAGACTCCTTGAAAATATGTACATTCAACGTGAGATCACTAGTTCACCCGACAAGAATAATTGAGCTGGACAACTGTCTGAAGAGCTTTAGATGGGACATAATTGGTCTTTCTGAGGTTAAAAAAGAAGGCAATAAAATAGAGGAAAATGATGAGTATATTTTTATGTACTATGGCAGTATCAGTGGGAGTAATGGCGTCGGCTTTCTGGTAAATAAAACTCTTAGAAACAATATAACTGATTTCAAAACAATATCAGATAGAGTTGCACGCTTGGACATACACTTGGATGGTCATGAAATTTCATTCATTCAATGCTATGCACCTACAAAACGCGCAGTACGAGAAGACATAAATAAATTTTACGACGACATAAGACACGCGCTAGAGCACACTCCAAAAGATACCATAGTAATGGGTGATTTCAATGCTCGTATCGGACAGAGTACTTCGGAAGACAGGAAAGTAATGGGAAGATGGTGTTATGGCAGCCGAAACGAACGGGGCACTTGGTTGCTAGAATTCTGTCACGAAAATCAACTATTTATCATGAACACACAATTTAAGAAACCTCTGAAAAAGAAATGGACATGGCTTTCACCAGATGGAGAAACGAGGAATGAAATCGATTTTATCTTAGCTAGAAACAAAAATAGCATTTGTGATGTCGATGTACTCAGAACAACCTTTCCATCGGATCACAGAATAGTCAGAGCAAAATTTACTCCCAACTATAAAATTAAATCAAGGAAAACTTATGGAAATACATCACTTCAACTGAACCCCTCTGAACAACTGCAACTACACAATATATTTGACAATTTAACGGAATCATATCCACGAAATCAAGTACAAAAATCATACGAAGCTCTCATTAAAAATATTAAAGACTCTAGAAACAAGCTGTCCAGAAAGAATAAAGAAACACCTCCGTTACCCGACAGAATTATACGTCTAATAGAAGAAAGAAACACACTCAAAGAAAAAACTAACAAGACAAGATCAGAAAAGAACAAACTTTCTGCCCTCTATAAATTAATTAAGAAACTTTTAAGCAAGATTAGAAAAGAAAATCGATACAAAGTAATTGAAGAAGAACTAGAAAAAAGAGCATCAGTAAAGAGAGCACAGAAAAGACTAAATAACAACAAGCAATGGATCTCGGCATTAAATAAAAGTAATAGCAAACTCGCAAAAACAAATAGAAATGACATTATTGATATAGCAACAGATTTCTATCGGAAGTTGTACGCGAACGATATAAACCCCTATTTCAAAAACTTACCAAACGAACCCAATGAACTAGATTTACATGATCAAGAAGACATCCCACCTTTTCTTCAACATGAGATTCTTAGCGCGATCCAACAATTGAAATCAAATAAAAGTCCTGGTGGCGACGGTATAACAAATGATGTCTTAAGAGCGATCATCGAACCTCTAACACCAATTCTTACAAACCTCTTCAATGATATTTTACAAACAAAAATAACACCCATGGAATGGGAAACATCAATAATAACTCTCCTATACAAGAAAGGTGACTCAAACGATATTGGAAATTACTGACCTATAAGTCTACAGCAAACGACTTACAAAGTTTTCACGACTGTCCTGCTCAGAAGAATCTCAAAAATACTAGAGTCGAACCAGCCAAGAGAACAAGCTGGATTCAGAGCTAACTTCTCTACCACAGATCATATTTTTACCCTTACTCAAATTATTGGAAACTACACTGAATATAATGAAGAGCTTTACATCGGCTTTATAGATTACTCAAAGGCGTTTGACTCTATATTTCATGAACCTATGTGGAAGGCTTTAAAGGAACAAGGAATACAGGAAGGTTACATAAACATACTTAGGGAACTCTACAAAAATTGTAACGCTGTCGTAAAACTGGAGCGTAAAGGACAACCCTTTCCCATCAAAAGAGGAGTTCGACAAGGCGACCCAATATCTCCCAACTTATTTACATCTCTACTCGAACATATTTTTAGAAACCTAAACTGGTCAAATCTGGGTATAAATATTAACGGCGAATATTTAAATCATCTACGATTCGCCGACGACATTGTGCTCATATCAGAAAACCATCATGATCTGGAATACATGCTAAATACACTTGATAAAGAAAGTCAAAAATGTGGACTACATATGAACGCTAGCAAAACATTCATAATGACCAACGGCGAAAAAATACCAATCACCATCCAATCAAGGGTTATAGACTATGTGGACGAGTATCAATATCTGGGACAAAATATTTCATTCCAGGAACAAACATCGAGAGAAGTAGAACGCCGTATAAAGAGGGCATGGAATAGATATTGGTCTCTCAAAGAAATATTTAAATCAAACATCCCAATTAGGCTCAAGAAGAAGGCTATGGACACTATAATACTTCCAACACTACTTTATGGATGCCAAACTTGGGCGCTAACTCAAGACGTTATTCACAAAATCCAAGTATTCCAAAGAGCAATCGAGAGGAGTATGCTCGGAATAAAACTGAGTGACAAAAAGAGGAATAGTGACATCCGCTCTAGAACAAACGTATTAGATGCCGCAGAACTTGCATGCAAACTTAAATGGAGATGGGCCGGGCATGTCGCAAGAGCTAATGATGGAAGATGGAGCGAAAGAGTTCTTCATTGGTACCCCCGGAGCGCAACTCGCCCCCGCGGCAGACCGAAAAGACGATGGCGCGATGATATCATGGGGATAGCGGGCGCTACGTGGACTAGACTAGCTCAACAAAGAAAAGAATGGAAAGGATTGGAGGAGACCTTCACCCGCAAATGGGTGGTCCCAAATGCAGAATAATAATATTTATAAAGAATAATAATAATGATATAATATGAAATAATTATTTATTAATATTTTAAAGTAAATAGGTATAGTATAAATATTTTTGTGTGATGGATAATTTAATTTATTAGTAAGGAAAGCATGTTGTAATTTATTAACTTTTTTTGGGAAATAAAAGGTTATAATAATAATAATGTTTTGTCAAAACAATCAGTTTTTTGAAAAAAATATTTATGTAAAAATACTCTAGTAATTTATGAGTTTTGATTACACCATGAGCTGATTATGAGCCTAAAAGTAAGTTTATAAAGGTATATGCCCAACGACCCTTCCCACTAGTGGGGTAGTTGGGAATAAAAAGTCTCATCGACTGCTCATGTCAATTTTACCCAAGAAGGCTTATTTTAGCTTGCATCTGATTCGAAGTGACGCCTCTCCGTAGGTCGCTTTTTGCATAAACCGGTAAGATGGAGCACATGGGACTTTGAACTTTCACCGCGTCGCAATCTGTTCTGGGTAATAAGTAAGAATTTATCCCTTACTTATCACTTTACTGTGATCTTGCGGAGACAGTATTGATATTTAAAAAGCTATGCCTGAAAATCTCAAAGCCAGTGAGAATTAATACAAATTATTTAAAGTAAGAGAAGCCTAGACCCAGCAGTGGGCAAATCAAGTTGCGGATGATGAAGAAATCTGCTAATGTATCAGACTACATTTTTTTATTTTTGACTGTAATTTGTGGTCACTGAATGAGCACTAAGCTGAATTCTAATAAATACAGCCTCAGGAGGCAATCCATGCCTACACTTAACGGGACGATGTAATGCCTGGGACATTGTTTGAGATGGAATAGGCTTGCCCAGCACTTAAGCCATCCTCTCAGCTCAATCAGCCGATCACAGGAAAGACGACGTCAATACGTGTGGAGCTGACTAAGCTGCGCGGTTTCCTCACGATGTTTTTCTTCACCGTTAAGAGCTCGTGTTTAAGTTTTTAAGTACTCATGAATAAACTATGACAGTGTAAGGACTTTAAAGTCAAGTAATAGACCTTCCCAGTGGCTAGCGCCGCAATGCAGTGTACGACCTTTGTTCCTACAACCAAATCACCCGCTTACTTAGACCCAGCGGGGTTATTATGTCACTACGATACCGAAAATCGCACAATAATCGCACAATTTTCGTTAATGTTGCCACTTCAGGACAATCAAAAATTTTCCAACGTAGTAGGTTTGAAACCTTGGTAGCACGTTAACACTTTAATTCCTGTGATTGCTAAATTGATATCAGTGGCACTGTTCCACGAGTTAACTACAAGCTGAACTTCAAGAGATGTCAATTACAGCGACGTACTTCGGAGCTGTACCACTAGATGGCGCTGGAATCACAGATAAGCATATTCCCATACAAATTTTGCAAAAAGTATTGGAAGTCTGAATCGCGCAAGCAATCTTTCTGAGTACATATAACCTATGTAGAACTTTCCGACTATAACTGTCAGCCGAAAGGCCCTAAGGTAAGTGTGCCAGTTGGGCAAACCTTAGCGAGGCGAGTACTCCCTCTTTACCATAATTTGGGGGAATACCATCTACCCCCAAAACAACCAATGAGCGATCAGCAACCGATCTCCAAACGTATAGTTTACTTATTCAGGCGACCCCGGTTACTAGACCTAGCAAATTTCAAATTTCAACTTTTTATTTAGGAAACAAAAAACATGGTACAAAAAATTTGAAATTTGAGACCAAGCACTATACAAATGACATGAAAACGCAGAATGCAACGTTAGCGCGATCTAATGTAATGTGTCTCGCCATCTAGGTAGGTAATACATATTAGAACAGATAAACCACGAAATATGTACAGACAGACACGCATGAAGTTTAAACGTATGCAGTAAAACGTAGCAGTAATTTGTAGGCAGTAAAACGTACAGTGAAGTCTGTTATTGGTGTGTAAACGTCGACATGATGATGGAGTTCAAAATTAGTTGACTGTGTATGTTTTGCAGACTAGAGATAATTTCTCTGGGTGTTTGATATTTTTTTTATGTAAATGTATAGCTCAAATTAACCAAACCTATTAATGCTACAAAATCGTAAAAAAGTGATAAAAAGTGATATGTCAATAATAATAATAATTTACATAGTAAAAAAAAGTTTTTTTTTTACATCTCTTTTTTTGTCGTCGTTATCTAATTATCTCAATCCCATCCCTCATAGTATTAGATAAGTTAAGATAATATATTATTCCATTAGTCCCTCCCTTTCTTTCCTCATTAAAATATTAATTTGTAGAATCAACGCCTGACGCTGACTGTACATACGAATAATGTCCTGTCCAGGTTATTATGCAAATGTGCCAATTTTGTGCAGAACTGACTTCATGGGAGCGCCAGGCGAGAGATAATTGGTGACAAATGGAGTCAAGCGAGCCGCTGCTGATTTTCACCGCTCATTTGTGCTCATATTATAGTGCACGAAAGGAGCCTCTTTGAGACGCACTTAAAATCCTTTCACCGCACTGGTTCAAAAGAACTGGTGACACGCTAAGAAGAAGACCGCTCATTTGCAAAACACACGGACATTAAGACGGCTAAGCATGTTTGATGCACATTATTGCTGTAAAATGGTTTTATTTTTTATCCCACTTCACCGTGTTCGACTAGTAGGATGTATTCCGACTTTTAATGCTAAGGTTTTTTTGAATCCCGGCCGTATATCAGAAACTTTACATGCGCATTAACCTCTGTGGTGCAGTGGGCGAAGGTCCGCCTGCGACGCAGAAGGTTGCGGGTTCGATCCCTGCCGCGGGACAAATGTTTGTATGACCTACAGATATATGTCCCGGGTCTGGGGTGTTTCTATGTATAATATTATGTATGTATTTACAAACAAAAAGTATATAAGTAGTTTATCAGTCATGTAGTACCCATAACACAAGCTCAGCTTACTTTGGTGTGAAAAGTCCAGCATTATTTATTATTTATTTTCAGGAACTATGCGGAGATGGAAAATATCGTGAAGAAGTATTATTATAGGCGCCATGGGCTTGCTACCTATCACGTATAGGTAGTATAGAATACTTATGGCTGTGTCTTTTTCAATGTACCACGCAAAGCCGCGGGTGGAAGTGACTAATAAATAAAGTAGCGTCAACGTCAACAGGCTTCGTCCAAAGAAGAGGTAAAAATTTAGAGAAAAATGTAAAAACTGGCAATCGCTACGAACTTGTCTATGCTTTGAAAGAATTAAAAAAAATACTCCAAGGACCGCAATGCGACGATTGTTACCGTGTCTTGAGTAGGGTGACCACAAATTGACGCTAATTGGTGTACAAAATTTGAAAATTAGGGTTCAATTTTATTACGTAAACAAAGAAAAAATAGTTTTACTAAAAATATCTTTACTAAAGAAACACAATGTGCAAAATAAAGTAAGTAATTAAATTAAATCGATGCCATAACGGAGTTATGAACGTAAAAGGTGTATTTTTACATAAAATAACAGAAAGTAATCGGAGAAATTTATTATATTTTTGAGCGAGAAAAAAATTCAAGTTATATAAAAATTTAAAAACAAAGAATTAAACATACAAACTCACCAGAAGGTTCGGACTGTTCCTGACACTTTGTTATTCTCGACTTACCTGGAAAGTGAAATTTTAAATACTTAAGTACATTATGAATATGCGCAAATAAATTAGCTTCCACACGCGGTTTTACTTAAACTTCGAGAACGTTACTGCTATAGGTGCTTAGGCATACGGTCATATTATATCATTATATACTTGCAAACTATTAGATAGATATTAGATATAAGAACATGGAAAAAATGCAGTAAAAAAAGGCATTAGAAATGATCCTAAGCGATGAAATGGGACCGCAGTGGAAGAGGAGTGTCGGTGTTACGTTGCCGCTCTCCCTGTCCTCTGCGGCCGTTTTTGGAGGCTTCTCCACTCCCACCTCTTTAATTAGAGTGTGCAGTGACGAAAGGAGCGGAGAGCTCTGGTGGTGAGTAGCGGACGCTAGGTGTGGGGGCACCTTCGTCCGCTTTGCACTACTCACCACTATGCGGGGCAGCCGTAAGGGCGGGGATCGCCAGAGGGGGACTGGACGTTAAGGCTGTGCCGTTTTCCCAGACCCCCTCCATTCCAGGCGACGCCGGAATGACGCTGGGTCGTTTAGTGGGTATACCGGGAGTCCCCGGGGAGTCCCACATACCCCTCTCGCCCCCCGGCGGAGGGGATGCGTAACGCATTTTTCTCAGCGAGAAAAAAAAAAGGTATCACTGCAAGATTCTTCTTGTCACTTCTTTTTAAGTGCACCTCAAACTATCAGTGCACTAAAGTGTCAAAAGTTTAACCTTTTGTGCACGTGAAGCCATCCTTTTGGAAGTTGTTTCTACGCAAGCCGGTTTTCTCACGAAAATTCAGACAAAGATAATGATAGGATGAGACAATGCCAAACTATATTCGCCACAAATGAAGCCTTCACAACCCTTCGATATTTTATTCAGAGGGTGTCCTGTATATTGCCTAGTTCGTTTGAGCATCCCTCAATATTTACATGAGAATGTGTGCGTTCATATTTGATTAGAGTTTCGGCTGGAATTGAACCTTTGGTTTCTTTCAAAAAATATCAATTGTTTTTTCTTTTCTGTGTTTGTATCTGAATTTACGTCTTAGGTTCAAATTCAAGACAAACCATGTCATAGTGGTGCTAACTTCTGCAAAATGTTAGCTTGTGCTAAATTTTTTTTGGATATGTATTATCCACGTAGTATCTGATGTCGTTGCCGCATTACAGCCTATCAGAAACTTTCTTTTTATGATGAATGGGTCTGCTCTTGACCTCAAACTTACACAGGCAAGAGAAGAGTGAGGTCTACGACGTGTTAACTATACATTTTCCGACACATTAAATTCATTGATGCAGCGCTTGATCTCGTATTCATTTCAAATTGTATACCATTTGTTTTGAAATCCAAACATACCGATATTTATCTTAGAAACTACAGCATGGTCACCGTATTCCCAAGAGGTGTTCCGAAGACATTCGCGGATTAATGGTGCTCATGAGTTATGGCTGTTGTTACAATCTGTTTCAGGCAAAGTGCCCTTAGCACTAGTTGCACACGCTCGTACCAGTCAGCTACACCAAAATGGTGCTGCACAAGACACGCCGTTAAAATAAGTAACCTATAAGAGGTTACTTCGGCACCAAAATGGTGACAGCCCTGCACAAGGCGCGCCGTTCAAACCGCCTAATTGGTTACTTGGGGACGCTTACTTTACAATATTTAATTCAGCTTAAAATAATGTAAGTAGTAGGGTTTGACTTTGTCCCACTATAGGTATTCCATTCCAGAGTCAAGTATCTTTTCAATAATCATTAGAACTTTATTTATTTTGCGATGCAGCAGTAGTTTTTATCTATTTCATTCCAAAAACTTGTGCTAAGAACATTGCAAAAAGAAAAAAAACATCATATTTTTCGAAGCTTTTGTCTTTCCGTTTTACGTTGTTTATGATTGCTGGTTTGTTTTCGTGCGGTTCGGTCGTGCTCGTCAGGTCCGGAATAGTGTGGCTCGCTTCACCATTTTGCGCCATTCGTCTCTGATGGTGGTCTTTCTGGGGCAAACAAAGGCCAAATGAGCGTTATTTTTGAGTTGTAAGTTCCTTCAGCATTTTTTACATGACAGGTTGCAAGCCTATCGCAATGCTACTTCCTTGCGACATTTCCGCCGAGTGCATCTACATTTTCCAAAACAAAAAATTCACTGAAAGCTTCTCTAGAATTCGAACCTACGATTGGTTTGAAAGTTTAAGTCCATTTTGTTAAAAAATGAGTTAACTTAGTATTTCTGAGCAGAAATACTGACTTCTTGGTATGCTAATGTATTCACATTAAAAGGTAATTTGTCAAATTTCAGACTTCAATAAATGCTCGAAGCACTTAAAGCACCATTTCCAAAGTATCGGTGATAATTTAGCGGTCTTAGAAGGGACGAAAAACCAAACAGTCACACACACACACACACACAGACATTCTCTCGGAAGATCCATTGATTAGATCCGAATACATCATCTTGGCACATGTCTAAATGGTGCAAAATTCGGAGTAAAGAGAGTATTGAGAGGGTTGAATTATTTGAAACTAGACGGTGGAAAATGGACGTTTTGGGATTCAAATAAAATGACGGTCTACGTTTTTAAGAATCCTGTGGCGTTCCGTAGGTATTTTAAATTTCTACTGTGATATTCCTTCTCAGTGTTGGGACAATGGCGAGTTATCAGCCTTATTCGATTTATGAAGTTGTGAACTAGGAGAGCGCTTGGTATGAATGTTGATGGATTTACGTGTAGGTAGGCCAAAGAAAAGATGGATGGATTGTGTGAAGGATGACACGAGTAAGAAAGGAGTGAGTGTTGAGATGGAGGCTGATAGAGGAGAATGGAAGAAGAACACATGTTGCGCCGACCCCACATAATGGGAAAAGGGCAGGAAGATTATTCGATTTATGAAGTGTGTGTTAAAACAGACTAAAGTTTACTATAACGGTTGGATCCAATAAAAAAATAAAATATAAATAATAAAAAGGGCGATCAGGGACACTATCACCTTGTACTATTTACCAGTTACATTTTATTCATTGTTGTACTCATGCATCGATGATGGCAACATGCAATACAAAACTGTAAGGATGGGAACATTTGTGTTCACTGAAACTGGAAGTTACGGTGCGAAATCGTTGTAATCTTCGATTAAGGTTTCGGTTAATACTTTACCCATCCCTATTTTGAAGCGAGCGTTAATATTGGAAAAAATGTAAATTATAGCCAATCCTGCGGGACCGCGCCACATAATATTCTCGATCATTTAGGCAATTTTGACAAAATTCGAGAAAATTCCAATTTTTTTGCTCGCACCTAATAAATACTTTTTGCCTTTAACACTTAGACTTTGATTCCACTTGTGCACACGAGGTTTGAGGGTTTTGAAATGAATTCATGGAATGTTTAAAACTATCTTAAGATTGGTTTTTTATCACACATTCAAGACAGTTGCTGTTTGATTTAAATAACAGTTGCACCTTATCAGTCACGAAAGCTGTAAAACACTTGACCTCAAGTAACCGTGAAAGAAGTTTAAAAAGCTTTTGTACATAGTTTTCCCCTAGGATCAGTTGAGCTATCTATAGATAGTTTTTAACGATTCTTAGATGACTTAACTAGTTTTCTTGTATTTTATAAATTTATGTGATTATTATTAAATTAATTGACGACGCAGAAGGTTCGATCCCCGCGGCGAGACCAATGTTTGTATGATCTGAATATAATAATTATGATGAATAATAATATGTATGTATTTACAAAAAAAAGTATTTAAGTAGTATATCAATCATCTAGTACCCATAACACAAGCTCTGCTTACTTTGGGGCTAGATGATGCTGTGTGAAAAGTCCAGCCAGCATTATTTATTTATTTAATTACAAAGAAAGAAATGAGTTTATAATAAAATTATAAGTTAAAACACATAAAACTCAGTTTCTTCTCTCAGTAAATAATAAAAACAACATTAAAAATCCACACATACAATAAATAGATCCATAAAAATAAATTAGCGATACTGACAAACACCGTAAAATAACACGTAATGGCCCACGTGAACAACTTCGACTACGTGACGTAGCCTTAAAGCCAAGCTTAGAGCAACAGGTACGTGGCGCTTTTTACTGCCTATTATATGTATACAGGTATTTTGAAACAGCTGTGCCACTTTTTAATTTTATTTCCCTGACTTTTAGGTGATTCCACTCCTGTTCCTTCGTGACCAATACCGTGAAGAACCAGGACAGGAAACATGGTTTGGGGTCTAGCACACTTATAAGTAGATGATCCATCATCACTTTTCCTTCTTTGATGTGCCAGCTGAAAAAACCTCTCATGCAATTTACATGTATTTTGCGGTTCTTCCACGTAGTCAAACTGGCTTGATCACGAGTTGAGCTTTTTATGTTCTACGACATGTTTCCTCACGCACATAAAATTTTAGACAGAGAAACTAATTGGTGCATGACCACATTCGAACCTACGATGGATCTGAAGGTGGGGCCTCTACCACTAGACCACACTCTTAAATCACAAGTTACACATGACTACATCAGCTATAAAATGCAGATTTTGAAGTCGGAACTTGAGAGCAATCTAGGAGCGGATATTGTCCGGTAGCATATAAGTACATGTACACGTTTTGATCGCTATTAACAGAAAATGTTCTATAAGTTTGTTTTCAACGCACTTGCTCATAAAGTGGCTCTATGGTCACCGCAATTAGGCACATAATGACACCCATAATCAAACTGTGACTTTTTCATTACTATAACACACTAGTGAGTAATAGAATTTTTTTTTAATTTTATTGGTTGAGTTGCTTTGTTCTTTAAAAAGTTTTTATTCAGAAAAAAGATCGTGTTCAATAGAACAAATAAATTAATGTTCCTATTGCTTGCTCATTTCATGCAACTTCTAATTTAAATAGATAATTTTAACTCGTACGTGTTTAATAAATAAAACTTTCACTCAAATATAACTTTTGTTTTCTCTATAATAAAAGAAAACTTTAAATTCCCCATTTTGTCCGTGGCAGAATAGGCCGCAAACCCTATGCGCGGCGCGGAAATATAGTCTGTGGCCGATCGCAATGCGCGCGCATAGGAAAACTGATTAATTTTTCCCGCAATAGCGAAACATTTTTCACAACTCGTTTTCACTGTTGAAAATGAGTTTTTATTGTTATTTTATTCACAAGTGTGTTGAAAAACGTCGTATGATACACGTGTGTATTGATGATTACCGTCCTCTGTTCTATTATGAGCCTCGCCTAACGGCTCGGCTCATAAAAACACCTCGACGGTAATCACCAATGTTACACACTAGTACCATAATGTACTATTATCTCACGAAGGCAGTTTGGTCTTTATTGTGTGTGTGCACATGCATATGCACCTTGTTTGTGTGTGTAAGCTCGGGAACGCTCCATGGACGAATGAGCACTAAGTTTACACACACAGAAACAAATATAAATACAGAATTAAGGCCAACCCGCCTTCGTGATATCAGGCGTGGGGTCAGTCGAGTAATTGAAAAATCTAAGTAAAAGTCAAAAGTTTATTCAGGACCCTGGGATCACTTAGAATAGTTTAAGGATCTAAGTGATTCTCCTAGTCCTTTGCCAGCGCATCCATTTTCGGGACCTAGCTTTCTCATCCTAAATAGGCAAGTTCCAAGATAATCGAAGAAAACGACTACTTAGATAAAATTTTATTTCACCCTGATCCAGAATGCTGAGCAGTGGCTTCGGCAGTACGTGAGGGTCATACCAACTCGTATCGAGGACTTGTTAGCTTTAGGAATCAATATGTGGTCAAGATTCTGACACTGTGATGTGTAGTTTTGTCAGCATAACGAAAATCTCCGTCGACGACTTATAAATGACGGCGAGCGCTCGTGGTGTAGAACATAACCATTGATAAATCAGAGTGGAACTCAAAGTGGAAACATAACCATTGATGGATCAGAGTGGAATAGGGCCTTGAAAGAGTAACGTTCTGACCGGTCAGTAAGTAGATGGGTGACCGCTAGTAGCATTAGTAATGCTTTCATGCTTTGGAAGGCACGATAAATTGTCATTTCCGGATTAAGGGTTAAGCCATGACGCAGGTGTTAAGGCTTAAAAATAGGACTCTTACCATCCTGAAAATTATCTATTTCTAACAAAACCCACATGAATGCGAAATCCGCCAGCAAAAGTAAAAGTGTGAATACCAAAACTAAATAATGAGGTGATGAAAGCTCCTGCAAGTCCCGGCCAAACAAATCCATCGCTGTGAGTTGCTGATATCTTTCTGATAGATTGTAGGTAACTCGAGGTTCTTTGGAAGCAGTTGCCGTCATATTACTTCCGTATTGACTCAACAAGATCACAATCATTAGGCCAAGATCTATTCAAAAGAACGTGCTGTGTGTGTATCTATCTAGTTGATACACACGTAGAATCTCAGGCGCGGGATAAATATAAGAAGCGTAAGCGTAACGCGTCCGCGTCGCCACTTCTATACAAAAATTGCGCCACGCAACTTGTATTTGTCCCGCACCTAAGGGCGTAAATCATATATATATATATCTACGAGTATACTAGCTGCGCTCATAAATGATATGCGATAAAAGGCAGCCTATGTCCTTCCCTGGGATACAACCTTTATTCATGCCAATTTTCAGCCTAATTTGTTCAGTGGTTTTGGCGTGAAAAGGTAACAAACAGACAGACAGACAGAGTTACTTTCACATTTATAATAATAGTATGGATCATTGGCGAGCATGAAAATTATGAACACTTTTGAATGATTTCGGATACCTTCATTTGTCGATCACCGCTTTTTTTGAAACGAATGCAGCCTCTAGTTTAAGATAGCTTTTCTACTTCTCGGAGTTGGCTCTTGGCTTTATTTCTCGTCAATAAGGTGTTCCTTGTCTCGGAAAAGTGCCTTTTTATAGCTATTTCACGGAAAGTTTTGGTTTTGTGATACGAAATATTGACTTTAGATTTGAAGATTTGAAAAGATACTAGTACTAATGGATTGTCTATTTTGCCAAAAAACTTATAGGTTTGCGATCGTACAGCATTTTAAATAATGCTTCTGCTTTCATTGTCTTATTTTTTTTGGTCTTTTTGGAGGCTAACAAGTTGATTTAGAGTCCGAAACACGGATATTCGTAAGAGGACAAAAGTAGCAGATATCGGAGACCGTATTGCGAAACTTAAGTGGCGCTGGGCAGGACCCTTGGCCAGATTTGGTGATGGCAGGTGGTGTAAGGCTTTGACCAAATGGTACCCAAGGGGAAGTGCTAGAAGCCGGGGCAGACCAGCAGCTGGGTGGATAATATAGAGGCCATTGAGGGAAAGACATGGATGAGATCAGCTCAGGACCGATGAGAGTGGCGTTTGAAGGAGGAGGCGTATGTCCAGCAGTGGGTTATATCTGAGCTGCCAATGATGATGATAAAGTTGGTTTAGGTGCTAGGTATTAAAACAAAATTTCCTGTTTTACAGAATTTAAATGTTGGCATAGTTGTCTCCTGGTAGAGAATATTTATTTAATTTAATTGAATACGTGTAAGTTATTATATAATAATGTTTTCATCGGAAAATATCTCGATACCAAAGGCCAATCGTTCAGTTTTACGCGCGTCTGATTTTAATTAATTGAGAACAACGAATACATTTTAAATTGCCATTGGATATTTGAGGAGCCGTGTTGGTCAATTGGGAACATCATCGGGAATATCTAGAGTTTTGACCATGAGGTCGTTTGAGTCCCGACTGTGAATCAATGAATTTTTCGTTTCGGATATCGTATCGTATATTTATTATTTACAGTAAATGTAAGTTCGTACGAGTTAGGTAGTGGCCAACTTTGGTGACGGAGTTTTTAGGCCGCCTTAAGGCCTCCGTCATCGCTTAGCGTCCGACAATTTAACGTGCCCTCCGAAGCACGGAACCACTCAGTTGATAATGTCACTAATAGGAGGGAACCTGCAGCAAATATAATTTTTAGATAAAATATTTTTATCGAGAATATTTTTGCTATCATATTTTGGTCAGCTTCTTATAAAACTAAAACTCTCCGCATATTTGTTACATAACAAAATTACGTACCCTTAATCGGGTTTATTCCTAACCTCCCCACTAGTGGGATAGTTGGGAATAAAAATTCCCAACGACCACACTAGCCTCCCCATCAGTGTGGTCGTAATACTGTTTAAATAAGACTCTAAATACAGTTATATAAAGCTTAAATTTGTTTGAAAACTACATCAAAGTAATATTTAGGTATCGGGCTATTTTCATCGGAATTTTAATTGGTTCAGTGAACTGTAGGGTCCAGCGGGATCTTTCAAAAGTTTGCTCTTTATTGGACTTGCAAAGTCTGTTATTGACTTGAGATTTTGATTTGTTAATTAATGAATACTTGGATAAACTTTTATAAATAGCAGGATTATTTATGCTTTAAGACACATCCGCCAGATTCCACATTCGTCAGATCATTTATTTATTCCACATTCATCAGATTTTTTTTACCTCTGACGAAACGATGATTCCTCGTTCGTCAGATTCCAATATTCTACATTTCTGGCTAACCTAACCAAATGGGTCGTTGGTTAGGTTATGTTAGGATAGTGAAAGGAAAAAACCATGCGCAAGGCGAGCGAGCGAAGCGAGTGTGCCGCGGCAGCGGCCGCCGAAGCGCCAGAAATAAATAAATCTGACGAAAGGGTCATTAGAAGTTATCCACATCCGTCATTCATGACGAAACTGAACTGAAATTATACAAAAAACTACTTCTGACGAAAGTGGAATCTGACGGATGTGTTCTAAATCTTATTTATACATATAAATAAACTAAATCTTTCACCAGAGTTGGCCAGTCTTACACGAACCTATTTACTTATACCAATGTAAAGTTGAAATCGCAAGTAAAGAAATACAGCCTATTATTTGAAAGTGTCGGACCTTTATTATATCGTGTATCAAACGATTCATAATAATTATACCGAAATTATAGTTATTGGATAATATGCTTTTGTATAATATACTGAACAGTAACTTGGATTCTCCAGCCTTACTCGCTTGCGTCAAATTTCGTGTACCTGACAAGCGAACGCGTCACACTCCTCTATTCTCACTACAGCACCTTACCACGAACTATGCTATGAACGCACCATTATACCGTATCTGCTCTGAATATAACAAATTTTTCTCCAGTGTAGACATTTTTAACAATAACAAAAATAACTTTAAGAAATCTATAGTAGACATCTTACTATCTGAATAACACTCACTCACATAGGTACACCACACTAAATCACATCACACCCTTTCTCACACACACACACACACACACACACAAATACACACACATACAACACCCCACACACAACACACACTTCTTGCATTTATATCTTCATACAACAAACTTATGTAGGTAATCTGTAATTATCCTTATTTTAAATTACATTAGTACACTAGTAGGTATAACAGAATACAGATTACTTTAAAATATTTTGCAAGTAGGTACCTACTTGTATAAGTCATGCATGAGCTATTATAGTATGATAATGTGTAGGACTGTTATAAATTCTGTACTAGCAAGAGAGACCTATAATTGGCTGTTTATACCTTATACTAATTAAGTTTAACTATGTAATTCTTTGTAGCTGTTGGTCTTTTCAATAAATATAAATAAAAATACTCGGCCTAGTAAAACTTTAGAGTTACATGAATTCAGCTTATTCGTCTACAAGTTTTCAAATACATTTTAATATCATAGAAACGAGAAAACAGTTTTGGGCTATAAAATAAACTTTTCGTAGGCAACCGAGGCTTAAGTTAGGACGAAATTACATTATTATTAGCTTCCGTCCTCGGCTTTGCTCGCGTCTCTCAGATCTCTATCAAAACTTTTGAAATTTCATCCAAATGCTCACAAACTTTCACATTTAAAAATTAAATAGTACTCATTAATAACCGAGAAAGACAATTGTGTTTTTTGTAAACATATCAATATAAAATGTCATCGTGTAGGTGAAACTGTTTTGCCTACGACACGACGCACACCGCCTGCGTAAATTTTTTTTCAGTATCAAAATGTACTTCAGCGATACAGACTTGTCGCCGTGCAGTTTATTTATTGTAGGTATTAGATCATTTTGTCTATGAAACGTTTGCGCGTCTTCATATTTTTTTACAGCTTCTTCTTCTTATCGTGTCACCATCACACAGTTCACATCAGTTCTTTCGAACCAGTGAGGTGAAAGGATTGTAAGTGCGCCTCAAAGAGGCTCCTTTCGTGCACTTGACACATGTTTTCGAACTTTGTAGGTTCTACGACATGCCGGTTTCCACACGATGTTTTCATTCATCGTTTGAGAGTACTGGCATAGTGCACATACATTTTTTACAGCAATATCTGCCTTAAAACTATGGTGACTCCAGTCTACGCTCAGCCTAAGTCCGACCTTCAATTATTTTCTGATATCACTAACTAGCGAGTCTAATGCATTTCTTGTTACGGAAATATTTAATATACGTATGTAAATTAAATTAACAATAAACATGGTGTTCATTATAAACATATAGGATTACTTCATTTTATTTATATTTAGACTTTTCATTGGGCATTTTTTTACGTTAAAAACAATAACATTTGATGATCTAAAAAGTAAGCAAAGCATTAGTTAGTGGTCAGCCCTGGCGAAGGAGTTTTTAGGCCTGATTTTCCACTATCAACAATTTTGATATAAAAAAAAATTCACTAGGACTGTGTCACTACTCGTTAGCATTTTGCGGTATATAACACAGTTTGGGGCCTAGATTTCATAAGATTTAGTAATTTTAAGAGTATTATTGAAGAATTAAAAACATATTTTGGCTAATCAGACCTTATAATGTAGGTATAGTAGGATGGTATAGGTGCTAGGAAAGCCTATTCCATCTCAAACAATGTCCCAGACACTGCAGCGTCCCGTCAAGTGTAGGCATAGGTTGCCTCCTGACGCTGTATAAATAATGTAATATAGATGTAAAGGCCTAAGTTTTTGTTTATGTTGGTATAATTTGTCTTTCATGAGTTTCCTTTTACTCAGTAATTTTTTTTTGTCTTATTTGCGGGCTTCGCTAGATTAGATACTGGTCTCTAAATATATCATAGCCGTAGATACCTACCAACATAAGTTACGAATATTTTCTAAAAAAACTAACTGTATTTCTCACAAACCTACTCGAGTAAAACCGCAGTGCATTAGATAGGTGGCAAAAGTGGGTATGCATGATCAATTTACACACCAATTACATTTCATAGTATAAAATCAGGCCACATCTAGGTCTCCCACAGAAATCAATAAACAATCCAACAAACATTTTTGAAGATGAAGGTGCTATTTTTCTTCTTCGCAATCCTTGCCATGTTCTCAGCAGTGGCATTTGGTGATCAGGGTGCTAGTAAGTATCTCATGTTTTTTTAACTCTTAGCCTAGAGCTCCGTTGGGATAGTTTGGGGGAGACATTTTCCCAGCAGTGGGACGAGATAATGATGTTGAATAAAAATAAGAAACAGCACTGGTGGTCTAGTGGTAGCGGCCCCGCTCTCCGGCAAGGTTGTTGGTTCGAATTCAGTCGTGAGCTTGCATACGTTCTTACAACGTTCTGAACCCTCAGTAGGTAAGTGGATAGGTGATGGCTGGTGGCATTATCAACTCTGGTCCAGCTATTAAGTCATCAAGCCAAGATGGAGGCCTGAAAGCGGCATAAAAACTCCGTCACGATAATTCGGCACTAACTCATACGAACTTAGGTACTTAAGTTTTTTATGCAAACATTTTTGTCCCCCGAGAGCTTGTTCTTTTGTGATTTTCTCTGAATTTGTGACATTACTGTTAAGTAGCCCCTTTTCTAGACTCCGGTGCAAGCAACAGCAAAGAACTGGGCCAGTGCACCACTGACGGAGACTGCACGGGGGACTGCCAGTGCGTAGCTTTCAACTGCCTGTGTCCTTGACCAACAGACGATGATCGTGACAGCCTGGCTTAAAAAACATCTGAAAATATTACAATTGAGATTTTGAATAGAAATGCTTTAAGATCTTCAAAATTATCTGTTTGAAAACCCAGGCTTTAATCATGTCTTGATAAAAATAAATACATATTTCTGAATTATTGTTTTACTCAGTACCTACCTGATGTATTAAGCTTCGATCATTCTGTTTTCAAAGGTTCAAAACCCGCAAGGATAATAGGTGCAAGTTTTGAGATACATTTTAATTGGTTAGATCAAGCATTATTACCCTACATAAACTAAAACGAGTAATTTTATCATAAAGTAGAATTTTCTTATGAATTAGTTTTCACTATCACAAATACATATTATTACATAGTAAGATAAGATATAAATTAATTATTATAGAATTAAAATAACCGAAACAAAGAAATACTTTCAGACAAAGTGCTGTTCAATAAATTTTAAAGAACACCAGTTATAGGCACAACTTGTCCAGGAGCCATATTCCCGTTCTTATTTTCGTTCGTTTGATGAATATTCGGATGTTTCTTACTACGATTTCTGACTTCAAGCGCCAATTTTTCTGTTTGGAATATTTGGTTTTAGGTTAAGACCGTTTTTGTGTTTGTGATCTTATCGACTGAATACAATGTAGCTCGTAGTAAGAAGCATCCTAATACTCATCAAACGAACTAAAAAACTAGATTGCTATAAATATTATTGTTTTTAGGTGGTTATCGACGTGTCCGTCGAGGGAACAGTGACGAGTGTGAAGCTAACGCGGACTGCGGGAAGGACTGCCGATGCGAATACAACTTATGCAGATGTTAATTATAATAAAAACTATTGGCAACGATATGAGCACATTTCTCCACTTTTAGACAAACATTTAATTCTGTAAATCTAGAGCAATTAAGAAATACATGGCCTTTAAATTTGTGATCATGTTTTTGCTACAAGGAATATAATAAATAATAATTATATAAATAATAATAATATAATAATATAATATAATATATACAATAATCATAATTAAATTCTTTCAAGGCGTCTGGTCGAAGCGACACGTGATCCGAGAGCTGGCACATTTTTGGCTCAAAGGATCAGCATTGCCATCCAGCGTGGTAATGCCGTCAGTGTTTTGGGCACGCTTCCGACTGACAGTGACCTGGATCAGTTGAGCTATCTATAGATCGTTTGTAACGATCCTTAGATAGCTTGACTAATCCTGTTGTATTTTGTAAATGTATGCAAATATGTAGTAGCTTAGTTTCTGTAAATAAACATACAATATTTTATAAAAAAAAATATGGAAAAACAAAGTGTACGCGGCATCTCACAGAGAGTTAATTAAAAAGAAGCCAGCAAGCTAAGCCAATATATACTATTTTATACTTATTACATTTTTCAATATTGTATAAAATGCCTAGACCTGGGGGGTTACTATGAACTCCTATTGCCTGGCAGTTTTCGAACTAAATGTCAATTTCGAATAACCCGGTTCACTAAAGAAACTTCGCAACTTATCATGTTTTCTCGCTTGCACACTAGTACAGTCACAATGTGTAAGCGAGAGAGCATGATAAACGCAGTAAATTTCAGATTTGTTTCTTTATGTCAGAATTGACAAGCAGTTCAAAAACTGCCTGGCAATAAGAGATCATGCTAAGCCACCTGAACTGCAACCATTAAAGTACTAGTAGGTACCTAAATCTTGATGATGAAGTTCCTACTTCTCTTTGCGCTGTTGGTCATCCTCTCGGCAATGCCTGTTGAAGCTGACCGTGACAGGTGTGCCAGTAAGTATCTTTTGTTTTCATTAATTTGTATTTGCCTCTGGCTATCCTTAGATATCAAATGCTCTGGAATACTGTCTACTGCGCTGTGGGGATACAGTCGTGATTATTGGAACGAATTTCCTTTTCCGACGGTATCGAGGATGGAGGCTAGAAAAAATGGGATCGATTTTACCGTCACGTCATATCGCTGTCTCCGGGGAATAAAAGGATAACTGCAATAATTACGTTTTAATACCAAAAAGAAAACCGACTTCAATTTTTGACTCGAAACGCGGTGTGACTCAGGGCGTCAAGCTGTCGATTCGATTTCTATTTGTGACATGGCTAGGAGGAAGGTGTTTAGAGTTTTACGGGGAAACTATCAATCCCTCAGGAATAAAATTTGGACCACCACCACCTCTGGAGTATACCCTTTCGAACAATCGCGTAACAAGATACAAAAAAAAAAGAAAAAAAATCATACAGACGAATTGAGAACCTCCTTTTTTGAAGTCGGTTGAAAACACTTTACAGGAGAAGTAAAAAACATGTTTTCTTTGATAACTTCACATCTACAACTATCTGTTTATCAGACCGACAGACAGACAGACGGACAAAAAAGTGATCCTATAAGGGATTCGTTTTTTCCTCTTGAGGTATGGAACCATAAAAATGATACGCACTATCATTATTTTCGGAATAATTTCTTATGGCCATTTACAGTAATGTGGAACTCCAGTACCTACTAAGGACCGGGGTCTAAGTAGGGAGCTTTCGAAACGAGAGTCATGGGAAGTTCCTTTTTGTTCCATCTTAGACCTCAATGTTGCTTAGCATCCGGCAGAGTGAGGTCAAAACTTTAACCTTAAATAATCATTATTCGTCACTTGACAAGTCTCCAGGTAAACATGTATGTAACATTAACTGTTACTAATTATTATAAATTTTAAAAGTGTAATTGTAATGCGTTTTGCTAAGCTAGTGTAACTGATTACATCGAAGCGTTCGTTAATTAGCGAATTATTTTGAAAATAAGTTGAGCATAAAATTGTTTGATTATTGCTAATTGCACAAAACGGTATAAAAGGAGAGTTTTAGGAATTTTCAAGCAAAGAAAGAAAAATGGCGAAACTTGTAACTCTCTTGATCGCTTTTACTGTTTTGTCAGTAGTCGTGGTGTCCGTCCGTGCCCAGTGGTGGGAAAGGCAAATGCTGATGAATGGTAAATTAAGATTCATTTTTCTAAAAGACTTGTTGTAACTAAAGGTATTCACGAAACGTCCATTTGGTAGACGTATCGTGAATGTGTACCTCTAAATGAGTTCAAGTGTTTCTTATGGATGGATAGGATGGTAGTAGACTAGGCTCACTATGGGGAAACTATGGTGATAATAAAATTCGTTGTTCTGTTATTATTGTGTACAATAAAGAGTTTTTCATTTATTCATTCATTCATTCAAATATTTCAGTTGAGCTTGGCTGCACTTCTAATGGAGATTGCGGAGAGAATTGCTTATGCATCGGTGGGAATTGCGCGTGCCCACGAAGGCCATTCGTGAATCAGGGTTGGTAAACATTTTGAAAGTTAAAAAGAAACTTAGATGAAAAGGTGAGGTTTTACACTTAACGCCATCTGAAAAGTCAACCCTTTTAAACAATCGGTATAGGCACGGTAGACAGCTAGGTACCTACTGTTTCAAAATTCATATTTCAATACATTTTTTTAACATTATCTAAGGATCTTAATCACAAAAAGATCTGAGGAAATGTCTACCGCACCTTGGGGATATCGTAATGATGTTTTTTTCAGCTAATCTTGGCTGCACCAGCAACTCAGAGTGTGGAGAGAACTGCTTATGTATTCATGGTAACTGCGCCTGTCCCCTACACGAGTATGTAGACGGCGGTAAGTCAAAAAAGCATTTATTCTACCTAACTAAAAGAGGTTATTCCCGCTCGTCCCTACGGTTCGTCCCCATCGGGGATGAGTGGGATTTTTTTTGTAGCGTTGACCCACACTACATACGAGGATTAAGTAAGTTCGTATGAGTCAGTGGCCAAATCTGGTGACGGAGTTTTTAGGCCGCCTTAAGGCTTCCGTCATTTCTTAACGACTTAATACGAAATAGCCGGGACCGACAATTTAACGTGCCCTCTGAAGCATGGAAGCGGTCAGTTGATAATGCCACTGGTCACCCATCCACTTACTGACCGTACGTTGCTTGACTTAGACGATGTATCAAGAACGATTTATTCGAAGGTGGTGAAAGGAGTTTCGTGCATCATTTTTAATGATTTTTTTTTCAGGGTTACGGAACCAATGCGTTACTAATGGGGATTGCGGGCCAGGCTGCTACTGCCTACAAGGTAACTGCTCTTGTCGATACAGATTATATAAATGAATAAAAATCTGCAAGATCTGACTGGTTGTTTCATTTATTACCAACTAGATCGCGACATATTGTAAAAAGGTTAAAATTCAGGCTTTATACAGGGTTTTGTAAAACACCGGTAACCTCTCAGGACTGTATTACTATCATCTTAGACAACAACTCTTGTTCTATGATTTTTTACAAAACATAATACATTTACCAAAAACAAACCTTCAAGATTTCTTTGTCCTATCTAACACATTTCAACTCTGTATTAAATAGGTAAATTTCAAGCGCCCCCGCCGCCCTAACCCCGCTCTCTCGCTGTTGTACTATCGCTTTATTTTGCTTCACTTCGTAACACACACTGCATTCGTAATATTTAGAGCGTTCAATTTAAATATTTTTATTTTTGTATGAAAATCTGATGAACTAATATGATCCATTTTTAAAAGTCATAGAAGAAATAGATAGATAGAAAATACTTTATTGCACACCACATAAAAAGTAAAACAAAAACATACAAAAAACTTAACTATGATATACAATCGGCGGTCTTATCGCTAAAAAGCGATCTCTACTCTAGAACAAAAGTTGTTGTCTAAGATGATAGTAATACAGTCCTGAGAGGTTACCGGTGTTTTACAAATAACCCTGTATAAGCCTACTCGTAGCACAGAATAAATAACGTAGGTATTCGTACTGCAAATTTTCAGAATTTGTAGGTACGATCAGCAACAAAAGTTCGTGAACAATTTGAAGCTTTTGAATTTTTTGTTGTTTTGGAGCTCGTAGGATGGTACGAGTAACTTGAATTTTTTCCTTGTTCCACTTTTTACAAAATACTTAATTTGTCATCACACCATGACGAAAAATTATTCATGAACTCATGTAGCTGAGTGTACTAGCTATTGAGCATCTGAGCCAATTTGAATATAGAGCAGAACTCAGGCATTTATTGGTCTCCAGACAAATGGAATCTGCTCTCAGATTGTAATGGCGTAATCACGAACAAATTCAGTAAGGTAATGTAGATTTTTGGAAAAAATAAGGGAATGCCCACATTCTTGTAAACATGAACCTCGTTATTTCAAATAGACAGCCACACTCAGATACATTTAATGGACGCCTAATAGGAATAATTTGAATACTGGTTTCTTCGTTATGTTTTTCTTCACCGTTTCAAGCTCGTGACACGAACCTCGTGATAGTGCGTAACTTACCATTTAAAAAAAAAACTTAGTGGTTTCTTCGGATTGAAAGTCAAGCCAGTCGTAGGTGCTACGACTAGCATAGTTAATTAATTATTATATGTAAGTTTACCAGAAGATTGAAGACCCTAAGAATGTAAACAAAAACTTGTTAACTAGGTACCTTAACGAGCTTAGCAAATACTTTGCAAGTAAACCCGCCGTGGAAACTAGTATACATAGCTCCACTCCAGCACATCTTGTTGGAGTTAATGAATAATTTAAAGTGTTTTCTGAATAACGACGGCCGCTTTTGAACAGAACAGAAAATCTTTGTAAAGTTGCATTTGAGGGGACTTCATTCCTAAAAATATCATTAACAAAAATTCGAACGACCTCAAAGTATGTATAAATAAAATAAATAAATAATGCTGGACATTAATAATAACTATTAAAACTTCATGATAGCTATACATACTGGCATACCTGCCTCTAAAAATGAAGATATCCCCAAATAATACATTCATTATGGTAAATAAGTATTTCATACGATGGTTCATTATAATAAGTGGGACTTTGTGACAAAAAAAAACTCTACAAAGCTCAAACACTGAACAAACATTCGTATTAATTACTTAAAATTTTGTTATTAGAATCGAACCTACTACCTGTAGCATGACAAGGTATACTGCCGAATACATCGTTCAAAATACAGCAACCGCATTTCAGAAATTAGATATAAGAAGTTGGTTACTTACTCAAGTGAAATTAAAAAACTTTGGTGACTCAAGCTAATATTTCACTAGTTCGGAGTTATTGTTCAAGATTTAGTTAATATTGCTACTTGTAGACTATTTTAAGACTAAACACAGAATTATATGGCTAAGGCCAATGTTGTTAAAAAAATATAGATATGTTACGAGTACAAGCGCATAATCATTAACACGTTGGCTGCCAACTACGAGTATATTCGTGGCAACGTATCTAGGATCCAGCGCCAGCTACGAGTTTATACGTAAATGTTTAGTTGAGGCTACCTACAAAATTAAAAGCGTTGGCAGTGTCAACAGGACGGGAATCGATTGGTTGCCATTGGAAATGAAACTTACAAAATAAAATGAGAACACTTTCATATATATTTTTTTCAGAGTTAGCTAAGATGTGCTGCTAGCTACGTAAATACTCGTAGTGATGATTTTGTATGGATGGCAATGGGTATAGGTTTTTTATACTACGAATATATTCGTATGGCAGCCAACGTGTTAACATATCGAAACAGTCCAGCAGCCTTATTGTCTAACTTGAAATCCATTCTCATTTGTCAGCCCAATAGACCTCAACCAATGACATATTAGGGAAATGACAATTGAAGTCCAGAATGGGTTTCAAATGTCAAAATGAAGCCCATGTCCATTGCCAGATGAATTATACAATAAGGCCCCTGGTTTTACTTCAGTTTGCTTCAGTCAACCAGAGCAACGTTTTGTCAGTGACAGTCACGTGTTCCAAGCTCGAAGTTTAAACTTCGATACTATGAACATAACGTATCTATAGTTTATTCAATATCATTGGCCAAGGCTCATTGTTGTTTGTCACTCAATCATTGTTATTGCCATACTTACTGTTCGCGCGGAACAAACTTTAAATAAAAGAGAGATTTGCATGTAGATTATTATAATGAAATTTAGTTATTACAATATAGTTAGGTTTTGGGACTTAGCAAATACAATCTTTCGTAGTGAAAATTAGAGGGCTGGACACGTCCGTCGCTCGTGGAAGCGAGCCGAGAAGGGACGAGAGGGTTGAAGTTGCGTCACCAGGCGGAGGCGTCAGGAAGCATGCGTCTCGATAGTGCTCCGAGGTTGTCTTCTTGTAGGTCGCGTTTCGTTGCAGGCGATTGTGTGAAACGGCGCGAACACTTACTACATTGTAGAGGATGCTAGATGAGGCCGTGTGAATATGTATGTAGCTAAAGATCGGTTGGGCGTACTGTAATTTGTTATTTTTTTATCAATAACAGCTTATACGTATTTAGTCCAACTCCCTGGTTTAAGCCGTGTTCTTCTCGGGTCCAGACCCGAGTTACAGTTCGCCCAACCGGTGGACTACAAACCGGTTGTTAGTCCCACAGTTTCATTTTCACCCAGTCCGTACTCACCCGGTTTACTTTATGTACAAGAAAACAAATATTGAAGCAATTTTTGATGAAAAGTACTTTCAGGCACAAATGTGTTCGGCTTTAGGTAAATTTCTACTCACCCCGCACCTGTAATGGCCGGAATGAATGGCAATGGGGGGAGACTATTGAGGGGGTCAACACAACAAGATTTTGCTAACAAAATCCTATAGAACCAAAAAATATAGTGAGATTCTTGAAACTTGAAAATACTAGGTCTTTATGTAGATTTGAATCTTGAAAGCTAAATGGTGTGTCAGGAGAACAAGCTTGTAGCATTATCTAAAAGACCTGGCTCGCTGCCAGGGATCACTGTCTTACTCCAAGTCTATATTTCAGACCATTTCTACAAAATGAACATCAACCAACATCTAGTTAGGCTATTGTCCAAATGGTTCATACAATTTTAAACAGGATCGCGACCGTATTCTTCAGCAGATGGCACATTTTCTAGAAGTTAGAATTTCATATTAAGTGACAAATTGCAAATTCCACAATTTTAAACAACTATTTTATTTTAAACAGATTTTTTTATACACAGCTGTTCAAATCTATCGATAAATTGCATAAAAACTCATTGCTTTATTCAATTTAGATTTCATGCCTTCAAAATTTCTAGTTATTATAGCTTTATCTGGCAATCCTAGTTTTATATGGCAAGTCACGGTGAGGAACACAAACACCACTTTGTTTCAAGCCCTTATCATGAACATATGCACGAGTTGCTCCGTGAACAGATGTGCTTAGCTTTGCGTGATACGAAATAATAGTTGAAGAGTGTAAAGTAAGTTTTTTTTTTTTTTTTTTATTTTTTTTTTATTTATTGATTTATAACAATTACATTGTCTTAACAGTAGGGACACCAAAGCGACAATGGAATTACAAACAACATAAATTACAAGCAACACAAATACTTAGTAGCAGCGACTGTGAATTTCGCCAATGTAGTGTTAAAAACATCTATATCCTCCGAAGTGCATAAGCTATTGATAGCACTTAGGGCTCGCGTGAAAGGTGCTTTGCTGAGGAGGTTAGTCCTTGCGTTCGGGATCATCAGCAGCCGAGGCCGCCGCCGCGCGCCCACAAGCTGGTCCGGCACGTACAGACCGACACACATCAACACCCGCGGATTGTGCACCATACCTCTGAGCAAACGCACAATATTTTATTTATTTTATTTATTTTATTTTATTTTATTTGGGAAACAAACAGTACATGATGACAGTATAAATAAGGCATATAAAAACACATAAACCAATCAAGTTTCCACCGTTATGTAGATCATATTATGCAAGTGAACAGAAATATCAAACAATAGAGAGAGAGAAAACAAAAAGAAAAATTACTAAACGAAGTTACAAAAATAGTTCTTAAAAAATAGTTCTCCCGGAGTTATTTTTAGCGGGAGTTATTTTTAATGATATACATTATTAAAAATAACTCCCGCCTCACTTCCAATTTATTGTAACCTACCATGCCTAGAACAAATAGCGTAGGGTACATTAATGGATAAAAAGGATACACTCCGTATAATTTTAAATATAAAAACCTAGTAAATTTATTTTGCATTTTTTCTAACATACTTATGTACTTTTCCTCATGAGGACTCCAAATCATAGCCCCGGACTCTAGCCTGCTTCTCACAAGAGCATTGGTAGCGCCATCTATACAATAACACAACACAACACAATTATTGATTATCTATGAAATATCCTTCCCTCTTCCAATCCCAATCATTCCTTCTGAACGTGAACGAAAAAACAAGGAGTCAGTCGTTCTACGAGTGACAGCTGAACTGACAGTTTTGGAAATGTTTCGGATCTGTGCGCACGCAAAATTCTAAAGTTTGAATAACGCCGGCCGGCAAAAAACCTCGCAAGTGAAAATTGTGGTGTGATCCTCAAAGAACCAGCTACGTGAGTCTTTATCCCTTTCTCCAATATCCACCATAATTTCTGGTCCTTCAGCCGCAATACCTTTATATATTTTCTAAATCTACGCAACATTCATCACACGCATCCACTACGCAAAAATACTTTACATTCGCTAAATCTACTACGCATAACGCATACAATACACTTACGCTAATATTTCAATCAAAATAATCAAATACTTGCATCACGCACGCATTTTTTCTTACACGCCGCATACGCAACATATTACCTACGCCGCCATTTTTTCCCGTGTTCACAATTTTATTTGTGTTATTATTCTAACTTGTGTTTTACTACTCAGTGCCTATCTGTTTTACCTACTTTGTGCATTATTGCTATACCTGTGCATACTTTTTTCTGCTATTTTCAACAAAATGTCGCTGGATTCGGATCCTACCAAGTTAAAAAACAATGTTACAATGCTTACTGCGAAACAACAAAGCTTATTCAAGCTAGTGCAAAATATGTACGATCTAAGTGCCGAGTGTAGCATTAGTGACGAAAAGACGATAACAAGATCCGATACCGCTGCAATAAAATCATTTCTTATTCGCATAAAATCGTTAGAAAAGGTACGTCAGGAATTTATTGAGGTGACTGAGCAGCTGAACTTAGCAATATTAGCCGCGCATCCTAAGTCCGTCGTCGACTTCGCGCAGTTGCTCGCATTTGACGAACTTTACTGCCACATCAAATCAGTAGAACACGAGGTAGTCAGTGCCAAATCCGTCATTCCAAAAACTGCAACTAATAATAATTTTGATGTTCTGAAACGCAAACTGCCTGCTTTGGAGTTAGTGTCCTTTGATGGTTCGCCCAACAAATGGGTCATGTTTTATGAAAACTTCACCGCGCTTATACATAACAATACAAATCTCTCTGACGCAGAAAAGGTACAATACCTTATTGGAAAGTTGTCCGGCAAAGCTCTAAGTATTTGCGCGGGCATCCCTCCAATCGCAAGTAACTACGCAATTTTGTGGAATACGCTAAAAGATAAGTACCAAGACAAACGGACACTAGCTACAATGTACCTAGAACAAATACTTAATTTTAGGGGTAGTCAGAACCCGTCTTCTCTCGACTCGTTAGACGCATTCGTAGAACATTTCTGTGCCGCTCAATCCGCATTGAAACAGTTAGGTATTGACGATCTCTCAGACTTTATCTTTATGCACCTAGCTTTATCAAAACTAGACAAAGAGACCGTCAACCTGTTCGAACAAGCGCACCGCGATGAAAAGTTGCCTAACTTCGAGCAATTGTTAAAATTTATAAAAGAACAAAGTAAAATCTACTTGCTGCGTAATACCGGGATAAATACTTCTACTAAACCACAACCAACAAAAACATACAATAAACCGCGATTCCCGGCTACTGCGCACTCTGCGCAAACATTTGTTTCTCAAAATGTGAATAATAATTTTCCTAAATGTGTCTTCTGCAAAAATGAAAATGTACACCCGCTGTACCGCTGCGAGGCCTTCCTCCGGTTGAACGCCGCCGCTAGGAACAACTTCGTTCGTTCTAATAATTTATGCCCAAATTGTCTAGGATTTCACAATATAAATTCATGCCGCTCATACAATAGATGTAGTGTTTGTAATCGCATGCATCATACGCAATTGCATATTGATTCAACTCGAGTTGAATCCGCTAACGCCAACCGCCCGCCGCCGCCGCCGACGGCCGCTCGCGCACGGCCGCCGCTCGCCGCTGCCGCGTGCCACGAGAATAATACCTACGCTGTGCCTCCCTCTGCGGAGCACGCACCTGCGAAGTCCGCGCTTCTTCAACAATTTGACCAAGTGGAACAAGGTCCGAACCACACTATGCACGATAGCGCCGCATTTACCACAACGCGTAATGCGAGTAATACAACAGTACTGCTACCTACCGCTGTAGTATACGTTTATAATGACGCAGGCGAACGACTTAAAATGAGAGTTTTTCTAGATAGTGGATCGATGTGTCACTTCATCACAAAATCATGTTGTGATCGCTTAAATATAAATATAACGCATGCGCCTTCAGAGGTGAGAGGTATCGGCCTCTCAGTTAAACCTGCAATAGGATTTGCGAAATTCACAATACATTCCCGCTTCGACGCACGGTGTAGTTACACGATTAACGCTCGCGTAATGGATACAATCACCGATAAAATGCCGAACGCACAGATAGACACGTCCGAACTTAATCATCTGCGTAACCTGCCGCTAGCTGATGAAGATTTTTACGCACCCGCTGACATTGACTGTCTAATTAGTAACGAGCTATTTCCATTCCTGTTAGGTAGCCGCAAGGTAACTTATCCGGGCTCCTCAGTCGTTGGAGTTGAGACCTCACTGGGGTACGTAGTGATGGGACGGGCAGATTGTGTTCCGTATCCGTATTCGGCTATAAACAACAACCATGTTTATCACGCGGTCATTGAACCCACGCTAGAGGATTTAACCCAGCGGTTCTGGGAACTAGAGAGCGTACCTACTAAAAAACATCTTAGCCCCGACGATGAGGCTTGCGAACGCTTATTCAAAAATACTGTTTCTCGCGATGAGACCGGCCGATACACGGTTGCACTTCCGTTCAAGTACGAACCAACTGAACTCGGTCGCTCTGATATCATAGCAAAAACGCGCCTATTAAATCTAGAAAAACGCCTAAACGCTAATCCCGACTTACGCAAAAACTATAACGAAACATTACAAGATTATATAGATAAAGGTTACCTAATCAAAGTAGATAAACCCGCACCCGGTCCGTGCTATTACATTCCGCACCACGCTGTCTATAGACCCGATAAGGCCACCACTAAAACGCGAATCGTACTAGACGCAAGCTGTAAAACAAGTTCAAATAAATCGCTCAATGATGTTATGTACACGGGACCTAATCTACAAACAAATATTTTTGATCTGTTGATCAATCTTCGATTGTTTCCTATAGCTCTTTCCGCTGATATAGAAAAAATGTTTTTTCAATTAAAATTAAATGAAAATCAGACCCGCTTTCAACGCATTCTATTCCGCTTTAACTCGGACGATCCAATTTCGACCTACGAATTTACCCGCGTAGCATTCGGCATATCTAGTTCGCCATATTTGGCAATGCGAGTCGTGAGGCAGCTTGCTGATGATGAGCGTACACGCTGGCCTGCAGCTGCGTGGGCGGCCGAACGTCATTTCTTCATGGACGATTACGTATCATCTGTATCCACAGTCTCTGAAGCTGAACAGCTGTTTCACGAACTCACGCATCTTTTCAAGGCCGGAGGTTTCAATCTCGTCAAGTGGGTCACTAATAGCACCGAGCTAATGCAACGCATTCCTATAGATAAACAAGCTCCTGATATCGTAAATTTCGATGAAAACAATAATAATATTAAAATTATCGGTCTTCAATGGAAAACCCATGAAGATTCTTTCTTTTTCAAGGTAAATTACGCTAACCACGCTAAATGTACTAAACGCATAATACTTTCGGTGGCCGCCCGCCTTTTCGATCCGCTATCTTTTCTCGGCCCGGTCACCGCGCTTTTAAAATTACTTGTCCAAGAATGTTGGAAACGCAATTTGGATTGGGATGACGACGTTCCCGCGTGCATAGCAGACCAATGGTCTCAATTTCAAAATGAAATTCACGTATTAGAAAATATAAAAATTCCACGCCATGTAGGTATTTTTCAAAATTCGCGAAACATTTCGCTCATTGGTTTCGCTGACGCGAGCGAAAAGTGTTACGGCGCCGCTATCTACTTACGAGTCAGCCAAGGTGAGAGTGATGTAGGCGAAGTAATTTTACTTTGTGCGAAATCAAAGGTTGCTTCTTCAAATAATGTTGTCACCCTGCCGCGACTCGAACTTTGCGCTGCCTTACTCTTATCGAATCTAATCGTAGCCGTACGCGACTCCGTTAGTGAACGCATTCAAATAAATGAAACCATCGCCTTTACAGATTCTACGATTACATTATCGTGGATTCGCGCTCCGCCATTCCGATTTCAAACTTTTGTCGCCAACCGAATCTCCGCCATAAATGAAAACTTGCCAGCTCGACATTGGTTCCACATCCCGGGGAATGAAAACCCCGCTGATATCATTTCGCGACCTGTCATGCCTAGCAAGCTCGCTGATAATCGCCTTTGGTTTCATGGCCCAACGTGGCTCGCACTTCCACTAAGCCAATGGCCGATACAAACTTACGCTAAACCTTTACCGGTCAATGAACTACCCGAAACAAAAATGAATACATATGCCGTTCAATCCGTTGAACAGCCCGACGTACTATACAACCTAGCTAATCGGATGTCAAAGTGGAATCAATACCTACACGCAGTAGTTTATGTCCTTCGATTCGCAAAATTATTAAAGTCACGCAGCGAAATATTAGTTCACGATTTAGAAACCGCTCAAAAATACATTATCCGTAGCATCCAAAAGAAACATTTTCGAGAAATAAACATTCCTGCGTTACAAAAATTAAACGTTTTTATTGATAAAGATAACCTCATTCGAGTAGGTGGTCGCTTGAGTAACGCTCAATTAAATTACACGCAAAGACATCCAATCGTTCTGCCCGCAAATGATCCCATCGTATACCTACTGGTCGATCATTCTCACATTGTTAACTCACACGCAGGCCCAAGCCTTCTTCTAGCTTTGCTAAGACAGAACTATTGGATTCTCTCTGCTAGAAATATGATACGTAAACGCTTGAGAAATTGCAATGCATGTTTTAAAGTAAAACCTAAAAATACTTGCCCTCTTATGGGAGATTTACCCCAATTTCGGGTAAGCGAAGTTAAAAGTTTTGTTTTTACCGGAGTAGACTATGCCGGTCCGTTCTACGTAACGCCTTATCGCCGTCGTGGAGTAAAAAGTGTTAAAGCTTATCTCTGCTTATTCGTTTGTCTCACTACAAAGGCTCTACACTTGGAGTTAGTTTCCGACCTGAGTTCAGAAATGTTCTTAGCAGCGTTCAAACGTTTTATTAGTAGACGGGGTCCGGTTTCTATGATCCTAAGTGATGGGGGCACTAATTTTGTGGGAGCTAAAAGAAAACTTGATGAATTACATTCTTTTCTAATTTCTAACACGCATAATAAATATCTTGATCAAAATTTGGCTGACTTACGAATTCAATTTAAAAGAAATCCTCCGCTCGGGTCTCACTTTGGAGGCATCTATGAAAGTAATATAAAATCTGTCAAAACGCACTTAAAGAGATCGATTGGGAATCAAATCTTGACATACGAAGAGTTAAACACCGTCTTGGTCCAAATCGAGGGCATTTTAAACAGCCGTCCGCTGTGTGTTTTAAGTTCTGATCCTAACGAACTCGAAGCTCTAACACCGTCGCATTTCTTGAACATAACACCTTTAAAGTATCTTCCTGCTCAGGATGTTCTAGATACACCGGAAAATAGACTAACTCGTTACGAATTATTAAATAAACTCGTTCAAACATATTGGCATAGATGGAGAATAGAATACTTAACCTCACTTCAAAGCAGGCAGAAGTGGAATGTAATAACTGAACCCATACAAAAGGGCCAAATAGTTGTTATTAGAGATGATAATGCTCCAGTGTTGAGCTGGCCTATTGCTGTGGTAGAAGAGCTCTATCCTGGTAGGGATCAGATCACTAGAGTCGCAAGAGTCAAAACCAAGACTGGTTCTTATATTAGGCCTGTTGTCAAACTTTATCGTTTGCCTCTTCAATAAACTCTTGACTCTTTTCTTTCATCGTAAAATGTTATGTCAATTTACTGTAAATAAACATCTACTAAATTCTAAATATCTCTTAGTTTGTTAATCTAATTTTTTGTTTCTTTTAATCATTCATAATTTATATTCAATGCACATAGTGGTTATTCAGAAGGTATCCCTTCAGCCCGGGGAACAAATGGTAGCGCCATCTATACAATAACACAACACAACACAATTATTGATTATCTATGAAATATCCTTCCCTCTTCCAATCCCAATCATTCCTTCTGAACGTGAACGAAAAAACAAGGAGTCAGTCGTTCTACGAGTGACAGCTGAACTGACAGTTTTGGAAATGTTTCGGATCTGTGCGCACGCAAAATTCTAAAGTTTGAATAACGCCGGCCGGCAAAAAACCTCGCAAGTGAAAATTGTGGTGTGATCCTCAAAGAACCAGCTACGTGAGTCTTTATCCCTTTCTCCAATATCCACCAAGCATTATAGAGCACCTTGATGGTGTGGATCACTTGTGGATTAGTTTGTGTGTTAGTAGCCAACTCTGGTGACCGGGTTTGGAAACCGCCATAATATGGTGTGCAATGGCCTCAAATAGCTTTGCTATTAATTAGCAGATAGACTTTCTCAAACTTTAGTGATTATCACAACTATTTAAAAATACATAGACATTGAAACTTCGGGAAATAATATAAATCAATGTATTTCTAAACATCAAATCACTCTGCTACATAATAATCATAATGTGTATTCAAAAATCAACCAATCTCCTATTTTTAAACTAGGCCTTGAATTACAAGGCAGGCAAAACCCGCAAGCTGTAATTAGTAGTCATGTAATAACTCTATCCTTGGCACATAAACAACGAACCCCTCACTATAAACAATGTCGGCTAATTATAATAATTAACATGTTAGGCTGACCCTCCCAATTTCAAGTAACATGACTTGCTACTTTAGGGCAAGAGTTTCCCAAACCTTTCAGCACACTGGTTGTATAACTAAGGTTTGATCGTTCTTCTTGTTGCAGGATTAGTTTTTCAAAAACATTACATTGAATTAATTTTATCACTAGTTTTTTTGGCAGCGGTGTGGTGCAATATGATTTTAAGTGCGTCTCCTAGAGCACCATTCGTCTACTTGACATATTTTTAGAACTAGGTTCTGAAAAAGGCTGGTTTCATCACGATGTTTTACTTCACCATTTGAAAGTGAGTATTGTTGTAAGTAGAACCCAAAATGATGACAATTCAGTGTAAAAATAATATCTATCGAGGGTTCTTGACCCCAGGACCAACACCTTTATGCTAACAAAGGGGAACAAATACAATCTTATCTCAAGAATCAAATCGAAGAATTGTTGAAGAGATCTCACACCGATATCAGAGAATATCTAACAAGTAAGACGCCGTTTACACGATGCCATTCCGGCACTATTCTTGCCTCTTGCTATCTCAAACTCAACGGATAAAGAGCTTAATATATTCTTTGGCAAGAATGTTATACCAGAATGGTTTCGTGTACACGGCGTCTAATACTGCAACTAGAATGGACTCTATATGGCTATGGGCTAATGCCACAAAGTGCTAACTCGGTTCAATTGTTTTATTTTATTTAAGTACCTATTTCTTGTTATTTTTCTATAATGTTAACCGCGCGTGATGCCCTGTAAGGCCCAGTCTGAAAATCAGCGCTGTCTCCCTCACCTGGGAGCAGCACTAAAGCTGAGACTGGACCTTTTTGGCACCACAAAAATAGGTTTTTTAATGATGGATAGTTTGTTTTTATTTTTTATTTTTGTTTATTTTTTTATGTTTCTTTGTACCCACTCGTGTTGTTTAAATGTTTGATGTTCTATTTTCATTGTATTGTGTTGTGTGTGTCAAATAAATATATTCTTATTCTTATATTTTATGCACAAAATTCCCTAAACGAATTCCCCTGTCGTGTCACCAGCTCTTTCAAACAAGTGTGATGAAAGGTTTATAATTGCTCAAAGAGGCTCTTTTCGTGCACTACCTAAACAATTAAATCATTTACACCAAACTCACTAGCATACTCAAATAAACTCCTTAGAGCCTTATCACACTGGCGGTTAACGAGCGGATTCAAAGCAGAACGGGGGCGCAGCGGATTCGCCGCGGGCGCTCGGCGTTCACGCCGCGGTTGCGCCGCGGATTCGCCACGCATTGTAAGATCAGTGACAGAATGAACTTAGCTTAAATCGTATTTTGTTGTTAAAAGTCTTATTTATTACGACAGGTTGACTTTTTACGACGAGTGTACAAAATGTAGTTCACACGTGCTAATTCGCGGCGTGTCCGCCGCGCGACCGCAGCGTGGTCGCCGCGCGCCCGCTCCGCTTTGAATCCGCTCGTCGACCGCCAGTGTGATAAAGCGGTACAATTTCGTCTTAGCAAAGTTGGTCTGTGCTTGCAACACATAAACTGCAGGCGTAGGTATTACAACGGATATTGCGCCGCGAACAACTGACGATCAGTGGCACACTTAAGTAGTCATACAACGATAAGCCTGTATTTTCAGGCGACGGGTACCGTAACTTGACGATCGTCATTTCAATATTATTAATTCTGATAGTCACTTTCTTGATTATTTTTGGCTACCATAAAATACACAAAACTATATTGTAGTAAGAACTAACTGGTGACTTACTTAATTATTAACTACTAGCTGCGCTCCCGCGGTGTGACCCGCGATCCCTCGGAATTTTTTCATTTTTTCGGGATAAAAGTTAGCCTATGTCCTTCCCTGGGATACAACCTTCAACCATGCCAAATTTCAGCTTAATCTGTTCAGCGGTTTGGGCGTGAAAGCGTAACAAACAGACAGACAGACAGAGTTACTTTCACATTTATAATATTATTGTATAGTATAGTATGGAAGTATGGATTAGGTAGGTACTTAATTATTTGTTACAATATATATTGCCCTTAACATTTGCAATGTAGAAGGCCGATTGAGCTAAGAAGATAAAGTTGTAAGTAAAAAATATATTTCTTATCTTGTCCTTTATCTGGTTGAGTGTGGTCTCTGCCTACCTCTACGAGAAAGTGAAAAATGTATTGACGTAAATACGTCCGTGAAATGCCGGCCCCTGCTTCATAGCTTCAGCAGTTATACAATGCGCATCCGCCAACTTTGCTTATAAATCTGCAGTCGGATACTCGCATCGCTGGCTGCCCATTGTACTGTCTACGATACTTGGATACCACGCAATAAACTGCCACACTTTACAACTTAAGCTGAACGAATGCAAAGGCTACACTTATTTTATACATTTTTCAACACACTTGCTCATAAAGTGGCTCTATGGTCACCGCAATTAGGCACATAATGACACCCATAATTAAACTGTGACTTTTTCATTACTGTAACTCACTAGTGAGTAATAGATTTTTTTTTAATTTTATTGGTTAAGTTGCTTTGTTCTTAAAAAAGTTTTTATTCAGAAAAAAGATCGTGTTCAATAAAACAAATAAATTAATGTTGCTATTGCTTGCTCATTTCATGCAACTTCTTATTTAAATAGATAATTTTAACTCGTACGTGTTTAATAAATAAAACTTTCACTCAAATATAACTTTTGTTTTCTCTGTAATAAAAGAAAACTTTAAATTCCCCATTTTGTTTGTGGCAGAATAGGCCGCAAACCCTATGCGCAGCGCGGAAATATAGTCTGTGGCCGATCGCAATGCGCGCGCATAGGAAAACTGATTAATTTTTCCCGCAATAGCGAAACATTTTTCAAAACTCGTTTTCACTGTTGAAAATGAGTTTTTATTGTTATTTTATTCACAAGTGTGTTGAAAAACGTCGTATGATACACGTGTGTATTGATGATTACCGTCCTCGGTTCTGTTAAGAGCCTCGCCTGACGGCTCGGCTCTTAAAACACCTCGGCGGTAATCACCAATGTTACAAACTAGTACCATAATGTACTATTACCTAATTAGGTTTAAGAGAATTGTGATTCTTGAGTCTCTCTTTTTGAACCAATGCAATAATAGGTGATAGAATCTTGAGAACGCCTCAAACTCCTTCCTCAATTTCCTCAAAATGGTCAAGTGCACGAAAGGAAAGTATTTCGTGCACTTGACAATTGTTTGCTCGTGTGCTAGTGCACGAAATAAGGTTTTTCTTTCGTTTTATTATTGTTTAATTGTTGTGTTATTTTTTCAAACGTAGGATTCTACGATCTTTATTCTTTTTACTTTACAGTAAAAATGCAAAAGGAAATTAATTAGCATAAGTGCATGCGATTCGAATTCAGGTATTTTTGTGAATAATAAAATACTTTTTGTGAACATCGGAAGCCATACAGTGCAGTCGGCGCTCTATAAATTACCTAAAGTTGTTTTTATTAAAATAACTTGCATTTCTGTAGTTTTTCAATGTTTAAATTACTTTTCCATTTACCATAAAAATGCAATTTTCAGCTCTTATGCAATATATATAGTATGTATACTATATAGTACAGTAGGTACCTAATTTTCTTATGTAAACTAGTAATTACCCGACTTCAAAAATAGGAGGAAGTTCTATGTACGTCTGAATGTATGTATTTATGTTCATCGATTAGTTACTCCTTCAATTGTGGACCGATTTTCATCATATTCTCGAGGTGTTCTTTATAGATTTCTTTTTAATATGTAGGTACATAGATAAACATAATTATTTTCATTTATGTTTCAGGGCGTCCTGCGACAACGTGAGTAAAGCTTATGACGGTGAATGTTAAGGAATGAAGAAAAGACAAAGATGATAATAAGAATAACCTACTACAATAGTGGAGAAAAGACAACGATACTTTTCAAAATAATGAATTACATCTAATAACTTCATTTATAAAAGAAAAAAAAACAATTAAAACTGAAAATCCAGCAATCTACGTAAAACAACGCGCCCAATCCATACGCATAAAGTAATCTTCAAACGCTGTTTTCTCTGGATACAATGTTTTTTTCGGAAAATCCTTTTGGATTTGGTTGTGTGTTGGGATGCTGTACCTACCCCTTTCGGCTTTAGTAGACGTGTAAAAAGTTCCACCCTGTATATTATTGTAACTATTAAATTGTACTAAGTAAATCATTGATAATGCATGTTAAAATATTGTCATGACATAAGATGCTTTTTTGATAAATAAAATAAGGAAAATATTGAATTAATTTGATCGCAAGCATTCCTATTGAAGTTGCGTTCACATGTTTTTGTACATACTTGTGGAAACCTGTTAAGTTTAGTTTTATACGTAGTTACACATAAATATAACATCTTAAAAAATAACCTGTTTGTTTTCCTTAATGCCAGGGCAGGGAGATGATGATGGTTGAAGTATAATACGTACAACGGATCTTTAGCTCTCTGAAGTTAGGTGCAATAGACGATTGCGCAGGTTTGGTAGAGTAAGCGAGATAGCACGATTTTAGGCGTCATCAAAAATGGGTTCTGCGCAGCTACTTCAGAGAGATAAAGAAAGATAGTGCGTTCTATACCTTCATTGATTGTCTGCTTCGTCCACAGACATCAGAAATAAGGTTTCGTCGTTTGAGCGTGATTCAAACACAAACTTTCGGATTTACAATATTATAGTAACTGGAATAATTTTATTATAATAGGTACTTGCTTGTAGTTTTACCGCACAATTTTTTTAGCTATCATAGAAATATTCCGAAACGAAAAATTTGCACATCTCACGCCAACACTAAAGGTAATTTTATATTGAGTCAGTTACTAACGAGTCAGTGCTGACCTGGCACTGCCGTCGTGTAAATTGATTTCAAGAAATATCCTCAACTACTGACGAAATATTAATGCTGGACATTTTCACACAGCATCATCTAGCCCCAAACTAAGCAAAGCTTGTACTATGGGAACCAGATAACTGATATACTACTTATATACTTTTTTTTGTAAATACATACATATTATACATAGAAACACCCAGACCCGAGACAAATATCTGTAGGTCATACAAACATTTGTCCCGCGGCGGGGATCGAACCCGCAACCTTCTGCGTCACAGGCGGACCTTCGCCCACTGCGCCACAGAGGTCGTCAAAATACTGACTGCGTGTAAATAGTATGAATCAGTTTTTGGTGCCAGCTCTGACGACAGCTACTGACCCTGTGTAAACTGTCTTAACTTTTTTAAATACCTAGTATGGTCGTTAGAGCTGCAAGGCGTAGCGTGACTAGTGTTAGGTTTAGCTGACGTCATGACATTTAACCGGTGTAAAAACCCACAAGATGAAATCATTATCTCGAACGTATGTAGAAAAAGACGTTTAGAAACAGTTCAATTTTCCTTGTAGTTAGGTAGGTACAACAATATTTTGTCAACCACAAATATGGTACTTACTAATGGGTGAATTAATTTGGTGCAGTTAAGAAATATGTAGGTACCTATCCTCATTTTGTAAGTAAAATGTGAGGTCCTGTTGTGTCGATTTGTGATACAAATGGGATAAGAAATAACAAATTATTTTAATGTAAGTACCTAATCATTTTGCAGGCGACTGTACAATACATTATTTATTACGTCCTTCATCTGCACGTGACTGTCATGGATATCCATAGAACCTTTTAAACCAGATGGTGCGTTTACAAAACGAAGCTTTTACACGTCCCATCTACTCTTTTCTTTTTACGAAACTAGACAGAGACAAAAGATACTCAAGGTCAGTTTATACTTGAACCACAGAATTCCGTTATGACTAGACTAGTGGACCCGTGCGCGACTTCGTCTGCGCATTGTTTCGTCATACAAACTTTAGAGATAGAACTATTGTTCCAATCCAACCCATGAAAACACTGAATTCATTTTTGGATTTGCTGTCTTTGATAAAGTGAAAAAGTACCCATCTAAAGGGTTGGGTAGTTTTGAAAAACTAATAAATACGTGTTTCGCTATTTATAAAAAAAAACTTATTTAGACATCACAACCCCACAAATAGTCTTATAGTTTAAGTAATAAAAATTGTTCAAAGCATAGTAGAACGAAATGACATCGCCATTTTGAAAAGTCAAAAGTTATTGGTTGTCATAGCAACCTTAGAGCAGTGCTCTTTGTGTCAAACAGAGAACTGCTAAAGTTTTTATGCAATATTCCCATTGTCCTTTTACATATTTTTTGGTTTAGAGGAACGTTTTTCGGGATAAAAAGTAGTCTATATTTCTAAAGTTATACCTTTCACCTCACCAAATTTCATTGTAAACTGTTTCGTCGTTTGAGCCTGATCCTTACACAAACATACAAATATCCAAATATCAAAACAAACTCACAAACTTTCAGGTTTATTATATGAGTGGGATAGAATTCTGTCAATTTTGTGACTTGAATGTAGAGTAATAACAGAACATGATAGGACCTCTAGTGCACTCAGAATCCTTTTACCACACTGGCACTGGTTTGAAAGACTAGTGACACGAAAAGAAGAAATAAAATAATAATATTTATTACATTTTATTTCTATAAATCTAAGCATGTAGGCCTAGCTAATCCCTTACCTACTGTGTTATCATATCAAGCTTTCCGATTCCGATTTCTGGAAGAAGTTAGCGAGGCCTTTGCCCAGCACTGGGACTCTTACGGCTGATAATAATAACGTGTGTACACACTGCGAGACTAACAGACGACACACACACAGAGACACACGACACATGACAGACGAGATTATTAAAACCATGTTTTTTTTTAACTACACTAAGAGTCATCAATCAATATCATAAGTAATATAAATTTATCCTACCGAGAGACACAAAACCAGCTCTAGTTTGCATATTCCGTCGATGTGGTTTTGCTTACTGAGGCATAAGATTTAGAAAGATAAAGATTACAGGATAAATAAAAAATATATTTTACACATTACACACAATAATGAGGTACATAATAAGTACAAGTAAATAAAGAAAATCTAACTCTGAAAATAAATTAACAATAATATTCAAGTAGCGAAGTGTGGAAGGTGACGGGGGATGCCTTTGCCCAGCAGTGAGACAGCATGGGTTGAATAAACAAAAAGATTCAGAAAATCGAGCACCTCATTATTTTTTAAGTCTACTAAAAAATTAAGTAAAGCGTGTTTTAAAAATGGACTAAGTATCTAGTACAAACATACGAACATCCTCAACATTTTTTTTGTTTATAAATTGTCTATGTGTGAGTTTGAGGATGTGTTGTCCCTTTCTGAGGTATATAAATAAAATATGGAGCTTTAGTGGTCAGTACTTGTTTGGGCAGGATCTACACAAAATGAAATACTTTTTCCGTAAGTTGAGCTTATTATAAATTTTTATGTCTAACTAGCGACCCGCTTCGGCTTCGCACGGGTGCAATGCTGATACTAAATGCATGTATTATACATATAAACCTTCCTCTTGAATCACTCTATCCATAAAAAAATCGCATCAAAATCCGTTGTGCAGATGTCAGCATACATAGGGACAGACAGACGCGGAAAGCGACTTTGTTTTATACTATGTAGTGATGTCTAGTTGCAACCAGCCATGGTTGCATGTCGCTTTATATGGTATGGTTTTTTTAAACATAATTTATGATATTTTAGTAAGTTAACAAATGCATAAACTGAGTCTTCTTTTTGATTGTTATTGTCAATTTTCATTTTAATAATACTTTATATTTTTTATAGTGTTAAACCACACTTAGGTATTTCATTGAGAAATGAAAAGTCTTATCAAAATTTTCAAAAATTTATAGGACGAATATGAGCTTATCAAAAATTTCGATTGTGACGACATGGATTCTGTGGCCGAATGATAAGGCACTCTGGCTTTAGGAGGATCGTCTGATCGTTGCGAGTTCGAATCCCGTCGGAATCGAAAATTTGATAAGACTTTTAATTTCTTAATAATACTTATTCAAAACGTTGAAGAGAACACACTGTGTGGAAACCCGTTTGTTGTCTAATAAGCGGTGATGAGCTTGCATTCTATCATGTCCTGACATGTTGACGACCTCTGTGGCGCAGTGGGCGAAGGTCCGCCTGCGACACAGTAGGTTGCGGGTTCGATCCCCGACGCGGGGCAAATGATTGTATGACCTACAGATATTTGTCTCGGGTCTATTAAGTATATTAAGTAGTATATCAGTCATGTAGTACGCATAACACAAGTTCTGCTTACTTTGGGGCTAGATGATGCTGTGATAAGTCCAGCATTATTTATTTATTTATTTATTTATGTATAGAAAGCTTCTGCAAAATGTAGACAGCTTCCTAATATTTGGACGTACCATTCAACCTCTCAGACTAGGTACCTCCAAAAGATCTGGGATTACCTATAAGTTATGAGCAAATATCTACACTGTATTTGTTTGTTGCAAAACGGTTTTGGTTCTAAGATAAATCTACCGTGCTTTGTACCCTGTGATCCTGTTCAATTATTTCAGTATTTGTCCATATTCTAATTTTAGCTTCTATAGAGCACTGGTGGTCTAGTGGTAGTGGCCCGCCTTCCGATCGTTAGGTCGTGGGTTCAATACCGGTCGTGCACCAATGAGTTTTTCTGCCGAAAAACTTATGTCCACTATGCCAGTATTCTCTAACGGTGAAGGAAAACATCGTGAGGAAACCGGCATGTCGTAGAACCTGTAAAGTTCGAAAACATGTGTCAAGTGCACGAAAGGAGCCTCTTTGAGGCGCACTTAAATGTTTTTTACCACACTGGTTCGAAAGAACTGAAAAATTATAGTCACGAACCCTGTACAAAGCTGTGTAAAGCCATAAACCTGTTCATTCAGTCGTCATATTTTCAGTGTTTGCCATAATACTGATGCTGGGCTCCCTCATGGGGGCTGCTGCGCGGAGCTGCTTCTGTCAAACTAATTTCGCCCCGGTGTGCGGCGTCAACCGCAGGACTTATAGCAATAAATGCCAGTGAGTACTTTCAGAAGTGGTGAAGGAAAACATCGTGACTCTTTTGATCATGGCGCCTCATGTTTTCAGACATTAGGTTCTCAACATGCTGGTTTTCTCACATTGTTTTCCTTCACCGTTTGTGATTACGTACCTACCTAATAGTCTTGATCTTCTTTTCACCAGTTCTTTCGAACCAGTGTGGTGAAAGGATTTTAGGTGCGCCTCAAAGAGGCTCTTTTCGTGCAGTTGACACATGTTTACGAACTTTGTAGGTTCTACGACGTGCCGGTTTCCTTCACCGTTTGAGAGTACTGGCATAGTGCACATACATTTTTCGACAGAAAACTTATTGGTGCACGATTGAGTTTGAACCCTGAAATCTATCTGAAATAAAACCAATTTGGGGGTAGATGGTATTCCCCCATACTATGGTAAAGAGGGAGTACTCGTCTCACTAAGGTTTGCCCAACTGGCACACTTACCTTAGGGCCTGTTCGGCCGACAGTTGTAGTCGGATAGTTCTATATAGGTAATATGCGCTTAGAAACATCGTTTGCGCGATTCAGGATTCAATACTTTTTGCATCATTTGTATGGGAATCCGTTTATCTGTGATTCCAGCGCCATCCAGTGGTACAGTTCCGAAGTAGCTAGGTCGCTGTAATTGGCATCTCTTGTAGTTCAGGCGATGGTAGATAGATGTCGCCACAACATCTTTAAGTCAAAAGTTTAAGGATCGGAAGTCATGCGAGACCGTTTCCACCTACTTATGTATTTATTTATTTATTTACTTAGGCGCTGAATTATTGCTTTTAAAGTTCGACACAATATTTTTCTTTTTGTTTTAGGTTGGACTGCAGACGTGTTAAGATGGCCCACCGAGGAAAATGTTAAACTGCGTCATACTTTACATACATATATATTTACATAAGTTTTTTTATTTGGAGCAAAACACACACAGACGAACATAATAACATAGAAGAAATAACACATTAAAAAAGAACTTACCTACTCTTCAGTACTCTTCTGCTTTATTATTTTATCCTTTCAAAATCTAAATATCACAAATATTTAGATTTTGAAAGGATAAAATAATAAAGCAGACTTATTAGGATCATATTTTTTTGATACCTTATCTACTTACTTTAAGGCTCTTGTTATAAACTACACTAGGGTATTATGTAGGTTTTTGTAGTAAGTATTCATTTTTTTATCAACCTATGTTGTCCCACTGCTGGGAAAAGGTCCTCCCCCCACCCCTAAACTGTTCCAACGGTCACTATCCGCCTATAGTATTCTTAAATGTCAAATAAAAATTATATTCTATTGTTTTTTAATTATATTATAATAATATATATTATAAAAACAATAGAATATAATTTTAAAATAAATACTTCATCAATAACATATTATGTTATTGAGGAAGTATTTTTCAACATAAAATGTACGATACCTACTAATTTTGTTTGAATTGAATTGAAATGAAATGAAATGAAATTTATTTGCACGAACACATGTGATACAATAAGATCTTAAAATTATATTTGTCCATTCTGTGTCCTACCAAAATATTAGGCATGCAAATTTTAAATGTCAAGATAAATGATAATAAGTAAAAAATTATAATTGATGTCCCTAACTATTTAAGTATTCATTTACGGAGTAAAAACATTTGTCGATAAGCCATTTTTTTATTTATTACTGAACAAATGGCCATTTAATTCTTTAAGATCAGTAGGTAGCTTGTTATAAACCATAATGCACATGTAATAGGCTTGACGTTGTGTTAGTTTTAAATTATATTTAGGAATGTGCAGTCTGTTATTGGACGTGTTTCTTAGGACTCGTTCCCGAAAATCTTGATTGGTTTTAAAGTAATTTGCGTGTTGTCTTACGAACTCAGATGCTTGTTTTATATATAGACAGGGTAGAGTCAAAATAAGGAATTTCCTAAATAGTGGCCTACATGGCTCTAGAAAATGAGCGCCACATAGTGAACGGATACATCTTTTTTGAGCTCTGAACGCTTTGTCTATATCTACATGTTTCCCCACAGTATAAGGCCGTACTGAATAGCTGAGCCGACGTAAGCATGGTAGGCATTCAGAGCCACTTTTTAAGAGGCTATCTCGCGCAGTTTCTATATACCTAGCATTGATTGTTATTATAATTATTTCTCATTATAAAATACAATACTGATATCGCTAAGTCACAAATTGATTAAGTTTTTTTCCAAGATATATTGCTAATGCAAGTTTTATCGTAATTATTTGCATTTATGTTTGAGATTTTTTGCAAAAATGAAGCTAATGTGGTTTTGTGGTAAGATATTATCTAATCATCTAAGTATCTCAAAGTTGATCAGTAATTTACTTTGCAAGATGATTACCATATTTCTTTTTAAGGGTGTGCGGAAGCGATTTAATAAATTTTGTAGTTATTTATCTCAGAATCTGTCACAGTTACAACCTTCATACTTCTAACTTTGATTACGTGTTTTAAAAACTCGATTGGTGAAAGTTTTCTAGATAATATTTTACTTTGAAAATACATGTTTTGCACACATTTTGCTATATATCTCAGGAATAGTATACTTTTTTTGGTTGGTTTTTGTTTTGTCAAGAAACCTTCAAATATTTCTTTAGTTGTCTTTTTATTTTTCGATTCTTTGCTTAATTAACTTGTGATTAGATAAAAAGTGTTTTGGCGCTGTAAATGACGTTGCGTATCTATAGTTCTGTACTTCTCACACACCGAACAAAATCACACTCGCTGTCCCGCTTACAAAATGGCGGCACATCATCATCCGCAGCCCGATTTCACCCACTGCTGGGTATAGGTCTCCCTTCGCTTTTGCCATTCTTCCCGGTCCTGTGCCAGCCTGATCCACTGTCGGCCTACGTGTACGTTAATGATATCGCCCGCCCACCTCGCTGCCGGACGTCCGACACTTCTCTTGCCAGTTCTGGGCCACCATTCTGTCAACCTTTTACACCACAAAATGGCGGCACACTCTCTAAGTATTATACACATATAAATAGACTGTAGCCTTTTATCTTCTGCAAAATATGAGCATTGTAGACTACCCCTTAAACTCATCTTCAAAAGATCTGGAATACTTACATGAAAAGCCCTGAAAGAATGTCTACCGTGACTCGGGGATCTATTCGTGATCCTGTGTTTGTATTTTCCTCATTAGCCCTATTTTTCAGTGTGTCTCCTAGTGCTGGAGGTAGAATCAAGAGCATGTATTTGCCCCGCAGTCCTGATTTATGTGTGCGGGGACGATTTCAAAACATACTACAATGAATGCTCGTAAGTACCGTGGGTCCCGATAGCCATAAGTATTCCCGTCGGCAACTGCGCGGGGGCAGTTTGTGGGGGCAGGTAATACTTGCCTAGATAATTTCACGTCGGGTAACGTATTATTGTAGGCAATACGGGAGCGATATACCTACCCACCTGTCACTTTATTTTTGGATGAGGAATGATTTCGTCACGGATGCGTTTGTCTGGAGTCTGAACGGCTATGCTGGTCTAAAACGCCATTTTCACTATATTTTTCTGGCATACCATTCTTGCCTCTTGCCTATGAATATTAGCTCTCGCTCCGGTATGGTATCGTGTAATAGCGTTTTATTACTTAGAGGCTATTTTGATGGAAATACCTGCGTGAGATCACCACACGGCCGTTAGTGTTTGAAGATTATGCTTATGTCCAGCAGTGGGCTTCTTTGAGCTGCCAATAGTGATGATGATTTTATTTTGCAGAATGCGTAACTGTGGAAAGAACAAGGTGAAATTCTTGCACTATGGAAAATGCGAATTGAAGGACGCGCACATGAAACTCGCGGCTTTGCCAAAAATGTTCCCCTTTAGATTAAGATAAATAAAATCGATAAATAGCAAGCAGTCGTTTTTATCTTTACCCTTAAGACCTTCCAGTGGGGTTAAGCCCCCTGGAAGCTGCAGTGCCTGGGACATTGTTTAAGATGGAATAGACTTGCCCAGCACCTACATCATCCACTCAGCTTAATTAGCCTTATCCATTGATGGCCGGGATTCGAACTAGCAACAATCGGATTGAAAGTCAAAAGTACATTCCAGTCAACAGCACGGCTCAACATTTGTATGTACTCAGCCGATACCAATCTATGTTTAATCTTCTCAAATGAAGATTATTGTTTGTATGCTTGTTGCAAAACCATTGATCAGATTGTGATGAAACTGCGGTGTCCTAAGAAAAAAAGTAAAAAAATATAAATTTCAGTAGATAATAGTGGCCATGAGAAAAATACGTCTTAATTTTTTTGGTATCATCATGGCTTGGTCATGGCTTAATACTTTAAGCCAGGCTTTTATGGTCCGCAGCATCAAAGAGGTTGTTAAATAAAAAAAAAGCATTTTTAAATTCTATTTTTCTAACAATTAATTTTTGAGATAAGCCTCTTAATTTTCATTTAGTAATTTTAATTAATACTGAATTTGTATGAAATCGATTTAATGTTTTTAGTAATTCGTTTTAAGAGAAGTAATTTTCCACATATTTTTTCTTTACTCTTTACCTGCAGAATCTAAGACGACCAAGTCAAGATGAAATATTTGTGGTTTTGTGGTAAGAAATTTTGATTTATGATGCCGATGTCGCAGTAACGCGAGTACTCTATCATAGATGCACATACACATTATTCCTGTGTGCGTAAGCGTCGGAACACTCCATGGATAAATTACGCACCCAGAAACAATCTACACACGCAATTAAGACAAACCCGCCTTCGTGAGATAGAACAACCTGTGGAACAACCATAAAGCCTTGTACAGACTACGCGTTCCAATGTACGTATGTATGTACGCGTAGTCGGGCGTATACGTGGACTCGCGCGAGTCGATACGCGTGCTCAAAATGTATACTAACCGTACTGGGCTTGGTATAGAAATCCCCTTTGATAATCCATATTTTTTATTCTGAAACATAGTTAGACATTGTGGCGACCCCAAAAAATCGTCGAATGCGTCGAATTGTTTCAATAGAAAAAAATGCTGCTGACGTCATAAGCAACCCGCATTTGCTGACGTCATCACCATTTTTTCTTTACAAAAATGACAGCGGTGCGTACGGCGCGTAAATAATATGTGCGATATCCTTTAGGGTCACGCTGACCGTCAGTGCTGATAGATCTTTATTACAATGAAGTAAGGATACTAATGGCTCAGCGGAATTGGCATCGCTGATTTCCCTCCGCGCTGCTGTACAATCAGTTTTCATACTAGGTACATCGTAGACCTCATTCTTGCCTGTGTAAGACCGACCTATTCATCATAACAAAAAAAAACATTGTAATAAGGCTCACTCTCATAATCAGCGCTGATGGTCAGCGTGACTCTAAAACTAGCCTTCTTATAGGTACGTTTTACATTATCTTTTTTTCAGTGTCAATTTTGATTTTTGAAGTAACTGACGCTAAGCCAATTGATTGTATTTGCCATTTGACATATAACCCTGTTTGTGGCAGTGATGGTCGGACATACAATAATTTTTGTTTGTAAGTAAAATTTTTGGTTCTTCACGTTATTGGTCGCGAAAGAACACGAGTAGAATCACCTAGTTCATAATTCTAAGTGATCCTAGCGGTCAGTCCTACTGAATAAATCCTTTTTGTACTTTCTGTGGATAACAAAATAGATTTTGCGTTTCATAAAATTTATATGCGTTAACACGAGCTCTTAGCGGTGAAGGAAAAAGCGTGAAGAAACCCGCAGCTTAGTCAACTCCACACGTATTGACGTTGTCTTTCCTGGGACGATGGCTAAGGTGCTGGGCAAGCCTATTCCATCTCAAACAATGTCCAAAAAAAAATAATGTCAGCCTTAGGTTACTTACCTCCTGACGTGTATAAACTTAGGCCTTTACATCTATAATAGATGATTTATACAGCGTCAGGAGGAAATCCATGCCTACACTTAACGGGACGCTGTAGTGCCTGGGACATTGTTTGAGATGGAATAGGCTTGCCCAGCACCTAAACCATCCTCAGATTGATCAACCTGGCCCCACAGGAAAGACGAGGTCGATACGTGTGGAGCTGACGAAGCTGCGGGTTTCCTCACGATGTTTTCCTTCACCGTTAAGAGCTCGTGTTATATCGCATATAAACTTTTGATCACGTGTTGACGTTATCGTTTTAAGAAATAAGAACAATTTAAGGTAAAGTAAAGTAAAGTAATAAAGTTTTATTTTCTCCACATCATATACAATAGTTACAATAGGTAACTATTATTTTATTTTTAAACTGTGTTGCACAAAGATGATAAATTATTTAGAGTATCAACATTTGCCCACGATGGGCAACTTTGTGGTTAAATAACTTTGTGAACCTCTATATGAATTAAAATTATTTATTGCCCTCCAGTAATAAAATTAAAACAAATAAAAACAAAAGGAAAACTAGATATAATTGTACAATGGGTGGCATTCTCGCTAAGATTTAAAGATTTAATTATTTTTTATTAAAGACCTCTCGATTGTTTCCTCAGTATGAAATGCGAATCTGATAAAGAACTGACGGTGCAATACTACGGCAAGTGCGAGAACGAGGTTATACCTCTTCAACTAGCTGGTCAGACCACTATCAAGAGACAGCTATACTTCCCTTTCAAGTAAAATGTGTGTAACTATAAAATAAAATATAAATTGTATCTTTTTTATCAATTCTACATTTTTGGAGCACTGGCGGTCAAGTGGTAGCGGCCCCGCCTTCCAATCATAAGGTCGAGGGTTCGAATCCAGAACGATAATCATGAACTATATACAGGGTGTAACATTTAGATCGGTCAGTATGAAATGAAACTAAGTATAAGACATACGAATCTGGGGCCGTATTCACGTTCCTTTTTTCGTTCGTTTGATAAATATTCCGAATATTCGGAAAAAAAAATTGCTACGGGCCAATTTTTTGTTTTGGAATTTTTGGTCCTAGGTTAGAACCGTGTTTTAACGTTTGAAAAATTGGCCCTTGAAGTAAGAAATCGTAGTAGCATCCGAATATTCATCAAACGTACTAAAAAAGGAACGCGAATACGGTCCCTGTTCTTAGGAACCATGTCATCGATTTTAGTAAAAATGAAACTGCATTCACACAAAGAGAATATAAATATCGAGAATATAGAGAAGGTGACAACAATGATATGAAATAATAATAACAAAATGATCAAGAATATTAATTAATCATTTTATTAAACTCTGATGTCAAGTGCGCCTCGAAGCAGTTTTCCTCAGCCATAGTTTCCCAACTATGGCTGAGGAAAACTTGGGAGAATGGAAACTTGCACTTGGGAGAATGCAAGAATCCCTTCTTGCATTCTCCCAAGTGCAAGAAGTCTACGCTACCACAGCTCATCCTTAAAAAAGTATAAAATATCAGATACATTATTAATCGTCATCTTCTTCCACAGCTTGACTTCACCTACTGCTGGGTATAGTATAGGCCTCAATAAACAATATTTATAATTAATTCCTATCAAAAGTGTAGCTATTGAAATTTTTAGATATTCTCTAATACGTAGTCACTTACTTGTATAAATTAGAGTACCAAGTAGGTACATCTTTGAGTGGAACACACAGGATCCCACTGCTCGGTACAAATGCAGTTCATCCTATCAACGGGACAGTTCCTACCGGTGTTGACTGCTAAGGACGAGTAATTCCCAATTCGTACCACAAAAACTTGTACCAGGTGGTACGAGTTGGGAAATTGAAAAATAATGATTCATTCTCAACTCGTACCACTTTCAAAAACTGGTGTTTAGTACAGTCAACGACAAATAATGCAACTAATAAGTAATAAAAGTAAATATAGAAGCGGGAATCCATTGAAAATATCTTCTTCTTATTTAAGGATTTACTCCATAAACACACAACACTGACAGCACAACTGATGAATCCCTCTCCATAAATAGGACGAATACTAATATACCTGGGAATTATCAATCTTTTGCGTGAATATTTTAAAACTAGAGCGATTAAAAAGATTTTAACGTTACAAATCTATAAAAAATACTTACCTGCAAAAACCTTCATATTGTTACAATAAGTAGGTACCTATAATGAATTCATAAAAACTGATGCAATTTATCAAAGTACTTGCCTTTTTATTTGAATCCTGCGGATACTGTAATGGCCACTTACTTAAAGCTGCATTCAAACCGATGCGAACTACGAAGGCATAATCGTTCTTCATCAAACAAACCACTATGGCGTAATCATACCTTGTTTTTACTGTCTCATATTTGAATTACGGTGAACCTAATCCTAGAGTCTGCGCCAGAAAATAAGTTATTATGGAAAGGCGCTAAGTATTATAATAGCCTTTTAATCAGGACCTCACACAGAAGACGTTGATCGTCCGTATTTCCATAAAAACTATGCGTGTGTTCAAAAAAGTACTGACCTCATACGCAGTTTCGCAAAACCTACGTACTACAAATTCAATATAAACTATTCTATACGCAACTGACCGTCATGATAGCATGAGATAGGGCCTTAGCTCTGCATAGTATTTTATCTGTGGTTCTCCTTAGCTCCGCAAGACTTCCTATAATTTAAAGTTTATCATCATCATCAGCCTATGGCAGCCCACTGCTGGACATAGGCCTCCCCTAGTGCGCGCCATTGCGCCCTGTCCTCAGCTCGACGCATCCAGCTTCTGCCGGCAGCCTCTCGCAGATCGTCACTCCACCTGGCCAGAGGTTGTTTAAAGTTTATACGGTTCTCAAATTACCGATATAGCAGTACCTGTTTCATCCAGCATCAATTTAAAACCTTGTTAAAGACTCGCCATGTTGGCCGAATGGGGTTGTACCTTGACTTTCAATCCGATGGTTGTGGGTTCGAATCCCGATCGTGCATCAATGGATTTTGCGTTTCGTGAAATTTATATGCTCTTTATCACGTGCTCAAACATGATGAGACACGTGATATATAGGCGGCGATGGGCTTGCAACCTGTCATGTATGGAATACTAACTTCTGCAAGATGTGGGCATGTATCAAATATGTGTTTGGACATGCCTCTGACCAGATCCTTTGAAGATGTCTAAGGTACCCCCCTTAGACATCTTCAAAGGATCTGGAATAAGTACTTAACATAAAGAGATCTGAGAGAATGTCTACCGCACCTTGGGGATACAGTCGTGAACCTGTTTACGTTTTAAAGTCTCGCGTCGGCTTCTAACTTATCCAACTTTAAATATTTGGTTGGTTTCCTTCAAGGATCGTAAAGACAAAGTTTTATCAAAGAATATGTAGTACCTACTACGTGTAGAATGAACACTTCTCGTCCCGCACCTCCCCGCCCGCCTCTTGAGTTCTCGATTACGTTTTTACCGAAGAGTTTTTTTTACATACGTGTGTAATTTTTTTATTATGTAGTCTACTTACATATTTACAGTTGTAGGTACATACTACCACAAATGTGCGCCTTGGATTTGTAATTGGTATGAAAACTTATTTTTTTTCGAATAAGGAACCATAGCAATTGTCGATTGATTCCGAAACTAGTCAATCGTAAAAAAACAGATTTTGAGGTCTATTGGTTTTTATAGACACTTGGTTATTAAAAATGTGAAGTGTAGACCTTGTTACCGGTGACTGTTAATAGATACCGTGGAGTTACAGGAAGTACTTCCAAGTGTCCGGGGTCTGTTAGAGGCAAAGTTTTATCAAAGTACGTTGCGTTTACAAAATTAGGTTTTATTGTCTGCAATGCAGATAAAATAAACGACATCCTCTTGATGTTTCAGTATAAATTGGTGAGAGCACTATTTATGTTTCAAAGTGAAGGAAAATGAAGGTTCTAACAGGTATGTGTCTTTTTTTTATCATTATAAGTGTACTATTGTGAGACTCACAAGGGACCAGTTCCCTAAAGACAAATATCATGAGAACTACAGTGGTATCATTGTCAGCATCTCAGCCCGTTTGTACCCACTGCTAAGTATAATAACGCCTTTCTTTTTAAAAGAAAAGCGTTTTAGAAAAGAGGAAAATCATGCTATTTTGCCTTTTTACACCACATCTTAAATGGCCCAGTTTGGTTGCCTCGCCATTAATTCAAATTACACGTGGATTCAAATCATGGCCATATGCTTGAAACACAACCTCTAAATGGTGAAGGAAAACATCGTGCTAAGTACATTGTGCATATTTTGTAGGTATTCTCCTCTTGTGTGTGGTGGTCCTGTCAGTGGAGGCGAGGAAAAGATGTCCCACCTCCAGGGGCGACTGCATCTGCACCCTTGAGTTGGACCCTGTCTGCTCCACGGATGGATGCGATTATGGCAACCCTTGCATGTAAGTACAACCTTCTTGTTATCTTAGCACTAGTGGTTCTGTGAGAACAGCACCTAGACACCGCGAACCAAATTGAATTTCAGGTGCTTTGCATTTTCCAATTGCAAATATACAGGGTGTAAAAAGACGTCTACCGAAGCCGAAAGGTACAGCATCCCAACACACAACCAAATCCAAAAGGATTTTCCGAAAAAAACATTATATCCGGAGAAAACCGACCTCGCACAGCTGGTCGAGCGTATGTAGTGGGCGCGTTTTTTTCTTTTATAAGTAAATAAAATTATTAGGTAAGTATAGTCTTATTATGTTGTCCTAGTAGTTTCGCTAAATATGTTTAGAATCATGGTCTGATTGCAACCCCTTCGTTTTCGGTAGTAGTCTTTTTACACCCTGTATAATTAATATTATAAAATTGTTGGATGTTACATTTATTAGATTTTTTGTAGGATGAAGTGTGCTGGTGGTACGCTGAAGAACAGAGGACGTTGCAGAAAGTACGCTTATTATGGAAGAAAATAAATAACAATTACAGAAGAAGAAGAAGCATTTTGTCTCTACAGAGCATCAAAGTAATATTGTTACTACTAATTTAAGCAACAAGCTGGGACCATCTTCTTTATCAGTAGTTATATTTTTGTCGTTGTTATTGCTGCCCAATAAAAGCATTGTTTTATTTGTTTATGTTTTTGTTAAAATTACACAATTTATTTTGTTTTAATAGAGAGTAGGTACGGCAATGTTGAGCAGCATGTTGGCGTATAAATTAAAATGCTTATGCACACATCACAGTTTATTCATAGAGTTTGTAGTGATCATCATCACTCTGAATCATCACCTAAGGACATATTGAATAAGAACATACAGAATTTTTCATCAGTAAAAAGGTACGTGCAACTATCTTTAAAAACGTTTGCAATTATAATTAGTCAGGGTCAATTTATAAAATAAATAAATAAATAATGCTGGACATTTTCACACAGCATCATCTAGCCCCAAACTAAGCAAAGCTTATACTATGGGAACCAGATAACTGATATACTACTTATATACTTTTTGTTTGTAAATACATACATATTATACATAGAAACAAAATGGAAATATATAAGAAATGACGTCAGAATACATGGTCGGTGAGGCCCAAACTAGGCGATTGAAGCCTGTATCTTGCGGGTCTCTGGTCAAGATATTTTTACCTGAGAATGTAGGATTATCAGTTGGTTAGAAAACGGTTGATACGCGTTATTTTAACATCACGTGACCACGGGCATTTGAATTGGCCAATCACAGAGCCAATCGGAGAAATCTATATCACGAAATCTTCATTCGTCCTTTGTGATTGGTCAAGTGTGCGTGATCACGTGATAATGTCCTGCGTATAGCTGAATACAGTTAGGTAGAGATCGACCCTGAAATTGAATCGTTGTATTGTTTTCAAGGACAAGCAAGATTACATTCATAATCATAGTCATATTCATTTACCTACAGCTAAAAGTGTACAAAGGTTTAACCGTAACGAAAGCCCGCTCCGGGTACAATATCAATTCAATGTAAGGACTTCATTGTGTTCTCTCAGTTTCCATTTAATATTAAAATCAAACGGCACTAGGCTTGCTTTTGGGACTAGAAATGACACAATCCCAACTTTTATCGATCGGTCCAGCCTGTCCCACATAATTTACAAACAAAAAGTATATAAGTAGTATATCAGCCATGTAGTACCCATGACACAAGCTCTGTTACTTTGGGGCTAGATGATTCTGTATGGAAAGTCCAGCATTATTCATTACATTTATTTATTTATTTAATTAGAATTCATCGCGATGGTTTAGCTAATGTTAAAATGCGAATATTAACAAAAAAATAAAAAGTACGTGAGTGTCGTGGAACACTCGGTTGTAACAAAGTTTCAACGTAGACATTTGTCTGGCATTTGTCAAATAAATTATTTATAATATTCTAGAAACGCACTTCTGTACTAACAATGTAACAATCTATGGACTGATTTGCGACTGCACACTTCGCACTGTGACGATTTGAAATATCGCAAAAATCGAACACTTTGTTTCGTCTAGCCCCCATCCGATACCGTCCGAAAAGAAATAGAAATATTTATTGCACTTATGTTGTGAGGTGAACTTCGTTCCAAAAAAACCCAGCTATTCCAAAAAAACATGGCTGGGATTAATATTAATGGAATTTCATACTTCATCTTCTGTAAGTTTTCATTTCAATTTAAATATTTTAAATTTCATCAATGTGATCCGTTTATGTAAGTAAAGGGGATCTTGGAAGGTTTCCAGAAATGACGTCATCACTTCTCAAGACAAAATGATCATATTACGCTTTATACTTACATTAGTTTTAACACAGAAATGGTGTAGCTTGTTTAGTCGTTCTTGATATATCGTCGAAGTTAAGCAACGTTTGACCGGTCAGTATATGGATCAACAGAACTCTTCCGTCCTTCGCAATGCACATTCATTTGGTCGGTCCCAGCTTCGAAGGCAAAGGCGGCCATTATAAAAAAAAATATATCTAAAATAGTTGGAATTATTATACGGGGTGTAAAAAGACTACTATCGAAAACTGAGGGGTTGCAATCAGACCATGATTTTAAACATATTTTGCGGAAAAAAAAACGCAATTTTTTTTTTGGCTCAGCTATGCCATTTTATGTTATTACCGGTTATTTACTACTAGTACAACATAATAAGACCATACCTATTTAATAATTTCATTTATAAAAGAAAAAAACAGTTAAAACTCAAAATCCAGCAATTTACGTAAAACAACGCGCCCAGTACATACGCAAACAGTAATCTTCAAACGCTCCGGATATAATGTTTTTTTCGGAAAATCCTTTTGGATGTGGTTGTGTGTTGGGACGCTGTACACTTTCGGCTTCACGTTTACACGTTACGTTTTATTCGTTTTTACACCCAGTATAGTACCTACTACGTGTAGAGTAGAATGAACACTCCTCGTCACGCACCACTCTGCACTCTTGAGTTCTCGATTTTGTTTTTAACGAAGAGTATTTTACATTTACATACATTTACATGGATAAGCGTGTAAAAAATATCTTGTATAGTCTATTTACGGTAGTACGTACCATAAATATTATGCGCCTCAGCAAACTTTGTATAATAATAATAATAATGCTGGACATTTTCACACAGCATCATCTAGCCCCAAACTAAGCAAAGCTTGTACTATGGGAACCAGATAACTGATTTACTTATATAATTTTTGTTTGTAAATACATACATATATATAATTCACTCACTTATTAGAACTAAGCACTTTCAAAGTTCTTTTATTATGCGCACTGCAAAAATTTGGAATCTGCTTCCAGCGTCTGTATTTTCGCTGAGCTACGACCCTGTTGTTTTTAAGAAGAGACTTATTAGGACCTTCTGGGTAGGCTCGCTCCATCGTAGACCTCATTCTTGCCTGTGTACGTCTCGAAGTTAAGAGACGACCCATACATCATAAAAAAAACCGAATTTGTCCGAATATGCAATTATTTCGATAAAAATACAAATAATATAAATATAATACTTTAGTTTCCGCTGGTATGTACTATACGCCAAAGCTACAAAAACGATTTTGTAGCTTTGGCGTATAGTACATACCAGCGGAAACTAAAGTATTATATTTAAGTATATTATTTTTATTTTTATCGGGTGAGTACGACCGGGTGAAAACAAAACTGAGGGACTACGAACCGGACTCAGCTTTCCTATCCTGTCATTCTTTGAGATTCAAAAAAGTAACCGCACTTAGTTTGTTGGTTGAATCATCGTATTATTTCGGAAGCTAGCGACATTTAAAATACGGGATGTAATGCTATCGAAACGAATTACGTCGAGGTAAATAAATATGTTTTACTTACCTACGCGATTAAGTCCCGTATAAAATTTTTAAGAATTATTCTATTTTCTTTTTGCTGTTAAATAAAAATCAATACATATAAATAAAATTGAAACGTCTGTTTGTAATTTCAAAATAAGTGTTTTCTCAAGTTCATAGTAATAGTTATTTACACGATACCAAAACACAATCAAACTCTCTTTAAAAATTTTTGTATGTCTGTCCGTCTGTTTGTCTGGCTATCTGTTTTTTCCGGGCTAATCTCTGGAACAGCTCAACCAATTTTATCACTAGAAGATAGAGGAGGTTGGAGACCTTAGAGGCTTCTTTTTAGCTATTACTTATTTTTTACTTTTTAGCCCAGATTTCCCGCGGGATCGGGACTTACGCGAGAAAAACCGGTAAAACTAATAAAAATAGAGGAGGTTGTACGGCAACCTAATAGGTAGATAGCTTTTTACCCCGGTATTCCGGGATCGGAGTTTACGCGGGAAAAATGAAACCACGCGTACGTAGTCGCGGGCACAGCTAGTAATATTTAGAAAACACAAAAATTAGGTTTTATGTCTGCAATGCAGATAAAAACTACTAGTTGTCCTTGATGTTTTGGTATAAATTGGTAAGTTGTGTTTCAAAGTGAAGGAAAATGAAGATTACGAGTATAACAGGTATGTGCCCTTTTTATTACTAAAAGTACCATTGTGAGACTCGCAAAGGACTAAAAATAATGGTGCTACAAAGAGGAGGCCTATAATCTAACAGTGGGAAGGTACAAATGGGCTGAGATTATGATGATACCATTGTAGTTTTCATAATATTTTTCAGACTACTACGGTGAGTGTACCCACAAGCTACAAGACCTTATTCCGCCTTCACAGTTCTTTTACAGGGACTTCAGACGCACAGCTGACTATCATCTACTAAGGGCTTTGAAAGTTCTTTATTATGCGCACTGCAAAAAATTGGAATCAGCTTCCAGCGTCTGTATTTCCGCTCCGGTCCTGTTGTTTTTAAGAAGATAGTTACTAGGCACCTTCTGGTTAGGCTCGCTCCATCGTAGACTTCATTCTTGCCTGTGTAAGTTTGGAGGTCAAGAGCAGCATAAAAAAAAGTTATAAAAAAACATCTTAGATGATCGAGTTTAGTAGCATCGGCATTAATTCTTATTAATCGTGGGTTCGAATTATGGTCGTGCATCAATGAAATTTTGGTTTCTGAAAATTTAAATAATGCTTGAAACAAGCTCTAAACGGTGAAGGAAAACATTGTGTTGCACTGTACTTGTTTTGTAGGTATTTTCCTCTTGTGTGTGGTGGTCCTGTCAGTGGAGGCGTGGAAAGTATGTCCCACGGGCAACAACTGCATCTGTACTAAGGAGTTGGACCCTGTCTGCTCCACGGATGGATGCGAATTTGCAAACCCTTGCATGTAAGTAGACCCTTTTTGTTTTCTCACAAAGTTCTTTCCAAAGTCTTACCAAAAACACCAAGCTCTGTTTATTTAGGGTTCAGATGGTGCTGAGTGAAATGTGTGGAAAGCACCATCACAAAAAATACCAACGACATGCTCTCTCTCACAATATTTCTTTCACTGTTTGTAACGACATAGTGCACGCACATTTTGGGCAGAAATACCACGAAATACTCATTGTGCGCCCGGATTCAAACCCTTACTTCTTAATTCTTAATTCAAACCCACAGTCTTAATAAGACCGGGAGGCGGGGCTACTTACACTTGACCACCAGTGCTCTCTTTTGAGGTAATCCATCTTGCATTGTAGGCCCATTGAATCAAGGTCAAGACTAACAAGAAAAGCATAAAAATATGATGTTTTTGGTGGCCGTGGTGGTAGACATCTTAACTTATGAGACATCTGACTTATGATCTTAACTGAGATGCAAGAGGTGCTAGTTTGGTTCTCACAGCGGGACAAATGTTGGTATGATCTGCAGTTGTTTCTGTTAGTATTAGCAGAAAAGCATTGTGTGGGGTCAGGTCTGATGAGTGTTGAATGTTACATTTATTTTAATTGTTGTAGGATGGCTTGTGCTGGCGGCGTGATGAATAACAAAGGACCTTGCAAAAAGAACGCTTCTTATAGAGGAAGATCAACGGTTTAAATAGTTAACATACTAACATAAATATCTAAAGTATACGAGTACATATAGACAAAATATAGAGAGAGACTTACTTATTTACTCCTAAAATAATTTTATTTGACCACTTCTGTTGTATATTTTGCCCTATTCCACTCTGATCCACTAATTAAATCCATTATAGGATTAGTTTCCACTTTTTCTTCTAATCTTATCCACGGTGGATTAGTTTCCACTTATTTACGTTATCTATTGATTGCTGCCCAATAAAAAAACTTAAAAATTGTTGAAGTTTATGTTTTTGTTGAAAATACACCATTTGTTTTTATTCCTATGGCTGGAGTACGGCAATGTTTGCGCAGTACGTTTGTGTAATTAAAAGGCTCGTACTGTCAGTTTTATTTATAGTTTTGAGAGCGTTTATCATCATCATCATTAACATGATGATAAGTTAAGACCAAAGAGCATGGCATTAGGGTCTTAGGCACTTGACTTATTATACTAAAACAAAATAAAAACCTAACTTATAGCACAAAAATATACGTATTGATAAATAGGAATAAATGGTATGTTCAGGTAAGATCAAGTTATATTTTAAAAACCTAAAGAGCCTTTGAATTTTTTTATATCGTAACTTACGCGACCTCTGTGGCGCAGTGGGCGAAGGTCCGCCTGCGATGCAGAAGGTTGCGGGTTCGATCCCCGCCGCGGGACAAATGTTTGTATGATCTACAGATATTTAAGAGAGAATAAGAATAAGCTCAAGCTTACTTTGGGGCTAGATGATGCTGTGTGAAAAGTCCAGCATTATTTATTTTATTTTATTTATTTTACGCAATCGCATCTTGACGATCCTTAGTTATTGTAATACAATAACAAAAATTTTCATTTGAAATCAATCAATCATTCAATTGAAATCCATTTAGTTTAAAATCTAAACGTATCTAACTAAAACAAGTAAAAGACGGAATGTTTTCGATCTAATGCTTGTGACTTGTGTGTATGTTGGAAGGTCCTACCTACCTATTTCGTTACTAACCAGTACCCCTAGGTACGTAGGTGGGTGCTTGCTTAATACCTAGGTTGCTACCTACCTATTTCTTAAGTATTGTACTCTATCTACCTGTTTTTTTTTCTTTTCGTTTCGTTTCTCTTCATTCCTTTCTGTCTTTGTTTGTATACCTATATAACTATACCTATATTAGTGTGTTAATCTTGTTTTGTAATAATGTACATGTGTGTGTGTGTTTTTACAAATAAATAAATTATCTATCTATCTTAAATAAGCACTCACCTGTTCCTGCTTGTGGTCCTTCCGCATGGACCCCCCATGGCCGCCCGTGCTCTGCACCGTGTTCATGTCAACAACAACAACAACAACAACAACACTACCAACAATTAAACAACATGGACATCGTCCCTACTGAGGCACTTTACTTCACTTCACAGCACAAATTTCACTTTTAGCATTTTCTAATTTAATTTAAAATACCAAACCTTAAGAAATGTTGAATACTATCTATAAACGTTAGCATTAAAAATTAGTCAGGGTCAATATATAGAATAGAAATATGCCAAAAAATAATAAATTGTCGGATTTGTCGGTGAGGCCCAAACTAGGCGATTAAAGCCTGTACCTTGGGTCTCTGGAGCAAGAGTTTTTTACTCGAGAATTTAGCACTACCGTTGCAAATACATTAAATATTATCCATGACCGGGATTCGAACCCATTGATATGAAAAGTATTTCATTTGTACCTTTGCCAAATAAATAAATAACCATTTTTTTCAGGCAACACAACATAAAATGCCATTGGCCCATATTTATAAATACTTTAAAGACTACATACAACATACATACATTAATAATTAACCGAGTCATTGACGTTACGATGATTATGTTTCAATTTCATTTTAAATATTTTAAATTAATTGTACACTGTGATCCGTTTATTTTATAAGTAAAGAGGCTATTGGAAAGTTTCAAAGCTTCGTGAGCAGTCTTCTTATTATTTTAGCTATTAAAATGACGTCATCATCTCACACGAGCCAAAATGATCAATATTATACGCCAGACATTTAATACTTTTGTCTTTACGTCGTGTTGGACTTAAGTCTTAGAAGGACCAAAACCTCTCGAGGTTTTACAGCCGTTTTCACAAGTATTCCGAAGTTATTTAGGTAAATAAATTCGTGTGAGCTAGTAGCCAATTCTGTGGCGCAGTGGGCGAATGCCCGCCTGCGATGCAAATTGCGGGTTCGTTCCCCGCGGCGGGACCAATGTTTGTATGATCTACAAATATTTGTCTCGGGTCTGGGTGTTTCTATGTATAATATGTATGTATTTACAAACAAAAAGTATATAAGTCATGTATATCAGTCATCTAGTACCCAAAACACAAGCTCTGCTTACTTTGGGGCTAGATGATGCTGTGAAAAAGTCCAGCATTATTTATTTATTTATATTTATTTTAATTCCGGTGAGTTTAAGACCGTCCGTGGTCTGGTAACACAATGCTGTGTAATGTGTGACGTGCAGATGATGATGAAAATGTCTAAACATCATCTAAAGTCTATCATTTAATAACCACAGCTCTAATTGATTGATGCTAAATTACTAAATTTGTTGGTTACCAAGACCCCCTCCCCCCACCCCGCCCCTAGGCCGCGGTCGCGTGACCGAAATCGGTTTAAGCTACATTATGCTAATCTGAGATCACTTCCGGTACGTTCCGAATACTGTTCAGATATTTATGACCAATTTTCGAATTCGTTTTAAGGTTGCGGTTGACGAGAATTTTTTTTTCTTGTCGTGTAACTATTAGTTCTGTGTTGTTCTGTTAAATCAGTGTGGCAATCAAGCAAAATATTTTGTTCAGAAAAACTTAAAAGAAAATAAATGTGATTTGGATTTGCAAACGAAATGACAAACATAGGTACATATTATAGTGCTACACTACAAGAAGACTGGAAGACCAGCGCTGCAGCTTGGCGACATGCTGCAGCATTATGCTGAGCTTACGGCCAATTTCGCCACCATTATTTGATGTACTTTTTCTTTTCTTCTTTTTTAAATGCTTTATTGTACTCTTTTGTATTTTTTGTGTGTAAAACATGTTTTATTTCTCTTGGTGGCAAATAAATAAATCTTTCTTTCTTTCTTTCTTTCTTTACACCAACCACAGCGGGCTACGTAAATATGATCATGTTTCGGAATATCGAGCAAAATTGAAATGGCTACCGATCCGACTTCGTCGTAACTCCCATATTCTTTCCCTTTTATTCAATATCCTCCGCAATCCCTTAACTCCCTGTTATCTGAAGGAGCGTTTTGAATATCTTCATGATCAGAATCCTCGTAATCTTCGCTCCTCAGACAACCTCCTTCTCAAAACTCCTACTCATAGAACAAGTTTCTATGCAGACTCCTTTTCCGTTCAAGCTGTACAACTCTGGAATGCTCTACCCCTATCTATCAAAAAATCCTCCTCTCCTGCTATGTTTAAGATGAGATTGAAATCACATCTTCTCAATGAGAGTAAAGTTGAATCATCCAATTCTTGATCTAAATATTGTTTTATTACCTATATATTGTATTGTATGTATGTATGTATATTAAAATTATTTATTTATGTAGGAAGGTATATTAATTTTTATTGAGTAGGTATACGTATTCTATCTGTATTTATTTTTAATAGCTAGCAGGTTTATGTTAGTCTGTCAAAAATTCAATAATCTGTCATCATATGCACCCGACCAATCTTCTTTTCACTGATGTTCCTTTCCATCCAAAGGTTGCCTGGAAGAGATCGCTTCTTAGCGATAAGGCCGCCCATTGTACATTTTTATCTGGTTTTTCTTTTGTTTTTGTCTGTGTTAATTTTATTAATGGTGTGCAATAAAGAATTTTCATTCATTCATTCATTCATTCACAGCGTCACAAGTACCTACGCAAACATTTCTTGCCATAAATTAACTACAATTTCTGTATATTTTTTTTGTTGTGGCACAAAATTAACTATTTTATATTATCTCACTTTTAAATCTACCCCCACTGATCTATCTCTACTACTGTGACAATCGTCACATCACAACACATGCGATGGTTTATTCATGATTAGAAACAATGAATAGAAAGTAATGCATCGTGTTCAGTTGTGTTATCGTGTTGACTGAGCAAACGTTACAATGATTTTCGTTTATTCGATTTTATTTTCTGCTAACCACAACCATCTCTACTCTCTCTTTCACTCCATTTCTACAGTAGAGATGTGGTCTTCTTTAACTTGTTGGTGGCAAACAACACTCATTATAAAAGTACTTCATTTCGAACACACCTTGGAGTTGCTAGTCACATTAATAATTAGTAACTAGTCACATTGGCTACTTTTTATCTTGGAAAAATGAAGTATTCCCGAAGGAATTTGGGCAGTAGGTACCGCGGGGCGCAGCTAGTAAGAAACCGCGGTAAAAAGCATTTTAAATAAAATATTACTTCGTTGCTCGGAATTTACTGGATATCCAAATATTCGGCTAATTGAAACAGAATAATGTGGGCTACTTTATTTATTTGAACTACGAAATTTTGCCGGCATCCATGGACTTTAACAAAATTGTGTGCGGAGCTTATTAAGTAATTGAATATATTTATATTAATATATAGTCCGTGGTTTCGCTCGCGTGGTTCTAGCATTGTACAATGCTTATCTATCCAAATTATAAAATGTCTACCGTGCTCAGAAAATAAAGTTGTGATTCTGTTTCGTTTCCTTTAAAAATGACGAAGAACAGATTCTGATAAACTTTTCACAAAATTATATTTACAAACTGATTGTAAAAAAACTGGCGCAGGCGTGATTGAGTTGGGATTAGTTCGACAAGGTACTACGTTGTATTCCACGGCCGATGCTGGGATAGCTTTTTAAAACTTTTCTTCAATACGAACCAATATTCATAAATCTGATCGCGTTTTTAGGGTCCCATAGCGTAAAAGAAATTATATTTTTATCTGAAATTACCTGTCAGTGTTATCTAGAGACTTTTAGCTTAAATATCTGCTAAATCTGTCATTATTTCTTTTCAATTACTTTTTTTCTCAAAAGAAAAAAACATTATGTAGTGGAAAAGGTAACGTAAAATCCTTTGCCTATCAGTGGCACATAATAAAAAACCTACTGAAGTCAAGTTATTATTTGTTTATCAAAGTTATCCCAGAATTATAGAGTCCCGGATCTTCGATAGGCTAATAACTAATACACTATAATCAATACAGACATCAAAGGATCGTTACAAACCAGGAAGTTGGAAGCGTAAGCGTACCCAAAACTTACTGCCAAAGCTGATCAGTTGAACCTTACATCATTGTTTTAGCATTGATCAACATCAGTACTTCTGAAATCTTTGAAGCTTCAAGTGACACAGAGTGCTCCTGCGGTGGACTTTAGAAAAAGAACTCACGTTTGAACAATTCAAGTCGCGCTTGACATATTTTAATTTTACTTATAGTTTTTCGATAAACGTAGACACTTGAATTCAGCTGCTACCCATACATTTATAAACTTCGGAATTTACATCTACTTATTTTGAATGATTGTCAGCCAAATTGAATAGTGAATTCTTTACAATGTAAGTGGCGAAGCAAAATATCGTGAGAAAATCAGTAGGTACCTCTTACCCTTATTAATAAACGTGGTGCAAAGTTACGCCAGGTTTAAACTTCAAAAATTGTATGGTTACTCCTAAGTTACACCCGGCGTTAATTTACACCACGTTTATTAATAAGGGCCTAAGTGTTTATATATTGACTTCGTTAGCCTGTTATTTTAGAAATTCTTTCGAGTACATTCTGTCACGTAAGTATGGAGTCATTCTGACCACTGTATGCGTTTTAATATGGAGCGTTAAAATTTATTTTAATGCTAAACCAAAATTTAATACCTGCTTTTATATACATTCAGTGCTGAAATACTTATAATGTATCTACGCACGATTGAAGCCCACGAAAAACAAAGTAAAAGTGCAAAGTTACTTTGATTTAGCAGATTCAATTCAATTAGCAAGATACGTGATCCCAGAAAGAACAAAGAAAAGTCTGAAAAATACAAAGTTGCCACAATAAAATGAAAATTCTCGTATAATAAATTGAACTGATTTCTCAAGCACAATGATAAATTGTTGCACGTACCTTTTAACATGGAATAAACCTAATCTAAGCTTGAATTATTTTGTGAAAGTTTATGTTATTTTGGTATAAGATAGAAACCTATTTACATTCAATTAATTCTTGCTATTATCACCAGTAACACTTAAATAACAAACACAACACAAAGACACAATACTGCCACGCAACAATCAGCTCTATCTCGCTTAAATACAGTGTAAATTCAGTTAGTGGATTTGAACCACCTGTAGATTTGCGTATTTTAGAAATTATTTTCCAAATTCAAATTTTTATTTATTTTTGTTACTGGTCAGTTGTGTTCTATTTTTGAAAGTAGGAGCGTCACAAGAGGAAGGTAGATTGAGGAGAAGGGAGGCGTGCGTCCTCTCCGAGAGCCCGGGGTGCACTGACGGGTAAAAGGATGCGGACCGCTATCCGGACCAGCTCATGGATAAATCCGGAGGATGTTGGGTTTTTAGCAGGAATTTAAATTGATGTGGATTTGACCTTTTGTCGGTTTTTATTGATGTTAGAACAGATTTCAAATGAAAGAGTTTTTGGAAAACAAATATTTTTACAATACTAGGATAATAATAATATTATTTTTCATTATTAATTTTACGGGATATTAAAATGAATAAAGTTAAGAAGAAGCTAAATAAGGAAATGAGATGTTTTCCTTGAATTTTCATATAATTATAATAGCTTTGATGTAAGAATCTACCAACTTAGAGAAAGACAGTTTTAATTAAGGTTTTATTATAACAAAAAATGTATTTTTTCAGCCTTTACATCAATATTATTACATTTCACCCGAGGGTTTTCAAGTCTTGTAAGCTTGTCCAATTATTCTGTATTCTGATGCCATAAAAACCTTTCTGGCAAATCTAGTCACGCAAGTACCTCTACAAAGTTACCCCATTTTCCCCCTTTATAACGCGCAGTCTGCCACTCTCTGTTGTGTCCTTCGGGGACACTCCAGCTCTAAATGCATGCGCGATGCTGGCATTGAACGAGTTAAGGTTTTACAAAAGTTTGAAAAATGTAATTTTGTAGTTTATGTCATTCACTAATCAGATAATAAGCATTTTAGGTCTTATGCTACTTTGATGTTTTGCGCTTTAGATGGCCCGCTCATGAGGAGATATTTTCTGTGGGTAATTATTTAATTCAAATCACTTTGAATTGCTTCAGTCTTTTACTTTCGAAAATATTTTTCAATCAGATTTTGCTTGAACAAATAATTGTTTATAAAAACATCCTGATTTTTAAGTACCTACACTCGCGTCAACAGTTCTTTCTAAACCATTGTGGTGAAAAAAATATGTGCGCCTCAAAGAGCCCTCCTAATATTGACTGACTCTGCGAGTCGAACCGCAGACCGCGGCCAGTAATTAGACAAAATCCCATTATTCCATGTTTCTTGTTTCATTAGTATCATTACCCGCGCCATATTGGATTGGGTTGACAGGAGAAAAATGGGGAAAAATAAGTGGTATTGCTATATTTCCTAGGTTATACAATACACTTTTTTCGTAGGCAAGTAGGTATCTGAACATGTACCTACTTATGTAAAACTTTGTAGGAATTGTACTATAAAAAAAGCTATGTTTGTATGTTTTAAAGAAGTTGTATCTAATTAGTGTTTTAAAAAGTCAATGACGTTAAGAGTATAAAAATCCTTATGTGTTAGAATAAACTAGTTACTCAACAAGAACATGAAATGCTTGTTTACACAAAACACGAGCGCTTTGAAAGAACCAGTGTGGGGGAAGGAAACAAATCTCTCAAAGGATGCTTTCAAACCCTTTCATCTTTAATCTTCGAGGTAACGAGATTAGCAGAGTAACTCAGCACCTATCGCTGCCACATGCGTAAATATAAATCCTAATACAAAATAACTGCCTATTCTGTATATTTTTAGTGTAGCCGAGGTTGGCCGTAAATGAAAACGTCTAAATTGTATTTTTTTAAATAAGGAAAATGGCACATAGTTCTATTCATGATACAAACTTTACATGCAGATAATAATAGCGTTAGTCTAAAAGTCAATCAAAACACTCTTTCGTGGTACACTCTAGGACCATCAAGCGAAGAGGAAGGAAAGAGTGAGACACAAGGTTGTATTTTAGTTGGATTTAAAAAAAAAAGAGTTTGTATGAGTCAGCGGGCAGCTCTGGTGAACTAAATAGCTACGTAATCGCGTGTAATCATGTAATCTCAAGAGGGCTTTACAAGTGCGCCGCCCCCACATTTGACTCAAATTGATTGATGCTGGTATCTACGGCTGTCAGCAAATATTTCGTTTTAGTGAGCGCCGCGCCTTAAGAGGTTATAGACACAGTATAAAGTACTCAATAACAGAAGGGAAAAAGGTAACAGGATCACAACTGTACCTAGATATCATTGAGGCACGGTAGATATTCTCTCAGATGAAGTAACTGAAGATGCTTGGAAGATTTCAAATGGGGAGAAAATAATAAAATAGAAAAAAAATTACCAACAGAAGTGAAAACTTAAACGAGACGTTGGTAACGGTGTCGCGAGAACACTAGTTTTTTCCCGTCTCAAAAAATTTCTCAACGCGTATAAAGAAGTTTTCACTTCAATGTTTACTTACCACTCCTTTCAGCAGCGGAACAGTAAGAAAAAAGTACGTGTCGTGGAACCTCCGTGGAACACTCGGTTGGAACGAAGTTTCAACTTTGACATTTGGCATTTGTCAAATAGACTATTGTCAAATATTAAAATCCTAGAAACGCTTTTCCGTACTAACAATGCAATAATCTATGCAAATTTTCGTGTCTGCGCACTTCGCACTGTGACGTTTTGATGTATTTCTATGTATGTGTATTTTTTTCTAGCCTCCATCCACGATACCGTCTGAAAAGGAACTCCCCAAAAGTGTTTTTTGTGGTATACGTGAACATCAGAATCAACTTGTCCTACTGTAGCCAGCTACAGTGTGCGTGTCGCCACATTACCTAGCACTCGCTATTTGTCGGCGTAATGCCGCGACACATCTGTACTACATAAACCTCTTACGTGCTTCAGATGTGGGGATCAATAAGACAAAACAATAATATTAAAGAAATATCCAATAGATTGATTGACGAGGCCAATGATCAAAGAGCTGCTTAGGGCAATTCAAAGAGGTGATGCCGCCACTGTTTTGGCCCACCCACAGTCGGTGATTTGAACTCTGTTTTGTATTATTGCGTTCCACTGCTGGGCAAAGGTGTCTCCAATATCTTTTGCTTGCTTCAAGATGTTCCAACGTTCTCTGTTTTGTGTTTTTACTTATAATTAAATTATAAATTGATGCCCCATTTACTTTACTTTACCATATACCTTAAATTGTTCATAATTAGCTGTTAGTTTTCCTAGAATTTGTAGAATAATTACTCTAGTGAATATTTACCGTAAGAATGAAAACATTGTCGGTAGGTACTTAGGTAGGTATCTAAGCCTACAATAATAATAAGAGAGAACTGCGTATAAAATGTTGGTAGAGTTTCAAATTACGGATTTGTAACCGGTCTTTGTTTATCATAAATTATAACAAAATCCCTAACAAATGTAATTAAGTAACCGTAAAAGGGCCGCTGTGTGACAAATAAGTAACAAGTATGATAAATTATTTAAACAAATTACGTACATTTATTTATGAGAATACTTTTAACTGTTTGTCTTTGGGTCGGAGCCGCGCAAATAAAGTGTAGCTTTTTTGATTTAAATATTGTGGTACTTACCTACAAGGTATACACCCCTATTCTTAAAAAAATTACGATTTAACCGTGGTCTCGGTATCTGTTACTGATCACATTTATGTGGTTAAAACTAAAAAAAATATGAGAAAAAACATAACTTTAAAAGGAGACGAGACGAGTCAGACATTGTTTGAATGAGAGTCCTTACACGATTGTTGTCTGTAGCACTTATTTGTACAGTTTTCATAAAATTTGGTTTGGTTTTGGTCATATACAATCCTCAATAACTTTGTGATAGATAAATAAAAAAAAATCTGACCATGCCATTATCATTTTCTGCATCTACTGCAACTGTCCTTAAATTTTTTTTGGTAATCATAAAATAGCGGTGTATAAGGGTAACAATGTTAAGAGAATAAAACACTCAATTTTCATCTTCACACTCACGTCAGTTAACAAAAATAAAACTACTTACACTTTTTTTAGATTGTGTGTTCGGGTCAAACAAAAGTATATTTTAGGGTACCTCTTCAAAAATACAAACTTTTAATCAGACATACTCTTGAATAATTTACTCTATTGACTTAAGGTCTTTTTCAAACTTCAGACATTATGCCTTGATTACAATTACGAGAAAGTTAAAGTCTAAAGCATAATTTATTAATTAGGACCGCTGGGATCACTTAGAATAGTCCTACAACTGGTGATTCTACTTCTGTTCCTTCGCGTCCAATACCGTGAAGAACCAGCAACAAACACGGATTGGTTTGTTCAAAATACCATAAAATTGCTTACCCCAAATAAGACATAATACACTCGTAAATCTCAGGAAAATCGTACACGAACTGTTAAATCAATAATGTACGGAATCCAAGCTATAAATCGGTTATCACTCTTTGCCAGCCACAGTTAAACCAGCTTAACTTTTTTCGTATTTTAGTATCAAATTATTTCTGAAAAGTTTTAATCTCACAGCTAAATTGCTGTTTAACTCAGAGCAAGAAAATACAATGTAGATATTGTGGATATGAACTGTAAAAAAAAGTATATTATTACAAGAGTAGGTAAGTCTTTACCACATACAATATAAACAAACCTAAATCACATTTGAGTACCTAATTTGAATTGTATTTCATTAGCAATTGATTTAAAAGGTTAGGTAAGTACAGTACGCACAACCGATCTTTGTCTATCTCAAGTAACTTAACTTCAGAAAGACAAAGATCGGTTGAGCGTACTGTACTTACTTATCTTATTATCTGAAAGGTCAAAATCACGATTTTTCGTTTTAAAAAAGCCTCACTTATTTCTATAGCCAGTAAGTAATGGGTGTTACCAGCTGGATACATTTCTATAGCCCTCTATAGCCAAGTAGCACTACTCCACCAGAAGTACGTGAAATATTCGCACACAATGTATTAAAGCTCGCAACACGAAAGCGTTTTGAAAAGTTTTGCTTCAGCTGTTTTTAAATTATACTTATTTACTTTTTAGTCACACACTACATGCATGCCATTTTGGTGCTTAAGCAATTGGCTTAGAGCTCATTTTCATGATTGTTGAAAGTAACCTGAATAAGGTTGGTGGCTGAAAGTTATTTTGAACTACACTCGTGAGCAAAAAAATCGACTCAGGACGCACGCCCGCGTTTAAAAAACTCTGGCAAAAAATCAGAAGCTTTCATTCTATTTCTGATTTTAACATCTCAAAGCTGTTAGTTTTAACTTTAAAATGAGTGGTCTACTTTGTTATTTACATTTTTATTTTGGTAATGAAAAAATATTGAATGAGAAGGAGTCTTAAGCAATGAAAAAGGGTGATCATTAACAGTAAAGAAAATACCAGCTTAAATTCGTCAAAATATTAATTTATTAGAAATTAAACTATCAATATTTAGTGTTGCCCCCCCTGGCCCTAATAACAGCTTCCAATCGCTTCTTCATGGATCGAATAAGTTTCTTTACTCGATCTTGTTCGATGCTATCCCATTCTTCAATGAGCGCCGCTTTGAGGTCCGATTTTGTGGCTGGTGCAGGATTTCTAGCCCGAACTTTTCGTTTCAGTTCGTCCCACATATGCTCGATAGGATTTAAGTCCGGGCTACGCGCTGGCCAGTCCATAGCGGCAATTTCGACCTCCTGTAAATACTGCCGGACGGAACCTGCAGTATGTGGACGGGCATTGTCGTGCATTAAGATAAAGTTTTCGCCTATGAAACCGGCGTAGGGAACGACGTGATCCCCTAAAATCTCATCGATGTATCGGTTCGCCGTCAATCCTCCCACTCGACCACCAGTTTCAATAAAAACCAACTCGGTTTTTGCCTCCATTGAAATGCCCGCCCACACCATCCAGGAACCTCCTCCAAAAGCCACATTTTCTTTGATGCAGCACTGCGCGAATCTTTCTCCAGATCTTCTGTAGACTCGTCCTCTTCTATCGCTAGCATGCAAGCATACTCTGCTTTCGTCTGAGAAGAGGACGGAGCTCCATTGTTCGTCAGTCCAATCAACGTGTTCTCTGGCAAATCGTAGGCGGGCTGCTCGGTGGGCTGGGGTTAATTTGGGGCCAGTAGCTGGCCTTTTTGGCTCAAGGCTAGCTGCCTTAAGTCGTCTTCTGACTGTCCAGCCACTAACAGCCACTCCTCGCGTTTCTCTGAGCTCTTGTTGGACTTGAACGCCAGTGAGGGCCCGATTTCTCAGCGATGTACTGACAATGAAACTGTCATCTCTCTCCGATGTGCACCTTTTTCTTCCGGAACCGCATCTTCGATTAAAGTTACCAGTCTCTTGGTAACGACGGTAAACTCTGGAAACAGCAGACTGGCTCATGTTCAACGCATGTGCCACTTCACGCTGACTCTGGCCTTGTCGCAATAGGATGACCGCTTGAGCAGCTTCATCACTTGTTGTGTCCATTTTCAGGTAGAATTCTTGTTTGTTGATAACGGAGATGTGTATCGGTTGACGTTTGACGGCTAACTGATAAGGGTGGTTTTTTTTTTTTTTTTTTTTTTTTTTTTTTTTTTTTTTTTTTCGGAGGGCCTAATACTAATGGCCTATGAGGCCGTTTTAGTGTTACCGGACTATGGCGGGTACTGAAGGTGCCGAGACGCCTAGAGAGAAGTTACGACAACATGCGCAAGGGCACCTCTAATAGGTACGAACCTCGGCTTGGGCTGTTGCCGGAGAGAATTTACCTACCTATCTATCATCACTAGATGACGGTATCACTTCACCGTTGGCGAGAGTGATAGCGTCATCTGGATCGCCAAGAACGTTTCTTGGCCGTCTGGGGGTGCACACGAACTTCCGCCTATTGCGGGCGCCGACATCGGGTGGCCGCTCTGGCCTCACGTAGACAACTGGATACTCTGGAATGAAAGAGACAAGAGGGTTCGGATGATGCGAGGCTGAGTCATAATAGCGCCGAGCGGCGCGTTTTATGAAAGCAGCAATCGACTCGAGATTTAGATCGCGGTGGAGATCTACATTGCGCGCGTAATAGGGTGCTTCGGTAGCTTTACGAAGGAACGAATTTTGAACTATTTGGAGTTTTCGAACAGCGCGGGCGTGTCCGAAAACTTCCGAGCCGTAGGTCATGATTGGACGTATACAAGTTTTGTAAAGTGTCACCTTATTTCTAAGGGACATCTTACTCCGCTTGCATAGAAGACAATGTAGACGGTTAAGAACGAACTTAGCGCGTTGACTGACTACTTTAATGTGGGCATCGAAGTTCAGATGCTCATCTAAGGTGATACCTAAGTATTTGGACTTGGTGACCCAGGGAATGGGTTCGCCGTAGAGGGAGATGCAATTGTTTCGCATATCGCGCGGGAAGAGGCCCGACGTAAAGAGCATTGCTGCACTTTTCGTCGGGTTCACCTCGATGCGCCATTTACGAAACCAATCGCCTAACTGACTGAGGGCTCTATTTAGTCGATGGACTATAATCCGGGGGTGTTGATTCGCTGTATACAAGGCTGTATCGTCAGCGAACAAAGCGAGTTCTACGTGATCGGAACGGGGGATGTCGCTGGTGTACAGCGTGAATAGGACGGGAGCGATGACTGAGCCTTGAGGGACCCCAGCATGCACCGGGTGAGGGCTAGAGAGAGTGCCTTCGACGCGGTAGCGAAAGCTTCGATTTTGAAGATAGGCTCGTATGATGAGCACGAGCCTGTCTGGCATTCCGAAGTTGAACAGCTTGTAAATCAAGCCGTTATGCCAGACTTTATCGAAAGCTTTCGCTACATCGAGAAAGACAGCCCCCGCTGGGCCGGGATAGAGTGGGTCGTAGAGTTTCGAATACAGGAACTCCGTGATGCGGAGTACCTGTTGAGGGCACGAGTGTCTGGCTCGAAAGCCAAACTGTTCGTCGGGGAGGAGTTTTAGTTCGTTTATGACGGACCAAATGCGAGCTAGAAGGATACGTTCGTAGATTTTACCTATTGAGCTAAGGAGGCTAATGGGACGATAGCTAGTGGGCAGCGTAAAGTTTTTGCCTGGTTTGGGAATGCCGATGACCGTGGCAGCCTTCCAGGCGTCGGGAAAGGTGCAGTTATCTAGCGCGGCATTGAAGATGCTGACGAGAAGATAGATAAGGGCGAGAGGGAAGTTCTTAAGAACCCTGTTGCTGATACCGTCAGCTCCAGGGGCTTTACGCGTATTGAGACCTTTGATGACCATCTGAACTTCCGCGGCTTTGACTAAGGGCAGAGGAGGCGCAGAGGGCGGGAGAGCGGATAGTCTTTCGACTTCACTGTTCACCGTGTCGAGGTGAACAGGATCGACCGGGTTTAAACTAGGGGAGCACTGAGATTCGAGGCTTTCAGCTAAGCATTCGGCCTTTTCATCGTCATTGAACGCGATAGTATTGTCGGGACGGGTGAGAGGAGGCAAAATCGAGACTGAGTTATCCGCCTTCAGAGAACGGGCCAAATCCCAATAGGCTTGGTGAGTTGGCTCGAGCCCCGAGAGACGATTGTCCCAGTCACGATTTTTATAATCGTTAATGCGGCTTTTGACGAGACGTTCAAAGGCGCGAAGTCTTTTCCTATTGAGTTCGGTGGGCCAAGAGCTGTAGTGTCGTGTCGCTGCATTCTTCTCCGTGATCAGCCGTCTCACGTCATCAGGCAGGGCCCTGCGATGGTCTTCCATCGCAGGAACCTGCCTCGATGCGCCGCTAATAGCGGAGGTGACATGGCTGGTCAGGGAGTCGACTGCAATAGTAATGTCGTCGGGGGAGCTAATATCGTCCGGGATCCTACGCAAGTCAGGCGAGTTTATGGAACCGAGGGCGCTGCTAAGTTTAGCCCAGTCTAAGACGGTCTTAGTCTGGGGGGTCGGGGACTGGGGAACGCCTAGGTGCATGAGAACTGGGCGATGATCGGAGGTAAGTTCGTGCAGCACTACTATCGAACGAAGCTGTAAGGCGACATTCTTAAGCAGTGCCATGTCTAGTATGTCAGGTCGGTGTCCTACGACATTGGGAAAGTGGGTCGGATCGAGGGGCGGAATAACGTCAAAGTTAAGTAGGTCTGAGAGGTCTTCTAAGATGCGACCGTTGGGAGTGGTTGCAACGCAATTCCAAAGGACGTTCTTGCTATTGAAGTCTCCCGCCAAGACGACGGAGCTTCCCATGCTAAGGAGTGCTTCGACGTCACTCCTAAGCAAGGTTTTGGACGGGCTAAGGTAGCAAGAGGCTATCGTGAGAGGAGGGTGGCCGGACATGGCTAATCTACATACGGAGGCTTCTAAGTTTGTCATGGGAGGAGGGTCGAGAGGGACGCAGTGAATGGATCTTTTGAAATAGATTGCAGTACCGCCTTTCGGTGAAACCAGCCTGTCGTTACGGATCATATGATAGTTGGCGATCCTTCGTGAGCGGTGGGCTGGTTTCAGAAAGGTTTCCTGCACTAACAGTACGTCTACTTGATGTCGGGAGAGAAAGTCGGAAACTAAGTCTGTCTGTTTTTGAAGTCCATCCGCGTTGAAGAACGCGATGGAGACGGAACGGGGTTTAACTCTAGCGGTTCTTAAATCCATTATGGGAGTTTAGAGAGAGGAGAGTTTTGGGTCTGAATGGCGCTTATGAATTCTGGAGTTAGAATAAGCCTAAGCGACGCGAGAATGTTGTTGACCATTTCGGTATGGCCAGAGGGTGCCTGAGGGGTGGGTGGGTTTGCCTGAGGGGCTGTGGTCGGTTTGGGAGGAGGGCTGGCTTTGGCTTGAGAGCCTCGGCTGGTGCCTGGGAGCGGATTTCTCCACGCATTATACGTGGGGGGCCTAGGGGGAGCTAAGGTCACTTTAGGAGTGCCCTTTGAGTATTGAGGAGTGGGAGGGTAGCGCTCCGGCTGTCTCTGGACAACCCGTTTGCTAGCTCCTTTTGGTGCCTTGGGGCAACCGCGATAATTCGCGGTATGTCCCTCGGTACCACAGAGCACGCAGCTGGGAGGTTCAGGTACACCCGGAGTGCGTGTGCAGTCAGGAGTGCCATGGTCGCCCAGGCACTTGACGCAACGAGGTCGGGCGTGACAGTTACGAGCGGAGTGCCCGTAGAGCTGGCAACGGTGACATTGGGAGAGATTGCTTCTCCGATAGGGGGCTTCGACGCTCAATCCGGAAAGGCTGTTGACCGTCTTCAGGTTGAAGACGGCCTTACCTGCCGGAGAGAGGTCTAGGATGACTAGGACCATCTCGTAAGGGACTTTAGTTCGGCCGCTGTACATGCGGTGAACTTCGCGGACCGGATAGTTTTGGGCCAGAAGGTCGGCCTTAATGGAATCAGGGGTTTGCTCGACGGGGAGACCGCGGATAACTACGCGGAGGACCTTCTCGTCTTCGAGGGCGTAAGTGTGGAACCCTATGTTCTCCGCGCGGAGAAACTTGGTTAGCGCGCGGTGGTCGTCGGAGGTGCTAACTTGGACCTTGATAGCGTCCTTAACTGATTTCGCGTGAGTGTACGCGATGTTTCGCATCCGGCAGGCGGTGGAAACTTTGTCCCATTTTTCTTTTTGACGGAGGAAAATGGGAGGCGGGCATTTCTCCTTCTTAGCTGAGGGCTGAGAGGAGGACTGGCTGGCCTGAGGGGCCCGAGTAGCCTGAGAGGCCTGAGAGGCCAAACGCGGGTCGGCGCGGGGCACGGCGGCGGCTTTAGCCGGAGGGGCTTTAGACGGTGGCTTGGCGGAGCGTTTACGTTTTCCCCCTTGAACAACGGTGAAGCCGTCGTCGGAGGAGGATTCGGGTTCGGATTCGGGCTCTAGCTCGGGCTCAGAACCGTCCATCGAGTCACCGGACTCGATGGCGAGAACGGACGCGGCCGGGACAGCATGAGAGGGCGTGGGACGGGGGGACGCGGTGGTCGTGGCTTGAAGAGCCTTGACCGGGGTTTCGCGGGGCGCGGGGGCCTCCGAGGCCGCGTTTAGTGCACGGGCCTGATGTTTATTGGCCTGAGGGGCCGGGAGAGCCACGTCCATAGCGACGGGCTTGGCCATAAGGGCCGGGACTTGTTTAGGGTTGGCCTGAAGGGCCCTGTCGGCACAAGTTGCCTTAGACGCGGACGCAGACGCGACGGGAACGTCGTCTGGGTATTCAGCGCTAAGCGCCGCAAGCCTCCGCGTGAGGATGGCGATCTGCTCCTTAATGGAGCGGATCTCCTCACGGGCGACCTCCGGCGCTGGGCGAGAAGCCATGACGCCTAACTAACACCCTAGCCGATGGGGCCCTAGACGACGAAGTCCTAAGCAACGCCGGATCTTGATCCGGAACTCAGGAACTCGGGAACTCAGGAACTCAGGAACACCTCGCAACTGGTTAGTTGGCACCGTTAGGTATCCCCAGAAGACCACAGCTGGTTATGTGGATTTCTGCCCTGAAAAGGGCGCTCTTCTAGTCCTGAGAAGGACTAATGAAACATTGAATGGGTGGTTCGATGTCAAAGAAACACGCTCTGAGGTTCAGCTGCCAGAGAAACAAGGCGTCCCGAGGGACGTTGTCCTCGCGGCGAGGGCGAATCGCGCACTGAACGCGGCGCGGGAGAGCGACGAAGCGGCGCGCGGACCGTGCCGCGCGGCTTCGTAGCGGGCGGGGGCGGCGGGCGCGGGGGCTCGCGGCAGGTAGTCCTGAACGGGGCCAGGAAAACCGAACGCGTCTAGTCGGAACGGGGTCCGACAGCAGACTGTTGATAAGGGTGGGTCAGGTAGATAACCTTTTATATGGGTAAGTAACCCTTAATTAGCACTATTGTAAACAAGCGCAAAAAGGGTGGTTACTGATCACAACATGTTGTTGGGTTGTGTGAGCAAGAAACATTACAATATTTTATATCATTTTGAAGCTAATAATAGGAGCTTTATGATTTTACTATGAAAAAAAATATTTACACGATCAGTTTTTTTGCCAGTGACTTGCGACTGCAGGTGTGTCGCCTGAGTCGATTTTTTTGCTCTCGAGTGTATATTCTAAACACGTAGAGTTCAATTTTTACCGACTTAAAAATACTTACTATGTTTGAGTGACCGAAAATCCTATTACTTTTTAATGAAAAAAAAAAAAACATTTTTATTATCATCAGACACCTTCTAACAGATAAACATTGAACCTTTTTTTATATAGGTTAAAAAGATGTAAAAAGCTATTTCATAAAGACGTATCGGTTTCCGAGATACAGCCGAGGTTGACACGGAACGGAACGGGGTCGAGATGACTAGCTCGTGCCATTAGCTAGCGCCATTAGCTCGCTTGGTAATGAGAGAAACGAGCTCATTTTCACAGGTCAATTTATTTTAAAGCTATATTTAAATAGTGACCGTCCAAGACTGTCTCTCTCTGTCTGAATTTATATGCGCTTTAACACGTGCTCTAAACGGTGAAGGAAAACATCGTGAGGAAACCAGTTAGTGTTCTTATAGGCGGCGATAGGCTTGCAACCTGTCACGTATGGAATACTAACTTCTGCAAGATGTGGGCATGTATCAAATGTGTTTGGACATGCCTCTGACTACCCTCCTTAGACATCTTCATAGGATCTGGAATAAGTAACATAAAACGATCTGAGAGAATGTCTACCGCACCTTGGGGATTAAGTCGTGAACCTGCTGCAAGACTGTCTCTAGTAGTGATCCATGGCTTCGTTCCGTTCACAGTGGGTTCTTGTCAGTCGGAAACACCACTTGAGGTATGGAATAAACAAATAGAAACTCAACGTTATTATCTGCAAATAGTAGACATATGCCAGAGATATCCGGTAGGTCCCATTTGTACTATGGAACATGACGTAATATAACAATTTGAGAAAAAATTGTACTATAGAACTGCATACTAGCTTTTGCTCCTGTTTTTATTTGTCTGTGAATGCACAGAACTCAATGGGAATCGCTTTTCCCAAATTCTTCCATAATGAGATATATAAGAAGTGAATGACATTAATCACTGACGTTAATACCAGGTACAGTTCACTATCAAAAAAATGAAACTACTAGAAAAACTACAAATCATTCTCGAGTGGCCAGTTTACATATCAACTTCAAGAAGTTTATATATGTACTTAGTTTGTTTTATGGAACAATTTGAGAAAAAAAGTACAAACTGTTCTATAGTACAAAGGGACAATATTTTCTCAAATTGTTATATTACGTCATGTTCCATAGAAAAAATGGGACCTACCGGAGATATCCACCGTGCGTTGAAAATACAGTTGTGATCCTGCATTTATTTTGTTGAGCTCACTGTTGAACATAATTTTCATATCATATAGCTGACTACATATTTATTCTGTGTAGAGTCACTTCCCGTGCGTGCTGGCCAACATTTGCATTGGGAGGGGCCTTGTCGTACTGCGTCAAACGATCGCTAACCACCTCGCTACAATCTGGTCTGTTGACAGGGAGCTTCACTATTGAAACCGCTCGGCCCAAAGTCAAAGTCAAAAAGCATTTATTCAGTAGGACCGCTGGGATCACTTTGAAACGTCTTAAAACTAGGTGATTCTACTCCTGTTCCTTCGCGACCAATACCCCCAAACCGTGTTAACCCGGTTTTCACGGTATTAGTCGGAAAGGAACAGGCTGCCCTGATAAAACCTAAAAACCTGTAAACGGTATAGGTAGCAAAATAATTAACTTTAACTTTGTAAACCAGGCTGATATTTTTACAGTTACGAGGTCAAACTAGTGTAATTTTTGAAGTTATGATTCGCGTAATTTCCGCTGGATTTGAAGACACGCTGAAAATAATTTTCTATTTCTGTTGAACGTAAGTTAAGCCTCATTACCTCACAACTCAAAAACACGTTCGTCTGGCCTCACTCCCAGTCGGACAGAGGTAGCCGGATTTCCGACAGACAGACACAAAGAGCTTTGTAGCTTTTGTATATCTGCTGCAGAACGTACAAAGAGGCGAATCATAAAGAGTATTTTATTACTTGTGCATTTTATCTTTGTGAAATCAGTAATTAAAGACTCGTTGTAAACTGTGCCTAAGCTCGGTTGGCCTGAAACCGAGCGGGGAGTGCTTCAACTAATCAACTTCACTTACTCTCGCCACTAGAATAGTCTTTGTATACTATACTATACCTTAAAGTTTTGTTTTATACACAGTGCCACAAGCTAGTGGTTAAAGTAATCTTAGATTTATTTCTTGCTCTTTTAATAAAAAAAAACTTAATAAATAAATAAATAATGCTGGACTTTTCCACACAGCATCATCTAGCCCCAAAGTAAGCAGAGCTTGTGTTATGGGTACTAGATGACTGATATACTACTTAAATACTTTTTGTTTGTAAATATATACATATTATACATAGAAACACCCAGACCCGAGACAAATATTTGCAGATCATACAAACATTGGTCCCGCCGCGGGGATCGAACCCGCAACCTTTTGCATCGCAGGCAGGCCCACTGCGCCACAGAGGTCGTCAGGGTCACTTAGGCCTTTACATCTATATTAGATGATTTATATAGCATCAGGAGGCAATCCATGCCTACACTTAATGGGACGCTGTAGTGCCTGGGACATTGAGAGATGGAATAGGCTTGCCCAGCACCTAAACCATCCACTCAGCTTAATCAGCCGCCCACAGGAAAGGCAACGTCAATACGTGTGGAGCTGACTAAGCTGCGGGTTTCCTCACGATGTTTTCCTTCACCGTTAAGAACTCGTGTGTGTGTCTTTTAATCAATCAGTATAATATTGTAGTTGAAGGACTCTGGTTATCTTGACCATCTTAGCGATTTTTTTTACTGATTGCAAAGTTTGCATATGCTTATTGTATAATTGGACTTGCATTTGCCCACTCCCCAAATAGATACATTTAATGATTCTTTACTGACGTGAAATAAGCTGGTAAAATCAAAGTTTTAAAAGGTTTTAAGTCGTATAACAGACTGTTTTATGTTGGTGCAACTAGTCTGAGTAGGTGGCTAGATTTAATTAGTTCCGACCAAAGTTTAGTTGTGTTCCTTATTTTCACACCAAACGTTGTTTAAGTAAGTTTGTGTTTGGTGGTTTATGAGGTACAGCTGTTTGAAACAGAGGCAACTTATTAGTGTTCCACAAAATCTAGGAACACCATTTTATCTATTTACCTGGCAAACTTGACACCTACGAGACTACGAGGCGTGGATCCAAATATCAGAAGACTGAAATCAGTCTTCTGATATTTGGAGGTAAAGAGAACAAAGGGAGGCTTTTGCTTGACGAACTTGACACGATGAGCTACAATATGTTTAATAATAATAATAATAATAAACACGCCGTGTTGGCCGAATGGGGTTGTACCTCAACTTTCAATGCGAAGGTTGTGGGTTCAAATCATGGCCGTGCATCAATTTTGGATTTGGATTTTGCGTTTCGTAAAATTTAAGCGGTGAAGGAAAACATCGTGCGGAAACCAGTTAGTGTTCTTATAGGCGGCGATGGGCTTGCAACCTATCACGTATGGATTACTAACTTCTGCAAGATGTGGGCATGTATCAAATATGTATTTGGACATGCCACTGACCACCCTCTTAGACATATTCAAATGATCTGTGGAATACATAAAAAGATCTGAAAGAATGTCTACCGCGCCAGTCGTGACCCTGTTTTAATAATAAAACCTGAGAAAAGGTTGAAGTACTCAAGTATTTTAGTAAATAGAAGATAGCTCTGTCGAAAAATCCTCAAAGAAATCCCGAAAAGCCTTGACGCGGCATAATTACGTTGCAGCAAAAAGTAAACTATCGCGGCCGAACCGGCGCTTCCGGCGGAAATACGTCATTACCGGCCGCGTCATTACGCCATCTGGGGAGGCTTGAGGCTTTTCACTACTTTACAGGAAAACTGAGGAAAAATCTAGGAAAAACGAAGGAAATAATGATAGCAACACATAGTTTATATCAGTTATTTTACTTAAAACCATGCATAAATCAAATATCTTTAAATAGAAGAAAATTGTGATAATTTTCGTTTTCAATAATCATCCATATTTAAGTAATATGTGTTTTTGAAATAAAATATTAACCAATTTACTTACAAAGAACGCGTTGACTGCTAGCCACTTACCTGAAAAAGACAAATTCATTTAATAAAAAAACGTGGTAAATCAATATTATATTTATGAAATTCTCTGTTTTTATACAGGGTGTAAAAAGACGTCTACCGAAGCCGAAAGGGGTAGGTACAGCATCCCAACGCACAACCAAATCCAAAAGTATTTTCCGAAAAAATCATTATATCCGGAGAAAACAGCGTTTGAAGATTACTGTTTGCGTATGTACTGGGCGCGTTTTTATACGTAGATTGCTGGATTTTGAGTTTTAATAGTTTTTTCTTTTATAAATGCAATTATTAGGTAGGTATGGCCTTATTATGTTGTACTAGTAATAACTAGAAAATAAAATAAAATGACGTAGCTAAGTCAAATTTTTTTTGTTTTTTTTTTCGCTAAATATGTTTAGAATCATGGTCTGATTGAAACTTCTCAGTTTTCGGTAGCAGTCTTTTTACACCCAGTATAACTAGTAAATTCTAGTTCCTGATTATCTTTATTCTCTCGGAGTATCATTTTGTTGTTTCTCTGAGCGCTTTTAAACAGAGTGATTCTAAAATGTACCTGAGGAAAATGCCGTCGTTCTACATACATTTTAACTCATTGTATTTTTGCTTAAACTTTGTTTAGACCATATTTCAAATTATCTCGACCTCTTCGAACTTTGCTGTAATATTTTACAGAAAAACGTCTGAAACCTGAATGCTGTAATAAATAAACACTGACATTAATATTTATTAGGTGCCCATATTGTGTGAACATGGATATTTCCTCCTTGAATAGAAAAGCTCGTTCCTCACCTTATATCGAGTGCAAAGGAAAATGAAATTGAATACGTTTGGTTTAGGTTCAATATTGATTGAAGCTGTTTAATTCGGAATGACATGGAACTTGGGTTTAAAATTGAAAATCGACGTCTAGAGGGCAGAGGAACGTTGATTTCAAAGATGGATATTTTACAGTGATTTGAGAACATTAATTATTGTAGACAAGAAATACTTTAAGGTGAAAACTTACAAACACACACACCTGTTTTTTTTATTATTTCAATAGAAATTTCAGGTAGAATAAAGACCTCTCAAAATTATTTGTAACGAATAATAATCGAATCCACTACCCGAATAGGGCGTAGCTAGTAGCTACAAATTTTTTTGATAGAGTGATAATTTAATACATCGCACTGTTGTATGATCTATGGTATGAACAGAAGGCCCAAAATAATATAGGGCCGTAGTCATCGCGCCATAAATAATAAATGTCCTGTAAAACGTTACTGAGTGTGAAGTTATCGCTTCCGAGACGCGCGCTCACGCTTGACCGTTTAATGGAGTGTTACGATGAGAGTAGTCAGTTTGTGAAGATACAGCTGTTGTAATTTTTAAAATATTCAGGCAACATTGTGATAGGTCAATAATTAAAAAAAAAACGATGATTCTGCAAATATTTGTGTAAATAATGTGGATGGTTGGCAGTCCACAACTGTGCGGTTTTCACGCCAATTCCTGCCTCGCACAACAGACTTATGGAATCAGCTGTCGCCAGCTGTATTTCCAGACCGATACGACTTAGGCACCTTCAAGAAAAGAACCTATTCCTACCTACTCAAAGGCCGGCAACGCATCTGCAGTGCTTCTTGATGCTGCAGTTGTCTGTGGGCGGTGGTAATCACTTACCATCAGGTGTGCCACTGGCATAAAAAAAAATATATATATATACTTTCCAAGTTCCTTCATAATAATAATTATTGTTCAACTAATAGATTGACAACATTTCAATGGTCATAAATGGACGGAATGAGATGTGATGTCCATCGACTTCAATCGACTCTCATTTAAATACTTACATGACATAATGTTCATACCAATGAAGTTCATACTGACTTATTACTGAATTTATTACTCTCCTTAGTCCTACAATGTTTGTTTTGTACTAGCAGCCAGGTGGAACTAATAGAAGAAAGAAAAAATGAAGTTCCGCTACTTTAGGTACTGGAGGTTGTCTATGGTCTACACTCAGCGGGAGGCTGTAGAGAAACTGAAGGTGGGTTACGAGACTGACTGACGTTATGAGGTGTAATGTACCATTCGCAGCGAGTACGTCAGTATGTCACGTCACAACGCCACTCTTTATTTTTTTATTTTAATGATGAATGGATCGGCTCTTGACCTCGAAACTTACACAGACAAGAATGAGGTCTACGATGGAGCGAGCCTACCCAAAAGGTGCCTAGTAACTCTCTTCTTAAAAACAACAGGGTCGTAGCTCAGCGGAAATACAGACTCTGGAAGCTGATTGCAAATGTTTGCAGTACGCATAATAACATAACTTTGAAAGCGCTTAGTTCTAATAAGTGGAATATCAACCAGGTGAGGATGATAATCAGCTGCGTCTGAAGTCCCTGTGAAAGAACACTCATTGCTTATTGCTCGCACATTGTTTCCCAGTACTGACTGCACGCACGCACGCCGTGTAACACGTTACATTACGCCTCTTTACACCAAAGTCTAAGTCCACAGTATACACATATACAAGTCAAGTTTAACGGCTGGTTAATAAATCGGCCGTTAGCCGTTTGTTAGCGCAGTGAACGCTTCTTCATACAAAATTGTGTTCTACGCAGACAAACGGCTCTCTGTCACTCTCGGATTTTTGGTTGTTGTGACATATATGAAGCTGACTAAGCTCTGGTTTTCCTCACGAAGTTTTCCTTCTCGTTTATCCATTCTAAGTAGATATCCTCTGGCAGTGTTTTATCCTAGAACCTGATACGTTTGGATTACCGTCAGCGTCACTGTAATCCTAGTTTACCCTCCTTGTAGAGTCGCAAGGTTGTGGTGACGTCAGTATGACGTCATAACTCTTTAGATTTCTTTTAGCTTGCTTTTCATCCATTCTCTTATTGTATAATACTAGCTTGAGGTCACATTCTTGAAATATAAGTAGTGTATGTGTTAATTAATTGAATTTAAGCTACTTTTAACTTTCATTCAAATTCGTTCAGCCATTTCAGTACTTTCAGATATACATAGCACTATGTATATCTGAAACTCTGCTGTCAGAAAACTTTTTAATTCGTAGGTTCTCCATAGACAGTAGGATTTTTTTCGCTACGCTGAGTTCTCTGACGTACACCATGTACCTACACACAAACATTTGTTCAAAGTTGCCGTGCTGCATCAATGTAGATATGTAATATAACGATCACCGTTTCCTAGCAAACTTTGTATTACACCGCCCCGTGGTAAGCCGCGGGTTTCAGCGCATTTTTAAAACGATCGGTTTAAAGTTCCAGAAGGCGGCTTAAACGTGGGTTTCTTGTCGAAACTTCTTTCGCTCCGAGAATACTAAATGAGCATTTAGTTTCGAACAGATTTTTTTAACACAAGCTTTAAATTATTTTTATGATACAAAGTACGCAATTCTGATAACTTTTATTGTGTAAATTATTCCACTAAACTTCAAATTCATTGCATTATTCTGAACCGAGTCTAGGTACTTGATTAAAATCGAGTTTACCTCGTTACGACTCAGCATTCAGCGGTTTACAAAAATGGCGTCTCATTTCAGTCACAACTACTGTAATCAAACACGCTGTAAACGAATTTAGTTCGTTTCGTCGACGGGACGCAGGCGGGGAGGGTGCGGGACGGGCACGGACAAATTGCGTTAACCGAAAACTGTTTAATTCCAACGTTTTAATGAAGGCGAGGACTTGAGGCCACGAGCCGAGCGTCACACCGAGAGGGCAGCGGCCGGCTGCGAAGCGGCGACCAGTTTCAATACGCTATTTCGCTGTGTGGGAGTCGGAGTGTTCGCGACCTTTTCAAGTTCCTCAAGCAATACTATGTATTACAAATATTAAGATTACTGTAATACATATTGCTTGCCGGCCGCTGCCACCTCGGTGTGATACATGCGCCAAGTGCAATAAAAAAGTCTTCTTTCGAAATAATTATGTAGTCACACGGCAAGAATAATAACTACAGCATTTCTTTTTTTTTTTGTGAATTTTCTATTTTATGATGTAGCCGTTGTCTCACTGGAAGGCAAAAGCCTCCCTTCCCTTCTTCCACTTTTCGATTTAACACTGAAATAGGCAAAGTTCTCCGATGAGGTTCCAACTTTTCATAGATGGGCTACCTAAGGTCAGGAATATGATGAGTGCAGACCCTACATAGATGGGATCAGGAAAATGAATAAGTGTTTTTGTATTGCAGAATAAAAGCCTATTTCAAGAAGCTAGTACTATGAGTAAATATAGTGTCAGAGAAAAATATAAATATAAATTATTTACACCCTTAACAAGATTGACATTATCATCTAATAATAGTTTTATAATGGCAATAAAAATTTATAATAAAATTCCTGATGATTTAAAAGTTATGACATTTAGTAGATTTAAAACAAATTTGACACGATGGCTCATTGAAAAATGCTTTTATAGCTTAAACGAATTCTTTGACTACAAAATCTAGTACCTACTTTTGACATTTTTGTTTTATTTAATTAGAGAAGAGTAGTTGTACGTGTTTGTTTTTATTTTATTTGAATTTATAATATTAGTAAATGTCCTATTCATTCATACGCTTGTAAGGGCAGGTTCCGGTTAGGAAAATAAATGTATTTAAGATCTTTTGTATGTACCTGGAATTATGAATAAATGATTATGATTATGATTATTATGATTATGATGAATATTGATGCTATTTACAAATCGTCATCGTATGTAACGGATTGAATCCGGTGTCTGAGATGCCTCTCACTTAGTGGCCGAACTTGAATTATGCCGCTAAATTTAATTACTGTTCGGTAAAATAAAGCCACCGCTGGGACCCGTTTAATTTCTACAATGATAACTAAATCTTTACGTAGGAGGAACCCTGATTGTAATGTATTAAATTTTAATAATTTTGACATTATGATGGTAATCTGGGATAAATTAATATTGCTAATTGTAATGAAATGAACAGGAGCACGACCGTATTTCTCAATTCAAGGCCAATTTCCTTTCTATCATCTCTATTGGTTTTAAAATTATTGTTATAAACCCGATTTTTGAGATTTATTTTTTCCCGATATTTCGACGCTCGAGAGAAGTCTGAAACTATAAGAGATACGAAGATCTGTTCTTAGGAACCATGTCATCGATTTTAGTAACAAGGAAAACTGCATTCACAAATTAAAAAAAAACTTGTACTGTACTCAGCTCGAGAATCGAACCCAGACGTTTTGAAAAATAAAACTAACACTAATTATATTTAATATCGGTTGTGTAGGTCTTATTCAGGAAATGTTAAAAATGATGTCTAAAAATAATAAAAGCATTGTTTTAATAACCGAACTCCAAATTTCTGTATATTGCTTGGTCTCGAATAAGATTATTCAAATTACATTTATTTATTTTATAAACAATCATAAAAATAAATTGGGTCACGTACAAATAACATCCCTCCGGAAGTCTTTGTTCTTGAGCATTTCAAACAGAGATATTATTTAAGTATCTTGCGTAGTAGGTACTTCATTTTTAAGGATATGGAGCTATGGTTATTTTAAGAAGGTGCTACGGCGTAGATGGTCTACGATATAAAAGCGTAGATGGTCTACGATTTAAAAACAAAGATGAATCGTCACTGTTGATGAATCTTGCTTTCAGCTGATATTAAATGTTGTATTTTTTTAGTGCTAAATTCAGCGATTTAGGTAAATAGGAAAAAAAGCCAGGATATATTAGTAATCAAGTTTAAATGATTTTTTGAATAAAAAAATTTGTTCATGTAATAACTAACTCACAGAACTATATCTAAATATAGTTCTGTGAACTAACTTCTTATATTCGACTCATTTTCAGTTTGTAGATTTTCCACGCTTTACATAAGGAGGGCGCCATCTATCGGAGAATGTTTGAAGCTTAAAACATAAAAGGCTAACGAAACTCGCACCAAACTAAGTGGTTTGGAAATACGACCTACTGCCAGCAGATGGCTCTGAAATGTTGAAGATTTTGCCGATAGATGGCATTTACAGCGGGTAAATGCCATCTAGCGGTGATTTAACTTACTTTAAAATCTCCTTTATGGTTTTACATTTAAATTATTTTCTGTTTAGGAAATAATTCTTTTACATATTCGAAGTTTATATTTAATCTACTTAAAAAAATTCATTCTATTTATTTTGCAAAATGATTCATATACTAAAAAAAAGAAATCTATTTTTTAGAAAAATAACAGAGTTCACAAAATCTAATGTAAATCATGTCATGTCGATTCTCATGAATTGTAGAGTGTCTGCAAGCAAGCGTCGCGATGTCTCCTAGATCTGATTTCCCGAGGGAGGGGTTACTCTATCGTGTAGAGCATCGTCCTTGCCAGAGACGTAGCTAGGTTCAAAATGGAAAGGGTTTATTGCAGTGAGTTAGTACTCACTTTTTTACTTAGTAGTAAAAAAGTTTATTGTGCCTGCGATGTCAAATTCTGTAGTTGGTACTCAACTTAATAATAAGTAATAAGTAACTTAATAAAAAATATTATTGAGTTACTTTGAGATAATTAAAGGCATTAGTTACCTCAGGATGGATTATATAAACTTAGGCCTTTACATCTATATTAGATGATTTATACAGCGTCAGGAGGCAATCCATGCCTACACTTAACGGGAAGCTGTAGTGCCTGGGACTTTGTTTGAGATGGAATAGGCTTGCCCAGCACCTAAACCATCCTCAGCTTAATTAGCCTGGCCCACAGGAAAAACGACGTCAATGCGTGTGGAGCTGACTAAGCTGCGGGTTTCCTCACGACGTTTTCCTTCACCGTTTTGAGCTTCTGTTAAAGCGCATATACATTTTTCGAAACAAAAATCCAGTGATGCACGGCCGGGATTCAAACCCACGATCTTCGGATTGAAAGTCGAGGCACAACCCCATTCGACCAACACGGCTAATAGGATGGATTATACAGGGTGTAAAAAGACGTCTACCGAAGCCGAAAGGGGTAGGTACAGCATCCCAACACACAACCAGATCCAAAAGGATTTTCCGAAAAAATCATTATATCCGCAGAAAACCGACCTCGCACAGCTGGTCGAGCGTATGTACTAGGCGCATTTTTATACGTAGATTGCTGGATTTTGTGTTTTAACTTTTGTTTTCTTTTATAAATGTAATTATTAGGTAGGTATATATATTATTAGGCCTTATTATGTTGTACTAGTAGTAAATAACTAGAAAACAAAATAAAATAACGTAGCTAAGTCAAAAAAATTTTTGCGTTTTTTTCGGTAAAGATGTTAGAATCATGGTCTAATTGCAACCCCCCAGTTTTCGGTAGCAGTCTTTTTACACCCTGTATACTTACATAAAAAATAGGGTGAAAAAAGAAAAAAAAACAGTGACATTAACCCTTATCCTCAGTCCGTCCCTGCGTCCCTATTGTAACTGCAAGTACCGAAGTGCTTCAGATGTGGTTATGTTGCGATAAGACGCCATCCTATCGAAGACTCCTAACGAGCTGCTTAGGGTCTGATTAGACGTTTTGTAGCTTGGCTTTGTATCGTATCGCTGCCTTTACAATGTTGGTTCATTGTTTGGTCGCGAAGGAAAAGGAGTGGAATCATAGTTATAAGACTATTCTAAGTGATTTCAGCAGTCCTACGAATATGGTTTTTAACTTTGAAATGAAATGAAATTGAAATGAAATCAAATGTTTTTTTTTATTTGCAAGAAATATGGTTGACAGGTTTGAGTTAGGTAAGTACTATAATTATTGATGTAACTTTATGATGTTGATTGTTAGGAGTTGATGCGGAATATGTTTGTGTTTTTTTTTATTTTGAAAACGAAATATTTAAAACGAGCTTAATAAAATTTTATCCTAGAAAATTCAAAATAGTAAAATCAAATGAGGGTAATTTTTTTGGATTTTTTTAATGAAGTCTTAATTAAGTTGACATTAGTTTAGTTATTTGAATTATCTCAAAATCAAAATGTATAATATTAACTAAACTTAAGATTTAGATCAAAAGTCGTGGTAAATACTATCCCACTCAAGCAACACGCCTCTTCTGAAGTGAGCCACATTTAATAACAAACAATCTCGTTATAACTATCGCTGAACTTACAAACAGATATTAAAAGTATGAATCTAAAAATGTAAAAGGAAGTTTGTGAGCTACTCATCCGGTTGATTCAAAACTTCAGTTCAGTTCAAAGTGCACTGAAACTGAAAACTGAGTAGAAGACTGATTAATATCAATAAAGAAGTTTTCTTTCTTCCTCTTAATGAACTTTGTCGTAGGGTGCGGATTAAAAACTTAAACCCTAGTTTTTACAGCGTCAGGAGGCAATCCATGCCTACACTTAACGGGACGCTGTAGTGCCTGGGACATTGTTATAGATGGAATAGGCTTGCCCAGCACCTAAACCATTCTCTCAGCTTAATTAGCCCACAGGAGAGACGACGTCAATACGTGTGGAGCTGACTAAGGTGCTGATTAGGGTTTAGCTATCTGTTTCAAAAACGAGTTTTAGGTTAGTGAAAACCAAAATATGTATAGGTAAAGATTGTAAAATAAAAAAAACAGGATCTCGACTGTATCCCCAAGGCGTAGTAGACATTTTTTTTAAATGAATAAATTGTATTCGAGAATGGTAAAAAACAATACCGAGCAGACTGGCGCTATAGATAGTGGAGGCCTATACCCAGCAGTGGGTGCAACCGGGCTGAATAGATAGATAGAACATTTAATATAGAAAGAAATATTTACTAAGGAACGGATTTAAATAGCTGTTAACGACTCTCAGTGCGGGCACAAATTCCACAAAAAGTCGTAGCATAACGTAATGACACTACATGAAGAATACATTCTCTGAGCATGGTGTTAGTAACATACGAGTGGTTACAGAGATAGCCTTCAGATAATTTGACCCAATTTCGGAAGGCATCGAACACCCCGGTCACGTGGGGATTCACTGACTCTGGTTTTTGTAAAGCTTCCCTTTTTTAAATATCGTGACCGGCATATTATGTTGTTCATATTCACCATCATTATTTATGGTGACGATTTGATAGGTCACATATTTTGGTGTCTATAATTTTGTGGGAAATGATAACCTGTTCGATTTTAAACCCTATTAAGAGTATTTGGATGAAAATTAAATGCATTTTATTATTTTGTATTTGCCCATAATGTTTTGGTATCATTCAGAAGATGTTTAATGTTTGATTTTAAAAATAAAATATTCAAACAAGTACCTATACAGATGCATGTTTAACAAAAATGTACAATGTTTCAGAACTAGCATTCCATGAGTGACAGGTTAACCCTATACACGAACATTCTAGTGATGGACATAAACGATGACGGACGTAATTGTAACGTTTACTAATTTAAAGAGATTGGAAACTGTAAGCCAGTGTAAGCTCGGGGGATTAGAAAAGGCGAAAATAATCCCGGACTTTGATTGAAAATGATGACTGGACGCTGCTTTGCAAATATTAGATACAATATGAAGAGAGGAATTTGATACATTTATCCCACTGGCTTACATCTTGCCGAACGTATAATGCCTTTTATACACTATTATTTCCTTCACCGCTTCTGTCTGAAATCCAAAGCTATGACCTTTGAATTAAAAGTCAAGGCGCTATCCCACTCGGACAACAGCACTCGGATTTAAAAAAAAATGTTTTCAAATTTCAAATATCCCACGATAATTATCTCAATTGTTCGGGTTTTCGCTAAGTTGTTGTTGTTGATTAAATACCTACTGTTTTTTGTTTCTCGTAAGAAAATTGCTATTTGACAAATAAGAAGTTACAAATTCACAAACAAATCGCCAATATTTCTCAGCAGTTTAACTTTAAAACACCAATTTATTTCTATTTGCAGATAAAATGAAAATCTCTTTCGCACTCAGCGAATAAAATTCTATACCTACATCTACTTTACGTAGCACTAAAACAAAATCGATTGTATCGAAGCACTTTCAGACGTTATAAAATTTTAAAGCTCATAAAAATCGGAGGCAATGCAAATAAAAGTATCGAGCTACATTTTAATGTGATGCATTTCGTTCTCGCTGTGGTTTTTTGCATCACAAATGCTGATTCGATAAAAGGTGTGAGTGATATTTCCATTTACAACGTTACTGATATATTTACATTGCTACTCCATAATGCAACAAATGAAAGGATTGATGAGCTTAGAAATAAATTAGAAGTTATAAACAAATATGTAACAGATAATGATAAACTATCACAGTTGCTAATAAATATCACTAAAGAGAGTGATCTCAATGAAACAAACTTCTACAAAGCATTGGGTGAAAATGATCACTTCAGATTTCTATTAGAAGATGAACCAAAGAATCTGTATCTAAAATTAAAGGAAAAAGTAAACAGAGATGATGTTTTCAACATTCTAGCTGAGAAGGGGAATATAAGTGTGCTGGCGAAAAATGCCAGGAAGATGATGAGAGATGGCGAGTTCGGGAACGAAGAGGATGTGGTCAATGATGTTGTGGATAAGATGATAGCTGAGAAACCCGTTGATGAACATAAGTTTGATGCTAAGGCCAACGAAAGCATTTATTGGGGTAAGTTAAGTTGTTTTTACAAAATACGTCCGTGCAACTCCCTTATCTCTTTCGGAATCTTTTTTAACTAACTACTCTTCCAGATCCTCAAGAAGAGCTCGAAGACCTTCAAGACTTCCACCAGCACAACACCAGGCGTATCTTCAAGGGCGAGCGCACCACCGTCCGATACTATCCGTTCATGGCATCAGTCCACGTGATGGGCAGGTTCTGGTGCGGAGGAGTGGTGTACTGGCACGACCTGGTGCTGACCTCAGCAGCTTGCTTACAGTTGTGAGTGAGATATGAAAGTAGTCTTATTTTTGATCAGATGGAATTTAAGAATTGGGTTGGTAAATCACAATTATGATAACCGGTGAAGTAACACTGGATTTAGAACTCTATATTGAACTACTACTTTGGTATACTTTCCAAATGTTCCGCTAAGGGTTAATATCATAAATGCCTTTCTATTTCATCCGAAAACATAATTTTATTTTGATATTATTTGCAAGTGAGTTCAGACTGGTTCTTATTATGAATTCCAAAAATCTCTGATCCCTGTAGCTTCTCTTTTCTTGCAAATAACTTTAATTTTGTTTAAAGAATGCACAACAACCGCTTCTTCCGTGAGAACCCCAAGGTCCTGTCAGTGAGGATCGGCAGCAATCACAGCAGGATTGGTGGGGAGGTCATCGATGCTTTAGAGGTGAGTTTAAAATATATTTTCTCAAAAATAATGATTTGCCAGAACATAATTTAGGTGCGCAGTCACCTTTCGAGTTATTTTTAAATATAAAGCTTTCCCGTAGTCGGGTAAAAAAACATGGTCATTAATTCCAAAGCTGACTGAACTGCTTTGATAATTTCTTTCGCCGTTCAGAGCTCGTGTTTATTTGATAATGAAAAATCCATTGATACACATCGTGGATTCGAACTCGCTAGGAACTCCAATCTGAAGTTTGCGAGTTCGAATTCATTCATCCCGTCTATTCTCTTGCCAATACAATGACTAATCTTCTTTCGTAGGTATACTTCCACCCAAGCTACAACCCGAAGACGCTTCGCAACAACATCGCCGTCATCCGCCTTCGTCACCACCTCTACTTCAACTACCACCGCATCCCGAAGATCATCGACATCTCCCACAGCACCAAGAGTATACCGGCCACTGCTGAGGTGCTGCTGTTGGGCTGGGGGGTCACCAAGGTGAGGAATTTCACTTCCATGATGTATTGACGCGAGCGTGGTGGAAGAGTAAAACCTATTGTGCCGACCCCATATACCTAAATATAGGACTTAGGTAATAAATATCCCGATAATAATCACAATGGCGCTCCACTATCTATTGATACGCCTCCGCGTCGAAACAATATTCAATTAATGTCTTTCATTCACCGTTGCTTCTTGACCTTTCCTCTCTATTACCGTTAACACGAGCACAAGTTTCCTAGAACTGCGGAGATTATATCAAGCAACTCTTTCTACAGATTCTTGAAATAGTCTCATAAATATGATACCTACTGAAATAACTTCTTACTGTTTTGGTGTGGGTCCTTGATATTTAATCTGGTCTTGGGTTCGAATATGCATCGATGGATTTTTAGTTTTAGAAAAATAAGTGTATTAACGAGCTGTGAAAGTTGAAGAAAAATGTCGTTAGGAAATTAAGTAGTATTTTAATAGGCGGTAATAGGCTTTCAATCTGTCACAAGCTTCGGTGATATGTTCGTATAGGCTAAGGCGATAGCTTGTTTCCCCTTAACCCACGGTCATTCCACGTTTACTGCTAGGTTAAAGGTACCTTCTATTCGTACAAATTATTACCTAAGTTAAGGTGCTTGCTAAGGTATGAATTCAAAACCAACAAAAGTGTATGCATGGATATTACATCTTTCGTAGTTTGTTGTGAGCTTAGGTGCGGCCTACGTTAATCACATCTCCGTCACATTACGCCCGTCATGTTACAGTAAATGTCTTCAAGAGACCATGCCCTGATAGATCCCATTCCTCGGCCTGTTACTTTTCGCACGAGATTACCGATCCAATCATGGACCCTTGTTTATCTGCTTAGCGTCATTTCGATGTCCCATCTTCTTTTATTGCAATAAAGTAGAATGAAACTGATTTAAATTACGAGGTTATAATGTCACGGATTGCTCGGCTGAGATGCAAGGTGCGAGTTTGATTCTAACGATGAAAAATCAACCAAATAAAACAGAAAAGCACAGAAGCGCTCAGCAGTTGATAACGCCACTATCGGTCACCCATCAACTTACTTAATGTCAGATGTTAACGATTGCTTATTACTTTCAGATGTCCCAAAAGATGGCGTATGAGCCTATTTTTCTACAAAGAAAATTTCTACCTATTTATCCCAACTATTTCTGCAAGGAAGTGTACGGGGAGTAAGTACATTTTTAACATCATTGGCTCGAGATATTTAAGAAAAATACGAATAGCTTGGGTCCGTACAATAAATACTTACGTACTGACAAACATAACAATATTTGAAACTAAACGAGTCATCGTGAGATGACACACTGTTATACAATATACATTTATTATGATTGGACATTTTTACAAAGGGTTATTACGATGATTTTTCTTTTTTCGAATCCGGTTTTTACGATCACCATATAACGTTAACCGCTTTTAAACAATTCGCAGAGAAAACTTCGTGGTTTTTAATTAAAAATAATGTTTTCATTCTCATACTTTGCTTTCTTTTCAGCAAGTTTATAACAGATACCATGTTCTGTGCCGGCACCTTCACGACTGGGGAGGGTGCTTGTGATGTGAGTTTTATATTCTACTAACTGCCTACGGCTTCGCTCGCGTGGTACGTTGGTACCACGCGAGCGAAGCCGTAGGCAGTATTCAATATGTTGATATTGAATAGCCCCTTTATGCTATTCCAGGTACATACCTATTCCAAGTTTTAACCAAATTGGTTCACTTCAATTTGGACAGAAGAACTCTTTGGTGAACGTCCGAATTCGAACCAATGAACTCATAATCGGAAGGTTAAGGCCGCTTCTACTAGACCATTAGCATTCTCAACTACTCAGAAAAAAATCTCCTAAAAAGTCTCGTCTTGAAATTGAACCGGGTTTTTAAAAAAAGTTGGGAAAATTGTTATATTTTAGCACGACGCTGGTGGCCCTGCCATCCTGGCAGGCAAGCTGGTCGGCATCATCTCCTTCGGGCCCACCATCTGCGGGTACCCCAACGCACCCACTGTCTTCACGCTGGTCGGCGCTTATGCGGACTGGATCGAGACTGTTAATGAGACGGTATGTACTATTAATCGACGACCTCTGTGGCGCAGTGGGCGAAGGTCCGCCTGCGACGCAGAAGGTTGCGGGTTCGATCCCCGCCGCGGGACAAATGTTTGTATGACCTACAGATATTTGTCTCGGGTCTGGGTGTTTCTATGTATAATATGTATGTAATAATATGTACAAACAAAAAGTAAATGTAGTATATCAGTTACCTGGTTCCCATAGTACAAGCTTTGCTTAGTTTGAGGCTAGATGATGCTGAGTGAAAATGTCCAGCATTATTTTATTATTTTTTTATTTTAATCGATGAACATTTTTTTTAAACACCCAGCAATCACATACATGGCTTCCCTGTCAACAAATTATTGCGAATCATGCAAACATTTGTACCACCGCGAAAATAGAACCACCACCTCTGGCTTCTCAGCTAGCCTTTCACCTGCTACGCGACCGATGTCGTAGCAAATGTGTGATAAAAATATCTCTACTTATTTCCAGATGCCAAGCTACTACCGCGGCCTCAAACGTACAACCACCACCACCCGAAACCCCCTGGTGGAGTTCTTCGACAACTTCGACCCCTTATTGAAGAAGTCTGGGGAAGTCAGCGTGCTGCCATTCGCAGCTGGGACAAAAACAGAGGCAACTTCACGCCCTGAAGACAAACAGGAGATGCCTCCAGGGGTTGAGCGGATCTCGGAGGCCAGGTCTCCGAAAGAGCTCAGATCTCCTGTTGATGTGGTGAGGGGGCTGCGCGATGATGAGACGGATGATGGGTGGAGTATTGGTGATAAATAAACGAATGTGATAACTGCTTTGAGTTTTCTTATTTGTAGTGGTTTTTAGTTGACAGATCTTGGAGTGAAACGCTATTTATTTTCTATTTTATTTGCAAAATAGTTACCCTTCGTTAAAGTACTAAAACACGAGCGTTTCCTACCAAAATAGTACAAGCTCACGTCTACTCGCTTTTTGAGTCATAAAAGTAACAGTAAAGTATACGTAACTTAAAACACATCCATTGAATAAGTTTAACGTAGTTTAGTGTGAAAGGCTCTCATTATTACATCGTCTAGCCTTTTGTTCCGCTTCCGTTAGCACTCTGCGCTAACTACTTCCGGTCGAAGTTTATAGAATACATTATAGACATTAAAGTGCAATAAAATAATATCATTTATAATTGAAATCGAGCTATAAGTGCAAAATGTATTTGCGCATTAACACGAGCTCTAAAAAGGTCAAAAATGTCGTGTTGTGTCTTTTAATAAAAAATCTTTTAGTTTTTCCCTCTCTTTTCTATCTTCTTTTTCTCTATCTTGCTTAAAAATTTGCTGTCATCATTGTATTAATTTCCTAGAAGATCTACAAGACCTAGTACTAGTAGGTACAGTTACGTGCTACCTCCGAACACACGCGGGTCGGGCACTGCCCATCAAACTCGAGTGCCTGCATTTTCCAGCTGTAACCGGATATAGATGCTAGGGTTGTCACTATCTTTTGATCATAAATTTGACCCCTCGCAGACTACAGACTTTTTATTTGCCGACAGTTTACTCGGGCTCGTGATACGAGGGAAAAGAATCGTTGCAGTGCGCACACTGCTCTCACGTACTTCTCCATTCTTCACCATCGGCCGGCAGAAAATTCTGTAGTCTGCCAAGGTATAAATATAATTTTGAAGTAATTACCAGATGATTGACACATAACTTTAACAACTTCAGGCAACTTGTACCTACACTCGAAGGGACGCTGTAGTGCCCTGTTGTGGGACTGTTTTTGATGGAAATGGACTTGACAAGCAAGCATCAGATAAGGGTGTGTGTAGGTCCTATTATTCTACTATATAGTGCTTTTGTTGCTAGTCTTTTTATGTCCTAGAATACAAAAAAATCCGATTAACTGGTATACACCAGGTCAGGGCAGCCCTAGCACCATTGGAACCGTCATACGAGCTGACACCGGATTTAGTACATCGTAAACACTGAGTGCGTTTAGAATTTTAAATCCGTATTTTTGTGGTTTGTGTGATCACCAGGAATTACGTGTTTTACTGGCGGCCGTGGGTTTGCGACCTGTCACGTATGCTCTGGTTTCTAGTCTGTGGATAAAACATTTATTTTATTTTGAACTCTGCGTTTTTGGATGTCACCCGGTTCCTTGGGAGAACTTCACTTTTTCTTGATGAAAAGTAGCCAATGTGCTATTCCAGACTAAAATCTAACGCAGTGTCGAATTGCACCCAAATCCATTCAGTAATTTTTGCATGAAATAGTTACAAATATCCATACCATGCCATCTTAATATAATTTTTGAAAATCACATGACAAATTTTGAAAAAGGTCACTTAAAGCCTTTGTATCAATGGGTACAAGTACCACTTGGCTGGTCACTACTGACCTAGCTGGCTTGGTGCCAGTGACGTCACTCAAGTTGATCTATACTTGAGCAAGAGTTAAGAGCACTTTAAGAGCATCTCAACTGCTTACATTTTTAATTTGGCTCCCGCGCACTTACCTGGTAATGAGGAAAGTTACAGTTACTCCTTAGCTTAGTAGGGTGAAAGGACTACGTCTAATAAAGCATTGGTGCTTTAATTTAAAAAAAAACAAGATGGTTCATGAAGTGGAAGGAGCTATGCTGGCCAAATAGGGTTGTCATCATCATCATCATGTCAGACATCTAGTGTCAACTGCTGAACATAGGCCTATCGATTTCCACAGCGAACGATCTTGTAGGGTTGTGCCAAACACAAATAAATTCAATCTTTTGGGTTCAAATCGCAGTCGTGCAGTGCAACAAGGGATTTTGCATTTCTTAAAATTTATAAGTGACTAGCTGATCCGCGCGACTTCGTCTGCGCATGATTCATTTTTTCCGCGCAATTTTTTTAATTATTTCTGTCATAAGAACCTTCTCCTGACAATAACAAACACACTAAAAAAATTTTTGTGAAATCGGTCCAGCCGTTCACGCGTGATGGCATGACCAAGGGATATAGGGATTCATTTTTATATATAGAGAAGATATAAAATATAAATAAAAAGCCTTTTTATTTCGTTGTAGATTACAAAAAAAAATTAAAAAATAGAAAGTAAAATTTTTATGTTAGTAAGTACTTAGGAACTAAAAAAATTTTTGTTAGTTTTTTATAATCATATCATTTTTATTTATAGAGATTAATTAAATACTTTCTGTAAACGGTAAACCAGTTAGTAAAGATCTGTTACTGTTTCAAATCCATGGTTTTTAATAAAATGTCTTTAGTATTATCTTAGTCTAGTTAGTCTAGTTGCTGGGAACCGAGTCTGTCTGGAGGGAGTGGGGGGAGGCCTTTGCCCAGCAGTGGGACACAAATGGCTGATATAATAATAATTCGTATTATGTGGCTTACATAAATCTAGCAGTAAGTGGCTTTAATGGTCAATAGGGCTGGAACTTATTTAGCATGCAAATAGCTCTTGCGACGGGGATGGGAGATAATGCATTTTAGACTGATGTGGAGCTAATTAAACTGGGTCGCAACTTGCAAGACCTAGCCTTGTATTCATTTTGAAGATTTTGACACTTGATAGTTTTGTTTGTCGACCTCTTGGCGCAGTAGGCGTAAGCATGCCGGTGAGGCAGAAGGTTCGATTCCCGCAGCGGGATAAATCTTTGATCCACAAATATTTACCTCTGGTCTGTGTCTTCAAAGTGATCCCAGCGGTCCTACTGAATAAATGCTTTTTGACTTTGACTTTGTGTGTCGGTTTTTCTAAGTAAGTATAATATTTATATAAAAAAAAAAAGTCTGGTTCCCATGGTACAAACTGTGCAAGGACAGAGACAATAAACTTCCTTGATACTTTCTTATTGTGTATTCAAAAGATTAACTAAACAAAGATTTATTTGTACCAAATGCTAATTCAAAGTGTAAGTTAAGTCTAGCTCTGTACACAAGCGCCCCTTCAAGGAGATCCTTGAATAAGACCCACTTGGAACTAGTTTCCTTGACCTTAACCCTTCAGACGTTCCTGAGATTTTGTGACCGCCTTGTAGAGTAGCGGAATTGCTGTCTTGTGAAAGATATCTTTGAGACGCTTCTTGAATAATAAAACACAAAAATATAATCACGACCATAGACAGCAGGATTTTTTTCTATCGTCTATGATTACGACGATAACAGAGAAGGCATTCTCTCAGATATTAGTGTGTATTCCAGATCCGTTGAAGATATCTTAGAGGGAAATCAGATGTCCAAAATAGATATTCGGCACGTGCTACGAGTGACAGGTAGCAAGCCGAGAGTACTAACTAGGCTTTGTCACGATGTTTTCCTTCGACAATCCATACAATTTAGAATAATTTGTTGTCAAAATGTGTGAATACTCTAAAAATGGTGTTCTTAGCCTATGAAACATGAAAATCAGTGCAGCCAGCAGTTGTTTTATCGTTTCAAGGTTCTACGGGCTATCGTTTAACAAAATCGCTGTCGCTTGAACTGCGAGCACGGCCTTTAAGAACATATTTACCTCAATTAGAGTCCCAAGTGCGAGTAAATAAAGGGATTGTTTGGCCCTCCGACGGCTAATAGATTCCTCTCATTTACAACTAAGCGGTGCCTTTACCATGAGAACAAACTCGATAGCAACTCGAATTTATAACGAATACTCAAAAAGAAGGCCTATTTCAAGCTCACTTACAAAGAAATTAAAAAGAAAAGTAAGTAGGTACGTTTAGTGGCCTACTCTGGTAACGGAGTGTTTAGGCCGCTTTAAGGCCTCCGACGACAATTTAGAGTGCCCTCTCTCAATACTAGCGGCCACTCCACATCAACTTTTGTGGCCGCACTTCATGGCACTCGCCATGGAGCTTTTCACTAGTAGATGGTAGTTGGGGTAATTTTCCAATCCAAGTTTGATAGTTAGTTCTGCGAACAAGCTTAATATAAACTATCTACTAGTTGCGATGTAGGTACTGAGATTTACCTATGTTGTAATCTATACAAATAAATCAGAAGTAGTTACTATTTATTTACAGAAACGAAGCTACTACATATTTACATATACATATAAAATACAACAGGATTAGTCAAGCTATCTAAGGATCGTTAGAAACGATCTATAGATAGCTCAACTGATCCAGGTCACTGTCAGTCGGAAGCGTGCCCAAAACACTGACGGTACGGCATTACTTATGTCAAACTGACGAGTCACAATAGTAAATCGTCGCGCCGCGTTTCCTTCCGATCAGAGAGTCTATAATTTTCATATAATGCCATTAGTCGCAGGTGCATAGGTGATTCGATTTCTTTTCTATTTCGATTTATAGGGTAGGTTTATCCTCACTTGACGCCCTGAGTCACGCCGCGTCCTGAGTCCAACATTAAAGTTTGTTTTCTTTTTAGTTTTTAAAATGTGATTATTTAAGATAATAATGATTATAAGTAGTTATGTTACGTTATATCCAAGCCCTTTAACTCGTATTAAATCCACAGTTTACCTTCACAAAGAGAGTGAAAAATGTCTTTAAAATAACTTCCCTCGTCAAAGTACTACGAGCACGCTTTAACAAACTCCTTTACGTAATCTGTAAATTCCTCACTCTCCTTAAACGTAATCCTCATCTTAATTCAGGCTGGGAATTACTACCTCTTTGTGAAAGTGAAAAGCTGGAATACTTTCACCCCCTTCTCTGCCCCCTCCACCCCCGAGTCTAGTATCAAGTAGAGACATATTTTCGGTACTTACTGTACGTAAAACAAGTTATTTTTATGTTACTTTATAATAATAACTTCAAATAACTAAAATGAATGTTGGACTACCTACGTAAAAAATTAAGCGAAAGTGAGATTTTTAAGTACGGACAAAGAACCGCTTCCTGAACAACATTCAGGAACACAATGCATTTTCAAAACCAAAATTATTTATACCATATTCGTCCTAAATTTGCCTATAAATATTATACCCTTATAAACATTCAAAAAATAATGATGATGATTAAATCAGTCTATATTGACGGAGATATCAGTGAACAAACATAAAAGCAGACAGCTAAAGAGAACCTCCTCAGGTTTTTGAAGTTGGTTAAAATTGACGACCTCTGTGGCGTATTGGGTGAAAGCCCGCTTGGGACGCAGAAGGTTGCGGGTTCGATTCCCGCCGCGAGATAAATGTTTGTATGATCTGCAAATATTTACCTCGGGTCTGGGATATGTGTGTATTTACAAACAAAAAAATATAAGTAGTAATATCAGTTATCTGGTTCCCATAACAAGCTTTGCTTAGTTTGGGGCTAGATGATGCTGTGTGAAATGTCCAGCACTATTTATTTATATTAATGCGCTAAATCAAAAACAATTCACAAAATAACAGATTGTAATAAAAGAGCACGCTAGCTCTCGCACTACAGATATTACGTGGGAGTTTCAGTTTCCAGCACTTTTAGATTTGACAAGTTGACGTTTTGTCGACGACTGCATCTGGCTTTGATAGAATTTATGACGAATTTCGAACGGGTTTTCGGTGCAACGCGAAAATCGGTTTTGAAAAGTGGTTTTGGATATTATTGTTTTAAACCTAGGCGTCAATCAAAGCCTAGGTTTATAGCAGCTCTGAAAATGTTGAAAGAACGTTGAAATGCTATGGTTTGATAGAATTTTAAGTGAATAAGCGAACTAAAAGCCGAGTATAGTATATTTTATCTGGGAATATACTTTAACAAAACGTAACAAACGTAAACAGGTTCACGACTGTATCCCCAAGGTGCGGTTGACATTCTCTCAGATCTTTTTATGTTACTTATTCCAGATCCTATGAAGATGTCTAAGGGGCATGTCCAAACACATAGATACATGCCCACATCTTGCAGAAGTTAGTATTCCTTACGTGACAGGTTGCAAGCCCATCGCCGCCTTTAAGAACGCTAACTGGTTTCCTCACGATGTTTTCCTTCACCGTTTAAAGCACGTGTTAAAGCGCATATAAATTTTACGAAACGCAAAATGCACGGCCGGGATTCGAACCCACAACCTTCGGATTGAAAGTCGAGGTACAACCCCATTCGGCCAATACGGTTTTTACTATAGTTTAAAACGAGTTCTAAATAGCGCGGAATGGAAACCAATAAGCATTCTAATGGCCTTGTAACCATAATGAAGTTACTTTTACATAAAAATTTTTGAAAAAAAAAATTGAACCGACTTCACAGAACAAACAGAAGAACCTTCTACACACTAAAAAGAGAAAAATAAGAATATAATTTGAAGTCGGTGCCAACTATTCATTTACATCTAAGAAATTCAAAAGAACTTGGGTGCAAAATTGTATCCTGGTACGCTATCGCTCGATTTCTTTTTTTGATAGGTACCTAATAGTATTCACTTGGCACCGACTTCAAATTATATTCTTATTTTTCTCTTTTTAGTGTGTAGAAGGTTCTTCTGTTTGTTCTGTGAAGTCGGTTCAATTTTTTTTTTCAAAAATTTTTATTTTTCACTTTTTAGTGTAAGTAAATAAAGACTGTGTAAATAAAAGTGTATGTGTAAATAATATAGTAAGCTACGAGTACATTAAGACTTTGCTTATCGTAGCTTAAGTAGGAAAGGATAAGAGAAGTCATGGGCAGACCTACTAAAGGACAGACCGGAGTTTAGCAAGGGGGAAAACTATCAATCCATCCTTATGGAAAAAAGAAATATTTTGTACTACCTCGGGTGTAATACCCTTTCAAACTATTTAATGTTTGACTCAGATTGTGAGTCAGGGTGTGTTGTGTAGTGAGAATGAGGTTTTTTTAATGTTACGGGAAAACTGTCAATCCCTCAGGAAAAAAAAATATATGGCGCCACCTTGAGAGTATACCTCTTTTTAACAAAAAAAAAATTTTGGAAATCGGTCCACAATTTTCTTAAAGTTCAGTGATTGTTTTAGTTTTACGGGAAAACTATTAATCCCTCAGGAATAAAATTTATATGGAACCACTATAAGAGTATACCCTTTCAAACAAAAAAAAAATTTTGGAAATCGGTCCACAACTGACGGAAATATCGTTTTCTTAAAGTTCAGTGATTGTTTTAGTTTTACGGGAAAACTATTAATCCCTCAGGAAAAAAAAATATGTGGCGCCACCTTGAGAGTACACCTCTTTCTAACAAAAAAAAATTTTGGAAATCGGTCCACAACTGACGGAAATATCGGTGAACATACATAAAAAAAAAAAAAAAAAAACATACATACAGCCGAACATATAACCTCCTCCTTTTTTTGAAGTCGGTTAAAAATATGGGCCATGTACGAAATTGTATTTTGGTAATACCTCTAACTACGTAAGAGAATGTCTATTTACCGCGTCTTTGCGATAAAAACGTGATCATAGTTTGTTTTTTTTTAGGGTACTGACCCAAATAGTAAAACGGGACCCTATTACTGAGACTGTCTGTCTGTCTGTCCATCTGTCACCAGGCTGTATCTTATGAACCGTGATAGTTGACAGTTGAAATTTTCACAGATGATGAAGGGGGTGAAAGAGGAAGTAACAGTTGCTATGGGAACCTTAATTCCTAAAAACTCGAAACTTGGAGGGATATTGTCTGCTGTATTTTAGGATTTCGTAGGGTGAACTTTTTATTTAGGGGTGGGTTGAAAGGGAGGGTTGAAACTTTCCCTGAAACAAGGTGTTGGTGGTGATTAAGTATGTATGGATTTTTTTAAGTGGGATTTATCAATTCATGGATTTATGGATTTTGGAGAGTTTAAGAGTGAAATAGAGATGAGGGTTATATTGAAGGTCAGATTTAGAGTGTGACTCGGACTCAGACTCAGCTTACTTAAGTGTTATGGGCTATGTTGATATGTACCACGCGAACGAAGTCGCGGGCGTTCCGCTAGTATATTAATAAAATCTTGTTTACACAATTATAGTTTAGTTTTCATTTCTTCTGTATTTCTCACTCATAATAAAATAAGAAATATTCAAACCATCTCCGGAGCAAGTTATTCATGAAGCTCTCCCTCGCGCACATGCCGCCGCACCCCACTCCGCTCGCAACTAGGACAAGGCCAATTCACTGAATTTGTTAGTACCTGCACTTTGTGTGGTTTATGTTGTGTTGTGTCGTTTGTCAGTGGATCGTGTAACTTTTAATACAAAAACTTCTAAGAGCACGTCTTTTTAGTACAATATGCTTATGCATGCAGATGAATTATACATGACAACTTTTTTAGAAGTTAGCACGAATTATTACCGTCTGTCCCCACAAACTGCCTCGCGTGGTGGCAGATGGTAACACTTATAGCTATCCACCTCCACGGACAGTTTGCAAGTCCATCGCCACAAAAAAGGTACTTATTTAAAAAGAAAGAACAAAGGTAGGTTTGGTAACCTTTACGTAAGTATTATATACAAGTTAAAGTGAAATTATATATTACCGCTGGCCATATTTAGCTAAGGTACAGGTAACTCAATACAGCCTTAATTTGGCCGGGAGCCTCCCGGATAAACGCTACGTTGCTACGGGCCACTGGCTACGGAGCTACGGAGCTACGCCGTAGATGCTCTACGAGATAAGTCGGGATAGACATTTTATTAAAATGATTTGTTTGATTCCGTTCTGATATTTTACAACTTTAATATGAATACATTTTCGAACAGAGACTTTAAATATTATTGCTACTGAGGCTTTTTACATCATGTTTTTCGATGTTAACCTTACTTCTTTATATTATTTAGTCTACGATTTATAATAATTAAATAATAATTATGGCTGTGTAGGACTTACTCAGTCATGCAATACGTCTCGCAGGCTCTACTGGCACGTGCTGCTAATTATTCTGTGGCGAGGCCTTCAATTACCCGACTATGAGTAATGGCCTTCTGGGCGCGAACTGATACGAGACCGCTCGATGCTTATTACACACAGCTTACTTAATTTGACCAAAAAAATCTCCGTAGTAAAAGTAATATGTAGAAAAAATTATAATGAAATAAAAAACTACGTGAGTGTCGTGAAACACTCAGTTGGAATGAAGTTTCAACTTAGTAACGTTTTGAATTATGTATGTATCGTGACTAGCTCTCATCCTTAATACCGTTCGAAAAGGAACTTCGTTACAAATAAAAAAGACTGTGTTGAACCCGTTAAGCTTTGAATAAGGGCAGGGGAACGATTAGTCCATGCTGCTAATTCAGTTATTTTACTTGCTTTATCAGTTTAAGTTTGATATACATCAGCCGAATCTATTAGTCTGGTATCAGGGCTTGACTTGACAATTTGCACATGCTGCACTAAAGTGTGGGTCGGAGAGTGACCGACATGCACACATGCACAGTTACTTGTGAAATACATACAGCACAAGATAAGTGGCGTAGTGCCTCGACTTTCAATGCTTAGGTCCTGGTTTCGAGTCCCAGTTTTTCCTTAAAATTTTTGTTGTGAATTTAGGACTTATACGAGTAGTATTTTATCCTTTGCTTTTATGGGTAGGTATAGAAATCCCCTTCGACAATCCCCTGCCTCCACTCGGATGAGATGCTTAGAGGATTTTTAGACCTCTTTTTGTCAATCATTTATTTTTATTAAATCATGAATTTTTTAGGTTATTGGTGCAATTTTTGGAATGTAGGTATTTTCAAAATCTTATTTTATTGACTGTACAGCTTCTGAATCGTACAAAGGTCCCAGTGAATGAGCCGCTACAGCTCGGCCGCCGCGCGCCGCGCGCCGCAGACTACCGCCATAACCCAATAACGTTGCATATCGCGCCACATGTGAGCCAACTCCTTGCATATTCAATGTTTTAGAACATATTGTATCTGTCGTGATGTATGGATCAGAGTGTTGGGCAATGAACAAGATAGACGAAAGGAAAGTACATGCCACCGAGAGATGGATGTGTGGGGTAACACGGTTAGATCAGATACGAAATGAGTATATTAGGGGAAGTTTGATAGTGGCGCTTATTTCTGAAAAGGTGAGGAGTGCTAGGTTGGCTTGGTATGGACACGTTATGAGGAGGAATGAAACCATTTTACCCAGAGAGTGATGAATATGAGTGTGGCTGGAGATTATGCAAGTAGAGGAAGGCCGAAAAAGAAGTGGTTGGATTGTGTGAGAGATGATATGAATGCGAAAGGAGTGGATACAGATTTGACGAGTGATAGGAGTGAATGGAAGATTGACTTGATTTTGAATTGACTTGACTTATTTAAGTATCTAAAATTCCTGTAAATTACATTTTTTATTTATTTTTAGACAACAAGATAACATATAAATAAAAAATAACACTTATTCTTATTGTGTCACTCGTTCTTAAGAACCAGTGTGGTGAAAGTTAGTAGTTTATTTAATTGAAATAAAAAATAATATACATGCGCATTAAAACGAGCGCAGCGAGGGAAAATCAGAGCCTGTCAGAACCATCCTAAATCTTCAGTAGAATAAAGTCATATTCTTTTCAACGCACTTGCTCATAAAGTGGCTCTATGGTCACCGCAATTAGGCACATAATGACACCCATAATCAAACTGTGACTTTTTCATTACTATAACTCACTAGTGAGTAATAGATTTTTTTTTAATTTTATGGTTGAGTTGCTTTGTTGTTAAAAAAGTTTTTATTCAGAAAAAAGATCGTGTTCAATAGAACAAATAAATTAATGTTCCTATTGCTTGCTCATTTCATGCAACTTCTTATTTAAATAGATATTTTAACTCGTACGTGTTTAATAAATAAAACTTTCACTCAAATATAACTTTTGTTTTCTCTGTAATCAAAGAAAACTTTAAATTCCCCATTTTGTCCGTGGCAGAATAGGCCGCAAACCCTATGCGCGCGCATTGCGATCAGCCACATAGTCTGTGGCCGATCGCAATCCGCGCGCATAGGAAAACTGATTAATTTTTCCCGCAATAGCGAAACATTTTTCACAACTCGTTTTCACTGTTTTAAATGAGTTTTTATTGTTATTTTATTCACAAGTGTGTTGAAAAACGTCGTATGATACACGTGTGTATTGACGATTACCGTCCTCGGCTATCTTGAGACCCTCGCCTAACGGCGCGGCTCTCAATAGCGTCTCGGTGGTAATCACCAATGTTACACACTAGTACCATAATGAATTATAAATAAATTGAAAATGAATTGAATTGAATTCTAAGTTTATACCTGCCTGAATAAACTTCATTTATTTGTAAGGTCGAACGTCTTCAGACACAAATTATCTAGACTAGAACGACCAGCCAGCGGCGGCACTCGGACTCTACAACAGTAAGTGATCTATCGCCTCCGAGGAATTGAGACATTGAACCAAAGTATATAACTTACTTAACAACTCTAACTTGTTTTAACAACTCTAACTTCAGCAGCTGTTATCTGATTGATATGAGATCAATATTCTTCTTATAACTGTTATAAGACAAGTATGGGACAGCTGTAGCTTTAACTTAGCAACTAAGATATAGATAAATAAATAAATAAATAAATAATGCTGGACTTTTCACACAGCAATAGATATAGTAAGACTTATAGTCTTATTATCTTATAGTAAGATTTAGACCTATGTATACTTTAAACAAATAGGTGTTTAGGAGCCGGCGAGCTTGTACAAAGAATGTTATTATAATTTATATGTTTTTTTTTTTTAATTCATTCGGGTTGATTTCCGTTTAAACTAAAAGATTTATAAAAAAATGCATGTTTTTTTATAAATCGAGGGCATGTCTCCTTTCACGAGTTTTCTCTAACTCTCTTGGTTTCGGACTTGGCCATCATAGCTCATCTCAAAAAACCACCCTGTATATAAGGAAAAAATCATTGCGAGTGCATATCTGTGGTTTATTGTTTATTCTATTGAAAGAAGCGTGGTTTCATGTATATATGAACTATAATACAAAAGTTGGTACATAGATATAAAGTTGCTCCTCTACGCTAACTCCCCGCTTGCTAGCCACTATCAATATTTTTAATTTGTGGCATATTTGCCATCACAACATAATCACGTCAGAATGTTCTTCATTTTGGCGAAAATATGATCATCCCTCTATTTACGCCGCGTCAGCGAATAATTATATTGAAGCTGAATATTGATGAGCGCCGCTAGGTGGCGCTGCACTTCAACCCGATAAACCTTATTGGGTCCTGGAGAGGTACTTGTAGTTTTGCGGCATTTTTGGAATATTAAAGTCAGCCTTTTTGATTTATTGGAGAAGATTATTTTTAGTTTGAATTTATTACAATATTGGTACCGAGTGCGTGAAGTGGCGAACATCATCAAAAACTTACACACAAATTATCCTTAGCTTACTTACCGTTTAGAAAAAAACTACAATTTTCAAATATCAGTTTCAATCGCGGTAAAATATTTTATGTCGATTTTATATTCAGCCTTGTTAAATGTAAATTGATACGGAACCATTTACATAACAAAGCTGAACCCTAGCTACTATGTTATAGCGTAGACACTCTACAGCGTAGGCTGTTCCGTAGATACTTAGATGCTACGCCGTAGAACCAATCGGCGTAGCGAGCGGTCAAACAGCTCGGAAATGCTACAAAGAGTATGAGTAGGAACAGATAGGCTTGATGTGGGGCCATAGAGTGTCATTATTTAGTAAGTTTAAAAACTTTGACAACTCTGACATCTTCAAATATTGAACATTTTGATATTATGATTAAAATTTTGGAAATATTCAAATTCGTAACATCCAATATTACTGACTGAACACGTAGCTTTGCCAGAAACTGATGTCTTTAAGCTGGCCAGCGGCATGGTCAACATCATAAAAAAAAAAAAAAAATAACTTAGTTATGAAAACAACCACAGTTAGCCTAATCATCTACGAGTTAAGATTAAACTGGTCTTCAATCATCACGACCACGGCACATTAGCAGGTCGTGGGTTCAATCCCGCATGGGTATAATTTTTGGGAAACAATTATAGAAATTTGTAAAACCTGTCTTAATAATTAGTAGAGGGCGATTATCCCGCATTTTTCGTGGCCCCACGTCAGATCAGGCAGTCAGTCTCGCTCCGATTCATTATTCATTCGCTTTGTCGATCGCAAACAAACTTAGTTTAGAGTTCATGGCCAAAATACGATATCTGGCTGCATGTTGTTTCATTGGTAGCACTACTTTCTATGGTGTAGGTCGCGAATTTGATTTTCATTTAAGACAAACAAACGTGGAAAGTAAGCGTGAAGCGTTCGCCTCGTGAAGTGGTGAATTCGGAATTTAGATGTCAACACAAAATATTATGTAATAATTACGTTTTAATACTAAAAAGAAAACCGACTTCAATGTTTGACTCGAAACGCGGTGTGACTCAGGGCGTCAAGCTGTCGATTCGATTTCTATTTGTGACATGGCTAGGAGGGAAGGTGTTTAGAGTTTTACGGGGAAACTATCAATCCCTCAGGAATAAAATTAATATGGGACCACCTCTGGAGTATACCCTTTCAAACATGAAAAGAATTTAGCAAATCGGTCAACAAATGGCGGAACAATCGCGTAACAAGATACAAAAAAAACTCCTCCTTTTTTGAAGTCTGTTGAAAAGAGTAAGTACTATAAAGTAAAAGTTGAATTTTATAAAACAATATGAATTCTAAAAGAAGAATTATTTAAAATTGTTGTTGGGTTTAAAAATATTCAGCGTCGTGATACATCAAAAACTGCCATTTCTGTCTGTACAATGTACATCGACTACTCAAACAAGCCACAACCGGCGCCGGCTCCGTATCCACACACAGGCAGGTGTACATTGCGGGCTGTGTACTAATCATTTTGGATCGACGCCAACTCGCCGGTCAGTCTGTCCGAATCGAGTTACAATGCAAACTCTCAATCAGCTGGTCATTATCAATGGATCTATGACAACAAATACAAACATGACCGACGTCTATTTGTAAAGTGAATGAGAGATATGATTTCAAAGGAAATAAATAATGAAGGTATGAACAAATATACTTATCTCCAAGTCGCAATTGACTTTTTCTTAGTAAAAGTAATATTAATAATGATCCTTTGAAGAAGTCTGGGAAGTCAAAGTCGGATCAAAGTTAGTACGTGGCACATGCTTACATTTTGAAAATGTTGTATAAGTGACACCTTGTAACCCCATCGCCGCCTATTAGGATACTAACATGGTTTTCTCATGATCTCATAAACTTATTTTATTTGGAACGAAGTTCTTTTTCGGACGGTGTCGAAGAAAAAAAAGACCGAGGCTGGTAAAAAAATTTTGTTCCATTTTACCGTCACGACACATGTATATTAAGTATGTCAAATCGTCACAGTGTAAAATGCGCAGCCGCGACACAGTCCATAGATTGTTAAATTGTTAGTACGGAAGAGCGTTTCTAGGATACCTAATTGACGATAATTTGTTTATTATATTCCCACTATAGAAAAGTACTCTTTGCTTTGTTCCAACCGAGAGTTCCACGACACTCACGTACTTTTTTTTATGAAGAATGAATCGGCTCTTGACCTCAAAACTTACACAGACAAGAATGAGGTCTACGATGGAGCGAGCCTACCCAGAAGATGCCTAGTAACTCTCTTTTTAAAAACAACAGGGTCGTAGCTCAGTGGAAATACAGACGCTGGAAGCTGATTTCAAAGTAATAAATATAAAAAAACTTTGAAAGCGCTTAGTTCTGACAACTGAACTGAAATATCAACCAAGTGAGGAAGTCGAGGCTCCGACAAACACGGATCACATACGAAACAAAATACAAATCTTTTTAAAACCCTTGAGTTCTTCGCCCGTTGTCTGATCGTCTGAGTTAAGGCACGAACTCTTCTTACGAGTGCAGTAGTTCAGTCGGTTTCAACTTTAAACTTTCTTGCTTGAGCTGCGCACCCATAGCATTGGTTACAGACGTTTTCAAATAGCTTTCAGAACTCAGAATCTAAGACACTACATAGATATTGAAATAACTAGCAAATCGCTAGAGTGCTAGGTGTAATTATTATTATTATTTAATAAATTAATAGACAAATATAATAGTTACACATCGGGGAAGACGATAAGAGACAACAAAACCATGATAATACTAAGATTAATAAATATCGATAGTGGTACTAATGAGAACACTAGTACCACCGGTGGTACAGTTTGGTGGTACTACTGGGAACAAAGGGTTTTTAAAGACGCAATTCATGTAGAAATATATAAGCCAAATGCTTAAGGCACGAAGCTTAAGTGGAAAAGTTAAGTCGGAGCCAAACAATTGCACTTTAAGAAAGTTTAAAAAGATTTTTATTAACTTCGGAATCTCCGAGGTTTTTGTTTGAGTTTAAACATAATCGAGTCAAAGGGTTTGCTTAGTAATTGTATTCCTTTTAATAAACATACGAATACCACTGTTTGCTCATATTTTAATCATGGTATTATTTTATTACCAAGTTTACTATGAAAGTAACTCTAAGTGTTAAAAGCCTACGGCGCAAGCAGAACATATTATTTACCTAAAACGCTTTAGATGAAGATTGTATCAGGAAAAGACAGGGGTTGATCAACTGTTTTGACGTGACTACGTCTTATAATTCGATAGAGACGGCTGCATGCACGAAAAAACATGACGTCATGCGGCGTTACCTCGCTCTGAGGCGTTCCATGTAAGGCTTGAAGTGCAAGCGAGAGCGCGGAACAAGCGACAAAGAAGCACAATCGGCCTTTGCGTTCGGCAGCGTTCGACATCCGTCTCTCTCCTACTTGAGTGAGCGATGCGTAGACGTTGTCACGTTCAACTATCGTCAGTAAACCGACTTTACAGACAACCAATTTTTTTTTGTACCATATATAGCCATACCTACAGTACAGTACCTACAGTCATCATAGGCCACTGGGGTATAAAAACAAAAAAAAATTATAGGTACGTTTTTTTGTAACTTTTGTTTTTTTTCTATTGTTGTGTGCGTTCCAAAGATGCTTTACTATGAAAACCAGTTGATTCTCACACCAAAGTCCGATTCAATTTAATTTATTCATAAAAACATATTACATAAAAATACAATTACTATAAATACATCTATTACAATTATTATACATCGAACCCCGCACTAGTATAATAATCTAATTATGAATCATTCCAGATCATAAAATGGTTGTCCTGTAACCATAAAACCGTGATTGTGCGAGCTGCTCGTAAACCGGCTATAACCGGTTATAGCCGGTCGCAGTTCGGGCACGCCATTGTGTTTCCGCCATTATTCTATTTGACGCCTTTCAACTGTCACCCTGAGATGTGTGGCCATAGATTATAGGATTGTCGTTTTACTATTTTGCTTCTTGCGAACTAGTGCTCAAGGAGGCTTCTTCGTTATCTTCACGTAAGAAGCATACCTTTAATTTTGCAATAATAGTTCAACAGTATGTTGGTGTATGTTTGCGCAATATTATTACTTTTGTATGTAACACATTATAATTGCGGGACAGATACCTTAATTTTGATTTATTTACAATCGATTAAATAAAATAAATAAATAACGCTGGACTTTTCACACAGCATCATCTAGCCCCAAAGTAAGCAGAGCTTGTGTTATGGGTACTAGATGACTGATAAACTACTTTTATACTTTTTTGTTTATAAATACATACATATTATACATAGAAACACCCAGACCCGAGACAAATATCTGTAGGTCATACAAACATTTGTCCCGCAGCGGGGATCGAACCCGCAACCCTCTGCGTCGCAGGCGGACCTTCGCCCACTGCGCCACAGAGGTCGTCTAAAAGTACAATAGTATGTTGGTGTATGTTTGCGCAATATTATTACTTTTGTATTTTTATTTTATTTTATTTATGTAGCACATTATAATCGCGGGACAGATATCTTAATTTTGATTTATTTTTCATAACGACTGAATTATCTACAATATGGCACTCTTCCAGTCTACATCCTGTCAAAAGGGTACGTTTTTATTCAAATAATCCAGACAGACTCGCCGTGTATGTATGTGGCCGCCATTATTGTGTTCCCTCATTGTACGCTAAATTGGCGGCCGACGGTTACGAGTTACGATGCAATCTATCGCCCGGCTGCCAGTTCCAACGCAGGTACGATGGGTCAACAACAACAGCATGAGGTCACGAGGTCAATAGATTATTGTCATATTTACTAAAATAAATAATTAATAAATAATAATTAAATTCTAAAGATCGGTAAATCGCTATTGTTTTTCTTTGATCGTCTTTCACTAGAACTTTGCTATTTATATTTAATTTTATTACTTAGACTTTTGATCATTGAAAAAAAAAGATCTGCCCCAAACCATATTAGTGCCTTGATCGTTAACTGTGCTTTGGATGTGCAACGATTTTCGTTCTGTTTTAACAAAGCTACGAGTATACCGTCAGATAGTATCGCGCGCGGCCATTTTTCACGAACGCAGCCATTACGCGTTTAATTTGCAGAATAATTCAAGATTAGACTTTAATTTACGATAAGATACTCCCACCTGAATTACGCATTAACATTTACTAAAAATATCGGGGTTATATTACCTACAACAAGATAATAATCTAAAGAGCACGTCTGTGTTTGTTGAGTGAGATAATGACTTTGCTTTCAATCAAAAGGTGGATTTGAATCCCACCCGTGCATCATGACATTAACCATAGTCTGAGGTGAATAAATACATTATCTAGGCACATTTTATTTCTAGTGGACTCATGTTGAACTTGGTAAGAACCCTGAAATAAGTTAATTAGTTACATGAAAGTTCACACTAATTATATACAAAATACGAAGTTCAACAGTTTTATCAGTAAAACATCTCTTTTATTCACAAACGGAGATCAAAATAAACTCCATTATGTAATTTTCCGTAAAACGTACCTCTAAGTATTTTTCTAAGTCCATGACCTTTACTGAACATTAAATATTACTTTCCACAAGAGTAACTTTATCTACATTAAAATACGTTCTGTTGACCTTTCAGTTATAAATAAGTGGATGGGTGACCGCGGCACGTTAAATTGTCGGTCCCGTCTATTAAGTCGCTAAGCCATCACGGAGGCCTTAAAGTGGCCTTAAAATTCCGTCACCAGAGTTGGCCACTAACTCAAACGAACATTCAGCGCAAAAATTTGACCTCAACCAACCAATTCTCTGAAAAAAAAAGCTGAAAGTTTGTGAGTTTGTTTAGATGTTTGTGTTTCAATCACGCCTAAACCAGTGAGCTGATTTGGATGAAACTTGGAATAGGCGTAGATAGTGACTTGGAATAGCATATAGGCTATACAAAATGTTGGTACCACGCGGGCGAAGCCGCGCGCAGTAGCTAGTACATCGCATATTTTAGAGAAAGCACTTTTGTTAGCACGTAAAAGGAATTTGTCTAATCGAAAAAATGAGAATATTCCAGCTACTGTTAACTTATTATTTTTACAATCTTTGAATTTGTTATTTATTTGCGTGAAAGATTTCTGTCAGTTTATCAGTACTGGGTTGGGGTGAAGCAAAGGGATTTAACTAAAGCTAGGAGGCCTGAGGCAGTGCCTCAGGTGAGGAGCATCCTGTTTACTCACTAGCGAGTCAATGTTTGCCGCACTAGTGATGCACCCGTGGGGTAGCTTGCTTAGTCGTTCTTGATAGATCGTCCAAGTTGAGCAACGTTCTGAGCAGTCAGTTAGTGGATGGGTGACCGCTAGTGGCAATATCAACTGAGCGTTTTTAAATGTGCTTTGGAAGGCACTTTTAGTTGTCAATCGGCTTTTAAGTCGTTAAGCCATGACGGAGGCTAAAAACACCGTCACCAGAGTTGGCCACCAATTCATACAAACTTACTCTTACTAGTGATACGCTATTCTATGCTTTCGTTTTGTTCTTTTAAGTCAGGAACATAGAAACGGTTGAAATTAATGATATTGAAGCGACGTTGGGCCCACTAGTGAGCCAAACTCTTGGGGATAACAAGAATTTTCCGAAAAAAGGGAAAAAGATACTGTACATGTCCTCATTATATTGTATTCCAATTCCTTTGAAGCCTTGAAGGTGTCTAAAGGTACTTATAAAAAGGCGTGTTCAAATACATATTTGCCACAGGCCTACATTTCACAGACGTATGTTTATTAATAATTATTTTTCAAAACTAATCCGCAATCATTCATTTCAGTTGCCAACAAGACGTACTATGATTCATAATGTTTCATTATCTCTCATTATTTACCAAAGAAAGAAGACTAGATTCAAGACTGGAGCAAGTTCCCCTCCCTAGTGTTTAATACCGATTTTTATAGTCTGTGGAGTGTTAGCGCCCTCTCGGCTAACGAGGGCGTGGGAACTACAGCTGCTGTATCAACCGCGAGGGATATTAGCACTGGTTTTCTTGGTTCAATTATCAAATTAAAATGAATATTTTATTATCTTAGTATAATTTTCTCGAATAAATTAGTTTATTTCTGTGATTTGTGTCTTCTAGATCATTGCATTAGAGCTAACAACTTACAGTAAACTCCAAAATATTTATAAAAGTAGAGTAACTACTAAGTAACTTACAAACCAGTAGAGTCAAAGTCAAAGTCAAAGTCAAAAAGCATTTATTCAGTAGGACCGCTGGGATCACTTTGAAACGTCTTAAAACTAGGTGATTCTACTCCTGTTCCTTCGCGACCAACCAGTAGAGTAATTTATTCACAAATACGTAGATCGTCTTATACGTATTACGACGTCTTTATCAAAAGTCAAAATATTTTAAAGTATATTTATTCTAGGTATATTATTCTGCTTAAAAATACTTTGATATTCTAAGATTGTGCCATAACTTTCTAAAATATGAAGTCTCTCGGCGTGCTCACAGTGCAAACAAGAGCATAAAACTAGTGCTAGAATTTTTATTTCAATTACTTTCAGATTCTTCTACTGTGTCATTTGTTCTGCAAAGATTGGGACGAGGATATTGTTATGACAAGGTACTCGTATGTTGATGGTTTATAATAATTTGTTTCGTAAATATAATGTAGAGCTTTAGGAGAAATAAGACAATAAATATGGCTATTTATGACTTCCTTTCCCGAGTCACTCAAAATATTGATAACAGAAACCCGGTATGCTCTATATTCTGTGATATGACACAAGCCTTTGATTATGTACATCACGAAACCTTACTTAATAAGTTAGACAAATATGGTATCAGAGGAGTGTCTCTACAACTAATAAAATCATATTTGGAAAACAGGAAACAAATTACTGAAATAAGGAAAGTTAACTATAAAACTAAACTTGAAGAAATTTATCTTTCCAACGAACGTATAATGAGATATGGTGTCCCACAAGGGAGTGTGCTAGGCCCTTTATTATTCATAGCTTATATTAATGATTTGCCCAAAGCAACAATACAGCATATGTCATTATTCGCTGACGATAGTACCGTGACCGTATCATATATGAATAATTTAAAGACATACGAAAATGACATAAACTTAGCATTGGAATCTATAATAAAATGGCTAGAAAACAATAACTTGAAGATTAATATAAATAAAACTAAAATTATACATTTCAGACAACGCGATAATGCGGCATTTCCTAAACTTGACATTCAACATAATAATATTATAATCGAAGAAATTGACTCTACTAAATTCTTAGGACTACACATTGATAAGCAAACTAACTGGAAAACACACATAGAACACCTCGGCAAAAAAATAAACAGTCTAGTCTATATACTGCACAAACTCTCCCTAGTAGTCAACATAGAAACAATTATCATAGCCTATCACGGACTGATTGCATCCAATATTCGTTACGGAATAATATTTTGGGGGAATTCAACTAATGTCGACAAAATATTTAAGCATCAAAAACGCTGCATCAGAGCGATGTTCCGTCGCAAAATGACGGACTCGTGTAGACCTTACTTTATGGAATATAAAATCATGACTGTCCCTTCCTTGTACATTTTCGAGACCGCAATGTTTGTTAAAAATAACCCTGAGCTGTTTTGTCAGGTGTCAGAAGTAGTCGTTCGGAATAGACGAGATCAAAGTAGAGTATGTATTATAAAATCAAAGACTGAGTTGATGCGCAGGAGTATCTTCTGCATGGCTCCTTCTATTTACAACAAGCTACCTAAACAATTAAGAGAGCTACCGCGTTCGCTGTTTCAGAGGAGGTTGAAATCGATACTGGAAACTAAATGTTATTATTCGGTAAAAGATTTTTTTGAGGATAGAATCTCCTACAGTTAAATTAGATAATTATATAATGGGTAATAATTATAATCCTAAATGTGACATGTTATTTTATATAATGCATTATTAATCCATGTATTAAAATTAAATATTGCACGCCATAACATGGCAGAATACAATGAACATACTGTGAAAAATAACATCTATATAACATGTATTTCATGCAATAAATTCTACTTTACTTTACTTTACTTATTTTTGCTTCTTTGAGTGTAAAATATCACAAGACGCTAAAACTGGAAAAATAGAGAAATGGTTGTGTTTAAAACTTTTTGTTTGTGCTAAGATTCTGAAAAGTTCTTCAAGACGAATGGTTTTTGTGTTATTTCACTAATACGTTGCCCACTGGGTGCCGCTTTCTAGAACTCTGAGTACCGACTTAAGTATACTTCTGTCGGTACTCAGAGTTCTAGAAAGAGTTCTCAGAGGCTACTTGAAATCCATTGTAAAGATTTTATATCGAGAATCTTTACTAAGGAAAGGATTTAAGTGGCCGTTAGTAACTCTGAGTGCGGGCAAAAGAGACGAGGCGTGATTATGACTATTCCCTGAGGGACATTTTTACCCATGAAGTAAAGTGTGTGATAGCAACAACTTATCCGATACAGCGTACACATGTTTCTAAGTTTCACAATGCTTTTGAATATAAAAAATACCATACACACACAGAACATTAATATGTCAATGGACATAAAACTAAAATAAATCTACAAGTAATGTCAACAACCCTTTGCAACAAAGCTTCAGTTTCGCTCTCTATGCTAATGAGGTCTCGGGACCTGCAGCGCTGCTCCAACTGTGTCATGACGAAAACTGAATGGAAAACTAAACTTAAGGATGTTAATGATTTTAAAATGCATCCTAAAAATTGCACCTATGCGAGATTTGAACCTGCGACCTTCACCCGTGAGTGGTGATGCTCTTCCAACTGAGTGTTTTGTGGGTTGTTTTGAAAAACCCTGAAACACGTGTCCATTTATTTTTCCTTTTCGTTTTTAGTATTCAAACTGAGTTTCAAGCAAATTTCTCGCCGCATTTAAAAGTTTCATACAAACTTTTCACCCCTTTTCAATCTTTTGGGGGTTGAATTTCGAAAAATCCCGCCTTAGTGGGTGTCCATGTTATAAAAAGAAGCTACTCTCCAAATTTCAGCTTTCTAGCTTTAGCTGTTTCGACTCGGTGATGATGAGTCAGTCAGTCAGGTCGAGTCTTTTATATTCATAGATAAAAGATAGATTAGGTGTAAATATATTACACAGATACCTAATGGTCGCTTCAAACATCTTTACTTAATGGATAAAACTTAGCTTAGATTAACTTGATAGACTTGAAGCCTTGTTGGCCGAATGGGGTTGTGCCTCGACTCGAATCCGAAGGTCGTGGATTCGAATCCCGGCCGTGCATCAATGGATTTTTAGTTTCGGAAAAATTTATACGAGCTCTTAACGGTGAAGGAAAACATCGTGAGGAAATCCGCAGCTTAGTCAGCTCCACACGTGATGCTGTCTTTCCTGTGGACCAGGCTGATTAAGCTGAGTGGATGGTTTAGGTCCCAGGCACTACAGCGTCCCGTTAAGTGTAGGCATGGATTGCCTCCTGACGCTGTATAAATCATCTAATATCTAATGTAAAAGGCCTACGTTTGAAGAAACAATCATGGTTATTTGTTTTTTTTAATGATTTCAAAGCAAAATGTTATGTGCTGTGTTTTTTTTAGTAGGACCGTAGGGTACATTTATGAATACTAGTATTAAAAACTAGAGGAGTATTTTCTTTTACTTCTCTTCCACGTATTCCTTTGCATCCAATACAATGAACAACAAATTATGTCCTGCTCTAAAATTATGGTTTACTTATAACGATGAACGTTTTGTAGCATATCTTTTTTTATATATATACATAGCAAATGATAGATAGTGACTGAGGACAATATCACAAGAATGTGATTGATGACGTACTTTAGCAGAATACATCATTTTTTGTTCTATGACCTAATATTAAGTGACCTCACTTAGTTTATTTGGACAGATTTTTGACAGAGTTGTGTAGATTGCTCTACTTTACATTAAATTGAAGAAGGACGTCCAGCGCCATCTTAGATTTGTTAATAGTAATGATAGTCAAAGGCGGTAATAGCCAAGTCCGAACCAGTAAAGTTGGATACAATTATGCATAGTTAGTCCAAGCGCCATTTTCAGTTTTTTGGGAAATGACACAAACGCGTTTTTATTGGCAAGAGATGTAATTAAACCTAAAAATAAGATGCTAATTTAGCTTACTTAACATATTACGAAAAAAAATACGAGGAAAGTATGTACTTTGGAAGATATAACAAGAATGGCGTTTGGACTCCTCATGCATAACTAAATTTAATAGAATTGGTTCTAGCATTACTTACTCTACCAAATTGAAACATTTTCGTAAAAATTACTCCAGTTATGCATTACAAGCAAACGATGATCACTTGGGCTCGTTATGCTTCACATTCTTTGTTACGAGATTGTTCATAAAATGGTTGAAGTGTCTTGTTATGCGTAACACAAAACATGATTCTCTATACATGGCGCTTGGTTTAGTGTTGAAAACACCATTTAGAGTGAAGCTGGTGATGTGTGTTTTTTCCATAGCTAAATTATGGCCTTGTGACTATGAAAATGCAAAAAAGTCAAAAAATAAAAAATGGCGCTTGGACTAACTATGCATAACTATATCCTGGGGGTTTACATGAACTCTTATTTCCTGGCATTTCGAACAAAATGTCTATTTCGAATAACCCGGTTCATTATAGAAACGTTGCAACTTATTATGTTACAGCATGATAAGCGCCGCCATTTCAGATTCGATTCTTTATGACAAAATTACCATGCATTTCTAAAACTGCCTGGAAATAAGAGTTCATGCTAAGCCACTAGTTGTGAAATGAGTAATTTTATGAAAACAATAATGTATACAGAATATAGAAGTATCTTTTGTGGAAACTGTAATCCAAACTTTTCTTTTGTTAACTTTTTTCAGACGTCGTCCGGTCGTAAAAATGTAGAGGCGGTCTATTGTGACTGTGTGTCTCTAAATATTTGTAGGTTTTTTTTTATTATGGAACTCATTTTTTTTTTAATTCTTACATTAGAAAGTTGTTGAAATGTTAGTTGATAAGCGGGATGTTTTATTACATTTCAAAAAATAAAAACATCACGTGATCACGCGCACTTGAATTGGCCAATCACAAAACTTTAGCTGTGACTTCAAGTGGCTCGGGTCCTGCGCCACCTTAATCAAATCGGGTTAGGATTTGACTAATGTTTTTCGTCTCGTTTTTGACAAATAAAAACACGAAGGATGCGGTGATTTTAACCAGGTGAATTTTTTATTATAAATTAATTTCAGTGATCAAGAATGATACTTAGCAGTCACACACAAGTGTAAAGAAACATACAGACAGACATCATTGCACAAAAACAAAACAGTTTTTGAGTTTTACTTTTCCTTCCATATCTTTTATCTATCTAACAGACATCTGCCTGTAACAAATTATATTAGAACGTATAGATATTGTTTGTCTTGTATGTGAGTAGTCCCGCTTTGCGTTCACGAGCGGTTTCAGGCTATCTCCTCTCCTAAACGCGTTTCCGGCGCCATTTCCGCTTCCGGCCCGCGATGGCGGGAGAATGTATCTCTGCTGAAGTGTGAAACTGTGCTGAATTAACTTGAACGAGTCATTTAATATTACTTTTCTTGGTAACTTGATGTTTTATGTAGAACTTGAGAGGATGGTTTAGGTGCTGGGCAAGCCTATTCCACCTCAAACAATGTCCCAGGCACTACAACGTCCCGTTAAGTATAGGTATAGGTTGCCTCCTGACGCTGTTTATATCATCTTATATCTAAGTTTTGGAATGAAGTTCCTTTTCGGACGATATCGAGGATAGAGAGAAAAAAAGCCTCCGGGGAATAAAAGGATAACTGCAAAAACACAACTTTACAGAAGCAAAAAACAAGTTTTCGTTTAACTTCGCAAATTGTGCAAAATGGTGCGCATAGTAGTGCGTAAAAAAAAGTTGCGCAGAGTGCGGAAAGTGGTGCACAAGGTGTGCAAAATGTCAAATGTACAAACTTCGTTCCAACCGAGTGTTCCACGATTCTCACGTACTTTTTTTTTGTACACTAATCACTCTTGTTTTTTTATCGGAATAAAAGAAACAATTTGAAAAGAAACGTTCCAAACTTTTTATCTTGAGTCGGTCACTAACTCTTAAGATTTGAAGACTATTATAAGTGTTCTGAATTGGTTTTAAATAAAATGTTTTTTCACTTTCACTTTGAATGTTGTACACAAAATGAGTACACAGATATATTTAATATCAACAGGACATTTGTCGGGTCCGTTATTACACTAAATAAGCACTTTACAAAATACAATTATCTACAGCTAAGCAGAAATAATATCCTTAGAAGCCAGCGCAGTACAGCTTTACTTACAACAAAACACTTTGCTTTTTCAAGATGTCCGCCGTTATACTGAATCACTTGTAATAGTGCAAGAGCTGGTGGTTAAATTAGCATCTTATCTAGGGCAAATTATTTAAATTATATTTTGTTACGTTCTGTTTTAGATTTTGAATTTAATCACTTTATTAATGATTTACTATGGAAAATAATGTAAGCCCTACTTAATGGAAAAAATAATGTTTTATTATTGTTGTTTAATTTTGCCCTATAGGAGGTCAGCGATTCTTCGTAAACCAAAATGTTGCTTTAATCTTAGAGTTATGTTTAGCTCCCAAAAGTTTTGTGAATCTAGTTATTGAGTCGGTCATGCTTACAAAGTATTCAAATTGAATAAAGGTTATGTTTATTCAGTATTAATTTGGTAAAAATATGTTTTTTTAGGCCCGTCGTAAAATAAGAGTAGGTACCTAGTTGTAGTACCAAAACACAAACGCTGTACGAATACACGGTAAGAAACTCGGCATTTTTAAAACAGAAAGTTCGAAAACACGGTCAACGCGTGAAAGACTCTTTGAGGTGCATTTAATACTTTATGAGCCTTAAATGCGCATGCCTTACACATTGAATGCCGTGCAGAAACCCACTCCACGCGAGGGGCAGGCGACGCGTTAAAATATTTTCAATTAAAACATTGTTCAAAACTAACTAGTAACAAAAAGACAACATATTACAGTAGCAGCTGTCTCCTGAACTAAGGCCCTTAGACGGGCCGCGAGTAAGACATCTAATTGACTTTTTGTAGCGCCTCCAAAGAACTAGCCTCGCCACAACTCACAAGACGCCTTGTCACAGCTTAGTGCTCGAACATCTCAGGGATTTTTCTTGGGGAATATTTCAGCATTTTAGGCTACATACAGTTTGTATTGAACAAAGAATCTCAACGTTATCACCAAGCGAATAAAATCGAATCAGCAAACAATAAAGTCAGCTTGGACAAAGTCAGCCAATCACAGACCGGCCATTATTCGTTCAATCGTTCATTCGTTCTTTTCCATTCGGTCGACGAAGGATAATCCCCGCGTTCAGTGGATTGAGTCATATTGTCAATAATTACTTGGAACCTTGGAACTCTTTCATTGGAAATATAATATTATTGGGTGGCTAATTTTCTGGACAATAACTCGTGTTATTACATTACTATACTGACGATAATGTCAGCGGCAAATGAATATTATTAACATGCTGTGAACTGATCACAACTAGGTCGAATATTATTTTAAAGTAATTTTTTGTTTTCATAATTCACCACGAACCCCGCACGCACTAGGCTAAGCCTGTATCGCGGCAGTTCGAGTGTTATTTTTTATAACAACATAACTATGTAAAATAAATACCTTATAAAAGAATTAACAATGAATAGTTGCTTGACAATAGTTCAACCTAGAGGCATTGTAGGTCATCGCCTAAAAGGATTGGCAATTGCATTTACCTCATAGCGTTGCAAATAACCAGTCGCCATTACCCTAACGCGCCTCATAATTATTATCTAATACTATGCTACACAAAATTCTTCCTTATCGTTATTATAATAAAGTCCAAATTAGATAAGCAATAAATGTATCAGAATCTGTGCTTTTGTTCTATTTTCAAATTTGAAAATGGAAACGAATATTATGTATTATTCTTCAATTCATAAAAACGCGCGGAAACAAGAAACAAGTGTCCTACGTCACCGGTGCGCAGCGGCGCGGCGCGAATTGAATCGAACGTGATCAGATTTTTTGCGAATTTTGACACCATGGTATGATTTGACGTAAACTATGTAGGACGATTCGCGTGTATTAGATTATGAAATAGAGGTGCTTTTATATGTTTTGTTTTCGATAGCTAAATAATTAAAATTGTTTGATGTAAAATTAGTTTGGTTTTGTTAAGGCTTTTGCTTTTATTTTAATGATTATAAAAATGTCCGTGAATTGTAAAACTTCCCCTTTATTAAAATATTTCAATAAATACCTACGTCCTAATTACTGTACTTATGATTGTATCTAAATTCATATATTGATTTATGATAAGGTTTGTGCTAATCTTTTAAAATGTTTGGAAATATTTGGATGTACTTATACAAATTACACTTCCTTCACTGTAAGATTGAAATAAATACGTAGGTGATCCTTATTGTACATACTATGTGCCTAAATTCATATTAAGATTTATCATAGGGTTATGTGTAGATTAGTTAAATGATTAATGCTAAAATGTAATTGAAAAATAGTAACTTCCTATCATTAAACCACGCCCATGTTTAAAAATGTGATATTATGGAATGGTGGGGCGGACCGATGGTTCGAGGCAAGGCCTGTTGGACAGCTCATCATTCCGCTCCAGACCAGCAAGTTGGAAAGATATCCAAGCAAAAGGTATAATATTATACTTATTATATTATAGTATATAGATCTAGATATTCGCTTGTAATATAAATACTTGTAAGATATTATTAAAAAAAATAATGATCTGTAATTATTAGTTTACTGTTATTCCTATCTCCTTGTAAAATCCTAACGTTGTGGTTCAAATAATAAAATACGATTGAGTAAATTATCTTTTATTTCATTAAATTCAAGTAATAGGTCACCCATCTTAGGAAATCTTAGGTTCTACATTAGTTAATCTAACACGTGCACGTAGGACATACGCGCCGCGACGCGCCGCGCCACATCGAATGGCATCGCTTCGCTTCGCAATCGCGTTCGCGTCAAGCCGCCCACGTAAGACGCAGGTTTAGACATGAGCATTTGGAACCTTATCTTACTTGCAATAAGGGTGGTTTTGTGATAATGAGTGTTTTCACGATCCATTTGCAAATATGATTCGGTTCAGAGAGCAGCTGCCCGCCGCGTAGATATTGCTTTTGTAATATAATAATATCTTACAATGGAATTTAGAACTGGGAATCTAGATTTCCTACGATAGAACTAGCGGCTACCCGTGACTTTGGATGCATTGGATTACTTTATCGCTTAATCGCATTGACCGTCAAAAACTTCCCATGCTGACTTTGATACCTCATTTCACCCTTTTGTGGTAGGATTCCGAAAAATCTGGCTCTCACCAGACACTCACTATGTATCAATATGTTCGTTTGTTTTGCTCTTTATAATAGAGAATCATTTTTCCTGAGCGTTTAGTCAGTCAGTCAGATGAAGCTCTTTATAGCTCTCTAATAGTCGACCTGGTGCAATCTCCTCTATTGGATTCTCAAAAACTATTACGTAGATTTTACCCGTAAAAGCAATTTGGCAAGGTAAAAGTTATATTTCTCGTCCATTCGGAGCCTCAGCGATCCGTTCGGATTAGACCGAAGCCGGCCGAATGAGGTCACTGGGACCACTGGGGCTTATAGCTAGACTAGACTACAATTATCATGAACTGCCATTTTAAACCAACTTCAGAATATGTGGAGGATTTAGGTTTATCGATATCGCCGACAGTATACAGTTTTTTTTAAAGAGCTTACTCTCAGTATCGTAGAAAATGGACATCTGTGCCTACCCTACGCTTATAAGATGAAAGTAAATACGTATACACTCCATAGTAAGGGCCAAAAGTACCCTACACTGACAAGCTTCTAAAAATTATGAATGAGGCAAAAATGTATGTTGGGATTGCCAATTACTTATCCTATAAGAAAAAGGTGTGATTTTATGTTTGTATGTAATCATTTTTCAAACCTTTACGGTCATTAGAAAAGATAGGCTCTAAGATAGTTGGATTATCCCGACACATCCTGAGCCGACAAATTGCGGTCGGGAAGCGTCGGCATTAGCCGAGTGATGGACGCTCGCTCGGGAGGGATGGAAATGCTGAGAATTTGGAGATATTAGGATGTTGCTAAATTGTGCTAAAACTAGTAGCGCTTTTTTTTAAGGGAAAGACTACCTACCGAAGGTTTATCTTAGACAAAAAACCCGTTTCTACATCTTTGCTAAGTGATTTACCTATATACAGCATCAGGACTCAGGATGCAGCCATGTCTACACTCGCGATGTATTACGAGAGACGTGTGTACGCTGTAGATAATGTACTGAGGCCCTAATAATAATTAAGAAACTAGATTATTTAAACAATAACCACCACGTGGTATAAACTAGTGCAACATGGTCAAAAATTAATATAAATAACTAATTTTCATAGTTTCACTAAGCCCACACATCTTGACATCAGACATTACAGACTCAAGCCAAATGAGATCTTATTACCTATGACTAAAGTTATACATTACAAGCTCTAGTCTGTTGCTCCTCCGATTATCTGCACTTCTAGCTGACTGCACACGGCAGATATCGTGATAGCTGTGTCGGGTGGCAAGCTGGCAGCTTGCCAACGATAAGCGATCACAATGAGGAACTAAGCCGCCGGCTAAACGGACGATAACTTCCATTATGATGGCATATGTGTCGCGAATTTGATAACATGGCTTTTAGATAAGATACGCATCGTCAAGTTGCGTTTGCCAGGTTAGTGTCAAAATCCCCTTTGGAAAGCCCCTTCAAAGGGAATTTTGGGAATTTTAGCTAGTCTTCTGGTTTCTGCACGGTCACAACATGGGTGGGTGAGCGCGCTATTAGCTGTTATTCTGAGCGCTTCCGTGCTTCGGTTAGCAGGTTAAATGGTCGGTCTCGGCTATAAAATTTTTAAGCCATGACTGTAGGCCTTAAGGCGGCCTAGGTCACCCTTTACTAACTCCTACGAACCTACAAACATCAAAATCCATTCTGTATAGTTTATTCTTCAGACTGCTGACCAGACAATTTCAAAGGATCAAATGATCCAGAAACCTGAGCGCTTACTTCCCTGCTTACGGATACAGCCATGATTTATGTGTTCAGATAGTACTAGCTGTTTTTAAGCTCAGAAAGCTAATCATAGTTGCTGTCTAGTTTATCTATTTGACGATCGACCCACTGTTTTTATGAGCTAGGTCATGCGTCGGGGTGTAGTCGACATGGGAAAGGCGCGCCGATACGATCTAATTGATTGATCACATGACGGAACCATTGGCCGATATTTAAGCTTCGCCCAAACATACGCCTCAATCTGTAACGACGCAATAACGACGTGAATGCGAAGCAAGAGCGTGTGGAGGGCGCTACATTGGCTTAGCAATGGCGCGTTGCACATTCTCGCAAAGCACAATTCACACTTTCTAGTTACGCGCTGTTGACGCCCGTGTTGTCCAGTTTGACGCGTTGGTTTGGCTGAAGCCTAAGGTTCCAGATTAAAAGTCGTGTTGGCCAAATAGGGTTGTGGCTCGACTTTCAATCCGAAGGCATGAGCTCGAATTGCGTACAAACGGAAAACCTAACGTTGCCTTTTAAAATTCAAAAAGTTTCCCTGACGATGTTTTTCTTCTTACTTTAAGGTACAGCTTGTGTACCTATGCATGTAAATCAGAAACTAAAAATCAAGGCGCGGGTGATTCTTAAACCTTCGAATCAAAAGTCGAGCCACGCTTTGCAATATTTATCAGTAAATATAGTGGAGCTATTCACATAGTTGTAAATAAGGCTTTATCTGCGAAGAGATTGCTCTTGAGAAGCAAGTACTAATTATTAATTCGGGTTTTCAACTCCAAGTTAATAAGCTCCACTGCAGACCCTTAAGCGTAAAGCATCATCAACATAATATAACTGGTTAAGATTGTGTTTCCACAAACATGAATGAATGAATGAACACCAAATGACGTGTGGAAGTATTAGAAAGAATAAAGGTAGTGTACAGAAGAGATGTCTTAATAAAATGTATGGTTGAATGCACCATAGTGCTATGAGTCTAGCTTAGAATACAGTTGTATTCTCGCCAGAATGCAACAAAACTCTTATCCCGCCATTTAAAACTTTCTCGATCTTCTCGCATTTATGGCAACTCCTCTTTAAATTAACGCTTGCACTCGCTGCTTAAGTGTTACAGAAACTAGCTAAGATAACATAATAAGTTTAAATTACTGGGTAAGTACTAATACTGTGCTAATACTTACTAAACACAAGCCCTAGTTAAGTTTTATTTAAGTTATTTTCTAGTCCTGGTGCCGTACCATGACAATTCAGTTTGGGTGCTATCCAATTTATGTTCATAATCTGAATCGCAAAGTTTTCGAACCGTGACAACGTGACGTTTTAAGCAGAAAATAGTTTTACTTGTGTTACCGATGTATATTGCAAAACGATTCAGTTTTTACGACAAGTCTAGTCAATTTTATTATCAACGTCATGGTACGTTATAGCTAAGTAGTTCAGTTTAGGACCTAAACTGAACTAGTAGGGCCCCTGATCTAACGAAGATGATAATGTAAAAACAGATTGAGCGTATTAGAATAGAATAGAATAAAGTTTTATTTTCTCCACATCATATACAACAGTTACACAATAGGTACTTAAATTCTACTTACCTGTACAAAAGAGGAATTGCTTAGAATAGTTTTTTACGTGTTACGCGTAGAATGAAATGTCCTTAAATTGACGGATAATGCCAGTTAAGTTGGTGATAAACTATTTAAACTAATACAAACTATGTAATATAAGTATATAAATAATTTTATACTTAACTTAGGACTTTAATTTATTTATTATATTCTATCTTTTGTAATTGAAAATGAAAAAATGAAAAAATGAAAATGAAAAAATATTTATTTACCACAACAAACAAAGAAAGCTTAGAGATAATAAAAGACAAAAAAAAAGTGCCTTATAATATTGTTTCAATCTGTTGTTATGTAGGAAACTTAAACTATTTCAACGGTCTCCACACTAGGCAAGCCTGTATCGTGCAGACCAATGAGTTACAGTTGACCAACAGGATTAACTCGGATAACAATATTTTAAGGGTAAGGATAAACATAAAAAGATAAGGAGTTTAATCAAACCAAATTAATAAGTAGGCACTGAACTTAAAAATAAGTAAAGTAAATAAATCTAGTGACATGCAACATCTTTAAATATAGTTAAGCATACACAGATCAGGTTACATAACAAATTAATCAAAACAATGACATAAAGCATTATATAATAATAATAATAACTAAATATCAGTTCCGTGATAGCCACAGTACAAAAACTCGTAAGAGAACTCGCGATGAAATAGTACTATAAAACTACAAATTTGATCAATCAAGATGGTATACACAGGATGTCTTCAGTAGAGTCATAGGATAGGGACATAAGCCATTTGTTTATGGAAGACTTTGCCTCATAAATAGATTTATTTCTTAGGTCGCAAAACTTCACAACACTATTATACACGTGTGCCCTTATAAATTTACCAAAACGTTGGGCGAAAGACGTTTTACAAAGGGGAATAGTAATTTTATAAACTCTTTTATTATTATCATTAGTATTATTATTTAGATTATTAGCGAGCATGTTACGATGTACAGAGATAGATACTTTAGATATAAAGAGCTGACGAACACTCAACACTCCACTTTCCCTATAAAGCTCGACTGTAGGGAACCTATATGGTTTTCGAAGCATTACTTTGAGAACGGAACGCTGTGCCCTTTCGACTTGAAGCAAGTGTGTTTTGGCAGCACTGCCCCAGCATGTTATGCAGTATAGTAAGAGCGATTGACACAACGCAAAGTATAAGGATTTTAAAAGTTCCACGGGAGCAACGTCTCTTAGGTTACGCATTATGTTGATAACTTTCCTGGTTCTTGCTGATAATGCCTTCAAGTAGGGCTCAAAGGTTAGGTTTTCATCGATAAGTACACCTAGATATTTTAGTACCCTAGTTCTGGTCAGTTTTTCGCAACAACACGAGTCACTTGAGTCACATGAACTATGAATTCTTATAGTTGTTTCTGGAGATGGGGCTGAAACTGCTGTTTTATGAAAACAAACATACATTGTCTTCTTCGTGTTTAATGTGAGAAGGCTACGTTGGAGCCATACATTAATTTGGGACATCCCTCTATCTGCGGCATTTAAAGCACTGCACCAGTCAGGGCCGTAAAAAAGTATTGCAGTGTCGTCTGCATAACATATGACGTCTGCGTTTTCAATGGGTAGCTCATGAATGTCGTTTATGTACAAGTTAAAGAGAGTTGGCCCCAGAATGCTCCCTTGCGGTACACCAAAATGTATAGTTTGGGGTCCACTAATTACGCCAGAGACCCTTAGACACTGGCTCCGATTCGACAAGTAACTTTTGAACCACTCCAACGGAATGCCTCTTAGGCCTAGTATCTCTAGCTTTCGAAGGAGGATTGGAATGGAGACAGTGTCAAAGGCCTTAGCCAGGTCCAGAAAGACCCCAACACAACATTGACCCTTATCTAGATGTTCCGAAACTGTAGATACCAATAAGGAAACCGCGTCTTCTGTACAACGACCCCTTCGAAACCCAAATTGTCTATTTGAGATAAGATTATGTGACTCTAGGAACCGAGTGAGACGTTGGTTGACTATTTTTTCCAATAATTTTGAGAATACTCCAAGTAGCGAAATTGGTCTGTAATTGTCAGCTGAGTCTTTGGAACCACCCTTGTGTATTGGACAGACAGAAGCGGTCTTCCAGGTACGAGGGAAAACACCAGTTGCCAGACTCAAATTAAATATAAAAGCTAATGGTTCGGATATGGCGTCTTGTATATGTTTTATTAGAACATTTTCTAAGCCGTCAATACCGGGTGATTTGGCATTTTCTAAACACATTATGAATTCCCTAACTTCAGTTGCATCAGTAGGGTTCAAAAAGATGGAGTCAACGGGAGAGTTCTCAACTCTGACACGACTAGCTAAGTCAGTTTCATTTTGATCGATTGTTGATAAAATTTTACTAGCCAATTTTTGACCAACTGTTGTGAAGTGTATGTTACATTGGTCTATTGAGTCCTGGCTATCTGACGATCCAGGGAGGAACAAAAGTTCCGTGGGTTCTTGTTTGGTGGTATTCAGGTGACAAATATTTTTGACTGTGCGCCACAGTTTTTTTGGGTTTTTCATATTATCTTTCAGTTCGTTTGCCTCATATTCAGTTTTTAGATTCCGTAACAGGTTATTAAAGAAGTTCCTATATCGAGTGTATATTAAGTGAAGGACCTCATTTTTCGGGTCATGTCTAGAGTTAAGGTGAAGACAATCCCGGTGCCGCATGCAGCGTATTAGGCCCGGGGTTATCCATGGCTTAATATTGTATTTGGTTCTACTAACCCTAATTTCCTTAGTATGTTTATTTACAATGTCAAATAGAAGCCTGTTAAAACTATCCGTTGCTTCATTAACATCGATGCAATCATATACCGATTTCCAATCCGCAGCGAGAAGATCTTTCAGTATAGCTTCGTGATCTCTTTTTAGTATGACTCTTTTTGGACGCACTTGAACTGGTTTGCTTATGCAAATACCAGACAGTACAAAAAAATGGTCTGTGATATCCGCCAAGCTTACAATTCCTATAGTCTTAGCGAAATCAGAGTTTCTAATATAAATATGGTCGAGGCAGGACGATTCCCTTGTTGGTTGCGTTATTTTAATTACTTATCTAAATACATTTTCATCCAAAATAAACCTTTCATAAAACGTAATGAAAAAGAAATAGTTCCGTCAAAACCCCTTATTGTGAAAGATTGATCTCTTCAGGCGTCAAGCGTGAGTCGGGGTTGTTTGCCATCAATCATTGTGTTGCCAGCTTCACTCACAAAGGACATTCAGACGGTGTGTTGTCTACAACATCTGAATGTCTTTTGTTCTGAATGAAATTAGAAAAAGCTGTCAGAATAGCTAAGTTTAAACTTAGCTATCCTGGCAGCTTTTTCTAATTTCAATCACGACTAATTGAATTTGTCTAAGAGGGTAGTCAGAGACATGTACAGATACACACGTGCCTTTATTTTACAGAAGTATTCGATACGATTCAGGTTGCGGGTTTGAATGAGCTACTTAGTATTACTTTCAATCCGAAGGTTGTGGGTTCGAATCCCGGCCGTGCATCAATGGATTTTGCGTTTCGTAAAAATATGCGCTTTAACAGGTGCTCTAAACGGTGAAGGAAAACATCGTGAGGAAACAAGTTAGTGTTCTTATAGGCGGCGATGGGCTTGCAACCTGTCACGTATGGAATACTAACTTCTGCAAGATGTGGGCATGTATCAAATATGTGTTTGGCCATGCCTCTGACTACCCCACTTAGACATCTTAAGAGGATCTGGAAAAAGTAACATAAAAAGATCTGAGAGAATGTCTACCGCACCTTGGGATACAGTTTTAAAGTGATCCCAGCGGTCCTACTGAATAAATGCTTTTTGACTTGACTTTAAGTCGTGAACCTGTTTACGTTTTTTTACTTAGTATTACAACAAGCAAAAAAATATCTTCATCTTTAGATCAAGAAATGTACAAAGGATGAATGAAGGACGTACAAAATCAGGCTTCACGCTTGTTGCATTGCACCTGATGCAATTGCTACAAGTACGACTTCACTTTAATTCAGTCAAATTAAAAGCCATCAAGCTATTAAGCCAATTAGCAGCTCTTTATCCACTCAGCTCGGCCCCACTCCGTCCCGTAATCAAGTAAACGGCGTAAAAACAGCTTTTTATGTAAATACAGACTTGTTGAAGACAAAAATCTGAAGTTTGTTTAGTCAATTCGTGATTTTTGTTTTGAACCGACTTCACAAAGAGCCGCTTCATTGACAGTTGAGTATGAGTAGGTTAGGAGCTTACAAAGTATGAATCTGCAAAAAATCGCTTTGCTATGTCATCGTCTAATAACGCCGCTGAGGCGAATAAATAAATATGAATACATACTTAAAAATAATCTGTGGAAATTCGTAAATATTGAAACTAAAATTACAAAACAAGTATAAGACCCGTAAAGGGGTAAATAAGCTCAATGTCAATGAACTCGTAAAAATAAGTACTTAAAAAACTTGTGTGCAGTCTCTGAAGCCCATAAAGGGGGTAAATTAAGCTGAAAACCATGTCACTCGTAAATATAAGTATAAATAGTTTGTGTGAATACATACGTTTTTCATGTACTGATCAAAGGTCCTCACCGCGGTGCGGCCCAGCAGCAGCGCGTCCATCTCGCTCTCCGGCAGCGGCACCACCGCCACCGTGGGCTCGGGGCCCTTTGCCACGTTCATCTTGTACACTAAATGTTACTTTACCCCCTTGTTTAACCCCTAAAGAAGTAGGATTTCTTGTTGCACTTTTATAATCCTTTTTAATTTTAACCCAAAGTTTTTAAATGTCTTTTTTGAGGCTTTTTGTTTTTCCCCTTATTACCCCTATTTTTTTAAATTACCCTTTATGGGTTCTCATACATATTATGTGTAACTAATGTGGAAATGCCAATTTTCAAGTAGATCCCCACTTTTGTACTGTATTTTGGCACTGTTTCTCACACGATTTTACACTTTATTCTCAGAGCTTCAAGGTCACAGTCTCGTTGTAAAGAAGAATTACTCTACAAGCTATGATTGAGAATAAAATTAATTAGAAATGTACTAAACTCGAAAATACACAGCACGTTTTACTGTCATTCAAAATTGCACTTTACTCAGTTGTCACAGGGTCACTTTTATCACAATATTCATCACTCCGCGTAATTTCGAGACTAATTGAATTATGTTCTGCTCACTGTCCGTCGCAAAATGTTATAAATGAATAATACATTTTGTTATAATTCTGCTAAATGTGCTACAAAACTATATTTTTTTAATTGGCACTCAGCTATTGTACCATTATTGTTTCGGTAGGTAGGTCAGTTGGTTTATGCATGATATCTCTATTGATACATTTATTTAATGTTTGCACTCTCTCACAATCATCACTTTTTAAAGATTCATTACTTTTCTAATCTGTATTGAAATTTACTACGTCAGGGTTCTATAAATTGTTGAATGTTCGTCCCGTTGATCCCGTAATCCGAAACAGTCTTTATCTACTAAGATTTATCGCTTTTGGCGCAGGATTCCTTTGTCGTAGATTTAACTTGTTTAGGAATACTTGGAGCCATTCGTTGCGGAGTACACTGCGGAGTAAGAAGTGCTATGTGGAAACGCTTTGTTTGTTTTTCGAGAAATGTATCACAGCAATGCTATTAAAATTTCTAAAATACAACCTAGTTCAATGTTATACTCGTACAACGAATGCATTCAAAGTGATCCCAGCGGTCCTACTGAATAAATGCTTTTTGACTTTGACTTTGACTTTGAATACAGAATAGTCACAATTCTCTAGCGGAGTTTCCGAAACTTTGATTTCTCTATTCGATCTTTGTGTTTGGTCAATTTATAAGCCACTAGGCTCCGCTACGAGCAGTACCAACTCAGTAGAAACACATCTTAAAGGTTACACATTTGTCAGCATCCTACGCGCTGAACGCGCGCAGTCAGAGCGAATAAATTGTTGTTGGCTGCCGTTCGTAACCGTTCGTAACGTTCGTAACTAATAAAGAAGATAATTTTGTAGTGCTCTGCCCTCTGCTTCCTACACAATTGGATGCTCCAAGCTTTTAGCTATGATGTTTGCCACAAGAGTGAAGCCGCACACTTAAGGCCAATCAATTCATAGCCAAGCTAACCAAGGTATAACCCATAGATTTAGCATGGTACCTTTTTGGTAATATGGTATAACCCATTATGTGGCACTAGAATGCCCGGAATGCTGATGACATCATAACCATTCGGTGCGTACACTGACAGATGTGTTTTTACCTTTATTCCTCGTTCCACCAACCAACGCCAACGCCTCGCACGTACTATCTATAAAAAGGCGGTAAAATTACTTCCGAGCATTACCTATCATGGCGCACTTTTATTAGGGTCCTGTTTGATTGGCCGCGCCGTAAACTGAGGCTTTATTAAGACACCAACAATAGCTTTACTTTGTTAAGGTGCCGACAGGTCAAAAAGTTTTAAGGGTTCCGTGCCAAATAGGTAGGCTTTTATTATCTTTGCAAGATGATTATATGCAGCGTGAGGCATGGCTCCTAAGGCACTCAACGAGACGCTGTGCCTTGGACATTGCACAGTTTCAGATGTAAAGAGGATCGCCCAGCAATCTTATTAAAAATTACTTATTTTACTTTACTGTCAATAATTAAATTACGTTATTTTATTACAATAATTTACATATCACCTGCAAGATGTGGGCATGTATCAAATATGTGTTTGGACATGCCTCTGACTACCCCCCTTAGACATCTTCAAAGGATCTGGAATAAGGTTACATAAAAAGATCTGAGAGAATGTCTACAGCACCTTTGGGATACAGTCGTGAACCTGTTTACGTTTTTTACACGCCGCTGCATGTTTTTGGAGTTAATTTGAGTTAAATATCCTGTTTTTGTCCGCGTCTTAGGAATCGTTACCCCTAGTACCTACACATTAGGCGATTTGAAGCGCGCGCTTTGAGGCGCGCTTAAAAAACTCACCATATTTGTTCCATGTTCGTGACCAGCCAAGAAGAAAAAGCGAATCAAGGCATAACGCAGCTTTAACAAATTGTTTGAGACGTTACAAAAATAAAATAAGAATGAAAAATGTTCACTCAAATGCGCGAAGACGGCGGATTTAAGGATTATCTCAGCAAGAAGATTACTTCATCATCCAGTTCCAACTTCACCGAGCTTCGACCGACCGATTACTGTTTAGACTGTCTTTGCATTTTGTTTCAATGAATATTTCTACAGATCGGAACTCTAAAAGCCGTGTAGGCCAAAAGAAAAAAGGTGGGGTAGTGCTCCGACTCCCAAATGTTTTTTTCAAACTTGTCAACATTTACTGAGATATCGGTGAAAATCCTAAAGTTACCGTCAAACAAACACCTATTTTGCATTCGTTAAAAAATGGGGGTAAATACCCTAATACCCCTATTACTCGTAGTATAAAGTGCTTGTAACCGCTTAATAGAGTTAATTTATTACACTGAAGCTTAAAATTGGGACTAAAATATATCAGTCTAGACCCGGTATTAAAAAAATGGACGAGGGAAGACTAATTTGATATTCAAGTCACCAACACGTAGTTTAATATGAAAAATAACGAATGAAAAATGACAAAACAAAATGGAATTGTGATTATTCAAGATTCCCCGAGGTACGGTTAACGTTCTCTCAGACTAGATATCCAAAACGATGCATGGAATTCAGTTTACTTTAGCCACTTGAAGGTCTCCGTCATGGCTTAACGACTTTACAGCCGGAACCCACAGTTTATCGTGCGTATGGCGTATATACCACGAGCGTTATTTTAAACTGATTATGTCAAGTCCCTAAATTTTCCACTGATCCCTGTCTTTGGCGATGTTCCATTAATCCTCAAACCCATCGACTGCCCCACCAATGCCTTGTCGCATTCTGAACGGACAGACATTCAGCAGATAGATATAACGAATAAACAGGGTTATTTGTAAAACACCGGTAACCTCTCAGGACTGTACGAGTATTACTATCATCATAAACAATAACTTTTGTTTTATGACTTTTACAAAACATAATACATTTACCAAAAACAAACCTTCAAGATTTCATTGTCCTTTCTAACACATTTCAACTCTGTATTTAACAGGCCAATTTCAGGCGCCCCCGCCGCCCTAACCCCGCTCCTCTCGCTGTTGTACTATTGCTTTCTTTTGCTTCGCATAGACTTTGTAGTGCATCAGGGATGTTCGCAGACGCACGCACTGATGACTTTTATGCGATCATGCGAAAAAGAACGGCGTCCCTGGTGCGTCGGTTGCGTGGCGCCTCCAATGGCCTTCTAACCATTGTTGCGGAAGATCTGTGCTCGACCTACATGAGACACTGGCTGGCAATACTGAAGCCAGTCACTTGTTTAGTGTCTCAATAATTTTGTAATTGTGATGAGATTATTGTTGTTTTTTAGGTTAAGCTAATACTAATCTAGTTTATAAGAGTAAAAATACTAACAAACCTATGGATCAATGTAAGGTCTGAAATAAACAATTTTTATTTTTATTTTTATTTATTTGTAACATTTAGAGCGTTCAATTTAAATATTTTTATTTTTGTATGAAAATCTGATATGATGATAAAAAGTACAAAATCTGTAGGGTTCTATAATTTTTACTACGGTACCCTAAAAAGTAGATGACTGCAATATAGGAATAACAAGTAATTTTAATTTACTGGCCATACTTATTTATGTGGAAATATATTAGCCAATTCAGATGCCCTTTTTTTTTGCCCCTAAAATAGATTAAGAAAGTATGATCATTATTATTTTTAATTAGGAGTTATTTGCTTTACTTTCACGGAGCTAGCTTCATAATCCCTAATTTGTTCATTCGACTTCCATATTAAACATAATTCTATGAGTTATGGAAACCGGAAACTTGTATGTACCTATTTCTAGACCTACTTTTGATGGAACTCGTAACAGATGTACCCTGTGATAGTATAAGGCTATCTAAAATTTGGTTCCATTAGCGTAACTGTAGGCTAGTTTCAAAAAATGGACATAGTAGATATAGCTCGTTAGCCCAAAAAAAACAGAAATAGATTACCCTATTCCACTTTTCGTAGAAGAAACGACATTCGGCCCCAACTTAACCCTCTCAATTTTTTCCCAAATCGCTCAACCGACTATGAAAAACATGCGCTGTCTTCACGATGACAGCTAACTACGTATCAATGTCCGCTGCTGACGCTGACCGAAATATTTCCTTGCCCTGAGTCATTATTTGTCACGAAAGAACACGAGCAGAATCAGCTAGCTTTTAAAACTGTGGTGTTATTTTAATAAATCCCTCTCGACTACAAATTGAAAATTAAAGTACTCGTAACGTATTTTGTGTATGTTTGAAAAGGTGCGTGTGCAAAAAAAACGCTGTTTTTTTCTTATTCATTCATGTGATCTTCATTTGGCTGGTATTTAAATGGTATTAAAAAAAAGCTCTATAGGTACTTATTTACACTTTTGTCGTTATCATACCATAATACCGTACCAGAATATCAATGAATTTGTTAATTTTGAGCCCATTTTGAAACTAAAAATTTCATTTTCAACAAAGTATCCCAACATAATTTGGTGCTCTTCGCAGTGGACCGCGTCTCACATTTTACGTCTCAATATTTTACCTCTAAACTTAAAATTGTCAGACATAACGTTGTTATGACGTCATTTATAACGTCACATCACGTCACAGCTCACGTTATATTTACGATCGCTGTAGGTACCTCGCCAGAGGAGGTCCAATAAAAGTAGGTTTTACTATTTTTATGACGCTACCTACCCTACTCGTTATTCCAAAAACTCCAACGCTATAATGATACATTTAATTTACTGTAATGAATCATGAGACATTGGATCAGACACGAAATAACTTTCTCTTGAAAAGTAGTTAGAGACACGTCCAAGTTACATAATTTTATTTCATGCCCTTATTTTGCACAAGTTATCATTCCATACGTGACAGGCTGCAAGCCAAATGCCACCGAAAATTTATTGATCCATGCACTATGGCAGCGTCTTGAAGAAATGTGCAGCATTTCTCCAGCTATGAAAGAACATCCGAGCTATGAAAGTCCAGGTGATCTCAAACTTTTATACGTTTTCAAGTTTTATAGTTGACGTTGGTTAAAACTTTGAGGAACAGATGCCATTTTCAACTTATATGAAGTCTTGCAATGTATTTTACTCTACTGAGGTAAAGCCAAAAGGAAGGGTTATGGTTTTAGGCCCTACGTACTTATATGTTTATTTATACATTAGCTAAGACTATTTAAATAGACAAAGGGTGCCAAAACTCAGCACAATCGGACACTGGAAATGGTTTTACTTTTATCACAGATTGCAAAATCTGACGGCAAACATACAAACCTACCTAGGTATTTTCTCATCATATGCCAGACACTTCCTTTCAGCTTCGTCGTCCTTGTGGTTACATTTGGCTTGTGGTTTGGTTACAAGCAGTGATGTGCTAAGCTTGACTACACAACCATTTTTATAATAATCACACACTCGCTTCTATACTCTAGTTTTTCTAAGCTTATTTTCGTTTCAAAATAAGAAGATTTTCAAAAATTTAAGTGGAGCTTGAAATAGGACTAAGTAGGTATGCCTTTTATACTTATGTTATTTTATACTCTTTGTATTAACTTTTTTGAGCATATAACAGAGAGCGTGGACACACCACATATGCAACGATAATAATTATACTAATTGAAACTCCGAGAGGCACCTCAATAGCATCCTTAGTAGAATGCCTCACCTGCCGCCAGACTGCGGTTCAATCAGCAGGAGAACACGGGCAACGGGCATAAACTACAATATTTGTAAAAACAAAATACTTATTCCTATTTTATGAATCTTTTTAAAAATACCAAACAGGTATATATGCTTTCCTTAAGGCATTAAATTAAGTATTGATAAATCTCTAAAATACTTAAAGATTTCTTAAACTTATATTTTTCACAAAAAAACTCCGAAAAAAATACATTGATGCACGGCCGGGATGAGACACCATGGCCTTAACAAATCAAGTAGTACCCTGCCCCGGCCATTAGGGCTCGCTAAAAGTATAAAATAATAATAATGCCGGCGGCATATCCCTTTCATTCCCGAAACCTTCTGTTTCTAATGAAAACACAGCGTCTCCAGGAAATTTAATTTTCTTTCGTTATTACAGTTAGCCAACTTAAAATAATTATTTAGCCGCAAGGGTGTCCCGGCCTATATCAATATTATTTTAAGGTTACAGTTTCGGTGTAAGACGGTAACAGCATTGATAAAACCAAAGATTTTTATGATATTTGTATAGAATTCTGTCGCTGATACCTGATACTGAGAAGTGACTAAAATACGAGTACAATGTATAGATTATCTATGCACAATAAAAGGTAAAAAGCAAACACTATCGTGGGTATCATTATTATTATTTATTTGTCAAAGTTGAACATATCGGAACTGTGGAGCCCTGGTGCCATATCTCAACTATTAGGGCTTGGCTCTACTAGTAGAGATATCTTAACTTTTTAAATTACTAAATAAATATTTTTAAATTAAAACAAACGTGTAGGTGAAGACAATGACAGTTTAAGTTCGTAATGATACCGAGGCGTTCTTCGGCAGTTTAGTCGAGTGTCCGAGGTAAGGCCTAAGTGAGTAGCTACCGGTACAATCAAGAAACTACAGTTCTTGTTCAAATAATTATTTTTCTGTGAACAAAAAGAATGACAACGCCCGGCTGACCTACATCGCGGGCTTGCGTTGCAAGTGTTTAATATTTCATGGCGGGACAGAGTTTTTCATCCGTCACGCCTTTGCAAGATCATCAATCTAGACTTATCTCGTGATTGTCTAAATCGACTAAATTCTACTTTAGAGTACTTTTTTTCTTATTTTTCTTTTTGATAATATATTCACCATTCAACTTTGTTTTCATTCGTAACAGTCCAAATAATAAAGTTTCCTGAAAATTAAACTCTAAAAAACACTGAAAGTCTGTGAAACTCCGGGCTGAGCCTCATTTTTGGGAAACCTGAGTTTAAGGTCAAGTTACTTAGACGCTCGTGTTCTCAAAGAGCGTTGTTATTGTTATCATTAAACAGTGTTTGTGCAATAGATCCTTTACTTAACAATGGAGTATCGCAGATTAAAACTGGATCATGAAAAACGTTGACAGGTTTTTTACGGTCGTCATACTATTATAGTAATTGATTTTGAGTGTGTCACATCATCATCATCTTCCTGCAGTTTGTATGTGTTCCATCCCTTTTTTCTTGTAAGTAGAGTTGCCACATGTTTTTTTCTCAATCATAAATTGTTTTATTAAGTAATTTCTTGGAAAGATTGCTTAATTATTACCAAGTAATTATATTGACTAAAGTAAATAAGCAAGCGACACGACGGCTAACGTACCTACTGTGCGGGCACTACTCACAATAATATGGTAAGTATGTACACTACGCATCCACTTTTGTTTATGGCTTTTTCCTAAACTCAAAGGTAGAAAACTCTTTTAGGGTTAATCTCGAATTTATACATGTACTTTAAAACATATTTTTCTTTATTTTTTCTATTAAGTACAATAAATAATTACAGAATAATATCGATGGGTGACCTCTAGAGGCACCAATAGAGCACTTCCGTGCTTCGCGCACGTTCGTTTGTGGGTTCTAAGCCATAACGGATGTATTTAGGGAGGTCGTCGCTATCACGGCCGTCATAACGTTCACCGTTTTCCGGAAACTGCAGTTATTGAAACGCGTTCGATAGGTTACTGACGGCTGAGGAAATACACTGTTAATATTATAATCCCTACAGAGAGTGTCTTAACATAAACGAGGCGGATATTATACTACGAACTTGTTTACCCAACAAACCTTATCCTCTATTTCCAATACGGGCGTGTCGCGGGTTCAAATCCGTAAAAAAACATAGGTCCAATCTTGCAAATTACCATTCGATACGTGACAGATGTTCATGTCGTCCTTCACCGTTACACGGTGCGACCATTTTCCATAGCATTTTCGAAATTCAAATTGCCCAACTGAGATTCGAACCTACCACCTTTAGATCAAAATTACAGTATTATGCATTTGTCGAACACGGCTACTTTCAAAGTCTAAAAAAATCATGGTGAATATCTAGGTCAGGATTTCTTGGTTTTCCTATTTATATACGAAACATCCTGAGAAGGAAATTGATAGCCCACTGAAATGGAATGGGATAGCGGTGTTCGGTCTGTCTGTCTGTCACAAGCAATATCTCGGGGCGCGGTATATAGAACTACTTTAACACATAGCTACAATCATTATACTCGTAGACAGAGTGTGTGACAAAGGTGATTTTTTACTGAAAGTGTTCCCGGCCGGGTTCGACAGAACAGCTGTTTCACCAAACATTCATAAATCATTGAAGGTTGAGTTTCCAATTTTTTATTATAATTTAATTTTAATAGTTGGAATTAAAATGAATAAACCATGCCGTAACTCAATTTAAATAACTGTTATTTTTATTAAAAAAACGTTTATTATGAAACTCTCGTCCTGTTTATTTTATTGGCTTTGATAACGAAACCCAATTAATTCTCATAATTTTCTAAAGCGATCTAAAGAGCGTTAACTGGACTTGTTTCCACTTCTACTAACGAAACGCTTTCACAAAACACAAGCGACTTGCATTGCAACTGATCGCTTCTGTGCTTCGGAGTCAAAGTCAAAGTCAAAGTCAAAAAACATTTATTCAGTAGGACCGCTGGGATCACTTTGAAACGTCTTAAAACTAGGTGATTCTACTCCTGTTCCTTCGGAGGGCATTATGACTAGGTTCCGGCGCCATGAAGGCTTTTGTCGGCTTAAAAACTTCATCTATAGATTTGGCCCATGAATGCTCCCCTGGCATGAACCATCTCAACATTTCACTATAGGTACCTAATAATATTATAGTTTTACGAACTTACCGGCAATCCTAATCGTTATACATACGAACTCAATCATCCCCTATTTTCAATCATTCCTTACCAGATCTATAGGTACTTCTACAAACAAACAAAACGTTTTCACATAACACTAGGGCACTGGCACTATCCTAAGGGTGTATAACGGGTATAAAATTATATTTTTATAAGTATAAAAGTATATTTTCGAAAACTTTGGTCGCGGAGCGGAGCGTGCGGCGCGCGCGAAGCCGCGGGCAACACTGCCTCCCGCGTGTTGGTAAATATAACCTTTGGATACTTTCAGGGGTGCATCATCAGGACGCCGACCTAGCCATACGAGTATTTCACATACTAATAAAACGACTGTACTTCTGAATTTCGACTTAAAATACCTACCTAGTTACTGGTTGACCAAAAAGTAAGTCGCATGAAGTGGCTCTGGTGACGCAATTTTGAGGCCTCCGTCATGGCTTAGCGACAATGCTATAGCTGACTGTGTTCAAGTTAATAAACAAATATAACCTTTAGATATTTCTGGGGTACAACATCAGGACTACTTACCGGTTGACTGTGTCAGAGTTACAAAACCTTAAAACTTTTGGGGTCTATTTCAGAACCGGCAATACATCAGCTAATACAACTCAATAATACCTAGTTATAGACAGTCTACTATAAATAAGTATAACCAAAGGTTAAGGGTTGGCAGAGATCCCGAAACAGAATAGAATTTTATTTTCACCACCAAATACAAAAAAACTAAAAAAATAATAATAAATATGTACCTAATTCACCTTGCTAAGTTCATATCATACATTTACGCATCAATTAATCTCTTTACATTCTACACACAAGCAATGGCACGAAAGTAGGCATTTATTTTCTTCAGTGTTTTTGGAAAAGTAAAGTACTTTTGGAGGTAACCTGACGCAGCTGATGTAAAAATAAAGCGAGACATCATTCGAGTCTTTCTTTCGAATAAATAGTTAATGAATAAATCCCTATTCACGCCTCTGTCAATTATGTAGCAGTCTGGTGCGAGATCGGCTCCTTTCTAGGGCTTCTAAGTGGCAAACAGTTACGCCTAGATTAACTAATTATTTCTGGCTTCTAAGCCTGAAAAAAATCCTTCAGTACTTACATACCTAATTATGCCAAAATAAATATTAAAAGTTCATTTTATTTTATACAAACACTGGCGCAGGGTAAACAGTAAAAATAGTTCATATGAGTTAGTGGCCAAATGATGATGAGTTTTTTTGACCGCCCTAAGGCCTCCGTGCCGGGATCAACAATTTAACGAAACCTCGTACCCAACGTACTTATCCACGTTTTTGACATTACGCACATTACGTAGCTTTGGCGATCTAACAAGAACAACTGGAGAGCTGCACTACGAGCGCTTATAAAGCACAGAATAAGAGTGTTAATAATGCTGGACAATTCACACAGCATCATCTAGCCCCAAAGTAAGTAGAACGAAGAGATGACCTTGCCGAGTGGAATGAAAGGGGTGGCACGTGATGAACTGGACGTAGCCAATAAGCCTCTGAAATGGATCTTGAATTCTGCGCACAAAGGGACAGTAAAAAAGCAATAATGGGGACATGAACCGAGCCCTCAAAAGAACTGGAGACAGTCAACAACACATTCATGCTTCATGAAACAAAACAGGCTCACGTGTGTCGTGTTTCAAGATGTAGACATTCCTCAGATCTTTTTGAACCTATCAAAATATTTCTATACAACTTGGCAACTAAATACAATTTTATTATTCGTCAATAAAAATGTTTACTACTTTTGAATTTAAGTTTTGATTTTGTTTCAGAAAATGACCAGTTGCTGTGGGTATCTACAGCATAGCTAACATTCTTATGAAGTTTTATGTGTTGTATAAAACTTACAACAGTTTTTACGGTATTGTTCTCACAAGGAGTAGAAGTGACGACCTCGGAGGAGGGCGACTGCTCGGATTAGATGTAAGAGGTACGAATTCTTTTTTGCACTGTTACAAATAATAAATCGTTTATTTCAGACACAGAGGATCTCAAATGTCTGCAGTTGAGTGTTGTGACAGGGTAGTTTCTGATAACCTACCTTTTCGTGTCTCTAGTTCATTCGAACCAGTGTGGTGAACAAATTATAAGTGCGCCTCAAAGAGGCTCATCTGAAATGATATTTTGACCTGACCTGATATTTGACACCCCTAACTTTTTATTGGTGATTGTACAAAAAGGCTTCACAGAGTGTCCACTGTCCACGGCTATAATACTCACGTACTTGTATTTTCACATCTACACGAGAGGCCTAGGGCGCAGGTTGCCCTTTTTATAAGCACTCGAGCATTTCATTAGAATTCACACTTGACACACACGTACCACTAGCATCATCACACACATGATCCATATTATTGTTATTTCAGCTTATATTATCCCCCTCATAATAATGGGTAATGGAACTCAAATGGAGTTGGGCGGGACACCTGGCAAGACGTGGTGACGACAGATGGTGTAAAAGGGTGACAGAATGGTGGCCCAGAATTGGCAGGAGAAGTGTCGGACGTTCGGCAGCGAGGTGGGCGGATGATATCATTGACGTCGTAGGCCGACAGTGGATCCAGCTGGCACAGGACCGGGAAGAATGGCAAAAGCGAAGGGAGGCATAGGTAGACCATAGACCCAGCAGTGAGTGAAATCGGGGTGCGGATGATGATGATGATGATATCCCACTGCAGGACCAAGGTATCTTTTTCCAGGTTTTCTTTAATTTGCTGCAGTGGATCTTTCTGGATACTTATGCACATCAAACTTGTCCCGCCATCTCCGTGTTCTTATATAAATGCAAATAAAATGTTTGATTAGATGAGATAAGTAAGTATAATATAGTTTTATTTGGAAACACACAGACGAACACACTTGGCGCGGTTCTCTACCACTCTACAGCAGCTCTTTGGAAAATAACGAGTTCTACAAGAGCCATCGGCCGCGTCTCTGTCAATACCATTTGTGGTGTGTGTATGTGATTGTGTTTATTTTGAGTAAATATTGAATTCTGGAGAAATTATTCCTAAGTTGTTTCGGTAGTGAAAAGGCTGTAGCACGTACAAATATAAATAAATAAATAGAAGAGTTATTTAGCGTCATCATCATCATCATCATCCACAGCCTGACTTCACCCACTGCTGGGTATAGGCCTCTCTAAGCTTGTGCCATCCACCACGAAACGTTTTAGCGTCTCTAGCGTAAAAACCACCATACGTACAAACACAAACAGCACAAACAGTTGAACCTGTACGTACGTTATTACGTTAAACAGCAAAAACCTTTTTCTTAATAAAGGTTGGTCCTGTCGTAGTAGGACTATAAAGACGCTTTCATATGGAATCAAAAACAACTCAGTTCAGTACTTTTACTTCGCACCACTATCAAATCTAAAAGCTTTTGCACCCTCGGACAACGCCATCTCTGTAGCGACGACAGAACTGCGAAACATTCGGTGGGCTCTAAAACTTCGCGCTACTAAAACTGTAACTTTTATAATCTGAAGAGTGTTAACAGCTTTATATAGATGGCGCTGCTTCCAACAAACTGGATTGCAAGTGTGAGCCCATGTGAGCCAGACTCGCGCTCTAAGAATTCCGTAAGTGCTTTATACTTATTTTACGTAAATTAAGTATATACTTTTCTTTAGCGAAGAGAGGCCTATGCCCAGCAGTGGGATGAAAAAGGCTGCGGATGATGATGATGATATACTTTTCTTTATCGTCCTTGTTTTTCTTGCATCAATGTTAAAAGTAAAAAATACTTAATAAAGCGGTAAAACTGTTGTGATTTCACAATTTATAAGCATTAGGTATAGGTAGGTACCATTTTCCTAAATTGCAGATTCATTTAAGATAACTAATTTTGAAATATTTAAGTTTTAGTTAGAAAGTTAGTATACACTAAATAATATTGTGCAAACAATAGAATAAGGGGCGATAGACGTTACTCTCATCAGGGGCATTCAGGGGAGGTAGTCAGAGGCAAATGACGCGTATCGAGTATAGTTTGACTTATATTTGACACATTGACTACCGTTATCTAGCCGTCGCTTTACAAGAACCTCGGCTTATCTTTACGGCAGATAAAAATCTTTATCGTTCTTCCCTTTGTAAATATTTTCATTTCATTTTACTGCGTTCTATAATGGAGCTCGTAACATTACACTTACCTATTGTATTTACCTGGCTTAAATACACTTTACGTGGCATTAAACAGAGAAGTGACTAGAAGAGGGAATAAAAAACAGGATGACGACTGTATCCGCAAGCCACAGCGTCAGGCCTTCTTGAGATCAAATCACTCGATCTTTTGAAAACTGATAATAAATACGACTTCCAATGTTTCTGTTTATCAAAAGAAGTTAAGGGAAAATAAGATATTTTTTTGTTTATCAAATCCACCCAAAAAATAAAATGTTTTTTTAGATGTTTCAACTCAACTTTACCTTTCATTCAACATTATTTAAAAATATAACTACTAATTACTTAAGTTCCTCGCCAAAGTACAGTATTTATGTCGCTTTTAATAAATGCTGGCTACGCTAAGCCTAACAGTATATAGTATATATATATAAGCTAACAGTATACTGCGCTCCAAAACCAAAATTGTTGACGTTGGTGTCAAAGCCGCCAGCCTGAAATGGAACTGGGCCGGACACATTTGCCGCATGTCGAACGATTTGTGGGCAAAACGAGCCACACAGTGGATCCCACAAAATATGACGCGCAGACGTGGAAGACCCAGGGCGAGATGGCAGGACGAGCTGGACTCTTACCTACGGAATTGGCCTGTCGCTGCGTTGAATCGCGAAGAGTGGAAGAAGGGAAGGGAGGCCTTTGCCCTGCAGTGGGACAAGAACGGCTGAATAATAATAATAATAGGCACCTTTGAGGCGAGGTGTCGGGGAGTAGCGACCCCGCGGACCCGAGTGCTCCCGAGGGAGGTCACCGTTCCTCACCTCCGCTTGCCTTCACTGGCCGGACGGAGTGAACACTGACGAGGAGCAGGTCCCTCACCTCCGTGTTGCCTTCACTGGCCGGACGGAGTGGAGTCGCTAGAGCATTGCTCGGAGCTCAGCCTCCGAGCAATGCTCTAGCGACTCCAGGGTGACTCCACTCAGGGTGTTACGTAAGATGGCGAGTGGGCACGTGAAGCTGGACCCTCTGGGAGCTCGTGATCTTCGTTTAAAGTCCGGTAGCACCTTACCACCTTCCAGCCGCTCACGTCATGTTGCCCCCTTGTCGCACGAGCGACTGTTTTAGGGGGGCCCAGTAGTGAGTTGGCGAGTCTCCACCCGCCATTTTTACATGTTCGTTAACATTGTATCGGCGGGTGTCATAGTTTCCATAGTTTCCCCAGTACCCAGTCCACTACCATCCCACCCCATAGCCCGGTAATTAGTTTTCCATATCCTCAATAGTTCCGCACAAACCGGAGACTGTTCCTGAATGCATTTTTATAGTGTTGAAGGGATAGTAGCCGGTATGTGTCTCCATCACACAAGATCAAAAGTGTCAAAAAGGCCTCTGTGTGTTGGCTTCGGCCCCATGCATGCCTATCAAAGGTCCGGGACTTTATAGTTCCGTGATGTTAAACTTTGACAAACAAAATAATAATAATACGCTAAGCCTGTGTTTACATAGAATTATAAAACAAAGATTGCGGCAAACGCGGAAATACAATAATTTACGACACCGATTTATGAACAACGACTTTTTAAATGAAATACAGCAGGTGGACAAACATTTAGGATAAACAGTATTTTAATGTTATTTTAGTATTTTAATTTAAAAAATGCTTTGTACAACTGATTTTCTAAAAAACCAATATTTTTCAAACAATAGTATGTTTATCTCGGGGTTTATAATGTTTGAATCATTTGAGTTAAGACCCTGGGTTTGTGGGTTACCGGGACCCATCCCGTTTTTTTTATTTTATTTTTAAGTTTAAGTTGTTGAAGAGACGCGTGATCCGAGAACTAACCCATAGCGGGCTACCACGCTGACAGCGTGGCAATTCCATCAGTGTTTTAGGCAAGCTTCCGACTGGTAGTAAACTAGATCAGATCATAGATTGTTTTCAACAAGTTTCAGATGTTTCAACTGACTATAGCAATTTGTTTATTTGATATATTCTCTGTATTATGTTCTTGTGTACAATAAAGAGTTAATCTATCTATCTATAGCTCTCTACGGAATACGCGTTTGTTAGAAGGGACCTGGTTATCTACTGCTAATTTGCAAAATATAGCCAGAAGCAAAGCAATAATCTACCTAAATGAAATTTAAAATACCAACTACTAAATAACAAGGTAGTTTTATATTTTCCTATTTGAGAACGCAAACTAAATATTAATATTATATTATGCAAGAAAAACACAGTAGATTATTTCAAATAGTGGGTATATTTCATTTTTATGTATAATGTCAAAATCAGAGTCAAAAAGCATTTATTCAGTAGGATCACATAGAATCGTCTAAAACTAAGTTTACTCCTGTTCTTTCGCGACCAATACCGTGAAGAATCAGGGCAACAAACGCGGATTGGGGCCTCGCATTATTTTAGGTTATCCATTTTAAAACTAAATATCAAGCTTTAGTGCGAAGCCAGAAAAGCTATAATTGAGGCTAGTTGAAGTAAATTTAGATGCTTCTTATGTACAAGGAATAAACGCCTCAACATAGACATAAGTAATTATTAATCATGAAGATTAACAACATTTACCACAATACTACTAAAGAATACACATATACACATCATGAATAAAATACAGAGCACAGAAATTATATAAGTACCTAAATGAAACATAATTTCATATTTCACATATTATACAAGCACAGTCACAATTGAATAGAAGCATTTTATAAGTAAAGTTACAAAGTGGGTACTTAGCTTTGGTATCGATCTGCTGCTGCACACTGATCCACATAATCACAATCGTATTCGTTTTATACCCACAAGATTTCAACATGTCTGCCAGGTTTCTGACCAATCCGAAACCACCAAACATTGAGATTGAACATCTTTGATTATCAGTTAAATTAACAATACATGATATAGTTATATTGTTTTGAATATCTAAACAATGATTATTACAACATTTATGATTAGTAGATTGTGTTCCTTTTACCGATATTTACATAAATTCAAACGACCAATCACAAGGACTTTGGAATTATCTTACAACTCAGGACATTATAACGATACGTAGATTAGCGAGAGTATTTTAAAAGGTGATAGAGGATTTATACAATTTTTGTTATTATCTAATCGTATCCTTAATTACTGATATCCTTAATTAATTCGTTAACAAAACAACAGTTCATTCAATTGTCTACCTCTTATAGCAAAACTATAAGGTAACTATGATTTAAAGTTTAATGACTACAGTAACAAATCATGTTCTCATTAATATACTACTATAATAACTTAATATAGGTACTATTTAACCTATATCGATAAACTATATCACAATAACAAACATTTTATTGAAGTTTCGTTCAGAAACTGATTCGACTTCACTTTAATTCTTGGTTTATGGCTTCTGTGACTTGTTTAACTGATTGACAAGATTTCGTTCACTTCGTATTATTGTTTGACTTTGACATCTTCAATCAACGTGTCGTTTCGAAATTAATATCTGTCACGGCCATACTGACATGTACTTCGTCCTCGAAGTACCTACAAATTTAGGATATTTTACACACGTAGGTATACTTTTTTTTTTATCGGCCACAGCCCTATTCTCGTCCCTATCCACAGCCCTATCCACATCCCTATCCACAGCCCTATCCACATCCCTATCCACAGCCATATCCACATCCCTATCCACAGCCCTATCCACAAGCCTATTCACAGCCTTATCCATAGAGTCAAAATTCAAGTCACAGTCACATCTATATCCACATCTCTATCCAAGCTATTTATTTTTTTGATTCGCAGTTCATTTGAGCAAATACATCACACAAGCAATTTTAACCTCTGGCTCAATACCGCCTTTGGTCCTTATAATTTATATAAGTACACAGCATTATAGTTTTCAAATCTATAGTGTTACGTTTTGATTAGTATAAACGACTTTCAAATTCATTTGCTCGTACACGTAAACGATGTTTACTTATTTTACCATCAGACTCATCTATGTATTATATTGTGTTTTGAAATATCTACCTCGTAGATACGCGATTGTTTGTGTTTATTTAAACCGCTCGGCCAGTCTGACGTATATTATAAGTAGAAACTGTAGTAACGTAACTTTCTACTCTTACTAGCCCTTTAGCACAAAACTTGATCTGAACTTACCTAATATTTATTTATCAGGAGTACGAAATACGTAATAGTATTAGGGATTGCAAGTACAAGTTTTTTTTTAACGCAATAACAAACAGCTACATTATAAAGCTTAACTAAAGAACTTATGGAGGTAAGTTCTTAAATTACAAATATAAATAATAAAATAATAATATATATATTATAATATAAATATATATGAATATATTTAAATTACATTTATAACCATGTGAAATAATTTAGAAGTCTAGCTATTGGATGTACTTTATCATCATGAAATATTGCTTTTTAATAATTTTTGCTGTAAAACAAAGTGTTGTGCTGAAGAAAGAATTAGCTGGATGTAAAAGGTTACTAAAGAGGAAGTTCCGAGAAGAGTTAACGAGAAAATAATTCTGATGACCACAATTCAAAACAGAAGAGGAAGACACACGATTGCTGTTCTACCTTTTATGGAAGTTAAAAAAAATCCATATTTTTAAATAAATAAATGGAAGTCCTCATTTAAAAAAGTTCACCAGAAAATTACAACTATCTGGATCATATAGCCCCATTAGCCCAATGAACTAAAAATGAAGTGCGTAGGTTGGGTGATCACTTGATCAGTAAGGTAGTTGGGACAATGATTCTTATCGAGGTCTGATAAAAATATAATGGTTAAAGACATTAAAATTTATCACCTTGTTTTGTTTTCGTCAGTGCGATCTAGAAAGTATCAGTTTTAGTCGCACCATCTAGTTATGAATTTAAGTACTAAATACTACACAACCGTTCATCTTAGAATCATTCAAAGTTTGCCTCTCAAACGGTTTGTAGGTTAGGTACGTTTTCACCAAATTTATTTAAAAGTAAAACCAACCAACAATCTACAAGAAGGAAAAGGGTCTTACAACAATTCTACAGGCGTCATTATTCAATAATGTGGTGTTATCATTATTATTATAATTTTTCATTTTTTATATCAAATCCAGCAACGGTCAACGCTAAGACGTTTCTCTTGTGAAATAAACTTTATTTTGTTTTATATAAAACCAAAGGACCCAGGCGCGACGACGCGTCGTCTGCGCATTGTTTCGTCATATAAACTTTAGATGATAGAACCACCTTGTTCCAATCTAACCCATTAAAAAAAACAATCCATTTTGGATTTGCCGTCTTTGATAATTATAAATAAGTATTGTTTGTAATCTAATAATTTGTGTTGTTTGTAATTTATGTTGTTTGTAATTCCATTGTCGCTTTGGTGTCCTTACTGTTAAGACAATGTACTCTTAGCAGTCGTAGAAAAAATCACATATTACTTCCCAGAGTACGAACTAATGTGACGCACCGAGCGAACCTGCACCGTTCACTCTCTAGAATTGTGTACGGTTTTGAGGGTACTTTTGTTTGAATATTTCTGTTTAAAATAACTATCTACCTACATTAACTACTAATATTGCTATTTCTATTTTTAGATTGTTCGAAGCATAATTAGCATATTAGAATAAGTTTCTCTGTAAGTGAAATGTAAATTTCTTTGAGAAATAAATATCTCCAACCTTAATTGTTATAAATAAATAAAATAAAAGTACCCATGTAAGGGGTTGAGTAGTTTGAAAACATAAATACGCGTTTCGCTATTAAAATAAATATTTAGGCATCACAAATAGTCTTATAATTTAAGTAATAAAAATTGTTCAAAGCATAATAGAACGAAGTGACATCGCCATTTTGAAAAGTCAAAAGTTATTGGTTGTCATGGCAACCTTAGAGCTGTGCTCAAACAGAGTACTGCCAAAGTTCCTATGCAATATTCCCGTTGTACCTTTACATATTTTTTTTTCTGGAACGTGTTTCGGGATAAAAGTAGCCTATATGCTATTCTGGAGTTATACCTTTCACCTAACCAAATGTCATTGTAAACTGTTTCGTCGTTTGGGCCTGACACAAACTCAAACTTTCAGCTTTATCAAATGCAATTGTGAAGAGATCTTTAGAATAACTGCTCAAGTCTAAAGCTGATTTTCGAAGTATTAAAACTGCATCAAATCATTTGATTTTCCAAATATTCATATCGACATAATAATTTAATAATGCCAGACTGTTCACACAGCATCATCAAGCCCCAAAATAACAAAGCAAGCAAGTGTGTTAAGGGTACTACAGATACACTACTTGTATACTTTTGCTAGTTTATATAATAAATACATAAATATTATACACATATTATATTTTATCTAATATATAAAATTCTCGTATCACAGTTTTCGTTGCCATACTCCACCGAAACGGCTTGAACGATTTTGATGAAATTTTTTTTGTGCTTATCCGGTATCTATGAGAATCGGCCAACATCTATTTTTCATCCCCCTAAATGTTAGGGGTAGTCCACCCCTAAATTTATTTTTTATTTTTTAGACAACATTTTTAATTTCTATTTTTTTATGATACAACATACAAAAATACATACAATCCTCAATTTTCACTCTTCTACGATCAACCCTTATTTTTTAATAGCGATATAATGGAAAAACAACGTTTGCCGCGGGTCAGCTAGTATTTTATAAATATTAATAACTGGATCGAATTATTCAGAGTTTCAAAATATTATTATCTTTGATTATTATTTTGTTCGTTAATAATAAATAGCATTTTCGAAATATTATTTTCTGCATCGACTTTTGTACTTCTTTCGAAATACTTTCAACTATGTTTCGAAATATTAATAACTGCATCTACAAACACTTATTTACAATTTGGCTTAAAAACTACTTACATATAGTATTTTCGGGGGTTTCTAGTAGTCACTTCCTTTGTTGGCTTTAGCTGCTGTTGTGATGCAGCTCCATTTTAATTCTAGAGCAAGCGCCTCGGTGATGTTACACAAACTTATTGCGTTACAGCCATTCTTGTCAGGATTGAAGAAGCAAAGCAGCACGGAATCATCCTTCAAATTAACAGATGACATCATTCTGAAATTTGAAAAGGAATTTAATTGATTTTTCTTAATCGTATCCCACTTCTGATGTTAGAAGGGACCTGGTTATCTACTGCTAATTTGCAAAATATAGCCAGAAGCAAAGCAATAATCTACCTAAATGAAATTTAAAATACCAACTACTAAATAACAAGGTAGTTTTATATTTTCCTATTTGAGAACGCAAACTAAATATTAATATTATATTATGCAAGAAAAACACAGTAGATTATTTCAAATAGTGGGTATATATCATTTTTATGTATAATGTCAAAATCAGAGTCAAAAAGCATTTATTCAGTAGGATCACATAGAATCGTCTAAAACTAAGTTTACTCCTGTTCTTTCGCGACCAATACCGTGAAGAATCAGGGCAACAAACGCGGATTGGGGCCTCGCATTATTTTAGGTTATCCATTTTAAAACTAAATATCAAGCTTTAGTGCGAAGCCAGAAAAGCTATAATTGAGGCTAGTTGAAGTAAATTTAGATGCTTCTTATGTACAAGGAATAAACGCCTCAACATAGACATAAGTAATTATTAATCATGAAGATTAACAACATTTACCACAATACTACTAAAGAATACACATATACACATCATGAATAAAATACAGAGCACAGAAATTATATAAGTACCTAAATGAAACATAATTTCATATTTCACATATTATACAAGCACAGTCACAATTGAATAGAAGCATTTTATAAGTAAAGTTACAAAGTGGGTACTTAGCTTTGGTATCGATCTGCTGCTGCACACTGATCCACATAATCACAATCGTATTCGTTTTATACCCACAAGATTTCAACATGTCTGCCAGGTTTCTGACCAATCCGAAACCACCAAACATTGAGATTGAACATCTTTGATTATCAGTTAAATTAACAATACATGATATAGTTATATTGTTTTGAATATCTAAACAATGATTATTACAACATTTATGATTAGTAGATTGTGTTCCTTTTACCGATATTTACATAAATTCAAACGACCAATCACAAGGACTTTGGAATTATCTTACAACTCAGGACATTATAACGATACGTAGATTAGCGAGAGTATTTTAAAAGGTGATAGAGGATTTATACAATTTTTGTTATTATCTAATCGTATCCTTAATTACTGATATCCTTAATTAATTCGTTAACAAAACAACAGTTCATTCAATTGTCTACCTCTTATAGCAAAACTATAAGGTAACTATGATTTAAAGTTTAATGACTACAGTAACAAATCATGTTCTCATTAATATACTACTATAATAACTTAATATAGGTACTATTTAACCTATATAGATAAACTATATCACAATAACAAACATTTTATTGAAGTTTCGTTCAGAAACTGATTCGACTTCACTTTAATTCTTGGTTTATGGCTTCTGTGACTTGTTTAACTGATTGACAAGATTTCGTTCACTTCGTATTATTGTTTGACTTTGACATCTTCAATCAACGTGTCGTTTCGAAATTAATATCTGTCACGTTCCACGCTACGCGGTCACGTGTTCCAGGCTCGCGCGAGTCGTCAAAATTATATAGTTTGACATTTGACATCGACTCGCGCGAGCATTGGAACGCGTGAACGCGTAGTCCGTACGCACACACATTTACTCTTCTGTACGTAATAAACACATGTAAAAGGGAATGGTTAAATATTTACAATAAATAACTTTTTCAAATTATTTCAGAGCTCGATGTAAAGTGGTAGAATTACCAGCTCGTTAGTGCGGCTCGTATTACCTTTGTGAAGTTTTGTCGATACCACAATAAAATTGTACTGCGCAATCAATATTCGGACCAAAAATTTTGTTGTAACTAAACTTTAGTTTAATTTAGTAAATATTTAAATTATATTGATGTACGTGTCTAGGGAAAAATATCTCAGTTTCAGCGTTTTTGTATTTTGTTCGTATTTGTATTTGTATGGCATAATTATTCTTAATAAAGCTTGCGTTTTTTAGATCAGTCGATAATTGTCTAATAAAAAGGGCCTTTTTCTAAAAAATAAAAGAGAATGAAAACATTTTACAGCGTAAATGTTGCTGGTAAAGGTTTCCGAGACGTAATATCTAACCTAAACCCCAATTCTAAGAAATGTCCTTCAAATGAAAGCTCCGCTATTTTTCAGGGATTCCTACATTTTTTCCAAGAAAACATTAGTTCTTGGGAAAAACTGAACCATTCTCGTTCAAGTTGCTCTCCATTTTTGGTAGAAAGCAAATTTATATTTTATACCTACCCTAGCCTTAGATATTGTAGTAGATTGGTTATCAATATTTATGTAAGTTTAGTAAGTAAGGCATAGAAATCAAGTCAAAGAATTAAAAATGATAATGATGAGTGCACTGACCTCTGCCGTGAGTCGCTGGCCGCCCTTCTTGTCGGGCGAGTGCCGCAGGTTCTTGGAGTCGATCTGCACGTTGGTCTGCATGCTGCCACTCGATTCACTACCCTACACACTTTAAATAGAGATGGGAATCGGTCGGGCACTTCACAGAACACGCTTGAACCGGCTCATTATGAGTACCTGAAAAGAAATAATGATAGTTATAGATTGTCAAAATAGAGTGATACGCGATACATTGATCGTGATCAAGCGCACTTACATAGGTTGAGCAGGGATTTTTCTTTTTTCTATATTAGAATCTATAAGATGGTACTTAGACCTGCACATCATGCAAAATTGCAAACTTGTGTCTTCTCGCGAGACTCGAACTCGCACCTCTGGCATCTCAGCCGAGCTCGCCACGTCAAGTGTTCATTATTTATTCTGAAATAAAATACCTAAGTCTCAAAAGATATCTGTGTTGTCTATAAACAATAGTTTTATTTCGATACGCTCATAGCCTATGGTGTAGTATGTCTTTAAAATACAAACTACATTAAAACAAGTCAATGTAAATGTCCCACTGGCTCCAGTTCTAACGGAGGCTGTGGCGTTATTCTGTGACAAAGCTACTTACATCCCAACACAAAGATAACGCCTACATCGCACACAGTCTAGAAAGAAGCGGTAAGAACATTCACGTCTGAAGATACTTCAAGATTTTAACGTTTGCATATTTATCTGCCGAAAAAAATAATTCTAACCCGACGGACGGCTTCATTCACAAATTAGGTTTTAACCGGTTTAAAAAAGGAGGTAGGTACTTATCTATATTCGACTGTAAGTTTAAGAGGCGATGTGGTAGTATACTAGGAAAGTTTAGTTAAAGGTGGCAGAGACCTTAAGGCGGCCTAAAAACTCCATCACTAGAGTTAGCTACGCTCATATAAACCACCCATAGCTGTATAAATCATCCACTGCTGGGTATACGCCTCCCTTCTTTTATAACGAACTTACTTTATCAGGTTGAAATTAAAGTAGTGCTTCTGTTGTGTGTACACTGTGTCGTGTAATATCAATCGCGTGGACTTGTAAACAAGATCGTTAATATGTATACCGCGGCCGCCGCCGGCTTAGCTCGGATGTGGCTCGGATTAGCGGCGCCTTCGTCACGACACAATGTTAGTTTGTGAAGCTAGTGGACAAGTCTGGTGACGAAATGTCTGTGGAAAATAATACAATAAAGTTGTATTCTCACATTAAATAATACAGTAAAAATTAAATACGCTGTTGTTAGCCGTAGCCTGACTTCGACGACAGATTAGAATAAAACTTTATTTGTAACATAAACTAAGAACTTTCAATAGAGCAGCAAAATGCACTACAAATGGGTTGCTTCGTAATAAAATAAAGAGTTTAGCATAAGTTAATAACATCACAGTGCTTACTCTGGATGGGCTGCGTCGTAGACCTGCTACGTCGTAGATGAGCTACGCCGTATGCTACGCGTGGAACAACTTTCTGAACTACATAGTTTGAAAATTAGAAAACTAACAAAAGGTAGCTCTGCTTGTGCTTTCAAAGACAAGTCTAGTTCGCTTTTGCTTTCGATGTTCCATAAATACCGTGTGTTCATCTGATATTATGACACAAGAAGTTGTACTTATTTTTATACATTTTTTATACACAATTCAAGAACTTTCTTCACTAGCAATGAAACAAAAAATTCAGGAAACCAGTTAATTAGCAATTTAGTTCGCCGATCACTTGAGAGGCGAGCTCGTGTTGATGACGAGGGCTGACAGCTCGGAGCGAGAACCCCGCGAGACTCCTATACTTGTACTTTCTTCAACTTACCAAGTGACCACTTGGTAATAAAGAGGTACATATTTAGCAAATACCACATCTAGAATAGACCATATTGAATAGAATAGAATAAAGTTTTATTTTCTCCACATCATATACAACAGTTACAATAGGTATTTTAGGTGGGTAATAATACGGCTACCCCTCAGTATTTGCTCCAACAGCTCGAGAGTGTTGGAGCGCTGGTTGTCAGTGGCGCCACACCCGTTGTGGCGCAGAACTTGCTACCTACCAGGTATCTAGCAATTAAACATCTTTCTAAAAATTCCAAATCAAAATTCATATTATAATAATAATATTATTATTATTATTTATAATACACAGGCAGCTCTCAGAGCTGCGAGAGTCCTTGTCAGTGCGCTTTAAATATTTGTCCAGTCTATTTTTGAAAGAGTTCACTGAGGGGGCACTTATCGCTGACTCTGGTAACCTAATATAACAAAAAGTTTCTCCTCCCAGCTACCACGCTACGTGACACCGGTTACGTATCAATACGCATGTTGACAATCCGTTTACGACTCCGTAAGTGATCCTAAAACAAATACTAAACAAGCTTACATAAAAATAGGATCAATTCCAACACACACACACACATGTAGCCTTTTTTTATGAGCCAGAAAATGTAAAACAAGCTTCTTAAAGATACTATTACCGTCATAAAACGGCCGTAGGAATGAGCTATTTGGACGGTTTTCAAACTCCGGATACCTTCCTAGCAAAAACAAAAAAAAAATCTATTATTTTTAGGTCTTGATTTATACCGCGTCAGGCCACACCGCTACTCTTTATCAAGCTGATAGTTCGTATGTTATGATGATTCTTTGTCTGATTCACGTTTACACACTAGCTCATACGATTATCATAGAATTTCTTATTTTGTACCCCTAAAAAAGTACGACAAAGGACATCATCCACGCTTCATATATGTATAGTCCAAAATCCAAAAGTGCCGGCCAAACAAAAATAGTGCTGTATTCTTATACAACACGTTGGCCTCAGCATTTGTTAATATGGCACCAAATCTGCCACTGTGTTACGTAGTATTTAAGTTTTTCGTAGTTAGAAAAGTCCGACTTTTAATACATTTTCGAAAATATTATGGTACTTTATTGTTTTGGTTAAATGTGACTTTAAATGAAAACACCAAAGCTTATAGCACCACTAATACTGGTGTTACAGCTTTGGTGCCATATTAACAAGTGCTAAAGCCGACGTGTTCTATCAGAATACAGCACTATTTCTGTTTGGCTGGCACTTTTAGATTTTGGACCGAAATGGATGATGTCCTTTCAAGATGATTGTTTAAGTAATTAAGAAGAAAGCGCCAAAACACACAAACAAACTCACAATTATTTCTAATAGTATTATGAAGTAAGGATTACAGTTGAGTGCACACGACAGGGTGGCCCGTCAGCCCGTCAGCCCGTCAGCCGGTCAGCCCGTCAGCCCGTCAGCCGATACTCTGCCAAGTTTCTATTAGATTCCACGAGCCGTTTGAAGTCGGACAAACTTCAGCTCACATCTGATACGGCTACTTCTGTTACTTGGATACCGTTCTATTACGTAATTGTCATGAAATGGTTTTTGCATTTTACCTCCGAACATAGAACCTCATAATGACTTAAAAACGTGTAGGGTATTTACTATGTTCGGTAGTATGAAGTATGAATGTTTTTGATGTGTTTGCGGTTTTCTTCGTACATTTTGGATCGATTTTGAAAACGTCTATAGATGAATTTTCGAGACAATGTTTTACAAATTGTCACTATCGAGGAAAAATTTTGTATTTTATTCAAAGATAATCTTCAGAACAATATGTTTAACCTAATACCCTATTTCCTAAGACCGGATTCGCTAAATGAGGAGGAATAATTTGTGAAACATTGCCTGTCGACTGAACTTGATTTATTGACATGAATAAGGCTAGAAGCTATTGTAATAGAACGAACAGTCGACTTCACTCGTCGATCGACTTTTCTATGAAATAAAAATGCCTAAGCTACTGCGTCTTTACCTAGCCTAGTGTTCATTATTCTGTGTTTGAGCTTTTCATCCAGATACGTTCAACCGTTCAGCATGAAGGTTACCAATATACACGCACGCATACCTAGCTATCGAGACACTTTCACCCCCTTGCATGATTTGCAAATTTTCTGAAAAAAATACATTCCTGTGTCGTTTTATTTCCAAAAAAGCTTTGTGGAAAAACTTTAAATAACTTTTTTTTTCTTAGCATGAACTGCGTCCTTTTATTTCTTATTATTAATGCAAATAATGTCGCTGACTGTACGTCTTTAGGGAGTCGATTCGTTACGGTAAAACACGAGTTATTACCGAAGGCACCCGAGGCTGGGCAGAAATACGAACAGTTTTTGTGGACAGGAGTAGCACTCTCGGGGATACCTACTTACAAATTATTTTCAAGAATGTCAGGCCTTTACATCTTTACTAGATGATTACAGCAGCGTTAGGAAGCTATGCCTACACTCAACGGGACACTGCAGTGTCAGGATCATTATTTGAGATGTTATAGGCTAGACACACTGGCCCTTATTTATAAACGTGGTGTAAAGTTACACCGGGTGTAACTTAGGAATATCATACAATTTTTGGAGTTTAAAACTGGTGTAACTTTACAACATGGTTATTAAAAATGGCCACTGTATTTAAGAATCAAAAGGAGTCATGATCAATTCAAGAAAGTTAGTTCATGGTTCGTTTAAGCTAATTGAAGTTTGGTGACAAAAACTTGCGTCATAACATAGGTACGAGTATCTACGAGTACAAGGACGATAAATTTGTCCTTTTATATTGAAGAAATAAATAGAAAGTAGGTTTCAAGTCGCGATTCACTCCAGAAAACTCAAACTAAAGCTGCAAGAATTAGAATTAGAATTCATTTACTTGCGTGAAGTATGGTACAATAAAGTTCTTAAATATAAAATCAAGTTCTAATAAACATACTCCGAGCGCGGTGAACGACCTACAGGCAAACAGTTTTAACATTTAAAACACCTACGGCCTTACTAATAAACGTGGTATAAAGATATTCCTGAGTGTAAACTTTCAAAATGTATGGTTATTCCTATTTTATTCCGAGGAATAACTTAACACCACGTTTATTAGTAAGGCCATTAAATTATACAATTTACAAATAAAATGTGTTTCTTGATAAAATGAAGATAAGATGATTATCGTTGCAGACTTTATTGTAATATATCTGCATAATATGTGAATAATTCCACTCAATATTTAGAATTCTTTAATTTCCTAGTCTCGTAAGCGACCGGCCTCATAAATAGCGCGGCCCGTCCGTCCGTCCGTCCACACCGCAGTTATCATAAATACCATCTTATTGGAAACCAACCCTCTTTTCTAAGAAACGGTCGCGAACATTTAACTACCGTCCGATTATACTCTTTATTTACCTTTGACGTCATCCTTCAGGCCGATTAAGCTGAAAGGATGGTTTAGGTGCTGCGCAAGCCTAAACCATCTCAAACAATATGTTCGATACTATAAGCGTATTAAGTGAAGGCATAGTTACCTCCTGACGCTGAAGAAGTTGTGTTTTCAGATCAAAGTGAAAAAATTTTTGGTAGGAATCGGAAAAAGTAAAATTAATAATTGGCATGTTTTAATAACAAATCGATGAAGTATCCCACTCACTGTGCGGCAAAGGTCTACTTTCATTATTTCCGGTAACAGTGACCGGTGGAACAATTTATCTTGCCAAAAACTTTGCATGTAAAATTGGTTGCCAAGACTAAATTTCACTGTAAAAAAGTGTATGAGACATCTCGTATCCGAGCCCCGCTGAACTCCGCTTTGTGCTGCGTGTGTTACTTTGTTGTTGAATATAACGGTGACCGTCATATCACAGACATCTTGGCAGACGCTCCGCAGCTTGAATCGGTTTGCTTCGACTCAGTACTCAGCCTAACTTGCATGATATTGCTGTGACCATCCATTCTAGTTTAAATGCGGAACAAAATATTGATTGACCTTTTGTAAAAATGCATTGAGATATTTTGATGATGATAATAATAATATGTAGTATAATGTTTGTATGCTAATCAGCAGGATCTAGTGATTCTTAGTTTTTTAGCACAACCATCTATTCTTTAACCTAGGTTCACAAGCAATAAGGAAATTACAATTAAAAAAACTGTTAAGATGGTCACCCTACACTTCCACTATTCGCGTGACTGTAACGATTGTCCGGCTCCAATAAATAAGTTACTTTAATAACTATAACCTATAAGTTACTGTATTAAAGTCAATCCTAATTAGTTTCTAATTATTATTAAGAGCCCTCATTGTCCCACTGCTGGGCAAAGGCGTCCCCCCCACTCTTTCCATTCATCATTTACTAATATCTTTGTTACATCAGTTTCTAATAATCACGTTCACACGTTTTGACCATGATTTGTTTACTGTTGAATAGCCTGAGTAGACAGGATGGTTGGCGCTGAGCAAGCGTATTACATTTCAAACAATGTTCCAGCCACTACAGCGTCCAGTTAAGGGTAGGGTTGCCCTTAAAGGACATCTGGACATCATATCTTAAATGATAGCTTTAAGCTTAATCAAGTTACATATCAAAAATCGGTTTACCCGTTTGGCATCTACGATGTATTTAATTATTTATTTATCTATATAACGCCAACAGTGTAGACAGACACAGATACACTTAAAACTCCTCTTTTTGTGTCGGGGTTTAAACAACCATTTCAAGGTAGGTACCCCACGAACAGGTACTTCCGACCTACAGATATCCCACATAACTCACAGAGAGCTATCTACAGATACGTAACTCAGACGGGGCTCTGTCGGGTTAGCGCAACAAGGGTTGTACCTGACCCTTTCGGATTAGGTACATCTTCGCCGGCAATTTATCAGACTCGCTACCATCACTAGAGAATAGGCAAGACTGATGTAAGACCAACTCAGTCGTTGTGACTTTGATTTTGTTGCAAGGTCCCCACCTTGATTATAACTCAAAATAGCTTTAGGAATATCGGTATTATTTTAAATAAAATTGGACGATTTTCGGAATGCAAGGATATAAGGTTCAAGAATATTGGAGGTTTGATTCTCGCCGCGTGCTAAATATTTGTATGATCTGCAAAGTTTTATCAGTTCTGAGAATATCGGTTTTTCGATTGGTCTTCCTTCAGATTATATTAAAATTACTTACACAAGCGAAGTCAGGATGGACCGCTAGTCATCACTAGAACCCAGTTATAATAGGAATGCTTTATTGTTTTCCGAAGGGCAAGAAAATCAGTTGGGCCCTTAATGAGGCCGTCGGGCCTCCTAAAACTTCGATAACAGAGTTGACAAGCTTAACTTTTATTTTCTCTTACACTCAAGACAAGTTATACGAGTGTCTCTACATGGCCAGTGGAAACTTACATCATGAATCGGTAAGAAACTAGCTTGCTCTCGTAACTTTTCTCGTGCGATATCAACATTTTGAATTGCCAACATGCCTCACCAGGCTGCGATCTAATATGTTTTCAAAGTTTCACCAATAACCATTGTAGATGACATTCGTTGATTGAAATCACGAAATACGGGCAAAGTCAAGTCACATCACAAACTTTAAGATTTGTAATATAAGTACAATACCTAATAGTAAGTACAACTTTCGTCAAATCTTTTACACAAATTCATCCATCTTTTCAACCAGTATACACTTTTCTATGCACTCAGACAGAACTTGAAGTAAGCTGACCGTGCGCTCCATTGTGCTCGCCTCCGGTTTCCCCTGATCTGAGGGCTGACAAAGGAGTCTCGAGAAGGTCCTAAATGAGGAGATAACTGCTACTTTGCATCCATTTGGGAGTATCTCTTGAGGGAGCGATAAGTAAGTGGTTCTGCTATCAATTTGGTCGCTTTATATGTAACAGAACAGGATCACGATTGTATCAAGGCGCGGTAGGTCCTCCCTCAGATCAATTCACTCAAGATCTTTGATCAAGAATACTAGTATTTATGATCTAAGCTCAAGATACTTAGTTGTGAGATAGGGTAGTCAGAGCAGGTTAATATATATGTTTGTCACACAGTCAGATCTATGGATAGTTCTTTTTAGAGCTTTTTAATTGAGCGATGAACAAAAAGTCTCCTCGGTTCATTACAACTTAATCTCAAAATGCCTGATATCAATATGCCTTGTAAGATATGGTCAAGCACTGTTGTCCGCACGTCCGTCTCTGACAAAATGCTGTCAAATTCAAACGGGACGCTCAAAAACCCCTAGTGATAAATGAAAATGATAAATGAAATTTAGGTATCATTCATATTCAAAATTACTAACTACTGAAAACCTTGTCATTTAAATATACTTTGTAACTACTTTTTTGTGAATGTAGACAATATACAGACTGCTGCCAAAGTCTATAGTAATTGTTCTGCCTAAGCCTTCTTCAGACAAGCTTTACCCATCATCTAAATAAAGGAACATCATTTATTCTCGAACAAATTAAGCTAAAACGTAAATTCGGGATTGGTCGCTAAAACAGATAATTGTCTGAGTGAAGTGTCACGAGCAGGCCTGCAGAGAAGTCAATTCCTTTTAAGGAGTCTCCAACGACTTCTTGACGACCTTGTTTGTGGCGCTTGCTCGGTAGAGATACAAAAGGTTTTAGAGGGTTTTAGTTTGATTCTGAGCGAAACAAATGATTTCATTTTCTTCAGATATTTGTTTTGGATGTAGATTGTAGATGTTGTTGTATCTGGGTATAGCTGGGTACTTATTTCCCTTTGACGATTCAGTTTGAAGTTCTCTGGGGGGTTACTATGAACTCCTATTGCCTGGCAGTTTTCGAACTAGTAATTGTCAATTTCGAATAACCCGGTTCACTAAAGAAACTTCGCAACTTATCATGTTCTCTCGCTTGCACACTAGTACAGTCACAATGTGTAAGCGAGAGAGTATGATAAACGCCGCAATTTCAGATTTGTTTCTTTATGTCAGAATTGACAAGCAGTTCAAAAACTGCCTGGCAATAAGAGTTCATGCTAAGCCACCTGTTGTGATCCCGTTTTCTTAAAACAAATCAAGTGAAAAATATCGCTTCACTACACAGATAAGAAATGGGAGTCACATTAGCTATCAGTCATAGCTAATGTGACTCCCATTTTATATCTGCGTAACGCCTCCGCAATTTATAGGTCCATTTGTATACATTACCGATATTGCCAGTACTAATTCATATCTCCCCTCCTTGAGCCCGCAAGCTTTGAGCTACATACTAATGTATCCGCTAAGCCTCGCTTTGTAATGTTGCAAATATGTCAGAATCGTTTTAGGACTTCGAGAGCTGGAAATTACTGGATAGAGTGAACTGAAAGAATTGCTAACTACCCCTAAGAAATACTAAAATGTTTGTGGAGCAGACTGTTTTAAACAAAAAAGAATTTTGAAAATCGGTCCACAAATTGACGTAGATATCGATGAACATACCTACTTAAAAAACATACATACAGCCGAACATAGAACCTCCACCTTTTTTGAAGTCGGTAAAAAACACAAAATCGAGTACCTAAGTACCTACTATTACACGGTGTTTTCATTTCTCGGCATTAACACGCCTTATCTGTTTATTTTAGAACTCTGTTTACGAAGCGATGTTTATTTTGTTTATCGTTAGTCAACGGTTTATGAAGCATGAATCAGGTTATACGGCAGTCTAATTAGCGCGGGAATAATCCGGGAGTAATTGATCGTTAAAATAATATGTATTTTCCTGCCATTCGGCGTAATTCCTTTGTTGGGAGCAATAAACGATAACAATTTATTTTGCAAATAATATCCATCATCAATCATCACATACTATAATAAGTAAACAATTCTTCAAGCATCATCATCGTTTGCAGCTTATTCCTGGCCGCAGCTTAGTCAGCTTAATTGCTACGTCTTTCCTCTAGATAAGGCCGGTTATGCAGATGCGTGTATGTAAACTTACTTATAAGAACATGGATAATCCTTTTATCATTAAGGGCCCAAGTTTTTAGGATTGTAATTTTGGAAGGATATGACGGGGGCACTTTTTTCAAAGTGATCCTCGCGGTCTGTCGCGGTTTGTAAATACATACATATTATACATAGAAACACCCAGACCCGAAACAAATATCTGTAGGTCATACAAACATTTGTCCCGCAGCGGGGATCGAACCCGCAACCTTCTGTGTCGCAGGCGGACCTTCGCCCACTGCGCCACAGAGGTCGTCGAACTTTGACCAGCAGTGGCAAAAAATAGGTAAAAAAAGGACGTGAGAGTCGTGGAACCTACGTGGAACACGGTTGGAACGAAGTTTCAACTTTGTCAAAGAAAACTTCGTTCCAACCGAGTGTTCCATGGCATTTTGTCAAATAAATTATTGACAAATAATAAAATCCTAGAAACGCTCTTCCGTACAAACAATGCAATCTATGGACTGTTTCGCGTCTGCAAACTTCGCACTGTGACGTTTTGATCTATGTATGTTTCGTGACGGTAGAATCGAACGCTTTGCCTCCATCCTCAATACTGTCCGAAAAGGAACTTCGTTCCAAAAAATCTTTCCTTTGACTTTTCAAGTAAAAAGTTGTTCCAGCGTAGCGTTATCAAGATAATTAAACTTTTATCCATCTAATAATATTTTCAATTTAATGCAGACAAGGGTTATCCATTAGGAAGTTAGTTTTCAGTTTGGCCGACTCACCATTTTTCCCGCCATAAAATAGAAAGGTCGTGAAGCTATAAACAGACATCTACTGGGTGTAAAAAGACTAATATCCTGAAAATTTATAGGAATAAATTAAAAATACATAGCTCGTAGAGCTGACTGCCGTTGGGGCAGAAAGGTTCTCGAGTGGAGGCCACGCACCGGAAACCGCAGTACAGCACGGCCCCCCACTAGATGGAAAGACGATCTGGTAAAGGTTGCTGGGAGCCGTTGGGTGCAGGCTGCACAAGATCGATCGCTGTGGAAATCGATGGGGGAGGCCTATGTTCAGCAGTGGACACTAGATGGCTGACATGATGATGATGACATAGAAACACCCAGACCCGAGATAAATATTTGCAGATCATACAAACATTTATCCCACGAAAAAAAAATGCGAAGATGTCAAAGCATTTGTAGACAACGTACACAACGTCACAATATGTTATATATTTTATTTAGCTTCTACGTAACCATGTTTCGTAACCAGCTACGTAGAAGGTTTTTTCTTTCCTACTTCGTAACCGGGCTACAAACGAAGTAATAGTTTTTCCTTAACTCGTACATAATCACTAGGTATTATTTGTAATTTTTAGGCACAGTTTGAGCTAAGTATTCGAAATGACTTTTACACCGCGTGTGTACACTGTTTTCATTCCACGCACATACATTACGCTTTTACTGGTTTCCTCGGGTCCGGGCGAAATGTTCCCTTTTGTCGCCAACATCGGACCATGCTCTTTATGTTGCGTTACTTTGAATCAGGGATACGATGGAAATTGAAAGTTATTGCCGTGGGTTAGGGTTGAAACTCTCCCTTCTCGATGCGAGTAATCTAATCACGTACTTGATTTACAGCGTCGATAGTTTAATTTTGTTAATATAGAATTGAAATATTTGTAATCTTAAGTTTCAATAACACACGCGGCTTGAATCTAAATTATTGGCCACGTGTGAGTGTGGGTACTTTCAAAATTAGAAGGACACTTAAAAAAACATTCACTCGAACAAAAACTCTGTCGGTTAAAAAAAGTGACAATCACGTAGACAAACAACCAAGTCATATTGATGAGCCTGCCCTTATTCCATTTTTATGAAAGTAAACTATTGCACTCAGAGACATTAATGGTAAAGTACTAAAATCTTTCCTTACTAAAGAATTTAAAGGGAAAATCTTTACTAAGTAACAATTTAAATAGGCAGTCATTTAATGTCTCGTGTGGCAGTTAGTGTATAAGCTCTATACAAGAGTATAAAACTAAAAACTGTGATATTTTATAAACCCATGATACCTAGCTGGTATTGTATATTATATTATAGCCTGTATAACAGCCGCATAAGGGTTCTATAAGTCGATATTTGCATGCGCGGCGGCGGCGGCGGCAGCCGCCAGGCGGCTCGCCTGGCGGCGGCTCGCCCGGCGGCGGTTGCGTGAAGGTTTCCTTTGTACCGAGTTTGTCCGAAGTATCTACTTATTTATCTACCTCCATATTTTAACCAAACTAGGGTCGTGGAATGTGCTATTGTTCATATTTTGAATAATGAACCTTTTCAGATTTTATCTTCGGAATTTGAAAATTTAACGTTTTATGTTTACGAGGATGAGGTTTCATGAGTTTTACGGATTAATCAGGAACAAAATGTACTAATCGGTTTATAATATACAGAGATATCAGTACACATGCTTACAATAAACTCCATACAGCCGAACATGTACCTCCTCTTATTTTGAAGTCGGGAAAAAGGTTAAGGAAGGCGCGCACGATGCTGACAATAATGCCTCAACGTCAAACCAAGAGCACAATCTATGATTCCCTTTTCCCGTCAATTGCTTAAGCACTCGTTCGTGCGGTGGGAGGGGCGGGGGAGAGGGTGGGGGTAGGCAGGGGCAGGCCACGTGATTACCTCTCTGCGAACAAATCAAACAACTCCACAGTGAATGTGAATTGCGCAGGATAGGTCCTGGTGTGTGAACGTTTGTTTGTGGCTGGTAAACCAGCGGGTATTGGGTTATATTTTTAGTTTTCTAGCTTTAGAGGTTTGATTTCTGGGACAGTTTTCTAGAAAAGGGGTCAAATTGGGTGATCAAGTTTTATTGGGAACTTCATTTTCGACTACAATTTTGTAAATTAATTAACGCTCTTACTAATAAACTTGGTATAAAGTTATTCCAGGTTACCTATGAATAACAATACAAATTAGTTTATACCTGGGATAATTGTATACCACGTTTATAAGTAGGTAAGGTTAAGGAACCCTCCAGTTCGCTGGTGCGGGGGCACTACCCAGCTCAAACACGAATCAGTCACAATGGAGGTAATACGCGGAGCCATCCCACACACGACGCGCTTTTATTAGATTTACTCCCAAGTGCTCGTCAAACTCTTACTGACGAAGGTATTGTAAGATTTGATGTTCATATTTACCAATTTTTATAATTAAATATACCTGCACAGTGCAAATAAGTCCTAATTATAAATGTTTGTAAGGATAGATGTATGAATGTTTAAACTATTGAATGGATTGGGGCCTTTCATCTTAATCTAAAAGATATAATTGTCCGGAATTGCGAATAGTGTACTAGCCATGTGCAAAACATATCTCCTAATTGAAAAGATATATACATATCTTTTCACCGCTGGGAAGTATATCTATCTTTTAGTTCAGTAGTTCAGTCTTTCGGCCGTAGCCTTCAGCACACACCAAAGTCCAGTAAAGCTGACCGAGGCCCCTAAGGCCATCAGCATCTAGGCCGACCCTAGTGTCACATCTCTCATTTTACAGAGTGTGCCCAAAAAATACATTAATTAAAACATACATAATTTTTTTTTCTTTAACTTTTGTTATTTCTACAACAATAAACACATTTCATAAATATAATGGACAGTTCGATGTTAACATCGATTTTTTCTAATATCGATCATCCCTAATTCGTTCGACTCGCTCGCTGAACTACGGAACTAGATTGATAAGAATACTTCTATCGTTCTCACTCAGACTGAACTACTGAACTATAAGATTGATAAGTCAAAGTCAAAGTCAAAGTCAAAAAGCATTTATTCAGTAGGACCGCTGGGATCACTTTGAAACGTCTTAAAACTAGGTGATTCTACTCCTGTTCCGTAAGATTGGAATAATATCATCTTGTCTCTTGTCTGTGTCTGCTTCTTTCTATCAATCTCGCTCTGAACGACGGATAAGAAGATATGATTGGATTTAAATTGAACTAGAGATAGATGAACTATACGCAAAAGAAGTAGTCCAATTGAACTAATCACTCCGGATATGCACATCGCTATAGTGTACTTTACATACCGGAAAAGTAAGACAAGTTTGTCACTAAAGCATTGAAAGAAAACTATCTCCGTATTGTGACAGATAAGTAGGTACCTACGTAAAAAAAGGCGACTACCATTGTGTAGGTATAGTTTTAGTCGAAGGCCAGTTGTGTGGGACATCTGCCCCCGTACCCGTATTCATGAACTGAACCAACTTACTCCATAAATCATGGCGCCGTAACTCACATGATCTATGTGGCTACGTTCTGTTTGTTGTAGCTTGGCATCTGACGTTTGCTTTATCGAAACTATAACTACTCGTATAGTGTTCCCGTGATCCCTTCTGAATAAATAATTCACTTTTCCAGGATTCTTCTTCTTCTTGTCGTGTCAAAAGTTCTTTCTTTTTCCGGGATAAAAAGTAGCCTATGCTTTAAGTCATCCAAATCCGGTAATCAGCGTTAAGGAGAATAAAATGGAAAAAGTAGGAAAAAAATTGATAGTGGCGAGACAAGCAAATAGTAAATTTCATACTATGATTTACTATGATGAAAGCAAGAAAGAAACAGTCCATTCTGAAACATTAAAAGTCTCCTTAAAAAGCTCACCTGTCATTGCTCGACCTATAACACAAGTCCTATATTTTTCTATTTGACTAAGTAATGAGTCGGTTTTATTGTTCTTGTTGATATTCTCTGAAATTGTTTCTTTTTATGTCGAAATGTTTTTACGTTACTTTCTGACCCTAGCTTTATAGCCCCGGGGCCCTTAGACAAGTCCAAAGGGCTAATTGTACTAAAAAACTTAGGTTTATAACGTCAGGGTTATCTCGTAATCCAGTCGGATGGCGTCGTTCTGATCCGGTTTAAAAATCGTTACCTACCAGATTTGCAGTGTCAAAAAAAAACATACATAAGTAGGTATTAGACTCTAGATATAGTTTTGTGCTACAGACAAACAAAGAACCTCCTCCTTTTTTTGAGCTCGAACGGTACTGACAAATGACGGTTCAAATATTAAAGGTAGAGCCTTTGCTTTATACCTTTGTACAGATCACAGTTTTGCTGTTTATTTTATAGAACGAAATTAATGATTGTGACTTGTCTACGGAAATAGTAGATGGTAAAACTGGGGTTACAAGCGAAACATATTTATTGGCCAGAAAGTTATTTAGACCAACAGACAGCGAGCGGGTCTAAGTGGATTTGAAACATTTTGTGATAAAAAGTATTTTTGCGATCGTAAAAAGTTTTGGCATCGTGAAAGTAAAACTCTGAAGAAACACGAAACGAAGGTTCAGTGATGTATTTTTTTAATTTTAATCCAATACTAGTCCTATACTTTGTAAAACTTACTTTGGACAGTATTGTGTTGCAACAACTCAATACTGTCCTTTTAGTAGGTATACTTACTAGCCAACCCACGATATTTCCCTCCAAAATGCTAGAGTATTAGCCAAAATAAAAATTTAATAATAAAAAATGTAGAGCCCAATTTACCTAGCGTCCTTCACGATTGAGCAAAAAGAAAAGGCCCTAAAAGATAATCGTTTAGACGTCAAAAACAAACAATCCATTAAATTGTCTCACAGAATACTTCCGCGTTCGCAGAATTAATGGAAAATTGCTCGATTTCGATATTTTCCTGTTTACTGTATTCCACTTACTCCTCACTGCTGGACACGAGCTGCATGAAACAATGTTCAAATCAGTACACATACAGCATACACATTGAGCGTACTTACCTAACCACTTACTGGAACTGCTAATTTAAAAAGACCCCAGAGTACGAAAACGTTTAGCTGTTACTTCTTGTCAAAAACTTTTTCTAACCAAACCAGTGTGGTAATAGGATATAAATGCGGGCAGAACAGCCAATGGCTTTTGTTAAAATTGAATTCGGAAAAATACATTCAAATGCTGTGCAATTTTGTGGCTGGCACATAGACAGCTTACAACTCCTTCTTCTGAGTAAGCCCAGCTGACTACTGAGTAAAATGATTATTGAGTTTGATTATGACACGGCCATCAAAGCTACCAATTACTTTCAACCCCTAGCCCCTATACAACCACGAAACAGTTCCCCGGGGCCAAAGACACCAACTATAGAAATGAGGATCTCAGTATTCTAATGTAGTATTCGGAAATCCGTTCGGAATAACAGGCAAGGTATTTGCTCGTGTTGTTCAATTTTCTGCAATAATATTAACAAGCTGCTTTGTTTATTTTTAACGCTATTAGAGAACCTACCGAGGTAGAGTTTCTTACATGCTTCATTCACGTTGACGAAATTACTGATGTAGGAATAAACTAACTTTTAGAGAAGGGCCAGGTTAAAAGTAAGCCGGCGAGCTTGTATGAAGAATGTAATGAGAGTGAATGAGGCGAACTGTCTTCTGTTTTGCCCACCGCCTCGCCTGTTGTCGCGTGAGCAGACCCCACGTTCACACCTAGCAACAAATTCGACACATTGTTGTAAAAAAATCTACACATTGCAGAATACGAGATCCTTTGAAGACTTCGGCTTTTAAGCTGCTTTTAAGTTCTCCAGCAGAATAGTCCAGTTTAATATTTGCGTTGAACACCGTCCGAGTAGATTCATTGCTGTTCAATGGAGTGGCGAAAGAGTCCGGAAACAAGGCGCACTGAGCAACAGGTGGCGCGGAGACTGGAGACCCCGCACCGACCGGCATAGCTTGAAGAAAAGGGAAGATAAAAGCCAGCGGGCTACGGCAAACGAAAAAATATTATTTATTTAACTACTACTGCGGGAATAGTTATAAAATAATCTTGTTGAAAAATCGTCGAAAATAACTATTTCACTTACTTAACTAAAACATCATAAAATAAAGTGTAACAACTTGTTTGTTGGTCTGAATAGGGGTAACAAGTATAGATACTCGTACCGCAAGCCGCCGACGACAAGGCTTTACTTCGTTATTGTTTCGAGCCTCTTTGGAGATTAATTAAAGAGCGTTGATTCACTTACCCGACCCTCAGGACAAAGGAGGGTTTCAAAAGCTTATACTTTATTAACAGTTTGGTCATGAGACGTTATTTGATTTTAAAGAGGAAATGTTGATCCGATTCTAGATGTTTTCAATGATATTAAGTTACATTACATCGAGATATAAACTTATATTAATACCTGCAGTACACACATACACACACACACACACACCATAGCATGTTTCTAGCAAATAAACGATTTCATTTCATAAAACGCTAGTTAACGTGTTAAACGATACCATTACTATTGTTGTCTCTATCCACGCAATATTATCTGTTGCTCCTTTGAGTTTGAGACAACAAAAGGCACGAATAGTTTGCCAGAATGGTATCGTGTAAATGGCGTATTTATATTCTTAGAAATTCGTTTATATTTTTCTCGTGCAGTTCATAAGGAAATTTTCCAGAAATTAAATGGATCTATTTAAGTAATGGCTTGGACGGACATGTTGTGAAGAGGGACGAATTTGCATGTAACAAGAAGAACGTAGGGTTTGAATGTACTTGGAGGAGTGTTGTAACGAAAGAAACATACAAAATTGAAGCACAACTCTATTCCCAAGGCACGGTAGAAGTTCTCTCAGATCAAGTCACTCAATGTCTTATCTAAGTAAGCAGAAGCACGATCAAATATAATTGGACTCTTCGCAATGTTTTCTTTCACCGTTTACCAACCACCGTTTTACCTTTTTTTGTATCAATATTAACAAGCAAACAACACTAAAATGATCCTATCTATCTAATCAGTCCACATCAGCCCTATCTAAAATCTATATAAATGTGTAATTTCAGCAAATAATAGATAGCGAATTGCAATGTAATCGCGATAGCGCTCCGTCGGCGGTAATTGGACAAACCTCAATTAGTCAGCTCTAGCGGGATAGACGCAATCAACGCCAGTAGTACCTGCTGCTACGTCAGCTACTCATCAACGTCACCGGCTGATGAGTTTTGTATCATCGATCAGGTTTAAATTAAAAAAATATGAGGCGACAATGTCGGGATGGAAGGCAAGTGGAAATCTGTGGTCTGTATAAAGGAGAACGGAAAAAAGAGGCGTGATTGAATGGAATTGAATTTATCGGCTGAAGCTGGAAAACTCCGGAATTTCAGTTGTTCGCTCTGTTTTATTAATTCCAGCGCAAAAACAGCTGGTTTTGGCAAAGTACTAGGTATTAGTATGTGTCTTTGCGAAAGTCATCACAGCTCTAAAAGCAGAATCTATTAATTTTTTAAGTTCTTTATAATTCGCACATAATATGTATTTTCTACTCGCGCCTTAGGTAGTTGAGATAAAGTTTGTTCTTTTGATAATTTGTTCGAAAAAGTTTATGGAATGACGTCATTCTATGGGCTATAATAGATTGCTGCTTTTTGTGAAGACTTCCCATTGCACCTCTCACTTGTTACACTCATTGAAACTCATGGATATGTAAAGTCTGATTTTATGAGGACCTACTCATTAATATTTTTGAGCAAATATTTCCCCATCTTCCTGCTGCAAGCGAAAAAACTGTGACGTCAGAGGGTAGTCCCGGGGTGGGGGGGAGATGCGGGGGTCATTACCCCTCGCGCCGATAATTCCTAATTGGTTCCCAACTCATTTATTAAAGCCTGTGCGGGATCGGGAAACGATAAAACGGTCAAGGGTGAGTACGCGGGAAAAGCAGCTGGCTTGTCGTTGGAATAATTATTTTATTGGCCGTGAATTTAATAAACAAATGGTATTTTATAAACAGCTTCTAAAGGGGGTTCTAGGGGTTTTATTCCCCTTCATCCGCATTCATCATCATCATCCGCAGCCCGATTTCACCCACTGCTGAGTAGGCCTCCCTTCGCTTTTGCCATTCTTCCCGGTCCTGTGCCAGCCTGATCCACTGTCGGCCTACGACGTCATCCGCATTAATAACTAGAAATTTGTATTGTTTGTTTAAAAGATAATGAAATAAATAAATAAATAATGCTGGACTTTTCACACATCATCATCATCTCATAATTTATTCAGCTTTGTATTTTTTTTACTTTTTATAGAAAACTAGCTGCGCTCCCGCGGTGTGACCTGCGGTCCCTCGGGATTTTTCATTTTTTCGGGATAAAAGGTAGCCTATGTCCTTCCCAGGGATACAACCTTTAACTATGCCAAATTTCAGCTTAATCTGTTCAGCGGTTTGGGCGTGAAAGCGTAACAAACAGACAGACAGACAAACAGACTGAGTTACTTTCACATTTATAATATTAGTATGGAAGTATGGATATGGATCATTGTGTTCCATAAGCATACAAACCATCGCCAAAATCGATCGAACCGTTTAGGGAGAATTAAGAACATCGCACGTGCCCCGCTCTTTCCAAAGCCATTATTGTTTTTTTATTATACATAATCACAAAATATTATTTTGTGTGTCTATATGAAAAAAATAATAACTAAGTATTTATAGGCCCAAAATACTGCCAAGGTTGACTTTTAATTTAGTTTTTGTTTCAGTTCGCTAGTTAATAACGCCGAGGTCGTGGTAAACAAAAAGCGGGTTATCTTTGACCAGTGATGTATGGCGAGTAGGCGCGCCAAATTGCATTGCAGTTCGACACGTATTTAAAAAACATAGCTGTACCATGTTTCATCTCAATGTTCTAACATGTTTACTGTTATTGGAAGATGACTAAAGCAGCAGAAGATTGGCTTAAAAGAAACAAAGTCAAAGTGAAAAGCCTGAGCTTTTCATAAAAAATGTGGTGGTCAATTTGAGTTTCCGGTGTGAGCGAATTAAAGCTAGTAACAAAGAATAATTTGACTGACATTGACATAGGAATACCTGGAATATTGTTTAAAAAGGAATTTTATAAGTTTTTCTTGTTTCCATCTATTTTCTTTGAGCTTGCCAGCTAGGTACTCAAGTGTGCAATAGTGTAATAGTGTTCAAGAACTTCCTTTTAGTAAACTAAAAGGAGTTAGTCCTTGCAAAGGACAAGAGAATATATTATCTCGTCCTTTGCACACAAAGGACTCGTAATGAGCCGGAATTAGGCACTCACCACAAAGGAACATCCAACCAGAGACACCGACACCAGGAATCTTATTGAGTACCTCTTATCTGATTAGATGGATAGATGAATGGGTGTATGTTGTTCTATCACACAATAATTACGTTTTTATACTAAAAAGAAAACCGACTTCAATGTTTGACTCGAAACGCGGTGTTACTCAGGGCGTCAAGCTGTCGATTCGATTTCTATTTGTGACATGGCTAGGAGGGAAGGTGTTTAGAGTTTTACGGGGAAACTATCAATCCCTCAGGAATAAAATTAATATGGGACCACCTCTGGAGTATACCCTTTCAAACATGAAAAGAATTTTGCAAATCGGTCAACAAATGGCGGAACAATCGCGTAACAAGATACAAAAAAAAAAAAAACATACAGACGAATTGAGAACCTCCTCCTTTTTTGAAGTCGGTTGAAAACCTCTAAACGGATTTAATTTAAATGACTGACTTGAATGTTTTTGTCCATCTTGAATGATTTCCTTTGTAATGGGAGGTGCTTATGCTGCATAGGCTAAATTTTACCCCGAAAAGTGAAATGTTCCAAAGAGCGCAACTAGTATCGAATCTATACTCTCCTCTCCCCACACCAATCTCACTCCCTGCCCCTCGAGTTCTCAATTGCATTCTTGCGAGGGAGGAGTGTGTTTGTGTGAGTACATAACTACACCACGGCGTTCGTGGTTTTGTCAAGTGTCCGGGTGTGTGGCGGCTCCCCATTAGACATTTATTTATATACAACCTATGGTAACATTACAAATATATTCTAACCTATTTAAGGAAGCTTTTACGCTTCTGTGGATAAAAGATAAAACCCAGGCCGGTATGTCCCAGTTTGTGTCACCCAACAATCACAGTGAGTATATTGTTATCACACAAAGACCTTTGTGTTCGCGGTTGACTTCATCGCTTTCAATCAATTCTTATTTTTTTATCAAAAAGAAGCGACACCATATTTTTGAACTTGATGAGTCACAATTAAAAAATGCAACATTTTCCATGAACATATTACCATGCAATTATCAGGCAAATGGATAAAGGGTTGATGCAACTATTTTTAAATGGCTCATCATCATCATTTTTGATTGTTGGTTGAAGTGGCGTTGGCAAGGTATAAAACAACTAGAACTTAAAGCTTTCGTTCCAAACTTAAATTTAAAGGCCTACGAGAGGGCCAGGCACGACCGTATTTAAAGCAAATAAAAAAAAACCACGGTGATTGCACTAACTTAAATAATTGTTTTGTCGACAAAAATATGACTGTTTAAAACAATTTCAGCTATTTTCAAGTAAAAACAAGGGTGTCAAATCAAACGAGTGCGCAAAAGGTCAGGGCTAGTCTTAAAGACGCTGTAAGCCTCATCTCGCTACTGAATGGACCTTTTTAATGTAGAATGAGATCTGTGTGTGAGTGTATATGAGTTATAGACTGTGTATGTGTGCGTGCGACGCCACAGAGGCGGTGGCGGTGCCTCGCTGGTGAATAGTTTATGAGATGCACGTCTTGTTAAGAGTTTGTGAAAACTTAGATTTTTGTGATATTAGGTTATAAACGTCTGTAAAAGACGTAAAGGCATGACTGTTGGTGATGATTATATTGAGAAGAGGCTATCTTCATTATAGTCTACCTACCTGGGCCCGGAATCAAACATCTACGACGCGTATTTTTTTGCATTTTGTACTTCAATCCCGCTCAAACGATGAAATTAAAATTGAATTTAATTCAGAAAAGTTCCTGTTCTCCCGAATGACAACGTTGATTGGGACAATGAAAATAAAATTTTATTTAAATGGCGTTGGCAGTGGCCGAACTCAGCGAGCACAACTTGAATACTCTTAAAATATGACCTGGAATAACCTTAATAACTATATTTTCGACAAACACCGTGAGATAAATCCAGTCGTAAGTTTTCGATTACTTTCAGCTTAGCCCGTAAGTTGAGGTCGGCTCTTATCGGCGGGACACGAATGTTTCCGACTTAAACTTAGCGATATTAGACGAAAACTTTATATTATTGTCTTAGAACTTTGGTAATTCTATTCAGTAGTTAATTCATTTCACTCTCAGGGAAATATGATGAGGGTTAGCCGACAAGAGCGCAGTTTGAGTTGTGTGAGACGCGTATTTACGCTGCATCCGGTTCCATATTAAATTTCTTTTGGTGCCACACGGCCACGCAAAATGTTTTTTTTGTTGAACGTAAATACCTAATGCAACCTCATAAAGCTACACTCATTTTGGTCTAGCTAAGGTGCTTTTACACGTAACATCTAGCTAAGTCATGGAGTAGGTAAGTGGATTTTTTACAATATTGCAGCAAGATTTCAAGACTGATTAGATAAGGAAAATATCTCACCACCTGTGCCTGAGGACTCAGAGGCATTTTACTCACTATCCACGTTTTGATTAACTATTTACTTTATTAATTGGAGGAGATTTTAATTAAATAACGCTACCTAATACCTGCGCCACAATAATGGGATTAAAACGACTTTACATAATTACGGAAGTATCGAGGGAAATTACACCACGAAGAATGAAATATGTATTAAATTATTAGTACCTACCTACCTTCCCAAATACTAGGGTTTGAAAGAACTAGTGACATTCGGAAAGATCCTAGTTAAATGAGGCCACAAAAAAGCTTGCATAAGCTTTGACAGAAACAACTTGCATGTGCATCTACACACACACACACACACACTATTAAGACCAACCCGCCTTCGTGAGATAAAACAACTTGTCCATTTGCTTTGGTAAGAATGCGAGTATAAAGGTTGGTAGGTACGTGCTTCTAGAAAGTTCTCTGTTACACGATACTGATCTCTGGTGGGACAAGAGGTAAACTAAAATAGTTAGAACTTCTTACCGTGGCTTCAAAATGATGAACAAGGACATCGAATTAATCTCATAAATAAACTTTTTGGTATGGATCTAGTATACCTACTACCTACCTACCTCATAATAATAAGAGACATGTTTTTATTTTGAGAATACAGTTATTACAGAATACCCATTTTAACCACAACAAAAAGCTTTGAGCGAAGGGTAACAAGAGAAGCCGCGGGTTTCAGTTAGCGAGCAAGTGCAACCCGAGGCGCCACTTGGCGGAGGCACAATGGTTAACGGGCCGAGACACCTCGTTAGGCTTAGGACTCTACCTCACCTTGCCATGCCTCGCCTCGCCTCGCCTCATAGTCACGTTTGGCTTTTTCTCACGTTCCCAAAAAAAAAATAAAAAAAAAAACTTGATTTCTTGAATTTTTTGGCTTTCGTGCAACAAAGTACAGTATTTTTGAAGATCTACTGATTCCACCATTATACCTATTAAAAATGACAAATAATTTTTTTGGCGCGTTCTTCTGTACTTCTGTACTTCTTCAAGCCTACGAGAAAAAAGGCGTGATTTTTGTGCTTTCATTCATACAGAAATCACAGGTCATCTGTACAAACACTAAAAAGTACCTATATGCACTACACGAGACAATGAGTGGTAGAAGTGAGCATTTGAGCCGCGTGTCCGCTGGCCTGCGATCCGTCACGGCCCGCCGCGTACGCCTAATGGCGCTCTGAATGGACAACGATGGCACGGTACATTTGAACAGTAGCTAGACTTCAAACCGACAGACAACACAGGATCACGACCTATGTAGGTGTATTCCTAAAGAAATGTAGGTATCAATCCTTTGAAGTTGTCGAAGGGTTGACCCGAGATATGACCGAACGAATAGCTGATATTCTCTATCGATTGAAAGCAGATATTTTCAAAAGAAAAGTCTAAAAATCCTGTGCAGGGGATTTCATTTCTAAACCAAGCCAAGCGATTGACACGCCAAAGGCACCATGCTCTCAAAAAAATGTCCTACGAAGCTGTACTTCTGTCAGATCTGCGCGACGACAGTGGCATCCATCATCCGACCGCCAGAACGGGATCAGCGCTTTGTTTCACATTTCAATGCGCGCCTATCGAGTGTTGGACAGGGTGAGTACACTCGCCTGCACGAACATAATGGGTACTTACCTACACTTGTGACAGGGTTATAATTTTTTCAACACACTTGCTCATAAAGTGGCTTTATGGTCACCGCAATTAGGCACATAATGACACCCATAATCAAACTGTGACTTTTTCATTACTATAACTCACTAGTGAGTAATAGATTTTTTTTTTAATTTTATTGATTGAGTTGCTTTGTTCTTAAAAAAGTTTTTATTCAGAAAAAAGATCGTGTTCAATAGAACAAATAAATTAATGTTCCTATTGCTTGCTCATTTCATGCAACTTCTTATTTAAATAGATAATTTTAACTCGTACGTGTTTAATAAATAAAACTTTCACTCAAATATAACTTTTGTTTTCTCTGTAATAAAAGAAAACTTTAAATTCCCCATTTTGTACGTGGCAGAATAGGCGCAAACCCTGTGCGCGGCGCGGAAATATAGTCTGTGGCCGATCGCAATGCGCGCGCATAGGAAAACTGATTAATTTTTCCCGCAATAGCGAAAAATTTTTCACAACTCGTTTTCACTGTTTGAAATTAGTTTTTATTGTTATTTTATTCACAAGTGTGTTGAAAAACGTCGTATGATACACGTGTGTATTGATGATTACCTTCCTCGGCTATATTAAGACCCTCGCCGATGGCTCGGGTCTCAATTATTTGCCTCGGCGGTAATCACCAATATTACACACTAGTACCATAATGTACTATTATGCAGGTAATAATCACAATATATTTTGTAACATGAAAGATTGAGTCCCTAGAATTTATGCTAATGTCACTGTGACACCAAAAGATGTAGAACATGACTTACAAGTATTTGTAAATCGCTACCATGTACATGCTAGCAGGATTAAAAATGACAAAGTTCTAAGAGTCGAACTTAATTTGGATTCGAACATCTTAGTGGAGACTGTACTGTCCATATTCAACGCTCAATAACGATGTGTTCACTATTCATATGTCGATGCCCAGAGCAAACATAACGCATCCATTAGTGGTACATACATATGCCATGGCCCCCGGAGTGAAACATGACCGGGCCCATGATGCCTCTGAACTAGCGGGAAACCCCGAAAGTATCTATGAGATCTACAAGGTTGTTTATAAATATTTTATAAGTACCAACACACATAAAATCCTCTTAATATAAGGGAAATGGAATAAATGACATTTTATTATATTTAACGTTCACGAACCGATATACCACCTTATTCCAGAGATGACCACGTATTACTAAATAACATGCTTTTGAACTCTGCACATTCGCTATAACACGAGGGTTTAGAAGGTCCCAACACGTGTCTCGTCTATTCGAGCCACATTTCACTATTAGTGCCAACGGCCCAACTACTCCACATACCCACGTACAACGTGTGGTAATCTCGCCGTGTTTGCGCCGTCAATACTACCTAAGTATTGAATGGACACTCCTACCAATCGAGACTCTACCATTTGAGTTCTTGGTTGAGTATTCATGTTACTTTCTAGACTTTACTCACACAGATGTAAGTCCCATATACACCGCTATTTTGCGATAATGGTCAGATGGTCAGATTTTTATATTGAACTATCACAAAGTTATCGAAGATTTTTGTCAATGAAAAATCTACAAATAAGTACCTCAGACCAGACAACAATCACGTACGCACTCTCATTTTAACAATGCTCTCGTATTATCCCCTGTCAGCAAGACCGCACTAGCTATCATAAACCCATGTTTGACTCGTCTCGTCTTCTTTTTAGGTTATAATTTTTTTCTTTCTTTTTTGAGTTTTAACTACATAAATGTGATCAGTAACAGACACCGAGACCATGTTTAAATTTTTTGTGGTAATTAAATAATAGGGGTGTATGTACCTAAAGTTCCTAAACTATATCAAATTCTATGGTAGGTCCTTTCGGCCGCGCACAAATCCGCAGTTTCGTAATCAATTACGGCAGAAGAAGAAATCATCAATAAAAATCCAATATCTATGTTGAACTACGTAGTAATTCAGAAAATTTTACAGGAAAATTGGAATTGTGTGGAGTGTCCGGCGCCGGACTGACCATAGTAATACTCGAAGGCTCGGGTCACAACCGGCCTCTTATTAACTTCTTTGGACAACATGGCAGGTGTACACTCACGCACTTTTGTATTTAGTTCAAAGTCAAAGTCAAAGTCAAAAAGCATTTATTCAGTAGGACCGCTGGGATCACTTTGAAACGTCTTAAAACTAGGTGATTCTACTCCTGTTCCTTCGCGACCAATACCGTGAAGAGCCAGGGCAGTTCTTATACTCGTATTTGATATTTGTTCTTGTAATTGTTTTGTGAATATATTTCAGGTTAATTGATTTTTATAATGAAACGAGATGGTGTTAGTTAAGTTTTGAATAATATTAAGCAACATTGGGTATATTACCTCGACGTTTTAATATAATATTACGAATTTTATCGAAATACATTACCCCAAGCTTCCTGTTATTGAAAACAATGAATTTACATCAAGACTGTATTTTGGATGTAATACAATCAATTTATTTAGGTATTTTCTGTTTCCGCCTGACCCGTGAATAATAAAGAAATCCTTTGTTCAAATTCATGAGGCGGATAAGACATTTAAATCACCCTCTTATCCCCAGACTCTAATCCGCTGCTTTTAAGGGCCATTTTTGCTTAAAAAGTCTATGCTGATAATGTCGGTCTGATTAAAACATGGAGTGCGTAACTTTATGTAAATGCGTCTCTAGACCGCATAATGTGGAAATCTACTTTGGGACTAATTCCATTCGAAGCCGGATGAAACCCTTAGACTAACGGAGCTTTTTGCTCAGTTTTTATGCTAAAGGGAAGCTACTGTGCACTCCGCGGGGAAATTACCATCGATTTGCATACTTCAACTTACTTACATAGGGCGATTTACTTACCCCTGAACTTACCCTTCACATTATTTTATCAGAACCATGCCGTGACTTTTGAAACAAAGGGTTAAAATTCCAGCCATGCACTTTTAGTAAAAAGTTTATTAATCTTACCATAAAATTACCACGAGCTCTAAAATCGCATGGAAAACATCGTGAGGAAACCGACACGTCGCAGAACCTAAAGAGTTCGAAAACGTGTCAAGTGCACGAAAGAAGCCTCTGAGGCGCACTTATAATCCTTTCACCACACTGGTTCATAAGAACTAGTAACACAACAAGAAGAAGAAGATCACGAGCCCTTAGTGGTGAAGTAAAACATCGTTAGGAAACTAGTTTGCATCATTATGCGTGGCATTGCAACTTGTCGCGTCTGGAATGGTAACGTGAATTAATAGGCATCCTTCGGTACTTGGTATTAGACAAGACACAAGAATCTGAGCTTTGAAGACATCGTCAAGTTCCTGTCGTTTTTTAGAATAGCATCTCAAACAAACAATTAGTCTTCGATTTTTTTCAGTAAATGATGAGAATGTCTTTGTAAATGATAGATCTTGAAGTCTTTGTTTAAGTCGGATTTCAAAAAGCTTGACCTAAAGATTAAAAGATATGCCTCACAAAGGCGTCTTCTTAAAGCAACATGATACTTCTTTGTGTAAAGTTCCTTTAAAAGCTAGTGTATCCCCCCAACTAGGGGGTGACGGAGGGGGGGGGGGATCGCGGCGGCATCGTGGCGCTGAATAATAATGCGTGGCACGGAACTTGTTGAAGTTGACTTTTGGAGCCGCCGGTGTCCGTGTGAAGCGTTTTGTACGATACTTCCTAAAGTGATTTATATATCGTGTGATATGGAGCTCATTGAATTGAACTCCTTACTTCTCTCTTGATTGATTAAGTTAGAGTTTTTTTTTAACTTTAAAAATAATTCGTTTTTTCTTGTTCACGTTACGTAGTTTGTGTAAATTTAAAAAAAAAAGTATTATTTGAAAAGAAACGTTAATATATAGTTCATACCAACAAAAAAACCCCAGACAAAAGATTTATGTGAAATATCAAGCGTTCTATTTATTTTATTTTATGACTTTGTGACCCTTGAAATGAAAGCCTGCGATAATTAGCAAAGTTAACTTGGCGCTAAGCACGCACACAGTCTGGCAACCTTCAACTTAATTTAAACGTTGAAATGAAGTAAAGAACAGTTTCCGCGTGATGTTCGTTTACTTCGAGGTGAGGTTTCTCGCGAGCTGTGATTTGATGACAGGCGTCGCCCCGCTGCCGCCGGCTGATGCCAGTTACAGCTTCACCCAATTCGGGAGAATAAGATAAGATGAAGCAAGTTATCGGAATAAAATAACATGATACAACATCTAAATATTCCTCTCACACTAGGGTTCCCTATGTCATAGCTATCAGAAGTTATGAGTTATTTAGTTTTAGTAGTATGTGTATCAGTGGACGTAAGACGAAATGAGGCAGTAGGTGATTATGATGATGAAAAGGATCTACGGTCAGCGGATAAATGGAGCGCTGCTGATGCAAGTACCAGATGCACAATCAATCATACTGATCCTATAAACTGTCGGTAACTCAAGCGTTATTGGTCGGAACATTTTTCTTGGCACTGAAAAATTGATATTGTGTGAACTATATTTTCAATATGATATTTTGCCAACAATGACCTCAAAAATGTACCTAACATTGAGATCACAAGACATCCTTAAATGAAGAAACCTAAATAGGTCCACGACTGTATCTCCAAGGACCGCTGCTGATATCCATTTATATTCAAATTTCAAATTCCTTCCAAGGATCTTGAATGTCGGCATATATCTTCATGCTAGATTACGATAGTTCGGGTACGTCCAAATATACATTCTATAACCTATTACCATACTAAAACATACCTCAATTCACAGCTCTGCCATAGAGGTAGACAGAGACCTTATATTTTCACTTTTTATGGCCTAGCAGATCTACCAAAGCATTTGATTCGTTTTAGGTTGTAATTGCAGTAAACAAGAGCAATCTAATTAAAATCTGTAGAACCATACACTACCGTAACTAATGCCTGGCTCACAAAGCTATAACCTAGGATATCCCAACTAAAACCTTATTAGGCGTCCTAAGTCGAGACGTTTACGTAAATCGCGGCTGAGCGCCGGATCACACGCTTACTGCGATACGGTTCCAAGTCGCAGACAGTGTGGAACCGTGTCACAGCAGGATCGAAGCGAGGATTTTACAAATTACGTAACTAGTATTATGAAGAGGTAAAGTTTGCGAGTTTAGATGTCAGAGGTCATCTCTGGAACTTATCTGATTTCAAAAATACTTTGTCAGATATTTGTCTGGATTTACTTTATCGAGTGGTCTCTAATCAAAGCTGAGTTGTTTGTTCGAGATAGAAAATGTTTAGGCGCCCAACTGCAAACCATCATCTTAGTTTAATATATAAATATTAATATTATGTTTAACGTATAGACCATAATGTTATTTTATATTTATTTATAAGTTGTATTTTATGAAAACTGTTACTCGGGACTACCGCGACACAAGCTTTTCTTAGTGCGGCGTCCTGATTAAATTTTTATGAAATAAAATTATCTTATCTTATCACAATCTTATCCGCAAGAAAGACATAGTCAATGCGTGTGTAGCTTACTGAGCTGCAAGTTTCCTGACGTAAATCACTATGAACGAGTAAACTACGCGAATCCTGTGGTTTTGGTATAACAGCGGATTACGCTAAACAGGACGGAAATCCCGTTGTTGCCAATCGTCTGTCGAATAATATAACTCGACGTTTTAAATACAAACATTGCGTCAATCTTACATCTCGACATCGATCCAAGCATAAAATTGCATACCTAGATTTGTATGGTAAGCTTTTGGTGAAATTGAAACGACTGTAAGTTTGTGTGTGACTGTAAGCTTTCTACGAGTAAGCAACCATACAACATTGTGATGCGCGGATTGGTGACGGCATTTTCATTGTACTTCATTAGCAAACGTTTTGATCGCGAGTTTCATAAGTGAAGACTTATTCACATGTTACGTTTTACAATTTATTAATAAAGCTTGTCTTTGTTTAACATTATTCAATTAGCTCTCCACTAGAGCGTGACTATTGATTAATGAGGATGGATCTCAAATAAAGCTATGCTTCAAACGGTGCTTATCCTGGAAATAGCAGAAGTGGAATCATGATGATTGCAAGAAGGGATGTCTTCATGCATCTAGTACATCCTTGTTATTAATTAGTGGCTACTGATAATAATTTTGATGCTACGCGTTCTTTTCCTTACAAGGAATTACTTGTTAGTTCTTGTCAAAACGCAATCGTGCGGGAAAGCCTGTACGCGCAATCGCGACTGATGTTTTTTTTAACTAGAAGCTACGCGTTCTTTCGCGCGCGATTGGCTGTATCACTCGCGATAGATTGTGCGTGTGAAGGCTGCTAATAGTATTGCATTGGATACTTTCAGAACTAACCAGACCACTGTCTACAGCAGCGTAACAAAGTACTACGGCGTAGCACCTACCGCTACGCCGTAGTACTATGATTACAAAACGAAAGAAAACTTCAATGTCAAAACAAGGGTTTTTCAGTGGCTTTATTTCTAAAACAAAATAAAAAGCTGCAACCTTTTTGCTAAATGCAATCTAAATTATGCAAAGCTTACCATAGAGCTTCAGGAAGCGAAAAAATCCTACCATCTGTGGGATTAACAATAGTAATATGGAAGTTTTCACCGATATATTTCTCGTAATGAGGTTTGAGATGAAGCAATAAACAATTAGAACGGTGTCATACGGAGCGGGGGTCATTGACCGCGCGGATCCTTCTCGAATCGCAATCACCGCCATCACTTGTTTGTTTGCTTCGCGCGAACACGAGCCTCGAGTGCCAGCGCAAACTAGCACGAGCACTAGCACGAGCACTAGCACGAGCACGGATCACAAAACACAATGTTATGGCGCGGTTTGCATTGGTCAAGGACAGAAGCAAGTGACAAGCTGACTCGCGACTGTCCAATCAGTTTACACTACTGACTTCCACTACGGGACGGTGAAGATAGTGGGTTCAAGCCCCGCATTGGTGCAATTTTCGGGATGCATAGGTATTTTAAACCTGTAGTGATATTGTTATAAAAATAATTTAATTAACTACACTTACTTTACCAAATTTAAACTGCCTATTACTTATTGTTAAGAAAAAGTGAGTGAGTGAGTCGTGCTAAGGCTGCATCCACAGAACTAAATAAATAAATAAATAATAGACATTTCACACAGCATCATCCAGCCCCAAACTAAGCATAGCTTGTACTATGGGAACCAGATAACTGATATACTACTTATATACTTTTTTGTTTGTAAATACATACATATTATACATACATAGAAATATATCTAGATATATATGCATCGAACACAGACTGCATAAAGTGAACCAACGACAAACAGAGACGGAATGAATACCCTTGCGTCGGTTTGTTATGGGGCCGCAGGCTCTATACACTTCCACAAATAACGCTGGAGCTCACTTAGCTCACTAGAGTTCGCTTAGCTCACTAGGGTAGTTAGGACGAAATTAATTAAGCGACGTGATGAAAATAATGAAACGAGTTGGATAACTTTTGCTGGAAACTTGTTTGTAACACGAGTTGCCAACATCTTAAACATTATACCCGTATTTTTTACCCGTCGGAATCGAATTTCATGACTTTTCATTTAATTTCTCAATGAAATATCTAAAGCGGCTGTTACACAAGGAGAGTTTCTCGCACGCGTGCTGCGATTTCTTCTAGGCGACCATATTACTGCCTGGAAGAAATCGCCGTTCGCGAGCGAGAAACTCTCCTTGTGTAACAGCCGCTTAAGTGTGGTTTAACACTATAAAAAAAATATAGTCCAAGTTTGTTTTTGGATGTGCCTCTGACCACCCCCTGAGAAATTTTTAAGGATCTCGTGTCTCTGATCTTGTTTTTTAAGTAGATTGAAAACAGATTTTGATTTGACACAGAGTCTACTTTCCTCCTACTAGTTCTAAAATTTATATGCGCTTTAACACGTGCTCTAAACGGCGAGGGAAAACATCGTGAGGAAACTAGTTAGTGTTCTTATAGGCGGCGATGAGCTTGCAACCTGTCACGTATGGAATACTAACGTCTGCAAGATGTGGGCATGTATCAAATATGTGTTTGGACATACCTCTGACTACACCCCTTAGACATCTTCAAAGGATCTGGAATAAGTAACATAAAAAGGTCTGAGAGAATGTCTACTGCACCTTGGGGATACAGTCGTGAACCTGTTTACTGTTTTTTCTACTTTCCCTAATCAAGGCACCAGATCTTTTTAAACCAAACCTTAAAACAAGGGGCTATATAAAAGCTTAAATCCTTCCCGACGTTATCCTCTCGCCCCAAAGCAATCGCTCGAAATCTTTGAAAGTAATTTTTCGATAAAGATTTGACGCCCTTTATCTCAGATAACGAGAAAAGAATCCTAAACGATCTCAAGGTACCGGAAGCGCCCATCTAATGTCACTCATAAATAATCCCTAATCCCCCGGAAGCGGAAACCAGGCTTGTTGGCCCCGTCTGCTTCCGGCGGACATTCCTGGCTGGAAGGCGCCATATTCCTCAAATTTTTCCACAACCCGGACTCTCTAGAATTCCCATTATTCTGAAACACGTTCACGTACGCTGGTCACGATTCACTATTCGTCCTACAAAACTCGACCTTATCTCAACGGTATAAGAGCTAATACTTACGAGTGAACATGTTTAATACTCATGCAAATACATTTTATTGATACTATTGATAAGGGAATTATGAAATTGCGTAGCGAATTGTAGTCTCGTAGCAGTATTCGTAGCGGTCGCTACGGCGTAGTGCTTTTATTGTATATTTATTTTTCGTGATTGTGTATGTACTTAGGCCATGTTATTACTTTCTGAGAAGGTAAATATTACCAAGGCAAGGGCGGAATACAAGGAAAATACACGAAATGCTAAAAATAAAACGTATTTCTTAGCAAACTTTTCCGAAGTCTGTACGAAGTTGAGCAATATTAGATACTAGCTGACCCGCGCAACTTCGTCTGCGCATTATTAGGATTCAAGTGCAGGAGTTAAAGTTTATTTAGGTACACTGTGTTTGAAGTGAATAAAAAGGAATCAAATTTTCCATACTAACTTTAACACTCTGTAAAACATCCATATGGGTTGATTTTTTTAAATTAGATAAGCATATATTCAAGTAAAAAAGCTAAAGCATCTACGTTCCAAATTTCATTACAATCGGTTAAGTCACGTCTATGAAACTGCCTATTTTAATTTCCAAAACGCTAAAAGATCTGTATTCTTGATCTCGCAACGCTACCTAGTTGTGAAAATGAAAAATATAGATGGCGTTGCTAGTGTTGCTAATCAACGCCAAGGAAAAATATTTTATTTTCTAGCTGGTACCCGCGATTTCGTCAGTAAAATAACATAAGTTGAAAACCTATAAAAATTATCGAAAAGTCTAAGCAAAAATCTCCAATAGCTTTCAAAACTCAAAATGATCGTATCTCGACCTCCGCTATAGTAGAAACGCCACCTAGGAGAAAATAAGTAAAAAGCAGTTTTGACCTCGGTGATATAGATGGCGTTCGAACCAAAGCCTAAGAAAAAGTATTTTAATATACCAAAAAAATCTTAATTTCGTATGTATTGATGAGTGGAAATATACATGTTACATGTTTTTAATTAATTTAAAAATCATTTATCATGCAAAATGAGAAAAAAAAAACAAAAAAATCTGCAATGCAAAAACAGAGCAAAAAGTGGCGGTCACCCATCATCTTTATGACCTCGCCCATCGTCGCTCAACTTTTTTCCCCATACAAACTTGCAACCCTTATTTTCACGCCCCCTTATAAATATTTAAAGAAAAAAAGTTGCCTATGTCCGTCCCTGGGGTATAATCTTTATCCATGCCAAATTTCAGCTTAATCTGTTTAGCGGTTTGGGCGTGAAAGCGTAACAAACAGACAGACAGACAGACAGACAGAGTTACTTTCAGATTTATAATATTATTAGTATATTAGTATATTAGTATATTAGTATGGATAGTATGGAAGTATGGATTTAACAAATATTTAATAATAACATGGCGGTCCCGGAGCGGGATGTATGATCCTTTAAAGTTTAGAGGTTAATATGTAGGTAAGGTCTAAGGTAGGTAGAGGAGTATTGGGCAGTAAGGCAGGTTTGGACACCACCGGCAAACTCCCGTGTTATGCCGGCCATACACCATCATGTCAATCCACCCCCAAAAATGGTCAATTCTAACTGATCAAATTCCGATTTGACGATAGGCATGATGGTTTCTGGCCGACATGACACGGGGGTGTCCAAACCTTCCTACTGCCCAATGCTCCCCTACCTCCCATATATATTTAATTGATATAGGTATTACCACTCCCTTCCATGAACAGACACTTTTTAAACTATCATGGTTTTCAACATTTTTAACACAGTTAACGGGATATTTACCATTATTTAATGTTTTTTGAGTTTCCCGATATTTCGGCGCAGTTGCATACGCCATGATCAATAGTATCTATGGTATTAATCATGGTTAATATCCCGTTACCTGTGTTAAAAATCCCAGACACTTGTCCTACCGTACTAACTGATATTTATTCTGTGGTCGCGATGTATCTTACATTTTTAAACTCATGATAACTTTTGAATAAAATGTCCGATTTCAATCATTCAAAAAGTAATCAACGGATACTGAAACAGCCTTTACTACGAAGGAATTTATTTGTATAAGAATAAATACCAAAATAAGAATAACGTGGTCTGATTTTGGTCGGCATTTTTATTCACTTTTTAAATTATAAAAGTTGTTATTCTGACACAACCACAATAGTTGGACATATGCTATCGCTGACTTTTTTGTAGATATTGATACGTTCTTTAATATTGTAGAACATTTTTTTGTTTTATCATCAATAGTTTTCGCAGCGCACGCGATATGAAGAATTTTATGTTCAAAATTTTTACACCTTTGGTTACATTATTGCAACTTTCATAAGGATCTCTAATTTTTTTGAAAATAATTTATAGCCTATGTTCATCACAGATAATGTAGGATTCTAATGGTGAAAGAATTTTTCAAATCGGTCCAGTAGTTTCGGAGCCTATTCAATTCAAACAAACAAACAAACAAACAAATGTTTCCTCTTTATAATATTATTATTATTATATTATTATATATTATATATTTTAATAAATAAAACTCGTTGATAAATAAATATTTCATTCTGAATTCAATGTTATAGGGTTAATAGGAGTATTTATTATCTATTTAGAAATGAATCTAACACATGTAATATTCTCATGACGTCATGTCATATACTCGACCTGCCGCGTTACAGGCTAAGGATCGTTACGAACGATCTATACAATGGTTTAAATTAAAAAGGTTTCTATAAATCAGAAAATTAATAAACAAGAACATTAATTCTGCAAACAGTGTCGACCTAGATAAACAGATCCTTCCTCGACATTCTGTTTGAGAAATATATTTAGTATTTATTTATTTATATGAATGATTTCAACGAGTACCTACCTACTTGGGTTGATCTAAAATAGTGGTAAACTATTATTCTAAATAATCTATGTAAATAATCACTTTAACTAAATAGGTAAGGCGATGAATAAGAAGAAAAGCCCCACTTGACTGACACCGCGGCGTCGATCAAATACCAATATGTCACAGAGAGGAGGTACCATCTTACATCCCCTTTTACCTGATAAACAGATTTAAATCTTCTCTCACTCGAAATAAAACTAAGAAACAAGAAGAAAACTCACCGATGATTGGATTAGTTCTCAAGGCGCACTCGCCGCCGCCGCCGGCCGCTGCAGGTGAATTGCAATTTTATCCACTTTTAATACAGATCAAACACTTTTAAACACGGATATAAACACTATCTTTTTAACTTATCAGTTCTCTCCACATAGATAATCAAATTCACAGATGATAGTAGGTACTACCCTAGATAAAATATACTATAAGTACTACCTAATATCTTATCTTTACACTTTTAAACTTTCCACACAGCATCATCTAGCCCCAAAGTAAACAGAGCGTGTTATGGGTACCTCCACTACATAAATGATATACTACGTTTATACTTTTTACATGACTACTTTTATATTTTATACATATTATAGGTACATGGAAAACACCGAGACAGCAGAGACGAGTATTTTTTATGTCCCGCTATATACTAGTATAATAATTATATTATATAATAATATTATTATTATTATTATTAAAAACACAATTAGGATAGCATCCAGGTCTCTACGTGTTTGGCCACAGTGTTCTGATATTAACCAAAGTTAAGTGTATTTAATAACTAAACCTGTTATCATTCAATTGTTAATTTTAATAAAATTCACTACAAGAGATGATCCATAATCACTCGTATCAACTGATAAGAGTTTACGCGAGTACCGCGAGTTCGCAGTGACGGCGATGCGTGGAGCGTCCGCCAGCGCCGGCCGCGGACTACCGCGTGACGGGTGGCGGGCTGACCGACGCCGCACCGATGGAGCCTTGGACTGGATGGAATTCCAAGCTGTGAATGACTGAACGTGCTATTTGAAAAAAATCTGTGTTTTAAAAACTAATTTATTAATTTAGTACATAATTTAACTAAACTAAATATAAAAAAACAGTGTTCAAATCACCGACCGCAGTTAATGTGCCCAGAAGGCTGGCGGCATCACCTCGTTGGATGGCTATACTTACTTCACTCGAATGAGGTGCTCAGGGGGTTTGATGACAAAAATCGTCTAAAAGTCCTCATAATTATTTTTCAAATATGACAAACTTTAATAGTAGAAACCTATCAAAAACGGTAAACAAACATTGTGTATAAATCGTTTTAACTTCTCAAAAGTAATACAGACTGTAACACCGCACTTTTAAGCTTAAAGAGAAGATCGCAATCACAAATCTATTTCTGTCGACAGTCTCGTGCGGTGCTCTACGGAACCAACCGGAGCTATTGTTTCCTTCCCGGATACATAACTTGTAGTTATCTATCGCGAGACACGAAAATAATAAAAACTTGTGACATTTGTTTCGGCTAACGACAAAACTTGCTCTGGGTCACGATGTGCCCCTTGCCCCCTGCCCCTGGGCCCCTGGGCCCCCATGCCCCCGGAATGGAGCAGTGTACTGGACTGACTTTATTTTCGCAAGTCTCAAATGAAGAAACTTGGAATGTTATCAAGTTGTCCCGTTAACAATGATATTGCATGACATTTAATCCGAATATTGTATCCTTACGGTACAATAAACTTGCTAAGACTGTTGAAAACTGACAAAGTGCGAGTCGAACTAGCACTGGAAGGGTTCCGTCAATATCATGATACAACATTTACAATAGTTTGTTCTGTGAAAATATAAGGAAGTATCGTATCTGTGTAAGTACTAATCATACTAAAAACAAATACGAAGGAATGTCACACGAACTAACTGTGGATTTTATTTTAGATTTTAAGAGATTTTATCAAAACACATTTTGAACATCACAACACCTTTGAAGTTCTCGTAATGAAGATGAATCCGGTGATCAGACGTCGTTCATCAAAATCAATCAAGCCGCTAAGACACGGAGGTGGAACAGATGGATGCTCTTACTCCTGCCCATTATGAAGGGTTGCAGCGCTACGAAGTTGCTACGCCGCTGCTACGAGCTTTGTATCTACGACGTAGCACGTGACGTAGAATGTTTTCAAGTTATTTTTAGTACAGTTTTTTTATGGATTTGGCTATTTTACAATACTTTAAAAAGGAGGAGGTGGTATTGTCACAGTGCGTATGCTTTCTTTTAAGTATTGCCACCTAGCCCGTGAATTGTGGACCACAGAACATTCCTAAAGTCGTATTTTTCAGATGTTTTATTCTTATTTTGAACCATAGCTCTCTCCATTTATCTCATTAGACCAAGCTACTATGCGTACTGGTTGTGGCCCGGCTGATGCAGCGCTAACGATGCGGCTAATGCCTCCGCCGCCTCCGCCGGACTAGATTACAATAATGTTCCGATTCACTGCACGATATCACTTCCACGCCCTTACACGAGGCTTTACATTGTAAAACCTAGTAGTTCCTCTAGGCTGTATTGTGTTGTTAAATACAAAGTAGGTATAGCATTGCTAACAAGATGCATAGCGCGTGTCCGTGTAGTTTGCAAATAATGCTAAGTATAATTATTTATATAAATATTTTATTGATTCAACTATAGATTCACAGATTATCGCAGAGATTCAGTGCTGTCAGCAGTGTGTGTTAATCTTTGAGATTTCTTTCTTGCTTTGATTGCTCCATTCTTATAACTAAACAGATTTAAGATGGTCCAGTTTAAGCCGCAAGTGTTGGACAGAAGCGGCCAACAGAAGTGATTTAAAACTGTAGATGATAGTGATGATTGCGTACAGTATTATAGTCATTGCAATTTCTAGAGATTTTCTTCATATTAAAACGAACTACTGATTCATTTGTGTTCATGTGTTGTGCGGCAGATGTTTGTCGCGCAGTTGTCGCGCGAGCCAGGCGACGCCGGCGGCGAGCTCGGCGCCGCCGCCCTTCACGCCGCTCGACGCGCAGATGTGCCACGGCCGGTCTGACACGCGCTCCAAGCATAGAGCTGTAACCACACAGTGAGTTGAGAAACAGATTCTGGTTCTACCCAAAGAATTTTCGAAGACTGGGTAACTCTTAAGCCGCGAAGCCACTAGGCCTCGGAACGAGCGGGTGCCCCGACCAGAGGCCGCGCGAGTCGAGAGTACTCTCGACTTATTCGAAGACTGCAAGTTATCAGGCATTCATGGTACGTACCAGCGAGTGTGCCACAGCGTACCGATGAGTGTAGCCATAAGTTGGTGGTACACTAACCTGCAGCAAGCTGTGCTGGCGCGAGTGCGAGCGGCGCGTCGCTCTTGTTGGCCAGCACGAGCAGTGGTGCGCGGCGCCCGCACATGTCTGGGTGCGCCAGCATCAGCTCCAACTCCTCACGCGCCACCACTGCATCAGAGAACAACAAACAAATATTGCTAGATAATTCATGATGTTACGGATTTCGGAAACATTCCGCTTTATGAAACATAAAATGTTAATCGACTTTCGTCGCTGACTGTACTTAGTCTACAAAGTTTCCAAAGGGTCTATTTAAAAGTGAAAAATCATACGAATATTTTTCGCTCTCGAAACTGGAACTAAAGAAACTAGAGGTCGTGTACAGTAGAATTAGCAATTGATAAATATATAAAATAGAGGTAGTAGAGTCTCACCGAGCCGCAGATGGTCAGTGGAGTCGACGACGAAGATGACGGCGTCTGCGCGGCGGTAGTGCCGCTCCCACAGCGCGCGGTGCCTCGCCGCGCCGCACACGTCCCACGCAGAGAAGGATACGCCGCCGCCTGAAAACATACCCCACATTTACATTTAGGTAGGCATATACCGTGGAAACATGGCAATAAGCACGATTTGGAAATTCTTCTTGTTTCCTGTTGGATGATTCCTCTTATTATCGAAATAGTCCAGCTCCTGTACCTAAATTATAGCAAAACATTTCGAGAAAAGGGTAGTGCCTCGCTTCTTTTTGCTTATCTTTGTGGGGCACTACCCTGCTCCCAGATGTATGCTTAACGTAAAAAGACGCGTCTGCGACACCAGTCTTCGCTTTGCATTGATTATGATTTCATATTAGAAGCTGCCGCGAAGTTCATAAATTCACACCTAATTTCAAGACAGCGCCGCGGAAAAATAGCAGAAAATCTTTCCAAGCCACTTTCGCTTTCATTGCGCGAGTCAAGTGTGCGCCATCCCTTAAGTATTCATAGAGCCCAGTACTACCTGCTAGTTAAGCTGTGGCTTCTCATCTCGGCCCATAGTAACTATGCCGCAGTCTGTAGCGTATTCTCATCACGATCCCAACTGACTGCTTATATTCTGCGGCGCGGGCTATGATGACTTTCTTGGAAAATCCCAACGAGTCTCGAGCTTCCTTTGAGAGCTATGAAAAGCGATATCACAAGCCTCTAACGATAAAATAGAGTTCTAAACTAAGCGGCGTAGAGTATATATTCGTTTGGGGTAAGTAACAGGTAAAAATGTTCAATAATGCGTATTGAGTTAGTTATGGGCGTGAGACGGCGACGACAGGATGCGCGATGTTTGGGGATCTTGTTATTCCTCGCGTCAGTTCCAGAATGAGAGGTAGTTTGGTTCAAGGCCGAAATTATCACAACACAACAAAATACAGATGTTTCAGATCTCGCTGTGTCAAGTTAAAATTATTTTAGGATTTTAACATCTAAAGCTAATCCTTAGTCGCCAATTCCTTAGAATTTTTAACTTAGCTTTGTGAAAAGTTTGATTTCAACAAGCAAAGCTTTGGAAAATGTTTCGCGGGTTTCCACCGAAACTATATGAGCGAGAGATGGCGATTAGATTAGATAAGCGGAACGGACTACCTTTTCTATAAAATAGGTTTTGATTTCCACCAACAAAGAGTTTTGACTTCCACAGCAAAAGGAATTTGCGAGCGAGGAATGAGCTGAGTTGGAGCGGAGTTTCGATCAAGAATATTATAGATAGACTAATGGACCCGTGCGCGACTTCATCTGCACATTGTTTCGTCATACAAACTTTAGATATAGAACTACCTTGTTCCAATCCAACCCATGTAAACACTGAATTCATTTTGGATTTGCTGTGTTTGATAAATATAAATAAGTACCCATTAAAACTACCCAACCCCTTAGGTTGGGTAGTTTTGAAATAATTATAAATAAGTGTTTCGCTATTTATTAAAAAAACTTATTTAGGCATCACACCCCCAAAAATAGTAATTGTTCAAAGCATAATAGAACGAAATGACATCGCCATTTTGAAAAGTCAAAAGTTATTGGTTGTCATGGCAACCTTAGAGCAGTGCTCTTTGTGTCAATCAGAGTACGGCTAAAGCTTTTATGCAATATACCCGTTGTCCTTTTGCATATTTGTGGTTTTCAGGAACGTTTTCCGGGATAAAAAGTACCCTATATGCTATTCTGGAGTTATACCTTTCACCTCACCAAATTTCATTGTAAGCTGTTTCGTCGTTTGAGCCTGATCCATACACAAACATCCAAACATCTAAACAAACTCACAAACTTTCAACTTTATTATATGATTGGGATGGGATGGGATAGCGTGACGTACAAAATCAATACCAAACTCTGTCCGCGTGACAAAAAAGTTTTAAGTTTAACCGAACTAGTCTTTGCACCTAGTAATAAAGTCACAAAACATTATCATAAACTTACGATCATTCATCACGAAAAATATCAAAATGCTAAACAAAATAACGGCGGCGCTGACCCTAAATCGGAAATCGGAAATCTAAATAAATAAATAAATTAATATTCTTGATCGAAGGAGCGGAGCGAGCTGAAAATTAGAAATAAGAAACTGTCGATTTCTAGCTGCCACAAAAACAATGCGTAACAATCAACACAGTCTGTACGGAGTCCGCTTAATAAGTTACAATCTTGGAGAGTTCAAATGTTAGAAGCTAATCATCTTTATGTGCCTCAGCACCGCCGGAAGCTGAAGGGGCCCTTCCTTATTAATTAAGGACGTTAAAGCCTTCACAACGACGTAACGTAGCGTAATATTACGTATAACGTAGTTATTCGATGTTTGGTGCTCAGCTGCAACGATCCATTGGACCCGCTTCCTGAACAAGACAAAAGTCTTCGCATTTTATCTTCAAGTCCCTGGTTTTTTTACGAAATGGTTACTACCTCTGATCGTATTATGGACTTTAATAAAACATTTTTGAAAAAAAAAAATTTGAACCGACTTCACAGAACACAAACAGAAGAACCTTCTACACACTAAAAAGAGAAAAATAAGAATATAATTTGAAGTCAGTTAAAAAAAAAAAAAAAAAAAAACATACATACAGCCGAACATATAACCTCCTCCTTTTTTTGAAGTCGGTTAAAAAGAGAGAGTTGTGTGTTGTTGGAGGACTTTGTTAAATACAGCTCGCTTCAAATTTTGTATATTTGCTTAATTGTATTCCTGCGTACTTACGGCTACAAGCTCCAAACATGTTTAAGATATATAATTACGATGTTTATTTCCGCAGTTTACAAGATCGTATAAACAAGGAAGTTTCCCTAATTCCCGCGACACTTTGTGTTTCCTTCACTCACGCTCGTAAACCGGATGCGCGGATTTTATCCCCTCCTGCCTAGACAAGTGCCCCAACAATACTCGTAGGTACCTACATGTAAACATCAGGAGCTTATAAAATGTAGCTTTGATGTATTTATTCGATTTAAAAACTATATTTGCGTTCATCATCATCAGCATCCCTGCCCGTAATACACTTTTATGTGGCGTCGGCACTTTGACATTGTATTTTGTATGCAGCAGCAGCAGGAATCTGTTTTGAAATGCTCATTGAGGTAAAATAAGCCCACCAAAAAAAGCGTGAGTGAGTGCATTATAAAACCGCCATGCAGCTTACTTAAGCAGGCATAGATAGAGTCCAAGCTTTTAAAGTATCCCTCTGAAGGGCGCTCGCACAGAACTGATATAGTTCTGTGGGCGCTCGCCTGAAGCTGGGCCTGCAGACAGCCATCAAGGCTCGGGGTACAGTACAAGGTAGGTACAAGGTACAAGGCCTTTATCATCTGCACAACGAGCCTTTGTCCCCTTCACAAGAGTTTTACAACTTTAACCAGCCGCTTTGTAAATGACACGCTTAGGGCCAGTTTCACCAAAGTCAAGTTTAACAGCTGGTTAATAAATCGACCGTTAGCCGTTTATCAGCGCAGTGAACGCTTTTTCATACAAAATTGTGTTCTGCGCAGACAAACGGCTCTCTGTCACTCTCGGATTTTTGGTTGTTCTGACATATTTTTAATTTTAAACGATGTCAACTGCTAGTTAGCTAACCGGCCGCCGACCAGCGATTAGATTTAGCGGCTTGTTAATGAAGATATTCCTTTGTTAGAGCATGATGGAGCACAAAGCAATTGTAAAGGTCTGTTAAATACTTAATCCGTTGTTATTTCTCTTACTAAATTTGATGTCAAATTAACTAACGCTCTGTTAGATAAAGTTTGGTGAAACTAGCCCTTAAGGTCCTAATAAAGTGGAATTTCACGAGAGCTAAGCGTAGATTGCTTTTGTTTAATTAGAGGCAAGCCAGCTTCCAAGTTCCAACTACTGAGTTATAATTTACTGTGTACTTAATATTTTTTACGAAAGAATATCTCTACAACAGATTATTTTTAATAGAGATAAAAAGGTTTTATATATATGCAAAATTACTGTTATATAGTATATTTCATTACAAGTGCGGAAAGGCGGGACTTCTTTCGCCATTTTTGAAGGAGCTAGTGGCTCTGTTATTTTATTTACTTTTCTCGTGTTTTACTTGGTTTTATTATGTAATTTCGGTGGCATTTTACTAATGAAGCGTTGGATTACGTATCAGGAGATTTGGTAAATGGAATGGTCCCTGCTGCGTCCCTGCAATACGCCACTTTTTGAGCAACTGTATTAAAAAACAGTTTGTGAAAGTTGTGGGCGTCATTTTTCTTGGAATCAATTTGAAGCGTTTTTGTTCGTAGCATTTTTTTTTGGTGATCACTCAGTTTTCAGATTCATAATGCCTATTACTAACACACTAACGACGTATTAGTGGTGGTGTTATTACTGGTGAAATGCTCCTGCGTGGTGGCGACGGTGGGCGCGACGTGGTCTACGCGCTGTTCGGGCGGGCGCAGCGCGTTGAGCACGGAGCTCTTGCCGCTGTGATCCAGCCCCAGCACCAGCACGCAGGCCTGCACGCGCCCCGCGCCCAGCCATGCTGACAGCTTCTCCATCAGACCCATCTCTACCTCCTCACAGACTCTGTGGAAGCAAGTACGTTACAGTAAATGTTTTCACACTTTTTTTTCTTTCGATCTTACGGAGACAGAGAGAAAACTTTTCCTAATGGACCAGCTTGATCAGCTTTGATATCATGATTTTAAATTGAGGACGTTTTTCTGTCAGAGCATTTTATATAACAGTCGATGTGCACCCAAAAAATCCCTTACTAGATTTGATTAGTGGATCAGAGTGGAATAGGGCGCATATTTAGCTTCCAAAACCTCCTGATCCAAAATGTTTTATTTATAACTTATCAATTGACCTGAACCATATCAGCCATTTAGAGATATACTTATAATTGGGCTGTGAGCTCATTTGTTTCATCGTAACTCTGTATTGAGGCAAGTGAGGGATGAAATGACAAAATTACCTATTTAAACCAACCCAATTACGGATTTCAATAGAGCTTAGAATTGTGCTAGAATATAGTTTTCATTTAAATAATTCATTCCAACTAATGAGAAAACCCAGGTTATTAAAAGTGGGGTTGCTCGGAACAAAGACAATTTATTTAAACGCAAATAAAGTTCATCTGTGCAGAGCCCTCGCGTAATGAGATGACGTCACGGGCTCCTGGTGGGAATGCCAACTAATGGATGAATGGAGGACGCAATGGAGGTGCTGATGTATGTACCTATGGCTGGATCTGCTGGCGAGCTGCAGATAAGATACGATGCCCTGAGAATGGAAAAACTCAGTATAAACACGTTTTAATTTTAATGAACAGGTGCTTGAACGAAGAAGGAAAACTCATACAAGGGGCAATACCTACCTACTCTCAATCACTTGTGCTACTAAGAAGTAGGTACCTACCTTCCTACTCTAAACTGTATGTCATGCCTGTGATTTCTCGGTCATCTTCAAAGGTAATCTGAAGATCAATTGATCCGCAGTCGTCAACCTTTCTTCAAACCTCTCTACTTACCGTTCAAAGTTATTACGCACTCATTGCAGTTCCTAGCGCAGTTATGTGTACGCCATCAAAACAATAGACGATCGATGCTCTGCGTCTTGCGACCGGCGACCGCCACGCAGTGACCCAGCGATGTACAGCAAGGTCAGCAATTTGCTCGTATCACAGGCTTTAAATTTTAGCTTGTTGGTTCGTTGGTTCGTTTTGTCTCAAATTGTGATCGAATAATCTTGTGTTATTTTTGCGAGATCTTTTTAACGAAGCACAGTTGCCATGGAAACGGGTCGTAAACATTAAGCAGTGTTGCCAGGAAAACGACACTATGGTTATCGATTAATTTTATTTACAGTTTATCTTTTAATTCACAGCTCTTTTTAACTTTTGTAATTTATATTAATATCTAGGTACATAACCTATTCTCATTAATCAAGGTCTTCATCCTCCATACGAACCTAACTTGTTTTTTTTATTTGGTGGCTAACACAAAACCTAAGCTAGTGATCACCTGTATCAGCGACAATGCTCGCAGATATTAAAGGTAATCACTTAAGGTAATAACTTAGGTACCTACAATAACATAATATTCAGTAATTATCCAGTTATTTGTACTAAACTCATGATATCAAAATATTATCACTAACCAATACAGACTTGGCAAACAATAATATTAGTATACCTAATTTGTCACGGAATGTTTTAGATCTATATTATGTACATACCACCACAGACAATATACTCACTCCGGCAATATTCAAATTAGATTAATTTACCTACTTAATAAAGTTGCAGGTTTAGAAACATAATTATTTAATAGTAACATAGGTACCTACCTTTGTTTAAATCAGGCAGTAAATAATTAGTGCTCTGGACAGATTTATATCTAGGTTTTCCAATAATGACACGTCTTTTGACTAATAACAGTTTGAAACCTAGCCAATGAATCCGGCTTTGATAATCCAAAATGTAAATTGTATGAGTTGGTAAGCTTGTAAATTAATTTTCCAACTCATACAACTTTTAATGGACTCATAACGTAATCCTATAAAGCTCTATGTTGTAACATATTTTGTAGACTCTGCCTCACTCCGTCCAGTCTACATTGCTCCTACTCGTATACTGCCATCTTATCGAGACCGTTACAGCTACGAGTATGTCTGTAACTTTGATTCACTTACACCTTACACTGGGGGTGGCTCTAACAACAACTAGGTAACTGGCACATTTTCAACATCACCCTAAGTTCTATTTGCACTATGATCATTGGTTTGCTTGTTATTTTGTGCGCTCTCATCATTATCATCGTTTAGAAGCACTCTATCTGTATCTTCTTTAGGTTTAGTTTCAAAAGCATCTTTATTATTTTCTTTTCGTGGGACAGGTGAAATAACCACATCATTGCTACACGTAGAACTGCTACTATTATTTTCTTCATTGACTCTTTTATATTCTCCATCGCTTGTGGAATGAACGTCCGTTTCCGTCACGGTCGTGTGCAGTTTCACATTCTTGTCATCGCTCAAATTTTCTCCCTTATCAAGATCCTCATCATCATCGAAAGCCTTATTTTCAACATAGATATCATCAGTTTTTGATCCATCAATATCATCGTCTCCATGAATTTCGATATCTTTAGTCTTATCGATATGAACTTCATCGGGATCATCTCTCAAGCCGGGGCAGATGACGTCGTATATCTCCTCAGGAGTGCGGTGCATGGTCTCGGGCACGGCGACGGCTGCGAAGATGGCCAGCAGCAGCGTCAGCACGCCGGCCAGCGCCAGCGCCACGCCCAGCCCGCCCGCCTGCACCACGCCCGGGAACACCACGATCTCCAGCGCGTTGGCCAGGTCCGACGCCGCCGTCACCAGCAGGCTGGCGCACCCGCGGTACTGGAAAGAGAGATATCATTATGCTTATAATCGAACTTGCAACCTTCTGCGTCACAGGTGTGCTTACGTCCGCTGCATCACAGTATCGTCAAGTAAAATCGTACGCTAACTTTGCGACGACCTCTGTGGTAGTAGGTAATATACTACTTATATACTTTTTTATGTAAATACATACATATTATACATAGAAACACCCAGACCAGAGACAAATATCTGTAGGTCATACAAACATTTGTCCCGCGGCGGGGATCGAACCCGCAACCTTCTGCATAAGCAGTATGTACAATCGAGGTCGGTGACGTGACGTGTCAGGCGCGTGTTAGGCTGAGACCGAAGAGCTGCGAGTTCGATTAACGCAGCTGGACGATGTTTCAAATCCATATTCGGCAACCCAGTTCATCTCACTAAACCAAACAACTGTCCGTTCTCGTCATAGAGATACGACTAGAAAAGTTAATCGGTCAGAGTTGAATCACCTGGTATGTGAACATCTCAGCGAGCAGCGCGTACGGCGCGGGCTGCAGGCCGGCGGAGTCAGCGAACACGGCGGCCGCCAGCGCCGCCAGCGCGCCGCGCCGCCAGCGCGCCAGCACCGCGCCCGCGCCCAGGCACAGGCACAGCGCCGTGCCCAGCGCGCCCCACACCAGCAGCGGCTGTGCACACGCATGCTTACAATGAACACCGCGCCGCCAGCGCGCCAGCACCGCGCCCGCGCCCAGGCACAGGCACAGCGCCGTGCCCAGCGCGCCCCACACCAGCAGCGGCTGTGCACACGCATGCTTACAATGAACACCGCGCCGCCAGCGCGCCAGCACCGCGCCCGCGCCCAGGCACAGGCACAGCGCCGTGCCCAGCGCGCCCCACACCAGCAGCGGCTGTGCACACGCATGCTTACAATGAACACCGCGCCGCCAGCGCGCCAGCACCGCGCCCGCGCCCAGGCACAGGCACAGCGCCGTGCCCAGCGCGCCCCACACCAGCAGCGGCTGTGCACACGCATGCTTACAATGCTGCTCACAAATATGGACACCAGAGACATCACAGGTTTCCAGATTCGTGATCATCCTAGGAGACTTAAGACGTAGGTGCTTAGCCAAAAAGACAAGTTTGTGCTGTTCGGCCATGTGTTCGGTCTGCTTGAATAAGAGACAGGAAATATGGTATGAGTTTGATCGATTGAATACTTAAGAAAAAATCATGAATAGGTTTTTTGAAGTAGGTACAAGCTAAATGGTTATCGTCCACTAAAAACAGGCAACTGCCATGATTGCAATGACTGCATGATTCTAAAGTCAAGGTTGATCTGGATGATCTATTTATTAGCAACCCACCCTTCGTCCGATCTTTTCAACGAGATAGAGCGCCATCGCAGATGCAACCAGCTGCACCACGCCCAGCACGACGGCGTCGCTGGCTGGCCTGCCCCCTCCCCCCTCCGCAGCCCCTGCATCGCCCTCCTCCCCCTCCCGAGCCAGCGCGAACACTCGCTCCGCGAACTGCAGCAGCGTCAGCACGCCGCACATCTCCTGCCCCACCACCGCCACTAGCGCGATGATGAAGGCTTTTCGACGCCGGACGTCGCTCACTGGAAATTCATGTGGTGCATGTTACTATTTTTAGTCCTGTTATGTCGTGACCGATATAAAGTGGTAACTTGCCTAGACAATCCGGTTACACCGAAAGAGCGTGGACACAATGACTATAACAAGTACTTACAATGGTTAACTTTCGCCTTTTAGAATAGAATAGAATAGAAAAACATTTATTTTATTTATTTTTTGCCGTATTTTCACCCACATAAAATTGTATAGATTTAAGTACCTATTTTGTAACTGTGTATATGTGGAGAAAATAAAACTTTATTCTATTCTATTCTATTCTATTTTGTGTTTCATAAACATAAAATACAATTAGGAACTATACTAACTTAATACTATACACAAAAATGGACACCACTCAGCGTGTGCTGCAGCAACTTAGAGGTGCTGCAGCGCTGGTATTCTGTGGATTCTGTCTTTTGCTAGATTGTTTTCGTTTCGGGCATCGTCTGAAAACTTCGATCCCAAATGTAAAGTCGCTTGCTCAAACGAACGATTTTCCTCTGCAACCGACAACAGCAAAGCTTTCCACTCACGCATATCCCTGGCCAGCCGGAAGGGGGAGGCGGGCTCGAGCTCGGGCTCCGGCAGCGCGCGCAGCTCGTCGTCCAGCTCGGCGCTGGGGCGGCCGGCCGGCTGCCCGCGGCACCAGGCCAGCGCCGCGCGCGCCTCCTGACGTATGTTGTCGTATCAAATAAAATCACCAGCGTCATGATTTTAGGCCGGGGTATTCCCAGAACATTTTTTTTATTTATTGATTGTAGGTATGTCATTCAAATTTCACCGTATCCAGCTCGATGTTCGCTGGTCTGCTTTTGAAGTCTGGCGTTACCTTTAACTTCCCATTAGCAGCGAGATACGCCGGGGACTCTGGCACGAAGAGATACGCGATGAAGTGGGCCACCGACAGGCCCAGGCAGCACAGTAGAACTGTCCTGGAATAACAGACACAATTAAGCCTTCTATATCGAGTCTAGCTTAGAGATAAAGATGCGTAGGGGTAAGGTAATTTCGGTAAGGCCATGATTGTAGGTATAATTATTTTGGCACATTCATTGATGGAGTTATAAAAGGTCGGGATAATACGAGTACCTAGCACTCGAACAGCCGCTAGGCTAAATCTTTTACTATGTTATTCACATGAGTGACAAACTAGATAAAGTCTAGAGGGTTTCCAATAATTACCGATGTGGTATCTCGTAGTCCGCGGCGAGGTACATGAGCAGGAAGCCCACGTTGTGCGCCAGCACCAGCGCCACGGCCGCCGCGCCTCGCACGCGCGCGCAGCACATCTGTGCACGAGTTGGACACAATTACACTCGTATGTAGTTGGTACTTATATGGATTATTTGCCAGCCGTTATCTGAATGTGGTCTGTGGTGCTATAGTCTAGACTATACAGCTTAGACATTCAACGTTTCTTAAGAAGCTGTATTTTTGGTTATATAATGTATAGGCTGCATGTATATTGGCTGTGATTTAAAAATCAATGATGTTCAAAAGTAGTTACTTTTCGAGACTCTACCATGCATCTATCGTGGCACAATGAGACGAAGCCTTTTCGCTTCTATGACGCACAATGTTTTTCGTCCTTCATATTTATATCCTTATGTTTTTTTGTGTAAGTGTGACGGTAAATTTATAATGTCTGTCTAATGCCTAGGATATATCAGGTACGTTTACCCACCTCTAGGGCCAGCATGGGCGGGATGACCCAGGCGGCCGTGCCCCCCAGGCCTGCCGCCGCGTGCCCCACCACCACGTATACCCACCTCTAGGGCCAGCATGGGCGGGATGACCCAGGCGGCCGTGCCGCCCAGGCCTGCCGCCGCGCGCCCCACCACCACGTATACCCACCTCTAGGGCCAGCATGGGCGGGATGACCCAGGCGGCCGTGCCGCCCAGGCCTGCCGCCGCGCGCCCCACCACCACGTATACCCACCTCTAGGGCCAGCATGGGCGGGATGACCCAGGCGGCCGTGCCGCCCAGGCCTGCCGCCGCGCGCCCCACCACCACGTATACCCACCTCTAGGGCCAGCATGGGCGGGATGACCCAGGCGGCCGTGCCCCCCAGGCCTGCCGCCGCGCGCCCCACCACCACGTATACCCACCTCTAGGGCCAGCATGGGCGGGATGACCCAGGCGGCCGTGCCCCCCAGGCCTGCCGCCGCGCGCCCCACCACCACGTATACCCACCTCTAGGGCCAGCATGGGCGGGATGACCCAGGCGGCCGTGCCCCCCAGGCCTGCCGCCGCGCGCCCCACCACCACGTATACCCACCTCTAGGGCCAGCATGGGCGGGATGACCCAGGCGGCCGTGCCCCCCAGGCCTGCCGCCGCGCGCCCCACCACCACGTATACCCACCTCTAGGGCCAGCATGGGCGGGATGACCCAGGCGGCCGTGCCCCCCAGGCCTGCCGCCGCGCGCCCCACCACCACGTATACCCACCTCTAGGGCCAGCATGGGCGGGATGACCCAGGCGGCCGTGCCCCCCAGGCCTGCCGCCGCGCGCCCCACCACCACGTATACCCACCTCTAGGGCCAGCATGGGCGGGATGACCCAGGCGGCCGTGCCCCCCAGGCCTGCCGCCGCGCGCCCCACCACCACGTATACCCACCTCTAGGGCCAGCATGGGCGGGATGACCCAGGCGGCCGTGCCCCCCAGGCCTGCCGCCGCGCGCCCCACCACCACGTATACCCACCTCTAGGGCCAGCATGGGCGGGATGACCCAGGCGGCCGTGCCCCCCAGGCCTGCCGCCGCGCGCCCCACCACCACGTATACCCACCTCTAGGGCCAGCATGGGCGGGATGACCCAGGCGGCCGTGCCCCCCAGGCCTGCCGCCGCGCGCCCCACCACCACGTATACCCACCTCTAGGGCCAGCATGGGCGGGATGACCCAGGCGGCCGTGCCCCCCAGGCCTGCCGCCGCGCGCCCCACCACCACGTATACCCACCTCTAGGGCCAGCATGGGCGGGATGACCCAGGCGGCCGTGCCCCCCAGGCCTGCCGCCGCGCGCCCCACCACCACGTATACCCACCTCTAGGGCCAGCATGGGCGGGATGACCCAGGCGGCCGTGCCCCCCAGGCCTGCCGCCGCGCGCCCCACCACCACGTATACCCACCTCTAGGGCCAGCATGGGCGGGATGACCCAGGCGGCCGTGCCCCCCAGGCCTGCCGCCGCGCGCCCCACCACCACGTATACCCACCTCTAGGGCCAGCATGGGCGGGATGACCCAGGCGGCCGTGCCCCCCAGGCCTGCCGCCGCGCGCCCCACCACCACGCCCCATCCGCCACACAGCTTCAGCGACCAGCATACCTGCAGACAATCACCGATTTAGCCACATCGTATGGAACTTCTGGGATAGCTTCGATGACTTGGTGAATAAGAAATTAGGTGTGAGAGCTCATGAATCATGATGAAAATTTTAAGTACCTATGTACTTACCTAATATCAGCCACGACTTACCGACAGTCTACATATTAGAAACCAGTTACCATTTATAACGACGAGTACCGCGCGTCATAAATTCTAACCTTCTATAAACAAAATGGTGAATGATGTTGGATAGGTACCCACAATGAAGGCGGCCGAGGTGGCCAGCATGGCGGGGCGGCGGCCGGCGGCCAGCGCGCGCCCCGCTGCCGGCGCCGCCAGCGCGCCCGCCAGGAACGTGACCGCGGCCGCGCCCACCAGCGCCGCGCCCCCCTCTCGCCCCTCCGCCTGCCCTTCCGCGCCCGAGCCGCTCTCCAGCGACACCCAGCCCATCGCCAGACCGAACGATATCGACGGCACGTTTACTGCAGGAGATGACGTACGTTGTTGAACAAGACGGGAGCAGCGCGAGTTACCCTAATGAAGATTCCCCGAAGTCATAGAAACATTGTCGGTAAGTAAGTACCTATCCAATTCGAAGATAATATTCTCCCAGAATACCATTGCGTTGCACATTATCAAAAAGAAGTTCAAAGTAAACATACGCATGGGACGATGACCTTCATGATATTGTGTAGGTACTTTAACTGTACCTACCGCGTTTCGCTAAAAAAACCAAGTAGTATCTAATCTGAGTTTGTTTCATGTGGAATTCGTATCGTGGAATATTTTCAGAAATAGAAACAAGACAACAAGGTGGAATAACATTTGCGGTTTAAGTAATTGCTGTAGGTAGACACAAACTTATTATATCCAGTGTTGTTCGCACTACTAATTATCTGCTCCACGAGCACTGGAGCAGTTTGAGTTTTTATGCAAATGCGCTGAGCCTTGGGTTGTGGGGCTTACCCGGCAGCTTGCGATGACGTCTTCATACGCGTCTACGATGTTGTTTATCGGAGATTCAATCTGCTAAGCCACCGGTCCTCAGCTAACCGGCCATAAACGCGTGCGCAAGAGCATGCTGAACCACGTCGGAGGTCTGCCGCGCGCCATCAATCAGCCGGTGATTGAATGATTACCTACACGCCAGCTCAGTAGATTGATCAATTGATGCAATTCACACAACTACGAAAAAATTACCTACCGCAAATGATATTAGAGCTAACTGCTTCTGAATATCACACAGAGCGCGCGCAACCTAAGTTTTACGAACTTCTGATTATTTTGAGTTCCTGGAACTTTTGTTTTAGACCGTTTCGCTGGCGTGCTCCGGGGACTGCAGAACATAGAATTGCTTATAAATAAGTACTTGTCTTATACCTACTAAGTAGATAGGTACCTACTCAGTTTTAGTTTTCGGTTAGTAGGTATACCTATGTAGATAACAATGCAAACTACCTAAAATCTTGAATTTTATTTATTGATACACAATAGCAGTATTCGCTGCTTCTGTTTTTGGTATATGGATCGTTGGGGCCTTAAAATAAGTACTTACATTTAACTGTAGTGTACCTACCTGTGTAGGTATGTACCTACCTACCTCCAGTTCAGGTAGGTAAGTGAGTAGGTACCTATGTATCAGCTTTCCTCCGTGCATGACTGTCTCGCTGTGTCTGTGGCTAACTCAACCGGAGCGTAGAGAAGGGATCCGTCACGTCGAATGCTTAATTGCATCATTACATTGCATAAAAATAAACATTAGTAAATATAGGTACCTACTCATATAATTTCAGATATGTAAATATTACAAAAACCAAATGATTAGGTACTTTTTGATATATCAGAATGAAACTGACGCCTGGCCCCTGGGCCAGCAGCAGTTACCCCTATCTACGAGAGGGTATCGAACCTACATACAGCACGCGCACGCGCACGCGCACGCGCACGCTCACGCCCAATGCCATTCATGAAGTCAGCCGTTTCGATGAGCAAGCTCATAGGTCCTCGTAACATACCGGTTTTTAACATTGTCTTATATATTAAATCACGCTACAAGAACCTAAAATGCACCTTAAAAGTATACCTAGGTTGTACTTACACTCGAAAGAACTTGGATAATCTAAGTAGGTACTTTACTTACCTACATTATTAGGAATTAAATAAGATTATACCTATAGATCCCGGAAATCAAACTGGCACTTACTGAGCAGAACTAGGATGAGCTGCGTGAAGAACCTCCGCACGCACGCGGCGTCGAGTCGCGCCGACATCGACTGGACTGTCATTTCGGAATCACTTGCGAATTTCAATCATGAAGGAACAATTTTGAAGACGAGTCGAAAATTTTTGGTAGGTTCTTAATACATTGTATCCATTTAATTAAGTAGGTAATTGAAAGTCCATGTCATCACAATGCACGATTGGTAAATGAAATGAAACCCTAGACCCTGCCCTAGGGACCCCGCAGACCTAATGAACGTCCGGCGCCGCGCAGCCCCCGCCCGGCACTGCGCTGTGCGCTGGCGCCTCTAGCAGCCGTAGCCGGCCAGTTCACGAGGAAGTAGGTACAGTCCTGTCTGTATTACAATACCTTTATGTAGGTACTGTAAGTAAGTACATGCTGTGTCAGATCTTAGAGTAGATCGCTAATGAAGCTAGCGCTTTATCAAAGGTCAGCCACTAAAAAAATAGGTAACTGAAACGTTGCGTTGATAATGTGCCAGGTGGATATGTAGGGTATGATTGCGAGTTCGATTCTCGCGGCGGCGGCGCAGGCGACGGCTCTGCATTTGCTTGCATTATCTGCAGAACATTTCCGGGTCTGAGTTTTGTGGTTGCAACCTGTGTTGCAATGCAATGCAACATTCACGATAGTAGTTAGGTAGGTTAGGTTAGGTAGGTACCTACCTACGGTAGTTTCTGATAGGTAGGCATGACATAACCCATGACTCCGTTCGAGAATCATAATGAGGGGTCATATTATTGGATAATTTATTGATTTTTTTGTTTATGTTGGTGCTTAATTCTATTTCTAATATTGCATGCGCGTGACACTGATTATGGTCGAACTACATCTGTATCACTAACCATCTGTTATTTACCCATAATACGCAATAAATAAATGAATTGAATTGAAATTAAAAAGCCGAGTAGCACCTAATAAAGGCAGTAGGTAGGTACCCCCAGTCAGCAATATAGTGAGGTGAGACAAGATGAGACGATTCTGTCAATTGGCGGATGATGAGGCGACAATGGCTGGCGTTATTCTGGTAACTGGAGCAGAATGGCGCGCGCTGCGCTGCGTCTGACGTCGACACCGTTCGTTGGAGGTAGCTCATTGAAATTTATTGCTCAACGGGTTCAATGATTTCAGTGGCGCCAACATGAACTAACGTTGATCGTTTTTAGCGTTCCTGTTAAGGTTATAACTTTTAAAGTACTTTACCTACGTAGGTACCTAGGTACTTTACTACGGTTACAGGACTTGACTTGACTGATGCTACGGCCACACCAACGTCAACGGCAACGGCATCGTCAAATTCGTCAATGCCCATAAACGCGTTGATTATCGCGTTAATTTTATCGCGATATACTTAGTGGATGTTCACACCAACGTCAACGTCAACGGCAACGGCCGGCAATGCGGTCACACCAAGGCCAACACGGAGGACTTTCGCCATTTTTGAAGGAGCTAGTGGCTCTGCTATTTTATTTACTTTTCTCGTGTTTTACTAGGTTTTATTATGTAATTTCGGTGGCATTTTACTAATGGAGCCTTGGATTACGTATCAGGAGATTTGGTAAATGGAATGGGGGAGTATTCAAGAAGATTTCTCATTTGACAAAAGATTTCCGTTGGAGTTTTGAAATGACAAGCCGCCGTGTTTTTTTCAAAACCAAATTGACATGACTTGACATGACATGAATACTTATTTATAGTCGCTCAGCGACAACGCTCTTTTCTTTTTGTTTTTGTTTCTATGAGCTATATAATATTTCTATGGTTTTTGTAAATAAAAAAATAAAAAACTTGACATTGGCAGAATTATACTGTTAATCAGTTGCCATTAATAAAAAAAAGAAGAAGAAGGCCAAGGCGATAATTATTGGGCCAAGGGTGTGTAGTACATTTTTCGATAAAATGCTGCGTTAATAACATCGTCAACGTTTATCTTGAAGATAAACGTTGACGATGTTACTCTGTGCTATCTGATAAGTACTTACTTATACATTTTTATTTTATGAATCGAATAAATCATTACCGAATGAAGAAAAAAAAAGACAAAGAAAAAGAAGATGTTGGATGCTACAAATACACAATAATAATATGAAACGTACACTGTGCTGCTTATTATAAAAACGTAAAACCTTGGTTGAACCCCATGTTGACACAACGAAATTATAACCACAAAAAAGCGTTCGTATGTTTATGTTTAAAGATCGTTTTTCTAGGGACAGTTTTTAGTTAGACTTGGTCTAAACTCGGCTCATTCTCTTGTAATAAGCCCCTGTAAGTCTAAATATTATGTTTATTATGTAGGGCGGTAGATTCTTAGTCTAAATTTTAACTCGACTGCGCCTTTGTTGTAAGTAATTGGAAAAACCAGGTTAGGATGTAGCTAGATTTATGTCCTTTTCTTTTCTTCTTTTTATTTAAAAAACAATTAAAATAAATCCCAAAAACCATCAAACAGAGGCATAAAGTTACAGTTAATATGTTAATAAAAAAGTTTAACTCGTGTGATGTTCCTAACATAACTAAACATTTTGAATGCAGTTGAAAATAACTGAAGTAGATCCTACTAGCTACTTCTAGCTACTTTTTGAGTTAATAAAATATGATTAACTAATCTAGCAACTTTTTGCTGAAGGTGGCTACTGCATAGAGATAAGCTACTGAGATGATGGTACAGTTGGCAATACTGCAGCACTGTTGTTTTGTTTGATTGAGGAAGGGTCGGCAGCAAGCAAGCAACAAAGCAAGCAGTCGGCAGGATCAGTCAGTCACAGTCAGTGCCGTTCTTGTTTTTATTTTTTATCTCTACCTAAAATCTTATTGATCAATACACTTCCTGAAAAGATTCCCAGCGAAAGCGATAAGAAGCGAGCCTATGTCGGTCGACTGAATTAACTGCGAGCAGAACGTGGCAAACCGAAGATGTGGTCCCGTTTCGTGATGTCGCAAGTGAAGCACAACTCGTACTTCCTGTGCGGCGTGGCGCTGGGGCTGTGGGTGTCGCTAGCGGTGATCCCGCTGGACGAGGAGGCGGGGTGCGCGGCGCTGGCGGGCGCGCCCGAGGCGGTCGCGGCGCCTGACGAGTTCGAGCCGGCGCGCGAGGAGCGGCCGCTCGGGCCCGCGGGGCAGGCCGCCGGACGCAGCGTGCAGCGCCCGCGGTACTACAGCACCGAGCTCGGCATGAGAGGTACTTGCGGCCCAGCTCCACTGCAACCATGAACTTTGAAACCTCTTGACATGGCCACTTTGCATTTAGCTTGCTTGTAATGTGCCCGTGACCTTTTGTTTTTACTCGCATGAAGATAACAGTACATGAAATACACATTTTAATTAAGAACAGCTATTGTGAAATACTTGTCCTTGCCATACCAAAAGGCTTGTCCTATTCAAGTGACATGATTTAAAGTCTCATCATTTCACCTTATAAAATAAACTTTATCCAAATGCATTTTGATCTTCATATTTATTTCAGTTTCCCTTTTTAACAGGCCCATAAATGAATACAAATACAACATTTCTGTTCCTCAGGTTCATTGTTATGTGGTATTTTAAGCTCGGAAGATGCCCTGAAGACCCAAGTAGCAGCTCTGAACCAGACGATGGCTCGGCTTCAACCAGCACTCAAGTTCTTCATTACAGCCAGCGCCATGAGTGCGGTGCCCGGCCTTGCCAATGTAGTTGGTAAGTTCCTCTGAAGCTTTGCTGCAACTATCTTATTAATATAGCTTTGAGTGATCCAAGGTGATAGACACTTTCATAATTGGGTAAAAAAAACTCTAACTTTCATAATTATTCTGTTCTTTGGAGGCTACTAACTAAAACTTGAATTTGTAACAATTAAAAGCCTATGATACAAATAGAAATGAAAGAAATGACAAAATAAATAGAAAAATGATGTTAATTTGTGTAACTAGAGTTTACCATATTATTATTATATATAAAAAAAAAAAAAACTTTATCTAAACACAACATAGGTCAACATCAAAATGTAGAAATCGCATTGGATGTTCGTAGTAGAACAAAGATTGATCAGAAATCAGTCAGGCTTCACAGACATGATGAAAGAAATGACAAAATAAATAGAAAAATTATGTTAATTTGTGTAACTAGAGTTTACCATATTATTATGATATATAAAAAAAAAAAAACTTTATCTAAACACAACATAGGTCAACATCAAAATGTAGAAATCGCATTGGATGTTTGTAGTAGAACAAAGATTGATCAGAAATCTGTCAGGCTTCACAGACACACGGGAGATGTTGAAGCCATTCCATGCCCTGAAGTACTTGGCTGACAACTATTTGGAGGAGTATGACTTCTTCTTCCTGGCGAGTGACGGGGCCTTCGTGAACACGCGGCGCCTCACCGAGCTGGTGGCCCGCCTGAGCGTCAGCCAGGACGTCTACATGGGCTCCGTGGCTGAGGATGATAGCCATTACTGCTCTCTTGGTATGTAACAAGATGAAACAACATTCATTCATTGAAAATACTTACTCTTTACCCAAAATCCTAACGATCTTCGGAGTTCGTAGATACTAACAGTACTTAAAAAATTGTATGTTTGTTACTTAGCTAGCTTCAGAGGCAGATGATAATTAATGATGCTCTTGCTCCATCTCTAGAACTATGTTTCATTAGCATAAATCATGGTTAGCAGTTAGCAGTTGAGTGTATTTACAGACAGCGGCATCATCCTGTCGAACTCGGTGCTTCGAGCCGTGCACGGCGAGCTGGACTGGTGCGTTCGCAACTCGTACTCCCCGCGACACCACGAGAACCTGGGCCGCTGCGTCCTGCACGCGGCGCACCTCGCGTGCCACTCTGAACATCAGGTACGCAACTCATACTCTCCCGAGACCTTATCACAAAACATTAGGTAAAATCAGCATCAACTGTAGTAACAGCACTCATTCGAAACTTCAGACATCAGGATTCATATAATAGTACTACATTCATACAAAGCTCCACATGCTACACATTCAACACAGAACGCGTCCAAAATGATCTCATCCTCGCTCGTCGCCTCATCGTGACGTCTCTTCCAGGGTTCGAGCTACCGGTCGGTGCGCCTCGCCCCGGGCGCGGACACGGCGGGCGCGCTGCGGCCGGCGCTGGCGGACGCCGTCAGCGTGCTGCCCGCGCCGCCGCCGCTGCTGCGGGCGCTGCACGCGTACGTGGCGAGGGTACGTCCGGCGCCCGCGCCCCGCTCCGTGCGTCCGTCACGGCTCCGTCACTGTCGTGTCCGATGTCCGCAGGTGCAGCTGGAGCGTGTCCGCGCGCGGGTCCGGCGCGCGCGTGCGGCGCTGTGGGCGCTGGCGGCGCGGCGGCCGCGCGGCGCGCGCATAGCGGCCTGGCCGCAGGGGCTGCGGGCGGACCCCGGCCGGCCGCGCAGGCCCGACAGCAGGTGACGTACGTGGAGGGCGCAGCCGTGCGTTGCAGACCAGTATACTGACATGTGCGTCGTGTGCGTCGACAGGTTCGAGCACCTCCGCTGGTCGCTGTTCAACGGGAGCCATACGTTCATGCCGGACGAGCACCGCGCCGTCGCGCCGCATGCCGCGCCGCACTCGCACGCCGTGCAGGTCTATATTTAAGTACTATGTAGCAGCTCAAGTAAGATTGGTGTTTTTGTTATCAAATGAGAACAAACCTTTCGAGGTAATGTCCCCCAATAATAGCAAAGAGGGAGATCTCGCCTCCACCAGGTCGTCACCGACCGAACCACATACCTGGTTGGCTTTTCGGCCGACAGATTTGATGTCGGATAGTCGTAGATATAATGCTACTTTGTCAGAATACTATACTTCAATCCATATTGCATCTCTTGCATTATGGAGTAGCGAACGCTATCTAGCAGTAGTACAGTTAGTCAACTAGACCTCTGTTTTGTGGCGATATCGGATAGAGGTCGCAACAGACTTATTATTTGGAAGCATCTCCAACGTGCGTCCAACTCCATAATACAAGCAGACGGCACGTTACTCATACAACGCGGCTGCCCTCAGCTGGTGGTGGACAGCGTGCTGTCCTGGGCGCGGCGGCGCTGGCCGTGGGCGCGCGTCGTGACGCTGGCGGAGGGGGCCTGCCAGTGGGACCCCCCGCACGCGCTGCGCTACCGGCTGCTGCTGGCGCTCTCCGCACCCGACGGCGCCCAGGTGCGTACGTGTACTTCGTTACAACCAGTGTGGAGAAAGGATTTCAAAAGGCTCTCGTTTCGCAGAAGATAATATGTCTGTGCACAGGTGTTGCGGCAGGTGGAGGCGGTCCGCCCGCTCGGCGCCGCGCGCCTCGTGCCCGAGCGGTACGTCACGGAGAGCGCGCGCGTGCACATCGTGCTGCCCGTGCCCCTCGCCCCCGCCTCAGCCCCCGCTGACGGAGTGTTGGCGGATGCGTTGGCGTTCGTGCAGCGACAGCGTGCGCATGTCGCCAACACGTTCCTGCATGTCGTGAGTTTTATTTCTTCCACAATACGAGAACAGAATATACACTGAGCCTTACGAATCATCACAGTTCCAGCGGCTGCAGCTCGGCGTTCGCTCCGGCAGCTCGAGACTCCGCTCGAGCGCTGGTTGTCGATGACGTCGTAAGCGATCAGCGTCAAAAAGGAAATACAGCAGCATCTATCCCCAGGTGGTGTTCCCCCCGCGGGACGGCAACATCACCTCCTCCCTCGCCGCCCTCCGCGCGGCCGTGTCCTCGCTGGCAGGCGCGGGCTCGCTGAGCGTGGCGCCGCCGGGTGAGCCGGGCGCGCACGAGGCGCCAGGCGCGCGCGAGGAGCTGGGCGCGCGGGCGGTGCGCGCGCTGGCGCCGCGCCCGCCGCCCGACGCGCTGCTGCTGCTGGCCGCGCCCGCGCTCGAGTTCAACCAGGACTTCCTCAACCGGGTGAGCCGGCGAACGTCGCGACTAAGCAGGCTTCGGACTCCCGTATCTTCCGAACTCTATCGATCCCGTCTCCGTTCCGTTCTCCTCTATCCTCATCTCCGTATTCGTCGTTCTCCTATCGTGAAACGATCCTTTCTCTCCTAGGCTACCCGTCGGCACGTCTCATCATCTCCATCACGTTCTCCGATCTGAAACTGCGGCACCGTGAAGCGCTCGGAGATCGTCGACCTCCCGGAGAGAAACGATGTCTCGGAACGTGTCCATCGCTCCGATAACGATATCGATGTAACTGTAATTGTACTCTCTGATAGTAAAGTGCGGGGTGTGCTCCAGGTCCGCATGAACGTGATCCCGGGCGCGGCGTGGTTCCAGCCGCTGCCGTTCCGTCGGCACGCGCTGAGCGCGCACCCCTCGCGCCGGCTCGCGCGCACGCACACGGGCCGGTTCAATGCGCACGCGCACGAGATCCTGGCCGTGTATCTGGCGGATCTGGAAGCAGGTGCGTGTTGTCTCTGTTTCGTTCTATGCGACGACATCGGTCGATGCACGACTTCGCATGACGTGCATGCGAAGCGCGATAACGTGCCGAAATTAAATACGGAGCGCGCTTCGGGAGACTCGCTCTCCGCGCTCGACGCTCATCCTGACTTCGGTCCGCTCTCGACGTCCTCCGTCACCGTTCGAGAGATACGTCGACGGATGCACGGATAGATCTGAACCCGCGACCTCAGGATCGGAAAGCGAGGTCGCTCCGGCTGCACCGCCGGCGTCGGCTGGACGATGCGAGCTTTCATATACCTTCAGATGATCTATATAAATATATAAATAATGCTGGACTTTTCACACAGCATCATCTAGCCCCAAAGCAAGCAGAGCTTGTGTTATGGGTACTAGATGACTGATATACTACTTACATACTTTTTGTTTCTAAATACATACATATTATTAACACCCAGACCCGAGACAAATATCTGTAGGTCATACAAACATTTGTCCCGCGGCGGGGATCGAACCCGCAACCTTCTGCGTCGCAGGCGGACCTTCGCCCGCTGCGCCACAGAGGTCGTCAATATTCGGAAGCTAACCGCAAGTATCGTCCCAGCCGAGTCGTCCTGGCGGGGTGCCCCCTCCGCCCCCCCCGCCCCCCTCGCGCGCGTGCTGGCCGCCAGCTCGCTGCGCTGCGTGCGCGCGCCCGAGCCGGCCGCCGTGCTGCCGCCGCGCGCCGCGCCCTGCCCCCGCGCCCCCGCCGCCCCCGCCCCCGCCGCCGCGTGCCTGCGCGCGCTGCCGCTGCAGCAGCTGGACCTGGGGCAGAGGATCACGCTCGCGCAGCTGCTGCTCGAGACGGAACATGAGAAGCTGTAGCGGAACACGCCGAAGGCCGGCGCGCGCTTCGGATGCGTTTCTGTGCGAATTCCACTCGAACGAACACGAGACGCGTTCGCATACGGTTGCGTGCGAAGCACCGCAGCGCTCGCAGATCGTTCGTGCGTATTCGTATTGAATAAAAATGCATCCAAAGTGCGAGCGACATGGAGCTCCTGGATCCTGGTGTAGATGTTGAGGATGATGGAGCGATCGATGGAACAGATTCTTGATAATTTATTATATTATGATATATAAATATTTATTATGATATTGATGACGATAAAATAAAGATTGCAATGTAAAATGTATTTTCATCGAAATGAAGTTCTCCCTTGATAATAATTGAGCTAGTGTAGTCCTCCCGCGAAGGGCCGCTTCAAGTGTAGAGCCCGCGCCGCGACTGAAGTTCTTTCGTTGTGGCGCTAGTATCAATGTATCAAGATGGATATAAATAGCGTGTTTGTTAGTTTACTTTAGTCGTGGGCGAGTACTCTACTTGTTTCACGTGGTGCCGTCACAGTGACAGTGACAAAGCCCTACGCTAAGCATAATTGAACCGCGTTGAGGTGGTGGAGGGCAGCTCGGGCCACTAGTCGGCTACCTCTTGTAGTAAGAAAATTTAGTTCTAAAATGTTGCCACACTCCTGTAAGAATGACACTAAAATATATTTGAACTACGCCCCTAGACATGTTCCGAAGATCTTGAGTGGGGATACAACCGATCTTGTATTCAGGGAAAACCACCAAATATTCTAGCAAGTAGTATATGTATAACATGTCACGCTACTGCTAAGGTATACAAATAGGTACATTCTTGAGTGAAATAAAACTCAATTTAAAACGACAAAATGCAGTTTATTTAGATTATAAAACATAAACAGTACTTAATAATACTATAACTACGAGACGCGGTGCTATGTACCTACAGTGTACCTACGTCCCACCGCCTCGCGCCGACCGCCTGATTTCCATTCATAAGAATCAACAAAAATAATAAAATCCTCACGATTTAACCGTGCCTTTGGTGGCCTGAGCACACAGAACTCGCAGAATCGAACCGACTCTAGTGATAAGCGAGTTCATTATGAAAATAAGCTAAAATAAATTTGTACTATGTAACGAGGGCTGGTGCGGCGCCGGCGGTATGTAATGTCTTCTCTGTACCCGCCCCGTGTTCACATCACATTAACAAACTTATAGTAGGTATAGGTACCTGACTAACTTGGGACTTCAAAACACTTTTAATGGACATATGTTTTGTTGTACAAGCTAACACTGGGTAGAAACTTTTAGAACATACCGGGTGAGTTTTGTCGAGGGCCCTCTGAGGAGAAAATCTAAACGGCTATAGTTATGGAAAAATGTTAGGAGTTACGGGCTCGATTTTGATAAAATTAAGAACTGCATTTAAAAAAAAAAGTTTAATTTTTCGAGAGAATTGTATTTTTTTTTTGGATGCTTTATCTGATAACAAACAAATACTCCAAAATAACTATAAGTCTAATGTAGCTGGAAAAAAAACTAAATTTTAGTTTTCATACAAAATTTTGCCTACAAAATGTATAGTTTGCCTTGCCTTGCCGCGATACATTTTTTATGAAAACCAAAATGATGGATTTTTAATTGTTCCAATAGGCACATAGTTTTACTTCAAAGTGTTTTTTTGTAATCGGACAAAGCATCTAAAAATGCCAAAAAACGAAAATTTTCTTTATACATTTTGTATGAAAATTAAATTTAGGGTTTTTTACTTTCCAGCAACATCAGACCCATAGTTAGTTATAAGTTTAGAGCATTTGTTTTGGTAGAGCATCCAAAAATGCTAAAAAAATAAAAAACTATTTTTTTTCAATGCAGTTCTTAATTTTATCAAAATCGAGCCCGTGCCTCCTAACAAAATTTTTCCATAAGTCAAAGTCAAAGTCAAAGTCAAAAAGCATTTATTCAGTAGGACCGCTGGGATCACTTTGAAATAACTATAGCCGTTCAGATTTTCCCCTCGGAGGGCCCTCGACAAAGCTCACCTGTATATGTTTTGGGGATATACTCGTATATAATACCGCGCCGCTTGCTGTTCCTTACACTAGTGTCTTTTGTGAGCACAAACTATATCGAGACGAGCCGAGCCGTCGTGGAATACTAGAGCCGATATCCTTTAAGCGTGGAATATGTGCTCAAATAATTATATCGATGCCAGTCCTGGCGCCGGCTCGGCGAAAAAATAATAAAATTAACCTAAATTGCCCTTATCACAATATGGCGGTACTCTCATACAACTAGCAGCGCGAAGTCTGCGGGACACAACGAGCCTCCGCCGTCTGTCGGGCGCAGAGCACAGTGCACAGTACACAGTGCACAGTACACAGTACACAGAGAACGACACGTGACGTGTGACGTGACTCCGAACAATAGGACGTCTATCAACACAATTATCAACGGATTCATCAACAGAATCTCAGCATTATTGAAACACGGTAAATATTTACGCAGTTTCGTCTGTATGCAGCATGTTAATACAAATTTAATTCCATTTTACACTAAAGTTCCGCTCGATAGACGGCTAGCTCGCTCGCGGTGGATGCAAACAGTGTTCGTGCCTGCGTACATACATACATACATACATACACGCCTATAGAAGCTCCATCGGTGAACCAGCTCAGCGATTCATACTTCAGCGGAGCATCCGCGATGAAACCGTTCCGTGGAATTGATCCAAAACTGACGGTTCCTGCGATCGGCCGGTCGAAGGCGCGTTCCGCTGAAGTCTGAATCGCTTTGCAGATGTGGGTACATGCAAATGGGAACTAATCGGAGAACGCGGAATGTATTCAATTACATTAAAATGCAAATACTAAGGCAGGTCGCTAACAGCAAAGTCGAGGCGGGAGTCGAAGCGGGGTCGGGGCGGGGTCGAGGCGGGGTCGGGGCGGGGTCCGGGCGCGGGCGAAGTTGACGTGTGCTGAGCGTCGATGCGGCGGGGTTTATTGTCTTGTTTCATTCATTCAACATTCAACATGTCATCTTCGAAAGATGAGTAGAAAGAGGTGGTTAGCAGGCGCCCGCGTCCTCGCCTCGACTCTTTGACTTTTGTTTGTTTTTACTTTTTTCAACGAGATTTGCGCCCCCGCCGCTTTCGTTTCCGTTAGCGACACACCTTAGTTATCCTAAGAGATAAAATTACTTATCTAGGTGTATAATTTAAAGTAAATACTTTAAGGCCGATACATATATACAGAAAGAGCGGCGGCGCCACGTGCGGACAGTGAGGCCGTCATGTTTGATGAAATGCCGGCCGCGTGTGTCGTGTGTTGTGTGTCGTGTGTCGTGTGTTGTGTGTTGTGGCATTTCAACTTCCAAGATGTGTTGACGCCTGCGGCCGAGCGCGCGGACATCATATTTGCTCGTATACAAGGTGGACACTTGGAAAGGGCACGAACAGAACGTCGTCAGTTCCGCTTGAACTGTATCCGGTGCGTGGAGAGCGCAGCGAGCCAGCTCGCGTGCGGGTCGCTGCGCTCGCAGGACGGCTCTCAGTGGAACGCTCATCGCATCGATGATCACTTGATCACGCTTCCTTTGCATATGATATCTACATTCAGACCTGGTTCGGATCCGGGAATCATCCGGCGGCCGTGAAATAGCAATGTCCGCTTTAAATTCAAAACTTTGTAAAGGTATCTAAAAATATTCTCTTCATAAAATGTTAAGCGGGAAGCGCGCGCTGTGGTTGAGGTAGTTAGACATCGGGGGGGCTGGGGGGGGCTGAGGGGGCTGTGGGGGGGGCTCACACCGCGCCAGCCTCCGCGGACAGCGCCTCGTCAGCCTCCTGCAAACAAACACAATCAATGAAAACGACAAACAAACATAGACCGAATGTAGTGCCCCGGGGGACTTCAACAAAATGTAGCTGTGAAACTAGTCAAAACTGAGGTTTAAACCTCGTTTAAGTGACATGATATTTTGTAAATTCAACTCTAACTTCATACTTTATAATTTGTCGGATATATCTTCAGCGGATAAAAGTCTGTACTTTTTTTTTTTTTTTTTTTTTTTATTAGGTTCTCAAAACTGGCTGTTACACTTTGGGAAGTTTTCGTTACAATTTTAGAGATAACTTAGGCTAGTGTACGACCTTCTCGATGAGAACACAGCATACATTTAGATAATTATAACTAGTTGACGAAAATGGAGATATTTGAACAAATAACATAAAAAGAAAAAATACAATATTAACTTAAACCTAAACAAAAGTTGTCAAGGCCTAACTATATTTTGAGCTACCTATTAGTTTCTTCCAAACAGTCTCTTAATAGAAGAAACTGTGGAAAAGAAAATATCAATTTCATGGCATTTATATCATAATAAAACGCACACATACGGTACATTGGTGAGTGCTGAGCGTAGTTAGTGTGACATAGAGGAAGATAAAACGTTTTTCTATTATGAAGACTTACAGTGATTTTATAAAGAGTCTCAAGAGAGTCTAAGTATACATACAATGCGTGAAATTTTTCACATTTTTATTTTTTATTTATTTAAATATTTATTTATTTACTAATATTATAAAGAGGAAACATTTGTTTGTTTGTTTGTTTGTTTGAATTGAATAGGCTCCGAAACTACTGGACAGATTTGAAAAATTCTTTCACCATTAGAATCCTACATTATCTCTGATGAACATAGGCTATAAATTATTTTCAAAAAAATTAGAGATCCTTATGAAAATTGCAATAATGTAACCAAAGGTGTAAAAATTTTGAACATAAAATTCATTATATCGCGTGCGCTGCGAAAACTATTGATGATAGAACAAAAAAATGTTCTACAATATTAAAGAACGTATCAATATCTACAAAAAAATCAGCGATAGCATATGTCCAACTATTGTGGTTGTGTCAGAATAACAACTTTTATAATTTAAAAAGTGAATAAAAATGCCGACCAAAAGCAGACCACGTTATTCTTATTTTGGTATTTATTCTTATCAAAATAAATTCCTTCGTAGTAAAGGTTGTTTCAGTAGCCGTCGATTACTTTTTGAATGATTGAAATCGGACATTTTATTCAAAAGTTATCATGAGTTTAAAAATGTAAGATACATCGCGACCACAGAATAAATATCAGTTAGTACGGTAGGACAGGTGTCTGGGATTTTTAACACAGGTAACGGGATATTAACCATGATTATTACCATAGATACTATTGATTATGGCGTATGCAACTGCGCCGAAATATCGGGAAACTCAAAAAACATTAAATCATGGTAAATATCCCGTTAACTGTTTTAAAAATGTTGAAAACCATGATAGTTTGAAAAGTGTCTGGGAACTATGGAATGGGAGAGGAGAGTGGTAATATATCAATGAAATATACATATATATATATGTATATGGGAGGTAGGGGAGCATTGGGCCTTACCTTAGACCTTACCTACATATTAACCTCTACTTTAAAGGATCATACCGGGCCGCCATATTGTTATTAAATTTTTGTTAAATACTACCTATAATAAACCCGTGCGAAGCCGGGGCGGACAGCTAGTTTCAAAATAAACCTATAGTTTCCTAAGCAAAAGCAAGCTGCCCTCAATGTTGTAAAATTTTGACACAACCTGTATAATCACCTTGGCGAGCGCCGCATCATCGGTCCCAGGAGCCTCAGAGTCCGGTCGATGGTTTTCAAACCGTTTGTCGCTCTCGACAGGAGCCTCGCTCTCGGGCGGGCCGGGCGGGCCGGGCGGGCCGAGCTCGCCGGGGCCGGGCGGGCCGAGCGCGGCGGCCGGCCTGCTTGCCGAGCGCAGCGCCGTCCACTCGCCGGCCGGCTCGCTCAGGCATTCGGCACACGCCAGGAACTCCTGATACATGCGATGCATCACTTATTTCAAACTGACAGTTTCAATCATTCTACCGGGTCAGACATAATTAATCCAAATTTACTTCTTTACCTACTTTTGAGGCGATGTATGTACCGATAAAGTTCAGAGCCTACTTGAATCGGCGGCATCCACAGCGTTATCAGAGCGAGTCGAGAGATCTTTCGGTGGGACGTATCGGACGCGCAGGATCCGTTTCCTGAACACCCCATCTGCCCATCCGCTCAGGTCTCGCAGCGGCAAACCACGTTCCGACCTCTGAGCCCGTTCAAGGTCCGAGAGCTAGAGGTGAAGGAGCGTACCTTCCCGTCGAAACCTCCGACGGCGTACAGCGTGTCCTTCAGCACGGCGAGCCCTGCAGCGGCGCGCGCGCGGCGCAGCGGCGGTCCGGCGCGCCAGCCGCCCTCCTCGCCCTCGCCCTCCCCCTCGCCCCCCTCCAGCCAGTCGGTGCGGCGCAGCGAGTTGGCGCCGTCCGAGCCGCCCGCGCACACGAGCCGGTCGCGCCACGCGCACGCGCCCATCGAGCGCCGCGCGGTCGGCAGCGCGGGCGCCGACAGCCAGGCGGCCGGCTCCGCCAGCGGCAGCCGCTCGGCGGACGCGAGGCAGTGCCACGCGTCGCAGCCGCCCAGCAGCCACACGGCGCCGCGCCACACGCACGCGGCCGCCTGCGCGCGCGCCGCCATCGGCGCCGGCGCCTCGCTCCACGCGTCCGCCTGGAACGTGCGACGTGTCGGCGGGAGATCGCAGAGACGACTCGGACGGCTCCGCGATCGGAACGATCCGTCTCGTCGATGACGTTCATGAGTTCTATCGCGCTGACGGCTCGCTTCGCACGGATCCGGAGCGAGATCACCGCGTCGGTCGAACGGAGCGATCGAAACGCAGAGATGATATCCGCCGCGATCCGAGCGACGCTCGAGAGGAACGATCGGCGTACCTCGGGATCGTACCGCCAGGCGCGGCGCAGGTAGGCCCCGCCGGCCCAGCCGCCCGCCACGTACAGCAGGCCGCGCGCCGCGTCCGCCGCCGCCGCCGCGTGCGACAGCGCCAGCGGCAGGCGCGCGCGCGCCGCCCAGCCGCCCGCCGCGCTGTACGCCTCCACCGAGTCCAGCTCCGCGTGGCCGTCGCTCCCGCCGACCGCGTACATGGTGTCGCGCAGCACCGCGACCGGGAAGCGCGCGCGCTCGCGGCGCATGTCCGGCGCGGGCAGCCAGGCGTCCAGCTCCGGCGAGTACGTCTCGGCCGAGCGCAGCACGCGCGCGCGGTCGTACCCGCCGCACGCCAGCAGCCGCGCGCCCAGCGCCGCCGCGCCCAGCGCCGCGCGCCCGCCCGCCAGCGTCGCGGGGCGCGCGCCGCCCGCCGCCGGCTCGCCCGCGCCGCCGCCGGGCGCGCGCCGCGCCGCCACCGCCAGCAGCGCGCCGCGCAGAGCGAGCAGCGCGCGCGTGCCGCCGCCGCCGGCCCGGCGCGCCGCCAGCACGGCGCACGCGGCGTCCGGCGCGCGCTGGCCGAGCTGCAGCGCGGGCAGCGCGCGCGGCGCGGGCCCGGGCGGCGCGGCGGGCGCGGCCCGACGGCGCGCCTGCTCGCGCCGGTACGCCTGCAGCTCGGGCGCGTCGCCGGGCGCGGTCGGCAGCTCGCCGCAGTCGCGCAGCGCGCCGCGCGCGTCCACGAACACGAGGTGCGTCCGCGAACACAGCTCCGTCAGCTGCGCACACGCACACATCACGCTCGATCATCGCTTTACAGATTCAAAAGAAATATCAAGTTTACTGTAGGTGTTTATTTACATTCCGGGAGGTTGGGTCTCTCATCTGGTAGTTTTTGAACCGCATCGCGATCTCATCATATGACAGAATCGAATACTCATCACTATGTGACGGTAACGCTTATCGTATTCTCGCTCGTATCATCGATGCTGATACCTGCTGGAGTGCGAGCGAGAGAACGTTATCAGCGCTGCCGTTTCTTTAAAGAACCGGGTTGCGCAAGATCGAGATGAAGTTCGAACACTGCCAGGAGATGAAAGATCATCATAACTCTACGGATCGGCGAAAAGATAGTTCTTCCGACGACGTTCGTCCGAAAGGATACAACGTTGAACATCGAACGACACGCACATCGAGCGTCGCGGGCTGTTCGAGCAGCCAGGCGAGCACCGCGTCGGCCATCGCGAGCGGCTCCTCCGCGCCGCGCGCCGCGCCGCTCTCGCGCAGCACCTCCACGCGCAGCTGCGGCAGCACGCCCAGCGCGCCGCACGAGCACACCTTCTCGAACTGTAACACCGGCCGGGTCAGTCGGCGGTCGGGGACGGACGGGGGCGGGCGGGCGCGGAGCGCGCGCACTCACGTTGTCCGCGATGTACGAGTCGAGCGCGTGCAGCTGCGCGGGCTCGAGGCCGGGCAGCGCGCGCAGCGGCAGGCAGGCGGCGGGACGCAGCCGGCGCAGCAGCCGCTCGGCGAGGTGCCGGCGCGCCGGCTCCACGCGCAGCCGCCACGCCGCCAGGTACAGCTTGTGCGCGGCCGCCTCCGAGCGCACCGCCAGCCGCCCGCTGTACGCGTACTCGACCAGAGCCCGCAGCGCCTGCGCGTCCACGTGCGGCACGCGATAGGGCGCGCCGGCGGGCGCGTCCGCCAGCGCCTCCAGCAGGTACGGCGAGGCGGCCGCCAGCACGGCGCGGTGCGCGGCCACCTCCTCGCCGCCGGCCAGCAGCAGCACGTCGTGGTGCTGGCGCGACTTGCGCAGCGCGTTGAGCGCGGCGAGCGCGCGCGCCGGCGCCTCGGCGTCCCGCAGAGACAGGTCCTCCGCCTCCGCCTCCGCCTCTCCCTCGCTGCCCTCCGAGTCGCCGCCCTCTGCGGACGCACGATACCCGTCACTTCGACGTGCAGCAGGTCCAGCTGGAAGCGTTCAACTGGACGCCGCGGTGCACGCCTGTTGAAACGCGGTCGACGCGTGCGAATCCTACTGGTTTGGTTATTCGCGATGTTTCTGCCGTTTGAAGCCCATATCACAGCGGATAGTTGAAGCTCTTCTGAAAACTCTATTATCGATGACGAGATATGGAGGTAAGTTAACTAGAACCCATAACTTTTGAATCGAAAGTGGAATCACTGACCCGCTCCACCAACGCAGACAGCTGACATGACAACGAACTGATATCATATTCGGCCGCTATCTCGGCCATATCACATTAGAATTCGAATTTCAAAAGTTTTCATTTAAGGACGAATATACAATTTGATAGATGCCAGTTTAGGCCTGCACACAATAACAAAACACTTACGCACACTTTGAAGCCGCATCCCCGTTCGATTATTAGTTGAACGAGCTAATTTTGATACTTGAATGTTTTGTACGTACCTAAAGTAAAAAATAAAGTAAGGTAGATGGTGTGCTATAAAACAATTAAAATATTAGGTAGGTAGGTTAGGTGTATCTTTATTATTACGCATATTATTAAGTTGCAGGATCCAGCATACCTATAGCATTTTCAATTTACTTATTCAATATTTAATCTCAAATATCTTAGGAAATCTATCATTTAGGTGATCTTATCCCGCAATACTTTTGGAACGAAGTTCCTTTTCGGACGGTATCGAGGATGGGGGCTAGAAGAAAAAAAGCGTTAGATTTACCATCACGACACATACATAATAGGTCAAAAGATCACAGTGCGAAGTGAGCAGCCGCAAAGCAGTCCATAGATTGTTACATTTTGAGTACAGAGCAGCGTTTCTAGGATTTTAATAAATGGCAATAATTTAATTGACAAATGTCAAAGTTGAAACTACAATCCAACGAGGTTCCAACCGAGTGTTCAACGTAACTCACGTACTTTTTCATAGCGCTTACGACGTTTTGGTCGCTAGAATAGTATACTCGTAATTTACTAACAAGCTATACCACAGAATTCCATAGTTCCCAGACACTTTGTACCGTACTGACTGATATTTATTCTGTGGTCGCGGTGCATCTTACATTTTAACTCATGATATTATTATATTTTGAATAAAAAGCCCGATTTAAATCATTCAAAAAGTAATCTACGGGTTCTGAAACGGCCTTTACTATGAAGAAATTAATTTGGATAAGAAAAAATAACTACGTGGTCTGACTTTGGTCGGCATTTTTATTCACTTTTTAAATTATAGAATATGTTGTTATACTGGCACAACCACAATAGTTGGACATATTTTTTTTGTAGGTATTGATATTTTCTTTAATGTTGTTGATAGAACAAGAACATTTTCTTGTTCTATCATGAATAGTTTTCGTGGAACACGCAATATCGCACCTCCGATTAAAAAAAAAATACAGATTTTTTTTACACGTTGGGTTACATTTTGCAATTTTCATAAAGATCTCTAATTTTTTCTTAAATAAATTATAGCTTATGTTCATCAGGGATAATGTAGGATTCTAATGGCGAAATAATTTTTCAAATCGGTTCAGAAGTTTTGGAGCCTATTCATTTCAAACAAACAAACAAACCTTTTCTCTTTATAATATGAGTGTAGAAATGTGTTTTTAAATCGACTGTCATGAGGAACGAGTAAAAATCATAATATTTGAATACTTTTACTTCAGAAATTATAACAAAAAAAGTACGTGAGTGTCGTGGAACACTTGGTTGGAACGAAGTTTCAACTTTGACATTGTCGTTTGAAAATTTTTAAAATTTTGTAATTTTACGCACCTTTTGCATAACTTTGCGCACTCTGCGCATCTATTTTATGTCGTGCAGCACTGCGCACAACTTTGCGCACCTTTTCCACAACTTTGCGCACCTTTTGCACCACTTTGCGCACTCTGCGCATCTATTTTATTTCGTGCAACATTGCGCACAACTTTGCGCACCTTTTGCACAACTTTGCGCACCTTTTACACAACTTTGCGCACCTTTTGCACCACTCTGCGCATCAATTTTATTTCGTGCAACATTGCGCACAACTTTGCGCACCTTTTGCACAACTTTGCGCACCTTTTGCACCACTTTGCGCACTCTGCGCATCTATTTTATTTCGTGCAGCACTGCGCACAACTTTGCGCACCTTTTGCACCACTTAGTCGCACTCTGCGCATCTATTTTATTTCGTGCAGCACTGCGCACAACTTTGCGCACCTTTTGCACAATTTTGCGCACCTTTTGCACCACTTTGCGCACTCTGCGCATGAATTTTTTTTTGTGCAGCACTTTGCGCACAACTTTGCTCTTTTTGGGCACAACTTTGCGCTTTTTGGGCACAACTTTGCCCACTTTGCACCTTTGCGCACTATGCGGACTTTGTGCCCTATACACACAACTTTGCGCACCATTTTAGGCCTTTTGCGGACTTTGCGCACTTTGCACACTACTTTATGCACTTTGCACACTACTTTGCGCAGTGCTTTGCGCACCTTTACTCGATGTCAGAACTTTGCACACTTTGAAAACTTTTTACTACTTGTGGTTCTGTGAGAGCAGTAGACCTCGCTCCAAAAAAATTACGAAGAAAGTAAGTACCTATCTACAAAACTAAAAAATATTTTTTTTGAAAAAATATTTTCAATAGGTCCAAGCTTTTTATAGGTGAGAGAGATGAGCTGATTCATATGAGCCCAAACACGGATAAGTATTACTATTATCCATATAATAAGTTCCATTAAACAGCTCCTGGCTCCATCATTAAAACATTTCCTGTTACCATTCTTTCAAATTGTACAAGTAACTTGACCGATTTACAGAGCTTTAATTAAATCGGCCTATTTTCTGAGGAGTTCTGTGGAACAGCTCCTGAGTTCACCATCAGATCAGCTCGTTGTCACCATATTTTAAAATTGTAGATGATACTTGATCGACAAACCGAGTTTCAACTCAATCGGCCTATTTTCTGAGGAGTTCCGTTGAACAGCTCCTGATTCCATCATCAGATCAGCTCGTTGTCACCATATTTTAAAATTGTAGATGATACTTGATCTACAAATCGAGTTTCAACTCAATCGGCTTAATTTTTGAGGAGTTCCGTGGAACTGCTCATGACTCCATCATCAGATCAGCTCGCTGTCATCATAAATTATTGCATCATCTCCAAGGACTCATAGGTGTACCAAAATTCAGCTCTATCGGAAGCCGGGAAGTGGGCCAAATTAAGCTTGTAAAATTGAACTCGGACAAACATACATACATACAAACTTACGGACATACAAACATTGCAAGTTAATAAAAAGCTTTTAAAATGCGATTTATAGGCGAGAACAGACAGACGGTCAAAAGCATTTTTTGCCAAACTCGAACGGAAGGCACTTCGCTCGCTTCGCTCGCTCGGTCAAATAAGCGCGCACCTATTATAACTGCTGACGATTTTCACGTGACGGAAAAAAAAAATTGAAAAAAATTTTTTTTCGTCAACCTATTACCTACGAGTATCATCAGCTGTATCGTCCGAAACCAAAAGTATCAATTTTTTCCAGTCACAGTATTCGTATTCATACAGAATTTTAGATAGAACCTTGTCGAACTAAAAAATTGAAAAATGCGATACACCCGTCCTTCCATAAGCACGTTTGACGTGCATCTGAACCGTCTGAGCTCGGATTCAGATTTATATGGCAAATTGTGATTGCGCACGCCATAGAAAATGTATGGAGAGAAATCGTACTGTTTTTTGTACATTTTAATGTACTCATAAATAAAAAACTAATTGATTTGGGATAAAAATAATTAGCAAGACGCTTAGAGGACTATATAAGCTAAAATTTTCTATAATATTTTTGTCAAAATTTACTGCATCTTTGGCTATTTTTGTTCCGATTCGGACCCCATTTTTCGTCATTTTTAGCGATTCTTGCGTTATTAAAAGCTTTTTTTTGTGGAATTTTTGTATGGGACTACCCAGTTTTTTTCACCCCGTGTAGATGAATACTTTAACTTTAATTTTGTACCACAATTTTACTACAGCTGTGGTTCCTGGCTCTGCAAATGGTACCGAAAAACCATCAAATTTTGTATATTCACCCTTAAGCTATCATAACAGATTGACCGATATCGTTGGGTGACGACACTAAGAATTATACTTGCGTTATAATATTCTATTAAGTTGCAAATATTCCATTTACATTTGATTCTTTCTTAATATTTATAACAAATTTTCGGACGAAGTTTACGTTACAAAATACTTTACTTACTACCACGGACCACGGGAAGGAATTTGTGATGTCTGCGCTTACTACATATTTTAACGATCCCACTCATATAATAAAGCTGAAAGTTTGTGAGTTTGTTTGGATGTTTGGATGTTTGTGTAAGGATCATGCTCAAACGACAAAACAGTTTACAATGAAATTTGGTGAGGTGAAAGGTATAACTGCCTGCAGAATATCATATAGGCTACTTTTTATCCCCAAAAATCGTTCCTGAATCCAAAAAATATGTAAAAGGACAACGGGAATATGCATGAAAACTTTAGCAGTACTCTGTTTGACACCAAGAGCACTGCTCTAAGGTTGCCATGACAACCAATAACTTTTGAATTTTCAAAATAGCAATGTCATTTCGTTCTACTGTGCTTTGCACAATTTTTATTACTTTAATTTTAAAAGACTGTTTGTGGGGTGGGGTTGTGATGCCTAAATATTTAATTTTTAATAAACAGCGAAACACGTTTTTACTATTTTTTCAAATAGATGGGTACTTATTTATATTTATCAAAGACAGCAAATCCAAAAATGAATTCAGTGTTTTCATGGATTGGATTGGAACAAGATAGTTCCATCTCTAAAGTTTGTATGACGAAACAATGCGCAGACGAAGTCGCGCCCGGGGCCACCAGTACTTACTACGTAAATAAATCATCAAGTGATGTGTAAGACACAACGATCATTCTTACAAACAAGACATACATAATTATTATAAGATGCGATGAGTATCTCTCTGCTGTAAAGTGACTAATCAATATATTTCCTTGAGTTAAGGTCCAAAGTAGTTAAAAGTAAACAGATAATAAAATAAGACGTGAGTAAAAGTTTACCCTTTCTCGGTAACGTAGGATCTAGGAGCAAACTGATTTAAGTAGGTATACCAAAGCAAACTGATTTAAGTATACCAAAGTAAGTCATAAGTGTCTTTCTTTGGTCCCCACATCCCTAAGTATATCCCATTTAAATTCCAATTTGTAGGTCAATGCTACAAAGCCAGAGCCTATACGTAGAATCGAGTTCTCGATTGCGTTCCTCGTAATTCATAATTATTTATATTTATGTTGGGTAAGTTATATTGTACCGCGGCGTTTGTATGAAGCTATAAGTCGAGTGTCCGGGGTGTGGCTAGTAGCATTACCATGCCAGCCAGTTATGCCGTCCCAAGGTTAGCGAAGTTAGCAAAGCATCCTATAATATGCTGTCATGTCAGGCCGCCAGTAGGTCGGTGCTATTTCAGGCGTGTTCGAGTTTCTTCGGATTTGTTAGTTTTAGACGACTTCGAGTCGCGGTATCTGGTCTAATAGCGCGGTTAGTAGTTAGTAGGAATGATGCAGAGTTATGGTTCGTTGCGCAATACTGGTCTTGCTGCAGTTTTTTTGCTTGTTGGTAGTGAAGGTGAGTGAAGTACTAGTCTAGAATGAACCGCGCGCCGGCCGTGACGCCCGTGACCGCTGCACTCTGCAGAGCCGCGCCTGCTACGAGCCCAGCGACAAGCGGACCCATTCTGACATCTTCCAGAAATAAATGTTACATATCCATAAGTAGGTCCTACCTTAGAAACGAAAAGTTGATTGACTGACAATTCGTTTTTTACCTACGAGTAACTACAACAATATATTTTTTTAATAAAAAATATATATTTTATTGTAATGTGCCCAATGATCTTAACCCTTTCAGACCTGAATTATTTTTAAACTAAAATAACACAACACAGATAAAAACTCTAACTCATAGAACAGCTAACATTTATCATATAATATACAGGTACCTAGTGAGCAAATACTAGCACGGCATGGCTAAAAGAGCTAGACGGATGGTCTACGGCAGCTGACTGTACCCACCTACCTAACCATGATCGCTGATAGCCACTGTACGGTTCCTGTTTTTAGATCAATGATGCGACTGTTCCGCTAGCACAGAGCACTTCTTGGCTCACCACTCATTGACTATCATTGAATATGTACCTACTCGAATGACCGCTGAGTTCTCGTTGTGATGAGCAATTGAACAGATTCTAGCGAACGGCGCGGCGCGCGGGCCTGCCGGGCCCGCATTGACAACTTGGTAGCGAGCGTTGAAGCCGGATCAATTGATACTAACTAGGTACCTACCTAGACCTACCCGTGTAGTGTAGGTAATTAGGTATCTACTCATGTAGGTATCGTATTTGAAACGGGTCACTATCTTCTTCGACAATTTAGTAGGTATCTCTTTACAAGTAGGTATCTACAGCTACACTAGTTAGGTACATTAAGCTGCTTACTTGAATTTTAAGAAGTAGAGGTACTGATGTGATAGTGTGTAAGTATGCACGTAAAGTATACGTTAAATCTTCCTAAAGATAGGTTTATATTAATGAACCTACCCAGTAAGTAGCTACCTGTCTAAATAGCTCGATACTCAACAATTGATGAGCTCTTTGCTGTGGTTTGCTAAGAGACTGAGTCGACTGGCTGGGGTCAGTAATTCAATATTTAGACGTCACCCACGACCGCGGCCGTGAAGGCCGATACATTCGTGGCGTCACCGACTAGGCTCTGTAGGTACCTAGTTCACAATTAAATCTAATTGCTCCCACTTACTGTAAAACACAAGTCTTTTAACAAAATTTAAATGTGTCATGTTCACAGAGCCTCTTTGAGGCGCACTTATAATCCATTACCACACTGGTTTGAAAGAAGTAGTAACTAGTGAGTTGACTCGGCCAGAAGAACTAGGTAAATGCAGTACCTACCTACCTAGTACACATAACATATGATTGTTAAAAGTTTTCGCTTATTCAAAAGACACAAAATAAATAAGTGCCTGAATTACATAACTAATTTTGATTTAATCTCTACCTACACCACTCAGGGATACTGTGGATTTCCATCCATGAAACATTTGTCAAATCCTGATGAATTGTTTCAGGTATTTCCTCCTGCATACAAAATCTTCCTCTTTTACTATTCATTTTAACTTATATAGGTTGTTGTGTTGAATTATTTATTGACCTTTTGAGCTGGATAACCTTAGACTGAGCCTGTGAGTATACAAAGAGCTTAAACACCTCTAACATCAAGGCGGACATAAAACATAATTCATTCTTCGGTATAAGTATTATAATCAAAATACCAAGCCAACTTCAAACTTTATAGTAGTACTATTTATTTAATCACAACAGCAGATAACACATCGGTTGATAACTGTGGTACTTATCTAAAATGAAAATGATCAAGCCATAGAGGTGAATGCATGATTTTTTTTTATGAAATCTGTCTTTCAAATCAAATTTATTTACTTATGGGCATTTTATGGGATCTCAACATTATAATACTAGCTTCTGCGCGCAGCTTCGCTCGTGTGGTACCAACATTTTGAATAGCCTATATGCTATTCCTGGTCACTGTCTACATCTATTCCATGTTTCATCTAAATCGGTTCACTGGTTAAGGCATGATTGAAACACAAACATACTTAAACATCTAAACAATCTCACAAACTTTCAGCTTTATTTTATGTCAGAATGTCATCATGAACTAAAACCACATCACCAGAACCTGTATGACAACACCATTTAGCCCCATCAATGACACACATCAGTATTGAATGTAGGTTGTTGAAGTAGCAACTTGGGACAGACCACATCAATCACTCATTACACACAGGTAGCAGGCGGTCAATAGATTAATAACAACAAATTACATTGTCATCTGTTAACCTTGGCTAGATCTAAGGCCATTATGTATCTAATGCTACTAATCTAATATAGAATATAAGTAGGTACTAATTGAACAATCCAGGCCTTTATTCATTTAGAGTAATACTAATATAAATGACGCAAATTACTTAAGAATTTTAGATCTTAGTAAAGTTGTTGAGTAATTTTAATTAAATGATCTATCTAAAGTATCTAATGACCCTACCAACAACATTGAGGGTGCGAGGCAGGGGCAAGGACTCACCGTCGCCGTTGGTATAGTGGTCGAGCGGTTTCATGTCTGCAGAGTGGGGCTCGGGGCTCGGGGCTCGGAGCGGGAGCCTGCAACAGTGGCGGAGTGAGCACTGACCGGATCACGGGCACGTGCCGGCAAGGCCACGGCGCACATCGCTCACATGGCGACCCACCTGCTGCGCTGTGCCGCTCTCACAAGCGGCGCATGCCTCGTCTGACACCACAGCAGCTCTAGCTCTCCGGGATCGCCACCGAATCCAAACCGAACAGAATTCGATCAAGCCACCCCGCCCGCAAGCACTTTAACAACACATGAACAACACACGTCGGTCTTGTTTTTATTTTGACAATGATGTGATTGATTTGGCTGGCTGATAGCTGTTGACGGTTGACGGTTTACTGACGGTACCTTGACCTCTGACTTGTGCTGTGACGTTTCATATCTGTGGAAACTGACTTTGACATTACACCGTGAAAAGCTGTTCGCTAATTCCATGCTAATTCTTTAGTTTATATCATAGAGATGTTTAAATAAACTAATTAGGGACTTCTCTCGCCATTTTTGAAGGAGCTAGTGGCTCTGCTATTTTATTTGGTTTTCTTAGGCATTTTACTAATGAAGCCTTGGATACGTAACAGGAGATTTGACAAATAGAATGGGGGAGTATTCAAGAAGATTTCTCATTTGACGAAAGATTTCCGTTGGAGTTTTGTAATGACAAGCCGCCATGTTTTTTCAAAACCAAATTGACATGACTTGACAAGTCAAGTCATGTCAAGTCAAGACTTGACATAACATGAATACCAAACTATGGAAAAAAGAACATTCTATACGAAGGTGCAAAACTGTACAACAAACTACCCAAAAATATTAAAGAAATTAATTCGAAATCCTGTTTTAAACGTTTGCTAAAATGCCACTTTTCAAAGGATTTTTCATTGATTGACAATGATTGAATAAGAGTCACCTCACTATGGCATAGGCCTTAGTAAACATTATGCAGTGACAAAACGCGGAATGTAGGTACCCGCTGCTCTGGTGTTCACTATGACCGCCTCCTAGTGATGAACCAAAACTACCCACTATGAGTGCAACCTTTTTCTCTTTTTTCGTTTCTGTTTTTATTTTTTATTTTTAATTCTTGGCTAATAGGTACCGATCTATGTTTGGCAGTTGCCAAACATAGATCGATACCTATTACTTACCCACTGTTCTTGAAAATGTTATTAAGTTAAATACTCTATTACCTACTATTTAAGCTACGCTAAACAGCATAAAAATTATACTATATTTAAGTATTTCTCTGTAAGCGAATTGTAAATTCTTTTGAGAAATAAACATCTTAACCGTTACCTATTTAAGATGACGTTACTGATTGGGCGATATAGTCCATCAGCGACAAAGCCCTTTTATTTTTCTTGTAAATAAATAAAAAAAAAAACTTGACATTGGAAGAATTATACTGTTAATACAGTTAGTTGCCATTAATAAAAAGAAGAAGAAGAAGAAGAAACTAATTAGTCAAGTCAGAGTAAACTTTAGTGAAATGAAGGAAACAGAAAAGCATGGAAAGTTTTTTTTATTATGTTATTCGCGAATAACCGCCAGCCAGGCACATGATGACAAGACCGCCGGCGCAGAGTGGCGTGAAAGAGAAGAGGCCTAATTACCCAAAAATTTTCTAAGTCGCTGGCACCATTGTACTAGTTTGAAGGCAAAGACTTTTTCAACATACTTATTACTCTATAAACATACGTTTTTCTCAATTTTAACTTAAAGTATGAACAAAAATAAAGATATTTCGCGAAAACCATTTTTCTCTCAGACTCATAGTTTTCCAGAAATTAAAGATATTAAAATCTTACTGAAACATTTATCGTCGATTTTCTCAAAAACTACAAGTTGGACGAAAAAAAATATACGGCAAAAAAGCTTTATTTTTACGAGATCTATAAGAAAAGTAAATAATAAAGAAAAAAAAAAAAAAGTCCCGGCCGCCTTCTAATCACTGCACACCCTTTCGTATACCCCGACCGTGGGTGTTACCGACTGGTTAGATAGGTGGATAGGTAGATTCGCGAATATCTTGTAGAACCTAAATGTACGAGCTAACGCACATACATGCAAAAACCTTATTTGTAGAAATTACTTTATTTACTTTTAGCATAGCTTGCATTGCCCTAGTTGCAAATAATTATTGTAATGAAAGCAATAAATCAGTGTACCTCCATCACTCGCCGTGTTCGGTTATTTTACTGTCCTCGGACTCACCCCTAGCTATCCCTTAGCAAGTTTACTACAGCTTTTTTAACTGTTAGGGTCTTGCCCCAACACTAAATGTAAGTTTAACCTACAGTTCGCCTACCGCTCAACGGATCTTCGTGAAGTTAGCCGTTTGTCTGCGCAGTGACCGCTTTTTCATACAAAATTGTGTTCTGCGCAGACAAACGGCTAACTTCACGAATCCCTAGATCCGTTGGGCGAATGTAATTGATTGTTTAAAAAAAATGGTTCTACCTACTTAGAAATGAATCTAGTAGCAGATAGTATTGATTTATTTCAATGTTCCTTGAGCGAGTTTGTAAAAGCTGCTCAGTATATTTTGGAATCACGGAAATAAGTATTGATTTTTTTTTTATATTGATTTTTGTAATTTGATTTTATTTTTTCTTACTGGTATGATTTAATTTTTGTTTATATTTTCTGGTTGCTTTGTTATTATTAGTGAATTATTGATGTATGTTATTATTTTATTTGAAGGAATGTTAAATTATATACCTACTCTCTCTATCGTTTTAGGTTATCCTGTAAAGATAGAGTTGATGTTGTAATTAAATAAATAAAAAAATAAAAAAAAATAAAAAAAAATATTGGAATGTACCTACTTACCACGTTACTTGTACTAAGTACCTATACTTACCTACTTTTAGGCTAACCTAAGTTCACATAACCGCGCGGTACCGCACGTAACGACTAACGCCGTTAGTACACCGACGCAATCGCATTCGCATGCGAATGCGAAACCATTGCGAATCAACAAAAATTTTGTCCCGTAGTATGGCAGAGTTTCAAACACGCTCTGTCTCAGTCTAGCACATAGCTAATGAAATAAGTGCGTCCTTGTCGGTACTGTTTCGCATGGTATTGCGAAATTCGTCGTTATACCGACGCAGACGTTTCTTGAGTGGTGTTTCGCATCGCAATGCGAATGCTTCAATCTGTCGATGAGGACAGATTTTCCCACTGTGTCGCAAGTGTAGCCAGCTCCTCAGTTTTTTGGCAGGCTCCTCAGGCTATGGCTTAAGTTCACATGACACGCGCGGTGCCGCGCGGCGGGAGCTTTCACATGACAGCATTGTACGCGAGTCAGTCTGGTATCAACATTGAGGCAATTTGCTTTGTTTGTTCGGGTTGAACAGCGCGGGAACCGCACGGACATCTGAGGCCTGAAGAACTTAAACCGCGCGGTACCGCGCGGTGACACACGGTACAAGATCTTGCGCGCGGGTCGGAGCGCGCCGCGTGGTACCTCGCCGAACCGCGCGCTTATGTGAACGATACAAATAGCCTTTAATTATTTATTATTTAAATACTTTATTGCACAAAAAATCAAAATATTGCACAATTGGCGAACATAATGCCGAAGGCATTCTCTACCTGCTGACCAACGTGTTGTCGGAGAGGTAAATAGGTAACAAACAACATAATAAACCTTAAATTTAACATAACAAAGTTTTTATAATATAATATATATAATATAATTATAAATATATAAATACTTATAGTATAATCGAATTAAATATAATAACTACAAAGAGTCTAGCAATAGTTTCCGAGTCTGCCTCTTGAAGTCTTCTTTTGAGTCAATCATCCTGACATCATTAGGGAGATCGTTCCAAGGTCTCACCGCTTCTACAGAGAAAGATTTATCACGGTAGGAACTAGGAAGAGGTGTGGGCTGGAATTTCGAGGATAAGATTAGTCGAAGATCTTAGCGGTCTATCTATTGTGTGCATCAGCTAAGAAATTGAACCGATTTTTAAGGTATACGGGAGTAGAAGGGTCTTTGAGTAAGTATAGAAAATAACGCGGTCATGTGAACTTACGCCTCAAGCGGTTTATTTCATCATGGCAAGAAACGAATGCAGCGTAGCAGCGATGGGATCGGAACGGCTCGGGACGGGATGGGACGCGACGCGACGCCGCCGCCGACGTAGCGCAGGTGGATGCCGAGGAGGGGCGGGGGCGGGTCGGGCGAGGCTCGGCCGGGGCTCGGCGTGACGGCGCGTGACGTCACCGCGCGGCATCGACCGCGGCGCGCGCCGCGGCGCGGGGCGGCGCGGCGGGCAGTGCGCCTCGCTCGGCCGGCGGCGACGCGCGCCCGACATGTGCGCCGTCCGCTCCGCTCCGCTGCTGCTGCTCGCGCTGCTCGCCTCTCTGCCTCACGCCAACCGTGTCGCGTGAGTGTCCCCAGGCCTCCGCCCCGCGCCGCGCCACGCGCTCAGCTCGCGAGCCTTGTCTCCGCGCGCCCCCGCCGATCGTTAGCTCCGGGCTCGGCTCCGTCCGTTCCGATGCGTCGGATTGTCGAATCGAATAAATTATTCCGTTTGAGAGCGCCACCCCTTTTGCGTTTCTGTCCTGATGCTTTTGTTAAATAATCTCACTAGGAAAACATTTATTAAATGAAAATGTCTGCTCCTAAATAATGTACCTAGTTAGACATCAATACGTAGGCTAGGCTATAATAATAATGTGCCTATAGGCGTAGGAATGTGTATTTTTATAAGTAGGTAGGTACAACCTACATAGGACGGACGACCAAAATCACTGTGTCACAATAATACTTAGCCGCATTCAAATTAAAATTAAAATATGTAGGTAGGTACCTACCTAGCATTTATTTATCTTTGGTCTACCTACCAAAGTAGTAGGTAAAGTCATCTGAGTAGGTATAAGAGATAGGTATGTAGGGAGGTAGGTACCTCGTACGTACTTAATCTTTTATTTTCTCAACGTTTTGAAAACAAATAAGTTACCTAGTTAGGTACCTACCTACAGTACCTACCTAGTAGGTATCACCAAAAAGTTTAACATACGAAATCGCTAACACCTTGTTCTTGATTAGGTACCGGTGCCGGTACGTGCAATCTGTACTTGTGTGAGTCATGTCACTTAGCAGATTACTAGGATGCCTAGGATACTCGTAGACCTAGGCAGAAGGCACCTACATAGAGGTAAGTAGGTAGGTACCTAGGTACTTATCCATGCACAAGCCTCGTGTGGAAACCTTAAAAATACCTAGGTAGGTTACAAACTACACTTTGTGCATGTGCATATGCATTATCAGCCATTGATTCAACTAAACGCCTAGCCATTTCATTAAACGGCGCGCGGCGCTGCGCCGTGATATTCAGCCGTCTGGTTAAATTGAATTGGCTGGCTGGCTGCCTAAGCTATTCATTTACTAGGGCGCTTTAGATAGTTTTATTAGATTTCTGGAGCATCGGGGCGGCTGCTGCCGCGGCACGCTCGCTGCGCTCCCTCGCTTCGCGCATAGTTTTTCACTATCCTAACCTAATAAGAGAGTTCTGATAAAAATGGTACTTTGACCACATTATTCGCCGGGCGTTTTCGTCAGCGCGATCTAGAATTCGCGCCATCTAGTTTTGAAATCGGTACTAATTGCTATAAAACCTTTCAACAATAATGTTATCTCTATTAATTGCCTAATATCATTCAGGCCGCTAGTTGAACGGCACCGTTTAATCAAAATGGCTAGGCGTTTAATTGAACGGTGGGCACGGTGGATTAAACCAGTTGGGTGCGTCAAATGCGTGCTTGTAGAAGGGAAAGCCAGCAGTGATTAACGCAGGTTCGATTCCCCACGAGCGCTTTTAAGTAGGTTTTTTGGGTTGGTTGAATACACTACCGATCTAATGGCGTCTATTCGGTTGTTCTCCCTACTAAACGAAAATGTAAGTGTAACAAACGTGATATTTTTGCCGTTTTTATAGATAATGGTACGAACGCGAAGGTTAGCCAATTACCATGCGAGTGGTTCGAGTTGTTGTGCAGTAGGTAAATACATTGTTGTTGCAGGGGTGTGCAGTAGGTAAATACATTGTTGTTGCAGGGGTGGCGGCGGCGGGGGCGGCGGCGGCATGTTCGGGGATGTCAACATCTCCTCCATCCTGGACTCGTTCAGCATCAGCTACGACAAGAGAGTGAGACCCAACTACGGAGGTCAGTGCCCGGCCGCGCGGCGCCCGCGTCCCCGCTCCCCCCTTCCTTCCCCCTCAGCGCCGCAGCGCCGCAGCCGATACGAACCCTTCTGATATCTGTGTGCCTAATTCTAATGATTTTGCAGGACAGCCCGTCGAAGTGGGGATTACCATGTACGTGCTCTCGATCAGCTCTCTGTCCGAAGTCCAAATGGTATTTAGCATTCATAGTGTCGTTAGCTGGCGCGTCACCCGCACCCCGCCCGCGCCCCGCCCGCGCCCCGCCCCGCCCCCACCCCGCCCCCGGCGCTCGGCCACACTCACTGTGCGCTTGTTGCAGGTCCGCCGGTGGAGGTGGGCGTCACCATGTATGTGCTGTCTATCAGCTCCGTCTCGGAAGTGCTCATGGTACTGCTGGGCTCCTTGCGCTCTCGCTTGTTCGGAGCAGCCCCAGACTCGAGGTTGCGAGCATGTCCGCCTTTGTCGGAGCGATCCGCTTTCTTCTGTGTCTTAGTGATCCTCTCGAATATTCTCTTACGAATGAGGAGCGGTACTTTAGCTATCTTTCAGTGTAATCTATGTGTTGTACCTTCGTGTAACGATGGAGCTCGCAGCTCGCGGATGCGGCTCGCGGGTCGCCCGCCGCTGCGGCTCGCGGGTCGCCCGCCGCTGCGGCTCGCGACTGGCGAGTCCGCAGCTCGACACTTGCACGCAGTCGGGCGCCAGCCGCCTAGCCGCCGGTGCGATGCTATCTGGATGGCCTCATTACAATATTGCCATTATGTATTTCAAATTGCGCTTTCGTGACCGACCTATAATGAATTAGGTACCATGAGGAAAGATTTATGAATAGGTTTGTACTAACCTACTTTTATGGCTAGTCTCGAACATGCCTCGCCTGCGTGTCCGGCAGGCACCGCGCGGGCATGCGAGGCGCCCAATGAGGTGGTCGAGGCGCCACAGAACCGCTGTTCTCGCCACACGGGGGAGAAGGGCCCATCTCGAGCGCTAGAGCTCTGTCCGTACTCGTCTCTTCATCTCACCCCACTTCATTCCACCAGCACTGACGCACTTTCTCATCATCATGTCCTCTTCTCTGTACTCTCAACCATCCGATCATTCGAATGTATCGTGACTCGCACATAGTAGCAAAATAATTACGAGCTTTACAACCGAGCTTGCTGTTTCACATGTTCGTTCAGTGTCGTGATGTGTCCATAATCAATATCGTTAGCGTAGCTGGATGCAATAGCCAGTCAGTCGTTCCCGCCGGCGCGTGGAGCTGTCCACACGCGGGCGGCGGCGGCGTCGGGCGGGTACTGAGACGCAGCCGTTCTTTCAGGACTTCACGCTGGACTTCTACTTCCGCCAGTTCTGGACGGACCCGCGCCTCGCCTACAAGAAGCGGCCCGGAGTCGAGACGCTGTCCGTGGGATCAGAATTCATCAAGAACATCTGGGTGCCCGACACCTTCTTCGTGAACGAGAAGCAGTCCTACTTCCACACCGCCACCACCAGCAACGAGTTCATCCGCATCCACCACTCCGGCTCCATCACGCGCTCCATCAGGTAATGCCCTGCCTCACCCTCCGTCGCCGCCCCGCGCCGCTCCCCCCGCTCACCGTGCGTCCGTGCTGTTGCAGGCTCACCATCACCGCGTCCTGTCCCATGAACCTGCAGTACTTCCCTATGGACCGTCAGCTCTGCCATATTGAAATAGAGAGCTGTAAGTATTGTAACTAAATGAGTGTGCTATTCTGTGTCATAATGAACGTGTGCTATGCTAACTGACCGTTTTCGATTGGATTGAAGTGATTTTCTAACCTACGCTCTCGCTGCACCGAGTGCTAGGCGATGGGGATCGACAATCGCAGGAGTCGAACGAAATAATGTTCTTTACGATATTTCCGAAATGACGCTCACCCGATGATAGAAAAATAATAAAAGAAGCGTGTCTCACACCGAAGCATCGCATCGGTCCGATAGTCACCCTCACCGGGCTTGTCGTACCCACCTCGGCCGAGGCGCACCGCTCGCGCCGGCACGTGCCGCCCCTCCCTCTCGCATACAGCACCCGCAGAGGCACGCACCCGCGGCACGCCCAGCCCCACGCCCCACCCGTTACTCCTGCGTGCAACTTCCACTTGATTATTATCTTATTGCACTGTATTGATTCATCATTCGTAGTTAGTCATGTAGTTACACCTAATATTGTATACCTTCTCACATACTTACCTACAGATGTATTAAGCTTTGTATTATTATTGATAGTGTCGCTTAGTTTAGAATCCATCTCACCGCACGATGTAGACGAGTAGTCTTTTTATTTTTCTATCATCCCGTCGCGTGCGGCACCGCACGGGCCCCGCACGGAACGGAGCGCGAGCCCCATCGTCCGTCGGCCGAGCGCCGGCGCCGCGACCGACCGTAAGTGATAGCGTTTGTGTGTTTGGCATGTCTCCGGAGTTGGGTACACGATGACAGACATTCTGTACGAGTGGAAGGACGGCGTCTCCAGTGTCGGCATGAGCAGCGAGGTGCAGCTGCCACAGTTCCGCGTGCTCGGCCACCGCCAGCGCGCTACCGTCGTCTCGCTGTCGACAGGTAACCCCCCCCGCCCCGCCCCGCCCCCCCGCCTGCGCCCTCGCCCCCTGCCCCCCGCGACACGTGCCGGCCCCGCCCAGCGCGCTCGCGCCGCGCCCCCGCTCACCCGCACTCTCGCTGCACACAGTCGGCTACACGATGCGCGACATCCGCTACAAGTGGAACGAAGGCCCCAACTCCGTGGGCGTCTCGCACGAGGTGTCGCTGCCGCAGTTCAAGGTTCTCGGCCACCGGCAGCGCGCCATGGAGATCTCGCTCACGACAGGTTCGATTCACGCGCAATTTTTCATTTAAAACAGTTTTATAGAACCTACAGTTCGCCCAACGGATCAGGGCATTCGTGAAGTTAGCCGTTTGTCTGCGCAGTGAACGTTTTTTCATACAAAATTGAGTTCTGCGCAGATAGTAGTCAGTTGATGATTGTCTAGCGGGAATAATAATGTAGCTAAATAGAAGTAGCGTAACCGTGACATGAAATGTCCCTGCGAAGCTGACTAAAGCTTGCGCTTGTGCGCATGCGCCGGCAGGCAACTACTCGCGGCTGGCGTGCGAGATCCAGTTCGTGCGGTCGATGGGCTACTACCTGATCCAGATCTACATCCCGTCCGGGCTCATCGTGATCATCTCGTGGGTGTCCTTCTGGCTGAACCGCAACGCGACGCCGGCGCGCGTGCAGCTCGGCGTTACCACCGTGCTCACCATGACCACGCTCATGTCCTCCACCAACGCGGCGCTGCCGAAGATCTCCTACGTCAAGTCCATCGACGTCTATCTAGGCACCTGTTTCGTCATGGTGTTTACCAGCCTGCTAGGTAAGCTCCGCCCCTCCCCCGCACCCGCCTCCGCTCGTCTCCGCGTGACACGGTGCGCTCTCCCCGCAGAGTACGCGACGGTGGGCTACATGTCGAAACGCATCCAAATGCGCAAGCAGCGCTTCGTGGCGCTGCAGAAGATCCTGTCGGAGAAGAATGTGCGCGCGGCGGGCGAGCCGCCTCCGCCCTGGGACTCGCATTCGCTCTCCAAGATGAGCAGCGCCAGCGGCGGCCGCTGCCCGCCGCCGCCGAGCCGCTCCTCCGTGAGTCTCCCGCTTTCTTTCTTCTTGTTAGTCTTATCTGAGAAAAATCTTTCTTTTCTTACTTACCTACCTATAGCCAGCGTGGTCACGCACGAGTAGGTAGACTTAGTCAGGTAACAGTCTGGTGGGTTCATCCAAGAAACTAAATGCTGAGACCTGTTCCGTTCATAGCGCTCTTCCCAAATTGTATGATCGTTCTGCGGGGCGGTTGCTCTCTCGCCCTTAGCCTTAGCTTACAATTGTAAAATTCACCTCTTGATAGGGTTCAGTCGGACAGATGGCAGGAGATGATGCAGGAGGTACGCCGGCTGTGTGTTGCAGGAGGTGCGGTTCAAGATACGCGACCCGAAGGCGCACTCCAAGGGTGGCACGCTCGAGAACACGCTCAACACGGCGCGCGCGCCCCCGCTGCCGCCCGACGAGCCGCCCGCCATGCACCCGCTGCACCCCGGCAAGGTATGCGGGACCCGGGCGGTGCGGGGTACGAGGGGGGCTAGCACGCTCTCACCGCGCGCGCGTCTTTTGCAGGACCTGAGCAAGTACCTTGGCATCACGCCGTCGGACATCGACAAGTACTCGCGCATCGTGTTCCCGGTGTGCTTCGTGTGCTTCAACCTCATGTACTGGATCGTGTACCTGCACGTGTCCGACGTGGTAGCCGACGACCTGGTGCTGCTGGCCGACAAGTAGACCAACCGGTCGCCCGACCGCTCGGCCGACATATCACGGCCCGCGCGCGCCCGGCGGAGGTCGCGCCCCGCGCGTGCGGACCTCCCGCTCGATTACTGATACTTTAGGTAATAATTGAAAGTCTGATGCTCAATTTTCGCTTTATTTATCGACGAGACTCGACGTACGAATTCCTCGTCGATAGTGAGATGATAAAATAGTTTATCGTTATTTTCTAGGAGTACTTTACGTACTCGTATTGAAATAGTTCGTCAGGCGTCCGCAGGCCTCCGGTCGCGGGACCGGCGCCGGAGGCCGACGGACGTTGTTGCAAACCTTCGAGAACATTCACCGAGCCTTGTTTACTTTTCGAAGGAACGTTGCGACACGGTTTGTACGTAACGTAGACAGACTAGTATCGCCGGACCCGAATGTACTACCTACTGTCCCCACTAGTCTCCAGTAGCGGCTGTAGTTGTAAGCACGAGCCTCGCTCGCGTGGAACAGGGTCTGCCGCACCGCACCGTGCCGCTGCCGCGCGCGTGTGTGGCACTTCTATCGCTCACCTCACCATTCCTTCTCTATCTAACACACTTCGCTTCTTTTTGTATGTAAGGCGACAAGAAATGTTCCTTGACTTTAGAGCAAGCGTAATTTGTATGTATTTGTATGCCTAGGTCTAGCTAACCTAATGTTACCTCTCTGAGTACCCACATCATATTTCGTATTAATTAGCACTTACGTCTGTAAAGCAATCTATTAAACTATAGGGTACGCACCTAGATTTAAAAACAGGTTCTAAATTTGTATAGAATTATACTTATTATATTCGGACGATGAATATTTACTTATAAAAGTTAGGTAGGTAAGTAGAACGTTTAAGAGGTCGTGATAACGCAATCTGGAATTAAAGAAATAAAGCAACCGAGAGTCACCATAGCAAGTAGTCGCGTCGCCGTCGCGTCGCTGCCGTGCCGGTGCGGTGTCGCGCCGGTGCCGCATGCTCTCACCCGTATTACTTAATGTTATCTAGTTAGCTAGGAGCCTAGGTACCTTATCGCATGTTGGTTATAATATTGTAGCACTCAACGCTGACTCAACATGATCAACCATCGGACCAATGTCTTTGTAAACATACTGTTTTCCTTTTTCTATTTTATGATAAAACCACTTTATTTTTGTAAAGGTTTACTCACAACTCGAGTGTTCAGCGTCCCGAGGCGCAGTGCGCGCCTGGCATGTGCCACATGGCACGTGCCAGGCTGACATATTGTGCCACGCTGGCATGTGCCAGGCCGACATGTGCCAGGCCACATGTGCAAAGCCGCAGGCGCGCACTGCGTCCCGTACGCTTCTCTGATTCACTTCCAAGCGTAGTAGTACCATACCTAGGGCTAGGTGATCTGTTTTTGAATATGAATTTTATTACTTATGTATGTAGGTACCTACTTACTAACGTACACTACATAAGTCAGGCACTGAATTAATCTAAAAAGGTACAAAATGTAAATTATTGTATGTAGGTATCGTACTGGCGCCTCGTATTTATATTTAGTGAAAGCCGTTGTGTTGTGATCTCATTGATTGAGCAGCGAGCGAGCCGCACCGGTGCGGCCGGTCGCGACTCTACTCATTCTATTCATTGTATTTAAGTTTTGTTTCAAATTTCAATAATGGTACGTATACCAAACGAATAGTAGGTAATTCGTTGATGAAAACGAACTAATAAGCAATAATGAACGAGAGAGGCCAGATGGCAGGCGCAGGCGCAGGCGCAGAGTTGATGGCGGGCGGACGGAGCGGCCGGTGCCTGCGCGAGTTCTGTTTCCGAGCAAAGCTCGTCTCGCTCGACCGGAAGTCGGACACCACGCAACTTGTACCTACTACCTAGTACCTAGTACCTAGTTAGGAACTATAATAATATAATAAATAAACATACTTAGTTAATACCTCGTCTATAAGTATCGAAAAATATTCTAAATTGTATGTAATAAATCTATTTGTAATTATTAGTGTCATCGAAAATAGACTCAAAATTAATAGAAATAAATTAACTTTTACCTATTCTTGACCTTAACTAAAACCCTAACGGCCTTACTAATAAACGTGGCATAAAGTTATTCCTCGGAATAACATAGGAATAACCATACATTTTGACAGTTTACACTCAGGAATAACTTTATACCACTTTTATTAGTAAGGCCGTAAAACTTTAGGTAGTACAGTCAACAACGCAAATTGATTAACAGTTTGCCTGGAACATTATTATGACTGAGACTAAAATCTTTAAATACTTAATAGTTAAAGCAAAATCATTTTGTTCCTGGATTTAATCCTTTTTTTTCAACATGGCTTCGCAGTCTTTCAGCTATTTTGGTTCTACCCAAAGAGGTACCTACCATACTAAATCAATGGTTCTACCCGTTCTACCTCAGAGTTCGTACCTAATAGTTCTACAAATATTAATAAGATTTTTTTTTCTTCTTGGCTACAAACTCTTTGGCTGTCATTAATAAACACGAGGACTTCTTTCGCCATTTTTGAAGGAACTAGTGGCTCTGCTATTTTATTTAGTTTTCTCGTGTTTTACTAGGTTTTATTATGTAATTTCGGTGGCATTTTACTAATGAAGCTTTGGATACGTAACAGGAGATTTGGTAAATGGAATGGGGGAGTATTCAAGAAGTTTTCTCATTTGACGAAAGATTTCCCTTGGAGTTTTGAAAAGACAAGCCGCCATGTTTTTTCAATTGACTCATATTGACGTGACGTAATACATATTTTGAAGAAAGATTTGACGTGAAGTCATGAAAAGAAGAAGAAGGAATAAAAGAAGAAGAAGAAACCAATAAGTGAAGTGAAACCATAAAGAAATGAAGACCTATATGATGAAGACTAACTAGATGTTTATTACCGATTGGGCGATATAGTCGCTCAGCGACAAAGCCCTTTTTTGTGTTTTTGTGAATAAATAATAATAATAATAAACACGAACTAGGGTGGTATTAGCGCTAATCCAAAGCATAAGGCTGTAGTAGGTCAATTCAGTATTAATAAACAAAGACCAAGGAGGAACTAAGCTAATTCGACTCTACTCTCGGAGTAAGAGTTACTCCTAGGCGCCACCTAGTATAGAGATGGAGTAGGCAGACGTATCATGAATTTTGTCATTTTTTACGTCAAAAAAAAAGGTTGTGCAAATAGGATTATGTTGATGATTTGAGGAAGAATTGAATGAGGATGGATACCAGTTTCAATGTGGCGAGTGAAAATTTACAAGAATCTATTGGACGATCTCGAAAAACTGAATTTAAAATCCAAGTAACACTGCATAGGTACTTATAGATTTTGTGGTGAAAAACCATTCGGATTAGCAAGAAACAATAAAACAGTTAAAATGACTACATACTTTTTTTATGATTAAACATTTTTTGGTCAACAATGAACACCAAAAAGTTTTAGAAGAATAAAACCTCTTTGAATAAAACAGATTGTCAAATACAAATTATTGTCTATCTCTGTCATTCATATAATTAATGACAGAGATAGACAATGATAATATCATTCGTTCATTCACTCTTTTTCTACTAATCCCGATGTAAGTAATGTATTACTCATTCGAGACTACTACCAGTATGTTAATAACTAGCTGTCCGCCCCGGCTTCGCACGGGTTTATTATAGGTATTTAACAAAAATTTAATAACAACATGGCAGTCCCGGAGCGGGATGTATGATCCTTTAAAGTTTAGAGGTTAATATGTAGGTAAGGTCTAAGGTAGGTAAGGGAGTATTGGGCAGTAAGGCAGGTTTGGACACCACCGGCAAATCCCCGTGTTATGCCGGCCATACACCATCATGCCAATCTATCATTAGTCATGCCAATCCACCCCCATACATGGTCAATTCTAACTGATCAAATTCCGATTTGACGATAGGCATGATGGTTTATGGCCGACATGACACGGGGGTGTCCAAACCTCCCTACTGCCCAATGCTCCCCTACCTCCCATATATATTTCATTGATATATTACCACTCCCTTCTCCCATTCCATAGTTCCCAGACACTTTTTAAACTATCATGGTTTTCAACATTTTTAACATAGTTAACGGGATATTTACCATGATTTAATGTTTTTTGAGTTTCCCGATATTTCGGCGCAGTTGCATACGCCATGATCAATAGTATCTATGGTATTAATCATGGTTAATATCCCGTTACCTGTGTTAAAAATCCCAGACACCTGTCCTACCGTACTAACTGATATTTATTCTGTGGTCGCGATGTATCTTACATTTTTAAACTCATGATAACTTTTGAATAAAATGTCCAATTTCAATTATTCAAAAAGTAATCGACGGGTACTGAAACAGCCTTTACAACGAAGGAATTTATTTGGATAAGAATAAATCTACACTAATATTATAAAGAGGAAACATGTGTTTGTTTGTTTGTTTGTTTGTTTGAATTGAATAGGCTCCGAAACTACTGGACCGATTTGAAAAATTCTTTCACCATTAGAATCCTACATTATCTTTGATGAACATAGGCTATAAATTATTTTCAAAAAAATTAGAGATCCTTATGAAAAATGCAATAATGTAACCAAAGGTGTAAAAATTTTGAACATAAAATTCTTCAGATCATTTAGCGTTTTGGAAATTAAAATTTGAAGTACCTACCTACCTACTTAATGATTTTAAAATTAATCATGAGCATGAAGGTAATCTACACTAATATTATAAAGAGGAAACATTTGTTTGTTTGTTTGTTTGAATTGAATAGGCTCCGAAACTACTGGACCGATTTGAAAAATTCTTTTACCATTAGAATTCTACATTATCTCTGATGAACATAGGCTATAAATTATCATTTATAAATCTACTCATCAATACCTACATCCGAAGTTTCAATTTTTAATAGCCTGTGCTTTAGCTTATACTTATTTCTCTGATCTTATTCCTAAAATAATCCTATCCCACTAAAATTATTAATTGATCGAAAATTATTTATTAAAGTTTATTAAATAAAGACCGTATTTTTATCAAAGAGAATATTAATAGTTTTTTATTTTTTCAAAACAACTTCTATGGGTGTTGCAAGGCAGTTTCAAAGTCGTAAGATTCGAAAATAAAGTCTGTGTTAGTGAATGTTTGTTTTGTTGCTCCGTGACGACTTAACCGATTGTGATGAAATTTGGCACGTAGATGCTTTAAGTACTTGAATATATTATCTAATAAAAAAAAACAACCCATATGGGTGTTTTACAGGGTGTTAAAGTTAGTATGGAAAATTTGATTCCTTGGTCGGATTCACTTCAAACACAGTGTAAAAAAACTTTAGGTGCAGGAGCACTTGAATCCTAATAATGCGCAGACGAAGTTGCGCGGGTCAGCTAGTACCAAAATAAGAATAACGTGGTCTGCTTTTGGTCGGCATTTTTATTCACTTTTTAAATTATAAAAGTTGTTATTCTGACACAACCACAATAGTTGGACATATGCTATTGCTGACTTTTTTGTAGATATTGATACGTTCTTTAATATTGTAGAACATTTTTTTGTTCTATCAACAATAGTTTTCGCAGCGCACGCGATATGAAGAATTTTACGTTCAAAATTTTTACACCTTTGGTTACATTATTGCAATTTTCATAAGGATCTCTAATTTTTTTGAAAATAATTTATAGCCTATGTTCATCAGAGATAATGTAGGATTCTAATGGTGAAAGAATTTTTCAAATCTGTCCAGTAGTTTCGGAGCCTATTCAATTCAAACAAACAAACAAAATGTTTCCTCTTTATAATATTAGTGTAGACATCAAAATATTCAACTTGCTCCCTCGTTACTAAAGAAGTAACAACTCTGACAGTAGTCTCGTATTAAGCTAGAATTAGGGTAATCTAATTAATAAGGCCGTTTGTGTATTCACCGCAGACAAACTAAACGCATTCAAAAGAGAATACAAACCACTACGTGCCACTACTACAGTTAATTGCCTTAATGAAGAGAAGAAGAATTCTTTACAGTCATCATAACCCACTCATAATAAAGCAGAAAGTTTGTGAGTTTGTTTAGATGTTTGGATATTTGGATGTTTGTGTAAGAATCAGGCCCAAACGACGAAACAGTTTACAATTAAATTTGGTGAAAAGTAAAACTCCAGAATAGCATAGGTATAGGCTACTTTTTATCCCGAAAAACGTTCCAGAAAATAAAAAAAATTGTGGCACTCCGGGAGTGCCGACAGAAGTGAAAACTTGAACAATTACGTACATTACGCACAATGAATTTTATCCCTCCAAAGTTACTGCGCAGAACCCATTTATGATGACCCACAAAGATGAAGACAGCGGTTGTCAGACAGACAACAAGAAATGACAGAGGCTTTACACCGCGGCCTAGAAATTAACACCTGAGTTGCGTACAGACTCATATGAACTTACTTTTTTTGGTACTTGAAAAGCTGAGGCTTGTGCCTTCACAGTGTACATTTGCCTGAAATAACAAGTACAAACTTACAAAAATAGATATTTGGTTTGTATCAAAACTCAAAAGTGATTGTACTAACATACATTTAATTTTAACTATGTACTTAGTAGCAACAATAGTATTCTGAAGTTATTGCATATAAATAGTGTGATACTTTCATTGAGTGAGTGTGATTCAAAAATTGTAGAATGTCTATACGTATACATCTCATTGCAGGCGACTGTACCTGACAGGTAGCGCTACTACAGTATCTATTCTTGTACTACTAAAGTAGGTACAGCAGATAAATTAATACTACAGCAGCTAGGTAAATAAATACAATGTCCCAGGCACTACAGCATCCCCTTGAGTGTAGGCATAGGTTCGCTCCTGAATCTCCTGATTCTGTATAAATCATCTAGTATAGATGTACCTACAGAGGCAGAGGTTTTAGATAAAATAAAGTGTTATTGTTGAACAATTGTAATAATTTAAAAGTTAAATTTATAGTAAACGCAACATATACAATTTGACAAATCAATGATTTGAAAAGTGTCTGCGCAACCCCTATGAACACCATCACTGATAGTTATTAGTAGCTTCATGCGACTCAAGAGTACAGTTCGCCCAACGGATCTAGGCATTTGTAAAGTTAGCCATTTGTCTGCGCAGAACACCATTTTGTATGAAAAAGTGGTTACTGCGCAGACAATCTGCTAACTTCACGAATGCCTAGATTCGTTGGGCGAACTGAAAGTAAGACAAAAGCTAGATCAAACGGATTTTTGGATTAGGAAGGTTTTGTACCTACATATCTAGTTGGATAGAAATAGCTTTGGGAATGTTCCGGCTCCTCTCTGGTTTTCTTCAAGCCACAAGTAAAAATACTTACTTCTGAAAAAATGCTGCTAGGAAAAATTATCATACATATTTGTCATAGGATAAGTTTTAATCAAAAAGTGAGAAATCAGCTGTGTGTGAGTCATGTACCAATGCACTGTACTAAAAAATCCGAAATAATCACACATCACTCGGTAATTTTGTATGTAATGTAACACAATTAGATAGTAGGTACTTTTCTCTATGCACAGCACTGACAATATTCTAGAATACATAAAAATGCTCGATCTGGGACCTTTTTATAGTTTCTCCAATTAATTTAGCTTATTCTAATGTAATTATTTATTAAATTATTATACCTATCTAATCTAAATGTAAACAAAAGCTCTATTCCTAAACTTTATGCAGTGTAGAACAGTTACTGAAAGTAGTTCTGAAATTTATAACTAGATGGCGCGACTAAAATTGGTCGTTTTCTAGATCGCGCGAAAACACGCGGCCGCCTTTAAAGTCGAACGAACATTTTTGTTATGATGTGCTAGTTGATATGTGTGGTCTTAGTTCACGTGACAGCGTCTTGACATTAGAGCGTCTTAGCGTCTTGACCATATATATAGGATGTCAAAAAGGTACCATGCTAAATCTATGGTCTTGACCATAAAAAGGTACCATGCTAAATCTATGGTCTTGACAGTAAAGCGTCTTACCGTTTTGACAGTAAAGCGTCTTACCGTTTTGACAGTAAAGCGTCTTACCGTTTTGACATTAAAGCGTCTTAAATTTATATTAAACGCAACATATACAATTTGACAAATCAATGATTTGAAAAGTGTCTGCGCAACCCCTATGAACACCATCACTGATAGTTATTAGTAGCTTCATGCAACTCAAGAGTACAGTTCGCCCAACGGATCTAGGCATTTGTAAAGTTAGCCATTTGTCTGCGCAGAACACAATTTTGTATGAAAAAGTGGTCACTGCGCAGACAATCTGCTAACTTCACGAATGCCTAGATCCGTTGGGCAAACTAAAAGTAAGACAAAAGCTAGATCAAACGGATTTTTGGATTAGGAAGGTTTTGTACCTACATATCTAGTTGGTTAGAAATAGCTTTGGGAATGTTCCGGCTCCTCTCTGGTTTTCTTCAAGCCACAAGTAAAAATACTTACTTCTGAAAAAATGCTGCTAGGAAAAATTATCATACATATTTGTCATAGGATAAGTTTTAATCAAAAAGTGAGAAATCAGCTGTGTGTGAGTCATGTACCAATGCACTGTACTAAAAAATCCGAAATAATCACACATCACTCGGTAATTTTGTATGTAATGTAACACAATTAGATAGTAGGTACTTTTCTCTATGCACAGCACTGACAATATTCTAGAATACATAAAAATGCTCGATCTGGGACCTTTTTATAGTTTCTTCAATTAATTTAGCTTATTCTAATGTAATTATTTATTAAATTATTATATCTAATCTAAATGTAAACAAAAGCTCTATTCCTAAACTTTATGCAGTGTAGAACAGTTACTGAAAGTAGTTCTGAAATTTATAACTAGATGGCGCGACTAAAATAGGTCGTTTTCTAGATCGCGCTGACGAAAACACGCGGCCGTTTTTAAAGTCGAACGAACATTTTTGTTATGATGTGCTAGTTGATATGTGTGGTCTTAGTTCACGTGACAGCGTCTTGACCATAAAAAGGTACCTTGCTAAATCTATGGTCTTGACAGTAAAGCGTCTTACCGTTTTGACAGTAAAGCGTCTTACCGTTTTGACATTAAAGCGTCTTAGCGTTTTGACATTAAAGCATCTTAGGTAACGTGACTTTCCCAGTCGAATCTAACGTTTTATACTCAATTCAAAACTATTTCCTCTATGTCGCTAACGCGCCTAAAGAAGTTTTCACTTCAAAAACCATTAATTATTAGGACATTTGGAAAAACACAACTTAATACTTGTGTAGCTGACACCATCATCATCAGTCATCGATCATCCATGTGCCGTCTCTCCACTCTGCACTGCAGCCGCCGACTGAATTGAGCAGCGGCGCACCTAATATTTATTACCTCGGTGACACCCCCCGCGCCTCTCACCTCCTGCTCAAGGCGCGCTCTGATTGGGCGAAACGTTTTGTGCCCTGAACGTTTCCCATTGGTTATTCTAGATTTAGTTTCCTATAAATATAGTGCTTTTGGTAAAAATAAACATTCATAGTTCTGCAGTCAAAGCAGTTGTTTCTCTTCTCTCCAAACCTCCGACTACAATCTCTAGTTAGTAGGAAGACATATTAAGTACTACTACATTGGTGACCCCGGGAAAAGCACAGCCTTCCTGAAGATTTTATCATCATCACTGCGAAGAGAACAGAAGAATGAATCCTCCAACAGCAACGGAAGAATCCGCCATCGCCGCCGCCACCATTCCACAAGAAATAGCCGGGATTGCACTATCAATGCGAATCCCGCCTTTCTGGAGGGACAAGCCCCGACTATGGTTTTTCAGTTTTGAGGCTGCAACAAGCGAGCTACACAAAGGAGAGGTCCAGTTGGCGCAAATGGTTATCGCCAAACTTGAGAAACAAGATATTGAACAGATAGCCGACTTGCTTCTTCACCCGCCAACATCTGATCAATACACCGTGCTGAAGAACAGATTAATTTCAGCTTACGAAGAATCTGACAACCGCCAGTTACAAAAACTCCTGACCGAAGTTCAACTCGGCGACCAAAAGCCTACTCAGCTGCTTCGCAAAATGAGAAGTCTAGCTCGCGACAAAGTACCAGATTCGACGCTTCAATTAATGTGGACCAACCACCTGCCTCCACACATCCAATCTGTCCTGACAGTCAGCGACTCTTTCTCCACCAAGACATCACTTGAAGACCTCGCTTTATTAGCCGATAGAATGATAGAAACCTCAAGCTCACCACAAGTCTCAGCCGTTGAAGCCTCGTCATCACACGCCGACACGAAGTACCTCATCGAAGAAACCCGCAAATTATCAGTCGAAGTCGCCGCCCTCAAACAAAATCCCCATCATCAAGCTCAATACCGGCGTCCATTCTCCCGCGATAATCGCTCTCCAAGTCGCAACCTGTCAAGCCAACGTCAGCGAAGCCCATCGCCATCGCCTCATTGCTACTACCACCGAAGATTTGGGTCCGCAGCATTCCGTTGTACCACGCCGTGCTCATATAACAAGAAAACCTCGGAAAACTAAAAAATACGCTGAATGAGGCGGAATCCAGCGTATCTGAAGTTTCATACCGCCTATTCGTCACCGACAGAAAAACAAATCTCCAATTCCTGATAGACACCGGCGCAAACATCTCCGTGTTACCTCCTGCCAAAGGACAAACACCCAAGCCACTGAACTTTCAACTCTACGCCGCCAACAACACAGTCATCCCTACATACGGAGAGAAAACACTAGAACTAGATTTACACCTACGACGACCATTCAAATGGACATTCATCGTTGCGAAAGTCAGTAAACCAATCATCGGTGCTGATTTTCTCAATCATCATCAGCTCATCGTCGATCTCAAAAACAGAAGACTCACGGACTCCATAACAAGACTGTCAACGAATTCATCAGTACAAGCCACGAACATACCTACAATACGCAGCATCGACGTTCAACAATCCTACCACGACATCCTAGCGGATTTTCCCGGAACTACAAGACTAACTGCAATGAATCTAACTACACTGCATAACGTTGAACATTACATCGAGACTACAGGACCACCGCTACACTGCAAGGCACGCCCCGTCCCACCTCACCGCTACGAACAAGTAAAAAAAGAATTTCAAAACATGATTGATCAAGGTCTATGCCGCCCAAGCAAAAGCCCTTGGTCGTCGCCTCTTCACATCGTACCTAAGAAAAATGGTGATCTACGTGTCTGCGGTGACTATAGAAGACTGAACGCCGTAACTACACCCGACCGTTACCCGATACCTCGAATCAAGGATTTTACCTACCAACTTTCAAACAAGTCCATCTTCAGCACTATCGATCTAAACCGAGCCTACCAACAGCTGAAAGTTCGAGAAGAAGACATCGAGAAGACTGCTATAATTACTCCAATGGGATTGTATGAGTTCCAGCGTATGTGTCCAGGCCTCAAAAATGCCGGCCAGACATTCCAGCGCTTCATCCACGAAGTTTTACGCGGACTCGACTTTGTCTACGCCTTCATCGACGATTTACTTATCGCTAGTACCGACGAAGAAACACATAAAACTCACCTACGCGCTGTACTACGACGATTAGAAGATAATGGCATTACCATAAACCCTTCAAAATGTATCTTCGGCCAGCAAGAAGTCAAGTTTCTTGGTTTCACAGTCAACAAAGAAGGAATCAAGCCGCCTACAGAAAAAGTCGCCGCAATATGTAGCTACGCTAAGCCCAAAACAATTGAAGAGCTCCGTCGTTTTCTGGGCATGGTTAACTTCTACCGCGAGCACATACCAAAAGCAGCTGAAATTCAAGGCCCACTTCACGCTTACCTACACAACGCGAAGAAAAAAGACCGTTCTCAAATAGAATGGAACGACGAGGCCACCAAATCTTTCGAAGCGAGCAAACTAGCGATTCAAAATGCAACTTTACTCGCGCACCCATCACATGAAGCGCCGATAGCTATCTTCAGCGACGCATCCGACCAATCAGCTGGCGCCGTACTACAACAATACATCGACGAAAAATGGCAACCACTTGGCTATTTTTCTAAGAAATTCTCCGACGCGCAACGTAACTACAGTACATTCGATCGAGAGCTACTAGCTATCTACATGGCGATCAAGCATTTTCGCAAAACATTCGAAGGACGGAATCTCATCGTGTACACCGATCACAAGCCGCTAACGTTCGTGCTTCAAAAACCACCATCAGCTACAGAAACACCCCGTCGCACAAGACAGCTCATCTTCATCAGCGAGTTTACCACCGACATACGACACGTTAGCGGGAGCGATAACGTAGTCGCCGACGCACTCAGTCGCATACCTATCGCAACAATCACTTGCCCGACTTCAATAGATTATGACAAGATCGCCGAAGCGCAAGAAAGAGACAGAAATATCATCGAACGCCTCTCAAACCAAGAAAATTTAGATCTCCGTCAAGTTTCCATCCCCGGCTCACAAAAACCTATCTACTGCGAAATGTCAACGAACGTAGCCCGCCCCTACCTACCAGCTGAACATCGACGCGCCGCATTCGACTCACTTCACTCGATCAGCCATCCGGGAGTCAGAACAACCCGCAAGTTGGTCAGTCAGAAGTACTTTTGGCCATCGATGAACAGCGACGCAGGAACATGGGCGAAACAATGCCTACAATGTCAGCGGTGCAAAGTCCAGCGACATACAACAAGCAGCCTATCTACTTTTGCACCAGCTGACCGCTTCGAACACGTACATATCGACGTCGTCGGACCGCTACCTACTTCACCACAAGGACACCGATATCTCGTCACCATGATCGACCGAGCGACGAGATGGCCCGAAGCAATACCTACAGACGATACATCAGCTGAGACCGTAGCGAAAATAGTCTATGAACATTGGATTACTCGCTTCGGCTCACCAAAGTTCATAACCACCGACCAAGGCCGCAACTTCGAGAGCCGCCTATTCGCCAAGCTACTACACACTGTTGGGACTGAGAAGACGCGCACCACAGCTTATCACCCACAAGCAAACGGAATCGTAGAAAGATGGCACCGCTCACTCAAGACCGCACTTAAAGCTCGTTTGTCAGTACATACTACGTGGATTGACGAGCTACCTACAGTGCTTATGGGTTTACGTGCTGCCTCACGCTCTGACACTGGCGTTAGCGCAGCCGAACTTACCTACGGATGCAACCTACGCCTACCGTGTGATTTTTTCACTACTCCATCATCAGCTGAGCATCAGGACATGGACTCTGATTATGTTAGCCGACTACGCTCATCAATCAACGCCGTTCGTCCTAGTCAGCCTACAACATCACACGGAAACAAACGCCCCATCTTCGTTCACAAAGATTTACAAACCTGCGAACAAGTTTTCATTCGCCACGACGCCGTGAAGAAACCTCTCCAACCTACCTACGAAGGACCCTACAGAGTATTAGAAAGGAACAGCAAGACATTCAAGATACAACTACCCGAGCGAAGATCGGCAGTTGTATCTATCGACCGTCTCAAGCCTGCGTACACAGTCGACGAACGTAGCTACGATTCCTACCTACCCGAACCATCGCCCGAAAGTAGCTACGACGTCTATTTACATTTTCCTACATCATCGAGTCATTCACCAGCACCTCATCATCCATCAGAACCACCAGCGAGCAGCCAGGATTCACTGCCAGCTACAGCCACATCATCTCTTCCTCCGGCGATTCAAGACACAAGCACAACACCATACCAAGCTCCACCATCTGCATCGATTCTGAAGACAACTCGGAGTGGACGCGTGGTCAAGCTTCCGGTACGCTTTCGCTAGGGAAGGAGCCATGTAGCTGACACCATCATCATCAGTCATCGATCATCCATGTGCCGTCTCTCCACTCTGCACTGCAGCCGCCGACTGAATTGAGCTTTTTTTTTTTTTTTTTTTTTTTTTTTTTTTTTTCGGACGGCCTAGATGCTGATGGCCTTATGGGCCTCTGTCAGCTTTACCGGACTTTGGTGTGCGCAGAAGGCGACGGCACCGAGAGAGAGAGTGAAAGGCAACATGCTCAAGGGCACCCCTAGCGGGTACGAACCTCGGCTTGGGCTGTTGCCGGAGAAAAAGTCGAATGGTTTACTCGCCCGGGGGCGAGGAAACCATAGGACAACTACTACATCGACCGCGCCCGGGCGGGGTCGGTGCGAGTTACTGTGGAGTGTACCTACGTGTCGCGGCTAGATGACGGAATATCCTCGGCGTTCGCTCGAGTGATATCGTCATCTGAATCTCCAAGAATATTTCTTGGCCTTCGGGGCATCGCACGGAATTTGCGACGGTTCTGTGAACTAACTTCGGGCGGCCGACGTGGCTTTACGTAGTACAACGGGTAGCCCGGGACCGTTGATACTAGCGGATTCGGATGGTGAGGGGCCGAGTCATAATAGCGTCGTGAGAGGCGCTTTATATGCGAGGTAATCGATTCTAGTTTGAGATCGCGATGGAGGTCTACGTTACGCGTGTAGTAGGGCGCACCGGTGGCCTTGCGGAGGAAGCGGTTTTGGGCTTTTTGGAGGGAGGACTGTGCGTATTTTGTGTGGCCGAAAACCACAGAGCCATACGTAAGTATAGGACGAATACAAGTTTTGTAGAGAGTCACCTTATTTCTAAGGGTCATCTTACTCTGCTTGCATAGGAGGTGGTGAAGCCTATTTAGGACAAAGGTGGCGCGCGCCTTGACCGTTTTAGCATGACGACGGAAGTTCAGACGCTGATCGAGGGTGATACCTAGGTACTTGGTGGACTTTACCCAGGGAATGGGCTCACCGTAGAGAGATGGGGTAACGTTTCGCATACTGGGCGGGAAGGAGCCCGACGAAAAGAGCACTGCTGCACTTTTTGCCGGGTTAACCTCAATGCGCCATTTGCGGAACCATTCGCCTAACTGAGAGAGGGCTCTGTTTAGTCTTATGACTATCATACGGGGGCATTGATTTGCTGTGTACAAAGCTGTATCATCAGCGAACAGTGCGAGTTCTACATGTTCGGAACGGGGGATATCGCTGGTGTACAGCGTGAATAGGACGGGGGCGATGACTGAGCCTTGAGGGACTCCAGCATGCACCGGGTGAGGGCTAGAGAGCGTGCCTTCCACGCGGTAGCGAAAGCTCCGATCTTGTAGGTAGGCTCGTATGATGAGCACGAGCCTGTCCGGCATTCCAAAGTTGAACAGCTTGTAAATCAAGCCGTTGTGCCATACCTTGTCGAATGCTTTCGCCACATCGAGGAAGACAGCTCCGGCAGGGCCGGGATAGGTGGGGTCATAAAGCTTTGAGTACAGGAACTCCGTGATGCGAAGCACCTGTTGGGGGCACGAGTGTCTGGCGCGAAAGCCAAACTGCTCGTCGGGAAGGAGCTTAAGGTCGTTGATGACGGACCAGATACGGCTAAGAAGTAGCCGCTCGTAAATTTTCCCTATGGAACTAAGGAGACTAATGGGACGGTAGCTGGTGGGCAACGTAAAGTTTTTGCCTGGTTTGGGGATGCCAATGACAGTGGCCTCCTTCCAAGCGTCTGGGAACGTGCAGTTTTCTAGTGCAGCATTGAAGATGCTCACTAGAAGGTAGATAAGAGCTACTGGGAAATTCTTAAGAACCCTGTTGCTGATTCCGTCAGCGCCAGGGGCCTTTCGCGTCTTAAGATGTTTGATGATCGTCTGAACCTCCGAGGCCTTGACTAGGGGCAGGGGGGGGGCGGACGGTGGAAGGGAGATTAGCCTTTCGACCTCGTTGTTCACCGTATCGAGGTGGACAGGGTCGACTGGGTTTAGGCTAGGGGAGCACTGTGACTCGAGGCTTTCAGCTAAGCATTCAGCCTTTTCGTCATCATCGAACGCGATGGTTTGATCGGGGCGGGTGAGGGGAGGCAAGACCGAGAACGGGTTGTCCGCTTTCATGGATCGGGCCAACTTCCAATATGCTTGGTGTGATGGCTCGATCCCTGAGAGCAGATTCTCCCAGTTCTGGTTCTTGTAAAAATCGATGCGACTTTTGACGAGGCGTTCAAAAGCGCGGAGACGTTTCCTATTTAGGTCTGTCGGCCAGGAGCTATAGAGCCTGGTAGCTGCGTTCTTCTCCGTGATCAACCGTCTCACATCATCAGGCAGAACCCTACGGTGGTCTTCGACCAATGGGACTGTCCGTGATGACCCGTTTATTGCGGAGGTGATATGGTTGGCCAGGGAGTCGACCGCAACGGTGATATCGTCGGGGGAGCTAATGTCGTCGGGGAGCCTACTCAAGTCAGGTGAGTCTATGGACCCGAGAGCTTTGCCTAGCTTGACCCAGTCGATTATCGACTTGGTCTGTGGGGTCGGGGCTTGGGGGGAACCCAGGTGCAGGAGCACCGGGCGGTGGTCTGAGTTAAGCTCGTGCAACACTTCTATGGAGTGCAGCCGAAGGGCTACATTCTTAAGGAGCGCCATATCCAGTATGTCAGGTCGTAGTCTGTAATCCCTAGGGAAGTGGGTCGGGTCCATGGGGGGGATAACATCAAAGTTTAACACGTCTGAGAGGCCTTCGAGAATGCGGCCGTTGCTAGAATTTACGTTACAATTCCAAAGGACGTTCTTGCTGTTGAAGTCTCCCGCCAGAATGACGGAGCTTCCCAGATTAAGGAGCGCAGTGAAGTCGCTCCTAAGCAAGACTTTTGAGGGGCTAAGATAGCAGGAGGCTATCGTGAGCGGAGGGTGGCCGGACATGGCAAGTCTACAGACGGAGACTTCCAGGTTAGTCAGGGGGGGAGGGTCTAGAGGGACGCAGTGAAGCGACCTCTTAAAGTAGATAGCAGTACCTCCTTTCTGAGCGACTAGCCTGTCGTTGCGGATCATGTGGTAATTCGGGATACTACGCAAACGAACGCTCGGTTTCAGAAAGGTTTCCTGCACTAACAGTATGTCTACCTTATGTCGGGAGAGAAAGTCAGTCACTAAATCAACCTGAGGTTTAAGACCATCGGCGTTAAAGAACGCGATGGAGACGGTACGGGGTTTCGTCCTAGCTACTCTAAAATCCATTATTGGTTCCTAAAGTGAGTTGGATTGGGAGTCATGAATGGGCTCAGTTGCTCTGGAGTCAGAGTCGACATGAACCTCGCAAAGAGCTGCGCGAACATTGAGGTAAGCTCAGCGGGGACGGAGGGGGCGGGGGCAGGGGCGGGCGCTTGGCGCCAAGGGGCTGCGGACGGGCGGGGCGGGGGGGAGGCTTTGGCTTGAGAGCCGAGGCCTAGCCCTGTAAGGGGCTTGCTCCAAGCGTTGTGCGTTGGAGGCGGGGGAACTACGGTCACCTTAGGGGTGGCTTTCGAGTACTGGGGGGTGGGGGGGAAGCGCTCCGGCTGCCTCTGGACCACCCTTTTGCTGAGGGCTCTGGGCGCCCTGGGACAACCACGATAGTTCGCGGTGTGGCCCACGGTACCGCAGAGGACGCAGCTAGGTGGCTCAGGGACGCCCGGAGTGCGTGAGCAGTCAGGGGTGCCGTGGTCGCCCAGGCACTTGACGCAGCGGGGACGGGCGTGGCAGTTACGGGCAGAGTGCCCGTAAAGCTGGCAGCGGTGACACTGCGACGGATTGCTCCTACGGTAGGGAGCTTCTACGGTCAACCCGGAGAGGCTGTTGACCGTCTTCAGATTGAAGACGGCCTTACCTGCCGGGGAGAGGTCGAGGATCACGAGGACCATCTCGTAGGGGACTTTGGTTCTACCGCTGAACATGCGATGAACCTCGCGGACCGGGTAATTTTGGGCCAGAAGGTCGGCCTTAATGGAGTCGGGGGTTATTTCCACGGGGAGGCCGCGGATAACTACCCGGAGGACTTTTTCCTCCTCGAGGGCATAGGTATGAAAACCTATGTTTTCCGCTCGGAGGAATTTTGTGAGGGCGCGATGGTCATCGGATGTGGTCACTTGGACCTTAATTCCGTCTTTGACGGATTTGGCGTGGGTGTAGGTAATGTTGCGCATCCTACACGCAATACTAACCTTGTCCCACTTTTCCTTCTGACGAAGGAAGATCGGAGGCGGAGGTTTCTCCTTCCTGGCAGAGGGCTGCGCAGGAGTGGAGGGAGAGGCCTGAGGGGCCTGGGAGGCCAGAGCGGCCTGGGACGCCTGAGAGGCGAGGCGTGGGTCGGCGCGAGGGACCGCGGTAGCCTTGGCCGGAGGGGCCTTTGAGGAGGACTTGGCGCGCGTGCGCTTCCTCTTTCCTTCGACGACAGTGAAGCCGTCGTCGGAGGAGGAGGAGTCAAAGTCGGACTCGACGATGTCGCGAACCGGTTCGACTACAACCGGCTCGATCGGGGTGGACTCTACGTCCATGGACAGGGGCGCGGAGCAAGAGAGGGAGGGGGCGGGTGAGGGGGACGCGAGAGCTAGAGCCAGAGTGGCTGCAGCTCGGGGTGCGGGGGGCGCGGGGACCTCCGAGGCCGTTATAATGGCACGGGCCTTTGGTTTTTTAGTGGCCTGAGGGGCCGGGACCACGTCAGAAGCGACGGGAGAGGCCGGAGTGGCCGGGATGTTTGTTGGTTCGGCCTGAGGGGCCATTGTGGCACAAGTTGCCGGACCTACCTGTGCTAATTCTGGGAATCTTTCCAGAATCCCAGCGATTCGCCTGTTGGCGTCGTCGATTGCTTTGAAGCAATCGGCGAGCGCACTACGGGCGACATTCTGGTCCTCTGGGGACCCCATCTCTCCCGGGGGGAATGACACCCGGGAGGTGTGTTGGTGAGTGGCCTCCCCACTGGGAATGCGGGGAGGGGTGAGTGATTGTGTTTAAAAACTAGAGTGTGTCCCTTTCGTCTCTCTTCTGGGACGTGAGGGGTGTCCTACACGCTATCTGGGGTTGGCGAGGGAAGCCCCCAAGGCCAGTGGTTCCAGACCCAGCCGGATTCCTGCTTTCCAGAAGGGAAAGCAGGGCGCTCCGGGTCCACGCCTTACTGGTTCGTTAACACCGCTAGGTATCCCCAGTAAACCACAACTAAATGTGTGGATTTTTCAAATCTTCGGGCTTCGTTTCTTCTGGGCTTCGATTTCTTCAGCCTTCAGACTTCGATACTTCGGTTCTTCAGCGTTCACCGGGCTTCAGTCTCCAGTCCTTCTTGAGTCTTCGGCGGCCCTGAAAAGGACGTTAGACAGTTAAAGAATTAATCTTTAACTGCTATGCCAAAGAAACAAAAGAATCCCAGGGACGTCAGCGCGCGAAAATTCGCGGCGGTAGGGCGAAGCTCAGCGGCGGGGCGCGGGGCGCGGGAGCAGGGCGCGGGAGCGCGCAGGCAGCGGAGCAGCGTAGGCGACTGGTCGGAACGGGGTCCGACCGAGAAGTGACTGAATTGAGCAGCGGCGCACCTAATATTTATTACCTCGGTGACACCCCCCGCGCCTCTCACCTCCTGCTCAAGGCGCGCTCTGATTGGGCGAAACGTTTTGTGCCCTGAACGTTTCCCATTGGTTATTCTAGATTTAGTTTCCTATAAATATAGTGCTTTTGGTAAAAATAAACATTCATAGTTCTGCAGTCAAAGCAGTTGTTTCTCTTCTCTCCAAACCTCCGACTACAATCTCTAGTTAGTAGGAAGACATATTAAGTACTACTACACTTGGTTATTATTTTAAACATAGCGCTAGAAAATTTTCTCTGCAGAGATTTTAAATATTTATTATTTTAATATTTTAGAAAATTAATGGGTTGCCCGCTTATATTTTTTGAATTTGCCGCGATTTTTCAGTCTACTTTCATTTGCCAGACTCTATTACATTATAGGGAATAGCTGGTACCCGCGACTTCGTCAGCAATAAAAACAGAACTGAAAACTGCTGTTAAGAAGCATCTCTTCTGATACTTTTAAAAATAAAAATGAAATAATAGCGCCATCTCGACTTCAGCCATAGGACAGCAACGCCATCTAGTGGCCTTCAACTGGAACTTCACTTTAAGTCCCCATACAAAATGTCAACCCTTATTTCACGCCCTACATGATTAGTTTTGAAAAAAAGCAGCCTATGTCCGTCCCTGGGACATAATCTTTATCCATGTCATATTTCAGCATCATCTGTTCAGTGGTTTAGGCGTGAAAAGGTAACAAACAGACAGACAGACAGAAACATTTTACTACATAATAGATGGCGCCACAGGAAAAATTAGATCGCGCTATCGTTGCGTTTTGGGGAACGTAACATATAAACTCGCTAATCCTCTACTTTTCAGCTTTATAATATTAGTATGGATGGATACCAGTAATATCTACTTACATAACTTAATCCGGCCCTGGAACGAATCCTGCCCAAGGAGACTAATAGTGTTATGTGATCCTGCCATGGTTAAAAAGCTGCGTTATAACGCGCAGTATGTACTTACTGGTTTAATAAATTAAAATGGACCGCGTTCACTGGCGCTAAAGCGTTAAAAAAAAGGTCATTGTATTATACCTAAAGTACTTCTTTATGCATTTTTTTTCCTATCCAGTCTTAGGTCTTTCCGTCTGTAAAGGACAAAAACCCCGAGTTCAAAACCACCAAAAAAAAAAAAAAAGTGCACAAACTGGCTTTCAGGGGAAAAAAATAAATATCTCGTGAAAAATGTCACGTGACTGTTAACGTGTTACGACACCATCCTCTTACTAAATCACGAACCTTGGGAGAAAATAACAAA